>CM066042.1:148672871-149891576 GCA_033557465.1 Ichthyophis bannanicus
TCTAATCAGGCAGACCCCGTCAGTGGGAAAGAAGTCCTTGTCAATGGAATAGGGAGGCCTTGCCCCCTCTCCTCCTCCTTGTGGCTGGGAAACGCTTTGCTATCTATGGTAGCTTTTAGCACTGGGAACTACTGACCGCAAAGAGATAACTGGGAGAGAAAGCTTGATGGAATTACAGGAATCACACTAAGAGTTATGCTGCAAGAAAAAAACCAGACATACTGAACCATGAGACTATAATTAAAGTTTGTATTAAAGTGATCAGGTCCAGGTGCTGCCCATCCCCGGAAGGATCAAATCAGTAGCATCAAAGATTTCATTACAACAGAGAGACAGAAGCTGCCAGGAAAGGCATCAGAATCCAATCCAGCAATCAAGAGTGATTAGGGGGAAAGATATGCACCATGACAGTGCCACATGAGGAGCATTAATGAGAGGGGGAGGGACTCAGGAGAGCACTAAAGAGAGGGGACAGGGACGCTGATCACAGAGAGGAGGCACTCAGGAGAGCACTAAAGAGAGGGGACAGGGACAGCTTGTCACAGAGGGGAGGGACTCAGGAGAGCACTAAAGAGAGGGGATAGTGACACTGATCACAGAGGGGAGGGACTCAGGAGAGCACTAAAGAGAGGGGACAGGGACGCTGATCACAGAGAGGAGGCACTCAGGAGAGCACTAAAGAGAGGGGACAGGGACAGCTTGTCACAGAGGGGAGGGACTCAGGAGAGCACTAAAGAGAGGGGACAGGGACAGCTTGTCACAGAGGGGAGGGACAGGAGAGCACTAAAGAGAGGGGATAGTGACACTGATCACAGAGGGGAGGGACTCAGGAGAGCACTAAAGAGAGGGGACAGGGACGCTGATCACAGAGAGGAGGCACTCAGGAGAGCACTAAAGAGAGGGGACAGGGAAAGCTTGTCACAGAGGGGAGGGACTCAGGAGAGCACTAAAGAGAGGGGACAGGGATGGCTGATCACAGAGGGGAGGGACTCAGGAGAGCACTAAAGAGAGGGGACAGGGACGGCTAATCACAGAGGGGAGGCACTCAGGAGAGCACTAAAGAGAGGGGACAGGGACGGCTGATCACAGAGGGGAGGGACTCAGGAGAGCACTAAAGAGAGGGGACAGGGCCGGCTGATCACAGAGGGGAGGGACTCAGGAGAGCACTATAGAGAGGGGTTAGGGACGGCTTATCACAGAGGGTAGGGACTCAGGAGAGCACTAAAGAGGGGACAGGGACTCAGGAGAGCACTTTAGAGAGGGGATAGGGGCGGCTGATCACAGAGGGTAGGGACTCAGGAGAGCACTAAAGACAGGAGACAGGGACGCTGATCACAGAGGGGAGGGACTCAGGACAGCACTAAAGTGAGGGGACAGGGACGCTGATCACAGAGGGGAGGCACTCAGGAGAGCACTAAAGGGAGGGGATAGGGACACTGATCACAGAGGGGAGGGACTCAGGAGAGCACTAAAGAGAGGGGACAGGGCCGGCTGATCACAGAGGGGAGGGACTCAGGAGAGCACTAAAGAGAGGGGATAGTGACACTGATCACAGAGGGGAGGGACTCAGGAGAGCACTAAAGAGAGGGGATAATGACACTGATCACAGAGGGGAGAGACTCAGGAGAGCACTAAAGTGAGGGGACAGGGACGCTGATCACAGAGGGGAGGCACTCAGGAGAGCACTAAAGAGAGGGGACAGGGACGGCTGATCACAGAGGGGAGGGACTCAGGAGAGCACTAAAGAGAGGGATCAGGGACGGCTGATCACAGAGGGGAGGGACTCAGGAGAGCACTAAAGAGAGGGGACAGGGCCGGCTGATCACAGAGGGGAGGGACTCAGGAGAGCACTAAAGAGAGGGGACAGGGACGGCTGATCACAGAGGGGAGGGACTCAGGAGAGCACTAAAGAGAGGGGACAGAGACGCTGATCACAGAGGGGAGCAACTCAGGAGAGCACTAAAGAGAGGGGACAGGGACGCTGATCACAGAGGGGAGCAACTCAGGAGAGCACTAAAGAGAGGGGACAGAGACGCTGATCACAGAGGGGAGGGACTCAGGAGAGCACTAAAGAGAGGGGACAGGGACAGCTGATCACAGAGGGGAGGGACTCAGGAGAGCACTAAAGAGAGGGGACAGGGACGGCTGATCACAGAGGGGAGAGACTAAGGAGAGCACTAAAGAGAGGGGACAGGGACGGCTTATCACAGAGGGGGAGGTACTCAGGAGAGCACTAAAGAGAGGGGACAGGGTTGACTGGTAGCAGAGGGGAGGGCACTAAAGAGAGGGGACAGTGATGGTTGATAGCAGAGGGGGGAGCACCCAGGAAAGCACTAAGTGGAAGAGACAGGAATAGTTGGTTGCAGAGGGAGAGAAGGCATATTGGAGAGGGGGGCTGAAGATGCAGCAGTATCATTCTTTTATGATGCTGGCAAAACTCCTCAGTGGGGGGTGGAGGCTATAGGGGGAGTCTCAACCTTATGACTTTGGGCACAGGCAAGGTTTTGGGAGATCAACCCTCTGACAGGAATGATGCCGTACAGGATTGGGATGTCATTACTCTCCTAGAGGGATGCCGGGCAGGAGGGAAGGTGTCTGCTATAACAGGGGATGTAAACTCAGGCTCTGGTGTCATGGATATAGGGAAGGGATGGCAGGGCTTTCCTATAGACATAATTTGCCTTCAGAGATAGCAGATGCAGAAGCTGTAGTTAATTGGATCGGAGGGCTTCAAATCACCCTTCTTTGTGACGAAGTCAGCACCTGCTATCTTCATGCTTAGTGGGAATTAAAGATAGAGGACTCAGATCTATCCTTTATCCCCTGCTCCACCAGTTTCATGCAGCACCTCCTTCCTTCTACTGCCTTCTGCAGCCCTGGAAATAGAGTATCAGGAGTACGCTGTAGGGCGAGAATGAGGCACTAAGCCCAGTATCCACTATAAGTGACCAATCCCTTGATGTGCCTTTAGAGCAAGCGGCTCACACACTGATGGCTCTCAACCTTTAGAATCTAGAGTAAATTCTTAGCACTATACATACAGGAATTTATCTTCTCAACTACAATGAAACAAAGGTAACAGTTATTCTCAAAAATCAATACCTGTTTAGGGAATAAAATAGCTGCTTTGTGTCCAGTGCCTGTCGATTTTTGTGCGTCTCTCTTTCAAGAATGTATTTCATCTTAAGCTCATTTACTTCCTCTATGTCAGGCTATGAAAGGAGTTCCTTCAGTCTGGGCTGGTGTCAGGACATATTTAGGGGCACCCTCAATCTGTGCTCCCAACATGAAAGGAATACAGAAAGAAAAGAGTGTAAGCTTGAGGAAGCAGAAAAAGTGTGGACTTGACAGGGACCTTGAGAAGGAGTGCAGTGAGCAGGAGGTGAAAGGCCAGAGAGGGCGTGCAGGGGATAGTTGATACGATTTGAAGGAGAGGGCATTGGGAGGAAAACAGAGTGAACTGAAGGAGAAGGGGCACAGGGAGCAGGAAATATGGGCTTTAGGAGAACAGTTGCAGGCAGGGCTGTACCAAGTGTGAATCACACCCTGTGTGACTTGCACATCGGGCGCGCGCCCCCCCTGTGGTAGGAGGGAAGAGGCGCGCCTGATGTGCAAGTCGCTGGCACGCTAAAATCTGTTGCTCCCTGCTCTGACGCCGCGTCACAGCAGGGAGAGACATATCTGCTTAGCATGCCGCAAGAAGGTTTAAGGGGCACATTTCAGCTGTCTGCCGTTGCCTGCCAGCATTGAGAGAAGAAACATTAGCGGCAGCAGGCAACGGCAGACAGCTGAAATGCACCCCTTAAGACTTTGTGCCCTCTGCGGCTGCACCTCTCACACAGGGCTAGGTATGGTCCTGGTTGCAGGGAACAGGGGATATTATCTGGAGGACAGGAGGGCACAGGGAGTAGGAGGAGGAAAATGGAATTCAGGGAGCAGGAGGTGTGGATTGGAGCAAAGCAGAGTGCAGGGAGGAGGAGGGATGGGCTGATGAAGAGGGGGGTGCCGGGAGCAGGATGTTTGGATAGGAGGAGATGGGATTCAGGGAGCAGGGGGTGTCAATGGGAGGAGAGGGGTGTGCAGGAAGCAGGATGTGTGGATGGAAGGAGGTGGGATGCAGGGCGCAGGATGTGTGGATGGGAGGAGGTGGGTGCAGGGAACAGGATGTGTGAATGGGAGGAGGTGGGTGCAGGGAACAGGATGTGTGAATGGGAGGAGGTGGGTGCAGGGAACAGGATGTGTGAATGGGAGGAGGTGGGTGCAGGGAACAGGATGTGTGAATGGGAGGAGAGGGGGGTGTAGGGAGCAGGATGTGTGAATGGGAGGAGAGGGGGGTGTAGGAAGCAGGATGTGTGGATGGGAGGAGATGGGGGTGTAGGGAGCAGGATGTGTGTATGGGAGGAGGGGGGTGCAGGGAGGAGGGGGATGCAGGGAGCAGGGGGTGTGGATGGGAGGAGAGGGAGTACAGGAAGCAGTAGGTGTGGCATGGAGGAGAAGGGGGTGCAGGGAGCAGGGGGTGTGGAGTGGAGGAGAGGGAGAACAGGAAGCAGTAGGTGTGGCATGGAGGAGAAGGGGGTGCAGGGAGCAGGATGTGTGAATGGAAGGAGGGGGGTGCAGAGAGCAGGATGTATGAATTGGAGGAGATGGGGGTGCAGGGAGAAGGGGTGTGGAGTGGAGGAGAGCTCTACTGGGAGCAGTGGGTGTGGAGTGGAGGAGAAGGGGCTGCAGGGAGCAGGATGTGTGGATGAAAGGAGAGGGGGGTGCAGGGAGCCGGATGTGTGGATGGGAGGAGGGGTGCAGGGAGGAAGGGGTGTGGAGTGGAGGGGGGCTCTGCAAGGAGCAGTGGGTGTGTAGTGGAGAAGAGGGGGGTGCAGGGAGCAGGATGTGTGAATGGGAGGAGGGGGGGGGTGCAGGGAGCAGGATGTGTAGACGTGAGGAGAGGGGGGTGCAAGGAGCAGTGAATGTGATCTAGAGGAAGAGGGGCTCAGGGATCAGGGGGTGTGGGCTGGTAGAAAAAGAGCCTAAGGTGCAGGAGCTGTATGTGATGAGCTGAAGCTGGAGGAAGTGCAGTTACTTTAGTATTCATGCTGATGCCTGTGTGGAAACATTTGACCTTGTATGTTTTGCGATTCTCCTTGAATGGAACAGTCATTTACCCACTGACACATGTCACATGCCATCTCCATAAGCTCCCTGGAGCATCAAGGAGAAATTTAATGATGACAAACGATGGCTGACATATCAGCTAGGAGATTACAGCCATGTGGAAGTAATGGAGCTGTCCAGCACTGCAGCTAGCCAGTGCCTGGAACACATTGATGGTGCCTAAGGGACGCTGCAGGAGAAGTTCAAGGTGCTTTCATGAAGCGACAGACTGCCAGGCCTCACACTTCCTCTGCAAGCACCAGAGAGTGTCCAAGCATGTGCACATGACAACTGTGCCCTAGGCCGGGCTAGCTAGTCTCCGACCCTGCGAATCCATGTGAAAAGAGCAGACTTCTCTGTTCTCTTCACATGTGCACTTGTTGCTGACAAGAGGAAATTGAAAATTGTGTGCTCTAAGTATTGCACAAAGAGTTGTTTTGCTTATGGGGTGCGTGGTTCGGGGGTGTGTATGTGTCAGGATGAGTGCATGGGGAATAATTGAAAGAATGGATGGGGAGAATATGAACAGACGGCAAAACTTGGTGAGTGGAGGTGCAGGAGTCTTCTGGATGGGGACAAGAGGATGGTTTTTGTGTTTTGCCAGAAGTGTGAGGGGTTATATTTATTTATGGGAACCATGGGGCATAGACTATGGGGAAAAAGAGTTGTGTGTGTGTCTGGGGAGGGAGATGTAGGTGGTTTTTATTGGGGGGGGGGAGAATACAGGGTGGGATATTAAGCATTGTTTGTGAATGAGTGTGGGGGGTAGTGGGAGAGTGTGGGTCTATGTGAATGCAGGAGTGTGTGGTATGCCTATAGGCACAAGGAGGGATGCCTATGAATGTGGCAGGTGTTGGGGGCTTGCCTATAACTGTAAAGGGGTGGGTGGCAATGAGCATGGAACAGAAAGAGTGTGTAGGAAGCAGGAGGTGTGGACTGGAGGAGAGGGGGTGAGGGGAGTAGGCAATGTGGGTACAAGGTTGGATGAGTATGGGGAAGGTGAGAATATGTGGGTCTGTGTGAGTGTAAGGGATTATAGCTGTGAATTCAGTGGTGTGGAGTATGGCCATAAGTGCAAAAAGGGTGGGTGGCAATGAGCATGGAACAGGAGGGTTATGAGTGCATATAATCTCTTCCCTTCCTTCCTTCTCTTCTCTCAACTGCCCTTTCCTCCCCTGCTCTTTGCTCCCTCTCGTCCTGCTTCTGCTCTTCTGCCCTACCCTCTCCCACTGATCTTCGCCAACTAGATGTGAAGGACTCCTGTGAGCACTTCATTCTGTGCTGTGTGGACTGAGGCTAACCTTTGCTGATAGGTACTGGTAGCTCCTGCCACTTTCCCCTGTACTATCAAAGCTTTGGGTCCATCTCTGCTGGTGGAGACTGGGGACTCCTGCTGGTACTTTCTTCTGCACCACCATGACTCTGGGTTCATCCTCACTGGAAGAAACTGTAGATTCCTACTGGCACTTCACTGTGTGCTGCGCTGACTCTGGACTCATCTTTGCTAGCGAGGAGTGAAGATTCCCATCACCACTTCCCCCTGTGCTGCCACATCTCCTGATCCATCTTCGCTGGTGATGATTGGGGAATCCCACTCATAAGAACATAAAAAATGACATACTGGGTCAAACCAAGGTCCATCAAGCCCAGTATCCTGTTTCCAACACTGGCCAATCCAAGTTACAAGTACCTGGCAGGTACCTATAGTCCACAGCTTCCACAATGCTCGTCCTGGGGTAAGCAGTGGATTTCCCTGGTCCTCTTTAATAATGGTTTATAGACCTTTCCTCCAGGAACTTGTCCAAACCTTCCTTAAACCCAGCTACATTAACAGTTTTTACTATATCCCCCAGTAACGAATTCCAGAGTTTGATTACGCATCGAGTGAAAAAATATTTTCTCTTATTAGTCTTAAATAGGTTACCCTGTAGCTTCATTGCAAGTCTCCCAATCTTTCTAGAATTTGATGGCATAAGCAATCGATCTACTTTACCTGTTCCACTCCATTCATGAATTTATAGACCTTTATCATATCTCCCCTCAGCCGTATCTTTTCCAGGTTGAAGAGTCCTGACCTTTTAAGCCTTTCCTCATAGGGGTATCCTTCCATCCCCCTTACCTTTTGGCGGCTTTTCTCTGTACCTTTTCTAATTCCGCTATATCCTTTCTAAGATACAGTGACCAGAACTGCACACAATATTCAAGGTGCGGTCGCAATATGGACTGATACAGAGGCATTATAATATCCCTGGTTTTATTCTCCATTCCTTTCCTTATGATTCCTAGCATTCCATTTGCTTTCTTGGCCACCACTGCACACTGGGTGGAGGGTTTCAATGTATTATCCATGATGACGCCTAATCCTTTTTCCTGGGTGGTGGTTTCCATGGTGGTACCTTGCATTGTGTAACTAAAGTTTGGTTTGTTCTTTCCTAGGTCCATAACTTTGCAACTTGTCCACATTAAATTTCATCTGCCATTTGGACGTCCAGTCTTCCAAATTTTCAGGGCCCTCTTGTAGTTTTTCACAATCCTCTTGCATTTTAACATCTTTGAATAATTTTGTGCTATCTGCAGATTTGATCGCCTCACTCATTATTCCCATTTCCAGATCATTTATCAATATGAAGCGGGCCCAGCACAGGGGTAATCCACTATTTACTTTTCTCCTTTGAGAAAATTGGCCATTTAGCCCTACTTCTGTCTTTTAACCAGTTTCTGATCCACAAAACTACACTGCTTCCAATCCCATGACTTTTTAATTTTGCCAAGAGTCTCTCATGAGGGACCTTTCAAAGGCTTTTTGAAAATCAAGATACACTATATCAACTGGCTAACCTCCGTCCACCTGTTTATTCACACCTTCAAAACAATATAACACATTAGTAAGACAATACCTTCCTTGGCTAAAGCCATGTTGGCTGTATCCCATTAAGCCATGACTATCTACATGTTCAGTAATTTTATTCTTTATAATGGTTTCTACCATTTTGTCCAGGATTAATGTCAGACTCATGGGTCTGTAGTTTCCCGAATCACCCCTGGAAACCTTTTTAAATTTTGGCGTTACATTTGCCATTCTCCACTCTTCAGGTACTACAGTTGATTTTAATGATAGTTCACAGATTACTAATAGTAGGTCTGCAATTTCATATTTCAGTTTTTTCAATACTCTTTGATGAATACCATCCAGTCCAGGTGATTTGGTACTCTTCAGTTTATCAAATAGTTGTAATACATCTTCCCGGTTTATTGATATTTCTTTCAATTCTTCCAATACATCACCTTTATATACTATTTCAAGCATGGGTAAATTCCCTACGTCTTCTTCAGTAAAGACTGAAGCAAAAAATTCATTCAGTCTCTCCGCTATGGCCTTGTCTTCATTTAGCGCCCCTTTTATTCCTCTATCATCCAATGGTCCAACTGACTGTTTCACAGGTTTTTTTGCTATGAATGTTTCACTCATATTTCACTTTAGTTTTCTCATATATGTCTATTTGTTTGTGTATGCTCAAATAGATGTATGCAGACAGAAATCAATTGACCCTTGAAAACAGGCAGTATCATCTCATATGAAATATGCCTAAAATTTGGGTAAACTGCGGTACAGAGAGGCAAAGGGTCTCATCCAAGAGAATCAATAGCAAAGCCAGAGGTTAGAACTGAGGCAGCAGGATTTAAAGTATTTCAACCATGGTCATACAATGGATCAGGGAATAACGAGTGAGGTTATCAAATTTACAGATGACACAAAGCTATTTAAAGTTGTTAAAACCCAAGAGGATTGTGGAAAATTGCAAGAGAATCTTGATAAATTGGAAGACTGGGCATCAAAATGGCAGATGAAATTTAATGTGGACAAGTGCAAGGTTATGCACCTAGGGAAGAACAACCCAAACTATGGTTACACGATGCAAGGTTCCAGATTAGGAACCACCACCCAGGAAAAAGATTTAGGCATCATTGTGGATAACATATTAAAACCCTCTGCCCAGTGTGCAGCGGCAGGAAAGAGTGGAACAAGACATTGTGGATTTGAAATGGATCCTTGAAAATACAAAAGAATAACAAAAGAATCTCTTTGTGTGGTGTTGACTACAGCCAAGCCTTTGGTGGTAAAATCATGGAAAACCTTTAGGCCACATTAAGAAGCATGGGCATACCGGAACACTGAGTTCTCGTGTGCAAGCTTTACATTGATCAAGGAGAAACAGAATGGTTTAAAATCAGCAAAGATGTATGTAAAGATTTAGGCGTCATTGTGGATAACATGTTAAAACCCTCGGCCCAGTGTGCAGTGGCAGCCAAGAGAGCAAATAGAATGCTAGGTATCATAAGGAAAGGAATGGAAAATAAAACAAAAGATATAATGCCTCTATATCGTTCCATGATGAGACCGCACCTTGAATATTGTGTGCAATTCTGGTCGCCATATCTTAAAAAGGATATAGTGTTATTAGAAAAAGGTTCAGAGAAGAGCCACCAAAACGGTAAAGGAGATAGAAGGATACTCCTATGAAGAAAGGCTAAAAAGGTTAGGGCTCTTTAGTCTGGAAAAGAGACGGCTGAGGGGAGATATGATAGAAGTCTATAAATTAACGAACGGAGTGGAATGGGTAAACATAGATCGATTGTTTACATTATCAGAATATAGAAAGACTAGGGGACATGCAATGAAGCTACAGAGTAAACTATTTAAGACTAATAAAAGAAAATATTTTTTCACTCAATGTGTAATCAAATTCTGGAATTTGTTACCGGAGGATGTAGTAAATGCTGTTAGTGTAGCTGGGTTTAAAAAAGGTTTGGACAAGTTCCTGGAGGAAAGGTCCATAAACCATTATTAAGAAGGGACCCAGGATATCAATGCTTGACCCAGTACAAGCATTGTGGAACCTGTGTCCCTTGGGGAAACTGCTAGGTACGTATGACCTAGATTGGCCACTGTTGGAAACAGGATACTGGGCTTGATGGACCTTGGTCTGACCCAGTATGGCATATCTTATGTTCTTAAGTTCTTATGATCAGTGGCAGAGCTAGAGATTAAAACAGGGAAATGGGATCAGCCGAGAGGGTCCCTGCTAGAACTGGGAGACAGTGATGTGTGCACCTGTAGTGCTCTGTCTTGGCAGGCTTTCTTACTGGGGAGAAAGCTCATTATCTGCCTAGAAAAGCTTTTTAACTTTTTTCCGGAGCCTGTTCAGAACGGTTGCTTGTTCCTTATCAGGGTCAGATCTGACACCAGAGCATGGACAGAGTGGCATTTAGGATAACAATGTCTCAAATGTATAGAAATCTCATAAGGTTTCGCCCAGATCCTGTGAAACCTTTTTTTGTGCGAGAACATCACCCTCATGTCTCGCGGTGATAGGGAACAGTTGCAAAGCTCCTCTCAATCCAGTGGAAAATCACTATTGCTTATTCCAGGCAATGTGTTAACACCCTAAATCCCATAGATTCAAATCCTAATCCTTAAACAGACTTCCCTACCTCTAAGGGAGTTCTGCCTCCTGGGTTTGAGCAAATCGCGACCCCCCCTCCCTCCCCAGCTCACCTCTTGTTTAAACAGAGCAGCTCATAAGAACATAAGATATCCATACTAGGTCAGACCAAGGTCCATCAAGCCCAGTATCCTGTTTCCAACAGTGGCCAATCTAGGTCATACGTACCTAGCAATATCCCCAAGAGACACAGGTTCCACAATGCTTGTATTGGGTCAAGCATTGATATCCTGGGTCCCTTTTTAATGATGGTTTATGGACCTTTCCTCCAGGAAATTGTCCAAACTTTTTTAAACCCAACTACACTAACAGCCCTTAGTACATCCTCCGGTGACAAATTCCAGAGTTTGATTACACGCTGAGTGAAAAAATATTTTCTCTTGTTTGTCTGTAGCTTCATTACATGTCCCCTAGTCTTTCTATATTCTGATAATGTAAACAATCGATCTACGTTTACCCGTTCCACTCCATTCATTAATTTATAGACCTCTATCATATCTCCCCTCAGTCGTCTCTTTTCCCGGTTGAAGAGCCCTAACCTTTGTAGCCTCTCTTTATAGGAGTAGCCTTCCACCCCATTTACCATTTTGGTGGCTCTTCTCTGTACCTTTTCTAATAACGCTATATCCTTTTCAAGATACGGCGACCAGAATTGCACACAATATTCAAGGTGCGGTCATACCATGGAACGATACAGAGGCATTATAATATCCTTTGTTTTATTTTCCATTCCTTTCCTTATGATACCTAGCATTCTATTTGCTTTCTTGGCTGCCGCTGCACACTGGGCGGAGGGTTTTAATATGTTATCAATAATGACCCCTAAATCTTTTTCCTGGGTGGTGGTTCCCAATGTGGAACCTTGCATTGTGTAACCATAGTGTGGGTTGTTCTTTCCTAGGTGCATAACTTTGCACTTGTCCACATTAAATTTCATCTGCCATTTGGATGCCCAGTCTTCCAATTTATCCAGATCCTCCTGCAGTTTTCCACAATCCTCTTGGGTTTTAACAACTTTAAACAGTTTTGTGTCGTCTGCAAATTTGATAACCTCACTAGTTATTCCCTTTTCTAGGTCATTTATGAATATGTCAAAAAGTAGCAGACCCAGTACAGAACCCTGGGGTACTCCACTATTCACCTTTTTCCATTGGGAAAATTGGCCATTTAACCCTACGCTCTGCTTTCTATCTTTTAACCAGTTCCCGATCCACAATAGTACACTGCCTCCTATCCCATGACTTTTTAGTTTTGCCAAAAGTCTCTGATGAGGGACCTTGTCAAAGGCTTTCTGAAAGTCCAGATACACTATATCAACCGACTCACCTTTGTCTACCTCTTTATTCACACCTTCAAAAAAACATATCAGATTTGTAAGACAAGATCTTCCTTGTCTAAAGCCATGTTGGCTGTCTCCCATTAGGCCATGACTATCTACATGCTGTGTAATTTTGTTCTTTATGATGGTTTCTACCATTTTCCCCAGTACTGACGTCAGGCTCACTGGTCTGTAGTTTCCCGGATCACCCCTGGAACCCTTTTTAAAAATTGGCGTTACATTGGCGATCCTCCAATCTTCAGGTATTACAGATGATTTTAATGATAGTTCACAGATTACTAATAGCAGGTCTGCAATCTCATATTTCAGTTCTTTCAACACTCTTGGATGTATTCCATCCGGTCCAGGTGATTTGCTACTTCAAATATATAGCAACACAAAAATACACATGCATACATACAAAACATGTACACATGGGAAAGAATGATGTGTGCCTACAGATTCTAAAACATACCTATCACATTCACAAGAAATATGAATACAATGAGAGACACTCACAGAATGCATATTTGCCCCTGTAGACTAACATACTGTACAGTGGAATTACATGCTTAGATAGAACAGAGATCTGAGATTCAGCGAGTCTGACATTTGACAAAATCTGGAGGAATTTCTGGAGGCCATTAACAGTTACTAATCAGACAGGCATGCGGATTTGTCACCTTTTACAGCTGGGAATGAGCAATAGGAAATGTATCTTAATATTAGGATCTACTGGGTATTGCCATGTGACCCAGACTGTCTACTTCCCAAAACAATATGATGGTGGGTTTAAATGGACCTTTGATCTGGCCCAGCATGACACTTTTTATGCTCTAGTTTTATTTTATTTTGGTAGCGTTAGGTCCTAAAGTACAACGAGTCCCCTCCTTCAGTAGCTGAATAGAAAATCAGTGGCCCTGAGACCAAATATATAGAAAAGGAAGGATCCTTCTATATTGTTACACAGGAAGGTCTGTAACTGCCCAATTGAGTAGTGGATGAGGCACATCCCTCTCCTCCCTCCACTAAAATCCAAATCAGTGCTAATGAACACAGGTTCTGTGTGTCCCCCCTTCCAGTCTTTTTTTTTTGGCCTTCCAATTGAAAGACCATTGGTTTGGCTCTCAAAGTAGTAATACTGATGTAACTGCCAAAGATATGGGACCCTTAGAGCAGCATTTAGCAAATATATCCTGGCTGGACACAGGCCAAAGATTATTGGAGGATACAGTGATAAAGAGAAATTTGGAGGAAAGTGAAGGAGACTGAGAGAAGGTCAGACAGAGAGGGGAGGAGAGGGTGATAGGGGGAGGGCAGGGAGATTTTAGACAAGTCCTGGGTTTCTGAGAGCCCTATTCTGATGCATTATTGAACCTGTAGCACTTATTCCAAAAGGTAGAATCAGGGACTACAAATCCCACACTGCTTTGGGATGCAACTTCTAAACAAGAGCAGGCCACAAAGTCTCCCTTCTGGAAATGGGTAATGTGGCAGCCCTGAGACAGACAGAAAGAGGGAGAAAAGAGCAAACAAAACTGTGAGGTGGAGTTGGGGAGGAAGAGAGAAACAGACACACAGATATAGTTCTAAAATTAAATGAATAGGAAAAGGTTAAGATGACTTATCTTTCTAAGAGAGGTAATAGAGACAGGGTTCTGGTGGAAGAGATTCTATTCCCATATGCTACTGCTCTCCTCCTGCTTTCCGGAAGGTGGTATGGGTTTGGAGTGCCCTCTCCACAGGATACATCCATAGCCCTGGCATAGGGTCCATAGCTGTCAAGTTATTCAATTCCAGGAACAAGAGTTTGAGCCAACCCTGGATTTTTGACAACCTGATTGAATTTGCAGGGCTAGTTTCAATGGGAGGAATCAGAGACTATAAATATCACAATGCTTTGGGATGTAAGTTCAAAACTCTGAAGACTAGAAAGACACTGGTGATGCTCAAAGACCTCAGCTGGCCTTGATAAATACATGGCACAACATCATCAATACCAGACCTCTGTAAACAAAAGAAAGAGGGAATACCACACCCAACTCATCCTAAAATTACTTAACCATCCCAGAGAGCTATTTGATATAGTAAAGTCATTGACAAAAGCCCAAGAGAACACAGACAATGATCTCCCCCCACAAACCCTAAACAACCACTTCCATAACCAAGCCAACACAATAAGCAACAAGCAACGGCAACAGAAGAGGTTCACATACTCATCACACCCATCTGGCAGTCATTCACACCTGTATCACTGGATCATTTAGAAACAATCGTCAAGAACCTCAACACCATCAAATCTCCACTAGACCCATGTCCTGCCTGCTGGATAAAAGCAACCAAGGATAATCTACTACCCATCCTACATAAAATCACACAACTCTTACTCATGCAAGAATATATGCTGCCGGAAATAAACAGATCATCAATCTGCCCAATAAAAAAGAATGCGAAGGTGGACTCCAAACAACCCAGCTCATACAGACCCATCTTCAGTCTACCAATCCTCACAAAAATCACTGAAAAGAGCATCCTCCTATAGCTCCAGCAGCATATTGACACACATACTCCTCTTGATCATCACCAGTACGGTTTCAGGCCCAGTCATGGTGTGGAATCCTTACTTACGACCCTCATGGACAACCTTGTCAGAGGCACCATAAAACTTCACTGAGGCTTCCTCTTAATCTTCTTGGACATCAAAGCAGTCTTTGATTCCATCCCACATAACATGCTTATAAAACGCTTACAAGCAATAGGTCTAATCAATACCGTACTGAAATGGTTCCATTCATACTTGACAAACCAGAAACAGCAAATATCAATAAAAGGTTTTAACTCCACTCCATTCACAAAACAAATGGGCAGTCTCCAATGATCAGTGCTCTCAATCTTATTTAAAATCTTCCCACAACCCATCTACAAGATAATACAATCACACAACATTCTCTACCACATCTATGCAGATAATGTCATAATGTATATGCCATTCTCCACCACAAATCCCATATACATCCCTCTAATAAATTGTCTCAGTGATGTCACACTATGGCTGGCCAAACACAATCTCAATGTAAACCCCAACAAGACCAAAGCTTTCTTCATCTTCCATGACAGAAATTATATCCCTCCCTCTGCCATACAAATACCAGGAATTGGGGTTCTCCAATGTTTTGTTATGGAAACGGTTTCTTGATGATATTTTTTTCATCTGGATTTCGGATTTGGTCTCCTTACATCAATTTATAGAAGGACTTAATTCTTTGCGGGGGAATATAAAATTTACTGAAAAGATTAGTACCACGTCTTTGGAATTTTTAGATATGCAGCTTTTTGTTGAAGTGGATCGACTGACCACTACACTTTATCGGAAGCCTGTTCAACGGAACAGTCTTTTACATTTTCGAAGTTGTCATCCGGGCCCCTTACGTCGGGGTTTACCTTTTGGGCAGTTCTTGAGATTGCGGAGAGTGTGTGGGACAATGGAAGAATTTAAGCGACAAGCTTCCAATCTTTGCTATCGTCTTTCTGAACGGGGCTATGCCCAGGTGGTTATTCAACGGGCTTACCGTAGAGTCATTCATGTTCATAGGGAATGCTTGTTAGATCCACAATACATGAACGAAGAGTCTTCATCTGAGTCATCGATTACTGGTGTTTTACCTTATACAGACCGCAGTTCGGGGGTTTTGAGAATTTTACATGCTCATTGGCCTATGTTACAATTACATGATTGCTTTAGGAAACCACTCCATATTGCTTTTTTAAGGGGTCGGACATTGGGGGACCATTTAGTAAAAACTGCTCTGTGATCTGACAGGGTAGAATATCGACAGCCGGAGGTTGGCCATGGTCCATGCAATAATTGCATTTATTGTGCTACAACTCTGTCGGGGATACAGTGGAGCCACCCGAAGTCGTCTTGGATCTATAAACGTCGTTGGGATACCTCTTGTAAGTCCTCATATGTGGTGTATCTGCTGCAATGCCCTTGTAATATGGTATATGTGGGCAGAACTATTCGTCCCATTAAGAAGAGACTCGCTGAGCATGCTTCACGTTTACGGCAGAAGGTGGATACAGCTCCGGTGGTGGCTCACTGTTTGACATGTCAGCATGCTTTTGAGGATCTCCGCTGGACTATCATCGATCATGTACCATTGAACCCCCGTGGGGGTGATCGTGAGAAACATCTTCAGTGGCTTGAGCAGAAATGGATATTCTCTTTGGACACTGTTGAACCGAATGGTCTTAATCGGGAGATCGATTGGCTTAATGTTTTCTGACGTATTGGACGTTGTCATAATTGTTTGCACTAATACCACTAGGAATTCCCTGGATGGTGGGCATTCCCTATTTCTATTGGTTGGTTCCCACATTTAAACGCTTCCATTCAGCCTTAATGAATTCTTGACCCTAGCCGCAGTGACAGCGTTTTCTACATTGTTGCCAGTTTTGCATGACCGGAGAACACTTGATACAGGGTTGGATACCTGAAACGTGCACGTCGTGGTGAAACGAGGACATTTGAGAGCAACATTTGTTTCGGGAGTGATATAATAACGACGGTCTTCATTGAGACAGATAAGTGTGGTTACTGCTATTGCGGTGGTGAACCTTTCTTTGAATAAATGTAGCCTGCTGTTTGGTGTGGGTTGTGTCGCAATAACAACTCTCCTACAGCTTGCTCCGACAAAAAAAGTGGCTTTTAAGCAGAGGGTAATTTTCTTGTGAACCTGTGTACTTGTGATACAAATACCAGGAGCACAACAAAGTGGGGAGGAGTGGCCTAGTGGTTAGGACAAGGTACTTCGGGCCGGAGGGCCGGGGGTTCAAGTCCCACCTGGGGACAGCAATCTCAGGCCGGAGGGACTGGGATTTCTAGTCCTATAGGCACTCCTTGTGGTCTTGGGCAAGCCACTTAACCCTCCATTGCCCATGTTCCCTGTAAGTATTAGCGTATGTGTGTCATATTCCCTCGTGTTAAATGTATCTCCCAATTGACCACTTTGACCCGGTGAAAAGCGGGATATAAATACAGCTAAAATAAATAAAAAAAAATAAAAATCCGAGGTACACTATCTCAGTATAACCCTCGACCAACAGCTAACACTACAACCCCACAGCAGCAACATCACCAGAGCCATATACAACAAAATAAAGATGGTCCAACATCTACGCACACTACTGGACTTCAATGACTACCATACATTTTTTCAAGTGCTAATCCTACTCCACATTGACTACTGAAACAACCTCTTCCAAGGACTGCCGGACCACATCCTCTACCCCCTACAACTCGCACAAGATACTGCCACCCGCATTCTGTTCTATGCCACAAGAACCGACCACATCACCCCCTTACTCAAAAAACTGCATTGGCTACCTGTGAAAGTCAGAACTAAATACAAAGTTATATTAACCACATTTAAAATATTCCAAGGATTAACCTCTACATACCTTCAATCCCTTCTTCAAAAAACTCTTGATAATAGGGCAAGGAGAACATCCAACAGAACACCTTAGCTGTGCCCCACATATTCCAAAAAAACACCACCTCAAACAAGTCCTTCTCCCTCTATGCTCCAATCATTTGGAATGCACTACCAGATCACTCATGTGAAATCATGGACCTATTGGACTTCAGAAAGAAATTAAAGATGCACCTCTTCAAGGAATATTTTGGTGATGATGACTAGCACCCAACCATCACCCCTATCCCCTCCCCTTTCCCCTATACCCTAACCAGATCTGGCCACAGAGTCTCATTCTGTGAACTTGGTAATGTAGCAAGCTTTGAAACCCTTGTTTTTGCATGTATCCCCTGCTACATTACCAAGTTCACGGAATGAGACTCTGTGGCCAGACCTGGTTTTTATTTATTTAGTTATGTATTTAAGTGATTTATGTACCACATAATCTTATAGCCAAGGCAGTTTACATTAAACAGTTGAATTTGGATTTTTAAATTGCTTAGTCTTAATAATAGGAGACAGAAGAGACAGTGTGCTAGTGGTCCAGTGCAGGAATGTGGCCGAGGGCCATAAACCCCAAGAATTCACTTATACACACTTGCTCTTTTGGCATTTCCACTGATCAGCTACTTGCTCCCTCTTCTTCTGCAGATGGAGCAACCTTCAACCAGCTAAAAAAAACTGACTGAAATTCTTAATATATATAGCACTGGAGCAATGGCTACACGTTACGCTAAAGACATGCAGACGTTTAGTAGCAGCAGCCCTACTGGTCTTGGAGAAAACCGGTTTCTCAGTGGGTTGTGACCAGCATAAGAATTACCCCATGCTAATAGATGTGAGCATTTAGCAGCACACAGGTCCTGTCCTCTGATGTCTCTCTAGGGGTTGAAAAGCTCCTGCACATCATCTTGGGATAATTCTTATTATATTTGCCCAATAAAAGCTATGATAGCCTACAGGGAATTCAAGTTATTAGTAAAAGGAGGGGGGATGGAGGCCGCAGGGACTCTTGGATTCTCTGTGCCACTACCCACGCAGCACACTGCTGTGACCTACAGGTATATGAGTGTGCACATGTGTGATAACTACAGCACAAGATGCAGCCTGTGTTACTGCACACTGCACGCACTCTTTACTCCATGCATGCAAGTTCCCCCCTTCCCTTCCCCCGTACAGCTGGGGAGGGGTTGGTGGGGGCTACAGCACCACATCAATATTGGCTTCCTTTGGTGAGTGCCTGCAGGAGCCCACTTGTGCAGCCACTAATTCATTTGGCTTCACTCGACTGAGAATGTGTTGACAAGGCTCTCTGGGGTAATGCTATTTCAAAACACTCTGGAAGGGGAGGAGGCCGAAGAGGAAATCTATTAATTTGCTGGCAGGAGCTTAGTTACCGATCACAAAGCGAAACAGCAAACACAAACTCCATGAATGGGCCACACAGGAGGGGCACAGCACTAGAGCCCTTCTTATACCGTCAGCCCTTTTTAACAAGCACTAGAAAGCACCATTAGGCAAGACTAGGTGGTTGCCTAGGGGGACAGCAAAGAGCAGCAGCAGTCGTGAAAGCAAAACAACCGATCTTGACAGCTACACAAACTCTTAAGAGCCTCCAGTATATTCTTTTACCTGCAGGGAGAGTGAGCACACACACACACACACATACAAAGCAAAGATTAATATTTAAAAATGTGATGCCCAATTATGCAATTTTACAGGATTGTTGTGGGAGGGATGGTGTTTTAATGATCATGATTGTTGAGTTTAATTATCAGAATCTTGAGGGGAGGGCGTAAGTCTAAACGTTCACACGGGGAGCCCGGCCCTGGATCAGACATCTCCAGTCTGCAGCACCACTATACACAGGGTCTGGGGCAATTCTTTTTAGTCATGGTAATTAAAAACAATTTTTTTTAAAATTGGTATTTGCTATTGAACCCTTATTTATGCAGAATTCAAAGCTGCTGTCAGTGGTGCCTCTTATGTATAAAATGTTACTTTTGCAGCCTTTAACTAGCCAGAACCATTCGCCTTGCTTTTCTCATATGGAGTGTGGCAGCTTGCCACAGTAAGCGTGCAATAATTTATGATGCAATCTACTGGGAGCTTAATACTAGGTGGTTTCTCCTGGATTAAAGAGATGAGCTGGTCCTCCCAGGGCATTCTGGGATTTTTAGCCATGCTCTGCTATTAGGTCTGACAGAGATCCTCTCATTCATTGATTCCCTATTTACATGTCACATAGGCCTCTTTTACAAGTCACTGAAGCCTTCCTATCCAATGCCCTCTCTCACATTACATGTCTCTGAAACGCCTCCCCGAGATTCAGTGACTCTTCTTTGCATGCTGCTGGTTGAGGGTCACTTTTGGAGGACATGGGGTTTTTAGGTCATGTGAAAGTGGATGGGTTTGTGAGGAGATACATTTCTGGGGTCTGCTGCTGATTCAGAGAGTCATTTTAGAAGGTTTATTCATGATTTGCATGTCTGAAAACACTCATTCAGACATACCCATCACATCCATGACCCAAGAGCCATTTTAGAATAGCCCATATTTACACGTGTCTGGTGTGATCCCATCCAAACCACATGGGAGCATGGCAGAGGCATACCCAGGGCAGTCTACAAAATATCCGTATGTACGCTTGATTTTAGAACGGCACCACATGCTTATGACCACTGACAAACATGCCCATGTCTATACCTGCTCCTGGATGTGAATAAACATCGGGAAAGTGCTCATTATGGTCAACAGGCAACAGTATGGGGGAAGAGAGAATGCCCTCTGACTCCTCCTCATAAAAGCATACAATTAAATAGAAGCCTTTTTGTGAGCTGCTGTGCAGTTACACATCTCCAGTTACAAGACGGCACACTGGCGACAGATACACGTGCGCATTCTGAAGTACCACCATGGGCATGTCTGCGTTGTCAGTTTGGCAGATGTGCATATTTTGCATGGGCATATTTCTAAAATCCCCCATTTCCCTGCACGTCCCTGTTTTCTTGCATGTCGGCTGAAATGTTTATCTTCCAGGGTAGAGACTGGCACAAGTAGATGCGTTCTAAAGTCGGCCTCTCTTCTGTGCTGCTTTTCCCATGGAGTTTCGGACATTTTGACTTGGACATCGCAGATGGATCCTAAACAGCCTTTCTAAAGTACTGTTTTTAGGGTCTGGCACGCACTCCGGGATCCAAATCTTCCATTCCTCCTTCCCATAAGGCCTCAACTGTCCTGACCCGAGGAAGAAGGTTTTATTTATTTATTTATTTATTTATTTATTTATTTAGACAGTTTTGTATACCGCCTTATCCTTCAATCAAAGCGGTCACAACACAATTGGGGGATACATTTAACACGCGGGGATATGAGACACATACACTAATACTTACAGGGAACATGGGCAGTGGAGGGTTAAGTGGCTTGCCCAAGACCACAAGGAGCATCTGTGGGACTAGAAACCCTAGTCCTTCCGGCCCAAGGTTGCTGTCCTCTAGTGGGATTTGAACCTCCGACCTTCCGGCCTGAAGTACCTTGCCCCAACCACTAGGCTACTCCTCCCTTTGAATCTTTGAAAGCTACTCACAACATATATTGTTAGTCCAATAAAAAGGTATAATCTTATTTTTATCAACCATTAAAGTGAACTAACACAATATCATAAATTCCTGGGCCAAGTGATTTGGTTATCTATTTTATTTAGTAAAATTAGGAGAATCACCAAAGAAGGAGTGTTACGTTTAGATATTCGTGCCTCTCCAGAAGTGAGCAATGAGTGTTACACCATAAAACTACAGAATTTCAGTGGCATACCCTATACAGACCTTTATTTACACCAGGGACACACCCAGCCAATCAGCTTTTCAAAATATCCACAATGAATATGCACAAGAGAGATTTGCATACAAGGGAGGCAGTGCATGCAAATCTATCTCATACATATTCATAGTGGACATCCTGAAAACCTGAGTGTGTCCCCCAAGGACTGGGTTGAGAATCCCTGCCTTACATCCTCAGTTCTGTGGACACATCCATAAGGAAGGGAAGTCATAACACAAAGGTAATGACAGTCCCTGAAAAGATAGGATCCAGGCCGTGTTTCACCATACCAATAAACACTTTCCATTTCAGCCCTTAACAACGTGTACAGCTGAAGAAGGCTTAGCCTTCAAGCCTGGGTCCAGCAACGGATGCAAAAAATAGCTTTCCTCAATTCATGTGAGAGTGGCTTCCATGGATTTACCATTCATGACACATTTCAGGCAAAATAACTCGGAGCACAACAGGCTTTCATGGAATTTGCTAGGAGAACTTAGGTACTGCACACAGGTAAGAACTTTGCGAGCTGTTGCCAAAGGCACAAAACAAAAGATCCCAGACATCCCAACTCCATTCAGTGTGATGGGGACGTGTTCATTGGGAGAGAATTCCCCATGTTACTAAACTCCGTCATGGCCCATCATCCCCCCCAGAAACATCAGTGGCATTACCCTTTATTTATTTATTTATAGTCTCTTCTATACCGCGCTATTCAGCATCAGTGCGGTTTACAATGAACAATAATTTACACATTTTCGATGGTACTTTGTGTTTACAGTTGAACAGGTAATACAACTTGGATAACGGGGTAACTATTTACAACTTACAACATTATTGTGACCTCCTTTTTGGTTTCAGTCATGGGGGTTTTGGGTGGCTTGTGCGGTTGGTGCTATGTCTGCGTTGGTTACTGGGTAATACAGGAGGAAGAGGTGGTGCTTCAAGGCCTTTCTGAACTGAAATAAGTCTGGGATCGCTCGGATGCCATGAGGGAGGCTCAGAATTGGTAGGCCCTGCCTGCTGTTGCCTTAGTGCATTGTGTTATTGATTTTGGGACTATCAGGGTGTTGAGAGCCACTGACCGTCTGTCCCTATTGTGTGGTGTTGTCTGGATTAGTTCTGTTAGTGATGCAGACGAGAGTCCTTTGATGGCCTTGAATGTAAGTAGTAGGGTCTTGTATGTGAGTCTACTTTGTATCGGGAGCCAGTGGAGTTGTTTTAGGATGGGTGAGACATGGTCTTTCCTGGATGCTCCGTGTAGGACTCTTGCTGCGGCGTTCATTGCCAGTTGCAGTGGATTCAAGGTGGCTTGAGGGAGACCTTGCAGGATTGAGTTTGCATAATCAAAATGTGGTATGATTAGTGCCTGATAGATGGTCCTGAAATCGTCCGGTTCCAGCAGGGATCGTAGGTGTCTGAGGGATCGGATTTTGTGGTATACCGCTCTTACAATGTTTCCTATGTGCGCTTTCATATCCAAGTGCTGGTCTAAGGTGACACCGAGGTATCTGATAGTGGGCTTTGTCTGGAGGTCTGCTTCCTTCACTTTTAAGAAGGACGGAGCGGTGAAGTTTCGGTTCCTTGTAATGAACAACACCTCCGTTTTCTTGTGTTGGATCCTGAGGTTTTGGGATTGCAGCCAGTTGGATACTTCATTTATGCAGTTTGTTAATGGTGTGAGGTCGGGGTTCTCTGTTGAAAACGGCATGTATAACAGCACGTCATCAGCGTATATTAGGCAGTTAACACTGAAGGACTGGATCAGGTTGCAGATAGGCTGCATGTATATATTGAACATCAGGGCAGAGAGGGAGGACCCTTGTGGTACACCTTGCTTTTGGTGGAACGGATCTGATGATGTATCGCTGGATCGTACCTGTTGCCATCTGTCGGAAAGGTAGGACCTGCACCACTCAAGTGCTTTATCGGTGATTCCCTTCACCATGAGTCATTCCAGGAGGCGCTCGTGGCTCACGGAGTCAAACGCTGCTGCAATGTCTAGGAAGACAAGGACGAACCCTTGGCGGATGTTATCAATGCCTGTTATTATGCTGCTGAAGAGTGTGATGAGAAGTGTTTCAACACCGTGGGCTTCTCTAAAACCGTGTTGGCATGGGTCCAGTGGTGCGTTGGTTTCTATGTGATCTTGGATCTGTCTTTGTACTTCCTTTTCCATTATTTTTGTGAGAAACAGTATGCTTGATATTGGTCTATATGATTCTGGCTTCTGAGGGTCGAGCTTGTTGTTTTTTAGTAATGGTCTTATGGATGTGTGCTTGAGGGTACGTGGGAAAGCCCCTGTTGTGAATGATTGTTCCATGAGTCTGGATATGAAGGGACTGAGGTCGGTCCGAAGTTCTTTGATCCAGAACGCAGGGCATGGATCGGTTTGGGCGGTGGTCGTGTTGATGCCAGCAATGGTGTCCTCGATGCGTTGTTTGGGCGGTATTGTGAAGATGGTGAGTGGTGTTTGATCGCATGGCTCAAGGATAGTGCTAGTTGCTGGGTTGTTGTTGATCTGGCAGAGTTTGGATTGCAGATAGTTGGCAAATGTTTGAGGGTGGATTTCACTTATATGTTCTGAGGCAGGTTCCTTTGTCAAACACTTGACGAGGGCAAACAGGTCGTGAGGTTTGTTCAGAGATCTTTTTAGCGTGTCTGTGTGGTAACGTCTCATGGTTTCCGTCACTGCGGTGCGATGTGCTGCAAGTTGTGCGTTATATGCACTTCGGTCTCCGTCTGAGTGTGAGCGGCGCCATCTTCTCTCGAGTTTCCTTAGGGTTGTGCGTGAGGCTTTCAGCTCAGCTGAATACCAGGTTGCGGAGGGTCGCTTCCCTTGGAGTTTGCTAGTTAACGGACATACGGCTATTGAGCTGAGTGTTATAGATTGACCTCACGACCTGTTTGCCTTCGTCAAGCGTTTAACCATATCATTCACCTCCAGAGCTTTCATCGTAATATATAATTTTGTTAGCCCGCCTTTCCAAAGGCTGTAAGTTGCCTTGAACATTATTATTAGAATTCTGGTACAATATGTCCCTGCCCCGAACAGTTTGCTATCTAAGTGAGTACCTGAGGCAGCAAGAGATAAAGTGATTTGTCCAAGGTCATTGGGAGTATCAGTGGAAGAACAAGAATTTAAGTCCTGGTTTTCTTGCTTCTCTGCTTTAATCATTGGGCCATTCCCTCTTCAGTGGCATCACCCTCCTATCTCTAGAGACTCTAGTAGCAGCAGCGTGTTCAATATCAGAGTTACCACATTCTAACCACTGAAACTGATCTTCAGCGTCGCTCTTCTGGCAGTTACTGTTTGGAAAGATTTTCGGGTTGTTTTCATGAGGGGATGAGTGCCAAGAAATGCTGTCTCCACTGTTACATTTAACTTGAGCTTTAAGCAGAGAGAATATAAACAAATTCTAAGGGGACAATTGTTAACAGGGGATTTTATGCTGATGACTCCCAGATTTACCTCTCTACACCTGAGATCTCTCCGGCAATCCCTACCCGGATCTCTGCCTGCCTTTCTGACATTGCTGCTTGGATGTCTCACCGCCACTTGAAATTGAACATGGCTAAAACTGAGCTTCTTATTTTTCCCCCTAAACCCTCCTCTCCCCTTCCTCCTTTCTCAGTCTCTGTGGATAACTCTCTACTCCTCCCTGTTTCCTTGGCTCGCAACCTTGGAGTTATCTTTGACTCCTCTCTCTCTCTCTCTTTCTCCACACACATCCATCTGATAGCTAAGACCTGCCATTTCTTTCTCTATAATATCAACAAAATCCACCCATTCCTTTCTGAACACACTACTAAGACACTTATCCACTCTTTATTCACCTCCCATCTTGACTATTGTAACCTACTCCTTGCTGGTCTCCCTCTGAATCATCTCTCTCCCCTTCAATCTGTTCAACACTCTGCTGCTTGGCTAATCTTCCGCTAACCTTGTCATGCTCATATTACCCTTCTTGTCGAATCACTTCATTGGCTCCCTATCTGTTTCCATATCCAGTTCAAACTTCTCCTGTTGACCTATAGGGGCATTCACTCTGCAGCTCCTCATCTTTCATCTCTCCCTACACTCCTCCTCGGGAACTCCTCTTTTTTGGCAAATTGCTTCTATCTGTGCCCTTCTCTTCTATTGCTAACTCCAGACTTCGCTCCTTTCACCTCGCTGCTCCTTATGCCTGGATCAAACTACCTGAGTCCGTACATCAGGTGCCTTCTCCCTGGCCCTTTTCAAATCCAGGCTGAAAACTCACCTCTTCGCTGCCGTTTTCAGATCTTGTCTCACATGATCTCCTTTGTGTGTTTCCTTACCATTCCCCCCTATTCGCATCCTGTGTCTACAGCTACTATGTTGTGTGTCTTGACTAGATTGTAAGCTCTGATTAGCAAGGGCCGTCTCTTACATGTGTCTGTGCAGTGTTGTGTATGTCTTGTAGCGCTATACAAATGCTCAGCAGTAATAGTAGTTGTAGTCATTTTCCCCACAGATAACCCTCATTTACCCACTGAAATCCCTTGAAAATTGTCCTCACTGTCAGCAGTACAGGTTCATTTCCCCATGAGAGAAAGGGCAGAGCCAAGGGTGGGTGCAGGGCAGACTGGTTCAAGTAGCTGCCGAGATTTTAGTTTGACATCCCTGTGTGGAGTCTATTCTGTATGCTTTGTTCCTGCAAAGTATGTAAGCTTGAAGAAAAAAGAAAAGGAATCACCATGGCATTGGCTGCTGTGGATCTTCAATAGGGAAACTCCGTAGGGTGCTTCCCTTTGAAAATCCACTAGCAGGCTCACAGGCACTGCTGCATCGCTGAATATTACCCCTCTCTGTGCAACAGGGGCATTAAGTGACAAAATAGCTGACAGAGAATCAAGGCACAATACACAGTTGGTTGAGGTACTAGAGCTGTGACCTGCTGCTTGCTGGGTCTGCCAGAGGTGCCTGTGCTACTGGCTGCTGCACAACTAGATGGTCCTTGTGTCCTAGAAACTTCACCTAACACTCACTCGTGCGAGATCTATTTTTAAATGAACTAAATCAATTTCCCTAGGAATTTGTCTTCTGAAACTGTTAAAATTCCTGGATAAGTTATTTTCAGGAGTCCACATCCTGCCTGGGGCAAGTTCAGCACGCCTGGGAGAATTCTATTGTCAGTTAATAATAAATTTATAACATCAATAATTTACATAGCTAAACATAGTGGCCTGTGCATAAACTGAATCCAATCTGACAGGTGTATCTGGGGCAACAAATGAGGGTGCAAAACTCAGCAGCCAATGCTGGGGAATGCAGCTTTTTATATTTGCTGCAAAGGGAGATTGCAAGGAGAGAGAGGAAATATATGAAGGAAGGGAGAGGACTACAGAAGATTTCCCTCACACACACTCTCAGTACAAGCATGACTACCTTGAATTTTTCTCTCAATATATATTCTCCAAACATGTTCTTACAAGCCAAAGATAAAATTCTGCCACAAGAAACCCATGCTTGCTTTTAATCCTTTCATTGTTTCTTTTATCTTCTCTCTCTCTCAGATATCTATATATCTATCTAAAGACTGTTTTGAGGGGCTGGCTGGGCACCTGCCTGGTTCTTTGCTGGAGAATTTGTGATGTCATAAAGTCTTGCTGATCAATCTGTACAAACATTGAACAGCTGCTTAGGCAGGTTGGTTGGAGAAACGCTCAAGATCAAGCTCAAATCACTTTTACCCTGGATAAATGTGCTAAGGCAACCTTCCTTGGGGAAAACTAAGGAAAACTTAAAACATTTCTCTACTCGATGATGATGACATAAACAAACTTGAACAGGAAGCTGTATATATAATCTATATCTATAGTAGTAGAGGAAGGAGCAAAAATCCAGCATAAAGTACTAAGAGAAAAGACCAGCAAAGAGTATTACAGGAGATTAAAACTCATACTGAAAAGTGCTCTAACATCAAAGAATAAGATATAAGCCATCAATCAGCTTGCAATTCACATATTCTCATACAGTTTTGTAATTATAGACTGGCCTCTCAAATATCTTAAAAAACTGGACAAAGAAGAAAACTCATTCATGCCCACAAGGTAGTTCATAAGAATCAGAGTCTGCTGAGACTATATATTCATAGAGCTGAAGGAGAAATGAGCTGCATAAAAATAAATTATACATTCAGAGCTACCTTCATAGGCCTCCAGGCTTACTTTAAAGCATCAACACACTCGAAGGTACAAATAGTGTTGATGAAAATAAGCATCCAGAATCCATTTCCATCATTAAACTTAGACAGACATTCCAATGAGCAGAAGGAATAAGTTAGAATCCCCCTATACAGTAGGAAAAGAATCAACAGAATGTGCAAAACAAGAGAAAAACCTCTTTCAAGAATTAGATCAGAAGTCAAGATAAAACAAGTGGCAAATGCGCAAATACAGTGAGAAATACAACGTGTTACTCTAGGAACCACTAGTAGATCAAACCAGGACACATGAATGGTTAAGGAGAGGTGAACTGAAACATAAGGATGAGAGATTGATAGTTGTAGCCCAGGACAGTGGATGGGATGGTTCTTCTTACAAGCCTTTAAGGACCATGGTGACTGATTTTCCATTCACTCCTGCTGCCTCAGGACTAGCTTGCTGCACACTCTGAAACCGAGACCAGATTCGCATACCTTATTCATCTGTATATATAATTTACCCTCAGTCTAGTTACCATTTGTCTCTGTCGCTATGCTTCTGTCTTACCCATCTTGTCTGTCTTATAAGTTCCACCCGCACCTGTCCCACTGCTGTTTATTTGGATGTTTCATTGTATAGTGCTAACATTGTGAGTATCCTGCCTATGTTACATGAATTTTCTACTGTGTTGCTTATTATGGTGTATCATTTGTATTCTACTGAAATTGTATCATATTTATTGCCTATCTTCAAGTTTATCTCACTGTTTTAATTATCTGTTATACTGACATGGGGTCAGTTTGCTATTTTTATGCTGCTACCACAAGTTATTTTTTTTATTTTATAGCATTTATTACCTGCTCATTAATGTATTTCTAGGCAGCTCACAAAAAACCACACATAATCAAAAGGACAGATCCAAGTAAGGTATGACTAGAAGAAGACAGATTAATCAGTAAAACCTCAGGTATAAGCAAGTTAAAAAATGATTAAACTCTTTCAGAAGCCTAAGCAATCACCTATACTATGAACAATCGGTGGCAAAGAATTCCATAATTTCAGACCAGCTGCCAAAATATGCAGACCATGTACTCTCATTACGAACCACAGAGACTGATGGCATATTTAAAAGGCCTTGTGAACTGGAACGTAAAGAGTGACTAGGTACTGTAAACGGGTGCCAGGCCTTTGCCTAGGGTGCAAAGGTTGGGGTTACCCTGATATCTTCTGTTAGCAAATAATAGTCATAAGTCGAGTGTTCAAGGCAAAACATAACAAGGAATTTATTCCCCTTCCCAAAGGATTTTTAAGTGCAAAACAAAACATGGGAAAACAAACAACTTCTTCTGAAAGAAAAATATCTTCTTTTTCTTTGCTATATACAAAACTTAGCATAAAGACTCAATGTTGTCTGCAAGGCATAGCGTACAATCCATAGGAGCATATTCGGATTCACCAGTGCTACACTCCCATTGCATATCCTCACATTCCGTGTGTGTGGGGTTTGGCTTCAGACCTTTACTGCTGTCTCTGGAAAAACCCCTCGCTGAGAACTCAGGTATCTCACAAGAACACAGTTCCATACAGTGAGGTTTAAAAGTACCTGTAGCTGTAGTGTTTCTTCCCCGGCTCTCCTTTTGGTCCCTCCAGTTATCAGGAACTCCTTTATAACTTTCTGCTGACACTTCTTGTGTTGAGCAGTGCCCTGGCCCTCTGTTCCGAACAGAACTTCTGGCTTTCCTTATTATAGTGCTAGGCTCCCACCTGTATGAATGCTGAAGCCTCTCCTCTGGCAGTGAGGTCTGGGAGACTCCCTGCTCTCTTGGTCCAGGTAGGTTCCTAGCCACAGAGTGTGCCTTCCTTCCTTCTGCTGCCCTGGCTTCTCTCTCTGAGCTGCAACCTGGTTCCTCACAGGACCTCCAGCTGCCTGTAGTCTGTGTGCTTTTCCAGCCACGTTTCTCTGAAGCGTCTCCTCTGCTGCATCCTGCTTCTCTGACATGCCCACTGCTTCTCTCTGGGGAATCACAGCACTCCTTTGCTTCTCCGGCTTTTATCTCTCTGTTCCCTGCAGGCTGGCTCGGCTTTCTTGCCCAGGTGAGTGTAATCAAGCTCTGAGCTTGCTGCTACATCAGGGCTTGGGTGTGTCAGCTCTGCTCCTCTCTTTCCCTGTTTCTCATGAGCTGTATATGCTGGCTAACAGTTTCAAAGGTAAATTCCTCCTTTCTATCTATTTGCATAGGTTCTGTGTGGGCTTCTACGTCACATATCCCCCCCCCCTAAGATATTACGGGCTGGTGAATCCACATTCTCACAGCTCGTAATCCGTGATAATGCATCCGCATTAAGATGCAATCTGCCCACTCTGTGCTGCACTGTAAAATTAAAAGCCTGTAACGCCAAGTGCCACCGAGTCAGACGAGCGTTATGGTTCTTCATGTTGCTTAACCACTTCAGGGGAGCGTGATCCGTGATCAATACAAACTTACGCCCAGTGAGGTAAAACCTAAGGGCCTCTACTGCCCACTTAATGGCCAAACATTCTTTCTCTATTGTGGAGTAGTTACCCTCCGCCTTGGACAACTTTCTACTGAGATATATCACGGGGTGCTCAGTACCTTCAAACTCTTGAGAGAGGACCACTCCCAATCCTGTCTCCGAGGCATCTGTTTGGACCACGAAAGGTCGTCCAAAATCCACACTGTGCAGCACCGGGGCTTTGCACAGCTTCCCCTTCAGCAGTATAAACGCCTTCTCAGCCTCCGTTGTCCATTTTATGTTCGGAGCGTTCTTCTTCAACATATCTGTGAACCTGGTGCTCTCCTCCGCAAAACGGGGAATAAACCGGCGATAATAGCCTATGAGGCCCAAGAAACTCCTTAGTTGCTTCTTGTTTGTCGGTCTAGGAAAATTCTTTACGCTCTCTATTTTGCTCAGCAAGTGCCTGACCATTCCTTTCCCGACCATATGTCCCAGGTATTTTACTTCTTCTCCTGCAAACAGGCATTTTCCTGGGTTTAGCGTCAGCCCTGCCCGTCTCATGGCTCTTAAAACGGCTTCTACCCTGGGCAAATGTTGTGCCCAGCTGGTACTATGTACAACGCTAAATATTTTGAAATTGGCCCAAAATGTGGCGGCGAGGGTCATCACACGAACAAGCATCACTCAACACATCACACCTATACTGAGGGAGCTACATTGGCTACCAGTTGTGGCCAGGATACAATATAAAACGTTGGTAACCATATTCAAGCTCATACATGACATAGCACCCTCATTCCTATCAACCTTGGTCAGCAAGCAACCAACCAACAGAGACAGGAGGACTATCAACGCTAACACACTACAAGTGCCTAATAACATCAGATCAGTAACAGCCAGTACTAGCAACAAAGCGTTCTCATTCTCAGCCCCAATAACCTGGAATCATCTACCACATGAACTGCGAGCTATAAAAGACATAAATGACTTCAGAAAGAAAATAAAAACCCATCTTTTCAAATGTCACTATAACCAGTTATAAAAAAAGTGGAATCACGAAGCCAACCTGTGTAAATGTAATTATTGTAGAACTGTAAATATATAAACCTAAACTTGAAGTGTCTAACCCTGCGTGGTGTGTATAACCTCAAATCTCTGTATATACGATCCCAATTCTCCTGTCCTGATTTGACATTTCCCAAAATTTGTAATCAAACCGCTGCTGATCGCTGGAAGTAGCGGTATATATAAGTGTAAACTAAACTAAAAATAAATAAATAAAAAATAAATGATGTCATCCATGTACGCTATCGCATACTCATGGTGGGGCCTTAAAACCTGGTCGATCAGCCTGTGGCACATCGCTGCTGCCCCATGTAAGTCGAAAGGCATCCTACGAAACTGGAACAAACCGATTGGAGTACTAAAGGCAGTCTTTGTTCTGGATTCCCGGGTTAGTGGTATCTGCCAGTATCCTTTGGTCATATCGAGCGTGGTTAGATACCGGGCTTGACCCAGTCGATCTAATAACTCCTCGATACGAGGCATGGGGTAGGCGTCGAAGAGTGAAATGGCATTCACCTGCCTGAAGTCAATGCAAAAACGTAGAGTCCCATCAGGTTTTGGTACAAGGACGATGGGGCTACACCAAGGACTTTTTGACTCCTCTATAACGCCCATGTTAAGCATCTCCCGTACCTGGGCTATCACCTCCTTTTTCCTGGCCTCAGGTAACCGGTAAGGCCGCTGCCTAACCACCTTTCCCGGTGGGGTTAGAATCTCGTGCGCTACCAAGCTGGTCTCTCCAGGCACCGGTGTTAGGACATCTGTAAACTTCGCCAGCAATCTGGCCAACTCTTGCTTCTGCTGTAAGGACAGTTCTGCGCCTACCCTAGGCGCCGGGTTTTCCTTACAATCCGCGAGTTGTGGACCTAAATCATCCTCTACTTTTTCTTCGGCCATGGCGGTCAGACCTTTCCCTTCTTTTTGCTCGGTGGACCCGAATCCCCCGGCTCCCCGACTCGTAGGGGTCAGTAGTGGCACCTCTTCCAAGGAGGGGAACCCGACCCTTTCACAGATGATTTGAGCCACCCTATCACCCACCTTTATCTTAAAATCCTGATCCCCGAAATTAAAAAGTAGTATTTTGACCACTCCCCTGTAGTCAGGTTCTATAACTCCCGCGCCCACGTCTATAAAATGTTTGGTTGCTAAACCTGAACGGGGGGCTATTCAGCCATAACAGCCAATAGACATTTGCATTTGTAGGCCCATGTCTATTAAGGCCTTCCCTCGCTTAGGAATCACGTCCTCTACGGCGCTAAACAAGTCATTTATTTATTTAGCATATATTTGTATACCGCTACTTCCAGCGATCAGGAGCGGTTTGATTATGTAACGGAGATTGTCAGATCAAGGACAAATTTCAAAAAATTACAGCGTGATTTACAGGATTATATGTCAAGGTTGTCAGATCAAGGGCAAAGCATTTTCACAATATGTACAACGTGATTCACTGGATATGCACAACACACAGTTAGGAAAGGGGAGAGAGGAGGATTTACATATATACATTCTACACTTAACTACATTTTTGTTTCTGCAGATAATGGTTGCTTCATTACTGTTCAGGACATGTTGTAGGCTTGTTGAAATAAGTACATCTTTAGTTTTTTCCTGAAGTCCATCAGGTCGTTGTTTGAGCGCAGCTCAGGTGGGAGTTGGTTCCAGAGTGTGGGTGCAGTGTAGGAGTATGCTCTGTTGCTTGTGGCGGTTTTAACTGATCTAATACTTATTGGTACATGTAGGTTGTTTAGGTTGGTGGTTCTCCTGTTTCTGTTAGCAGGTTGCATGTCAATTAGGTTAGTGAGGAAAGTTGGTGCCAGGTTGTGGATGAGTTTATAAGTGGTTACTAGGGTTTTGTATTTTATGCGAGCTACGATGGGGAGCCAGTGTAGTTCGACTAGCACTGGTGTGATGTGCTCAGCAAAGCCTGTTTTCATGATGGTTCTGGCTGCGACGTTCTGTGCCATTTGGAGTATGTTTAGGGTTTTCTTTGGAAGGCCCTGTAGAATTGCGTTGCAGTAATCGAAATGAGGTATGATGAGGGCTTGAGCTACTGTCCTAAAATTGGTAGCTTCAATGATGTTCCTTAGAGGCTGTATAACTCTGAGCTTGTGGAAAATGGCCCTGTTTACTAAGCGGAGGGGTGAGGCTCTCTGCGGCCTCTGCGCCATAGGGGACACTTTGCAGAATTTTAGTACGAATCCGGATTTTACGGGTGGTTCGACTTTCACTGGGGCCTTTGGACCTGAACCCGTCCTTCTAGGCTTCGCAAATAGAGGGCTGGGAACTACCGTCACCATGGCCTCCCCCTTTGGACTATCCTCCTGTTCTCTCCCTTTCCTACCCTTCTTTTGTGTGGGAAGCTCTTCTAATGTGTCTCCTGCAAGTCCACCCTCCTCCTCTGGGGGTTCCTCACCCTCTGTTGGGGGCTCAGCTGCTTCCCCCGGGGGTTCACCTTGTATCTCGGAGATTCTTACCTGGGACCTAGTGGAGACCATCCCATCCTTTAGGTGTAGGCCTTTCTCCATCCCTCTACAAAATGGGGGCCAATCCCTCCCCAGGACAATGTCATGGGGCAGTTTAGGGACTACTGCCACTAGAACCTCCTTCCTTGTTTCTAACCCCTTTACTGAAATTCTATACAGCGGGTAAAAGGTGGATGCTCCATGTATGCATCGAATCTTCACCCTACCTTTGGGTTGGCTCCATACTGACCCGCTGTGGGCTTGTATAGCCTGCCAGAGTTTTCTTGAGACCATACTCTGGTCAGCCCCCAAATCAAGCACTGCACTAACTAAAACGCCTTGAACTTCCACACTCAGAAGAAAACCTTCCTGTATCCGCTTGCTATTATCAATTATTAATGCTGTATGCATCATACAATCTCTTTGCATGTGACCCATTTTACCACATTTAAAACATCTTTCTTTTGCCCATCTTTCATCCCGCTTAGGCAAACAATTAGTCACACATTTCACATTGGGCTTTGGCTCCTTTGTTGATTTTCCAAAATTTGCCTCTCCTATCACGCTCAGAGTGCCTCCTTTTGGCTTACCAGCCATTTCGGCCTCCATGTACCGCTCAGTGAGGAGAGCTGCTTCTGCTGCGGTCTGGCAATTTTGCAAAATCAAAAAGGACCTTATTTCTGTAGGAACTGCTTCCATATATTGTTCTAATACAATGGCATCTACAACGGACTCGAGGGTCTTTCCCTCAGGAGCGAGCCATTTCCATGCTAAGCTCCGCACCCTTTGGCACAAAGCCTTAGGTGTTTCACCTGGTCTCAGCTTAGTAGCTCTTAGCATCCTCCTGTACATCATTGCTGTTAGACCTAACCTATCCCGAACAGCTTTTTTAAGTTCATCATAATTGGTCGCAAGAGCAGCGGGCATGGCTTTATGGGCCGCTAAGGCCTCTCCCGTCAGGGATGTAGCAAGCCTGACTGCCCATTGTTCTACCGGCCATCCCACATTAAGGGCTACTCTCTCAAATGCCTCTATGAAGTCATCTACATTGTCCTCAACCGTCAGTTGTCCAAAAGATAAAACTCCACAGTTCTGTGGTCCTACCACACAGGCATGTTCTTGTCGTGTTTTCTCGGCTGCCTTCTGGTCCTCCAGTAAAGACGCTATTAAGTCCACCATGGGCTTCTGCTGAGCCTGCAAGGCTGCAATGGCCTGTTCTTGCGCCAGCTGCGACATTTCCCTTTGCTTCTCGAACTGCGAACTCATCCATCGCAGGACTTCGTGGGGATCCATCTCTGTGTTTTCCTCTGTAGAGAAACACAACAGAAAAACGCACCAAGTGCGGCACAACAAGTGTTTTCAGAGCCTGGCTTTCTGAGTGTGTCCTCAGCACTCCTTCTCTTATGAATCTCGCACCACCTATGCCCAAATATGTTTTACCTGAGCCAGGCGTAGATTTAGGTTTTGAGAAGGTGTCTTTGCACTGGTCCGGGACCCTCTGGCCGATACTGCCAGCGAATATCCAGGCTGCTCCTTAGGAATGCAGTTCCACCGTTTCCCAGTTGTATTCCACACGCACAAAAACCTAAAAATCCTGCCAACTACGCCACTTGTAAACGGGTGCCAGGCCTTCGCCTAGGGTGCGAAGATTGGGGTTACCCTGATATCTTCTGTTAGCAAATAATAGTCATAAGTCGAGTGTTCAAGGCAAAACATAACAAGAAATTTATTCCCCTTCCCAAAGGATTTTTAAGTGCAAAACAAAACATGGGAAAACAAAACTTTTTCTGAAAGAAAAATATCTTCTTTTTCTTTGCTATATACAAAACTTAGCATAAAGACTCAATGTTGTCTGCAAGGCATAGCATACAATCCATAGGAGCATATTTGGGTTCACTAGTGCTACACTCCCATTGCATATCCTCACATTCCGTGTGTGTGGGGTTTGGCTTCAGACCTTTACTGCTGTCTCTGGAAAAACCCCTCGCTGAGAACTCGGGTATCTCACAAGAACACAGTTCCATACAGTGAGGTTTAAAAGTACCTGTAGCTGTAGTGTTTCTTCCCCGGCTCTCCTTTTGGTCCCTCCAGTTATCAGGAACTCCTTTATAACTTTCTGCTGACACTTCTTGTGTTGAGCAGTGCCCTGGCCCTCTGTTCCGAACAGAACTTCTGGCTTTCCTTATTATAGTGCTAGGCTCCCACCTGTATGAATGCTGAAGCCTCTCCTCTGGCAGTGAGGTCTGGGAGACTCCCTGCTCTCTTGGTCCAGGTAGGTTCCTAGCCACAGGGTGTGCCTTCCTTCCTTCTGCTGCCCTGGCTTCTCTCTCTGAGCTGCAACCTGGTTCCTCACAGGACCTCCAGCTGCCTGTAGTCTGTGTGCTTTTTCCAGCCACGTTTCTCTGAAGCTTCTCCTGTGCTGCTTCCTGCTTCTCTGACACGCCCACTGCTTCTCTCTGAGGAATCACGGCACTTCCTTCTCTCTGGGGAATCACAGCACTCCTTTGCTGGAGCTACCCTCCGGCTTTTATCTCTCTGTTCCCTGCAGGCTGGCTCGGCTTTCTTGCCCAGTTGAGTATAATCAAGCTCTGAGCTTGCTGCTACGTCAGAGCTTGGGTGTGTCAGCTCTGCTCCTCTCTTTCCCTGTTTCTCATGAGCTGTATATGCTGGCTGACTAACAGTTTCAAAGGTAAATTCCTCCTTTCTATCTATTTGCATAGGTTCTGTGTGGGCTTCTACGTCACAGTACAGAAGAGACTATGAGGGAGCAAATTTCAGATGTTTCAACTTTATATACAGTCTTAAAAACACAGCACAAACACTTGACTTGTAAACAATACATAATAGGTAGCCAATGAAGTTCACAAAGCATTGGAGTAATGTGGTCATGCCTGTTATGCACCTCCTTGGCTGAATCTCTTTATAAAAGCTGTTAATAAATACTAAGAAAAAAATAAGTAAAACTAGAATAGAAAGAACTGGTAAAATAGACTTATTTAGTGTTCTGTAAGAAAGTCATAGAAATGGTTACACATCTCATAGCTGACTGAGAAGTTCTGATGGCAGAACATTTCTATACAAAAAGCACAATAAAGTAGCACGTCTCATCCACTGGAAATGTTGTAAGCACTACAGCACTGTTGTACCAGAAGAACACTGGGATCATGACCCTAAGAGAATTATGGGGTCATGGGATGGGAATTATGGGATTATGACCCTAAGAGAATTATATTACTCCGGAGGTGCAGGAAGTCTTTAAAAGGCAGCTCACATTCAGGGAAAGCCCTTCTGACCACCGGCAAAGCAGAGATCGCATCGGGATGCCCTGCAACTCTCCAGCTGAACTCCCTCTGCTACATAAGATCGTGAGGTGAGCCTTCTGCAGTCCTCTGCCTGCTCTACAGTTTCTGCATTGCCTGCTGCCTTTGTTCCCTGCTCGGGGCTCTCCTCACCAACACGAGGCTGTAGCTCCGCTCCTGATTTACTCCGGAGGTGCAGGAAGCCTTTAAAAGGCAGAGTGCCTCCGGCGCGCCCGCGTCTGACAGGCCCAAGCCTGAGGGCCTCGCCAGAGGGCCCTTTGGTGTGGCCCTTCAGTGGGGGAACTGAGTTATAACTGATTGTACATCTGGTAGGTCCGGTAATATGTTTTATGAATCCTAACAGGCAATTCAGTTAAATTAATTCTGTTGATGGTAATTCAGATAGGTAGCTCTTTACTATCTGTACAACACTGTTGACATTGTGCTTTATACTCTGCTACCTACTGTGTCTCATTCTATTGCTTTATAGTCTATATTGTACTTTATAGTATATAGATATTAACAGGCTATGGTAATTTTCAAATAGGTAGCCCTTTGCTAGCTGTACCACACTGTTGACACTGTGTTCTATAATCTATATATTTTGTACTACCTACTGTACCCCATTCTGCTGTCTCACTGGACCCAAAAGTACTCCTGTATATTTAACAGTGGATCTTGGAAGAATACTAGCACTCACCTTAAACATACTGATGCTTGCATTAGTGTTCTTATTCACTCACACTCCCCCCATTCACTCTCTAACCCCTCCTATTAATCTTCCTATACCTGCCCACATTCACATCATCCCTTAGCGGCCCAGACTTGACTTCTATAAATATGATAGCAGACATCCTTCCATAGGTAGAACACGCACCCACCAGTATACTCATGTACAAAGGCTGATCCATTTAAATCAAACGCCAATGGATAACACCAAGATAAACCATATCCAGACAACACATCTAAAATGCATACTCATCAATGCCAGGTCAATTAGAAATAAAATCCCAATTATAATTGACCTCATTTTGGACGAAGAACTGCATCTCCTTTGTATAGCTGAAACTTGGCTAACTGAGTCTGATTCAGTTCTTCTTAATCAACTGAAGTTGCATGGATACACCATATTCAGCTGCAATAGGGAGCGAAAAAGAGGTGGGGGAGTACTCGCAATAGCAAAAGCTAACCTCAATCTTTCACCTACCATACTTGACAAGCAAGATGGAATAGATATCCTCAGAACAGAAAATCATAGCATGGCTATTTGCCTTATATATAGATCCCCCACATCTGGTATGCAAAGCCTAGATATAATCCTTGAGGCTGCATGTAACTCTTCATTGAGGAAACCTTATATTATCTTGGGAGACTTTAACCTTGCTTCACTACCCAATAGCCAGGAACTATCCTTCCTTGAAGCAATGGATGAAATGGGATTTAGACAAATAATTAATCACCCTACTCACTGCAAAGGTAACATCCTCGATTTAGTATTCCTCCCATTACAATATACGCAATTACCCCAATATAGCCCACCCACCACAACTCAGGTACCATGGTCTGATCATTTCATGATACACTTCTCTCTCCCTTTCCAACTCACTAGCATAGCTCATATCAATACCAGCCACATAGGGCAGAGATTCCGCCAGTTTAACAAGGAAAACTTCCTGGAATCAATTTCTACAAAGTTAGACATTGACTTGTAGCAATTTGGAATTCTGTTATAGGGGCACAGGCTAAACCTTTTCCTTCAAATAAAAGACCTCAACGGAAACCATCTGAGAAATGGTACACAGCTGAACTCTCTACCTTAAAGAGAAATCTCAGGAGGTTGGAAGCTAAATGGCGTAAGGAAAAAACCTCAGAACTCAGGGTGCAATATTTCGCAATCTCAGATCCTATAAGGAGGCTATAAACACTGCAAAAAGGCTACATCACACAAAAACTTTATCAAAAGCCATCAACCGGCCAAGGGAGCTATTCGAGATTATTAAATCCCTAACTAAAGTTCCTGAAGCCATCTCTCACAAAATCCCAGTCAATCCCCAACTCCTGGCAAATCATTTTGCCAGCAAGCTTAAACAGAGTACCCATTCAGTACCTACCCTGACATCTCCCACAGCAGGTAATGCCAATGAATGGAGCTCATTTCACATAATATCAAACAAGCAACTTCTAGAGACCATTTCAAACCTCAATACTACCACCTCTCTCCTTGATCCATGCCCAGTGGCATGGATTAAGGTGGCAAAATCGGAACTCACCCCATACATATTGAAAGTAGTAAATCAATCCCTACTTCAGGGCGTCATGCCAGATGACCTCAAGTATACAGCAATTCGCCCTCTACTAAAAAATAAAACTCTTAACAACAGTGACCCCTCCTCATATTGCCCCATTGCTAGTATACCCTTCTTAGCTAAAATTATCGAGAAGGTAGTTCAGATTCAGCTGCAGGACCATATAGACACAACCTCCCCTTTAGATGAGCACCAGTATGGCTTCCGCCCATATCATGGGGTAGAAACTTTACTTATAGCTCTTTTTGACTCGCTCACCAAAGGCATGGATAATGTTAAGCAAGCGTTCTTGCTTATTTTCCTTGATATCTCCTCAGCATCGAGAAGGCCGCGGGGCCACGTACCTGCTGGCCGCTGATAACCGGATGGGCGGCGTGGTGCGTGGCCCGGCCTCGTTCAAAGGAGGGGGGGTCCAGGGAGGCGGGGGAAGGCATTTTAAATTCATTGGCTCCCGCAGGTTTTGGAGCACAGGAGCCAATGAGGGAGGGCAGGAGGACAGAGAGCTGAAGGCAGTCGGGAGCTTCCGATGAGGCATCAGTCCGTTGGAGCAGGGTGAAAGGACTGGCGTCGTCGTGGAGTTCCGGGCTGTTGCGGCGGCGATTTGGGGGGCCTTGGGTCCAGCGCTCTTCTGCGGCTTGTCGGAGGAGCAGCTGCCGGATCGCGGGCACGGTGCGAAGTGCAGCACGGGGAGTTCCTTTTGGCTGCGGGGACCAGGCGAGTGGGCAGCAGGGCTGGGATGCGTCTTTTGCTGGCGGTGGGGGGGGGGGCGGCTCATTGATATAACTAAAGAATAAAGCAAGAGGGGGTTTAAAAAAAAAAAAGGAGCGTAAAGTAAATCGAGGCTCCGGAAGGGGGGGGGGGTTAGGGCTTGAGGTGGGTGTTGGTGTGGTGTTTTGGTTGGCGGGGGGGGGGGGCATGCCAGTTCGTGGGGTTAGAGGGGTTAAGGGGGGTACGGGGCTAGGTGGATGGGTGGCTGCCGCTCAGGGCAGGCAATCCGGGGGGTGAGGGGTGTGTCGGGGCACGAGGGGGGAATTCGGAGTGGGGGGGCTGGTAGAGGGGGGAGGGGGGATGGGGGAATGGTTGGGGCGGGACCGACCCCGCATGGGTTGGAGGGGCGTGTGGTCTGGCAGGAAGCAGTGGTTGGGGGGGGGCCTTGGGGCTGGCAGATGGGACCTAGGGGGTGTTATCTCGCGGTTCGGGAGCATTGGCGGGGTGGGGGGCAGGGTTCATCCAGGGCCGAGTGGCTCGGGGCCTGGCAGCCGCCGTGGGCCGTGGCAGGTTCCCCCTCCATCTTTTCCTTTTTGTTTTTGCAGGTGCCTGCTGAAGAGGTGAGGAGGGCGGAGCAGTGTGGAGTGGAGACGGTTCGAGGTGGCGGGATGGATGCCGAGGCGGCGCGAGGTGTTCAGGCTGTGGAGACAAGGGAGGAGCGGGAAGAGAGGCAGCATGTGGTTTGCGGGCTGTTGGCTCCGACAATGCCTGATGGTGAGTTGCAAATGGGACAAGGGGACCGGGGGTCTGGGGGAGAGGCCTCAGAAGGGGCGGGGGGTAAGGCGAAGGAAAAACGTCAGCATTCCCGTAAGCGTCATCGTCGGTCGGGGTCCTCTACGTCATCTTCTTCGAGTTCGGGGGCCAGGGATCGAGAAGCTGGTGTGGAGGGCGGGGCTACGGCTGTGTTGGGCGGGGTGACTGCTTCGCTCGCGTCTTTTTCGGAGTTATGGGAGGGAGTGCAGCGTGAGCTGTGGAGGAAGATTCAGAGCAGGAGATATATTGATATTTTTAGGCTGCTGGAGGGTAGGAAGCGGTCTGGGGATAGCAAACGAAAAAGGCGGGAGGATGAGAAGGCTGGGAGCATCAGGAAGGCATGGCGTAACGTCATTAATTGGACGAGAGCCTTCTTGCGGCTGGCTAGTGTATGGGGGCATCGTAACCCGGGGCAATATGGGATGTTGTTGGCTTACGCTGACTCGTTTTTGGAGGCGGCGCAGACTCATGATGGTTGGGCATGGCTCAACTATGATGAGCAGTTTCGGGATAAAATGGAGGAAAATAGGTTTTTGTCTTGGGGAACCCAGGACATCAACTTATGGTTGACACAGATGTCGGCTGGAGGGGGTGCAGGGGGGGAGGTGGCCAAGAAGGGGGTGCTGGGTCGACGGCGGGTGCGGGGCAGCCTTTTCAGGGGGGAGGCGCTCCTGCGACACAGAGAGCAGGCGGCGGTGGGGCCGGGGGCATTCGTTGGCGTTTCAATAAGTCCTTGCCCCCTTTTCCAGATTGCAGGTTCTGGCATAGTTGTTCGGTCTGCAGTCGGGGGCGTTCGGCAGTCAAATGTGCCAAGCAAGGGGCTCCGGGGCCCCCCTTGCCTGCTTCCAAGCAGTGGCGACTTGATGGGCCTGGCTTCAATGCCGATTCGGCTTGAGGCGCTCAGGCCTTGGTTGAGGCGTTACAGAAGGCGGGGAGATGGGCGGCTTTTAGAAGAGGGGTTTCGGAATGGGTTTCTCATACCGGTGGTGGGAAACAGGGGTTCGGCTATGGCATGAAACGCCACGTCAGTGAGGCGTTTTGTTCACATTTTTAGGGACAAGATAGCTGCGGAGCTAGAATTGGGCAGGGCGGCCGGCCCCTTTCCAGTTCGGCCATTCGCGCACTTTGTGGTTTCCCCGCTGGGCATTGTTCCGAAGAAAGAACCTGGTAAGTTCCGGCTGATTCATAACCTGTCCTTTCCAATCGGGGCGTCGGTTAACGATAGCATACCGCGGGATTTGTGTGCGGTGTGGTATGCGTCTTTTGACGAAGCGGTTGAGTTAGTGCGGAGATGTGGGACAGGGTGTCTGATGGCAAAGGTGGATATTGAATCCGCATTTCGCTTGTTGCCAGTACACCCCGCTTCCTTTCATTTAATGGGTTTCAGTTTTGAGGGATATTATTATTTTGATAAATGCATGCTGATGGGTTGCTCGGTATCCTGTTCATACTTTGAGAAGTTCAGTTTGTTCATGCACTGGGTCCTTGGGGAGATGGTGGGTTGTGCGAATGTGGTCCATTATTTGGACGATTTTTTGTTCGTCGGTAGGGCACAGTCAGTGCAATGTCAGGAGCTACTGGACGGTTTCGTGGGCTTGGCTCAGGATTGGGGCGTCCCGTTAGCGATGGGTAAGACGGAGGGTCCCGCGACGCGCCTCACATTTTTGGGGGTGGAGCTGGATTCAGTGGACATGGTAGCACACTTGCCATCTGAGAAAGTGGTGCGGCTGCTAATTTTGGTGGCGAATGTGATGGGGGCATCTAAAGTAACCCTAAGGGAGATGCAGGCTTTGATAGGCTCCTTGAATTTTGCGTGTCGGGTCATTCCGATGGGACGGGTGTTTTTGCGCAGGTTGACGGTGGCTACATCGGGCGTACTTAAACTGCATCATCGCATCAGGGTCTCCAGGTCTATGCGGGCTGACCTGGGGGTTTGGGATGAGTTCCTGAAGGGTTTTAATGGCATAGCGGTTTTGCGGGAGCAGGAAAGGTCTACCTTTGATATGCAGCTCTTCACCAATGCGACGGGCGGTGTAGGGCTGTGCGTGTACTTCGGGGGTTCTTGGTGTGCGGAGGCTTGGCCGCTGTCATGGCCCAAGGCAGGGCTAACCGATAGCATAACCTTTTTGGAGTTGTTTCCGGTATTGGTGGTATTGGAGTTGTGGCCGGACAGGCTGCGTAATCGGCAGGTGCTGTGGTGGTGTGATAATGAAGCGGTGGTTAGCGTAATTAATAGGTATGCACCACGCTGCTTGCGGGTGGCGGCTTTAATGAGGGCGGTGGTGCTCGCCTGTTTGAAGTTGAATGTGGTGGTGAGGGCTCGTCATGTTCCGGGGTGTGCTAACCAGGTGGCGGATGCTCTTTCACGCTTTAAGTGGGACCTGTTCCCGAGATTGGCACCAGAGGCGGACGCGTGGGACTGCGGGTCCCGGAGCACTTATGGCAGCTTGGTCTGCAGACATGCTGAATCTCTTGCGGAGGTCTGTGGCACCGGCATCCTGGCAGGCTTATCGCAGAGGCTGAGACAGCGTCATGGCATTTTTGGCGGCCCGGGGTTGGCACAAGGTCCTGTCGCGGACTACCTCTGGGCTCGTACATTGCGGCAGCGGGGCCTGCTGGAACAGCGCGTTTCATGGTGCGGGCGCCCGTGGCGGGCTTTGCCTTTTTCTCCAGAGCAGTGGGGTGGGATGTGTCCAGCTGGGGGTTCCTGGCATACCGGTTGATGCTAGGTTGGGAAAGGGTAACCCTCAGCAGGGTGATTGGCGGCAGCTGATTATGCAGGAGCTGCTCAGAAAGCTGTGCAACGCATTGCCTATAGTGGCAGTGTCGGTTGTGAGGCCTCGCTGTTTAGTGTTTTGAGTGGCCTTTTTTCGGGGTTTTCCGGGGGGTGGGGGGAGCTGATGGCGATGTCTAGCTCTGCAGCGGGCGGTGGGGGCGTTACGAGTGTATCATGTGCAGGGTACACGAATGAGTCGTGTATATGGTTGGCACGGTCCAAGACGGATCAGAAGGGCAGGGGGCGCGTGTGATAATGCAAGCGGTTGGTGGTTCCCCAACTTGTTCGGTAGCTGCCATGGTAGCTTACCTGTGGGTGAGGCCGCAGGGGGGGGCAGTCTTCTTTTCCTGCATGAGGATTCGCGCTGTATGACGCTGTTTCAGTTTGCAGCTGTCCTGAGGATGACGCAGCGCCAGTTGGGCTTGGAGCCGGGCAGACTTTGTGCCCCATTCATTTTGGATTGGTGCAGCCACTAGTGCCGTGGAGGCGGGCCTGAATGGGCAGGGATTCAGCGGATAGGCTGATGGCGCTCTAGGGCATTCCAGGGGTACGTGCATTTTTGAAGGGCTGCTTGGGGACTGGGTTTAACTGTGTTATTTCTTTTAGATGGGCGCCGGATGCAGTGTCGCTGCCGGATGATTGGCCATTCATTGGTGCACTGGGTGGGTCAGTGGGCAGCGGCGGGGCCTATCGGGGCAAACATAGGCCTGAACTCTGCTGAGGTGACTGTATCATGGCTGGCGAGTGCGGTCTTCGATGGATGCAGCTCTTGCCTTTGCTTCGGCACCATCAGCGCACAAGGGGATCCCCACAGTGGTTGTTGAAACATCTCGGAGGCAACGAGTTATGGGCTGAGACTGTTAGGCAGCTGATCTGAGCAGCAAAAAGAGACTTTGACCAATTGTTGTTAATGTTTGACGATGTTGTCTTGTTCTGGTCAGATATAATTCCGAGGCCTGCTTGCTGGGGTTACCGGAGGTGGTCTCGGGGTTGGTTAAAGTCAATCGGCAAGTTGGCCGATGGGTTTGTGGAAAAGGGGGGGTGGCAGATTTTGCATTCTTGGGTGGACATGGATTGTGCTGGCTTATATCAGCCAGGCGGAGTACATTTATCCCCAGTAGGGGTGGATCTATTCCTGAATGATTGGCAGGAGGCTTGGGGGTATGCGTTGCAGTGCAGGGTGGCTGATCGCAGCTTTGCTTTTGGGGGGGGAGGCTCAGGAACGGGCATTCCTGAGCCTGTGGCGGGATCCCGGAGGTGTCCGGGATCCGGAGTTTTGGCAATACGCAGGGCGGGGGTGGGGTACCCCTGACCCGGAGAAACCCTCAGGGCTTTTGCTAATAATATGGCGAAGCCGGATGAGGGGTGGATGGATATTGCCTGGGGGACAGTTCCCGGCGGAAGCGGGAGGGAACTCACTTTGCTACTCACACGGCTGGTGAGGGTTCGTCCTGCTGCCGGAACCCGTATGATAATGGTTTGGTTGTTGACAGATTGTTTGGATAATGTTTACGGTTAATGTTTATGGTTAATAAAGCTGCGACCAGTTGAATGCCAATAAGTGTCGGAGTGTGGTTCTTGGGGGGAGGGTAGGGGGGTTGTCCTGGCTGGGGCTGGAGCACCGAGTCCGCCCTACCCGGTTACGAGAAGGCCGTGGGGCCACGTATCTGCCGGCTGCTGATAACCGGATGGGCGGCGTGGTGCGTGGCCCGGCCTCGTTCAAAGGAAGGGGGGGGGTCCAGGGAGGCGGAGGAAGGCATTTTAAATTCATTGGCTCCCGCAGGTTTTGGAGCACAGGAGCCAATGAGGGAGGGCAGGAGGACAGAGAGCTGAAGGCAGCCGGGAGCTTCCGACGAGGCGTCAGTCCGTTGGAGCAGGGTGAGAGGACTGGCATCCCACCCGCCCACCCCTATGGTGGTTGGATTTGGGGGTTTGCAGCTGGAAGTGGGGACGGGATCCCAGAGGTGTCCGGGGTCCGGAGCTTTGGCAATAGCAACCTGTCTCTCCGAAGCCGAACTTTGACTCCGCTCAATACACATGGATATTAACTTTAAAAAAACAGAAGCACTTTTTGTTTCCAGAAACCAAAATTTCATCCCCCCCGTCTGTTGTTAATCTGATGAACATCACCCTTCCAGTCATATCTGAAGTAAAATAGCTAGGAGTTATCCTTGACAAAAAACTCAGCATGACACCTCATATAAAACAGACTGCTAAAACTATATTCTTTAAACTTAGGACCATTCAGCAACTCAGACCCCTCATTGACATTGTTGATTTCAGAACAGTTGCCCAGGCACTTATAATGCCACACCTAGATTTCTGCAATAGTTTATTTCAAGGTACATCTAAGAAAAACCTCCACATACTACAAATGGCCCAAAATGTTACTGCTCGGATTATTTTCAAAGCCAAACTATCTGACTACATCTCTCCAATTCTATACGCTCTCCACTGGCTACCTGTTGCCAGTAGGATTCAATATAAAACATTAGTCACTATATTCAAGCTCATTAATGAAATAGCCCTTTCTCATCTCGCAACCCTAATCCAGTCCCCTGCAGAAAACAGAATGAGAAGGGTTAACCTTAGCATGCTTCTAATCCCCGACTCTGTAAGAAAAATGAAGCAGGTAGCAAGCAATACTGCCTTCTCTTATTATGCATCCAGTCAATGGAACAAACTACCATGCAACCTAAGAGAGATTAAAGACCTTCTAACCTTCAGGAAGGAACTTAAAACATACCTTTTCACCTAGCACTATCACAACTTACAGCTCACCCCCGAGCAGATGTCACAAGAGTACACAAATCACCTAACACAAGTTTACCCTACCTAACTCATGTCCCACTCTCCCTTGCACTTTCCCACTGATAACCCCGCTATACTCCTTCCACCGAACTATAGTCAGTCCTGTTCTGGCTGTTGTAAATAGTTAATATGTTTATTATCGATGTGCATATTTCTCCTACTCTCTGTAAATAATGAATATGTGCTCAATGTAAAATAGTTAATATTTTCTCTGTAAAATAGTTATGTGCTCAAAAATGTTCTATGTAATTGATGTTTACCATGTTCTCTGTAAACTGTCCCTGATCTCTGGAAGGGGCGGTATAGAAAAGCGCACAAATAAATAAATAAATGGGGCCTAAAGAGGTTATGATCACCTGGGGCATTCCCATGCTGACCTATAAAAAGTTGGATGCAAGAAAACCAGACAGTTATGGAGGAGAAAATAACCAGAATAGCATTGATAACAGAGGTGTCCGTTCCAAATGATTATTCTGTGAATCATATGGCGAGGCAGGAGATCCTCAAGTACCAAGAAATGCAATCGGGTATGTATTGGGAATCACAGGCCTCATTAAGAGGGATTTCCAGTTATACCTTGATAGATTGCTTATCCATGTTATATCGTATGAACTCCAGAAGGAAGCTCTCTTTGGCACAATGCAAGTATTATGGTTAGCATTAGCAGTAAACTTGAGAGGCTGATATCATACTTTGCTTACCCTGACTTAGGAGCGCGGTTCATACTAACATATGTGCAAAGCTAACTCATCTGGAGAAATTGCATCCTTTTTCTCCACCCCTCAATATACAGAAACCCACAGAACACACAGATACATGAACACACACGTATGCAAAGGCACAGACATACAAATACATGCAAACATACTACTACTTCTACTACTATTCATCATTTATATAGCGTTACAAGGCATTTGCAACGCTATACAGACCCACATAAAAGATGGATCCTGCTAGTCAGAGCTTACAATCTAATCAAGAGACACAATACAATAGCTGAGAACAAGGGTACAAATAAGGAAAGGAAGGAAAGCAAGGGATCAGGATCCAAAAGCAGCCTCAAAGCATGGATTTGAAAAGGGGCAGAGATGAAGCCTGATGTACAGACTCAGGTCGTTTATTCCAGGTGTATGGAGCAGCAAGGTGAAATGAACAAAGTCTGGAGGTCGCAGAGGAAGAAAAGGGTATAGAGAGAAGCAAGCCAGGAGCAGTAGAATGAATGTAGTTGTAGGTCAGAAGGAGACGTATGAACTGGATATGCAAATGGAAGGGGAGCCAAAGAAATGACTTGAGAAGAGGGGAAATGAGTATAATGGGTTTGGAGGAAGATTAGCCACGCAGCGGAGTTCTGAACAGATTGAAGGGGAGAGAGATAACTTAAAGGGAAACCAGTAACGAGGAAATTGTAATAGTCTAGACGGGAGGTGACTAGGGAGTGGATTAGAGTTTTAATAGTGTGCTCAGAAAGGAAGGGGCGAATTTTGTTGATGTTATAAAGGAAGGAACGACGGGTTTTAGCAATCAATTGGATGTATGAGGAGAAAGAGAGGGAGGAGTCAAAGATAACCTCAAGGGTTGTGGACTGAGGAAACAGGAAGTAGAAGAGTGTTATCGACAGAGACAGAGAAAGGAGGAAGGGGGAGGAGGGTTTAGGGGGAAAAATAAGAAGTTCCGTTTTGGACATGTTGAATTTCAAATGGCGGTGAGACCTCCTGGCATTGATGCCAGATAGGCAGACAGAGATTCAAGCTTGGAGTTTCGGAGAAATATCAGGTGTAGAGAGATAGATCTGAGAGTCATCAGCATAAACATGGTACATAACAACAGGCACCGAGGGAAAAAAGCTTTTTGGATCAGCAGTATGTAAGTTTCCACTAAATAACACTGGTCAACATTGAAATTGTTACTGACTTTAAAAGGCCCTAATCTGTAGTATCTTGGTGAACTGAACACGAATATAACATTAAAAAAAATTTATTGGCTCTCGTTTTGAAGATATTGCATGTAGTTCATTTTTGACGTTTCACCGTGTAAATTTATCCAGTAGGATATCAACAACATCCCAAATTAGCCTTGAATGATGTAATATTGCATCACATTGCATAATACCAGCATGCCCACATCATCCAGAGTTGATTGCATCATTTTCTGATGCAATGCAATACTACTGCCAGATGGCTGCTGAAGCCATCTGACGTCAGCAGTGTACTATACGCAGTCGGAAAGGAAAGTAATCTGGTATTCTGTTCCGATATTGAAAGCCTCATGAATGCCTTAAAAATCACTCATGACCCACTAGACTGGAGACTATTTATAGACTCTTCGAAACTGAGTCTGAAGGCTGTGCTTTTGAACAATGGAAACCATCTTTCATCTATTCCAGTAGTGCATGCCGTCCACATGAGAGAGACATACGATAACTTAAAGCATCTACTGACTTCCATTAACTATAACAAGTACAGCTGGCACCTCTGTGGTGACTTGAAGGTAGTTGCCATTTTAATGGGACTGCAGCAGGGATATATAAAATACATGTATTTCTTATGTGAGTGGGATAGCCGAGCAAAGGATTGGCACTACTTGCGGAAGGAATGGAATCGCAGACAAAATGTAACAGTTGGAGAGAAGAATATCCAGCACCCAGTTCTGGTTGAGGCTCACAAAATCTTGCTACCACCCCTTCACATCAAACTAGGTTTGATGAAAAACTTTGTGAAAGCCATGGACCGCACTTCGCCAGCTTTCTGATACCTGCATGAAAAATTCCCTCAACTCAGTAAAGCAAAGATTAAAGAGGGAGTTTTTGTGGGTCCTCAGATTCGAGAGTTCTTCAAAGATGACCGGTTCAACAACTTGCTGCAGGGTGATGCAATGGAATGGAATGCTTTTCGCCTAGTGTCAACAAACTTTCTCAGGAATGTTAGGGCAGAAAACTACAAGGAACTAGTAGAAGACATGCTGATGCAGTATCAGAAACTTGGCTGCAATATGTCTCTAAAGATCCATTTCCTTGATTCCCATCTCGATTTCTTTCCTGACAACTGTGGTATGGTTAGTGATGAACAGGGCGAACATTTTCACCAGGATATCGCAACGATAGAGCAAAGATACAGGGAAAATGGTCCACTACAATGCTGGCTGACTACTGCTGGACACTCCCCAGAGAAGCTCCTGAACAGCTGTACAAGAGACAGGCGAAAAAATCTAAGAAGTAGTCTATGAGTTGGTTTTTTACAGGTATTAACCAAAGGCCTATTATATATTTACTATTAACATGCATTTCGTGATGTAAACATTAATTCTTGTAGATTACAAAAAAACTAGAGCCAACTTTGCAATTTATACTGTCATGTTCGTGTTCAGCATATAAAAATTGATAAGAAATGGACTATTTTTATTTCAGTAACATGACTTTTGTAAAAATTTGTTGACCAGTGTAACCAATCAACCAGCCATACATGCATGACCATACCTATCTTAAGGTAGTTACCTAAAGCGACATGTCACAGAGGCCATAATACTACTTGACTCTAGAAACTGAGAAATGATATTAATACCATGACAATATCATTAATTCCTACTGACTTTTACGTTCAATTTAAAAGCCCATAATTTGCAGTAAAACATTCATTGGCTACGAAGGATAATCTTTAAAGTTACAGGGCTAGATTTATGATTACACTGTTTCTCACATGAATAACTTAATGTGGCTTGTTCCAGAGTTGAAAGTCCAGATTTTCTGTACATACTTAAAGCAATTGGAAAACCTGCTAATACTGTACATCAGGAAGCTTTATTAAAATTATACAGTCTCTCTTCTGAAGAAGAAAACCTTTCACCTGTGTATAGAGCAGGCAATTTTGATGATTTATATCTATAATGCGCTTACCCACTGAATACTGTCCATCTGTTGGCAGATAGTGGGTGTACTGATATACCCCACTAGATCAATGCTCTTCTCGCACAAATTGAATTTCACTGGCAGAACATGTTGGTGGGGTGCAGATGCCGGCATCAGTACAGATGTACACGATGCTGCAGAAATGCTCTCTTTGGATGGAGCTGCTAGGGTTGAACTTTGGGGGTGGGGGGAAGAGGAAAAAAATGATTGACCCTCCATGGAAGCGGTGCAGATGTCAACTAGTCTTTATATATTTGAACAAAAGACTGAAAGAGTTCTGGGCCACCTGGGGACACATGAAGCCCTGCTGCGATTGCTGTGATTTATCTCCCCGACCCTCTGTACCCCCAGATCAGCCCTGGCTATCCCGGGAGAATAGGTCTTCCTGCTAAAATGGCGAGAACCTTACGCTGCAGCAACAGGCAAAGCCTTGGGCCCTAAAGATTGACAGTTTTAAATAAGAAGCAAAGTCTTCAGTCAAAGAAAAAAAACCGTATTTCTTTCATCCTCATCTAGCTCTGTACTTGCAGCCAGTGATGAACCTCCTGCAGTTTCCTGGATGGCAGGGGCTCCTGTCTGCATCTTCCTTTCTCTTCCTTAACAAGATCGTATTTATTTTTCTTTCGTCTCTCTTTACATCCTCAATCTCTGTTCTCAACCCCTCCTCTTCCTAGTCACTGCTTTTCTGCACACAGCAGCCTGGACCATGGACTTGTTCATTTCAGTTCCAGAACCTGGGATTTGAAAACCCGATGAAGTCGTCTGCATGGGGGGAGAGGGAGCTGGCCGGCTAAACCGCGCTCATTAAGATATTCAGTAGTGCTAAAGCAGTTAGAGCTGCAGAATAGCCCTCCTACCCAGTTTAAATGCCCCAACGCTGACTGCTCAGTCTTGGGGTGTTCTGGTCGGAGTGGGAGTGGCAACATAGGTTAGCTAGTCAGCGGGCATATTTAGCTAATAATCGGCTAACCTAAACCGACTAAAGATAGGCAGAAAGAAGGCTGTCCTAACTTTAGCCAGGTTAGCTATCTGGCCAGTAGCTAAATATCACAGCCGACCAGTTAGCTGAAACGTTAACTGGGCAACTCGGATATTCAGTGCCGGAGGCTGGATATTACCCAGGACTGAATATCTGGGCATAATTTAAAGTGGTGGCTTTAGCATCGCAGGCCACCCCTTATATTCCTTTTCAGATCATTTTTTACAGCCATTTGTTAAAGAAGTGGTTACCAGTGGAGTAACGCAGGGATCAGTCCTTGGTCTGATTTTTTTAAACATTTTTGTTAATGATATCGGGGAAGGGCTGTTGGGTAAGGTTTGTCTCTTTGCGGATGATACCAAAATCTGCAACAGAGTAGACACCCAGATAGCATGAGGAGGGATCTAACTAAGCTTGAAAAATGGTCTAGAATTTGGCAACTGAGATTTAATGCTAAAAAAATGTAGGGTCATGCATTTGGGCTGTAACAATCCAAGGGAGCGGTACAGTGTAGGGGGTGAGGTACTTCTATCCACAAAAGAAGTGCAGACCTGGGCGTAATTGTGTCCAATGATCTTAAAGTAGCTAAACAGGTAGAAAAAGTGATTGCAAGAGCCAGAAGGATGCTTGGGTATATATGGAGAGGAATGGCCAGCAGAAAATGGAAGTAATAATGCCTCTGTGTAAGTCTCTGGTGTGACCTCATTTGAAATATTGGGTGCAATTCTGGAGACCACACCTTCAAAAGGATATAAGCAGGTTGGAGTCAGTGCAGAGGGTGGCTACTAAAATAGTTAGTGGTCTTTGTTATGAAGCATATGAGGACAGACCTAAAGATCTTAATATGTATACTGTAGAGGAAAGGCAGGATAGAGGAGATATGATGCAAATGCAATGCAATGTGTCCCTTGAGTCAGTCCTGACTCCTGGCGACCCAGAAGCTCCTGGGTTTTCTTGGCAGTGTCACCGGAAGTAGATTGCCAGGCCTTTCTTCCGAGGTAGTGGAGGGTTAAGTGACTTGCCCAAGGCCACAAGGAGTGCTAGTGGGAATTGAACCCTGGTTGCTTGGTTACCAAGCCAGTGTTCTAACCACTAGGCTACTCCTCCACTCAGATGTTTAAATATCTCCATGGCATAAATGCACAGCAAAGTCTCATTCAATTGAAGGCAAGCTCTGCTACAAGGGAACATAGAATGAGGATGAAAGGGGATAAAATGAGGAGTAATATGCAGAAATATTGCTTTATGAAAAGATTGGTAGATGCGTGGAATAGAAACATAGAAATATGACGACAGAAAAAGACCACATGGCCTATCTAGTCTGTCCTTCCATAACAACAACAACAGTCCCCTCTTTACCTTTAGAGATCCTCTGTGTTGGTCCCATGCTTTTTTGAATTCAGTTACTGTCCTCATCTCTACCACCTCCACTGGGAGACTATTCCACGGATCCACTACTCTTTCCGTAAAGAAATATTTCTGCATATCACTCCTGAATCTATCTCCCTTCACCCTCATCCCATGTCCCCTCGTAGCAGAACTTGCTTTCAATTGAAAGAGGCTCTCTCCCTGAACATTTATGCCATGGAGGTATTTAAACATCTCAATCATATCACCTCTATCCCGCCTTTCCTCTAAGGTGTACATATTAAGATCCTTGTCTGTCCTCATATGCTTTATAATGAAGCCCACTAATCATTTTAGTAGCAATCCTCTGCACCGACTCCATCCTGTTCACATCCTTTTGAAGGTGCGGTCTCCAGAATTGCACACTATACTCCAAATGAAGTCGCACCAAAGACTTATACAGAGGCATTATCACCTCCTTTTTTCTGCTAGCCATTCCTCTCCGTATGCACCCAAGCATCCTTCTAGCTTTTGCCGTTGCCTTTTCTACCTGTTTAGCTACTTTAAGATCATCAGACACAACCACGCCTAGTCTCCTAATGGAGGTGGTAGATGTGAGGATAGTATCTGAATTCAAAAAAAGCATGGGACAAACACAGAGGATTTCTAAAGGAAAAAAAGTGACTCTTGTAATGGGTGATATAGAAGGACAGACTAGATAGGCCATGTGGTCTTTTTCTGCCATCATGTTTCTATGTACATTCAGGATACTTCTGGAGGGAGCTAGAGTGGTCAAGGATTTGGCATCTAAGATTTAATGCTAAAAAATGCAAAGTCATGCATTTGGGCTGCAAAAACCTAAGGGAGCTGTACAGTATTGGAGGGGGGTGGAGGTGCTAAAGTACTTCAGTGCACAAAAGAAGTGCAGGACCTAGGGGTGATCATATCAGATGGTCTTAAAGTGGCCAAACAAGTAAAAAAGACAAGGTGATGGCAAAAGCCAGAAGGATGTTAGTGTGCATAGGGAGAGAGGAATGGCAGCAGGAAAAAGGAGGTGATAGTACCTTTTGTGGTGGCGAGGACAGCCAGGTCCCTAGGGAGATAGAAAAAGTACAAGCAGTTTCCCCTAGTCAGAGGGAAAGGGAAAGAAATGGTCATTTTAAAAGTGCAGCTAACGCTGAAAAAATCCTGTCAAAGGTTGTTGTCCAAAAGCCACGCCCCAGCTCTATGGTAACTGAGGGTGGTAATGCAGGACAGCTGGGGGCGGGGTGGAAAGATACTGGCCAGCCCCACGCTTATAAACCCCAGAGAACAGGGAGAGATAGATTCGTAGGACAGCCAAGGGAGGCAACAAGATTGCCGAGACTGCCAAATTTTCCAAGGCAGGCAAGGAGATTGCCAGGACACGAGAGGAGGAGAGCTGACTCTAATTCAGAGGCGGAGTCTGAGAGGGAGCCTCATTCGGAGCAAGAGTTTCACTCTTGCAGGAGGAAGAGAGACGAGAGGGCTAACTTCACCAGGAAACAGCATGGCCAGGGAGAAGGCAGGGAAGCAGTGCTGAAGAAACTCCCCAAAGGTATTGCTGCTAAAGTTACTAGCCAAAGGTCTCAGGAAAAGTCCCCAGACAGCAAGTGGAGGGAAAGATATCCCCTAAGCCAGTTCCAGCAGTTTAACCAGCACCAGGGTTATAGGAAGCCTGAGGGTGGTTCAAGAACCCAGGAAGGGCTGAGAAGGAAGCCTCTCAGTAAAGAAACTTTGAATGTTTTAAAACTGGTAAAACGTATGCTAAAGAATCAGGAAGTAACCTGTGCAGAGAACAGTGCTGTGTACTGAGGGAAGCCTCGAGGGGAACAGCTGTTTTCTAACGACGTCACAGAACAATCCTGTTCAGAATGTGAGTCAATGGACATTGGGGAAAATGATCTTTTGAGTGAGCCTGAAGAGGCTATGGAATGTGAGTTATCCCTGGTAGTGAAGTAAGAATGTTTAGAAATATAAGTGTGAAGAAAATTCCATTTCTGTGATATGCATGGTGTTTCAAAAGAGCAAAGACGTTTTAATTTGTATGGCTGCTGCTTTAAATGAGACTTGCTAAGGAAGACGGTTGAAGTCTCTGGATAACTAATTAAAACCCTTAAAGCTTTTGAAACAAAGAAGAGAAGTTTGTTTGCTAGAATTTTGCTGCATTGAAGTTTCAATGAACATTTTGAGTTCAGTTTAAAGCACTGTGAAGTAAAGCTTTATTCTTTTGGAGAAATAACATTTGTTTGCTGAAGTAAGCAAGAGCAATTCTGACCTTAGTTTCTTGTGGATGTTTTGTACACGTGAATACCAAGCTTCATTTGAAGTTCCCGCTATTAAGGGAGGCGAAAAAAAAAATATTCCTGCGTTTGCTTTCAACTCTCGGCTCAGCACTTTTCATTACAACTACATTTGCTCAAATACTACAACTCCCAGAGGCCTTTGCCCTGGAGTTTATTGAAAGGAACATTCGCTCCCCCTTTCCTCGTCAGGCAGCCGCCTAGGCGGGGGAAGGGCGCGACACTTTGTACAAGTCCCTAGTGAGACCTCTTTTTGAGTACTATATACAATTTTGGAGAGTGAACTTTCGAAAGGATATAAACAGGATGGAGTTGGTTCAAAGGGCAGCTACTAAAATGGTTAGTGGTTTTTGTCACAAGGCATATGGGGATAGGCTTAAAGATCTCAATGTATAATCTTTGGAGGAAAGCTGGGAGAGCGGTGATATATTAGAAACATTTAAATGCCTCCATGAAATAAATGCACAGGTGGTGGTCCCTCTTCCAGTTGAAACAAAGCTCTGGAATAAGAGGCATACGATGAAGATGAAAGGAGATATAGTCACGAGTAATCTCATGTGGAGTAGTGGAACAGCCTCCCAGTGGAGGTGGTGGAGATGGGAACTGTATCTGAATTTTAAAAAGCATGGGACAAATACAGAGGATCTCTGAGGGAGAAGGGATTGTAGAGTTTAGAAGTTCTTATGGATGGGCAGACTGGATACGTCGTATGGTCTTTATTTGCCATCTTTTTCTATGTTTTTATGTATCATTCACATTTAATGAAAGAAAACATGCTTTCTGTGATTTGTTTTAAATTTGCAAGTTATTAGTTTTATGGATTGTCCTCTTAGTTTTTGTGGTGTTTGACAGGTTGAATAACCATTCCTTGCCTGTATTTAATCTTTTCACCCCACTCATGATTTATAGATTTCTATCACATACCCCTCTCATCTTTTCTCCATCCTGAAGAGCCCTAACCCGTTTATCCTCTCTTCTAACGGTAGATCTTCCATCCCCTTTTCTAGCTTTGTTAGATCCTTTTTGAGAAGGAGGGACCAGAATGCTTATACAGAGGTATAGTGGTGATATCACGTTTTCTCTCCATTCCTTTTCCAATAATCCCTAGTATTCGATTTGCTTGTTTAGTCGTCATAGCACAGTAGGCTGAAAATTTCAATGTATTAGCCACAATGAGCCCTTGGATGGTGACTTCTGACTCGGAACCCTATGTGCATCAGTTCTGCACTTGTCCACATTTAAAGTTTATCTGCTGTTTAGACCCCCAAATGTCTCCTAATGTCACAAGATCCTTCTGCAAATCCTCACAACCCTCTGCCATTTTAACAACTTTGAATAATTCTGTGCCATCTGCAAATCTGATCATCTCACTCATTGTTCCTTTCTCCATATCATTTATAGCTGTATTAAACAGCACAGGCACCAGTTCAGACTTCTAGAGCGCTCCATTATTGTTGACTTTTTCCATTTTGAAAGCTGACCACTTGGTCTTATTCCGTTTCCTGCTCTAACCCTTTCCAGGCCGAGCCCAAAACTCTCGGGATCCAAAATTCTGACAAAATATTCCTATCAAATGGTATATAATACATGACCATAGCAGAAGGAAAAGCACTGTTAGAACATATTGAATAAGACGGGTACAATTTTCCTGAAATATGCAAAAATTAACCCGGCTGCAGAATGTGGATTAAAAATTTAAAGTAGGCCTTCAAAGGGTTAAGGCAGTTTCTAATCTGCAAAAGAACATTGCCTCTTATCTCATGAATTCTTTAATTTCCCAAGAAGTTCTTCACGAAGGACTCTGTCCAATACCTTTTGAACATCCAAATATGCTATGGGTGGGTTATTTTAGAAGCATGTAGACATAGAAATGGCAGCATTTACACATCCACATTACATACACGTGCAAATAGCAATTTTGGAAAACTGCTATTTACATATGTAGAACCCCTGGGATGCAGAGATTTCATGGAGGCGTGGCTTAGGCAGGCTGAAAATCTAGCTGCGTGTTCCCTATTTTATAAAGGAAATATATGTGACAGACAAAAATTTAGCATGTCGGCCTTTTACAACTGCACTGAGGTACATGCAAGTACCAACTCGAAGGGACAAGAAAAAAGGCTAACAGCATGACCTCCCCCATTCCCTCTGACGACATTGCATGTTCCTTTCCTGACATCCCACTGACAACATCACATATTCCCCTTACCCCCTGACACCCTCTATGACAATAGCACAGGTACCCTCCTCTCCCCCAGTAGCCCTCAACAGCATAAAAGCTCTCCACACCCCAACACCTACCTCTGCTCTTACCTAAAGTCCTAGTGGTCTAGTGGGAGCAGGAGTGATCCCTAGTTGCTCCTGCTGTATTCAGCTCTGGGTTCCAATAGCACCCTTGATCTCTAGCAGTCATTTTGCCCTTATTTGGCAACAGTAGTACCATGTGACTGCCTCTAGGGGTCAAGGGTACCATTTTGAACCTAGAGCTAAACAGAGTAGGAATGAATGTGGATCACCAGGGACCCCCTGTTAAAGTAGAGGGGGGGGGGAGTGTCATGGTTAGAGTGGACTTTGATGCTATTGGGTGGTGTCAAGGAGTGGAGGCTGCATGTGCTGTTGTCAGAAGGAATGCTATGGGGAAAAACATGTTAGGAGGTGTACACGGATGGGAGAAATACATGCTGCTGTGGGTGAGGGAACATGTGGTGCTGTGGGGGAGGGTACAGAAGGAGATGGGGATGAGGGTACGTGGATGTCAGGAGCAGTGATTTTAAAAAGCTGCTCCCACCGGATGCAGTTTTTATCCATGTGCAGTGTTTTAAAATCGCTGCTTCCACTGGATATGCCGCCAAATATTTGTGCAGTCCTGCATGTCATAATATTTTACAAAAGGCTCTGCATTTGCAAAGCACTTTGTAAAATATCAAGGGAATTGTTCACATCCCGACCTCAATGTCTCAATTTTCATCTCAATGCGCTATTTAAAACGGGCCTTCACATCAGCCGGCTCACTTCTATCCATGTGTTTTTACAGATTCCAAAAAAATCTAATAAATTAGTAAGCTCAGACTTGCCTTTATTAAACCCTGTTTCCATTAAGATGTGATTAGCTGTATGGTCAATAAATTATATTTTTAGAATAGCTTCTAATATGTCACAAGAAAGCGTGACTGACATTTGAGGCTGAAAGAGGGCCTTGGAGCTTGCTCGGTACCTGAAGGTGTAGACCACTGGCAGACAGTGGAATGCATGGGGCAGAAATCATATGAATTATACAATCATAGCCCTTCCCCAAGATCCAGATATGCACCCAACCAACAACCAAGCTATAAGACAGTGGAAGTTTGGGCAGATCCCATCACAGGACAGCAGTATCCCTTGAAGTATGTTACTGACTGTCGTACAGCTTGGGTAATATATGTAATTATTTGCCCATGTCCAAGACTATATGTTGGGAGAACATGTCGTATGATTAAGGTACGCTTGAGTGAACACAAGCCTCGTCTCACCAATGAGGTTTTGACGGCACATTGCCTCCAATTTAAACATCAGTGGCCAGACTTATGATGGGTTGTTATTGGTGGCATTGAGGATCTACGTTCAGGCAACAGCGAAGATCGTCTTGCCCGCTGGGAACAACGGTGGATATTTACCTTGAAGTCTTTGCAGCCCAGTGGCCTCAATGAAGATATTGAGTGGATGTCAGTAGTGTAAGGCAATTGCCTCTCTGTCTGCTCATATGCTTCCCCCTTGTTTTTAAATTCTCACTAGTTGTGACTTTCTGATGCTCCCGAGTATGGTGACTTTTGTCACCAGCTCTCCTTAAACCCCCGAGTAGAGGTTAAGGGAGTGGGTGTTTCCCTATTGAAATAGCTGTTTTACAGATCCTGGAGCAATGCCCCTTGGGAAGTGTAGTCTTTTCACCCAATCAATAAGGAGCAGTTGTGAAAGAAGTGGTTAAACAACCAAAGGATTTTATTTCCCCTCCTGGGGTGGATTTTACCATGAACAGAAAACACAATCCAGGCATTTACTGGTATTTGGACAAACAAAAGTTCCTCAACAGAAAAAGGCTTTCTTCAGCATTAACCAAGGTGAAAACAAACATTCAAACAAAACCACGCTGTTTCCTTACAGCTCTTTGTTTCCACGTGCTATCTGTGCTGTATTTTCTTTTCAAACAGATTTTCAGCGCAATGAAACTATTCCACTGGCCAGAGATAATGTACAGTCCATTATATCTATATCTTCTCCAGTATCAATACACTCTGGTTCACAGTCCATCAATTCCTCTTGGTCATAAGGAAATGTTTGAACCGGCACTGCTGGTGCCATGCCCTTTCTTATTGCTCCGGGCTTTACACAATATGCTTGGGTTAAAAACTGGCTTTCACACAAACTATCAGGCTCAGTATTCTTTTCCCAGCCCCACCCTTCTGGATACAAACAGTCACTGTAATTAAGTATATTCAAGCCTTTTGGCTTACCTTTCAGCCTTACAGGTGGAGGTTTTCTCTGGTGCTTTTGAACAGCTGTAGGTTCCCAACCTAGACCCTGCTCATAGCATTTCACTTGCCTCCTAGGCTTTCTGTCTCTCCCATGCTCCCCAGGATATTGCAGACAATCTCCTGTGCCCTTGTTATATCCTGTCCTCAGGGTTTCTTTCTTTCTCCTCAAGAAGGAATCTGTCTCTCCTTTCCATAGAGACTCAGGCTTACTCTGGGCATAGCTGTCTTCAGTGTAGCTCTCAATGGCTTCTCTCTCCAGCTCATATGCCTCACTTCCTGCTTCTTCAGCCAACTCCTCTGTACTTCCTTCTCCGCCTACCTTACTCCACTTACTTAACTCACCTGAACCTTCTTTAATAGGGTGAATTTTGGGGCCGTGCTCAACTCCACCCCCTAACAGGTGTCCTGCATTCCCTTGTGATTCACCCCTTGACTGATAGCACCGGCGTTTCTCTTGCCTCTGTGCCTGGTTCCCATGGTAACCAGGAGCCATGTGTTTCTGTTTACAGCTCAGCTCTGCTTTTGTTCCTGGCTTTTTAGCTTCATTACACGGGCTAGAAGGACCCACTATGTCACACTTTTCACTGTTTGACGTGTCCTGAAGCAACCCCTTAGAGCTTGGGCGAAACTTGAGTTAACTTGTCATCTTATAGCATTTCATTTTATCAGCATTCTTAGGAAGACCCTCTTACATTCTGCTAAGTGTTTTTGTTATTCTTTTATATGCATTTAAAAATAAAAAAACTATTAGCATGGGCCGGTGAATGATAAATGGGGATTTAAAGTGCTAGCGTGTTTATGCCTATGTTTAATGATTGGTGTTCAGCAGCGCTTTCCCCTTCTGAGGCCCATTATTAAGACTGCTGGAGGAATAATATCATGATGTTGTTTCTGACTATTTCTACTCAGGTTTGATGTACTATTGCCACATCCCCTTTTCCTTTTGTGTTCCCTATATTCCTTAGGCATCACCTCTTAAAACCTAGATTTAGAAGTCAAGGTAAAGTGACAAAAATTTAAAATCTATACGATTACCAGGATCAGTTGCCAGATTACATTTTCTAAGAAGTGGCACCCATGATACAGTGTCACATGGTCCGTGGTGGGCCTTACGAATATCAGGGGATGAAACAAATGTAAAGTCAGAGTGTACTAAAATATCTCTTAGATTGCACCCCCGAGTGAATGTAATACACGGGCTGCCCCAAAACACCGGGTGAAGAGAGAGAATATTCCAGTGGGTACAAATGTGCCGGGCTATGTCCTGCGCTTTGTCAGAATAACGTTATGACATGTACTTGTTTTTCCATCACAGGGGGGGTGATTGCTTATGTAACAAAGAGTGGTTGGCAGATTTCTCTCTAAGACAAGCTGCCCTGACCATCCCAGGGAGATAGCCTCTCTGGAGAAACCTCTCAGTTAGCAGATGTGCCTGACAATGGAAATCCTGATTGTCAGAACAAATGCGCCACACTTGTAGAAACTGACCTATAGTTAGCACTTTCTTTAGCTTGTAGGGATGATGGCTTTTCAAATTGTAATAAATTATTCCAGTCTACCAATTTCCTAAATAAGGAAGTACAGAGGTGACCCTCTTTAGATGAAACCATGATATCCCAAAAAAGGTAAAAGTGATGCTGAACAAGTCAGAGTAAACTTCAAGTTGGAATCTTGATGATTAAGCCAGTTGGTAAATTCACATAAGGAGGCTTCAATATCATGCAATGCAATGCAATGTGTGCCTTTGAGTCAGTCCTGACTCCTGGCGACCCAGAGGCTCCTGGGTTTTCTTGGCAGTGTCACCGGAAGTAGATTGCCAGGCCTTTCTTCCGAGGCAATGGAGGGTTAAGTGACTTGCCAAGGCCACAAGGAGTGCTAGTGGGAATTGAACCCTGGTTGCTTGGTTACCAAGCCAGTGTTCTAACCACTAGGCTACTCCTCCACTCCTCATACTGAATACAAAAAATATCAATGAAGCACACCCATAAGTCAATATGTTGTTACCAGAGGAATATATAAAAAACACTTCCTCAAAATTAGAAACATACAAATTGACAATGCTGGGGGCAAAAGTAGCCCCCATTGCCACCCCAAGTACTTGTAAATAGAAATCTTCAGCAAACCGGAAATAATTTTTTTTACTACAATTTCTGCAAGTGAAAGTAAAAATTCTGTAGTCACTCTTCCTGGATTAGGACAACTCTGAAGATGATCTTCCACTAGCCTTAACACTTATGCCTATGGGATGTTGGTATATAAAGCTTGTATGTCAAACACTGCCAAAACCATAGTAGTGGGCCAAACTCCTTGACCTTGCAATTTAGAAAGAAAAGCAGAAGTATGAGATCTCTCTCATTCATATGTATTGTGGCTATCCAGAAAACCCAACTGGCTGGGGAGGCCCCAGGACAGGTTTGGGAACCCTGGCCTCAGTGGTAAAAATTTGGCCTAGGTTATTTAGAAGTTTGAAAACTCGACATCTACCCCTTTAATACCACAGGAATTTATTTGAGACGTGAGGAAGGGGATGTGTTAGTCAAATGATGTGAAATCTGGTATCCTAAAGTTTCTCTTCCCTTTCTGAGAATTTCTAACGACTGATTGGAGGCTATTTGTGGCAAATGTTTTTCCTTTTTTCAAATTAGATACTTTGCCTGTAATGTGGAAGAAATAATTTCATTCTGCATCAGCCACCACTGTTTGAGAAAATATTGCTTTCTGGTTTAGGAGGAAAGGAGTTGATATCTTAGGTGCTCCTCCCCCCCCCCCCCCCCCCCCCCCCACGTTAAATGCTGGCAAGCTACCTCAGGAACTCGAGATGTCCTTTAGATGTTCTCTCTCCTTATTCTTGGCAAGTGTGCAAATTTAAATTTTGATGAGGACTTATCTGACGCCACAGCATCCTTCCAAGTGGGGTCCTCAGATTCCCCCTACCCAGGGGTTCTCAACCTAGCCCTGGAGACACACCTTGTTGTTGTTAAATGCCATTGAGTTGGTGTCAACTCATGGCGACCCTCTGGATAGTTGTCCTAAACTGTGTTTGGTCTTCAGTCAGGCGGTTCATTGTTGACAGACTGTCACCCATAGCTGCTGTTATTGTATCAATCCATCTCATTGCTGGCCTTCCTCTTTTATGTTGACCTTCTACCTTGCCAAGCATTTCTTTCTCTAATGATCTCTCTCTTTGCATGATGTGTCCAAAGTATAAAAGTCAAAGTCTTGTCATCTGAGCTTCTAAAGAATGCTTAGGTTTGATCTCCTCTAGTACTGACTGGTTTGTTCTTTGGACAATCCATGGTATATACAGTATTCATCACCAGCACCATAATTCAAAGGTATCAATTTTCTTCCCGTCTATCTTTTTCACTGTCCAACTTTTGCATCCATATGATGTTATTGATTTGAATGAGTCAAATCTTTGTATGGAGAGAGACATCTCTGCTCTTGAGAATCTTGTCTAGGTCCTTCATAGCCATTCTGCCAAGAGCAATGCATTGTCTGATTTCTTGATTGCTTGTTGTTTCTTTATTGATATTGATCCAATAGGTTAAAGTTGTCCATTATTTCAATTTCTTCTCCATCAAGGATGAACTTGATTTTGCCAGTTGTCAGGATCTTTGTCTTCTTTACATTAAGGTGCAGGCCCATTTTAAGACTATGTTCGTTGATCTTGAGAATCAAATGTTTTAGATCATCTTCAAAATGCCATGGGACAGACACCGTGGATCTCTATATAGCAACAGGATAAAATCAAAATAAGCATAACTATCTCTTATATCTGAACAAATAGGGGTGACCTACACGGAGTGGTGGGTACACCCCTAAACAAAGGAATGGGGCGGGTTGACCTGCATGGAGCGGCAAGTGCACCTACTCTTGCCGCCTTGCTGGGCAGACTAGATGGACCATACTGGTCTTTATCTGCCATCATATACTATGTTACTATGTTACTTTCAGAACCAAAAAGCAAAAGAGTGGCAGGTTCACACACAAGACCTTTATTATACAATCAGTAGGTGGCATAAACCCAACACAGGACCGTGTTTCGTGTTGTACTTCGTCAGGGGTTGTTAGGGCACACTAAAAAATATTTAAAAACATAAATAAATATATCAAAATATTCAGCATAAAAAATATGACTAGTACATGCTGAAGAAATCAAGAGAATAAATAAGTAACTTCCGAGAGAGATTTCAAAACAACGGCGTACAAATCGCTAAAGACCACAATCAGAAAACGGCTTTTGAACACACAATTATGTAAAACGGCGGTGGGCCGAAATCTCTTTAAAACTACTAATTGAAACTATAGGTAATATGTAAACTCCAAGGATATTCTGTTTGACATTGGACACATGTTTTTTAAAATCCTTATCTTTGTTTTTCAGAAGTATCATTATTCTTTTGCATTAGTGGCTTCGATCACATTTATATGTGTATCGTGAAGTCCGTTGCCACCACACACCGATAAGGTAATGTCCTCCTCTCTACCTTATCACTCACTCCTGCCTTCAATTGTCCTCCTCATTCCCTTGGTTTCTCCTATAAGTATTTTTTATGGTGAACATTTGTCCTTCTCATTCTCTTGATTTCTTCAGCATGTACTAGTCATATTTTTTATTCTGAATATTTTGATTTTATGTGTTTGCATTCCCTGTATTTTACATACATATTTATTTAATTTATGGGATTCTTTTTTGATCAGTTATGTTCATGGTATAGTGGTATTATGTATTTATTAATGTGTTGATTTTCAACTTTTCAGTTTTACAATATATTATGATGTTTTAGCCTGGTTCTATATACTTGTTCTAATTGTTTTTAATTATCATGTTTATTTATTTATTTATGTTTTTAAATGTTTTTTAGTGTGCCCTGACAACCCCTGACGAAGTACAACACGAAACACGGTCCTGTGTTGGGTTTAGGCCACCTATTGATTGTATAATAAAGGTGTTGTGTGTGAACCTGCCACTCTTTTGCTTTTTGGTTCTGTTCCTGCTGAGTGTGGCTGCTGCTGTTTTCTTGTTGGTTCTACTATGTTACTTTCAGTCAGTAATGTGGTATCATCAGCATAGCAAAGATTGTTGATGAATCTCCCAAAACTCTTCACATCTCTGTTGTCTTAATACAGTCCTGCTTCTCTGATGATTTCTTCTGCATATAAATTAAACAGGCATGGGAAAAGTATGTAGCCTTGTCATACACCTTTGCCGATTTTAAACCATTCTGTTTCTCCTTGTTCCGTTTGAACTGTTGCTTCTTGATCAATGTAAAGGTTGTGCAAGAGAATGATCAGATGTTCTGGTATACCCATACTTCTTAAAGTGGCCCAGAGTTTCTCATGATTTACACAGTCAAAAGCCTTGCTGTAAATCAATAAAACACAGATATCTTTTTGGTATTCTTTAGTCTTTTCAAGGATCCATTCCATATCCGTGATGATGTCTCTCGTTCCTCACCCTTTCCTGAACCCTGCTTGCATTCAGGTAGTTCTTGTTCCAGGTATGGTTGTAGTCTCTGCTGAATAATCTTCAGTAGAATCTTGCTGGCATGTGGAATCAGAGCAATTGTGCGATAATTTCCACAGTCAGTTGGATCACCTTTCTTTAGTATTGGTATAAACATAGATCTTTTCCAGTCAGTTGGCCATGTTGTTGTCTTCCAAATTTCCTGGCAGAGCCTTGTAAGTATGGTAACAGCTGCATTTGATTTCTGTAATATTTCAATAGAAATGCCATCAATGCCTGGTGCTTTGTTCTTTCAGAAGCTTTTCAATGCTGATTCGACTTCTTTCATCACCAATGGTTCCTGATCATAAGGTACAGGTTGAGACGGCTTTATTATATAATAACTCTGTATATTCTTTCTACCTTTTCTTGATCTTCTCAGCTTCATTCAACATGGATCCTTGAGCATCTTGTAACATTCCAATTTGAGGATGGAATCTTTTCTTTAACTCTTGTAGCTTTAGGAAAACCTCTCTTATTCTTTAATAGTTTCTGCTTCTATTTCCTTGCATGCATCATTGTAGTACTTCTCCTTGTCTTGTATTGCTGCACTTTGAAAATCTCTGTTGAGTTCTGTGATTGCCTCTCTTTCTCCTCTGGTTTTAGCTTTTCTGTTTCTTGGCAATTTTCAAAGTTTCTTCGGTCATCCATTTTGGCTGTTTTGGCTTTTTCTCCTTTTGTAGAAATTTCTCACTTTCTTCCAACACAACCTTCTTGATGTCATCCCATAACTCTTCTGGAGCTCTGTCATTTGTATCTAAAGCAGCAAATCAATTTTGAAGGCAGTCTTTAAATTCTGGTGGTATATTCTCAAGATCATATTTTGCTACATTCATGAGTGACTTGCTTTTTTTCAACTTTAGCTTGAGTTTGCATATTAGTAGTTGGTGATCTGTACCTTAGGTAGCTCCAAGTTTTGTCTTTGCTGATGTTATAGAGCTTTTCCATCATTGACTTCCACAGATGTAATCAATTTGATTTTTGTACAATTTATTGGGTGACATCCATGTGTACAGTTGCCTCTTGTGTTACTGGAAGAAGGTGTTTGAGATGAATAGATTGTTGATCTTGCAGAATTCTGTTTTTCTCTAGCTTCATTTCTTTTGCCAAGTCCATATTTTCCAACCATATTGCTTTCTTCTTTGTTGCCAACCTTTGCGTTCTAGTCACCCATGACTATCAGGATATCCTGTTTGCATGTTCTGTCAATTTCAGCTTGTGCTTGTTCATAGAACTCATCAATCTCATCCTTTTCTGCAACTGTTGTTGGGGCATATACTTGAATTATAGTTGTTTTGATGGGCATTCCCCGTAGACGAATAGAAATTAAGCATTCACTGATTGCACTGTATTTCATTACAGTTCTTGTACGTTTTTTCTTAATTATAAATGCAACACCATTTCTTCTTTTTCTTTCATTTCCAGCATAGTAGACCATGTGATCATCAAATGCAAAGTGCCTGATGCCAGTCCATTTCAGTTTGCTGACACCCAACAGATCGAATTGTACATGTTCCATTTCATTCTTGACCACCTCCAACTTCCCTTGGTTCATGCTTTGTATGTTCCATGTCCCAATATGTAAGACATCTTTGCAGCTTCTGACTCTCATTTCATGTGCAGTTACATCAGCAGTCAGAAGTTCAGAGGGCTTTGATCCAACATAAATGCTGACTTTACTCTTAAAAGTCTTCAGTTCCTCCCCAGTAGCTAGTTGAGTGCCTTCCAACCTGGGGGTCTCATCTGCCAGCACTATAGTGCAATTTGTTTTGTTGTGACTATCCATTGGGTTTTTATGCCAAGATATGGAAGTAGATTGCCAGGCCTTTCTTCCACACTGTTTAATTTTAGTGCTGTTGCCATTGTCACAGAAATGTGATCCTCTGCCGCCAACATCGTCCCATTCTGCTGCTGCCCAGATGGGTGGTTTGTCTTGGTCTGACACCTCAGCTGAGACCTGTCCATCTTGGGAGACCCTGGCAGTAGTTAAGCTACTGATAGCTTAGCCCTCAGCATCAATGATGCACACAAGCCCTCACAGCACGACAAAGCTGCAAACCAAGTGAGAGGGGACACACCTAGACAGTCAGGTTTTCAGGATAACCACAAGGAATATGCATGAGAGAGATTTGCATGCACTGCCTCCACTGTATGCAAATCTCTCTCATGCATATTCATTGTGGTTATCCTGAAAACCTGACTGTCTAGGTTTATCCTGAGAACTGGGTTGAGAATACCTGCTCCCATCTATTGGCAGAATTTCGGCTAGGAGGTTAGTTCTGAGTATAGGTGGTGGACCCGCCCGGCTATTCAAAAATTCTGGGAGGTTCTGCCTTCCTTACACTTTAAAATTTTGACAATATTGGTGTCACTTGATATTGCGGTCATGATATTTGGTTCAGACATTCTGAATGCCCCTTCAAAATCCACTGAATGTTTGTTTCAATGTGTACTAATGAGGCAAGGTGTATTCTTGCTCAATTTTAGAAGAGAAATCATCCCTCTACTGAAGTTAGGTGGAGAGCAAAGGTTTGGGATATATTTAGTATGGAAAAGCTAACTGGGGAAGTGCATGACAAGCTACCATAATATCATAAAATTTGGTATCCTTTTATTCTTTATATGGTGATCTTCATAAGATGCGTTTTTTGGAACTTATGTTATTGAATTCAGATTTGTACTTTTTCTGCTTTGGGACCGGATGTTGTTTGGTGGGCCTGACTTTGAATTTTAGATGGGTGGGGAGCATGGAGAGGATTTTTTTAAGAGATCTGTTTATTGTTACCTCTGTGAGGATGATCTTTGAAGGTGTGTTTGTACTTGGCTGTGGAAAAAGCAATAAAATGCTTAAAATATAGAATGTATATTTTCTGCAGTACATAATTAATCTGTGAAATCCATTGCCAAAGGACTTGGTCAGGGTGACTAACATATCAGGTTTCAAAAGAGGTTTTGACAAGTTCCTGGAGGAAAATTCCATAATAAAGTATTAACCAGGTAGAACTGGGAAAGCCACTACTTCCCCTTTGAAATGAGCTATGAGAAATTTGATCCACCTTTTGGGATCTGTCTGTACTTGTGACCCAGCTTGGTCAATAATGGAGACAAGCTGCTGGGCTTAGTGAACTTTAGCCTGAATTATCATTGCTTATCTTAAGTTCTTATGGCACCTGGTGCCTCTGCTTCGTCTTATCACTCTGGCTAGCAAAGAATTTGGCGTAGCTATCCCTCCAATATGGAGACCAGCTTGCGGGAGAGAGAGTCTGCTTGATGCATCAGTTTATCATCACACACCACATACAAACTAAAACAATGGGGGTGTTCCATGGAATATTTTTCTTCCTTGGAGATAGTGCGTACCACACTCTAGAAGTTGTTGCTCTTGCGGAGGAGCTGAGAGCTTCAGCTGGAACAGTGAGTCTGTACCGCCCTGCAAGAGTCTAGTGGAGGCTATCGAGTGTTGGAGGTAGACACAGGTGCTTCTTACCTATAGGGAGATGTTAAAGTACATTGAAGGAATCGGAAGAGAGCTGAGAGGTCTACCTGGGCCTTGAACCCCTTAATCTGAAAGTACTGGGTACAGATCTCTAGTACTTAGCTGACAAGTTTGGCACTTTATAGTGTGCCAGAAAAAAGGTGAGTGAAAGTCACCACCGGTGCTAATGTCAGAGTAAAAATACACTGTTGCTGCTTCCACCACTGGTGGGTGCCTAATAGGTTAGGGATTCATCCGTTAGGTAGGCTCATCCATTAGGCAAGAATAGGCAGACACCTAGGGCAATCACTTCTGAGGAGTGGCAAAGAGTAGTAGCAGTCAAAGCAAAACAATATATCCTGTCAGCCACACAAACTCAAAGAGCCACCGGAACATTCTTTTACCTACAGGGAGAGCGGGTACACAATACACATAGTGCCCGATATTCTAAAGGCATTTACCTGCTTTACTGACCTGTAAGCTGTGTAAATGCCACTGAACGGGATATTCAAGGCACTAACACGGTTAGTGACGCTGATTATCCCCGACTAACGCTGCTATCCGCCCCAATGATAACCGCTTCGCATCAGGGGCATGTTGCAGGCATTCGGGGGCATGTCTTGGGTGGCAGCAATATTGCACCGCTACCCGATGAGCAACCTGAGGGTGAAACTAGGCGAAGCAAAAGCTGGCCTCGTTTTACTCGTGGGAGCTAACCGGGTAGCAGTGCAATATCGCCACTGCCCGGTTAGCTTCTGCGGCATCTGAGGCTGTGCGGTGACCTTGAATATTCAATGCCGGGGCCGCATATGACCCCTGCATTGAATATCCGGGGTTAGAGGTCGACGGCAACAGCTATGCGTCATGGTGGCACATAGCCATCCCAACTGAATAATCGGGCCCATAAAGTTTAATATTTAAAAGTATGATGCTCAGTTATACATTTTTGCAGGGCTGTGTGGAAGCAGTGTGGTCAGGATGATTGTGATTGCTGAGTTTAATTATCAAAATAGAGGGGGGTGGGTAAGGCTGAAGGTTCATCTAGGGGACCCAATGTCCTAGCACTGGTCCCGTCTCCTGGAGATTTTGCTAGATCCCTAAGGGATGAAAAGTGGAAATCTTTTCAGAACTCTAATCTTATGGTATCAGTTCCTGAAAGAATCACTTTGTCCTATAGCATTTCTATATAGTAACCACATACATGGAAACAAAGGAATTGAGCAGTAAATTGACCAGCTACAATATGAAATGTAAAATCACAGAGCGGCCGCATACAAACATTATCCAATGTTTCATTCAATACTTACTCTGGAGACGCCCTTTAATATTTACTGAAATATTTTGTATTATGGATTTTTATGGTACATGTAGGACATAACTATAAATCCTGTATAATCACATACAGAGACATAAAATCCACACTTTGCCCAGCATCTCAGATGTCAGTTGGACAAAGAGTAGAAATATTTTCTATTTAGCTGATAAAAGCCATGATAGTGTCCCAAAGCGCTATCTAATCTGAATTTTAGGGTGCTCCAGCTCTACTGATTGATTTTCATCTTCAGTATGTCCCATTACATTATAAGCAGTAATGGGGCAGATATTCTCCCACCCTCCCCCCCCAAAAAAACATAACATTGAACTCTTATCTTTAGCCACCAAATTAGGAACCTAATTTAAAGGACTGTTTTATTTACAGTTGAATTCAGAAGCTTAAGACTTCAGCATAAAACAGAATTTATATTTTATAACATAAGACCATAAGATTTGCCATATTGAGTCCAATCAATGATCCATCAAACCTAGTATCATGTTTAAAAAAATGGCCAATCCAGGTCACAAGTACCTGGAAGGATCCTAAAGGAAAAAGATACCATGCTACTTATACTAGGGATAAACAGTGGATTTCCCCCACTCCACTTTAATAATTGTTTATGGACTTTTCCTCCAGGAACTTGTCCAAATCTCTTTTAAACCCAGCTACACTAACAGCTCTTACTACATCCTCTGGTAATGAATTCCAAAGCTTAATTACGCGTTGAGTGAAAAAATATTTTCTCTGATTAGTATTAAATGTACTTCTTGGTAGCTTCATTGCACGTCTCCTAATCTCTTATATGTTTGAAGGCATAAACAGCCGATTCACATTTACTTGTTCTACTCCATTCAATATTTTATAAAGCTCTATCATATCTCCCCTCAGCCATTTCTTTTCTAAGCTGAAGAGTCCTAACCTTTTAAGCCTTTCCTCATAGGGGTATCCCTTCCATCCCCCTTTATTATTTTGTTCACCCTTTTCTGTACCTTTTCCAATTCTGCTATATCTTTTTTAGATGCAGCAACCAGAACTACATGCAAAATTCAAGGGGAGGGATGGGTAGCACCATGGAGTGATAAAGCATTATTATATTCTCTGTTTTATTCTTCATTCTTTTACTCATAATTCTTAGCATTCTATTAGCTTTCTTGGATGTTGCTGCACACGGAGCAGAGGATTTCAATGTATTATCAACAATGACACCTAGATCCCTTTCCTGGGTGGTGGCTCCTAATGTAGAGCCTTGGATTGTGCAGCTATATTTGGTTGTTCTTCCCTTTGTGCATAACTTCACAGATGTCCACATTAAATTTCATCTGTCACATTATTTTCACCAGTCTTCCCACCCCTGGGATAATCGTAGCTTTATAGGTACTTACACATCTTAAAGGAAAAGAGATGCTCTCAGGTGCAGCTCGTTATCCAAATCAGTCATACACTAAGGACCTGAGATTAATTAAGCTTCAGGTGAACAAGGTATATTAAACGTATTAGGTACAATTTTATTAATATAAGTATCCATAGCAACCCTTAATAAGTAAAGAACTTAAAGATCTAAACACAGGCTTAAAACTAAGATGCAGACAGCAGTCCAGCAGCAAGATGGGGGCTTTCCAGTCTTTTGCATTGAGTGTCACATGTATGATTTTCTCCCAGTTGGTGAGAGGTCTTACGTGTGCATTAGGTGCAAGGAGCTCTTTGCTCTCAGGGAATGAATCCGTTCTCTAGAGGCTAGAGTAGCAGACTTGGAAAACATAAGAAAGACAGAGAGGTGCAAAGACGAGACCTACAGGCATATAGTCCTGAAGTCCCAACTCCAGTCTGGCAGCATCCCTGTTGCCATAGAGGAGAGAGGTCACGTGACAGGAGAGCATCACCCTGGCATGGCAGGAAGTGATCCTGAACTAGGACCTGTCCTCCAGGTGATGTAAAACTCTCTTGCACCGAGGACGTTTCTCCAGGGCCATGTGCTCATGAGGGAAGGGTTAGGACAGCCGTTATAGTTGGTGATTCGATCATTAGGCATGTAGATAGCTGGGTGGCTGTGTCATGGGGTAGATCAGTCAGAGCCTATGGAGATAGGAAACTCTGAGCAAAACAGAGCTAACACTGACAGCTCAGATCTGCACATGGCCCAAAGTTGCTATAGGCAACATACACAAGCTGCTTCACGAGATGTGAGGGAACGCCCAAACAGTAAGCTAGCTCATAGCTCATTAGGGAATGAGGGGCAGCTGGGAAGGGGTGGAGCCCAAGCAAACACCAGGACATACACAGTTATAAATCACTTACCAGAGGGTAGTGAAGGGAGACCACCAGAGAATTCAAGACCCGTTGGTAACAGAGGAAGACCACCAGGGAATTCAAGAACCGTTGCTGACAGAGAGAGAGCACCGGGGAATTCAGGAGCCATTGGTAACAGAGAGAGACTACCAGGGATGTACAGAGCTGTTGAACCCACGAGGAACTGCTTTGGGAAGCAGTGCACAGCTGAACAGTATCCCAGGGAACCTTGCTACGGAGGGAGCAGAGGAGGTAGTCCTGGAACCAGGCTGAGGAAAGCCAAGCTGCCCAGCATCAGGTACCAAGGGGGAGAGAGCTTCTATCCTGAAGATAATTTTATGCCAAGAGGAAAGCTGAAAGAGAAACATAGTAAAAGGCTTCCATACGGGCAAAGCTCTGCTCGGCTGAGAAACTCTGAAGAGAGAGTGCTGGAAGGTAGGCTTATTAATCCTAATAGAAGAGGAATAGAGTATAACGAATTGCCCTGTACATATCAAGAGTTGTGTGGCTCTCCTAAAAGAAACTACAGAGAATATGGTAATTACCCATTCCACTCTAGCCGGGAGGAGGAAGGGAACTCTGAGCTGTAGGGGGGAACTCTGTAACAATAACGGAAGTTTCAGTCCAAGGGAAACTTACTCCAGTGTTGAAGAAATGCAATGTGATTCCTATGAGGAACCTGCTTATGATAATTGCATGGACTGTACGTTTACCATGTCTGATGCCATCACTTCTTTGTGCTGAAGTGCTGTAAAAAGTGTTTGTAAAGAAAACAGGAAGAAAGTTATTTGATTTGAAAGAGACTGTTTTCTTTTTCCTTTTTGTCCATTGCAAAGCTGAAGTTAAGCAGAGTTTTTGTTCCAGTGTTTCTTTAATTTGGTACCAGACGAATGGTCTTTATGTTCCTTTGTTTCATTGTGCTGGAAATCCAACCCCGGGAAGGGGAATAAAAAGTCCTGTTTAAAAGCCTTACCACTTGACTGCAACTATATTCTTTTGCTAGTTTGTGGAACCACAACTCCCAGGGGGCACTGCAACGCCTTTCTATAACACTCCACAGCTACTGAAGAACAGGCCCCGGTGAATTACCCACGCTTCTGGCCTCTGGGGACCTTCATGGGTGACAGCTGGTGGATGCGAGGATCGCCTGGTAACATGCCTGCCTGGTGCGAAGGTAGCGTACCTCACGTACCACCTAGATAAGGTCTTAGATAGTGCTGGGGAGGAGTCTGCTGTCTTGGTAAATGTTGGTATCAATGACATAGGAAAATGTGGTAGGGAGGTTCTGGAGACTAAATTTAGGCTTTTAGGTAGGAAGTTGAAATCCAGAACTTCCAGCGATCTCCACATGCAGGACCCAAAAGGCAGGCAGAGCTCCGGAGTCTCAATGCGTGCATGAGACGTTGGTGCAAGGATGAGGGTTTTGGATTTGTTAGGAACTGGGGAAAATTCTGGGGAAAGGAGGGGCTCTTTCAAAGGGATGGACTTCACCTTAACCGGGATGGAACTAGGCTGCTGGCATTAACCTTTTTAAAGGAGATAGAGTAGCTTTTAAACTAGATAATAGGGGAAAGCCGACAGTCGCCCAAGAGCGCATGGTTCGGAAGAATGTATCCATGAAGGATACTACCAAAAGCAGAGAGGTTCCAAAAAAGAGTAAAGTGGCCCAAATGCCCTTGAGTATGGAGCAGACAGAGCTTAAAGATCCCAAATTACCCATGTCTACCAATAGCCAGATTAATATAAATAAGATACAATCTCTAAAATGCTTGTATGCAAATGCTATAAGTCTAAAAAATAAGATGGGAGAGTTAGAATATATAGCATTAAATGAGAGGTTAGATATGATTGGTATCTCAGACATGGTGGAAGGAGGACAACCAGTGGGACACTGTGATACCTGGGTACAAACTTTATCGTAATGATAGAGCTGATCAAATTGGTGGAGGGGTTGCGCTCTATGTTAGAGAGGGCATTGAGTCAAAAAGGATTAAAGTTTTGCAGGAAACAAAATTTGCTGTAGAATCTCTATGGATTGAAATTCCAAGTAAAAAGGGGAAGGCGATGGCAGTGAGGGTGTACTATTGACGGCCTGGCCAGAATGAACAAATGGATGATGAAATGCTCAAAGAAATCAGGGAAGCTAACAAAAGTTACAGCGCAGTTATAATAATGGGTTATTTCAATTACCCCACTATCGACTGGGTCAGTGTCACGGCAGGACATGCTAGGGAGATAAAGTTCCTAGATGAAATAAATAACTGCTTCTTGGAGCAACTGGTTCATGAACTGACCAGAGGAGAAGCCATATTGGACATAGTCCTTAGTTGAACACCAGATCTGGTGCAAGAGAAGGTTGTTGGGGCCACTGGGCAATAGTGATCATAGTATGATCGCGTTTGATCTAATTAATGGAGGAGAGATGGTAAGGAAATTCATAGTACTACCTTTCAACTTTCGAAAGGGAGACTATGATAAAATGAGGAAAATAGTTAAGAAAAAACTAAAAGGAGCAGTTGCAAAGGTTAAAGACTTACATCAAGCTTGGGTGTTGTTGAAAAATACTATCTTGGAAGCCCAGACCAGTTGTATTCCACACTTTAAGAAAAGTGGAAGGAAGTCCAGAAAACTGCCAGCATGGTTTAAAGGTGAGGTCACAGAGGCTGTTGCCAAAAAAGCATCTTTCAGGAAATGCTAAATAGAGCCAAACGACGAAACCTGGAAACAGCACAAGCACTGGCAAGTTAAATGCAAGGCATTGATAAGGCAAGCAAAGGGAGAATTTGAGAAGAAGCATGCTGCGGAAGCAAAAACTCATAATAAAGACTTTTTCAAGTAAATTCATAGCAAAAAACCTGTGGGAGCGTCAGTTCGTCCATTAGATGACAGAGGGGTTAAAGGGGCACTAAGAGGCGACACAGCAATAGCGGAGAGACTGAATGAATTCTTTGCTTCAGTCTTTACTGAGGAAGATGTAGGGATGTTACCCATGACTGAAGTGGTATTTAAAGGTGCGGAAGAATTAAAGGAAATATTGATACATCAGGAAGATGTATTTCAACTATTAGATAAACTGAAGAGTAGCAAATCACCTGGGCCGGATGATATACATCCAAGGGTGTTGAAAGAACTGAAATATGAGATTGCAGACCTGCTATTAGCAATCTGTGAACTATCATTAAAATCATCTGTAATACCTGAAGATTGGAGGATGGTGAACGTAACGCCAATTTTTAAAAAGGGTTCCTGGAAAAATGGTAGAAACCATCATAAATAACAAAATTGCTGAACATGTAGATAACAATCAAAGTTGGTCCTTATTCTTCAGAGTAATGTTACAGTTGAGCCATAAATATCCCAATTACTCCACCAATACGAGAATTTTTTGAAGCTAGTCTTAAACTTCCTATCTAACTTTGTATATATATATTTTTTATGTTTTCTTTGCTTTTCAATAAAAAAATGAAAATCGGGTCTCAGACTTATAAGGAGCTACGGTAATAACATTGCAACCAAATGCTCCAATTTGCATCAATGACCCCTCTTATGTTTACTATGGTTTGCTTTCTTATAACCAAACGTAATTTGCAAAAAAGGATAGAAAAAAAGTCAGGCTTATCTTTGTTATAGAATCCCAACGCTAGACTCAGCGCTGCTACGTTTCACAGTTACTTCGTTTCTTCAGGGGCTTACAAGCCGACTTCTAATATCACCAATTTGCTCTAGGAAAATAGACATATCATTCTCCAGTAAAAATCTTTAAATTATAAAGTTGTTTTTAGAAAGGATTTACATATCAGTCTTGTTAGAATTAGTGGAACTCAGTGCTTCTTACCAAACATGTTCGCCAGAGACGATTCCCCCCATTAGTGTGAAAAAACGCCGCGCATGCGGCTTAAGATGTATAAGAACACTAATTTATTCAGTTGGGGCCTCGATAGTAGATCACTGCCTTACTCATCATCATGCCTTTGAAGATCTACGATGTTTTTGTGTGGATCGGGTCCACAAAGGTAGTGGCGGGAAATCTTTAGATCAAACTTTAATTCTCCGAGAACAATGCTGGATTTTTACTTTGCAGACAGTGAGTCCGGGCAGCCTTAATTCACAAATCGATTGGAACCTTTGCACATAACTTGTTCATTGTAGTCAGGAGACTCTCATTTTACCAACTGAATAAATTAGTGTTCTTATACATCTTAAGCCGCATGCGCGGCGGTTTTTCACACTAATGAGGGGAATCGTCTCTGGCGAACATGTTTGGTAAGAAGCACTGAGTTCCACTAATTCTATCAAGACTGATATGTAAATCTTTTCTAAAAACAACTTTATAATTTAGCTCCTTTTAAGTCTGAGACCCGATTTTCATTTTTTTATTGAAAAGCAAAGCAAACATAAAAAATATATATACAAAGGGAATAACGGGTGAGGTTATCAAATTTGCAGATGACACAAAACTATTTAAAGTTGTTAAAACCCAAGAGAATTGTGGAAAAATGCAAGAGGATCTTGATAAATTGGAAGACTGGTCATCAAAATGGCTAATGAAATTTAATGTGGACAAGTGCAAAGTTATGCACCTAGGGAAGAACAGCCCAAACTATGGTTACACGATGCAAGGTTCCACATTAGGAACCACCACCCAGGAAAAAGATTTAGGCATCATTGTGGATAACATATTAAAACCCTCTGCCCAGTGTGCAGCGGCGGCCAAGAGAGCAAATAGAATGCTAGGTATCATAAGGAAAGGAATGGAAAATAAAACAATGGATATTATAATGCCTCTATATCATTCCATGGTGAGACCGCACCTTGAATATTGTGTGCAATTCTGGTCACCGTATCTTAAAAAGGATATAGCATTATTAGAAAAGGTTCAGAGAAGAGCCACCAAAATGGTAAAGGGGATGGAAGGATACCCCTATGAAGAAAGGCTAAAAAGGTTAGGGCTCTTTAACCTGGAAAAGAGACGGTTGAGGGGAGATATGATAGAAGTCTATAAATTAATGAATGGAGTGGAACGGGTAAACGCAGATCGATTGTTTACATTATCAGAATATAGAAAGACTAGGGGACATACAATGAAGCTACAGGGTAAACTATTTAAGACTAATAAAAGAAAATATTTTTTCACTCAATGTGTAATGAAATTCTGGAATTTGTTACCGGAGGATGTAGTAAATGCTGTTAGTGTAGCTGGGATTAAAAAAGGTTTGGACAAGTTCCTGGAGGAAAGGTCCATAAACCATTATTAAGAAGGGACCCAGGATATCAATGCTTGACCCAGTACAAGCATTGTGGAACCTGTGTCCCTTGGGGAAACTGCTAGGTACGTATGACCTAGATTGGCCACTGTTGGAAACAGGATATTGGGCTTGATGGACTTTGGTCTGACCCAGTATGGCATATCTTATGTTCTTATGTTCTCAAGGTCCTTTTGCTCATATCAGTTGACAGGGCTAATTTGGAATCTTTCATCTCTGTCTGTTTACTTAAGGACACTTGGACTTCTTTTACCTCTATCAAGGTGCCCTAATCACCCTGCTTTAATGATGTCCTTTAAAAATACATTATTCTGAACTATGTATTCATTGGTGTCTGTCGGTTCCCCCCTCAATTCTAGTTTAAAAGCTATTCTCTCTCATTTTTAAAGGTTAGCGCCAGCAGCCTGGTTTCACCCTGGTTAAGGTGGAGCCCATCCTTTGAAAAAGCCCCATTCTTGCCCAGAAATTTGCCCAGTTCCTGACAAATCTAAAGACCTCTTCCCTGCATTGTTATTTCATCTACGCATTGAAACTGGAGCTCTGACTGCCTCTTGGGCCCTGCATGTGGAACAGAGAGCATGTCTGCAAATGCTACACTGAAGGACTTGGATTTCAACTTTTCTACCTAAAAGCCAAAATTTAGCTTCTAGAACCTCCCTCCCATGCTTTACTATTGCTATGGTGCTCACATGTACCAAAACAGCCAACTCCTCCCCATCACTGTCTAGAATCCTATCCAGGTGACACATGAAATATACTACTTTTACACCAAGCAAACAAGTGGCCAAGTGATCCTCAGGCCTACCAGTCATCCTGTTATCTATGTGTCTATTGATCAAAATACTAATCAAGATGACTATCTCTAATCTTTCCCTCAGGGGCAGAAACTCTTAGAGACACATCCTCAGTGAAAGAGGATATTGTATCTTCTGGAGAGCAGGTTCTGGCTACAGGATCATTTCCTTCCACACCAAGGTAATGTTCTTTTTCCAACTGTGTTCTGTCCTCCAAAGTAGCACTGAGGGACTAGAGGTGGGACTTTTCTACTTTATCCCTTTATCTCTCTGTCTTCCTCAGCTCCTCCAAGTCTGCTACTTTGGCCTCCAGATATCAGACTCTTTCTCCGAGATCTAGGAGTTCTTTGCACCAAGGGCACACATATGACCTCACGCCAGCTGAGGGATAATCATACATGTCGCACTTAGTGCAAAAGACTGGATAGCCCCTATCTCACTGCTGGACTGCTGCCTGTATCTTTCAGGGTCTTACTAAACGGCGGTAAGGTGTTGTACCATTGCACCAACAGAGCCAAAACTATAGCGAATTAGGAGCAACATCACCATGTTAACTGTCAGGAGAAAACGCTTTCCACACCCCAACGTGGGCTGCATTAGTGCGCGTGTACAACGCCACCTATTGCAGTGGCGTTAGGTGAACCCATGCTAATGCTTTTAGTGCATGGTGTGAACTTAGTGCTAAGTGCCCTGAGCTTACAATGCCCACTCTCTGCTCCTAACCTGCCCATTCACGACGCTTACGTGGGTTGCACAGTTAGCATGGGAATCATCCCACACTGTCATGGCCCCGATCTAGCTGGCAACGTGTGTCCCAGCATGCCTTCATTGCACAGCAGAACACATGCTGGCAGCTAGGCCCTTTAGTTAAAGGCCCCCTTTGTATTACAAAGTTTAGTTTTTCGAGTTGTTAAGGAAGCAGGGATACCTAAAACTAAAATAAAGGCCTTTAGGATTATTTGGTATATTTTATACTATTAATTTTGCTTGCTTCCCAATGAACCGCTAATTATCTGTTAAGGGCTAATCACATCTTGATGAAAATAGACTGCACTGTCAAATTTTACTTTCTCTTAATTGGAATAACTAACTTTAAAGTAAGGGATGTGCCTGGGGTGGGTGGAGGTTTGGAAGGGGGGAGACTAACTACCAATCTGTTTTCTTTTAAGATTACAAAGGCCTACCTAAATCTAACAGAACTTAATTTGAAACCTCTACAGCATCCATAGGCAATGGTGGAGGGAAGGAGAGAAACCAAGGCTAGACTATGCCAAAGATTGAAATTGATTGCCCCAAAGAGTGAGACTGAAGGCCAAAGAATGAAATTTTTCAGACTGTGTCCCCAAAGCATAAATCTACAAATGCAGAAGCATCTATTTCTTTGCAGATGGAAAAAGCAGCATTAAATATTTAGCTTTCTTTAGTGTTTTTGAAAGGATACAGAAAGGAGGCATTATAAGGACAGTTTTCAAGAGAATTTCCTTCAAATATTGAAACTGTTACTTGGATGAATTATCTGGGATGAAAACTTCCCTCTAATTAGTGACTAAAAGTATGTGCACAAGTTTTACAGCACATGTACGTTTAAGTGTAGGAAAAAGAGAAAGGACAGGATTGGAGTTTGAAATTCCTGCTTGTACTTTGTTTCATGTACTTTGCATCTCCAGAAAAGCATTTGCAAAGTCTGCAGCTACTTTTGTGGACTTCATTGATCCAGATTTTCAAAGGGAAACTATTTATATGCCGCTTCCAGAGAAAGACAGAAACAGAAGGGGAGATGCACACAGATGGAGAGACACAGGCAGACAGAGAGAGACACATATGCCATGCCTCTCCTGCATAGCTGGCTGGCCTTTATATACCTTTCCTCCCTATTCAAATGCTGCCTTTCAACCCACCTTGCCCTCCCCTCCCTATCCCAATTATCCACCTCCCAAGGACCATCATGCCCTCCTCTTTAACCCCACAACACACTCACCAATACAGGAGACATCCCGGTCTCCTATACATCCCCACTTCTTCTCATGCTGAGATACCAATCTCCCACACTATCCGTCCTGATCACACAATCAGATGCAGTCTGATCAATGACGCTCTGCCCGCAACAAAATACAAACTCTTCCTCATGATGCAATTGACCTTCTTTGCATCATGGAGACTTGGTTCACTGAAGCCGATAACGTCCTACTAAACCAACTGAACACCATTACCCACAATATCCACAACTGTCCATGAGCCAACAGTGGAGGCAGAGGAGTCTGCATCCTCTCAAGCAAGTAACTTACTACAGCTAGCACAACATCCTCCCACAGTCTAGATAACCTCATCATAACTAACAAGTGCTTCACATAAGAACATAAGAACATAAGATATGCCATACTGGGTCAGACCAAGGTCCATCAAGCCCAGTATCCTGTTTCCAACAGTGGCCAATCTAGGTCATACGTACCTAGCAGTTTCCCCAAAAGACACAGGTTCCGCAATGCTTGTACTGGGTCAAGCACTGATATCCTGGGTCCTTTCTTAATAATGGTTTATGGACCTTTCCTCCAGGAACTTATCCAAACCTTTTTTAAACCCAGCTACACTAACAGCCTTTACTACATCCTCCAGCCTTTACTACATCAAACAAATTCCAGAGTTTGATTACACGTTGAGTGAAAAAATATTTTCTTTTATTAGTCTTAAATAGTTTACCCTGTAGCTTCATTGCATGTCCCCTAGTCTTTCTATATTCTGATAACGTAAACAATCGATCTACGTTTACCCGTTCCACTCCGTTCATTAATTTATAGACTTCTATTAGAACACTGGCTTGGTAACCAAGCAACCAGGGTTCAATTCCCACTAGCACTCCTTGTGGCCTTGGGCAAGTCACTTAACCCTCCATTGCCTTGGAAGAAAGGCCTGGCAATCTACTTCCAGTGACACTGCCAAGAAAACCCAGGAGCTTCTGGGTCGCCAGGAGTCAGCACTGACTCGAAGGCACACATTGCATTTGCATCATATCTCCCATCAGCCGTCTCTTTTCCAGGTTAAAGAGCCCTAACCTTTTTAGCCTTTCTTCATAGGAGCATCCTTCCATCCCCTTTACCATTTTGGTTGCTCTTCTCTGAACCCTTTCTAATAATGCTATATCCTTTTTAAGATACGACGACCAGAATTGCACACAATATTCAGGGTGCGGTCTCACCATGGAACGATATAGAGGCATTATAATATCTTTTGATTTATTTTCCATTCCTTTCCTTATGATACCTAGCATTCTATTTGCTCTCTTGGCCGCCGCTGCACACTGGGCTGAGGGTGTTAACATGTTATCCACAATGACGACTAAATCGTTTTCCTGGGTGGTGGTTCCAAATGTGGAACCATGCATTGTGTAACCATAGTTTGGGTTGTTCTTCCCTAGGTGCATAACTTTGCACTTGTCCACATTAAATTTCATCAGCCATTTTGATGCCCAGTCTTCCAATTTATCAAGATCCTCTTGCAATTTTCCACAATCCTCTTGGGTTTTAACAACTTTAAATAGTTTTGTGTCATCTGCAAATTTGATAACCTCACTCGTTATTCCACTTTCCAGGTCATTTATGAATTTGTCAAAAAGTAGTGGACCCAGCACAGATCCCTGGGGTACACCAGTATTCACCTTTCTCCATTGGGAAAATTGGCCATTTAGCCCAACCCTCTGCTTTTTAACCAGGTCTTGATCCACAGTAGTACACTGCCTCCTATCCCATGACTCTTTAGTTTTGCCAAAAGTCTCTGATGAGGGACCTTGTCAAAGGCTTTCTGAAAGTCCAGATACACTATATCAACCGACTCACCTTTGTCCACCTGTTTATTCACACTTTCAAAAACACATAACAGATTAGTAAGACAAGATCTTCCTTGTCTAAAGCCATGTTGGCTGTCTCCCATTAGGCCATGACTATCTACATGCTGAGTAATTTTATTCTTTATGATGGTTTCTACCATTTTTCCTGGTACTGATGTGAGGCTCACTGGTCTGTAGTTTCCCGGATCACCCCTGGAACCCTTTTTAAAAATTGGTGTTACATTGGCGATCCTCCAATCTTCAGATATTAGAGATGATTTTAATGATAGTTCACAGATTACTAATAGCAGGTCTGCAATCTCATATTTCAGTTTTTTCAACACCCTTGGATGTATACCATCCGGCCCAGGTGATTTGCTACTCTTCAGTTTATCTAATAGTTGTAATACATCTTCCCGATGTATCGATATTTCCTTCAATTCTTCCGCACCTTTAAATACCACTTCAGTCTTGGGTAACATCCCTACATCTTCCTCAGTAAAGACCGAAGCAAAGAATTCATTCAGTCTCTCCGCTATTGCCTTGTTGCCTCTTAGTGCCCCTTTAACTCCTCTATCATCTAATGGACCAACTGACTCTCTCACAGTTTTTTTGCTATGAATGTACTTGAAAAAATCTTTATTTCGCGTTTTTGCTTCCGCAGCAAGCTTCTTCTCAAATTCTCCCTTTGCCTGCTTTATCAATGCCTTGCATTTGACTTGCCAGTGCTTGTGCTGTTTCCAGGTTTCGTCGCTTGGCTCTTTTTTCCATTTTCTGAAAGATGCTTTTTTGGCAACAACAGCCTCTCTGACCTCAGCTTTAAACCATGCTGGCAGTTTTTTGGACTTCCTTCCACTTTTCTTAAAGCGTGGAATACAGCTAGTCTGGGCTTCCAAGATAGTATTTTTCAACAACACCCAAGCTTGATGTAAGTCTTTAACCTTTGCTACTGCTCTTTTTAGTTTTTTCTGAATTATTTTCCTCATTTTATCATAGTCTCCCTTTTGAAAGTTAAAAGGTAGTACTGTGGATTTCCGTACTGTCCCTCTTCTACTAATTAAATCAAAGGCGATCATGCTATGATCATTATTGCCAAGTGGTCCTAACACCCTTATCTCTTGCACTAGATCTGGTGTTCCACTAAGGACTAGGTCTAATATGGCTTCCCCTCTGGTTGGTTCATGAACCAGCTGCTCCAAGAAGCAGTCATTTATGTCATCTAGGAACTTTATCTCCAGAGCATGTCCTGCCGTGACACTGACCCAGTCGATACCGGGGTAATTGAAATTACCCATTATTATTACTGCGCTGTAACGTTTGTTAGCTTCCTTGATTTCTTTGAGCATTTCATCATCCATTTGTTCATTCTGGCCAGGCGGTCGATAGTACACCCCCACTGCCATCGCCTTCCCCTTTTTACATGGAATTTCAATCCATTTCACCATCTGCCTTGTCTACAGGACATCCCATACAATGCTGACCAGCTTGGCTTGCTTCTTGAGATAGTATGCTCACAGGCCTCCCACCAACAACATCTCATTCTCCTTGGTGATCTCAATCTTCCCTCAGCTAACATCAACCAAAGCAATGCCTTCCTTCAAGCCATGAATGATCTGCAATTTACACAACTCATCAATACCTCAACTCACTTTAAGGGAGGAGCCTTGATCTACTCTTCCTCCCTAATGACCTACTCTCCTCCTCGCACCCCATTTCCCCCTCCTCTACCCCAGTCCCGTTGTCTGACCACTACCTAATAACCTTCACCCTACCAACCCTCCTGCTTAAATATACCCCCCTTTCCAGACTTCCTAAGACAAGAAGATTCCTAAACTTCAATGAACCCTCTTTCATTCAACAGACCATCCCCACCCTGAAGCATGCTTTTCACTATTCAGACCTCAACATGGTACATTCCTGAAGCCTCCAAGGCTCCACCACATGCTCCCTCCAAAACTCTTATGTCTCCCACTCCCTGGTACTCAACCCTCCTCAGAGAGCAGAAACGTTCCCTCAGAAGACTTGAGCAAAGATGGAGGAAATCTAAGGATCCTCTGCTTCAGGCCACCTACCTAGACCAAAGTGCAGCTACTCTACCAACACCCTTAACACCAAGCGTGAACATCACAACAACATCCTTCTCTGTGCCATAAACAAACCAAGGGACCTATTAAACCTCATCAGAACCCTCACAAGTGATCCATCTCAACCCCATCAGAACAATATCATCCACCCCCAAGTAATGGCAGACTTCCTTATATCTAAACATAAGCTCCCGGCACTTCTACCCTCATCATACCTCTTCCTACCACCCCAGCTTCCTCCACTCAACCGTGGACTTCATTCAGAGATGTCCCCCCCCCAAGAGCTTCTGAGCATCATCTCACATATCAACGCTAGCACATTTCCACTTGATCCCTGCCAAATATCCTGGATCAAGCTAACAAAGACAATAATGTTTCCATTTATATCTACCATCCTTCACACTTCACTCATCCAAGACTACCTCCTACCTGCTCTCAAGCAAGCCTCTGTGAGACCCCTCATAAAGAAATACAACCTTGATCCCAACTCACCTGCATCCTATAGACCCATAGCCAGCGTACCTCTCCTTACCAAAATCATTGAAAAAGCAGTGCAAATTCATCTTCAGAAGCATGTCGACAGATATGCCCCACTCGATCACGAACAACATGTTTCTGCCCCTACCACGGTGCTGAGACACAACTCACCCCCCCCCCCCCTCTTAAATACAGTCATTGCTAGAACTGAAAAGCCCTTCTCTGGCTTTGTGTTGCTGTTTATTGACATTTCCGCAGCATTTGACACTGTATTCCACCAGACTCTACTCAACCAGCTCAACAGTATTGGTGTTCATGACAAGCCACTCAAATGGATCCACTCCTATCTTTCCCAACGCACCCGACTGATAAGAATCGGATACCAATCCTTAATGCCTTACATCCTTTCCCAAGGAGTCCCACAGGGTTTCACCCTCTCCTCCCTCCTGTTTAATATTTACATTAGGCTCCTCTGCTACATTATTCAGAGGTTTGACATAGGCTACCAACTCTATGCCAACGACATAATGATAGATATTCACCACATTCCACACTACCTCCCCCGACTACTCCAGTCTTACCGACTGTTTCAGAGATTGTCTCATGGCTACAGCTTCACAACCTCATACTCAACTTCACCAAGACAGAGATCCTTCATGTGACCAGAGGCCCCAACTTCACACTACCTCCAATCATCAAATTCGGGGACACAGAAATACAAGTGAGGCTTCAGATCAAATACCTTGGTGTTATCCTGGATCACCATCTAAACTTCCAACCTCACATTATGAATATCACCAAAAACATCTACTTTAAACTTCGAACTCTTCGTAACCTACGCTCCCTACTATCCCCCCCGACAGCTTCTGTGCAGTATGCAAAGCCTCCATCACACTGTTACTTGACTACTGCAATTCTGTCTTCCATGGGCTTTCCAAGGCTACCATTGCCCCCTAAAGCTTGCCCAAAACACCACAGCACACATTATAGCCAGAGTCTCCAGACACTCCCATATCACCCCTATTCTGAAATCTCTTCACTAATTCCCTATCGCTTCTTGAATAAAATTCAAAGTACTCGCCATCACCCACAGAGCACTCTTCAACACCTCCTCTGAGCAGCTCCAATCATTTATCAGATGTCCTGACAGCAACAGACTCCATAGACAGAATGCGTCTAATCTTCTCCTCCCTCCAACGCCGATACGCAAGAGGTCACAATGTACATGCACAAGAGCCTTTGAATTTTATACTCCTACCACTTGGAACCAGCTACCCCCTGCAATACGTTGCATTCAATCTCACACCCTATTCAAAAAGCACCTCAAGACTCTCCTCTTCGAAGAATACTATGGTGCACCCATTACAACAAACCCCCAGCAAGAGCATCCTCCACTCCCACATACCATTCCCATTACCCACCCCCCTTAAACACCTAAGGCTGTTCAGTCCGCTCTGCTACTTCCTCACCTTAAATACCTTATGATGTCCTCCCCTTCTCTTCCATACCTCCTACCCTCTTCGATATCATAAGCTTTCTGTAACATAGGTTCAAAGTTATACCATCTCTGTATTTTACCCCTTTGTTATGTGCTGTTTCTAACTTAAAGTTGCCTGTATAGCTTCAAGTTTTCAATTGTTCCTGGTAAGCTGTTTCTTTATGTTCCATGTAAACCATTTTGCCTGGTAGAAAAACAGTATATTAAAACCAGATAGATAGATAGATAAATAAATAAATATGCATGAATGCACGCGTACACAGAGATAGACATACGTACATACATATGCAGAGAGATTGCAGGAAAAGCATAGGCAGACAGACACAGAAAAAGTTTGTGGTTGACGTATTAGCCCACTTTAAAAGTTAATAAACAGAAATAAAATAAAAAAGGAATGCAAGGTGATATCATTTTATTGGACTAACAATACGTTTTTGGGGTCATTTGATAAGGAAACAAGGGGCAGCAGAACAGCTTTTTGGTTGGAGGGGCCAAACAAACCACTCTCTAGATGCTGATGCTGTGATGGGAAAAATATTGGTAGGGCTATGGCCCCTGTGGCCCACCTCTTTCTACTGCCTATGAAGGGAACACCTTTTTGCAGTGAAAGTGACTCCTAAAAGGGTCCTTGCTGTGGACTCATTTTTTTTTTTTACTGCTTAATTGCATTTCTATTTTATAATATGCCAAGTGCAAGGGTCATGTAAAGGCACCTTCTCTCCCTGTGGTTGGGACTCTGTGCTTAGGGAAGCAAAGTATCACATAGTCTGAAAAGCCCTGAGATGCCCCTGCTGTTCAGTAGATGCTTTGGCTCAGTGATGCCAACAACATACCAGGATGAGAGGCAGAATTGGCTGGCATTGGGGACCTGGCTGTTGCTGAAGGTGCTATCTTTTCCTTTGGTGTGACTCAGGACATAGGAGGGCCACACAATAGTAAATCACAATGCGAGAAGATGATGAGTGCCTGGTGGGTTCATCCAGAGGTGTGGAATCAAGGAGTCCTGCTTTGCACATTGGCCTGGAGGTACATCCAGCTCTCATGAAACCTAAAGAGATCATATTGGACTTGATATGGAATCTGTTGGCCTCACTCCACCAGGTCAGTGTATCTTATTTCAAGGTTTCTTTACGTGACATTGAAAAAAGTACAGTAATTTCAGTCCTTGTTAATGCACATATTCAAAGAATTAAAGAAATATTAACTCGGGTCAACTAAGTTAAGGCTGTCCAGTCAGCATTGGTTCAAGATACAGTTAGCATCCAGAAAAAGTTGAGAATATCGGGCCCGATACTCAGCACCAGCAGCTTGCGCTAGCCTGGATATTCAATGCCAGGATCACTTCTGGCCCCGGCATTGAAGATCCAGGTTAGTCACATTTGCTGCTTGCTAACTGCCTGGCTTTCGCCGCATATCACTAACCAGGTAGTGGCTCAGTATCACCGCTGCCCAGTTATCAACTGGTGCCACGTCCGCTCCGCCTCAGAACGTCCCCGACATGCCCCGATGCTAACTGGTTAGCATTAGGGCATGTAACGCCAGCCGTTCTATTAATCGCTTTGAATATTGGGCTCGTCGAGAATAATCTCAGACATATTAATTGCAGGATTTTGAATTTCCCTCATTGTAGACTGAAGTCTCCCAGAGAACTGCTCTATAAGTATTTAAAAGAAAATCTGAAATTCCCTGATTGGTAATAGAGGGAATAGAGAGATACACATCAACAGGAAAGTTATTTTAGAGACTGTTCAAGAGAGCACAGTTACTTACCTGTAACAGGTGATCTCTGGGAACAGCAGGAATAAGTCTTCACATATGGGTACGTCGGTCCCGCGGAGCCTGCACGGGAACGCTCCCCAGCGTCCAATCAGAAAGCTTTTGGGAGCATCCCTCAGCGCCTGCGTGCTGCCTTCCCGCCTTTCCAACTGTCTCTCCTCAGTTGAGCTTTATAGCTGAGACAAAGAGAGAGAAAGAGGAAAGGAAGATAGAGAGATACAACTCCTAGGGGAGGTGGGTGGGTTGTGAAGACTTATTCCTGCTGTTCCCAGAGATCACCTGTTACAGGTAAGTAACTGTGCTATCTCCAGGAACAAGCAGGAATGAGTCTTCACATATGGGGACTCCCAAGCTAAGATGCCTGGAGCCCTAGCATGGAGAGGATTGGAACATGCTACACCTCATATGGCCAGGCATCCTGAGGATGGAGGGTAGGAGTTGAAAAGAGAGGAGCTGTAGAAAAAACAGCTAACCTAAGGACTATAGGTAAGGAGTCCTTGTATGTATGATAATTATCATGAAAAATATTGAAATGAACAATCACAATATGGACCTCACCTACTGGATTGCAGGAAGTAGAGAGGCTGATGGAGTCTACTTGAGATCCAGTAGAGGAATCTTCAAGGTGAAGGTGAAGGTGAAGGTCCAAATCTGGAATTAACAGGTGACCCAGGTGTCAACTGGGGTAGTACAAAAACGGCAGGTCTTTAGTGGAAGCTCTATGGAAAAAGCTGGGAACTCTTTTGGCTACAGAGTTACTAACATTTAGGAGCAAAAGAGGAAGACTGACCGATTTGGACAAACTAGCCCAGTCCTGGAGGGAAGAAGGGGTATGGAAAAAAGCCCATATTCCCAAGGAGGACAGATGTCTGAAAGGCTGAAACCTCAGATGTACTGAAGATCCACCCTGTCTTTCCTAACTGGTGAGAGATAGGAAAGATATTGAAGCATGGAGCTTCAGGGATACCTAGACATAGGGTTAAAATAGAAGCTGTCAGTACCACAGTAGTGGTTGTGTGCATAATACCCTAGACATACTGAGGGACAGTATGAACATATGCAAGCCCACTGTCTGGAACCTATAGGAAGGTAAAACCTTTATAAGCATAGACAGTTAGAGAGATAGTATGTAAATACATATCTACCTATAAGGAAGCATCTCGACAGATACACATATATATAGGGATATAGATATATATGTGTGTATATATATGTGTGTATATATATATATATATATATATATATATATATATATATATATATATATATATATATATATTTATATAGTGAGATCTGGAGGGGCATAACATATGCACATGCAGCTTACAGACATATGTATCTATAGAGAAGTATATAGAGATATATACATACATGTATATAGATGTCTAAAGATAAATGTCTGCAACTAAGCAGATAGAGATATGCCCATAAGAACATTCACATGGGAGATGTGAAGGAGAAAGATTCATGTAATAACAAGAAGGTGGAACCTACTTGAGAGATATATAGAGAATCTATTCCCCCTGGCTAAGATGGTGCAGGAATGCTATCCAGTGAAATAACCAGGATGGTTGCGTGAAAAAACAGAGGATAATATCAGTCTGTAAACAGCAAGTCCTGAGTCCTATAGAACTCTTGCATGGTAAATGGACAGAAAACGCATAGGATGAGATACCAGGTTGACCCACTGGAGGGACACAGGGGGTATCATGCGTTATTAGTAAAATATGTGCTGTCCATGAAGGAGTGGGATACCATGAGGACAAGCTGCAAGGAAAAAAGAGCATATTCCTTGTAGGAATTGGAGAACTCTTTGGACGTTCACGTAGAAAAGGCTTATGTCCTGTATTATAACAGGAGATAATAGGGTGTGAAGAACCCTCACAGTCATGGAAAATGACTGAGGAAGCCTTTCCCAACCATATAGGATAGTCATCAGAGACAAAACCCCATGCTCTCTAGCAAGGGCCCATAGTAGAAAGCTTCTCTGTAAGATTGCAGAGAGCATTATGCAGGAGAATTGGGAAATAAAACTTGCTGTAGGTCAACTATGCTGCCAAATCCAAAGAAATTGGAGATGGCAAGAAAAGAAGATAGTGTGATAAGCCTGAAGTGATTAGGATTATCCAGGATAGATGAAAGCACTATCTTGGAATCAGTACTAAGGCCAGACAGGAAGTAGTGGAAGACAGACTGGAAACTTGTGGAAAAGTACCAGTAGTCCAATCACTGGAACTCCTGCATGGGCAGCTGCTGAATAAGACAGCAGAGAGAATCTTTCTGTGTAAAACAGAGAGAACAGACAGAATAAGAGGAGAAATTCCTGTCCCTGTCTGATGAGCTGCCCAGAGAAAAGAAGGGAGTTTATTCAAGAGAAAAAACTCCACACTGGAATGAAAGAAATGACTAGAAAGGCTAGAGAAGCCCTGCAGTGGTATGGTACCACTCTTTCAGGGGAAACCCTAGATAAGAGGATAGAGAAAGAGGAGCTGAAGGGTGACTTACCATGTGGTAAGTCTGTGGAAGGAAAAAATTCATGTTGGAACAGAAAACTATCATGGGATAGTTGTTAACTTCTCTTCTTGGTAGGAAGAAGAGGAGAAACCTGTGACCAATAGACATGAATATCCTGACAGCTCAGCATACCTAGGAGCAAATGGATGTCCTGAGAAAAGGAATCCATGTGTAGAGTTTTTAATGAAAAAACAGTGAAAAAACTTATACTGGGAAGAAGTCAACTGTAGGTTATAAACTTCAGGACCCTATGGTTGCTGGGTTTGTTCAGCCTGGCTAGAGTTTGGATTCTTCAGACCAGGGCGAGGTTTCCCCTGCTTGGGAACATCTGTATGATGGGCAGGAGAAGAGTGAAACCTTCTTCTCCTAGGGAAAGAAGGTTTGGTAGGGCATTTCCTACCTACTGGGGAAGGAGAAGGCTTAGAATAGCCCTCAGAAACAGGGAAGTCAGTGGACCACTGAGCAACCTGATGTAAAGACTCTTTATTGAAGAGATTTTCCCCAGTGCAAGGAGTATTACCCAGTTCTTTGTTGTGCCCATCTGCTTAAGTCTGAAGCTTGGAGCCAGGCTCTACGTCGTGCCCCTATGGCTATAGCAGAAATTCTGCTAACAGACTCAAAGGAGTCTAGGGAAGCACGAGTAAGAAACCAAGAGATACTTTGCATATGACTAAGTAATAAGGAATAGTCTGCAGTCTTGGGTTCTGAAAGAAAAGGAGTCAAAAGAGATAATTTCTTTGTGACCTCCTGAAGGGATAGACTCATATAAAAAATATATGAGAGAATCCTTGTTGACAGCATAGATGTCTGGAAGGTTTGACGTCCAAAGGCATCAGGTGTCCTAGACTCACGACCTGGTGGGTAAGAAGAGTGCTTCTTCTTACTTTTTACCTTCCTCATTGCTGATTCCACTACAATGGAATGATGGGGAAGTTGAGTCTTTTGAAACCCTGGAGAGGGGGGCACCTGATATAGAAGATTAGTTGCTCTAGAAGGTGAAGGAACCCTTAAAGGTGCTTCCCACATTCTTAGAAGAAGATCCTGCAAGGAATGATGTAAAGGAAGCATTATATTTTCCTTTTCTCTAGTAGAAAGAGAGCCTTGAGTAGGATCATAGCCAGGGATAGGAATAGCAAGAGATGTTGCTATAGTCAGGAGAAAATTCTGAAAAGAAGGATCTCCAAAGGGAACCATCCCTGGGCAGGATCTACTTGAGAATATAGGAATATAAGATCCTGTACGGTGCAAGGAAGGATCCTTAAGGGATGGATGTTGGTACTGGAGGTCATGACCTGAGATAGGCAGTACTGTATCGTCCATGCCAGGTATCGACTCCAAACTTGGTATAGAAAGGAACGATCCTGGTGAAAGAAGCATGGAAGGAGCTGGCCCCGATGTTACTGCGGGTACCGGCACCGATACCGATACCGGTAGCTGTGTCGGAATCGGAGGCGACACCGACATCGAAACAGTCATCGGTGGCTGCTCAAGCGGTACCGAGGTAACCGAAAGCCTTTGGTAATCACCCTCAGTACCGAGCATCCGGAACCGGTAAGCGTCGGTACCGAGACGTGTCGGTACCCAGTTTTCCAGACTAGAGATTGATTCCAGACTCGGCATCGAAGGAAGCGAGTCTATCGATGCATGTCTAGAGGGTACTGACGTCGGTGGTAGTATCGGCGTTGATGCTGATACAGGAAAGTCAATCTGGGGCGTATCGACCGGTCCCGAAGGTACCGAGAAAGCCAGATGACGATCCCTGGTGAGGAGTGAATCGCTCAACACCAGTGCCGATGCCGGGGTATCGGTACCGCTCGAAGCGGATGCCACCACCGAGCATGGCTCAGGTATGTTCTGTGAGGGGTGAGCCCCAGGAACAACCTGAAACCCCTGATAGGCTTTGGAGGCCGAAGACTCCCGCCGGGGTTTTGAAGCCAATGGACCCTTGAGGACAAGGCTGGAGCCGTCATCATGCTGTGCATGAGACATACCCCTCAAGGGCTGGCTAGTCTTAATAGACTGTTTGTGGGTTATCTGATCTTGTGGAGAAGAAAAAATAGTTGGTGCCCTGACACTGGAAGGGACCTCGGTATCGAGGGAAACTTGAAATGGAAAATCTCTTCTCACAATATTGCAGCCTAATGGCTCCGGAGGAAAATGGTCAGGACCCAAACAGGTTAGACACCAGTTCTTGGAGTCTAAAAACAAAACTGTACCGCCACAGTTTAGGCACTTCTTAGGAAAAGAAGGAGGCGGCTCCATGATGGAGAGGCCTAGAAGGCCCAAACAATTTAAGACAGAAACTGAGGGGAAAAAAAATTCCCTGAATTTAAGGAAAAGAAAAGAAAAAAACACCGGCGGTACCGGTGGAGTCGGGGAGACAGCCACGACCACAAGAAAACAAGAATTAAAGAATTAAGAATTAAAAAATTTTCTGCGGTGACAGGAGGACGTCCTGCCGGCTCCGCGGAAAAACGAAAACTGAGGAGAGACAGTTGGAAAGGCGGGAAGGCAGCATGCAGGCGCTGAGGGATACTCCCAAAAGCTTTCTGATTGGACGCTGGGGAGCGTTCCCGCGCAGGCTCCGTCGGTACCGACGTACCCATATATGAAGACTCATTCCTGCTTGTTCCTGGAGATCAGAAATTTCATAGGGAGAGTTTGGGCTTGACATATCTTGGAAAGCTCTCAAGAAGAAATTATGGAGGGGGCCACTTTTGTGTTTGAACAAGACAAGGACCTTGTATTATGTCTGTACTTTAAGAATTATGAGATGGACTTCATGGGAGGGAAGGTTCTTATTGTTTCAGATGTGCACAAAAGACAGAGGAGAGGCATGATTGTTTTTGGCCATGCATCAGGATATATGCTCCTTGGTTGCATCTTTCCTCTTAAAATTTCCCTGCAAAATCTGCTCTGAACAGCCTTCAGATACCAATAACCAGGGAATCTACTATTATTCTCCAACTACACTGTTAAGATATTTCAGATTTTGTAACACCTATGATTGGTTGTTTATTATGCTGTGAAGTAAATATAGATACAAATCGACACCCAAAAGAGCTTACAACCTACATGAACCCCAATGGGAGAAAAAGGGGGCAAAAACAGTCCACATAACTGCAAAGCTCAGCAATACTTTTACCCATAGCCTTGGCAACAGTTCACAAAGGGGAAGTATGTGTTGCGGAGGGTCCCTGTCATGAATAAAAGCTGTCTAGTGAAAAATCCAGTACGAGAATCACAAAATATGCACAATGAAAACGAATTTGTCAGCCTGTTGCAAGTTATAGCTTATTTTATATCATAAGATGTACTTCTCACAAGAAATATTAGTTTATTATCAAGAAGTTCTTCTCAGGTCTTATCTCATTGGTGCTTCATAAAATTTGAGGCAGAAGACAAGATGTTCCACCCAGAACTGAAGGAACCTATTTTAATGGACACACATGCATGGTCATAAGTGAATCTGAAAAAATACCACTGCAGTCAGAGTCCTCAAAACTCTGTTGACATGTCCTGACGTTTGGTTCATATAAGACACCAAATAGAAAAGCTATGGATCTCAGAAGCCTTTTTTTTTTTTACTTTGAAAGTACGCTAATAAAAGTTTGTCATGGAAAGATTCCAGTTATCATTCCAAGGTAACGCCTGTTGTACATTGTGGTGATGAGAGCTGCCATGAGAAAATGGAAACAGAAGAAAATGCTGTTTGTACCTTTAAAACGAGTGACAAGTCAGGTTTGCACAGAGCTAGAAAAGCAAGCATGAGAAAAAAACAGCTCTCTGCTGAAGCTAAGCCACGCCCAAGCTCTGACGTAGAGCCAGGCTTGGAGGCTGATTACCGGCACATGTGCATACAGAAGGGTGTGGCAGTCAGGAAAAGCGTTTTTAAACCTGAAGGGAGAAAAGTCCCGGGGGAGGAGGTGGAACAGAGAGAGGGGAATTACATGAAGGGAGAGGATTACCTGAAGAGGAAGAAATTCCTGAGCAGAGGAGAAATCCTGAAGGAAGGAGAGTCCCTGAGTGAGAGGAGATCTCTGACGGAGTGGAGTTCCCAGGAGGAAGAGAGACCTCAGAGAAAGGGGAGAGCTCCAAGAAGAAGGAAAGGAGAAGGACAAGGGAAGTCTGTCTTCCAGTTGCTGGATGGTACCGGTGAAAAGGGAAGTACACTGTCTCTGAATAATACTCCTAAAGCTGAAGCCAGCAGACGCCTAGCTGGGAAGGTTACAGCCCACGTGGAACAAATTCCAACCTCCAGTGTTCTAGACCCCGTGTTGCAATCTGCAACTGCTAGAAGGTGGGTGGATACGCTTCTTTATGGAAAGGGCCAGAGCCCAGCCGAAAGCAGGGAAGCAGATTTGAACACCATAGAGACTTTAAGGGAAGTGTTCCAGGGTAGGAAAGCTCCCTCTCCTAATGTAAGTATTCCCTCTCAGAAAGAAAAGTTATGGAATGAATTCTGTAAGTTCTTACAAGGGAAGAAGTTTGAACAAGCTTTTGAAGCCAGAGAAACTGACAAGCAAGCTGTAGCCCAAGAACCTATGCAGGTTGATTTCTGTGAGTCACAGTCTAGCTCGGAGGTGTCTCCGATGGACTGCTCTCTATGTTTTAAGGAAGTCTGAAAACCTGAGAGCAGGGCTAAAGAAAGAAACGTTTACTGAGAAATGTTTAACCAGCTTTTGTATCTAATAAGCATTTCCCCAAATAAAGAAGTTTTTGTTAAGAGAAGAAGTTTACCTCTGAAGGTGCTTAAACAAAGCTGTGCTGTGAGATGTTAATTTGTTTATTGAAGACAGCAGCTTGTGTCAGAAAGCCTTGAGTTCAGTTTTCCTCAGTTCCAGTATCCTTGTTTCTTTGTGTTGGGGAAGTATCCTTTTACCTGTGTTCAGAACTTTAATGCATTTTGGAAACCCACAAAAAAATAAATATTCTTGTTTGCCTCAACCAACGGTTGCACAACTACTTTGTCTTTGAATGCAAATAGCCAAACTACAAGTCCCAGAGTACTTTGCTGGGAACAAATAGTAAAGCTTCATTTAAGGACATACAAAGGCGACCCGACGCCTGTAAGTTCTTGGGCCCAGGCTAGGGGATCACAACATTAATAAGTCTGGGGGTGCCAGTTGAATATTTTTCTGGCATTTAACCTTTGGTGCTGCAATAGCGCTCCAATTGAGGTGCCCTACCTCACTCCAAGCCTGCAGATACTGTTGGCTTCCAGCAGTTCCTCAAAGACAGCTAATTTTCCAGGGATCAGGTTATAAGAAGAAGAAGAGTCACTGAAATAATTAGGAAACGTGCAACAGGTGATACAGCTGTGCTCCCTCCAGAGATGGACGGTTAACTACCTATATCATCACTCAGGTACTATTCAGTTATTTCTCCCTCTCCGCCCTTTTTCACAAGCTTGCAGTTCACACTCCATTTAAAAGGCCAAATTTTCTTTCCCAGCCCTGGATCTCCAGACTGCTGTTGAGATGAACAGAGGTGAGTGGGACCTGAATTATTCCATGAGTGGGCACTATCACGCCTTTAGTTCTAGTTCAGTGACTAGGTATTACATATAAGACGTCTCCTAGAGTGGCATCTGGAAGGACTTTGATGGTCCTGTAAGTTTTCTTTGCTTGATATGGTTACCCTTCCTATTCAGCAGCTCTGTTTTTCTTTCACTACACAATAGATCTATAATGATTTTGCATATTAATACTTTGAACTAATTGGCAATTCTTGTGCTTCAAAGCCAATACAGAGAGAGGAACACCAGTTAAAGAGAGCCAAGTCTCTTCCTTCATGTGGCCCACCCCTTGCATGGGTCTGAGTCCTCAGACTCTATCGAAGAGCTGAAGAAGAACGTTTCAGTAGACATCTGTATCTAGGAAGCAAATATGCATATGTCTTGGCTGAAAGCCTTCCCCAATCATGAGAAAGAGGCTCTATCAGGATTGGTCCTTTGAAAATCATTTCCTTAGAGATTTCATGCCCACACATAATTTCCTGAGGACATATTTCCGTCCGAGCCTGTTTTAAAATGAATGGTAATTACTTGTTTACGAGCAAATAAGCTAAACAACAATCAAGAAAGAAACAATTGATTTAAGGTGAGGGAGTAAATTGGGAAGGTGGGGGGGATAAGATTGTCATATGTATAGTTCCTCCTCCTGGCCTCCACAGAGCTACGAGCAAAACTCAACATAGATGCTTGCATTGTAAAAATGTCACACACATTTCTAAAGTGTAGTTGGTTTGAGTGTATCTTTCAAGGTGAGGGATAATCCTATGGTTTCGAGAATAAAAACTAACCCTCTCATGCCATCCTTTGCTATTCCACTCTACTTCATCCCTTCGACAATGGCTGCGATGCTCTTACCAGTGGTACAAATAATCCTATAATATAACACATTTATAGAAACAGGTCAAGCCATGATTGGAAATGCACACATTGAGGCAAATACGTAAAAGAGAGAGAGGGGCTGAGACATTTATGACAAATTAACCCCATTCAGTAAATGCAAAAAAAGAAGAGGCTGTGCTAATCTTTCACAGCTTACAGGGCTGCCCAGGAGATGAAAGGGGACGTGAACAGTATGGTTTTGGTGGTATCTATCTGTCTCTGAGCCAATGATTGTGCCAAAGCAGGGGCAAGGTTCTGGAAAGAACAGGCTGTGAAAAAGAGTCTTGTACATTCATTGCTCCTAGAAATAAAGGACTGACTCAGCGAAGGAACATATTCTGAGACCCCTGGACAGTTTAATAGAATTTTTAGCAATTTGTGAGCAAAGGATGGAAAAGCAGCAAGAGATGCTGAACCTAGGAAACGAAAGAAATCCATTTACAAAACACAAAAAAGAACTGCAGCTCTGCATAAGTACTGCGTCCTGAGATTTAAAGCAAGGATTCGTATTTCATATAATCTCTAATTGCTGAGCTGAGTGAGATGGAATCAATAGAGTCACATCAGCTGAATCTCGGCTGGCAAGATGGGGCAATAATGAGACGGAAGTGCAAGGCAACGTTTAGTCTAAGGTGGTCATAATTTTGGTCCACTGAAATGCTCACAGGGTTGCTTTTACTCTTTTTTTGCATTTGATATTTCCAAAACCATTTAAATACCTAACTTTAGGAATAAGAGGAGATGCATGAGTGAGAAATATCTAAGCATGGACAATAGCTGCATCAACGTCCCCTGCAACTGCGTGGAAGTCCTCTGCTTGCACTGCTGCCGATGGAGGACGCCTGCACAACTTTACGGGAACATTGGTCTGCATCCACATACACTTCTACTTGAGCCCCCTTCCAAAGAGCAAGCTGGGGAAAATGCACAGACATACATCCCATGTACAAATGCATACGCATCCCTTGCGTGTGCGCACACACACACACATATCACACATGCAGGGCCGGCCTGTCCACTAGATGAATTAGGTGGTCCTTTAGGGCAGCAGACCCTGGTGAGAAGCTTGGCCCTACATAGTCCTGATGTACCACCCCCACCACACTGTGTGCAGTCGCTGAGCCGTCCACAACATCCAGCCTCCCACTCCGGGTTGATGGGCGGCACAGCCATCATCTCTTTGAAGCCACAGCAGTCTTTAAAGTGCATGCATGTGCACTCTTGTATCCTACTGCGCCTGCCCCCTCCAACAGGAAGTCAAAGGAGGCAGAAGTGGCAGGCCATGAGTGCGCATGCACATTAAGGCCTGCCGCGGCTTCAAAGAGGTGATCACCATGCCACCCATCGACCCCCCCTCCCCCCCCCTGGTGAGAGGCTGGGATATTGGAGGTGGCATATCGGGCCTGCCTAGGGCAGCAAAAAGCTTTGGGCCAGCCCTGCACACATGTATACTTACCTCCTACAAATGGATATGTACCTTCTTCATATATACTTCTACAGACCTTGCTGCCCTGAATGAGTCTGCTCTCAGAAGCTAAGCAAGGTTCAGCCTGGCTAGTACTTGGATGAACAGCCACCTTGGAAGACTTACTGCACAGAAGAAAGGTCTGGAAATCTACTTCGGCTTGCACCTTGCTAAGAAAGCCCAGAGATGAGTTGCCAGGAATCAGCAATGACTCAATTACACACACTTTCACGTTTCTTGTACACCGATCCCACAAACATACCCTACATGCCTATATACATGCACTTATGCAAGGTAACGCCTGTGCATGTGTATAGGCATGTAGGGTATGTGCATACAACCCTCACACAAGCACCAATATGCATATATATTCCCATATGCATACAACCCCCACACAAGCACCAATATACATATATATTCCCCCATACACACTCTTCATACACATGTAAGCATTCACACAGCATTCATACATATACACCCCCTACATGCACACACTCTAGGGCAAATGGACATGTGCACAACTTGTGGATTAAGCCTAGGGGTGTGTTTGCATTTTCCCTACTTGTTTAAGGACCACGGCAGAGCTATCTCCATAAATGTTCTCTCACAGCCACAGGGAGAGGTGAATGGAGTCTTCAAAAGAGGGACAGAGGAGGGAGGAGCTAGGAAATGAGGTCCTGATTTTCTTTCCCCAGCATGATTTGTATATTTATCTACTTTCCGCCCCCTCCCTCACCTCCTACTACTTTCCCCCTTAATTGAGTATCGTAATTAACTTCTTTATTGGTTGTCTTGTTGGTTTTTTGTTTTTTTTTTTACTTTTCTGTTCTCTTTCCTTTTCCCCTCTTGGAAACTTCTAAATTGGCGTTCTCTTTCCTTTCTGCAGCCTTTTATGAGTTTATGATTGTAAACCGCTCTGATACCCTGTGACGGGCGGTATATAAAGTTTTAAATAAACATAAACAAACATACAACAAAGTAGATTACACTGGAGTTTCTTCATTTTCCTTGCTGGCCCTGTGGTACAAACCATCTGCATGAATTTATTCTTACAGTAAGAATCCATTTTCTTCACATCTCTAGTCCCTAGTTCAAGGGTGCATAGAAAAGTTCTATGTCTCAGCTCTACCCTCTGCTACCTCACTGTTGATATCCTTTTACACAGAGTAACATTTAGCCTACTCCTACTTGCACATTTATTTATGTATTTATCGCAAAGTACTGGGTCTTTCTCCTGTACAGCCCATCACGTGCTGTATCTATGGGTGCAGAAGGGCAAGTAGTTCTAGCATACCTGGGCTGCACTTCCATACCAGGCTTTTGCTTCTACAGCTACCTAAAACCATGAATGCTGTTGAAAGGTGCGCACACCCCAGAGACAATTATAAGTAACTTCAAAAGCAGTTAAATCATGCAGAGACGCCAGGGATGTAATAGAGACAGGGCTAGAGCAACGCCGTACTAGTCCCTAGGCAAACATACATATGTGGGGCTCCCATTCACTTTTTACACATCCCCCCACTAAGATCTCCATTTGTGTTGTCCTTCCCCTCCGTCTCCGGGCTTTACTTCGCCCAGATAAACTCTCCTGAAGTGGCCTGGAGGAAACTGCAGAGGATGGTTCTAGGTGTGGCAGCAGCAGCAAACTGCAAGTGAGCAAATGCTTAAAGGTCCTGCTTCCTGCAATGAACCTAGAAGCAGGAGGGGCCACTGTGTAGCCTGAGGGTGCACAGCGATTTAGTCTTTGCACTTCCTTATGCAAATTTCCTCTGCAAATTTTCTGGGCTGTATTGGAAAGATGATCTGGGGATGGAGTGGATTGAGCAGGGAGGAGGAACACAGACAGGCTGGTAGTGAGGGGAAATGCGGATGTAGGGGGACCCAGGAGAGAGCGGAGTAATATAGAAGGGAAGAGTGGAGCAGTGCACGTCTACTGGTAGGCACGCAGGTCATCAGCAGATTGCTGGCGATAAAGAAAATCCTAAATAAACGATAAACAATACACAGCTAAAATATATATATTCCTCTAATCTATTCCAAAAAAACCCATTCACAGTAGATCAGAATAGCCCATATATAATCCACAAAACACAGACACAAGACACGCATTCCTAAAAGCAAAACAGGGAACTCAAATTAAAATCTAGTGGAGTGGCCTAGTGGTTGGGGCAAGGTACTACAGGCCGGAAGGTCGGGGGTTCAAATCCCACTAGAGGACAGCAACCTTGAGCCGGAAGGACTGGGGTTTCTAGTCCCACAGGTGCTCCTTGTGGTCTTGGGCAAGCCACTTAACCCTCCATAGCCCATGTTCCCTGTAAGTATTAGTCTATGTGTCTCATATCCCCTCGTGTTAAATGTATCCCCCAACCGCTTTGACCCGGTGAAAAGCGGGATATAAATGCAGCTAAATAAATATCATCTACAGTCTGGACCTTCCATGACCCTTCATTTAGATCATTATTCACCATAATAATGGCACCATAGAGAGCATCTTAAAAGGGCACTTCCACATCAATGTGACTGATATCACAAATTTCATTCAGTGGACAGTGTGAGGTATGTAAATCCCTAAATGCAAGATAATCCCAGTCCCAGTCCCCTTTAAAAGCCTATGGCTAGAAATTCCACAGCCTGGGACTTGCTACCAGAAACGCGGAATTTCACATGCTTGTCAACTGAGCAGCCTTAATAGAGGGAACTTTCAATTTCAGAGATGTCAAGTGTGAACCATCCCAGAAAAGTAAGATTTAGTGACCCAGAGAGGGAGATTGAAGTCCAAAGAGTGAGATTTTTTCAGATGATGCATCCAGGATATAAATTTAGAAGTAAATAAAGATAGTATTGCCTTGCAAAATTAAAAAGCAGCATAAAATGATATTTGCTTTACTTTGGAGCCTTTGAAAGGATACAGACATAGTACGGGCTATGCTGTTAAATTCTCGGGGCTGAACATGCCAGAAGTATGTGCATAGGTTTCGCAGCGCCGGTACTTGTAGGTATAGGAAAACGGGATGGGGCATGAGGAGGCGGTGCCCAGGAAGGTGAGCTCAGATTTCTTCCTATTGGCTGGGTCACTTGCTGCTTCTTTTCTTAAGCTTGTATCTTATGAAAATCGTGATCAAGATCCATGGATTAGCACTGAGGCTCTAATACCTGAATAAAGAGTTTCAGAGTGTGAAAGCCTTCAAATAGCTCCTAATGAGTGAGACTTGATGTTTCTACAATTTATGTGACCCTGCTGAATGCAAGGAATGAGCTGGCACATAAGATATTAAATAGTCCTTCAAATAACTTGGCCCATCTCCTTTAACCCCTTAAAAATCAAGGTGCCCACTTTCAAAATTATCTTTTGACCGACTGGTAACCAGTGCAAAATACCTACTGTAGCGGAATGTAACTGACCATGAGCTTCTCATGAAAAGAGCATAAACATAGAAACATGATGACAGAAAAAGACCACATGGCCTATCTAGTCTGTCCTTCCATAACAACAACTACAACAGTCCACTTTTTACCTTTAGAGATCCTCTGTGTTGGTCCAGAATCCCTTCACTTCCCAGTTTCAGAAGCTGAGGTGTTGAATACTCACTGTATCTGCAGCTAATCGAAAGCAGAACAGCAGAATTTTGAGCTATCTGTAATGACTGTATGACAGAACATGGCAAGCCCAAAAAGAATGCATTTTAATGATCAATTCCACTCAGAACCGTGTATTGTCAGACAGGGCAGAAATCTGAACACAAAAGATCCCTAAGCTCTAGAGCAATAATAATTTACAAAATGCCACCCTTCCAACCCAACTAACTTGGTGTTTTCATGACAACTGAGAATCTAGCTGCACTCCCAAATTCCTAATCACAAACCCAAATGGCACGAATAACTTGCCCAAGGACACTATTGTCTGGAGAAAGGGGCGCCACTCTATAAAACCTCAATCCTACTCAGATTAAGGGCTAATCGATTCTGCTGAAGCCTGTCAAAAAACAGTGAAATATATTCTATCGAAGGGAAACACCACAGCTCAAAAGTGCTAGGGATAAATAACTGAAGATCATTCACAAACATGCAGAAACTGAAGCTGTTCTCCCTCGAAAGAGCAGTCAACGGCTGAGAATAGATATTGAAAAGCACTGGGTAAATGTCATATGCTAGGGAGGTAAAGTTTCTAGATGAAATGAATGATTCTTTCATGGAGCAGCTGGCTCAGGAACCAACATGAGAAAGAGCTATTTTAGACCTAGTCCTTAGTGGAACACAGGACCTGGTACAAGAGGCAATGGTATTTGATCATGTTATGACCATTATTGCTAAATGATTCCAATTTGATTTAATGAATGGAGGAAGGACAGTAAGGAAATCTACTGTACTAGCATGTAACTTTCAAAAGATAACATGAGGAAAGTGGTTTTAAAAAAAAAATTAAAAAGGAGCAGTTGCAAGGGATAAGAGTTTACATCAGGCCTGCACATAGTTTAAAAATACCATCTTGGAAGCCCAGACCAGATGTATTCCATGCTTTAGAAAAGGAAGGCCAAATGATTGTTGGCATGGTTAAAAGGTGAGGTTAGAGAGGCTATTATAGCCAAAAGAACATCTTTCTAAAAATGGAAAAAGGATTCAAATAAAGAATACTGGAAGCAGCATAAGCAATGACTAGTTAAATGCAAAGCATTGATAAGGCAGGCAAAGAGAGAATTTGAAGCAAGAAGCTTGTGAGGGATTCAGCTGGACCTCGTAGGAGGGTAAAGGGTGCGGTAAGGAAAACAAGGATATAGCAGAGACACTAAACACATTTGTTGCTTTGGTCTTTACTGAAGAAGATGTAGGGTAGATGTCCATGCCAGAAATATTTATAGGTGATGATTCAGAGGAATTGAAACAAATCTAGGTAAACTTGGAAGATGTAATAAGGCAATTTGACAAACTAAAGATTAGCAAACCACTTTGACCAAATGGTATACATCCCAGGGTGCTGAATGAACTGAAAAATAGATTAGCGATCTACTATTAATAATTTGTAAACCATCATTAAAATTGTCTACAGTACCTGAAGATTGAAGAGTGGCCAATGTAATGCCAATTTTTAAAAAGGGTTCCAGGGTCATATGGGAAACTACAGAATGGTGAACAACAGCGCTGACCAAAATGGTAAAAACTACCGGTATTATAAAGAACAAAATTACTGAACACATATACAGTACTGGCTTTAATGGGACAAAGCCAACATAGATTTAGCCAGGGAAATCTTGCCTCATCAATCTGCTACATTTTTTGAAGGTGTGAATAAATAAGTAGATAAAGGAGAACTGGTTGATTATAATGTATTGAGATTTTTGGAAAATGTCTGACAAAGTCCCTCATGAGATACTCTTAAGGAAATTCAAGTCATGGGATAGGAGACAATGCCCTGCTGTGGACTGGGAACTGGTTAAATGATGGTCACTTTTCTCAATGGAGAAAGGTGAGTAACAGAATGCCCCAGGGATCTGGGCCCATTGCATTTTAACAAATTCATAAATGATCTGGAAATGGGAACAAGTGAGGTGATCAAATTGCAGATGATGACAAATTATTCATAGTTGCTAAATCACGAGAGAATTGTGAGACATTGCAAGAGGACCTTGATAAACTGAGGGAGTGGTTATCCAAATAGCAGATGACATTTAACATGGACAAGTGCAAGGTCATGCACATAGGCAAGAACAATCCAAACTATAGCTACATGATGCAAAGTTCCATATTAGGATTCACCATTCAGGAAAAGGATCTAGGTGTCATCATGGATAACACATTGAAATCCTCTGCTCAGTGGGCACAGGTGGCCAAAAAAGTAAACAGACTGCTAGAAATTATAAGGAAAGGAATGGAGAAGAAAACAGAGAATACCTCTTTATCACTCCATGGTGTGACTGCATCTTGAGTATGTGTGCAATTGAGATCATTGCATCTCAAAAAAGGTAGAGTGGAATTAGAAAAAGTACAGAGAGTGGTGCCCAAAATGATGATATGATATGAAAGAGGTCAATAAAATAATGAGTGGAGTGGAATGACTAAACATGAATCAGTTGTTTACTCTTTCACAAAATACAAAGACTAGGGGATACACAATGAAGCTATAAAGTCATTTAAAACAAATTGGAGAAAATATTTTATTTAACATATTTAAGCTCTGGAATTTGTTGCTGAAAGATGTGGTTAAAGCTATTAGTGTAGCTGGGTTTATAAAAGGGTTGGACAGATTCCTAGAGGAAAAGTCCATAAACCATTATTAAAGAGGACTGGGGAAATCCACTCCTTACTCCTGGGATTAGCAGCATGGAATCTGTCTACATTTTGGGATTCTGACAAGCACTTGTCAGCTTGATTGACCACTTTTGGAAACAGGATACTGAGCTTGATGGACCGTTGGTCTGACCTTGTATGGCAAATTTTATTTTCTTATGTTATGATTTAACAACCCATTATCGAAACCTGAAACAGCTAATTGGCCAAGTAAGATTACTTGATCTCCAGTATCAAAAGCTGCAGAAATATCTATAAAACTAATGACACTGAAGGATGATGACTCGATTTCAGCAGCTATCCAGCACGGAGACTAATACAGCGTCTTTGCTATGTGCCCCCTGAATCCACTCTGAAAAGGCATAATGATCCAAAACTTCACTCGGTTAGTGTAAAACACATTGGGCCAGATATAAGAACTCTGTGGTTGGTGGTTTTTTAAAGTGCTGGTCATGGTGATATCAAATGGAATTGAATATTCAGCACCAGAATATGGATTTCTTCCAGCGTTGAATATCCATTTTCACTGTTGATTACTGGTGCTAACTGGATAGATTCAGATTCTGCCCTGACCCCACCCTAGGATGCCCTGACACTATCCGGATAGCATCGCTATGGCTGGCACTTATTGGGTTAGCAGGAGCTGCTAACTGAGTAAGTGCTTTTGAATATCAGCCTAATTATATTGATGATTTAGAAGTTCTACCAGCTGCTGGTCTCCCTTAATTAAAACCATTCTTTGGCAACTCTACCCTGGCTCCATGTTCCCACATCTTTCAGATTTTTTTCCAAGAGGGAAACCTGGCTGGTCTGCAGGTCCCCTCTTGACTATGAATCCTAGCTATGTGCCTAGTCTGGCCATGTGTTAATCCTGCCCTGAATATGCAACCTGTCTGTAAGATGAGGCTGCAATACACGACCTGTCTGTGGAATCAGATGGGAAAAAGATGGGAAATACTGCTGGTCTCAGAAGGTACTTAAGGGTGAGGATTAGGGCTGGGCAAACTATTAGGCAAATTAGGCAGTTACCCAGTGAGGCAGCTTCTATAGGGCAGCAAAGAGATGGGCATTCAATGCTAAACAATAGATTTTGAAAGTTGCGAGTGTGTGGTGGGGGCGGGCGGGGGTGAAAGGCTTAAGGTTTGTCTAGGGCACCAAAACCTTGAACCAACTCTGGGGTTAACCCTGGTGAGGATGAGTCCCTATGGAAGGTGCTGCAGGCAGGGGACTCTGTAAAGGTCAGCCTTCTCTCTCTCTCTCTCCTGTGCTCTTCAATATCTATTTGTAGCCTGTGAGGCAGGACTTGGGAGATTTAAAAAGGAATTAAAAACACTGGTTTGGGTTACTTGAACTGTATTGGTTTTAATGCACTTCCTTGATTTAGTTGTAAACTGCATAAATCATCTGAGGGATATGCAGTTAATCATAACAAATAAATAAAATACATGGTTCTGTAATGTAACCCAAATAAGACCTTGTTTTGAAAAAAACTTCTACAATGGCCTACAAATCAGATACAGATATGTAGGAGAAAACATAACGAGTTTGTCATGATCACTTTCTGTGTTATAACAGAAACATTGAGGTCGATAACTGGCTAAAATGCACCAAGTCTGATATTCAGCAACACTGACCAGTTAGTGCCATTTAATATCGCCACAGACAACATAAAAACTGCCCGGTTAAAACCGGGATGGCCTGAAGGTGGAATAGCTGTCTTAACTTCAACTGGTTTTCGCTATCTGGATAGAAGCTGAATATCAGTGCTATGCAGATAGCAAAGCGCTGACCAGTGAACCCAGATATTCAGTGTTGGGTGCCAGGTAAGTTCCGGCTCTGACTGTCTGGGCTTAATTAAGGCAGCAGTGGCTAGGAGCTTTAAATAGCCGGCACTGAATATCGGTCCCATAGAATATATCAGATAATTACCATCAGGTCCATCCAATCTGTCCGTTTACTTCCTAATTCAATGCCTAGCAGGGATGTCAAACTCAGTCCTCAAGGGTAGTAAATATTCAGGATAACAAAAGTATATGAGAGAGATCTGCAGTGTGCTTATAGATCTACCTTATGCATAGTCTTTAAGGGTGTCCTGAAGACCTGACTAGTGTTCAGCCATAGACTGACGTTTGACTTTCCAATGGGCCCTAGTTCATCTCAGATTTTCCCTTCACTTCTTTGCAACTGTTTGTTAGAATTCTGTGCCTTTATGGTACTGTGTGATTCTGTGTTGTCACTGTGTGTATCTATTTCTTTTCATTATGTAACCATGTTTTGAAAGTGTGTCTGTGTGTTGTCATTGTGTGTCTTTCTGTTTTCAGTGTGCGCTGCTGTGTTGTCACTGCAAAAATGCAATGTGTGCCTCTGAGTCAATGCTGAATCCTGGTGACCCAGAAGCTCCTGGGTTTTCTTGGCTGTGTGATCAGAAGTAGATTGCCAGGCCTTTCTTCTGAGGCAATGGAGAGTTAAGTGGTTTGCCCAAGGCCACAAGGTATGCTAGTGAAAATCGAACCCTGGTCTCTTAGTTACCAAGCCAAAGCTCTATTAGGCTAATGTGCGTCTCCTTGGTGTCTCTGTCCCATGGAATTTTCTGGTGTTGTGGAAAGAGACGGCATGGATGCCTAGACCATACTGAAAGGATAATCTGGGCCTCCTACTTCCATCTTCCAGCACCCAGCAGCTTTCGTACGGGGGAGGGCAAGAAATTGGTTTCATATCACTGGATTTTAGCAATTCTGTTTTTGGCTCTTAGGCTGTCTTGAGTCTTCTTGTTCACAGGCCCCCCATGCAGCATTTAATTAACTTTATTGATATTCAGAAATTAGGAGGATGACTAAAGGTAATTGCTCATTGAAATCATTAACTCACTCAGCAGGCTCTAAAGCAAAAGAACCAGATGAACAACCAACCAGAGACCTCCTCTGAGCTAAGAGAAAAAAAACAATGGCACTACAGGGGCCTTCTTAAAGGGGCATTTCCACACCAATGTGACTGCTACAGTAAATTTCATTCAGTGGGCAGCATGAACTAACAATGCTGAACACCAGACCACGGAGAGGGGAAGAGGGTTTCTTGAATTGTAAAGGATAAAGTAGTGTGGGTATTGTGTTAATCTACTTGAATGCATAGAAATAAGTTCAACAAACTATGGCATATGTAAGCACACTCACCCCCAACATGATAGATAGATAGATAGATGATGTAATACCTTACTAACGTAATACATTTTTTGACTAGTTTATACCCCCCTTCCAAATAGAATGAGCAGCTTAGTGCTACACTATTGGAATGTAACCCGGGATTTACTTGCATCTGTTACTCTAACCTGCTCCTTCTGTCTGGAGCAGAGGAAGGGAATGTTCACTCAGGAAAATTACTTAGAAAATATATTGCATTAGTCCAATAAAAAAAGGTATCACCTTAGATTTTCTTTTTGGCAGGGGTGGGGGGATTGTTGATCTTTATTATTGGTAAAAGATAGGCAAGGATGCTAGAAAACGTTAGCTCACATCTAAAAATTATAGTTTTCAAGCTTCTCTGTATTTTGGGGAGTTTTCTAGTTATGACTCTTTTCTGCAGTGTGCTTCCTTGGCCTGTATCTTTAATCGTGCTGCCCACTGTTGATCCCTCTGAAGCTGAAGGGGGGGAGGAAGGGCTGGCTCAAAACAACAGTTGTGAGCATGCAAGCTAGAGAGGTAGAGGCAGAGGAGGAGGCTGGAAAGGGTAAGAAACGTGGCATAAATGTACAAACATTGTTCGAAGAGGTGAAGAGAAGGGATGAAATGTGCTCGGCAAACCACAAAGATTTGAAGCGATATCCTTCTGAAAACTGCAAGCTCCTTTTCTTTTGCTTTTAGGAAATTTATTAAATCAGCATTTTTAATGTAACCAGCCAGAACTCAGTCGAACACACCTGCATTCAATTCAGATTTAATAAATACAAACATTTAAGCTGCTGAAAATAAAAATCTCTCGATTTTGTTCCATGACAGCTGGCATACCTTACATAAGAACATAAGCTATGCCATATTGGATCAGACTAAAGTTCCATCAAGCCCAGTATCCTTTTTCCAACAGAGACCATTCCAGGTCTCAAGAACCTGCCGGGTTCCCAAAGGTATACATGTTCCATGTTGCTTGTACCAGGGGAAAGCAGTGGATTTCCCCAGTCCTATTTAATAATGGTTTATGGACTTTTCCTCCAGGAACTCATCTAAACCTGTTTTGAACCTAGCTACACTAACAGCTTTTACTACATCCTCCAGTAATAAATTCTAGAGTTTGATTATGCGCTGAGTGAAAAAATATTTTCTCCAAGTAGTCTTAAATGTGCTACATTGTAGCTTCATTGCATTTCCCCTAGTTTTTTTCTTTTTGAAGGAATCTACAACCAATCTACATTTACCCATTCCACTCCATTCATTATTTTACAGTACAGACCTCTATCATATCTCCCCTCAGCCGTCTCTTTTCCAACCTGAAGAGCCCTAATCTTTTAAGTCTCTCCTCATAGGGATATCCTTCCATCCCCTTTACCATTTTTGTCACTCTTCTCTGTACCTTTTCCAATTCTGCTTTTCGTTTGAAACTCTGATACCCAGAAAGGATGAGCCGTGCCCAGAATCCTATGGATATGAGTTTAAAGGCCCAGAACTAAAGCCACATATTCCTGGAATCACTTGATCACCAGATGATAACCGAAGACAGCATGGGTGTGAGCGTCCTACGTTCTAGGATCTGAAGCAGTAAGTCACCAGACCCTGCTTCTGAGGGAAAGAGAAGACGGCACACTGACCCCACCTCACATTCTAGCAGAAAAGACTGAAACAAGCTGTACCTCCTATGCCAGAGAAGAAAGCAACCCTTAGCTACAGATTGTGCCTTCCATTCTATGGCTACGATGACCTTCTGATCAAGATACCTAATGGAAATTTTAAAAACAATCCAGAAACATAAGACATGTCAAGTTAAAATGACCAAACACTTTGGAACCTACAAAAAAGAATGAACAAAGATCTGGGCTTTTTAACTCATTATGAGATATAAAATTCTACTGTTTGCCATTTTCTAATCACCCTCCAGTTTCTCCTTCAGGCTATCACTGGAATGCTTTCTATGATTAGTCATTTAAATTTTCTGGAAATGGGGTTGATATTCCGATAGATTCATGTGGTTTGCAGCACCTACAAATGGTATAAACTCCAGCGATCCCGATCTTCAGCGGCACCATCCGGATCTCCCCACAGACCGCAGTAAAGATGCCTGGTTAATTACGTAGTGTGCTGTGTATAGAGCTGGGGCAGTCCCAACAGCTATCCAATTAGCAGTCATATTCAGCCCCTAACCAGAAAGCCAGACCTCATAGTGTTAGAACAGAAAAGCTTCTGGCCAGCGAAATTTTGGCTGGATAGGCTCCAGTGCTGATTATCTGGGTTTAGTTAAAGTGGCAGCAGACAGGCACTTTAAAGGTGCAGACTGCCACCACTGGATGCCAACCCTACATTTTTAGCCCATTCTCTTCTGACCTGAAGAAGGGGGCATTAGCTCCTGAAGCTAGTCAAGAAATGAAGGGGTCTATTCTGTAACATGAATTCCTCCCCCTTCCCGTCCCCGACTAAGCCTTCCCATATGAACAGAGAGTTTGTATGGGAAAGCTAGACTGGGGCAGGAAGGGGGCGCTGTGGAGACAGAGTTAGGGCGGGCAGTGGGTGGTCTAAGACTCCAGATGTACAAGGCTGATTCTGATGTCGGCCCTGTATGTCCGGGGCCCACAAACTAGACAAACTTATTCCATCTCTGGGTGAAATAAGTTGGAGGATAGCAGGCTGGGGCGGCAGCAAAGGTAAGAGGGGGTTCAGGAGATTCCCCACAGCCTGACCCTAGCCTTGGGAAGCCAGATCGGGGATCAGGCTGAGGGGAAAGAACAAAGTTGGCGGCGGCAGGGGATCATAGTTCCATTCAGGAGCCTGACTGAGTTAGCCAAGCAGAGGCCTGTATGCGCAGGCCAACCGGAATTGGGTCCCGGCCTGCATGTACAGGCCTAGACGGGGTTCTTATCCTGTGGGGGTTAGACGTATCCCGTGGAATCAGAATCCCATCTAACTTTGTGCATCTGGTTCTGACCCGGATGCACAGCGGGCTGGGACGTCCAAATTAGAATTGGCTTCATACTGAGTTGGTCCAATAAAAAGGTATCACTTTATATTTTTTGTTTTTATTGGTTAATCTATATTTCTTTTCCAGTTATTGGGCATCCTGTTCCCTGCAGCAGTGGGACAGGGTCTGAGCTCACAATAGCGTCCTGACAGGAAGCTCCCTGCCTTGTGCTCTTTTAGGGCCCTATGTACTATCCTGGGAAAATGTGGATAGGTTTGTATTGTACCCATTTCAGCAAAATTTAGCCAAGAGAGGAAAATGATCTCTTGACTCATTTATATCCTTAACTAAAGTTCACACTGAATTATTCATAGGTTGCCACAGCCGAAACGTCTTGTGGTCTGGGCTGTGTCAAGACATGAAAAATAACAAACAAAAAAAATCCCTTCTCATGGTGATGCCATTAAATTGAGGGCCCACTAGCCCAAATGGGAACTCCCATGACCCCTTCCTCCTCAGGTGACCTCTGATCCCTGGTGGCCTCTTGGGCCAGACATCCTTCTTCTCGACCCCAATGTGGGGCTAAAATGTCAGAAGTGCTCTCAAATCCGCCAAAGACCTGCCCCCTCCATAAATGAGTGTTGGTTCAGCCAGGCTCACTCTGCCCTAGGACCTCAGTAGCTGTCTTCTTCAAAATGGCACAACAGACCTCATGGTACTACCATTTGGAGCTAGATTGCCAAATATGGGGCCAGCCGTGGCATTCTGAGAACAGCCACTGGAGCATGAGCAAGAGGGAGTTGTTCCTGCCCCCATCATCCTTCTGGACCTCTTTGGGTAAGTTAGGGTCCTGGGGGATGATAAGCTGGGCTAACCTGAACCTCATTTATAGAAGGTGCATGGCTTCGGGAGGAGTTAGGGTGACCTCTAACATTTGACCCCCACATCAGGGCAGAGTAGGGGGACACTGGGCCCAAAGCACCACCAGGAGTCAGAGGTACCCCACAGGAAGGGGATCCAAGTGGCCTCTCAGTCAGGCTGGTGGGCCCTTTAATTATGACATGCTGCTGTCACATGAAGAGGGCTGGGATTTTGCTGGCAGCACTAGAAAAAACCCCACTATCGTTCTTGATTTATTTTGTGAGAAAACAGTCCAAATGCCTTTTTGGCATACTTGTTGTCACAATGTTTTGCATTAAAAAGGAAGGGCAAGGGGCAACGTCCCGGAGCCCGAAAATAACCGGGGGCGAGCCGCGGCGCGGGCCTGGTAGTAAGACCGCTAGAAGGCGGTTGGAGGGGGGAAGCCGATGTGGGGGGGGGGGGAGAGGCGCGGGTGCGTCGGGATGCAAGGCGCGGCGGGATGCAAGGCGCATTTTTTGAAGGGATTGGTTCAGCCTCGGGCATGCGCGAGGCGGGAACCAATCCCAGAGCGAGTCAGGCCATGTGTAGCAGCAGCAAGGACATCGCTGAGCACATGGCGTGAGGGAGGGCATCTGGCGGGTGTCCCGCCCTCCCACCCTTTGGTTTTTGTTAAGGAGGATGCGTGAGGGTTTTGGGGGTGTTGCAGCTGGAGGGGGGGGAGATAGCTGGCGGGATCCCGGAGGTTTCCGGGGTCCGGAGCCATAGCTACTTGTGGGCGGGGCAGGGTGCCCGCGGCCCGGAGAACCCCTAGCAGATTTTTGCTAGTGACATGGCGAAGTCGGGCAGGGGTGGTAATAACTTGCCCGGTGGGTTGACCGGCGCAAGGGCGGTAGCGTTGTCACCTTGCTACTTATATGGCGGGAGGTAACGCTCCGCTCGGGGGATTGGGTATGGGGGTGTTATTCAAGTTTAAACTGTTAATATGTTATGGAGCAATAAAGCTGCGACCTGTTGTTATACCAAGTCATGTGTGATGTGAAGTTTTATTTATGGGGGAAAATGTGGGGTATGAGGCAGGGGAAGCGCTCGCTGCAGCTCCCCGGTTATGAGCTGCTTTGCATGATTTTACATTGCAGCAGTTTATTAATGTAAAGTTTACATAAATGTTTGTGCTAAGTGTGCTTTGCACAAGTTTACTAACATAAAGTGTACTTTTGTGACTTTGCCCGAATAGCAAAATGCCTGTATATTGGTATTTTGTGCGTTTTCAGGTGTTTTGTGCTATTGTTCATGCAAAGTGCACTTTTGCAAAGTTGCTTTACACTGAATGAGAGCAAAGTCAAACTGAAATAGCCAAAGCCTTTCTAAGCTCTTCCTTGAAGCAGCAATCCTGCACAACTGTTTTATTTTACTGTTCCAACAAAAGGGTTAATATATTTAACAGCAGCCGCTAAAGGGGGTAATTTTATAAAGAGCCTCCTAAAGATATGCAACCTCAATGTGCATTAACCACGTGTTTTCAGTGACACGTGCATGGACCTTTACGCATGCACTTTAGCTGCTCACTAATCTATAACTACGCGCATCAGGCCAATACTGCGCATATTCACTGTGACTGTGCATGTGGGCAGAATACAATTTGACATGTGTAAATTATAAAATACTATAATTTGCGCATGTTCTTGAGAAATCTAGGTGCAGGCATTTACACCAACCCTATGGTTGGTGTAAGTCATCGTGCCTATATTTACCACAAGTATCCCACTACGTCCACCTCTGGTTTATAAAGTAAAGAATGCACATACTTAACTTTACAAAATAGGTGCAATTAATGTGCCTTAAAAGAACATTAACTGGGTGCAACTTTATAAAATTACTCTCCACATGTATAAATCTCCTTGTCTATCAATTTCAGCAGCACTGGGCCACAGAAAATTGTCACTGACCACTCTGGCACTATCCATATAATGCTGGGTCAGCGCGTGAGTGTTCCACTCAATTGTACTGATAGCAATGATATTCAGCCACTATCCATATAGTTAAGTAGTTTAAGACTGAACAGCAAACAAGCTTCTACAGATAGTGGTGCTAAATATACAGGAAGTATTTAAAATGCATGGCCAGCACTGAAAAAACCACTGGCTGCAGGGTTTAAATATTGACCCAAGTGTCTAAAGATTCTTCCTGATCTTCTATACAATCTTAGTTTCTTGCCCCTCCTGCAATGCGATTGTTGAGGTCCCTGAAAGATACAATTGGAGAAGTCGTGGGATAGGAGGCAGTGTACTATTGTGGTTCAGGAATTGGTTAAAAGATAGAAAGCAGAGAGTAGAGCTAAATAGCCAGTTTTTTCAATGGAGAAAGGTGAATTATTTTGTATTTTGTTTATAAAAAAAAAATAAACTGAACCATCTAACTTCTCAACAAATAGGGGTGTCCTACATGGAGTGGTGGGTCCACCCCTAAACAAAGACATGGGGAGGGGTGGCCTGCACAGAGCGACAGGTGCACCTACTCTTGCCGTATTGCTGGGCAGACTGGATGGACCATGGTGGTCTTTATCTGCCGTCATTTACTATATTACTATGTTAACCTCAGGGATCTGTGCTGAGTCCGCTGCTTTATAACATATTCGTAAATGACCTGGAAATGGGAACGAGTGAGGTTATCAAATTTGCAGATGACACAAAATTATTCAAAGTTGTTAAAATGCAAGAGGACCTTGATAAATTGGAAGACTGGACGTTCAAATGGCAGATGACATTTAATGTGGACAAGTGCAAAATTATGCACCTAGGAAAGAACAACCCAAACTATGGATACACTATGCATGGTTCCACATAAGGAACCACCACCCAGAAAAAAGATTTAGGCGACATCGTGCATAACAGGTTGAAACTCTCCACCCAGTGTGCAGTGGAGGCCAAGAAGGCCAATAGAATGTTAGGAATCATAAGGAAAGGAATGGAGAATAAAACAAAAGATATTAAAATGCTTTATATTGTTCCATCGTGTGACTGCACTTTGAATATTGTGTGCAATTCTGGTTGCCATATCTTAAAAAGGATATAGCGGTATTAAAAAAGGTACAGAGAAGAGCCACCAAAATGTTAAAGGGGATGGAAAGATACCCCTATGAGGAGAGGCTTAAAAGGTTAGGGCTCTTCAATCTGGAAAAGAGACGGCTGGAGGGAGATATGACAGAGGTCTATAAACTAATGATTGGAGTGGAACGGGTAAACGTAGATTGATTGTTTACACCATCAAAAAGTAGAAAGACTAGGGGACATGCAATGAAGCTACAGTGTAACCCGTTTAAGACTAATAAAAGAAAATATTTTTCACTCAACATGTAATCAAACTCTGGAATTCGCTACCGGAGGATGTAGTAAAGGCTGTTAGTGTAGCAGGGTTTAAAAAAGGTTTGGACAAGTTCCTGGAGGAAAGGTCCATAAACCATTATTAAAGAGAACCCGGGAAATCCACTGCTTACCCCAATACAAACATTGTAGAACTTGTGTGTCTTTTTGGGAAACTGAAAGGTACTTGTGTCCTGCATTGGCCACTGCTGGAAACAGGTTACTGGGCTTGATGGATCTTGGTCTGACCCAGTATGGCATTTCTTATGTTCTTAGAAACATAGAAACATAGAAAACAGGTACCAGTGTAAATACAATGTAAATAGTTTCCCCCAGTTACTTCCAAGTTGATCTCCCTGTTTATTGTAAATACAACTCAGAGTGCCTGTGTTGTATAGTAGATGTTAAATGTAAACTGCTCTGATCTAAAATAGAGCGGTATAGAAGAACTGTTAAATAAATAAATAAATAAAATAAATAAATAAACATGATGACAGAAAAAGACACATGGCCAATGTTCCCTCTAATTTTCTGTAGGCTGTGTGCGCATAAAATATCAGCTGTGCAGCTTTTGAAGGAAGGTTAAATTTTTGTGTGCCACATAACGACACTCGGAGTTATATACTTTAAAATTTAACTACACGTCAGAATACAGTATGTACACCACATTGATTGCACTAGAAAATATTGTGGAACTTGTGAAAACCGTAAATACACAACAACTTTTAAATTTTAAGACGTCTGTGTTGTTTTCTATCAGAATCAGAGCTGTAATTTTTGTGCGCTCTGTTATAAAGTATGTGCGCTCACTCGGCGAGGTGTGTGCGTGCGCACACGCGCACAGCTTAGAGGGAACAGTGCACATGGCCTATCTAGTCTGTCCTTCCATAACAACAACCACAACAGTCCACTTTTTACCTTTAGAGATCCTCTGTGTTGGTCCCATGCTTTTTTGAATTCAGTTACTGTCCTCATCTCTACCACCTCCACTGGGAGACTATTCCATGGATCCACTACTCTTTCCGTAAAGAAATATTTCCGCATATCACTCCTGAATCTATCTCCCTTCACCCTCATCCCATGTCCCCTTGTAGCAGAACTTGCTTTCAATTGAAAGAGGCTCTCTCCCTGAACATTTATGCCACGGAGGTATTTAAACATCTCAATCATATCACCTCTATCCCGCCTTTCCTCTAAGGTGTACATATTAAGATCCTTAAGTCTGTCCTCATATGCTTTATAATGAAGCCCATTAATCATTTTAGTAGCAACCCTCTGCACCGACTCCATCCTGTTCACATCCTTTTGAAGGTGCGGTCTCCAGAATTGCACACCATACTCCAAATGAGGTTGCACCAAAGACTTATACAGAGGCATTATCACCTCCTTTTTTCTGCTAGCCATTCCTCTCCGTATGCACCCAAGCATCCTTCTAGCTTTTGCTGTCGCCTTTTCTACCTGTTTAGCTACTTTAAGATCATCAGACACAACCACGCCTAGGTCCCGCTGTTCTTTAGTGGACAAAAGTACTTCACCTCCTATACTGTATTGCTCCCTTGGATTGCTGCAGCCCAAATGCATGACCTTACAGTTTTTAACATTAAATCCCAGCTGCCAAATTCTAGACCATTCTTCAAGCTTAGCTAGATCCCTCCTCATGTTATCTACCCCTTCCTGGGTGTCTACTCTATTGCAGATTTTGGTATCATCTGCAAAGAGGCAAACCTTACCCGACAGCCCTTCCGCTATATCACTAACAAAGATGTTAAAAAGAATCGGACCAAGGACAGATCCCTGGGGCACACCACTGGTAACATCCTTCTCCTCAGAGTGAGCTCCATTTACTTGTACTCTTTGTCGCCTCCCACCCAACCAATTTCTAACCCAAGCAGTAACTTTAGGGTCCATCCCTAGGGTGCTCAGTTTGTTTATAAGTCGCCTGTGAGGAACAGTGTCAAAGGCTTTACGGAAATCTAAATACACCACATCTAGAGCTCTCCCTCGGTCCAACTCCCTGGTCACCCAGTCAAAGAAATCAATCAGATTTGTCTGACAAGACCTGCCTCTGGTGAATCCATGCTGCCTCGGATCCTGTAATCCGCTGGACTCCAGAAACCTCACTATTTTCTCTTTCAGCAGCGTTTCCAATAATTTACTCACCACCGAAGTTAAACTAACCGGCCTGTAGTTTTCAACCACATCCTTACTTCCGCTTTTGTGTAAAGGCACCACATGAGCCTCTCTCCAGTCCTTTGGCACCACTCCCGACTCCAATGAGGCATTGAAAAGGTTAGTCAGTGGAGTTGCTAGAATGTCCCCAAGTTCCCTCAGTATTCTAGGGTGTATCCCATCCGGTCCCATCGCTTTGTCTACTTTAAGTTGAGCTAGTTTCTCACGAACAGAGTCTTCTGAAAATAGTTCAAGATGTCCCTCACTTCTGTTCTTATTTGTGGGTGTTTTCTGAGGTCCTGCTCCTGGTTCTTCATCTGTGAACACAGAACAAAAATATTTGTTAAGCAATTCCGCTTTATCCTTATCAGCTTCTATATATTCCCCCCCCTGCACTCTTGAGTCTGACAATACCACTTTTGCCCTTCCTCTTCTCACTAATATATCTGAAAAATGTCTTATCCCCCCATTTTATTGCATTGGCTATTTCCTCCTCCTTTTGAATCTTTGCCTTCTTGACTACTTTGCTAGCTTCTCTAAGTTTTTCCAAATACAGATGCCTGTCTTCCTCTCTCTGTGATCTCTTGTATTTCATGAAGGCCTCCCTCTTTTTCTTCACTTGTTCAGCTACTTCCTTCGAAAACCATAGCGGTCTCCTGTTCCTTTTGCCTTTATTTACCATTTTAACAAAAAGGTTGGTTGCCTTTAAAATACCCCCTTTCAGTTTTGCCCACTGTTTTTCTACATCCCCCAGCTGTTCCCATCCCACTAACGACTCCCTGAGATATTGGCCCATCTTCGCAAAGTTAGTCTTCCTAAAGTCTAAGATCCTCACCTTGGAATGGATTCTAACAGCCCTAGTCCTAATACTGAACCACACCATCTGGTGATCACTGGATGCAAAATGATCTCCCACTACAACATCTGAAACACTTTCACCATTGGTAAGCACCAAGTCCAGTATGGCCCCTTAACGTGTGGGGTCTGTTACCAATTGCCTGAATAGTTCTCCCTGTAGAGAATCCAGGATCTCCTTACTTCTAGATGATACTGCAGCAGGAATGTGCCAATCAACATCTGGCATATTGAAATCTCCTATCAGTAGCACTTCCGCTTTCCTAGCAATGCTGCGTATGTCTTCAATTAACTCTCTGTCCACCTCTTCCTCTTGTGAGGGAGGTCTGTATATCACTCCAATGCAAATAGATTTCTCTTTCCCTCTTTCTAGTTTAACCCACAATGCCTCCTCTCTCCCTTTTAAGCTCTGTAATTCCAAAGCTTTAATAGTAGTTTTTACATATAGTGCCACTCCTCCTCCCCTTCTTCCTACCCTGTCCTTTCTGAATAAAGTATAGCCAGGTATAGTTACATCCCAGTCATGGTTTTCTGTGAACCACGTTTCTGTAACTGCCACTAAATCCAAGTCAGCCACTCCCACCAAAGCTTCAACTTCAGGGATCTTATTTCCCATGCTACGGGCATTAATACACACTGCTTTCCATATGTTACCCCTGTTACCCATTTCCATAAAGGTATTTAATGTATCACCTACCTGGGGGCTTTCTTCACCCATCCCCAACGAATCTAGTTTAAAGCCCTCTTCAGTAGATTAGCCAGTCGACTACCAAAGATGCGTTGACCTCTCTTGGACAGATGGATGCCATCTCTGCTTTGCAACCCTTGGAACAGCATCCCATGGTCTAGGAAACCAAAACGCTCTCGATGACACCGTCCACGCAGCCATGCATTCATCTCCAGGATGCGAGCCTCTCTGCCTTGGCCTTTACCCTCAACAGGGAGGATTGAAGAGAACACCACCTGTGCACCTAACTGTTTCACCCTCTGTCCCAGAGCCATGAAGTCACTTTTGATACGTTCCGAGGTATACTTGGCAGTATCATTTGTTCCAACATGGATTAGCAACATTGGGTAATAGTCAGTGGGCTTGATGAGTCTCGGCCAACTCTCCGTAACATCTTGGATTTTGGCACCAGGCAGACAGCATACCTCTCTGGACATCAAGTCTGGTCGGCAGATGGATGCCTCAGTACCCCTCAGAAGAGAGTCTCCAACCACCTCTACTCTTCGTTTCCTTCTGGTCACTGATTCCGCAACTTTGGGGTACTTGAACTCTGGTTCTTCCCTTTCCAGGGATGCTTTCACCTCATCCACTTCCAGGGCTGCATAATGGTTCTTCAATTCAAGGGCTGGAGAAGTTGGATTGGTGATTTTGCAGGCCCTGGTGACTTGTGTCCAACCATCGACATTCTGTTGGCACCTATCTTCTCCTGTGCTGGAGAGCCTGGTTGCTGCAAGAAGCATCTCATCAATGTACTTCTCACTGTCTTGAATGCTCCTCAGCCTTGCCACCTCCTCTCTGAGTTCCTCCACCTGTTTCCTCAGAGCTTCAGAGCTTATGGTGATGAGAAGTACCATCACTTGATTTTCCACTGTTACTCCAAAGAATACTGTAACTAATTTGAAACATAACATCATCCTATTAGTCATGACCTGTGTGTCCACAACCATAATCAATTACAGAAGCTATTCATGTAGCCACCTCTGGGTTTTAAATGCTACGTCACGGTCTGTGTCATAAAGAAAAGGGAAAATAAGTACATTATTCTTAGTATTGCAATAGTACACTTGGCTGGAAAGGGGGAAATTGGATTTCTCACACCTTTTCTCGTAATTCAAGGCAAGTTATATTCAGGAATGAAGCAAAGAGAGTTAAGATGATTTTTCAGAGGTCATAAAATCAATGGGACAATTAGCATTGGAAGGGAAAATGTTACTGGACCATCCCTAGTCCTGGAGAGACCCCTTTTTACAATGAAGGGAAGAAATTTTGCAGCGTATTAAAGTACACCTACTGTTATAATGTGCATGCACTTGTGCCAGCATAAAGTCCAGGCAATGCTCACAATCCCGTTTTCTGTGCATAAACGCATGCTCGCATGGGAAATGCATAGAAAATTGTCTTTTTATGGGCCCCATGAGAAATGCATTTTAATTGTATTTTGTGTTTAATTAAGGGAAAACATTCAGTGAGATACCGAGAGTAGACCCCAAGGAAACAAAATCAATCATTAAATCTCCTGGAAAGGCAGAGCAAATATGCTTTTTGAGTGTGACACACAAAACAACCAATGTGCAAACATTAAAACGTTAACATACTCTGCTGTAAATAAAATAATTCCTGTTTCTGCTGTATCTAGCCTCAAAATACAGTTCATGAGGATTCAGCATTCTAAGGACTGGTGAAAGTGGAAGCAGGGAATCCCATAAAGACTTAACCTTGTTGAACACTAAGAGGGTCATTCTGTCCCACGAATAGTGGGGATGGACGTCCCATCGGGAGGTCCATCCCCTCTAAGTCCCCCTGCTGGCCCCGTCAATACCCTCCCCATATGTACAGCAGGTTTGTACGAGGAGGCCTAGATGGGGGTGAGAGGGGACATTCTGAAAGCAAAGCGAGGGTGGAGCATGGGCGGACTGTGACCCCGGATGTACAGGGCCGATTCAGAGGTTGGCCCAGTACGTTTGGGTTCTCGAATCTAGACGGGGGGACTTATTCCACCTCAAAGGTGGAATAAGTTCCCCTGGACAGAGGGGAATTGTGGCACAGGACCTGGGGACACAGGTGATGGGGCGCAGGGGGTTCCCTGCAGCTTGACCGAGGCCTTGGAATGCCGGATTGGGGGACAGGTTGTGGTGAACAGGCATCCGGGTTTGGCAGGCCAGGATCGTGGCTCCATGGTGACAGAATGCTATGGCATGGCGGCTCCATTCATGGGACTGGCTGAATTAGCTGGGTAGTCGCTGGTCTAACTTTGGCTGCCCGATTCTGCCCGGCCATGCAAGGGGGCTGGACGTGCATGAATGGAATTGGCCTCTAAGCTAATAAATGACCAATTCAGGATATTAAGAAGACAATAATAATAAAAAAAAAAAGATTTGCAAATTGTGTGTGTTCATAGAAGTCAAAGGACAGGTTTAAAAATAAAATATAAAATCACTTCCATATCTAATAAATGCTAAAAGATGTGATGCTGCTTATAGATTCAGTAAGAGCTAAACCCATTTGTTTATGATACCGTGATACTGCGCAAACTCAAACTAAATTAGTCAGGAATTCAAAAGGTGGAAGATTGCATTTTCTATTTCGATCCTACCTGTCAAATACAAACTTTTGACCGTTTAACATGGATTCAGCCATGAGAATCTTGCTTGGATAGAGCCAACATGGATTCAGCCAAAGGAAGTCTTGCCTTACTAATCTGCTACTGGGTCAGTATTCAAAGGAGCTTATATAGTTAGTGGGCACCATAAAAACAGGCCCCTTTCCATGAATTTTCAGTAAAACTATTCAGATAGTGCCACCGAGAAACCATCTAACCTCTGTGGTGTTATATGGATAGTACTTGGGTTGAGTTACGGTGGAGCAAGGGCGGATATTGGCAGTGTTCAGCTGCAATGCATATAGCTATGTGGTCTATAGAAGATAGAAAAAAGCTGACCTAAAACACAGCTGTACATACAGTGGCTAAAATTCAGCCCTATGGGGGTAACTTTATAAGTTCTGCCTAGATTTATGTGCATAAACCTAGCTATGAGTCATATATGCCTGTAAATGGACACTTATGTGCATAATTTACTTTAATACATGGCTCCAAACCTGGTGCAAACAAAAAGGATTTAGATATATAGGCGACTGGGGAAATAGATGGAACAACAAGAGGCTATACTGTGTTGATGGACTACATCTCTCTGTTGCAGGGAAAAGGATCCTAAGTGAAAAATTCAGCCATTATGTGGACAGACATTTAAACTAGGGAAAGGGGATGATGGATGAAAAAAAGAACAAGTTCAGGACGTCACTCCCAGCAAAAACATAATAACATTGGAAACAGCTGCAGTATTAACCCACACATCAATACCCAAGTGGGAAAAGACGTGTAAAACAAAATGCATGCAAAATACAGGCAAGCCAGTCAACAAATGCTGGAAAGCAATGAGCACAAATGCTCGAAACCTAGCCAACAAAGTTCCTGACCTGGAAGCACTAATGGTGGAAAAGGACTTGGACATTGTGGCCATTACAGAAAGCGTAGTTACTCACCTGTAACAGGTGATCTCCGGGAACAGCAGGAATTTAGTCTTCACATATGGGTATCGTCAGTACCGACGGAGCCTGCACGGGAATGCTCCCCAGCGTCCAGTAGGAACGCTTTTGGGAGCATCCCTCAGCACATGCGCGCTGCCTTCCCACCTTTCCAACTGTCCCTCTTCAGTTAAGTTTGTAGCTGAGTGAAAGGATAGAGGGAGAGAGTAAAGAGACAGAGAGATAGAGAGACAAGTCCTAGGGGAGGTGGGTGGATTGTGAAGACTAAATTCCTGCTGTTCCCGGAGATCACCTGTTACAGGTGAGTAACTATGTTATCTCCAGGAACAAGCAGGAATGTAGTCTTCACATATGGGGACTCCCTAGCTGAAGATGCCAGGGAGATGACCCCAGGAAGCTGCCACCTATATTGAGGTGGGCCATGCTTCCTCCCATGGATCTCTGGCATCCTACCAGGGTTGGTGGGTAGTAGTTGTATTAAGTTTGAAAGAGATTTTGAAGAACAGCCTGGCCAAAGAAGGCATCCTGACGGGAGGCTTTATCTAGGCAGCAGTGGGCTGTAAAGGTATGTACCGAAGCCCAGGAGGCTGCTCGACAAATGTCATCAATAGACACAGAGTGAAGGTTAGCCATAGAGGCTGACATGGCTCTCACATTATGAGCTGTGACATGGCCTTGAAGAGGAAGACTCTTACTCTCATAAGCAAAGGATATGCATTGTGCAATCCATTTGGATAAAGTCTTCTTGGAGACTGGAAGTCCCAAATGACTAGCATCAAAAGCAATAAAAAGTTGAGAAGACTTTCTATGTTGCTGTGTTCTTTGTAGATAAAAAGCTAAGGCTCTTTTACAGTCCAAAGTGTGAAGGTTCTTCTCTGCATTAGAGTCATGAGGCCTCGGAAAGAATACAGGAAGATAAATTGATTGATTTAAATGAAAAGGCAAAACCACCTTTGGCATAAAGTGTGGATGAGTTCTGAGGACAACCTTATCATGGTGAAACCTAGTGTAAGGAGGATCAGCCACTAACGCTTGCAATTCACTAATGCGACATGCAGAGGTGATTGCAATTAGAAAGATGACCTTCCAGGACAAATTTCAGGGCTAAAGGTTCAAAGGGCAGTTTCATGAGCTGCCCGAGAACTATATTTAAATCCCACACCACCGGTGGTAGTTTGATGGGAGGTTTTGTTAACAGAAGTATCATAAATCTGGATATGAGGGGATGAGAGGAAATTGGTTGTCCATTTAGAGGCTTATAGGAAGCTGTAATTGCGCTAAGATGGACTCTTACTGAATTGGTCTTTAGACCAGAATTTGATAAATGAAGTAGATACTCTAGTATCGCTTCCAAAGGTATCACCAGGGGGTTTAACCCCTTCTGGGAACACCATATAGTGAAACGTTTCCACTTGAAGGCGTAAGATCATCTTGTGGAAGGTTTTCTAGAAGCCTGAAGGATATCCTTTACCTGTTGGGAAAGGTTGAGATCCTGAAGATTTAAGCTTTCAGCAACCAGGCCGTGAGATGCGGGGACTGGGGATTCGGGTGCCATAGGGTCTCGCTGTCTTGGGAAAGGAGATCTGGAGCACAACCTAACTCCAGAGGCGCAGCTTGAGAGAGATGTAGAAGCAGGGGATACCACATTTGGCATGGCCACCGTGGCGCTATGAGGATCATATGACCTCTGTCTCTCTGAAGCTTGAAGAGTGTTTTGGAGATGAGGGGAATAGGTGGGAAGGCATAGAGGAAGTCCTGACCCCAGTGAAGGAGGAAGGCATCCCTTGCCTGGCAATTGTGAGCCGGAATCCTGGAACAGAACCGGGGAAGTTTGGCATTCGGTGGACTTGCAAAGAGGTCTATGTCTGGATTCCCCCAGATGTGAAATATCTGTCACCTGGTCTAGGTGGAGAGAACATTCATGAGGCAGCAGTACTCGGCTGAGTTTGTCTGCCCAAAGGTTTTGAATGCCTGGAAGATATACCACGAGAAGGTGGATTTGATGCTCTCTGGCGAGGGCCCAAAGTCGTAAAGCTTCATTGCATAATGACAGAGAGCCTGTTCCGCCCTGCTTGTTCACATAGAACATGGCTACTTGATTGTCCGTTTGGACTAGGACTGTCTTGTAGCTGAACTGGGCATGGAATACTCAAAGAGCTAATTAGGAGGTTTATGTGAAGACAAGCCTCCTGTGGAGTCCAGGTGCCCTGGGTAGAGAGATGATGCAGGTGTGCTCCCCAACCCACCTGTGATGCATCTGTTGTTAGGGTGGCCTGGAATAGGGGTTGTTGGAAAGGAGACCCCACTAAGAGATTCTCCAGTGATTGCCACCATTGAAGGGACAAGATCAGTCGATGAGAGTTTGATATCTTGTCTGACAGACGTCCTGTGGCCTGTGTCCACTGTGTGGATAGGGTCCACTGGGCTGCTCACATGTGGAGGCAAGCATAGGGAACTACATGAACTGTGGATGCCATGTGTCCCAGTAACTGTAGCAGTTCTCGAGCAGTTAGGGAGGATTTTCCCGCTGCTTGAGAAGCTAGTTGCACTATGTAAAGACACCGGGCCTGTGGAACGAAAGCCCTTGACTGTCTGGTATCTAAACAGGCTCCTATGAACTCCAGAGACTGGGAAGGAACAAGTTGGGATTTTGGGAAGTTTATTACCAATCCCAAGTATTGGAGGATTCGCATTGTGTGAGACAGTGCAGAGTTGGCTTCTGCACTCGTGGGGGCTCGAATGAGCTAGTCGTCCAAGTAAGGGAAGACGAATATCCCTAGGGTTCGCAGGAATGCAGCTACTACTGCCATGCATTTCATGAAAACTCTTGGTGCGGAAGCCAGACCAAAGGGAAGAACCCTGTACTGGAAGTGTTTTTCCTTTGAAAAGGAATCATAAGAATTTCCTGTGATCTGGATGGATCAGAATGTGAGTATATGCATCCTTTAAGTCTAGAGAGCAAAGCCAATCCTGACTTTGAAGGTATGGCAGAAGAGTTCCTAGTTCCATTTTGAACTTCTCACGGAACAGGTATTTGTTCAATTCTCTGAGGTCTAGAATGGGTCTGTGTCCCCCTGTTTTCTTTGGAATAAGAAAATAGGGGGGAGTAGAACCCTGTACCCTGATGGAGGATGGGTATTTCCTCTATTGCCCCTTGGGCAAGAAGTGTTGAGACCTCGTGATTCAGCAGATTGTCTGCAGAGGTCTGGGAATTGAACTGCCTTAGGATTGTAGGAGGGGGCATGCTGTGAAAATGAAGCTTGTACCCCTCTCCTACAGTGGACAGAGTCCAACCTTCTGCTGTTATTTGGTGCCATCTGTTGGCAAAATGACACAGCCTGCCTGGACTATTTAGGGATTCTGAACCCCTCAGAGGCAGGAAGGCTAAGCTCTCTAGGAAGGAGTCAAAGCCCTTGAGGGGGCTGAACCTGTGGAGCTGGTTGAGCTCTCGGGCCTTTTGGCATCTTCTGCTGTTTAAATTGCTGTTGTTGTCCCCTTTGGGCTACTTGACCGTGAGCTTGGCTTTGCTGGGCATAGGATGGATAAAACTTCCTCTTTTTGCCGAAAGAGGGGTTTTTTTATAGGGTTTCTTTTTGGCTAGAGTGGCTGTAGAATTTGACAATCTATCTAAGGTGATATTGTCAGCATCTATCTCATTAGCCTTTTCCTGCCAATTCTTGCCAAAGAGGTTTTTTCCTGTGCATGGGATGTTGCCTAATTAATCCTGTACCCAAATCTCCAGATTTTGACAATCTATCTAAGGTGATATTGTCAGCATCTATCTCATTAGCCTTTTCCTGCCAATTCTTGCCAAAGAGGTTTTCTCCTGTGCAAGGGATGTTGCCTAATTTATCCTATACCCAAATCTCCAAGTCTGATACCTGAAGCCAGGCAATTTGTCATACACCAATGGCAATAGCAGAGGTTCTGCTGATGCATTCAAAGCAGTCAAAGGCTGCACGGTTTACAAACTTGGAGACATCTTGAGCACACCTGACAAGCGTAAGGAAGTCTTGTTGTCTGTCATCTGGGAGAAGTGGGCTCATAAGCTCCAAATCTCCTGTGACCTCTTTGAGGAACATTCCCATATTTAAAATATATGAGCTGATCCTAGCTGAAAGCATGGAAGCCTGAAACGTTTGACGTCCAAAAGCATCAAGAGTCCTGCATTCACGACCTGGAGGTTTGGATGCATGTCTCTTTGCACTTTTCATCCTACACATGGCTGACTCCACTACCATTGAATGGTGTGGCAGCTGAAATCCAGGACATGGTGGAACTCAATACAAGGTATCAAGCCTCCTAGAATGAGGAGATGTGGTCAAAGGTGTCTCCCATATTCTGAGCATCAGATCATGAAGAATTTCATGAATGGGCAGAGTGACTGCCTCCTTTGGAGCCTTAGGATATTGGAGAATTTCAAATTCCTTTGCTCTAGGTTCCTTTTCAGGAGCTACGGTGATTGAAAGGCCTTTGGCAAAATCACGAATAAAATCCTGAAAAGACATCTTCTCCGGAGGCGACATTCTGCGTTGGGGAGAAGAAGAGTTTTCCGGGAGAAAAACTCTGGTACCGGCAGAACTATCAGAGTCATTGTAATCGGAGGATTCAAAGTATCTCTGATCACGATGTTCATGTAAGGCACGGTCCCGGTATCGATCGAAGTCAGTACCGAGTTGATCCGGTACCGATCTTTCAATGCCCAGCAAAGACGGCATGGGAAGAATTCCCACTGGGGCCGGAACCATTGGTGCTGGTACCAGTATCTGTGCCGGTACTGGTATTGGTACTGGAGCCCGTTGAACCATTGGTGTCAACGGTACCGCAGCTGTAAGGAGAGCTGCAATACTGCACTCGATAGCGAGGAATCTCTGGTCTATCGACGCTGCCGATGCCTGGGTGTCGGTAGCGGTGAAGGCGGCCGGGACCCCTGAGCACAGCACCAGTAGTTCTGTTGAGGCCGAGACCTCGAGAACATCCTGGAACCCCGTTGATGCTTTGGAGGCCAAAGCCTCCCGCCGGGGCTGTTTTGCCGGTGTGGTTCCCTCAAGGGCAATGCCAATGGCCTCTCGATGCTTAGCAGGAGAGCTACCCTTTGAGGACCGGCTTTTATGTTTAGTTACCTGAGATCCATGAGAGGAAGAAGAGACTCTTGAAGACATCGATGCAATGGACCTGGCATCCGAAGAAAAGAGGGTACCGAGCTTTGCAGCCCGGTTCTGTCTTCCTCTTTTAGTCATTCCCATACAAGAGAGACACTCAGATGGAGAATGGTCAGGGCCTAAACATTTAAGACACCAGTCATGGGCAGGGCCGGATTTACCTGTACGCCATGGCGTAGGGCCCACAAAAATGGAACAAGTTAGCTTTTTTTTTTTTAAATAAAATTTAAAAAAAAAACCTGCTGGCTGCCGTCGCGGGGCCCCCTCTGCTGCCGCGGCAGCATGGACTGACCCGCGGGGGCCCCCTCTGCAAGCTCGATCCGTCGATCCGTCCCTCCCTCCCTCCCTTCCTCCGTCCGTGCAGGCTGTGAGAGACGCGAAGGGAGCGTGTCTCCCTCGCGTCTCTGTTAAGCCCGCAGGGGCTGATGGGAAATTTCCCATCAGCCCCTGCGGGCGTAACAGAGACGCGAGGGAGACACGCTCCCTTCGCGCCTCTCACAGCCTGCACGGAGGGAGGGAGGGATGGATCGAGCTTGCAGAGGGGGCCCCCGCGGGTCAGTCCATGCTGCCGTGGCAGCAGAAGGGGCCCCGCGGCGGCAGCCAGCAGGTTTTTTTTTTTTAATTAAATTTTGCTTTAGGCCGACGGGGGGGGGGGGGGGGGAGGTAGAACGGGTAATGGGCTATTGGGGGGCCTGGGACTGGAAAGGGACTGGGGGGGTTAAGGCTGGAGGTGGGCTGATGAGGTTAGGACTGGTAATGGGCTGTGGGCTGTTGGGGGGGGTTAGAACTGGTAATGGGCTTTGGGGGGGTTAAGACTGGTAATTGGCTGTGGGCTGATGGGGGCTGTCTGGTAATGGGCTATGGGGGGGCTAGGACTGGAAATGGGCTGGGGGGTTAAGACTGGAGGTGGGCTGATGGGGTTAGGACTGGTAATGGGCTATGGGCTGTTGGGGGGGGGTTAGGACTGGCAATGGGCTATGGGGGGCTGACTGGAAATGGGTTGATGGGGTTAGGACTGGAAGTGGGCTGATGGGGGGTTAGGACTGGTAATGGGTTATAGGGGGGGCTTAAACTGAAAATGGGGTGATGGGGGTTAGGACTGTAAGTGGGTTGATGGGGGGCTAGGACTGGTATTGGGTTGGGGGGTTGCTAGGACTGGAAATGGGCTGATGGGTGGCTAGGACTGGAAATGGGCTGATGCAGGGACTAGAAGGGAATGGATGCTGGGTGAGGCTGGAACTAGAAGGGAGCTGATGTTGGGGGAGGATTAGAATGGGATGGGGCTGGAAGAGTAAAATGGAGAAGGGAAAAATATTTTGTGTGGGAGGGATAAAAAATCTACAATTGGCCGGGTATTGGGAGAGTAAGTGGGGATTGAGGATGGAGGGGTAAAATTTGAGTGGATGAAATAGGAATGAGGAAAGAGCAAAAGGAGAAAGATTAGTATGTTAAAGCAGATGTAGAGAGAGAATGGAAAAAACTAGAAGAGAGAAGAAAGGACAAATGGACAGCAGACGATGGAGAGTTAGCAGAAGACACAAAGAAACCAGAAGAAAGTGGCTGGAGCAATTGCAGCTGAAAAAAATGCACAAAAGGTAGAAAAATATCTCTTTATTTTGAATTTATTAATTGGAATATGTCAGCTCTGGTAAATGTGCATCATTAACGTCTGCGCTTTGTTTAGTACAAGAGCAATTAATGTATAGTTTTATTTCTACAGTGTTGTACATTCCAAGTTTGGCTTTTGGGATTCCCAGTTTAATTATTGTCGTCCTGTTTCTAAATTGTGATTACTTGTTTGGTGATGGTCTATGTTCTGCATGTGTAACTGAGCTGAGGTGTTCTGTTTATATAATTCCTATTTGACATTGCCACTTGTTCTCTTTCCCCAGTAGGTCATGTATTGTTGTTCTCTGAAATGTATTGGTTTAATATTTGCAGTGTTGCCTTTTGATTGGTAGAGTATGGTGCTTTGTGAGTCCTGGTAGTGCTGTTAGGATACGGCAGGTTGGCTATGGGTTCTAAATGGGCAGTGTTTGTAGTAGTTCCTAATGTGTCTGGCAGTTGGCACTGGATTATAGTAATGTAGAAATCTTTTAGTCTTTCTTTATCCATATACTCATTAAGAGGCACGTTTACTAAAAGTTAGTATATGGTAACATTATGCAAATATTTATGCAAATGAGGCCCCTTATGCAAATGAGGCCCCGCACCCCCCTTGGGCCGCCCCTGCTGGGGGCCCACAATTTTTGTTGGCGTAGGGCCTCACTCAAGGTAAATCCGGCCCTGGTCATGGGTGTCGGTGACGGAAATGGTACCGCCACACTTACTGCATTTTTTTAAAACCACTAGCTGGTTTTTCCATTTTTAAGGAAAAATGGGGCCTAGTGCCCAAAATGGCGCCTAGCACTGAAAAAGAAAAGTTTCTGAAGAGAAACAATTCAAAATTGTTTTTTTAAGAAAAGAAAAGAACCGGTGGTACCGGTAGGCGTCGTGCGGAGGCAAACGCGACCACAAGAAAACAAGATTAAAGAAGAAATTTTCTGCTGTGACAGGGTATGTGTCCTGTCGGCTCCGCAGAAAATGAAGAACTGAAGGGAGACAGTTGGAAAGGCAGGAAGGCAGTGCGCATGTGCTGAGGGATGCTCCCAAAAGCGTTCCTATTGGATGCTGTGGAGCATTCCCGCGCAGGCTCCGTCGGTACCGACAATACCCATATGTGAAGACAACACTCCTGCTTGTTCCTGGAGATACATGGTTCAACGAGTCGCATGAATGGGATATAGCCATAGCTGGCTATAATCTATTTAGAAGAGACAGATAGAAAAGGAAGAGGAGTAGCCCTATATGTCAAAAGCAATATTAAATGCTGAAATGCAGGGGACATGGGGAAAAGAAGAAGCGCTCTGGATTGTGTTGGAAAGAGGAGATGGCACCATCATCCATACTGATATAGTCTACAGGCCTCCAACTCAAACCGAAGAAATGGATAGCGAATTGATTATTGATATTGCAAAGATAGCCATGAAGGGAGAAGTGATCATATTGGGTAACTTTAACCTACCTGATATGGATTGGAGTATTCCTTCTGCAAATTTGGAAAAAAGTTTAAAAAAAATGTGGATGCCTTCCAAGACCAGGGAAAGCTTGATGCTGGATTTAGTGTTCACCAAAGGAGATAGCGTGTCAAATATCCAGGTAGGTGCCCAGGTGAGCAACAGCGATCATTACACGGTGTGGTTTGAGACAAAAGCCAAGGCTGAGTCCAATCACACAAGCTCAAAGTCCTACACTTCAAAAACATTGACTTCAGTAAAATGGCCAAGTGCCTGAAGGAGGAGTTGGCAGGGTGGGAGGGGATAAGGGAAGTAGAATTGTAATGGGCTAAACTAAAGGTGGCAATAAAAGGTGCAACAGATACATATGTAAGGAAAGTAAATAAAAGCAAGAGGAAAAGAAAACCTATTTGCTTCTCCAAAGAAGTAGCTGCACAGCTTTCACAAAATTCAGAAGCTCGCAAACAGGAACACAGAAAAGAATACAGGATAAAACTAAAAGAGACAAAAATAGAAATAAGGATAGCAAAATCAAAGGCAGAAGAAAAGATGGCTAAAGATATGAAATGTGGTGACAAGACTTTTCAGGTATATTCAGGAGATTAGGAAAATCAGAGGTGGAATTGTCGGGAACAGATTTGTGGAAAGTGACATTGAAAAAGCAAAAATGCTAAACAAATACTTCTGTTCTGTTTTTACTAAAGAAAATCCTGGAGAAGGACCACCTATGATTGACAAATGTACAAATGGTCTTTTGCAGTCCTACAACAAATTAGAACTGTTCGGTCCATTCTCCCTTCTACTGCACTGATTACTCTTGTTTTAGCCTTGGTCATCAGCAGACTTGACTACTGCAATGTTTTCTTAGCTAACCTCCCTGCCACTCAACTTAAGCGCCTTCAATTAATTCAGAATACAGCGGCTCGTCTTATCAACTTTTCCCATCGTTACGAACATGTTACTCCCATTCTATTCCGCTTACATTGGTTGCCTCTCCGCTTTCGTTTCCGTTATAAGTTCCTTATCTTAACACATAAAGCTATCTACACCTCTACTCCCCGTTATCTGGCCGATCTTATTTCTCTGCACACACCCTACCGTCAACTCCGTTCCCTGCATGCTAATCGCTTATCCTTACCCTCTCCATCACAAGCACACTTAGAACAGACCCGTCACTCCGCTTTCTATTTTCTGGGCCCCTCCCTTTGGAATGCTTTGCCTCCTTCCCTCCGACTAGAATCTTCATATTCCAAATTTAAGGAGCAATTGAAAACTCACCTGTTTCAACAAGCATTTGACCTTCCCCCGGACGCCCCCCTTGAAACCCTTCAGTCCTTGTTTGCGTATCCCTGGTGATGTTGTCTAGTCTGGTCATGTACTGTTTGCCGCCCTTCTATTGTTTTGCCTTCCTTTCTGTGCCTGTTGTCTGTCTTGAATCCTTCGTCTTGTATGTCTCTGTGCTCTTTTGTTGTTGTATTCTGTCCTTTACTCTTTCTTTTCTATTTACAATTTGGCGTTCCTTTTCCTTAGTTTAGTGGCGTATTGCCTTTTATTGTACACCGCTCAAATGTCTTGACAAGAGCGGTCTATCAAATGACGCAATAAAGATAAAGATACCACACCATTTACAGAAGATGATGTGTTTGAACAGCTTGCAAAACTGAAAGTGGACAAGGCCATGGGACCAGATGGTATACATCCCAGGATACTGAAAGAGCTCAGAGAGGTTCTTGCAGAGCCTTTAAAAGATGGTTTCAATAGATCCTTGGAGACAGGAGAAGGTCCACAGGACTGGAGAAGAGCTGATGTGGTACCTCTCCACAAAAGTGGTAATAGGGAAGAAGTGACAAACTATAGGCTGATAAGCCTTACCTTGGTGGCGGGAAAAGTAATGGAGGCACTCCTAAAGGAGCAAATAGTGGACTTTCTCAAAACCAACAGGTTGCATGATCTGAAGCAACATGGTTTTATCAAAACCAAAAAATTGCAACAGAGTGGACTCCCCTAAGGGAGTGGATAACATGAGGAAAGATCTACAAAAGCTGGAAGAATGGTCTAATGCTTGGTAGTTAAGATTTAATGTGAAGAAGTTCACTGTCAGGCACTTGGGAAGCAGAAATCCAAGGGAATTGTATGCGATAGGGGAAGAGAGGTTGATGTGCACGGACCAGGAGAAGGACCTCAAAGTGATTGTTTCTGAGGATCTCAAGGTGGTGAAAAAGTGTGACAAGGAGGCAAAATCCAGAAGGAAGCTGGGTTGCATACAGAGAGGAATTACCAGCAGAAAGGACGAGGTACTAATGCCACTGTACAAGTCGTTGGTGAGGCCTCACTTGAAATACTGTGTTCAGTTTTGGAGATCATATCTCGCAAAGGATATAAAAAGATTGAAAACGGTTCAGAGGAAGACGATCAAAATGATTTGGAGCCTGCGTCAGACTTATGAGAAGAGACTTGAAGACCTAAATATGTATACTCTGGAGGAGAGGAGGGACAGGGGAGATATGATTCAGACCTTTGAATACTTAAGGAGTATTAATGAACAAACAAACCTCTTACAAAGATCAGAAGTTGTAAAACTAGAGGGCATAACATGAAGCTGCAAGGAGGTAAACTGAAAGGTAACGTCAGGAAATACTTTTTCACTGAAAGGGTGGTAGATGCTTGGAATGCCCTCCCGATGGAAGTGGTGACGGCAAATACAGTGATAGAATTCAAAATGGAATGGAACAGACACAGAGGATCCCTTTATAGCAAGAGGATAAAATAAAAAAAAATAAACATACTTTATTCAGAAAGGACAGGATAGGAAGAAGGGGAGGAGGAGTGGCACTATATGTAAAAAGTACTATTAAAGCTTTGGAATTACAGAGCTTAAAAGGGAGAGAGGAGGCATTGTAGGTTAAACTAGAAAGAGAAATCTATTTGCCTTGGCATGATATACAGACCTCCCTCACAAGAGGAAGAAGTGGACAGAGAGTTAATTGATATGGAAGGACAGACTAGATAGGCCATGTGGTCTATTTCTGTCATTATATTTCTATGTTTCTATAAATCTCTCTTATATCTCAATAAATAGGGGTGACCTACATGGAGCAATAGGTACATGCCTAAACAAAGGCATGGGGAGGGGTGACCTGCATGGAGCGGCAGATGCACCTACTCTTACTGCCTTGCTGGGCAGACTAGATGGACCATACTGGTCTTTATTTGCCATCATATACTGTGTTACTATGTTACTATAATTGATGTAATTATAATTCTAAACGTACATGTCTGACTGGCATTTACTTTCAGTGCGGTTGTGTACAGGTGAAGAGTTTGGGTGGAGCACAAAGTTACATGCTTAAATTATAAAATACTATAATTTACGCAAGTTGTTGAAAAAAGTAAGCATGGGCATCTACACCAGCAATAGCTTAAACACATATGCCTTTGCACTTGAGCCCTATTTTATAAAGCCAAGCATACATGGCTTTATACAAAATATACACATTAAAATGCATGTTAACCTAGGCGCACCTTATAAAATTACCCTCCACATGTACAGCAGCACTGAATATACATAAATTGCAGTAACTATCATGGGCTAACACATGTGGAGGGTAATTTTATAAGACGCATCTGGGTTAAATGCTGTTATATAATCTATATAGTAGCATCAAATATGCTACAACCAGTGTTTAAAAAAATGCAAGCACCACCTCTACTGAATATTGACCTGTGCATTCTTGAAGGGATTAATGTGTGAATAAAGATGAACCAGTTGATGTGAGGGCACATTTTAGAAAAGTCGTTTAGATGGCGGCAGGGACATGCAAACCAAAAGGTGTCAAAAATCAATGGCAATTTTAGATGCGATGCTGTGCATCTCCACAGGCCTTCTAAAATCGGCACATTCCTGCCCCCAAATACACACATTAAAAAAAAAAAAGTGTAGCGGGGAGTTGCATGTGCATGCAATGGAAAATGGCTGACCACACTTACGCATATTTCCCATAGAGAGCAATGGTTACAGCACTGTTTCTATACCAAAATAAGATGCACAGGCATGTTTATGGCATTTTTTGGGTGGAGTGGGGAAATCGACATGTGCATGGCAGTGTACATGTGCCTGCATATGGCCCACTCCCCATGTAACATGCGCACATGCTTCCCAGCCCATGCAGAACAGCACAGGCAGCCACACAGCAGCCCAGTTTCATGATGGCAGAGACTCTCATGCTTTGCAGGCTGGTATTAGTCAACAAGAAGGTCCTGTACCCACCTGGACAGTGCAGGCCACCACATTCTCCAGTAAAGAGAGTCTGAGAGACCATCCACATGTTCCTGGCCAGTGAGTCAACCTTTGCATACTCATAGGCACACCTCACAAGGGAAACCTAACTGCTGAAACATACCCAGTGTGCAGGCAGGGAAATAATTGTAGATAGGGATGGCCCAAACATCAGACAAAATAGGGAAGTCACCCAGGACATCATCCTCTGAGGGTCTCTATTTCAGTTTGTTCAATGTAAACCGCACTGATGCAGAATAGCGCGGTATATAAGAGAATGTAAATAAAATAAATAAAAATAAATATAGAGCAGCTGCAGTCAAAAAAATGCAAAAGAGCCATGCAATCACAGGCACATAGACATCCCAAAGCACACACAGAACCTAGCAGGGAGACAGGCATACATACAAATCAAGCAATCACAGAAAAGACAAAGTAATATGTGCCATGAAGCCCACAGATAGGATAGGATATGTAGGGGTCGTAATCAGATGGCCACAACTATTGAGTGTACCAAAAGAGCCACAGGGGAAAGAGCACAAAGCAGCAGATGTGGCCAGACACCCAACTCCACTGCGGCAGATATGAGGGCACTGCCATGAGCACGTGTGCAGCCTTCCAAAAAGCAGCCTTCCCATCCCACACACACACACCATCACCACCACAGGTATGGACCATGCCATAGCACGATCAATCAGTGAGGGGGACCATTTGGACAAGGGTGACACATGGCAAGGGTGCAAGCATGCCGAGATTGCAGCACAGAGATAAGAGCAAATGGCATGAGCCATGGCTAGAGACTGGCAAGGACAAGCATGCAGGCATGCAACATATCTTGCAAAGTCCTATTCCCCAGGACAGGACACATGCAGATCACAATCACACACATAGAGGTATTGCAGGCATTACAGAGGCACACCAGAGTTAACCCATTCATATTGTGCCTACACAGCACACAATCACAGATGACTGCCCCCAACTAGGCACACATAGGATGTGTAGGGCACCAGGATGTCACAGGTAATGGACAGCAGATGTGACCAGAAGCTGTTAGCATGGTATCCTCAATGTTCATATTACACAGCTCTGACATACCAGGGCAGGGCAGACTCCCAAGACCAAGGGCTATCACCCCATGACCTCCAGAGGGAGCTACATTTGGAAGATGGCAGGGATGATTTAGTGAAAAGATTGGTTCTCAAAGAATTTGTTTCTCCTCTTTCTTACAGGAGGTTCCACTTATTATGGGATACTGAGGCACTCAAGACTTTTTACTGGGCCATGTGCTGCACTAGGCCTTGCTAACTGGAGTGACTTTTTCAGCAGCAGCAAGGTAAGGAATGGAACATGTGGAATACATGGAATGCATAGGGAGGATACCATGGACCTGCAAAATGGAGCACCATGTGCACTAGCACAGCAGTCAGGGCATAGGCTGGAATGGTGGCATGCAGCAGAGAGCCATGTATAGATGTTGGCAAATGTGGATGAGAGAGACCAAGATGTGCAGAACAAGACATGATATCACTAAACAAATTGAGGGACAGTGTGTGGGGGGGGGGGAGGGGGGGAATAGCAAGGATCAGGGACCCACAAGAGGAACTACATGGATAGAGAGAGCCAGTGTAGGGGATACATCCTAGTAGGGAGCCCAGATGTGGTGGATACAGATGGCATGAGAAGGTAGATCACAGGAGCACTATGCAGGTGCCACTGTCAGTGACCAAACAGTTCTTTGGTCACGTTGTAGAGTGTAAATATCAATATATCACAAAACTCACTCCAATAAAACACAACTTGTTTCCTGATTTCAAATACAAAAATGATTGTTTCCAAAAATGTATAAACGTGAATAGTGGAACAGTGAAAACAAAACCGTGGTCAGCAAGGTCTCAGCTTCTATGGGCAATGGCAAATGTAATCGAGACGTCAGTCCAGATCCTGCCACTTAACTCAAGCCTGATAACATCAAGGACCTGCTGCCACCACCCTCCACATTTACAGAAACTCGCGCGGCGTTTTTTGAGAAGCAATGTTGAAGTGCTAGTTTTGCTGCTGTCTAATCATTTTCCCCTGATGCAGCGAGATTACTCGTGAAATGTATGAGAGCTCTGCAGTGACGTCGGGGTAGCAGCCTGTCATCAACTCCCTTTATCATCTTATTTCAAAGCTAAGTTTTTTTTGGGTGTTGATGCGGTTACTTGTCCATTTTGTTTAAGAGTTTCTGTAAATGTGGAGGGTGGTGGCAGCAGGTCCTTGATGTTATCAGGCTTGAGTTAAGTGGCAGGATTTGGACTGACGTCTCGATTACATTTGCCATTGCCCATAGAAGCTGAGACCTTGCTGACCACGGTTTTGTTTTCACTGTTCCACTATTCACATTTATACATTTTTGGAAACAATCATTTTTGTATTTGAAATCAGGAAACAAGTTGTGTTTTATTGGAGTGAGTTTTGTGATATATTGATATACTGTCAGTGACCAGGCACATGTATGGACCACGACTTTGTGCATAGCATCATGGGCACTCTGTGTACTGGCTCCTCTGACACACAGGTACCAGGTGTCATGAGGGCTACACGTACAGTGGCTCCCTCACCTAGAGCACCCTATGCCATGGGTCCCAACAGTCAAATAATAAGCAGTAGTAGAGCAGAAAGATGCAATGATGGCAGGATGTGCATAGACTAGATACCAAAGCAAAAGGACAGCACCAATCAGGTAGTGATGTTGCTGCCATGAAGTCAGCATACTAACATGTGCATGATGTATCCAAAGGGACTCAACAATGAGCACCTGTGGGGTGCATCTGCAATTTTCCCCCTTCCAATGCACACACATTCCATCAATTTGTAGGAGTACACCCCAGTAACATGCCACATCTGCTAAGTGAAACACGAGAGCAAGTTATGGTCAGGAGACACGTATAACAGGTAGTACAGGAGGCAAATGTTGACACAACTGTGATGTTCGCATCTTTGTAAAACACACCAGCTTGTATAGAACTCATCAGGAACTATCTATTTTGCAGATGAAGAGGATACCGCAGATGTGCCAACACCATCACTTCCAATGGCTGCCGCAAGATCAGTAGCACACCAGCCACCAAAAACACCACTACCTGCAGTGGCAGTGAGGCATGCAGCACCAGAGGGGGGATGCGGACACTGCAAAAACAATCACTACCACCACTGAGGCAGATGCAAGCAGCAGCAGCAGCAGCAGCAGCAGCAGCAGTGGTTCCTCTGCATAGGTGGTTGCCACTTTGGAGGGGAAAGAAAGAGAAGAGGAAGAACCCCTTTAATGTGGTCATCACCCTTGTGGAGGCTGCACAGACATTGCCAGGCTCCCACCAGTACTTGCTGAGCTAGGGGAGTGGTTTGGCAGAGCCCAATACTATACCAGAGATATGGAAAGAAGAAAGGCATAAAGACGTATGACTGGGATAATTTTGGGAGGGGGAGGTACAGAAGGGGAAGGGAAGGAAGTATGGGTGTGGGAGGTATGTGAGGGTGAGGTAGAAAGGTAAAGAATGAGGAAGGGGAAGGGGAGACAAGTGAACAGGCCTTACATCAGCTCATGGCATGCACCTCCACTCTAGCCATTTCAGTTAGGAGGAGGGAGGGTGGGGAATAGGGCATCACCCTGTGCATATGGTAGGTCTGGCAAGAAAACATTAGTGCAGGTGGCCACTGAAATAAATATTTTTGTATACGAAAATGTGTCCAGCATTGTCATTGCAGGTGCACAAAGGCACCACTATGGTTATGCAGATCTCTTCCATCCCATAATCCAAACATGTGCTATAGGCTCTATCCTGAGGATCATGGGTACCTGAATATCAGCATAAGAGCCTAGTCACCTACATCATCCCCAGCCACCACATCAAACCCTGGAGACAGGGAAAGTACGAGGGGGTACCCAAAAAACCCAGGAATAACATTGCCGTGGGCGGAGCTTGTGTAGTACGCACTTCTGCCGCTAGGCATGTATAGTGCAACTCATTATCAGTTCAGTGCCGCCTGTGTTGTCGACCTGGCTTGTTCTGTTCATCTGCAGTGATTGTTTTTGCTAGCGCTGTTTTGTTCTTGTTTCTTTTTTTATGATGACAAGTTTAAGTGAACAACGTGCAGCTGTGAAATTTTGTTTTCTACTCGGTAAAAATGCTGCTGAAACTGTTTTAATGTTGAAAACAGCTTATTAAGATGACGCTATGGGAAAAAGTCAAGTGTACCAGTGGTTTGCTCGGTTTAAAAATGGCGACATGTCGATTGATGACAAACCTCGTTCTGGGCATCCATCAACTGCCCGAATCGATGAAAATATTGAAAAACTTAGAGAGCTTGTGCTCACAGACCGTCGACAGACAATTGATCAACTGTCAGAGATTAGTGGGTTATCTTGGAGCTCGGTTCAGCGAATTTTAATGGAAGATTTGGGAATGAAAAGGGTTGCTGCCAAGTTTGTTCCTCGGGTTCTGACTGACAATCAAAAGGAACATCGAGTTGAAACATGCCGTGTTTTGAAACAACAGCTTGAAACTGATCCAGATTTTCTGTCAAAGGTCATTACAGGTGATGAGTCATGGTGCTATGGTTACGACCCAGAAACAAAGCAACAGTCAAGCCAATGGAAGACGTCATCGTCACCCCGTCCAAAAAAATGTCGTCAAGTCAAATCAAACATCAAAACAATGCTGATTTGCTTTTTTGATGCCAAGGGGGTAGTTCATTCAGAGTTTGTTCCCCCAGGTCAGACCGTCAATCAAACCTTTTATTTGGAAGTTTTAAGAAGATTGCGCAACAGTGTTCGTCAAAAAAGACCCGATTTGTGGCAGACAGGAGACTGGTTCTTCCACCACAACAACGCACCTGCACACACAGCCATCTCTGTTAGACAGTTTTTGACTAAAAATGGCATGGTTCCGCTGCCCCACGCACCTTACTCGCCTGACCTGGCTCCGTGCGACTTTTTCTTATTTCCACTCATGAAAAGGGGCGTGAAAGGACACCAATTTGACAATATTGAAGAAGTCAAGAAAAAAAGGAGGGAGGAGCTGTCAGCCGTTTCTAAAGATGACTACAAAAAATGTTTTGAACAGTGGAAGCACCGGTGGGACAAATGTATCAGTTGTAATGGAGAGTATTTTGAAGGGGATAAGGTTGTTTTGTAAAGAATTTGAAATAAATAGCTTTTAAAAAATAATTCCTGTTTTTTTGGGGTACCCCCTCGTATATGGCCACTACAGAGACTGGGACCCCAGCTGTAGCAGATTGCCCTCACACAGAGCTACATAGCCCCAAACTGCCTCCAGGGGCACAACTCATGTACAACCCCTTTCACATGGCCATCTCTCCCTGTAGCATACATTTACTGCCACCATCCACAGATCAATGCAGGGGTAGTGATGATCTCTGAGAAATGCCACAGGTATTCATTCACAGGTCTGGTAGGGGACCACTTACACCCATGCCAGCAAGCATACTTTGTTCAGTGTAGCACACCATATCCCTAGACCATAGTTTTGTAATAGACCCTAGATGCACTGCAAGATATGGTTCCTGTGCCATAAGTTGTCCATGCATAATAACAGCTGAGAGCAGTGTGGGTGAAGGGCTCTAATGTCCACAGAGCTGTCACCATATCAGTTGATCACCATTGCTTGCTCAACCATTCACCATGCAGTGGCTCACAGCAATTAGACTCCTACTGGGGAGCCTCTGAATCTATAGCATGTATGGAGGGATTTGCCAGCATATCATGCTGGAAGAATGGAAACATATCATGCAGCACACATGAGGAAAGGAGATGGAATACAGGATCTCAGTGGAAGCACAACACAGGCACAAATAGGTCCACATGACAATGGATGACATGAGTGTACAGTATACATGGGAGTGATCAGGCAATAAGACCGACACTCTGGACCCCTTTCTCTATGGACATGGTAAAATGGGCTATGGTGGATATAATGACCATCTATTTACAAGGATAAGACTTAAGTAAAAGCTCTGATCCCTTTCTTCTATGTACAAGTTAAAATGGGCTGCGACAGCCATGATGAGCATATATATTCATATAGTTAAAATACATCTAAAAGCTCTTCCCCATCCCTCCCTATAGTCCCACTGCCCTTCAATTTTCCACCTGAGAGATAAGGAGGTGACCTAGATACATCAAGAGCGTCCCAGGAACAAAGGTAAGTACCACATTTGTGGCAAACCTTCCTACACATCACCTCCCTTTCCCTGCTAGCTCTGCAATCTCTTGCCTATGTGTGGGCAATCAACCACCTATCACCCTAAGCCACCAAACACCCATTGCTGAAATGTATACCTCAAGCTCTGACAGGGGTGCGTGCAGGGGTAGATCTGGGTCACAGTCACTGATGATGTAATACAGGCATACAGTTAGATTGTCCCCACTCCCAGAGGCTGTAATACTGCAGTGGCAGGCTTCTGCTCTAGTAATCTCACCTCCATGTGTGCAAAGGTTATGGACCTCACAGCTTGGCTGCAGTATTCAGACACCTCTCCTCCCTACTACTGCTAAAGGTGTATAAGAGTATCAGAAAGGGGCCTCCAAAAGACACATAAGCCACTTCCCAGACCCTCTGGTGGGCATATAATGATGGCCTGTGTGCATGTGACACCTCTAGACCCTGTACCCTGCTAACACCCACTCCCAATGTGCACTGTTGAACATGAGTTTGGCTGTGGGCACATAGAATGTGTGACATTGGAGCCTACAGCTTATTATTTATTGTAAATAACTTTGTTGAATTGTAAACCGCTTTGACCAGGTGGAGTAGAGGAGTAGCCTAATGGTTAAGAACACTGGCTTGGGAACCCAGAGACCAGGGTTCAATTCCCACTAGCACTCCTTGTGGCCTTGGGCAAGTCACTTAACCCTCCATTGCCTCAGAAAAAGCCAAGTTATCAATGTCCCTGTTTAATGTACATTACCAAGTTTAAGTTTCAATGTAAACCGCTTTGATTGAAATGATAAAGCGGTATATAAAACCTGTTAAATAAATAAAATAAATAAATATAAGCACAGCTAAATAAATACATAAATAAGTAAGATTCTACCCATGGTCCTAGCCCTCCCACTTGTATGATGCATGCTGCCATGGCCAGAGCTGATATAGAGGCTACAACCACTATTCTAAGTCTTAATGCAATACCACATCAGTTGATTATATATATGTTTGGAAAGGGCATATACCACCAACATGACATGAGGTGGGCTGACAGCTGGAACATGGTAAATGAGTGCATTTCATGTCTGACTTACAAGAAATGAAGAGTCTGCAGATGCATTGGAGGGCTGCAGTGCAGACCCCCAGCAGCCAGATCCCTGAAGAGAATCCTACACCACAGGCCATTACAACCAGGGATGATGGTGACAACCTGGCCAAGGTGGAGAAGTCGTCGTCCAGAGCACAGGGACATCTGGGTGCTATGGATGATGACAATGCTGCTGCCCAAGTGCAGGAAGAGGAGGATGTCATCAAGGGAACTAATCTACATCTTTTACTTCCCTTCCTTTTTGATGATGCTCAGGCATCTGGGGAGAGCACAGGGGCAGGTGACAGCCAGGAGATCCCTAGCACCAATCACTGGAGACACCAACTTCTGTGATGTGCAAAGCATCTACTACAGCACAATGTCCAATAGCAGGCACAGCGTGCTGATAGATTGAGCTGTTGAGATTTCACTTGTCCTGCAAGAACACCAGATCCACCTACAGAAGAGATAGCTGCAAGCAACAGAGACCTTCAATGAGTCCAGCCTGGGGATGCATGGAGACTTGCAGCAATTCATTAGCCAACATGCCATTGCATCCTTTTTACCTCTGGATGCCACCACAGTGCCATCTGTGCCACTGGTGTCCTCATCTCCATGACAGTATAAAAGGAAGATACCTCCACCACTGCCTCCAGCTCCAACACATCAGCACCACCATCTTTCTGTCCACCTTTTCTCATATTTTTGGACCCATGCCCCATGGAAGGGGATGGAAGAAGGAAATCCCTTCTCTTCCCCCTTCCATGAAGCCTCCCAGAGGTCTGATGCACTAGATGATCTCTCAGACAGCTCCTCAGAGGCCAATGAGATATCATCCAGCACACTCTCACACAAACAGTCAGGGTTGAGAGAAGGGGGTGAGGTAAAGTACTGAGGAGCAGAGGTTGGGGGATGTGACTTGAGAATAAATAATCCTGTTTTCCTATTAGCACCCTTGGTGGGTGATTGAGAGATGTGGCTGTGAGTTGGGTAAGGGCAGAAGGCCCCTTATGTGGTAAAGTTGGGGGAGGTGATAGTGAAGGGCACAGGGGAAGGGAGTTGGTGGTGCTGCCGCTAAGCTGGTAGTGTGGGGGAGATGGTTGCACAGAAATGGTGCTGGGGGGTAGAATGGAAAAGGATGGGCATGGATGTAGGAGGGGGATGGTAGAGGATGGGTCACTGCACTGTACACTTTAATTTATTATTTACAATTTTCCAATACATATATTCCACAAAAGGAAATCCACAAATGTTTTAGCATTACAAACAACAAATACCTTTAGCAAAAAGAAACAGGAAAAAAACTAGCACATAACCCTTGTTTCAATATTAGACCAAATATTATAAGAGGGAAGAACTAGGAAAAATAAACCAACCTCAGTTGTAAGTAAGGAAATTAAACCCCAAGACCCCAGCATTGCATAAGAGTCAATTCCCCCCTCCCCCTCACATGCCAACAAAAACTCAAAAGTTGTTTTGGGTCAAAGAAAATAAATTGTTTACCCTCAAGGAAACCATACACCTACAAGGAAATTTCAACAGAAAAGAGACACCCAAGGTAAGGACCCTGTTTTTTTTTTTTTAACTCCATGAAGTCCTTACGTCTCCTTTGGGTGGACTTAGAAAAATCAGGAAAAAGTTTCACTTTTGCCCTCATAAACAACTTATATATATTGAGAAAATATCATCTCAAAATGGTATTATGATCCATTTCAAGGGCAAAGTTTACTACCAAGGTGAATCTACCAGTAACCATGTCCAGGGAACTTTCCAAGAATGCTGTCAAATCGGCTAGCCCACACTAAGGCTGCATCTGTTGCTGCCCTATCACAAGGGCACAATATATATCCTTACAGCCAGTACCAGGCTGCAAGGATACATATTGTGCCCTTGTGATAGGTGGCAAATTCTCACGAGGCATGTCCAGAACATCTTGTAGATATTTCTTCACCATCTCAACCGAAGCAAGTAAAGGAGTCTTGGGAAAGTTAACAAATCTCAAGTTATTCCATCTGGATACATTCTCCAAATGCTCTAACTTGCACACCAAAATAGAAGATTCTTTAATCTATGCACTTGCCAGTTCTTGGAGCTCACCATGTCTGGCTTCCAAGAGATCCAACTTGGCTGCATCCTTCACCAACTCTAGAGACAAACACTAAATCCTTATCTCTTAATGTTGCCAACTCACTAGAAAAAGAACCAGTCATAGGCTAAAGTGAGGAGTTCACCATGGCCATAGCTTCTCATAGCGACTCCATTGTCATCATCACAGGTTTCAACAAAACTGCTGGAACTGGAAGCACCACATCATTCCCGGCTGTGGAGCCAAACCCCTCCAACTGGAAGAGTAGCTGTACTCACCCGCTGGATCCAAGGGGACACTACCATCAAAGGGGTTCCCTCCACAACCTCTTCCAGACCACTTCCCAACTGAGAAGCAGCCCTCAGGCTGCAGCGGAGTGATGTATTGCTCAGGGCTCAAAGACGCCCTGCTCCCAGCTGACATCAACAATACCAGCCTCCCTGAAGTTCCATCTCTAGGGGCAGAGCCCAAACCACATTCAAGCAGCGTCCTCTGTGTCCCTATTACGGGAAGACCAGCCCCAGAGGGAGAGAGCTTAGGCTTCTTTTTCCTGCCCATTCCGGCAGCACAGAGGGTGAGAACACCAAGAAGCAGTAAGGGCTTGACTTTCAGCCAGACACCTGTACACATTTTATATGTCAGCTAATAAACACCTACCTTCACACATAGTGCCTGTGCATGAAGTCATCTCTTGCAGGAACACCTACTTGGTAGGGTTGACCAGTATCCTTCTGTCTTGGGCCTTTTGCATCTGAATCATGATTTGGGCCTGCTGCACACTTCAGGGAGGGATTGTCAGCACTTCAGTGCAAGATTGTGGTGAATACAGCAGACTATAAATATCTGACATACCCTGGCAGGGCTATACAGCAGTTTCCCCCCACCCCTTCCCTGGATTGGTCAAAGCACCAGAAGTGTCTCTTGAGCCAAGCAAATGTCCTCTCAATGATATCATGCTTGTGCCTGTGGGCCCTGCTGTATCATCCTCTGCTTCCATGTGCGGTGCCACCTCCTCAGAAGGTAACCTCTATCAACTGCTCGGGTGCAGAGAGAGTGGGCATATATCAGGGTATTGCACCAGGATGTTTCAGGTACTGAGTGTGCACTGCACTATGGGCTCTTTTTGCCAAGTGCTGCAGATTCTATAATACAGTGCAACCCCCAAGCTTGCACATGTTTAGATGGAGTGGGCTGGGGCAGGGCTTACCTAGCAGCCATCCACCACCAATGATATCTCTGCTCTCAAACCTCATGTAGATGCCAGAGTGGGTGAGGATGTAAGAGTTGCAGCAAGAACTGGAAAACCATGGAAAGATATCAGTTCTCTCTCCCTTTGCCTTGCAGACCACCTGCATGCTGAGTGAGTGGAATCTCTTCCTATTGCAATAGGCGGCTTAAAGGTCATATGTGTGCAGTCAATGAGCTCTTGTAAGGATGGAAAGCAAGCTATCTCATGAAACTGGATCATGATTTGCAACCTTTGCTGCATAGTCTCTGGGAAGGCTACACATTGTGCAGTTTGGGTTTGAAAGGCCTTCGGGAACTATGAGATACACTGAGCCAGCTGACTGGCTGAGACCTGCAGTGACGGCCAACATAGACTGGAAACTGCCAGTGGCTAGGAATGTGAGGGCAGTGGTAAACTTGAGGTAGACCGGCATGAGTGTGGTCGAGCAGAGGAGTGGCTCTAGCTCCCAGCAGAGATGACAGATGGCTGCCCTGTCAAAGTGGAACCTGGGGGGTACTACTCATCCATGAGGTCCAGGAACTGGGTCCTGGACCTGTAGACTCTCTGATCTGGGTGCCTCCCAGTAGCTCTGTGATCCCTGTGGGCCTCATTCAGCAGAGCCAGCACAAACCACATGTTCATAGCATCCCTCCACCAGCACATGCACTTACACATACAAAGAGACAGCAGGGAACCACAGAGAGACACGATACAGTGGCTGAAGGAAACACTGGGCAGCAGGGAGACAGATGCACCATGGGCCAGGGAATGAGGACATGGTAATCTATCAAGGTCTCTATCAAAGAGAGCAGGATAGGTTTGAGAAGGGCACAGGATACACTGCAGTGAAACAAACAATAGCTCAAAAAACACTTATGTGTACAAAGATGATAATCAGGCCAAACACTTGCAAGCCAGTGTCCTTCAGTCACCAACTCCCCAAGCAGCCCCAAGAGATAACGATGTGCCCTCCTTATTCATGATTTATAGCAGGTGCACATAAGCACATTTAAAAACTGCAGCCTGTATGTCTCTAGCCTATATGAAATATGTCACAGATGTGCGAGCACCGACACCACCTAGGCGGTGTCCAGAAACACCCCTGGAACGCTCCAAGTGGAAACGTGAACGATGAACATGGCCGCTGCAGAAATGTGCATCTCGCGGACTTTCTAAAATCATATTTTGCATGTGGGCAGAGCTGTCACATTTTTATGTTGCTGCATCCAAATTTAAAACGTAAATAGGTCTTCTAAAATAACCCCCATAGTGTGTCTGGAGTTTTAGAAGGCATTTGACAAAATCGTTCATGAGAGACTCTTGACAAAATTAAAAACTCAAGGGATAGGAGGCAATGTCCTATTGCGGATTAGGAACTGACTAATAGATAGGAAGCAGAAAGTAGGTCTAAACAAACAATGGTTTCAAAGGAGAAAGGTAAATAGTGGAGCGTCCAGGGATCTGTACTGGGATCAGGGCACTTAAACAAATTTATAAATGATCAGGGAAAGCGAACAATGAGTAAGATAAAGAAATCTGCAGACAACACAAAATTATTCAAAGTTGCTATATCACAAGTGGATTGTGAGAAATTGTAGGAAGACCTTGCAAAACAGGGCATCCAAATTACAGATTAAAATTAAATGTGGACAAACGCAAAGAGATGCACATAGGAGAAAAATAATCCAAACTATGTAACATTTTAGGAAACATCGCCCAGGAAAAGAATCTGGACATTATCGTGGGCAATGTTTTGAAATTCTTGGCTCAGTGTGTGACAGTGGTCAAACAGATTGTTAGGAATTATTAAGAGAGGAACGGAGAATAAAATAAAGAAAATAATAATGTTTCTCTATTGCTCAATGGTGCGACTGCATCTCGAGTATTGTGTATAGTTATGGTCACTGCATCCCCAAAAAATTATAGTGAAACTAGAATTTGTACAGAGAATTGTAATCAAAATGGTAAAAGGAGCATTGAGAGTAGTGGCTGGCAGTTGAAGGGGGTGAAAATCCTCCAGCCATGGGACTGTTGGAGCGTTCTAACTCCCAGTCGCCCTCGGGTTGTGACCTTTCACCCCCCCCCCCCTCCCTTGCAACGCTGATGCCTCCTAAGCAGCCATGCCCTGGAGCGAGTTCAGCCGGGTTGGAGATAGCTGGATCTCCCGGTGTTGACGTTCCTGCATCTTCTCTGGGGATGTCCAGAGTCAGTTCTGTGATGTTAGATTCCTCACTGGATCAAGTGTGAGCTGAGCTGTGGAGAGAGTGTTTCTCGACAGCATTGGTTTCGCTGTGGATCCTGGTCCTGTTGTTTCCATGGAGTCCCTGGAGTCTGCAGTTGCTGAAGGGGGCACTACTTCTTTTTCTTTCATTTTGCAAAGGCCAAAGCAGTTAACACAAGAACATAAGAAATGCCATACTGGATCAGACCAAGGTGCATCAAGCCCAGTATCCTGTTTCCAACAGTGGCAAATCCTGGTCACAAGTACCTAGCAGTTTCCCCAAAAGACACACAGGTTCCACAATGCTTGTACTGGGGCAAACAGTGGATTTCCTGAGTCCTCTTGTTCACCTTAGAATCTATTTGGAATATGATCAAACTCCTGGGGAAAGCTATTTCTCCTCAAATTCAAACTTTGCACAATAAGACCCAAAAGAATGCTGAGAGCTGCGGAAGGAACACGGAATCTATTGCATCTTTAAAAACAATGGTGGAAGACTTCTCTCTCTGTGTCAAGCATATGGAAGAACAGTCAGATGCATTTATTAAAGACTAACAATTTAAAATTTAAATTGAAACAGTTGGACAATCATAGTTGACTTTCTAATCTTTGTTTGATTAACTTTCCAAAGGTCCCAAACCATTATCGCGAAGGATATGTTTAAACAATATCTCTCAGATGTAATGTGGATATCTTCAGATGCTTGTCCTCCGCTAGTCAATGCATATTAACTCCCACAGGGTTGGAAGGTCCCTGCTGCTGTGGAGATCTCTGGCCCACAGGAGGCTGATGAATTGAATATATCTGCTGTACTGGAAATGTTGGATTTAGTTAGTTACTCCTGCTACTTGTTTAATAACATTGGAGCTCATGTCGGATAGGGAGTGGTTGCTTCGTATATTCTTTCAAAAAAGGAAAGTTTTATTTAAGGGCTATCTGGTCAGGATTTTTCCCGACCTGGAGAGAGAAACCCAGTGTCGCAGGCGTGTTTTTAGTCTTGCGGCCGTGGTTCTCAGGCTAGGTGGGGGGTTCTTTCTCAAATACCCCTGCAAGTGTCTTGTTAGACTTCAGGGTCATTCTTATGGTTTCTCATTTCCCTCACAGTTGATTTCCTTTTAAAATACCCATGGGTCTTCTGGACCTGGGATTGTTGATTCTCCTGCCAGCATCTTAGAATGATGGCAGTTGTACCAATCTCAGTTTTCTTGGTATTGGTTTTCTTTGTCTTTATTTACTATTTTTTCTTATTAACCATTCTTGGATCCTTATTGTGGGCTAGAGGTTGTTGAAACACTGCCAAACTGAAACACACATCCTCCGCTGCTTGAACATCCAGGCCACTGACTGGTTAAGATGAAAAGCCAACAGTACCTTGGTAAGAAAAGAAGGCACCAGCCCCTCACAAACACGGCAAAAACCCGCAGTTGAGGAGGAGCCCTCGACGAGAGCAGCAGGCCAGACACGTGGCTTTCAGCGGCATAGTGCAATTCTTGCCTGCTCTACTGACTGCCGAAGCAAAAACAACAGTGAAGAAATAAAACCCCTGCGTCCAAGGTATTCTCAGTCTCCAAATAGTGTGGGAGTATGTTCTCACTGTAGTGTGGACTCCACTGAGGAGGCAATAAGGAAGGAAAATATAGAGGAACTGATTGCTTTGGTGGCAGGATATTTGTCTGCTGGAGCAGTGGTTCTTTAAATTCTCCACAATATATAAAAACCCCCAAAGAAACAGGGTAGAAAGAAGTAGGCAGCAAAAGTTAATTTCAGGGCCGCATTACAGAACCGCTAATTTGAGTTATTATTTTTCATTTTCCTCGTGTGGGTCATGGGTAGACCATGTATTTTCTTGTTGATTTTTAAGACTGCCTGCATTTCCTTAAAAAGTGTATTTGCATAAATATAATATTTTTTAAAAAATGGTAAAAGTAATGGAACTTCTCCCCCCATGAGGAGAGGCTAAACAGGTTAGGGTTGCTCTGCTTGGAGAAGAGAGAGCTGAAGGGAGATGAGATAGAGGTCTATAAAATCATGAGTGGCGTGGAATAGCTAAATGCCAGTCATTTGTTTGCATAAGATATGCCATACTAGGTCATACCAAGGGTCCATCAAGCCCAGTATACTGTTTCCAACAGTGGCCAATCTAGATCACAAATACCTGTCAGGTTCCCAAAAGGTACACAGATTCCAAAGAGTAAGCAGTGGATTTCCCAGGGCCTCTTTAATAATGGTTTATGGATTTTTCCTTCAGAAACTTGTCCAAACCTCTTAAATACAGCTACACTAACAGCTTTTACTACACCCTCTGGTAATGAATTCTAGAGTTTGATTACGCGTTGAATGAAAAAATATTTTCTCCAATTAGTCTTAAATGTGCTACATTGTAGCTTCATTGCATGTCCCCTAGTCTCTACTTTTTCAAGGGGTAAACAACCAATCTACATTTACCCATTCTACTCCATTCATTATTCTAAAGACTTCTATCATATCTCCCCCTCAATCAACTCTTTTCCAAGTTGAAGAGCCTTAATATTTTAAGCCTTTCATTGTGGGGATATTCTTCCATCCCCTTTACCATTTTTGCCACTCATTTCTGTACCTTTTCTGATCCTGCCATATCCTTTTTAAGATATGATGACCAACAACTGCATACAGTATTCACCATGGAGCAATACCGAGGCATTATAATATCCTTTGTTTTATTCTCCATTCCTTTCTTTATGATTCCTAGCATTCGATTTGCTTTCTTGGCCACTGCTGCACTCTGGGCAGAGGGTTTCAATGTATTATCCATGATGATGCCTAAATCCTTTTCCTGGGTGGTGGTTCCTAGTGTGGAACCTTGCATCGTGTAACTGTTGGTTGTTCTTCCCTAATGCATAACTTTGCACTTGTCCACATTAAATGTCATCTGTCATTTTGACGCCTAGTCTCCCAATTTATCAAGCTCCTCTTGGAATTGTTTACAATACTCTTGTGTTTTAACAACTCTGAGTAATTTGGTGTCATCTGCAAATTTGATCACCTCACTCATTATTCCCATTTCCAGGTCTTTTATAAATATGTTAAAAAGCAGCAGACCCAGCACAGATCCCTGGGATACTCCACTATTCACCTTTCTCCATTGAGAAAATTGGTCATTTAGCCCTACACTTTGTTTTCTATCTTTCAACCACTTCCTAATCCACAATAGTACATTGCCTCCCATCCCATGGCTTTTTAATTTTCCCAAGAGTCTCTCATGATGGACTTTGTCAAAGGCTTTCTGAAACTTGAGATATAGTGTATCAACTGGCTCACTTTTATCTACCTGTTTATTCACATCTTCATAAAAATAAAGAGATTGGTGAGACAAGCCTTTCCTTGGCTAAATCCATGTTGGCCTCCTGCCATTAAACCATGACTAAATCTTCAGTAATTTTGTTTTTTATAATGGTTTTTACCACTTTGCCTGGTACTGATGTCATCCACATAAAACTCCATTCTATATGAGTCCACAGGACTTATATCAATACATATGGAAAAAAATAATAAATAAAAAGGAGAAAAGGATCTCAGAATACCAAAGTACTCAGGCAATGGCATACCTAGCACATCAATGATCCTAAAAAATAGGATCTGGGATAGTTCTGATGTTAGCCTCACTGGGCTGTAGTTTCCCGGATCACCCCTAGAACCCTTTTAAAAAAATTAGCATTACATTAGTCACTCTCCAATCTTTGGGTACTACAGATGATGTCAATGAAAGATCACAGATTATTACAGTCTCACATTTCAGTTCTTTCAGCACCCTAGGATGTATGCTATCCAGTTCAAGTGATTTGCTGCTCTTTAGTTTATCAATTAGCTGTATTACATCTTCCCAATTTATCGAGATTTGTTTCAATTCCTCTGATACATCACCTTTAAGTATCATTTCTGTCATGGGTAAGTTTCCTACATCTTCTTCAGTAAAGACTGAAAGAAAAAATGAATTCAGTCTCTCTGCTATGGCCTTGTCCTCTCTCAGTGCACCTTTTACCCCTCCATCATCTAATAATCCAACTGACTTCCTCACAGGTGTTTTGCAACAAATATACTTGAAAAAGTTATTATGTGCTTTTACTTTCATGCTAAGCTTCTTTTCAAATTTTCTCTTTGCCTGCCTTAACAATTTCTTGCATTTAACTTGCTAGTATTTATGCCGTTTCCTATTTTCGTCATTTGGCTTTTTCCATTTTCTGAAAGATTCTCTCTTAGCTATAACAGCTTCTCTGACCTCACCTTTAAGCCATGTTAGCTGTTTGGCCTTCCTTCAACCTTTTTTTAAGAATGGAATACATTTGGTCTGGGCTTCCAAGATAGTATTTTTGTAACTGTAACTGTATAGTAACTATTTTTAAATAACGCCCAGGACTGATGTAAATTCTTAACCTTTGTAGTTGGCTCTTTTTAGTTTTTTTCTTAACTATTTTCCTCTTTATATTATAGTCTCCTTTTTAAAAGTTAAATGCTAGCACAGTTAGTTAATTTCCTTGCTATCCTCCATCCATTTATTAAATCAAATGTGATCATGTTATGATCGCTATTGTCAAACGACCCAAAAACAGTTGTCTCTCGCACTAGATCTTATGTTCCACTGAGGACTAGGTCTAAAATAGCATCCCCACATGTTGGTTCCTGAACCAGCTTCTCTGTGAAGCAGTAATTTACTCCATCTAGAAACTTTATCTCCCTAGCATGTCCTGATGTGACACTGAATCAGTCAATACCGGGATAATTGAAATCTCCCATTATTACTGTGCTGGAAACTTTGCTAGCTTATTTATTTATTTATTTAAATTTATTTATTTATTTAAAGTCTCTTTTATACCGCGCTATTCAGCATCAGCGCGGTTTACAATAAACAGTGAACATACACATTTCCAATAGTACTTTGTGTTTACATATGAACAGGATAATCAACTTGGCTAACAGGGTAGCTTCCCTAATTTTTGGTAGCAGTTCATCATCTGTCTATTCATTCTGTCCAGGTGGATGATAGTACATCTCCACTGCCATTCCCTTTCCCTTTTTACATAGAATTTGTATCCATAGAGATTCTAGAGCAGTGATGGCTAACCTTTTTGAGCCCGAGTGCCCAAACTGCCGCACAAAACCAAAGAATTTCCTCAAAGTGCCAGCACGTCAATTTGCATAAATATTTGCATAATGCTAACATACACTAACTTTTAGTAAACATGTCTCTTAATGAGTGTATGGATAAAGACAGACTAAAAGATTTCTACATTACTATAATCCAATGCCAACCGCCAGGCACATTAGGAACTACTACAAACACTGCCCATTTAGAACCAATAGCAAACCCGCCGTATCCTAACAGCACTACCAGGACTCACAAAGCACCACACCATACCTATCAAAAGGCAACACTGCAAATATTAAACCAATACATTTCAGACAATAACAATACATGACCTACTGGGGAAAAAGAACAAGTGGCAATGTCAAAAAGGAATTACATAAACAGAATACCTCAGCTCAGTTACACAGTTGCAATTGCTCCAGCCACTTTCTTCTGGTTTCTTCATGTTTTCTGCTAACTCTCCATCATCTGCTGTCCATTTGTCCTTTCTTCTCTCTTCTAGTTTTTTTTCCATTCTCTCTCTCTACATCCGCTTTAACATACTAATCTTTCTCCTTTTGCTCTTTCCTCATTCCTATTTCATCCACTCAAATTTTACCCCTCCATCCTCAATCCCCACTTACTCTCCCAATACCCGGCCAATTGTAGATTTTTTATCCCTCCCACACAAAATATTTTTCCCCTCTCCATTTTACTCTCCCAGCCCCATCCCATTCTAATCCTCCCCCAACATCAGGTCCCTTCTAGTTCCAGCCTCACCCAGCATCCATTCCCTTCTAGTCCCTGCATCAGCCCATTTCCAGTCCTAGCCCCCCATTAGCCCATTTCCAGTCCTAGCAACCCCCCAACCCAATACCAGTCCTAGCCCCCCCCCCATCAACCCACTTCCAGTCCTAAACCCCCATCACCCCATTTTCAGTTTAAGCCCCCCCTATAACCCATTACCAGTCCTAACCCCCATCACCCCATTTCCAGACAGCCCCCATCAGCCCACAGCCCATTAGCAGTCCTACCCCCCCAGCCCATTAGCAGTCCTACCCCGCCCGCCCGTCCCGTCCCTCCCTGCCCATTAGCAGTCCTAACCCCCCCTCCCTGCCCGCCCATTAGCAGTCCTAACCCCCCCCTCCCTCCCCGCCCATTAGCAGTCCTCACCCCCCCCTCCCCCCTGCCCATTCGCAGTCCTAACCCCCCCCCACCTGCCCATTAGCAGTCCTAACCCCCCCTCCCTGCCCATTAGCAGTCCTAACCCCCCCTGCCCATTAGCAGTCCTAACCCCCCCCCCCTCCTCCTCCCTGCCCATTAGCAGTCCTAACCCCCCCCCTCCCTGCCCATTAGCAGTCCTAACCCCCCCCTCCTCCTCCCTGCCCATTAGCAGTCCTAACCCCCCCCCTCCTCCTCCCTGCCCATTAGCAGTCCTTACCCCCCCCCACCTCCTCCCTGCCCATTAGCAGTCCTAACCCCCCCTGGCAAATTTTTTTTTAAAAAAAGCAGGCTCTGGCTGCTGCCGCGGCAGATTGCAATGTCCCACGGGGCCCCCTCCGCCCGCTAAGCCCCTCTGCAAGGGCTTTCAGATTCGCGAGGGAGAGCATCTCCCTAGCGTCTCTGTTAAGCCCGCAGGGGCTAATGGGAAATTTCCCATCAGTCCCTAGCGTCTAAAGGGGCTGATGGGAAATTTCCCATTAGCCCCTGCGGGCTTAACAGAGACGCGAGGGAGACGCTCTCCCTCGCGAATCTGAAAGCTCTTGCAGAGGGGCTTAGCGGGCGGAGGGGGCCCCGCGGGACGCTGCATTCTGCCCTTCCCGCGTCCGCGGCAGCAGTCAGAGCCAGCTTTTTCTTTTTTTGCGGACCTTCCCGCGTGCCAGCTGCAAGGCCTTCGCGTGCCACAGCTGGCACGCGTGCCATAGGTTCGCCATCGCTGTTCTAGAGTGTATTTTCTTTTCTGCAAAACTTTTATCCTGTTTGACTTGATGCCCTCTTTAATATATAGACCTACTCCCTCCACCTATGTGATTTACCCAATCATTGTGAAAAAGTTTATAGCATGGTATCACAGTGCCCCATTGGTTATCTTCCTTCCACCAGTTCTCTGAAATGCAAATTATATCTAACCTTTCATTCATTATCATATATTCTAACTCTCCCATTATATTTTTTTAGACTTCTAGAATTTGCATACAGGCATTTCAAAGTTTGTTTCTTGCTAATATTAACAGCCTGGCTATTTGATGATGGGGTTAATTTAGAATCTTTCAACTCTGTCTGAATTTTAAAGGCACTTGGGTTACTTTTACCTTTATCAGAATCTCTCTATTGGGATGCCCTGACTTCCCTCTTTTGCTAGTATCCTTCGATGGTACATCATTCTGAACCATGTGCTCTTGGGTGACTGTCGGCTTTCCTCCATTATCTAGTTTAACAGCTGCTCTCTCCTCTTTTTAAAGGTTAATGCCAGAAGCCTGCTTCCACGCTGGTTAAGGTGGAGCCCATCCTTTCCAAAAAGTCCCACCCTTCCCCAGAATGTTGCCCAATTCTTAACCAATCCAAAAACCTCTTCCTTGAACCATCGTATCATCCGCATTGAGACACCAGAGCTCTGCCTGCCCCTTGGGTCCTGTGTGTGGAATGGGAAGCATTTCAGAGAATGCTACCCTGGAAGTTCTGGATTTCAGCTTTCTACGTAAAAGCCTAAATTTGACTTCCAGAACTTTCTTCCCACATGTCATTGGTACCAATAGGTACCAAGACAGCAGGCTCCTCCCCAGCACTATATGAAACTTTGTCTAGGTGGCACATGATGTCTGCTACCTTTGCACCATACCCAGCTATTTACATGCCTAGTGATCACATCGCCAACTATAACGGCCATCCCAACCCTTTCCTCATGAGCACATAGCCCTGGGGAAACATCCTCTGTGCAAGAGGGTATTACCATCACCTAGAGGACAGGTCCTAGCTACAGGCTGCCAGACTGGAGGTGGGACTTCTCTACTACATCCCTGTAGGTCTTGTCTATATGTCTCGCTGTCTGCTTCAGCTCCTCCAAGTGTACTACTCTAGCCTTCAGAGATCAAATTTGTTCCCTGACAGCAAAGAGCTCTTGGCACTTAGTGCACACATAAGACCTCTCACCAAATGGGAGAAAATCATACATATAACACTCAGCGCAAAAGACTGGATAGCCTCCATCTTGCTGCTGGACTACTGTCGGCATCTTAGATTTAAAGTTGCTAGGGAAATAGGGATACTTGAACCAATACAATTATACTTAATAAGTACAAAGACTAGGGGACATTCCATGAAGTTACTAAATAGCACATTCAAAACAAACCAGGAGAAAATATATTTTTTCACTTAGCATTCAGTTAATCTCTGGAATTCATAGCCAGAGAATGTGGTAAAAGCATTTCGTGTAGCTGGGCTTTAAAAAGCTTTGGACAAATTCCTGCAAAAGAAGTCCATAAACCATTATTAACCAGCCAATGCTTATCCTTGTACAGAAACTGCATGGAATCTATCTACTCTTTGGGATCCTGCCAGGTATTTGTGACCTGGATTGGCCACTGTTGGAAACAATATATTAGACATGATAGGCCTTTAGTGTGACCCAGTATGGCAATTCTTATGTTTATAATTTTCCTTATTAACCCAAGATCAGTGAGATTTTTACAACAGAGAACAAAACAGAAACAAAATAAGTAAAAAAAAAAAATAAGTCATACTCTAATGAAATTAATATGAGAACCAACAAGACGAGCAGCATTGGGCATACATTTACTAAAGCAGAAACAAAATCCTTTCATAATTCCATTCACTTGTCTTTTGCACCATCAGTAAATCCCAATCTTTCTAGCTAAATCCCAGTCTTTCCAGCTATTTACAATCTTTATATGCAGCAGCTGACAGTGCAGAAGGCAGCACAACCAGGGACATATGGATTAAGGAAACTGAAAGAAGAGATATTGAACTCTAGAAGACTGAAAGGTAGGTAGTAAAACATTTCTCAATGCAGAATGCTCGATAACTCACCTTGATTTTATGTTGAGATGTGTTGCCAATGCTGTAGCATTACAGCAACCAGCAGGGTTAATTCCTGTACTTTTAAACATTAGAAGCACTGAGTGACGCTACCAAGCCAATCCCGCCTCTAAAGATACTGGTTAAAGCAGGAAGAGTTCCCCCAATTTGCCTCATTATTTACCATGCATTGTACATTTCCTGTGAAGGGTCAGCCTTACATGGTCTAGTGTCACCCAAAGAATACATTCTAGAACAAAATGTTCTTACAACCAAGACCCAGATACATTAAAAATGTTTGTCCATTTTGTATCTCTGAGAAAATGCATACTACTTTTGACTCTGCCTAGAAACATATTTTTAGAAAGGCCATGTAGTGCAATCTGGGGCATCCAAGTTAGAGCATCTGAAATTCCACTGAAGGAGCAGCAGAGTAGGTGGGCACATGTAAGTGCTTTCTAATTTTGGTCTGTCTCCACCTAAATCATGGCAGTGGCTTGGGTGACAGACATGCTCGCAATGGTATTCCAGAACAAGCATGTCTATTTGATGCCACATACACATCCCAGCTTGCTATCTTGCAAAGGGAAATGTGCAGTGGTATATCAGCACAAAAAATGATCTCCTTATTCACCTTCTTGCTTTCTTGGCATAGCGAGTATTGGAGGAATGAGAGAACTTTCTCCTCTTCTCTCCACAGCTATGAGGTTGCCAAAATGAGCACTTTTCTGATGCCTATTTGTGCCTAGGGGCAGGTATATAAATGGATGTGCCAATTGGCACCACACTTTGGAACTTGCCATTCTAAAATCGGGTGCATGTGTGTATCTTTTTAGTAATATCCAGGGCATACCTCCACCATGCTCCTGTGCAGCATGGACATGATAGTGCCAGATGTGTTAATTCAGGGCTTTTTAAAATGACTCTTGGGGCACTGATTTGATTTGCACATCTGAATGGGACGTGGCAATCGTGAATAGAGCTTCTAAAACGACACCCATATTCACATGCCAGTATTTAGAGGCTTTAAGATTGAATATGATTCTGTAGTTTGAAAGAATATTTGAAATCCATTTCATCATTATTACGCCATCTCCTGTTAGTAAATTACCTCCCAATCAGAATATTCAGTATTTCGAATAATCACTTGATGAAGGCTGTTAGTTTAATAGACACATGCAAAGCTGAGAAACAACAGTCAAAATAATTGTAAAACTTTGCTATATATTACCATCAAATTGGAAACTAAAACCCTACAGTTTTGAGTTGCTTTATGGAGATTTTGTCGACTCCGATCTATACAGGCCAGACAGAAAAGGCCAGAGGTTGCAATGCAGGTATCTTGCTCTCCAAAGTCCCTTGAAACTGCATTTGACGTTTTAGAATATAATAAACCTTTGCCAAAATATTCAACTTCCTTGCTCATCAGAGACGTCATATTAATTACAATATATTTTAGTCGTTAGATTTTTCTATGTATAGTGGGAATCAACGTTACTATTTATTTTATTTTTTTAACGTACGCCTTGCACCGGTTGACAGAATTCATGAGAAGTGCAATTATCAGCAGAGCATGATCAGGTGACTCCAAGTTTGTGTTTGGGTTAAAAGTAATTAGATCTCATTTAGGTCTTTTACTTAAAATGTAGGTTTAACATGAAAATCATTTTTTCCCCATCCATATTTTCAAAAACTCGAGTATTAAGGTAATAACACATTAGTATTCACCAGCATGCGAACCAAAAGCGAATTGCACTTTATAGACAGTTATTTCCTAAGTGAAATATTTTTCAAGTCAAGCCTGCTACGTGAAGCAGCATCTGAAATGACTCATATCACAACACCGTGAGTCAGTTCGCAGTTAACGTATTTCTTTGCCAGATAATTTTACCTACGTTGTCTTATGAAAGAAGAAATCAGAGACGTGTAGTCATGAAATGCGAATGAGGCGAGGCAGGGCAGATGGAAGGCAGCCTGAAACAAGTCTTGATTACAACGATAACATTTCTGTTTCCTTTGTAACCAAACGCAGCAGTTGTACACCTGTTTATAATAATAACATTCGAGGAAAACATCAAAATATAATTAGATAACCTACCCTCCCTACTGAATAGGAGGCTCAGACTATAGATTCTAATCATCTGCGGCCCCCACAGATTTCATATTAGTAAACAATAAGCAGGACTGTTAGAGTACATGTTGTTTCCATAACGCCCCTTCTTAGCTGGGTTTAGTGTTTTTTTAAGTCGATGAAACTCTAGGGCAACTTTAGTTAGCCGGTTTACCCCCCCCCCCCCCCCCATGTATCCTTCACAATTATCTCCATCTTAACTAATTCTTCCCATTAATTAAGCACTCTTACGGGGCAGTCAATAAAACAGATTACAAAATAGTGCGTAATTCTTTACAATGATCTAAATTATTAGTCAATAACCATTAATGGTACACTTGTGTGAGAGCGGAGTTAACACAGAGGAAAAATAGCAACGGAAGCATTGTCATTTCCAGGGAAATGATTAAATTCCATTTCATTTGCAGCAAAATGAGATTATTGAAAAGGAGTAATTATGAGGTACCCCAGGCAGATCTCTCAGGCACATAGCTTTCTATTGGAATCCAATTTTTCACTTTAACACGAGGGTGAATTATTGAAAAGCAGATGTCAACCGTCCTTTAAGAAGCCCGTGAGTAATTAACTCATGAATGAATATGTTTAAAAAGTAGCTTACTTTATTGAACAGTCACTAGAAAATTAAGCCCGGTCCATTTATTATATATTTATTGTAGGCAGGAAGCTGAGGTAAGCTAAAAGGCACACAGAATCGAACAGAACTGGGACCGATATCTTTACGATACAACTGTGGGATGAAATGGGAGGAACACGAGGATGGCGTTTACTATTTATGCAGAAACAAATCTAGATGAGCACAAGAGTCCTTACCTTGAGCAGGGATCTGCACTAAACAAGTCAGAATCAAGCACAGAGCGTACATATTACAAGGATAATCTCTCTTCTTGCTCATGATCGCTCCCCGATACCAGTCTCCTCCTGCTTCTCTCTACGATGTAATTTTTACAATACTGTACTTTGCAAGGAGAAATAAAGGCGTAGGGAGCGCTGTGCAGGAGTGAACCTTGGGCAGCCCGAGCTTGAAGAGTTACGATTGAAAAGGAAGGCAAAAGCCAAAAATACACCTAAAACATGATCTCGTGGCTGTTGTTTGAGTGCTTGTTGGTGGACTTGTAGTCAGCTGGGCTGGAGACAGGCTGCCTTCTGAGTGCTCTCTGTGAAGAGACTGCCGCCTCTGAATGCTTTCAGTGCCTTCGCCGGCGTTCAGCACCGCGGACAGCGCCTGGCGTCAGAAGCAGGAACAGCAACGCCCAGCTCCTGGGTTGGGGGAGGGGAGGAGAGCGAGCAGCTTCTACCGTAAAGCTTAGAATAAGAAACCCCAGGTCTAAAACAATCATGATTTTTTCCTAAAGGCTTCCGCTCCTTGCCCATAAGACGGCCACAGCTTCATCATCATCAGTGTTCCTAGCCGTTCTTCTTCCACACAGAACATACATATATCTTTCAGAGTTATAATTAGTCGAGAAAGGACTTAAAAACAATATAAGGTTATGCCTTTTTTAATTGGACTAACCTAAATATATTTCGCAGGTTAGGACTGTGTGTGTGAGTGGATTAATACAGCAACCACACTATTTTATCGTTTTGAAAACGTACTATAAACGTTTGGATGAAAAAGCCTATCTTAACATTTCTATTATACTTCGTGTAAATATTGCCACTACTGGGGTTCAAACGCGGTGAAAGAAAGTGTGACTTGTCCTAAGTCACACAGAGTGTGTCAGAGGGAGGACCAGGATTGAGATTGAGACATAGGGGGATAAAGGGCCTGATTCACTAAACGTTTCCCCCTCATGGACTCAGAATATGAGAAAAATTATGTATAATTCAGGCCCAAAGTGACTTGCACACAGCAAGTTGTAAATCATAACTTGAATACAACAGTCCCAGGAGTTTCCTTGACTGGTTTATTCTCTACTCTAACCAATTAGTATCAGCGCTCATTCTTTCTCCTCCAATATTTATGTACTCCATTCCCCTTCAAGTCCCCCATCCCTTTTTTTATCTGTTTCATTTCCTACTATTGCCTCAGTTGGCATGGTATTTTCCTTGATTGGTGTTTTGGAAATGTTTTCAGGGGCACATAGAGCTTATGGAGTAACTGACATATGGATCTTATGATGGATAATATGACTAAAATACACTCTATCACCATGTCACTATAGCAAGCTACACTATTGTATTGATCTTAATTGAATAACAAAATTCCTAAACAGGTGTCAACATGACAAAAGAGCTTAAGGAAAATATTCTGTATCCCTGCTCACGAGATGCTGTGGACTGATCTGAATAGTTCATATATCTGTTCTTTATTTCAGATTCATACATAATGGCGATGGCTTTTGAGCATACTAAGGACCATAAATGACTGCTTTACACTCAATAAACGCCACAGCTTCAGGCAGCTGCATCAGTACCAAACTGTGCTCGGAGAAAAGCTTAATTGTCATTACAGTATGGTTAAAAGCTAGTGGCAGTGGTATTTAAAGGACTAATTTCTCACTCATCCTAGATGAGAGAAAAAATCCACGTCATAAGATTCTTTTTTTGTCGGCTATTTCTGAGCCGGAACATTTTGTTAAGCTGTGATCTTAGCCCTTTAGGTGGTCTAGGCCCAATTAGAAAAGCGACAGATCAGCAAAGACTCCTTTATACTGCAGTGTTTCAAGGCGGGATCCAATAATTCTGGTTCTATTTGTTTAATTGAATGGTCCACAGCTTACTCCAACCTATTATTCATTCCTAAGTGCTGTGAACCGTAAATCAGAGTGACAGCCTTAGTTGTAAATCGGTGAAAAGGGTTAGGACATGGTTCACTTATTTCCTAGGATTTATAATACATTGGATGGAAATGGAATTTGCAGAAAGGTTGGCAGATAAAATATATGGTGGCGTGCCATATGTAAACCAAGATTTTTATTTAATATATATTTTTTAACAGATTAGAAATATAAGCAACATGGTTTCAAAAATCTCTTTGCTTTTACTTCCTTTTTTAAAAAATCCTAATTCAAAATTTCCTACTGAGATTTTGAGAGCTGCATGAAATTGACAAAAAAAAAAGAATTCCTTGCAGGCAAGCTGGGGCTGGAAATTAACAAAGAGAAACAACTCTGAGCTGATTCTTATACATTTCACTGAAGTGAAAAGGTTATGGTTGGGGGAGGGGGGAGGGGGGAGGTTGTGTTTTTTTTTTTTGTTGTGAACTGCAATATTAATCCTACCCCTCAAGTCCTTTCTATTCTCTCCCAAAGAGTACAAGGATTCAGTGTTCCTTTTTATGCATAAATACGTTTTACAAATCCACATACATTGATTCAACATAGGCTGATGAGCATTTTTTAAAGGATACTGTTTCTTGTCAAGTAAGCTTCCAATATGAATTCTAGAGTAAATCGGTCTCTAAAGGTGGAAGACTGGGAAATGCTCAGAAGACTTCCTGCACAGAACGAGATGGTGAAATGCGAGCCGCTGTGGTCGGTTCAGCACCACAGACAGCGCCTAATGGAATAAATTGGTCGTTGTTTCAACCACGGACGTTTTTTCTGTCCGGGAGCCTCGATTAAGAAGCAAAGAGGTCTCCTGCCTGCAGGAATACCTATTCCAATCCCAGTACTATGAATAGCTTCAAGACACAGTTCTTACCACCAATTTACTAGCATTAGGGACACTTATGGTTCTTGTCATTTATTTTAAAATTTCAGTCCCTGATATGACACATCTGCTACATATACTTTCCAAGTGATAGCAGGAGGAAAGTGCTCTAATCAAGGCTAGTTCTTGTAATAAATTCTCAGCAGTCGGAAGAAAAAGCCCTCTTTGTGCTTTACTACAAATACAGACTGGGGAAAAACAGCGAGTGCTATTTTATGGCCATAGACAACCCATTTTTGTCTTGGGATTAAAATAAATTGGACAAGAGGGCTTTCCAGATCTTTCTTTCGCACAGAAAGACGCTTTCTGGCGATAAAAGTCATACTATAAAGATTAGATCTTCAGCTTTAATGTGTGCGTGGCGGCTTCATGACTTCTGGGTCACAGCTGCTCAGTTAACTAGCTAGGATCATTTTCCTGCACACAGTTTACTATGCAGTGAGCGGACGATGAAAAGAGTGTGGGATGTGCTGATGTCATCGACCATTTAGATGACATCAGCCAGGAACACTACAATTCTTCCGATTAATCCTATCTGAGAAAGAAAAAACACATTTTGAGCTTCTCGTTCTGTTTTCATTGTGCCAGATCTCAGTGTATCAATCCGTTTTAATCAGTAAACACAAGGGATGCTAGCTAGAAACAGAACAAATACACACAGTATGCAAAATTTAATTTTTATAAAGTAGCTTTTATCTTTGACAGGTTATTTCACAGTGAAAGGAAGGCAAACAAGATGACTCAAAGCATGGCCCATATAAGAAGGAATTTTTTTCTCCTCTGTGTTCTTGAATGTGTCTTTCTTTATGTACCTATGAAGTGCTTTCAATGCTAAATGGGCATCTTTGATCCTCGGTAACTCTATAAATGTTTAATGTAGCACACTGCTGAAAGATGTGCATTTTAAAAACCAAATTAAACCTTCCATACTATTATATTCCCATTACTCTAATCTCCTTGGCTCTTTGCTTTGCACAGGTTTTGACTCCTAATGACTAGATATTGATTTTAAATAAAATAAACAATTGATTTGCAGATCTGTCTAAAGCTTTATTGGAAAGAAATGAAGAAATGTTAAGTTATGTCTCAATGCAAACAAAATTCGGGAAAATAAGTGTGGTGTTTTCTGCCTGAAAAATAATCAGTTCGTTCCCCTCCTTGAATGACTGAGGTACCACTGAATCACCAACATTTTATTTATTTATTTATTTTTATTTAGACAGTTTTGTATACCACCTTATCCTTCAATCAAAGCGGTCACTACACAATTGGGGGATACATTTAACACACGGGGATATGAGACACATACACTAATACTTACAGGGAACATGGGCAATGGAGGGTTAAGTGGCTTGCCCAAGACCACAAGGAGCATCTGTGGGACTAGAAACCCCAGTCCTTCTGGCCCAAGGTTGCTGTCCTCTAGTGGGATTTGAACCCCCGACCTTCTGGCCTGAAGTACCTTGCCCCAACCACTAGGCTACTCCTCCCTCAACATACACGCACAAAGTAGAGCTGCAGGTTCAGGTTCAAGGTGATACATTTTTATTAGACTAACTTGAAATATCTGCAACACGCTTTTAAGAGTTATTCTTTCTTCTTCAGGTGACTGCATAGCCTGAACAATTCATTTTGCATGACATCTGCTTCACCTATTACCTGTCTCTGCTAACTGAGTAAAGACCGAACTGCCTTCATCCAGCAAGAAGTAAAACTAGTGCTGCAATCATTCTAAAGTGTAGTAGCTAATATTAGTTCTAAAATACTGACTTTAGACTTAAAAACAGATATAGGCCTAATTACCTTAAGTTAAGGTTTCTTTAGGTTACCTTAATAATGATTGGTCTGGGTTACCAAGGATGTAAAGTCTGGTTTGTTCAAACGAGTGATCAAATATCATTGTGAATATTCTATAGGAAATGCCTAAGACAGAACCAGTTCCTGTCAATCTATGATAAGGAAAATCAGCCTTACAGTTAGACACAGACTATATGGTCTTTTTCTGCTGACATGTTTCTATCTAGTCTGTCCTTCCATATTAAACTATTATAGTCCCTTTTTTTCCCTTTAAAAAGATCTTCTGTGTTTATCCCATGCTTTCTTGAATTCAGATAGAAATGAGGACACTATTACCTCCACTGGGAGACTATTCCATGCATCTACCACTCTTTCCATAAAGAAATATTTCTGCATATTACTCCTGAGTCTATCCACTTTCACCCTCATCCCATGCCCCCTGGTTGCAGAGCTTATTTTCAATTGAAAGAGACTCTCCTCTTATGATAAAGACATTTAAATACCTCCATGACATAAATGCATATCTCCTCTATCCCACCTTCCCTCTAATGTATACATATTAAGATCTTTAAGTCTGTCACCATATGGTTTATAACAAAAACCACAGGCCATTTTAATAGCCACCCTTTGCACCAACTCCATCCTGTTTATATCCTTTTGAAAGTGTGGTCTCCAGAATTCACACAATACTCCAAATTAGGTCGCAGCAGAGACTTATAGAGAGGCACTATCACCTCCTTTTTTTCTGCTGGCCATTCCTCTCCTTATGCACAAGCATCCTTCTGGTTTTCGCTATTGCCTTTTCTACCTGTTAAGCCACTTTAAGATTATCAGAAACAAACAATCAAGCCCAGGTCCCACTCTTCTTTCATGGTCAGAAGTACTTCACCTTTTACACAGTACCACTCCCTTGGATTTTTGTAGCCTGAAAGCATGACCCTGCATTTTTTAGCATTAAATCTCAGCTGCCAAATTCTCAACCATTCTTCAAGCTTAACAAGATCCCTCCTCATGATATCTATTCCTTCCTGGGTGTCTATTCTGTGGCAGATTTTCATATCATCTGCAAAGAGGCACACTTTACTTAACAGCCCTTCTGCAATATCACTAACAAAGATGCTAAAAAGAATTGGAACAAGGACAGATCCCTGAGGCATACCACTGAAAACATCCTTCTCCCAGAATGAGCTCCATTTACCCTGTACACTTTGTTGCCTTCCACTCAACCAATTTTAACCAAATCAGTCATTTTAGGGTCCAACCCTACGATGCTCAATTTATCACTTTACTGAAATCCAAGTAACCACATCTAGGGCTTTCCCTCAGTCCAAGTCTCTGGTCACCCAGTCAAAGAAATCAATCAGATTTGTCTGATAAGACCTACCTCTGGTAAACCCAGGCTGCCTCGGATCCTGCAATCTCACTATCCTCTGTTATAACAGTTTTTCCATTAATTTACTCATCACAGAGGTCAAACTAACCGGCCTGTAGTTCTCAACCTCATCCTTACTTCTGCTTTTGTGTAAAGAGACCACATGTGCCTTTTTTCAGTCCTCTGGGACCACTCCTGACCCTAAAGTAGTACTGAAAAGGTCAGTCCCCAAGCTCCTTCAATATGTTTGGATGTATCCCATCTGGTCCCATTGCTTTGTCTACCTTTAGTTTAGCTAGTTCCTCATGAATACAGTCTTCTGAAAATCGTTCAAGATCCCCTTCACTTCTGCTCCTATTTGTGGGTGTTTTCTGAGGTCTTGCTCCTGGTTCTTCATCTGTTAACGCCCATGACACCCCGATGCTAAGCAGTTAGCATCGGGAGTGCAGTGGCATTAACCGGGGATATTCAGTGCACTGAATATCCGGTTCAGCGGCATCTACATGATTTACAGGTCTGTAAATCGTGTAAATGTCTTTGAATATTGGGCCCTGAATTTTTATTAAGAACCAGGGAGAAAGATTATTTATGATTAGTGATACTATAGGCAGCTTCTTCTGCGCCCAGGGCAGGCACCCTTCCCCCTTGTGGCCGGCACTCCCATGATGCACTGCAGCTCCCACCACCAGGCCCACATTTCAGAGGCAGTGAGGTAAACTTACCTTAAAGACAGGTGGCTTGGTGCGCTGCCTCCAAACCAGGCTGACAGCTCCTCTGTCCCAGGCCAAAGTCTTGTGAATTGTGAGACTTTTGCTCAAAAGAGAAGCACTGAATTGGACGTGGCATGGCAAGCCCCCCATCTTTAATGTAAGTTTGCTGTGTGCCTCCACAGTGTGGGCCTGGCAGGGGTACACCCTCCTCCCGGAACCAGGGGCAGGCCGCACCCACAGTCATGCCCTTGATATGCCACTGAATATAGAACTGATAAGTAGCAATTGTGATTTGTAATAAACATAAGATGCTTTCAAGATTACTGAAACAAAAAGTATTGGACTGGGACTGGTAATTTGGGCATTACTTACCCGTTGCAGAGTCTATTATATCCCATATATGGAGGCTCTAACTTCAGGCCGCTCACATGTAAGAACAAAGAGAGGATATTCAAAAGGGTTTAGCCAGGACATGCAAAGCGGCTAAACCACAGTGATTCAGATAGTGCAGCTTAATATCCCCCCAAACTGCAGGAAAGATGCCGGTTAAAATTAGGGTGGTCTATGGGCAGTCTTGGCGATATTTAGTTGCTAACTAGATTGCTAACTTTAATGCAGTTTCGCTAACGTCAATAGCCGTTCTAACTTTATGAGGTGTTTGCTATCCGGTTAGTGACTGAATATCAATCAACACTCTGTCCAGCAGAATGGATAGTCAGCGCTGGATGCTGGACAAGCTCCAGTACTGAATATCTGGTTTTAATTAAAGTGGTGGCGGCCAGGCACTTTAAAAGTGTTAACTGCCACTGCCAAATATTGGCCCCAAGGCGTCTACTTCATCAGTGCACAAAAAGTAGGTATGTATTTCACTCCATTCAAATTTCAAACAAATCCATGTATTTTAAGTTTAGAATGATTAAAACAACAAAACAATTTTTGTTTTTTTTAAGTTCACACACATACACAAATATATACATATACAAACATAAACATATATACTTCAAGCATTTTTCATTTTAAAAAAATGGTTTTTACACATTTGAAAATTAAAATACAACCTCAAACATGAATTTGTTGAAACAGTGCTAGGGCCCGTGTCATAAATAGGGAAAGAAAGGGTTAATAATTATCCTCGTGTTTTGTTCCATTTCTTTTTTGTATCTGCTCTCTCTTTTCTCTCTATTCTGCTGTCCAAGTTGAACACAGAATGAGCTCTGCCAGCGACCTCAAAAAATATTTGTCAGTGTGTAAAATACATACATTGGAGGATATTTTAGAAGCCTCATTCACAATTTCCATGTGGAAAATCTAGCAATTACACGTAGATAAGGAAACGGTGATTTTATAAAGGACTAAATGTACATGTGGATTTTCATAATACATAGAAATTGCAAGGGGGCGTGTTGAGGCATGGTTTGGGTGTGGCTTGGAAGAGTCTAAAATCTACACGTGTATTTCCCATTTCATAAAAGGAATCCATATGTATGACCAAAATTGTCCACATTGGGAATTACAGATGCTCCCTGGAACGTTTAGGTTTCTAAAAAGTGCTCATTTTGGCCAACCCTTTAAGGGAGGGATTAAGGCGGTTATTCTCCTTAGCTTCCTGTTATTTATTTCCCCCATCCACATTGAAATTAATTTCAAAGATAGCAGTCTCAGTATTTAATTGGTGGCAGTGAAACATGTAGGTTTGCAAAATATCAGCTTGCATGTATCTGTTGCAGACCACCAAATTGCAGCACACATGTAGGCTGCCGAGTTGCCTCCATTAATTATTCCTACATATAGATGTGTAAAGTGGTTCCTCATCTCTTCTGCAATCCGATATACCTCGGACTACCAAAACAAGCTCTCAAACCACTACAGCTGGCACAAAACACTGCAGCTCGAATCATATCCGGAGCCGCAAGGCAGGAGCACATCACACCTACACTAAAGGACTTACACTGGCTCCCAATCATTGCTCGCATCAGATACAAGACTATCATAAACCTATTTAAGATAAAAGAACACACATCAGCCAACAGCCTCCACCTGCTCATACAACCGGAAACCAGCGCACGTCCCAGAAGAAGTCAAACACGCAACCGAGTCAGCACCCCAAATGAGTACAAGCACACATGCAAGGACACAACAGACAGAGCTCTCTCCATGGCTGCTCCAACAATATGGAACAATCTACCGGACGATCTAAGGGCAACTCCAGACCTCAAAGACTTCAGAAAACAACTGAAAACCATGCTGTTCATAGAGCACTATGGTCACATCACATAACCTAAGAGAATGGATAACAGCACTCCAATCCTCCCAAACAACTGAATATATATAAAATATGATTCTAGCACCACTGTAAATAGCCCACCCTGTATATAGCTCAAACAAATCAAGCACCCAACACATCCCTCACACAACTAAGTTTTATCCTCACTGCATGTACAACACACACACTTTACCTGATTGCTTGCTGTGATACCACCTTGATTATTAAGATAAGGCGGTTTAGAAATACTGTTAAATAAATAAATAAATAAAATATGTGAGGGAAAATACATGTGCATTCCTGCACGTCCTTATATTTGTTTAAAACAGGCTCCACATTTGGCAAACCTAGTTCTAAAATACCAACAGAACTGTGCTTGTCCCAACCTTAATGTCTCAATTCTGCTCCCCACATACTATCTAAAATTTACCTTATATGAAAAGAGAGCATGGAGGTGATTTTAGAAGGATTACATGTATAAGAGGCTATTTATGCATGTAGATGAGCATGCACATATAAATAGCAATTTTAGAAGAGGCGTTTATTCTGTTATGCAGGCAGCCAGCATGCATGGAACTGAAGGGGCTGTGTTCTGGGTGTGGCTTAAACAGGCCTTAAAACTATTGATGAATTCCCCATTTCACAACAGCAATACACAACTCGGGCACGTGCTCTGCCTCAGATAGGACCTGATCAGCATCAGAACAAGGCGCTAGAAGTTCCAGCCCCCTGCTCCTCACCGCAAGGCCAACCAGGCTGCCCCAGGAGCATCTTTAAAAGTAAAAGCGCCAGCCTCAGGACATCTGTTCCTCTTCCAGCCTCAGGACACCGATCAGCGTCATCGGGGGAGAGCGGGCAGATAAGCAGTTGTACACGATGCCGCACAGAATCAACAGCATATTAATCATCTTCTGCTTAGCTCAATTCATCAAATCTGTGGAAACTTACTTCCACCGACCAGGCCTAATTCCCATAATACAGGGCTATAGCAGAAGGAGTCCTACACATCCAAAATTACAACACTCCTGAGAGACATACCCACCTCATACACAGTTCATCAACCAACAACAAGGGCCCCCAAATGGAAGCCACTACAAGCAGTTAGTTTGAACTGCATGCTCAAAGCTGCTTGTTCCATACGGAACAAATGGCCAACTCTCAGACACAATTAAACCAACCACACCCGTTCAAGAGAACAATAAGATAAACCTAGCACCACCAAACACCCTGGATTATATTATAAATTTCCTCAGGGACCTACATCATAGATACTTAAGAAACAATAAATTGTTAGTTTTAAATTCAAGATTTAAAAAGAGGAGAAAAGATCTCACATATCAACTTTTATCCCTCTAATTGGCGATTACCCGCCGGCAGGGGAAAGGTCTCAAACACCATCAAGGATCTTAAAAACTCCTTTGTATCAATACTTTATTATCAAATTTCAAACTGCCAAGTAGCTAAGCTTAGCTTCTCTAGCCTTAAATATAATGCAATAGTCACCAACTTAAATATTATATTAACTAAGTCAACGTTTTTAAGATCCTTGATGGTGTTTGAGACCTTTCCAATGTCAGCAGGTAACCGCCTATCAGAAGGATAAAAGTTGATAACGGAGATCCTTTCTCCTCTGTTTTTAAATTTTGAATTTAAAACTAACAATTTGTTGTTTGTTGAGTATCTATGGTGTAGGTCCTTGAGGATATTTATAATGCAACTCTCAGACTACATCAAGCACCAAAAGTTAGATAATGTATGTTCTTCGTCACAGAATCGTGGCTTACTGACACAGACATGGTACTAATAAACCAAATCAAATCCCCAAACTATGGCTTCTTTAATTGCCCCAGAGCTAATCAGAAGGGAGGAGGCATATTTATCCTTGCCAGAAGCGAGATACATTTTCACGACCTATCATCGAGTAGCACAGCCAACCTAGATTCCATCACAATTACAAATAAGCATCTAACAGGGCTAATTTACAGAACACCCTCAACAAGCACTGACAACCTTCCCTTAATCCTCAAACTAGAATGCAACTGCCCTATGCAAAGAAAGCCAAATTGGTTGCTGGGTGACTTCAACTTTCCCATGCTCCCAATAAAGAAAACCAATGCCTTCCTGGAAGCAATGAAGGAACTGGGCTATGAGCAAATAGTAAATACACCCACCCACATGAGTGGAAACACCTTAGACCTTATCTTTGCACCCTCATCCACATTCAGTCCAAGCAATCCTACTGTTATCCTGGTCCCCTGGTTGGACCATAGCACAATCATCTTCCAAATCTCCAGAAATCAAGACGAGCACAAGCAATGTTTACCATTACTCAACCTAGTCATCGCTTCTGACACTTTAACAAGTAGTCCTTCCTAAAGAAAACACTACCCATTCTTAATACAGTCATTAAGAACTTGATGGCCTAGTAAATATCTGGAATAGGACCCTAAGTATGACCTCACTCCTATCACACACTATGAAGCCTGTCAAGATGCGCCACACAGTGAAATGGTATACTGCAGAACTACGAGAATCCCTAGAACAACTCAGGAATCTTGAGCGGAAATGGCAGCACTCAAAGTGCTCCCAGGACCAAGCTAATTACATGGCCAGCCTATAAGAACACCACAAAGCAATTGAACTAAAACATAAGGATTGCCATACCATCATCTTGATGTGCTCTCTGAATAAGCTTCGTGATCTCTTTGGAATCATTGAATCCCTATTGAAGGACCCAACGAAGCAAAATCCTACAAACTCCCCCCACCCACAGATGTTTGCTGACCACTTCTAAAAACAAAACTAACATAAATTACATTTGCCAAGTAAACTCTCCAACAGACAACAATAATACTATTATGACTAAGATATCATCCTTTAGCCCAAATATCACATTCTATGTAAACCGCACTGATTTCTAAAGGGTGCAGTATATAAAATTAAATAAACAAGCATACATTTCCAAACATTTCTCCATCAGCATTTATGCCTTCTCCAAGCATGGATAACCTTTTGTACCTGGGGTTTGGAGGAGTGATGGGAGGCAGGGAGAGAACTAATGCTTCTCTCTCTGGTGTTCAAAACCACCTCAAAAAAACAAAATAATGAATTTTGGGGTTCTGTTCTTAAATCAACTCCCCCTGGACACACAGTTTTGGCAAAATCCACTACCTACACCTAGGCACCTACACCTGGCACTTGTATCTGTAGATAGCAAAATCTGCAACTTGCATATGTAAGGGCATACAGTACAAAGCCCAAATAATGCCACTCTAGTTTTGTTTGCTTCTTTGTAAAATGTTTGTTATCACTGTACGTTCCACCAAATACACATATTTTTTGCTTAGCCTTATTCATATTTTATAAAAGACTCCATGCTCAGTCAGTTGTTTATAAAATACATTGCAAATTCTGATAGTAACATAGTAAATGACGGCAGATAAAGACCAGTATGGTCCATCTAGTCTGCCCAGCAATGTCAAAAGTGTCAAAAGTAGGTGCACCTGCCACTCCATGCAGGTCACCCCTCCCCATGTCTTTGTTTAGGGGTGAACCCACCACTCCGTGTAGGGCACCCCTGTTTGTTGAGAAATTAGATAATCTCAACTAGTAAATTAATGGAATTCTTGCTAAACCATAGGATAGTACTGGTTCAGGAATAGAGTGGATTACAGAATGTTGGGTTTTTTTGTTTTTGTTTTTTTTAACAGACATAGGCCTTGTCATACAATCTGATCACCTAATCCAAGAAATTGATCAGATGAATTAGAGCAGGGAAGAGCACTTAGATGTGATTTTGTATAGGTAACTTATAAATAAGCTGAGTGTCCTTAGCATGGACTCTAAATTGATTAACAGATCAGAAACTGGTTGAGTGAGAGGCAATAGAGGGAAGTGGAAAACAGAAGTCACTCTGAGGATAGGAGCATCACCAGTGGCATGCCACAGGGATCAATCCTTGGTCTAGTTCTTTTCAACATTTTTATAAGTAATATTGTAGGAGGACTGTCGGGAAAGGTTTGCCTCTTTATGGCTGATACTGAAATATGCAACAGTGTAGACATCTGGAAGGTGTGGATAATATGAGGCATGATCTGGTGAAGCTTGAAGAATGGTCTATAATTTGGCAGCCAAGATTTAATGCTAAAAAAATGCAGGATCAAATATTTGGGTTGCAAAAACCCAAAGGAGCAGTATAGGGGATGAAGTACCTCTGTACATGAAAGCAGGATCTAGGAGTGATCATATCTGATTATCTTAAGGTAGTCGAACAAGTAGAAAAGCTGATGCTTATGTGCATATGGAAAGGAATGACCAGCAGGAAATAGGAGAGACTGCCTCTGTATAAGTCTCTTTTGAGAGTTCTTTTGGAGTCCTGTGTGCAATTCTGGAGACCACACCTTCAAAAAGATATAAACAGGATGGAGTCAGTCCAGAGGGCAGCTACTAAAATTGTTAATGATTTTCATCATAAAGCATATAGGAACAGATTTAAATATCTAAACATATGGAAGAAAAGCAAGGGGGAAAGATATAATTGAAAAACTTAAATACCTACATGGTATAAATGCACAGGAAGTGGGCTTCTTTCAATTGATAGGAAAATCTTGAATGAGGAGTCATAGGATGGCACTGAAAGAGGGTAGACGCATAGATATATTTCTTTACAGAAACAGTGATGGCTGCATGGAATAGCCTTCCAATGGAGGTAGTGGAAATGAATTTGTGAAAGTATGGGAAAAGTATAGATTTTTGAGGGAGAGGAAGGGATTGTAGAGCTTAGTAGTTAGTGTATATAAGCAGACTGGATAGGACATATGTTCTTTATCTACCATCATTTTCTATATTTCTATGGATGCCCCTTTCCAATTATGGATGATCTATACAAAACTGGGGTTCATATCAGTTGGGGTTTGTGCAAGGAACTTTGGGTTGTTTGGGAGAGATGCACAGAGCAGTACAGCTCAGTTCAAAAGACTATCCTGGATTGGTTCTCTAACTCCACAACTCCCAACTGGCTGTTAGTAATCTATGCTGCTTTCATTATTCACTAATCAATTTAGTTATAGTATTAGTAGTATTTAATTCTAATTTCCATTCCATGTTTCTCAATTTTATTTTTGACATTGTCTTATGATATTGTAATTTAATTGTATATAATCCTATGTAAAATATAGACATTAAACACAATTTCATTCCATTCATGCTTTGCTGTTCAGTCAAAGACTCAGTCACCTCTGATGTGAGCACATTACCATAAGTTTGATTATAATTGAATGGGTAGTTGAATTCTGGAAGCTGAGGATCACTTGTATGTAGATTCAAGGACAAGCGAATATAGATTTCAGAAAACTGTAAGAGATTCAGACTTTGATTTGGGGAAAAATACAGAGGGGGCCACAGGCCTCAAATATGATTTGTGGTTGTAAGAGGGTTTATTTTTTGGAATGAATTCTATTAAAAAGATAAATCATGACTGCCAAAGTCCCATCTTAATGGAGTTGTTCAGTGTTTGGAATGAGGCTGTGAAGGGTGCTGATGGATAGAGAGACTTGATACTGCCTTTTCCCTCTCACACATTAGGGATGTGCAGTCATTTGAAATGACATTAGAAAGGTCACTGATATTTCCCATATCATTTCAAGTTATTTTCAAATGAAAATAGAAAAAAAACCTTCCAAAATTCCATCATTTCCTGTCTGTCATGTGTGCACTATTGAGCAAAGGTGCATACTATGGGATGGTATTGCTCACTGTTGACCAATAGTGTCCACTATTCATGAATATAGCTCACTATGCATGAATAGTGAGCACTATTGCTCAATAGTGTGTGCTATTAATAACATTTCCCCCCAAAACAAATTTAAAACAAAACGAAAAACCCCCAAACACATGAAACTAAACAAAAAAAAAGAATTTTTGGCCTGCATATCCCTATCACGCATACACAAGCATTTCCTGCCTTCCTCCCCCACTATGCACACACTCACATACACAAGAGGTGTCATATTTGCTTTATAGAAAAAGAGAAGACAGTATAGGCTTCTATTATTCATTGCCCCATCAATGTATTCCAAACCTGCCAATGAAGGGGGTCATTTTGTGAAGCATTTGCCTTGTGTAAAGTCTGTCTTGTGGAAAAGGGTTTTCATATAATTATATGACCGCAAGTGCATGTTAAAAGCTCACATGCAGAAAGTGGGCAGCTACATTCATGTGATTTGTGTATGAGCCATCCCAGAGATATAATTTGGGCAGAGATGAAATGCGTGCACAGTTTTATAAAATATGCATGAACACACCATGAGGGTCATTCTAAAAGGTTTAGTCATGGTTTGGACATCTGCAGACATGCACATGGATGTTGAAATCATGCACACGTCTCTGTAACCATTCCACAAATGCCGTTTACAGACATCTCCAGTATGGGGACATTCAAATAGGCATGAGGGGTGGCGGAGGCGTGTCTGGGGAAGGGCAATGGACTTACATGTCCCTGTTCGATCCCAGAAGCAGTGGAGCCATCTGCAGGCACCTGCGTGTTTATTCCTGCTCCAGGCACGAATAGGTATCAGGAAATTGCTTTCACCTTTAAAAAAATCCAGAGTGTGTAGAGAAGATGGAGAATTAAATGACTAGCTTTAGATTACAAAGTCCCACACTGGGATTTGAACCCTGGCCACCCAGCTCTTAAGCCACTACTCTAACCATTATACTATTAGACATTTTGTTCTGAAATACTCTCCTGGAGATATCTGTATAGACATTTGATGCACATGCATATCGGGTACATCCACCTTTCTGGATTTGTGCCTGAACTTGCACGTGCCTGCCTTTCTTTTCAAACGTTCGGGCTTTGATGTCCCAGATTGCACTTAGAAGCACATTCCAAATGGGACGTCCAAGGGGATAATGTTATAACAGGCTGCCTAGATTTATGCATGAACAACATGCATAAATCTAGATATTTTGCTAAGATATGCATGTAAATGGCCCTACGTGTGGAAATGCTACCGTTGTGATTTTGCAAGTCCATGTGCACATCCGATCGCACATACTTTCACTGTGGGCATGCATGGAGAAGAATATGGGTGAAGCATAGGCAGATCACAAGATTACATGCATAAAATTATAGAATACTATAATTTATAGATGGTTCCTTGCAAATTTCAGTGTGGGCATTTGCCTTAAATTAAGGTGCGTTTTTAGCTATTGACATTAGTATTTTATAAAGTAAAGTATGCATGAGTTTGACTTTATAAAATAGGCATGAAATATGCACCTAAACACACTCAATAACTATGCAGGAGTTTATAAAATTACCCTCTTAGGTGGCAATTTTCGAAACTTTTCCTGCACATAAAACCATGTTTGTAAATTTATCCCAGCTTTGCAAGCGCAAAGGTCTGCCCATTGACATGGCGAGGTGTACTTTTACATAACAGAGGTGTAGGCATGGGCTGGGATGAGATCTAGATGGAGCAGAAACAGAGTCATGATTTATGCATGCAAATCTATGTGCAAGTTTACCTCTAGTATTTTATGATGACACATAGGTGCCTATGTGTCTTTATAAATTAAGCTAGAAATAAGCACTATATGACCTTCACATATAGGTGACCTGTTATAAAATGACCCTTATTAGAATACACATAAAAATGCATGGGGAGGATATTCTGTAGCGGCAGCTAGCGCTTGTAAAGTGGCTAGCTGTTGCTGCAGACCTGTGAGCCCAGATAGTCAATGCCGGGGTCACGTCCACCCACTGGCATTGAATATTCAGGTTGGCCAGATAGTGTCACAGCTTACCGGGCAGTGGCAATATTCAGCTGCTGCCTGGTTAGCTAAAGCCGTGAAAGTTAGAGATAACTGGCTAGCAGCTGAATATCACAGCTAGCCGGTTACCCCCATGTACCACCTCTGCTCTGTGCCAGAATGTCCCAATGCTAGCCGCTAAATATCCCGCTGAGCGCCATTTAGGAAATTTATAGGTCTGTAAACCACCTAAATGGCTTTGAATATCCCCCCTACATCTTAGAGCAGGTCTGAACAAGGACATGCCTGCAGACATCCCCAATGTTTCTGGAATCAAATGGGGGTCATCTAAGTTCATTGCACTTCCCCAGACACACCTTAACCACACCCCCTACCTATTTGGACATCCTTGCACCAGAGACATCTCTAAACATCATTTGTAAAACGGCTCCAGAGACATCTCCGTGATTTGGACGTCCAAATCATAACTAAGATTTTCAAAAGGATTCTCATGGGCACCAATGTTGCCTTTATAAAACAGGCTTAAAAAAGGCGTTTTGTTATAAAATCAAGCCCAACCAAACCAACTCTGTAGATGCAGACGTCGTTCAGTCTTTCGCCTTTGTGCAGACTTGCAAGAATTCTGCAAGCGCTGTCTGCCACTTGTGATGCAATTTCAGCTCCTAATTCACTTCACACAGCCACTGTACAGCTTTGACATGCTATTCTTAGAGGCCCTTTTACTAAAAGGTGCGTTGCATTTAGCCCAAATACTAACGTGCATTAAGAACAAAGCCTCCGTGGTAACTGTCAGGCGTGTGGGCAGCATGTTCCTGGTAGTTAACATACAGATGCAGACCCTAATGCACAGCCGATTATCTATTGAGGTGGCATTAGCTGCACCCACAATACCTGCATTATTGACAATGTATGATATGTCCTCCTGTACTAACTGCAATGTACCCAACTCTCCACCCTACCCTGTCCATTCACAATCCCAACATGCAATTCACAGTGCGCGAATCAGTGCGTGGGAACTGTCAGAACCCCCTGATAATAGTTACCACAGGCCTAGAGTGGTTACTGTGTGTTAACTGCTTAGCACACTTTAGTAAAAAAAAAGCCCCTGAGACAGCAAACTATGAAGTTAGATTGAAATCGTAGAGGTCAGAAAAAAGATTTTGTTCCTGTACTAATCCATTCAGTCACCACTAATTAGCAGGTTCCAACTTATCACTAGTCGCTGCACGATTAAAAGTTCTAACATAATAACATAGTTGGCGACCATAGGAAAAGACCAATTAGCCAATTTGGTCTGCCTAATTATTTCTGCCTATGCTATAAGTATATATCCCAGCTTCCAGCCACAGAAGCTTAGCCATTTGTAGGATATCACCCCTTATCCTTATGCACTGGATGTGGTATACTTGGATTCGGCAAAAGATTTGGTACCGATCCATACAGAAGGTTCATAAAGAAAATGAGCAGTCTCAATATAGGCCTCCAAAGTGGCAGATAGATTAGAAATTGGTTGAGTTATACACAATGGGCCCGATTCCGTCCTAGACATTCCAACCCTCTGTACGTCTGGTCGGAACCGGACACACAGAGTGACCCAGGATTCTGATCCCGCAGGGCACGTCTAGCCCCACAGGATCAGAATCGAGGCCTGTACGTGCAAGTCAGGACCCCAATTCAGTCTGGCCTGCATGTACAGGCCTTGCCTGGCTAGCTCAGTTAGGGCTTTTCAAAGGAACCACAGCGCCATGGCGTCCGGTTGCCATGGCACTATGGCTTCATTGCAAAGCCGTGATCCCTGGGCACCAGCGCTAGAACAGAATCCCCCACAGCCCGACCCCTGATCTGGCCTCCTAAGGCCAGGGCCAGGCTGCAGGGAAAATCCTCTGCCCCCTCTGCGCCCCGAACCCACCATCCTCTGCCAACTAGGGGAAACTTATTCCATCTCCAAGGTGGAATAAGTTTCCTGTTCAAGCCGCCAGTCCCAGACATACAGGGTCGATATTGGAATCGGCCCTGTACATCCAGGGCTGATGACCGCCCACTGCCTGCCCTGACACCGCCCCGATCTGCCCCTTTCCCGCCCCCATCTACCTTCCCTGTACAATGTGCGGGGAAGGTAGATGGGATTGGAAAAGGGCCCATCCCTGCTATTCGTGCCTCAGAATGACCCCAAATGGAGGGGAGGGGAGGGGACTGTAAATCAATTTCACTCTAGGGTAAGAAAAGTGATTAGAGGATCCTAAAACTGCTGCATGCCAGATACTTCACAATCCTTTCCTTCAGAAGAGTTTCAAGTGTCCTGAATCTAGTGGGTTGCAAGATCTGCGGCCTCATGTTTCTGTGGGGTGTTAGTCTTGATGAACATGTGGTCTTCATGCAAAAGATCTGGTAATACTCAATATGGAATCACACACCAACCTTAGAGAGGGATATGGGCAACTTTCTGCAGCACTTACTTCTTCCCATACACAGTGCCCTGCTACGAGGACCCCAGCAAATAAAGGTCCACATGGAACCTCCTATTTAAATCTCAATAAAAGTTACAAATGCCAAAGATCCAAAATACTAAAGCGCATGAGTTAGAGCTGCCTTCCAGTGCTGCAGAAATGCTTGGCCCCAGCCTCTAATTATAACATTACATCTAAATACTAGATTTGTTTTCTTTTCATTTTAAACAACTTGATTAGTTGAACCATTTGTGGGCTTAGTTTGTAATGGGGCCATTAATCCTAGAATCCCCAATGCAACTCTATAAAGAGCAGTGTCATCAGAATACAGATGCAATAACAATTGTCGACATATAGTACACACATTAAGGACCCTTTTTAATCAGGGGTCATTGTTTTCCGCAAAGCAAAGCCCAGATGACTAGACAGGCGGCATATTCTAATAATGAAACTCCTCTGGATACAATTACAACAAATCTGAGACTATTATTTCTTCAGCTCACTTTGGTGAATTTTGATGCTTATTAGAGTGAAGCATTAAGGGCTGGCTAGAATGAGACCTGATAGAAACAGGAAAGCACAACGTACTCCCTACCATACCAGCACCGAGCCCTAAGCCAAGCGCTACCTGTGCACTTTAGTCTTGCCCTACAACGCCCCTTGCTATTCGAATATTCATATATCCTTTCTTGCCTTTGCCAATGCACCGGCCTGTAGCATCTCATGCCATTGTAATACTGAGAACTCCCTTTCCATCCACACACATATGCAGCTCTGATAATACACCGCAATCCTGCCTTGCAATATCTCCTGCTATTCCAGTAGTAAGATCTCCTTCCTACTTCTGCTAATGCACCTCATTCTTGCCCTTCAGTGCCATTGCTGGACCTCCTCTTAGCAAAGATTGCCCTTGCTACTAAATGCTCTCTCTTGTGACGGGTTTATGAGGTGTATACACAACTTAAAAGCATTTCAAAGACCATCCAAACCTTTTTTGCCTTCAGATTTGAAGTAGTAATATCCTTTCAAAGCCACATCCTCCTTATATATTAACTCTGCAAACAAGACAGGTATATAGGGCGGGATGGTGTCGGTGCTGGGAAGCATCATGTAGGTGTAGAGCTAGACAGGATCTGTGCAAGGGTATCGGGCACCCAAGGTAAATCTTCAGCCTTAGTCCTCCCATCCCCCACCCCCAAGATTTTGCTAATTAAACTAAACAATTATGATCATCCCACCACCCCTCTCACAACAACAATCCTCTAAAAAGGCAGAATTGAGCAACATGCTTTTAAATATTAAACATTGCTTTGTATGTGTGCGCGTGCGATGGTTCTCCCTGGGTGCTGATGGCTTTTTTTTTTTGAAGGCTGGCGGTTTTTCTCACGGCGAGCATTGCACTGCTGTGTTTCTGGATGCGCGACGTTGGGGTGAGCTCCCTGATGAAGCCGATTGGCGAAACACCTGGTGTTGGGGCGCCAGTATCGCTGCCAAGAGTGCTGCTGTCTTCTGACGCCGTCGTGGAAGTTTCATTACAGAGTCCTTCCTCATGCATCTGGCTGCCTCTTCTTGCTGTTTAAAGCTAAATTACTTTTGTTACTCTTTTGCTGTTGAATTATGTTGCCTTCCTGAGCTGGATTATTTGGTTTATCAGCACTTTATTCTCAGCAGTTTTTTGGGGTTTTCTTTTGGACCTTTTTTGTGTTTACCCCATTAATAAGGTTTTTTTGACCATTGATGTCATATAGAGTGGTGCCGATCTAGGCATTTCTGAGTATGCCATTGGACTTCCTCATCCTCTTTGTTTCGATTTGCATGAGGATTGGCTGAGGTCTTTTTTCCTTTATTACTGCTGATGTTGTTATTATTATTCATTATTTTTTCACTCTCCTTTTTGTTGGATTTTTGATTAGTTTGGTGCAGTGTCCAAGGATCGCTGTCCGTATCTTTATTTATATTTTTGACTTCTGTTTTGGTCTCTTTCTTTTGGGGGTCTTTAGTTTATTTGAGTCTGCTGGTTCTGGCTTCCAGGAGTAATTTTTACTATATAGTGTAACTACGTTTAGTGTATGCCAGTTTCCACATTACCTTCACCTCATGAGTTAGAGTGGGACATGGGCAGGTTAGCGGCAGAGAGTGGGTGTGGTGAGCACCATGGCTTCAGTGCATGGGTACATAACACACACTAATGACATGCAGTGGTTTTGTACTAGTATGTCATGATATGACCCCAGCACTGAATATCTCGCCTTAAATTAAAATGGTGACGGCCAGCCACTAAGTGCGTGAGCTGCCACCACCGAATACGGCCACAATACGCATACTCCCTCATGATGGTCACTGTAGAGCATGGGCACAATATTGAAAGCAATTAACAAAGTTAGTGCCCCCGCTGAATGCCCCAATTCTAGCCAGCTAGCATCGGGGTGTTCTGGGTGGAACGGAGACAGCACCCAGGAATGAGCAGGCAGTAGCGATATTGAGCCGCCGCCTGGTTATCTTTAAGCGGCAGAAATTAGGCACCTTAAAGGCTGGCCTAACTTTCACTGCAGGAGTAACCAGGCAGCGTTGAATATCGCCGCTGACCAATTAGCTTCGGCACTATCTGATCAACCCGGATAGTCAATGCCAGTGGCTAGATAAGGCCCCAGTATTGAATATCAGGCCCTATATTTTTGACCAGCTGCAATGTTAATATCCCATCTCTGGAGCTTTATCAACCAAGACATTAAAATTGTATGTCGCAGGGCTTCAAATCATGAACAGGGGCATGTACCCCCTTGTTCCTGATCAAATTCATTTGGGGAACTTTTAATCAGCTTTTTCACAAATGGAGCTAAAGCTGGACATAGTGGCTGCATTCCCTGAGTCTTTAAACTCAAGTCCAGAGGACTCAGCTTGCTTCAGGCTGTATCTGCCACACATTCTTACTCAGTCCTCTCCTCACCTTCACTAATCCCTGATGTGCTCATGAAACCAAATCATTTTGTCTTAAAATATTCAATAACGACATACATTTGACCTCACTAGACAGAAGTTTCCATAACCTAATCATGAAAAATGTAACACAATTTTTTCCTAAAATCAAATGTAATTCCCCTTTCATTGCTTTAGTGCATTGTCTGTTTTCTTCCTATCACCAAAATGAATAAACATCGTCTCACTGCTCATGTAGTCTGAAGCTGAAAGAACTTGCTAATTCTAGACACTAGGTAAAGGATCAGTTCTAGAAACTATGCTAATGAAATGCATATTACAATTATTTGCAATTCTTCTTTTGTCCTCAATGACCTTGCATCAGGCTCTACACAAGAAGATGGCTTAAATTTACTTAAACTGATATTGTCCCTGAGACAGTTGGTTTGCAGTCCTTTGAGTTACGTGAATTTTCTATTAAGCAGTCATTGTAACCATTTCTGTCTTAATATATTTCTTATTGTATTCAAGGTAGAAAATCAGATTTTAAACTAAAGCTCATAATATTTGTGGTGATTATGTTAATGATATATAATCACATGGTAAACTATGTCTAAGGAGATTCAGGTTGATCTGCAATGTCATATTGTTCGAAGGTGGCAGACAATTTTCTAACAGAGCACCTAGGATACGGACTAGGCCCAGAGGAGAACATTGTAGGTCTTACGTGGCATCTGCCATAAATAGTGGCTTTTTCAAGTATAGATTTCTTACATGTGCAAACCAATTTCCTTTTGCTGCCCACTCCATCTCCTGCCCGGCCACAGCTCTCCCAGGAGGGATCGAGCACGCGGCGAAGAGAAGGACGCCCTCCGGTCTTCCCTGCCCAATCCGGGCGGCCCAGCTGATCCAAATAAGGAGCGCCATCGGGCGCAGGCTCCTTTTGCTGCCCACTCCATCTCCTGCCCGGCCGCAGCTCTCCCAGGAGGGATCGAGCACGCGGCGAAGAGAAGGACGCCCTCCGGTCTTCCCTGCCCAATCCGGGCGGCCCAGCTGATTCAAATAAGGAGCGCCATCGGGTGCAGGCTCCTTTTGCTGCCCACTCCATCTCCTGCCCGGCCGCAGCTCTCCCAGGAGGGATCGAGCACGCGGCGAAGAGAAGGACGCCCTCCGGTCTTCCCTGCCCAATCCGGGCGGCCCAGCTGATTCAAATAAGGAGCGCCATCGGGCGCAGGCCCCTTTTGCTGCCCACTCCATCTCCTGCCCGGCCGCAGCTCTCCCAGGATGGGTCGAGCACGCGGCGAAGAGAAGGACGCCCTCCGGTCTTCCCTGCCCAATCCGGGCAGCCCAGCTGATTCAAATAAGGAGCGCCATCGGGCGCAGGCTCCTTTTGCTGCCCACTCCATCTCCTGCCCGGCCGCAGCTCTCCCAGGAGGGATCGAGCACGCGGCGAAGAGAAGGACGCCCTCCGGTCTTCCCTGCCCAATCCGGGCGGCCCAGCTGATTCAAATAAGGAGCGCCATCGGGCGCAGGCTCCTTTTGCTGCCCACTCCATCTCCTGCCCGGCCGCAGCTCTCCCAGGAGGGATCGAGCACGCGGCGAAGAGAAGGACGCCCTCCAGTCTTCCCTGCCCAATCCGGGCGGCCCAGCTGATTCAAATAAGGAGCGCCATCGGGCGCAGGCTCCTTTTGCTGCCCACTCCATCTCCTGCCCGGCCGCAGCTCTCCCAGGAGGGATCGAGCACGCGGCGAAGAGAAGGACGCCCTCCGGTCTTCCCTGCCCAATCCGGGCGGCCCAGCTGATTCAAATAAGGAGCGCCATCGGGCGCACCCGCGCCTTGCGGGCCCGCGCCGGAGGGCCTCACAAGAGGGCCCTTTGGCGTGGCCCTTAGGCGGGGACCTCCAAGGAAAGCAACAGCCTATTGATTGGTCTTCTTTATGCTGAACCCCTGCACCCCGGCTTTATTCACCTCTGCCCTCCCGCACCCCGGCTCACCAACAGCTCTCCCGGCCGGGATCGAGCTGCCGGGGATACAGGGCCTGCCTCCAGCTGAAGTTGCCCAATCGGGGCAATCAACAATCTGCAATCTAAAGAAAGCGCCTGCAGTTGGCCCAGATACCGCAACGGACACGTCATACAGAACCAACGCAAGACTTCCCAGCAATTTGAACTCTCTTAATGTCTGCTCACGCTGCCTTCCGCAAGTATAACCTCGTTAATAGAGCCACTGCATATCAGGTCCATGTTATTTAGCTACTATACTGTTGTCAGCAAACATCAATAGTTAGTCACCACTGTGCCATTGGTAGTATCCAAAGCACTGTTGTAAGTAATATTCCTTTACAAATCAACCGCTTTACTGTTGTCAGTAGCCAGTCTCTATACTATTGTCAGTAGCCAGTAATATTCCATTGTCAGTAGCATTCCATTGCAAATCAGCCACTATACTGTTGTCAGTAGCCAGTCTCTATACTGTTGTCAGTAGCCAGTAATATTCCATTGTCAGTAGCATTCCATTGCAAATCAGCCACTATACTGTTGTCAGTAGCCAGTCAGTAGCCATTCTCTATACTGTTGTCAGTAGCCAGTAATATCCCATTGCAAATCAAACTCTATACTGTTGTCTGTAGCCTTATTAACTCCAGTCACCATCGTAGTGCTAGCAATAACCTACTATTGTCAGCAATCTACTTTACTGTTGTCAGTAGTCTCACCAGTTCCAGTCATCAAGTTATTGTACTAGTTAGCTAATTTTAACCATTGCCTGCGATCATAGTGTCTGCTGTCACACAATATACCACACTAAATACCAAGAGTTTAGTCAATAACTTCCTGTTAGTCTAACCAGATTGACCCACTCCCATTCACATAGTGCTCTGACAAGATGGGTTCCCTCATTACCACCATAATAGGATGCTATTTCGTCCTTTCAGGCTGGCTCTCCAACTCTCTAGCCTCAACCACAGCATCCAACCAGATTCCAATATTACTGAGCCATGGGAGAAGGTGGACTAGTGCTTCCCATAACAACATAACTTGGGACTCCCGCTCACACCACCCCCATCTGTTACACATTGCTCTTCAACACAATATGAAACCGAAACAAATTCAAAACTCCTACCCTCATAACCTAAAATGTGCCCTCATCAATGCCCGTTCCATCCGGAAGAAGTGGCCAGCCGTCACTGACATAATTGCCAGCCATGGCCTTGATATACTCATGGTCACGGAGACGTGGTTATCTGCTGAAGACAACGTAATACTCAACCAGCTCCTCCCTCAGAATTTCACCATACATTCAAGTCATAGGCAAGAAAAAAGAGGAGGTGGCGTGCTCATCCTCACCAGGACAGACCTCCATTTTCGAACAGTGCACACCACCAATACAAACTACCTTGAGACCGTCACCATCTCCAACAAACGCTGCATAATCAACCTGCTTTACAGAGCACCTTCAGCTTCCCCAGATGATCTCGCGGCTATCATCGATTTGGCATCCAACACTCATAACCCAGGCCTCCCAAATTGGATCCTAGGCGACTTCAACCTGCCTACATTGCAAGATCATCAAGCAACAGCCTTCTTGGATGCCCTGGAAAATCTTGGCTTCAAGCAACTAGTTAATGATTCTACCCATATTAAGGGAAATATCTTGGACCTTGTATTCGCCCCGCAAACCTCTCTTAACCCAGCCCAGGATCCCATAACCTCCATAACTTCTGTTCCTTGGTCAGACCACAAACTGATCATCATTCAGATTCCCTCCTACAAAGCCTACACAAAAACCAACAAAATCCAAAGCAACACCGCAAGACCGCCCTCTCGATCTTTCAAGCCTTACAACAGAGATCTTATCCTTGCTGAAACGCAGCAACTCATCTCTGAATCCACCCAGAACCTTGACAACCTTATTTCTCAATGGAACAATTGCCTCAGCTCAATTGCCCTACATACAACATCCAACAGGCCTTCAGGTAAAAGAGTAAGTGCCCCATGGTACTCAGCTGATCTTAAAGCATCACTTAACCACTTACGGAAACTGGAGAAACGCTGGCGCCGATCTCACTCTTTAAATGACCTGTCAGCATACAACTGTCATCTGGCTGCACATCGCAACGCAATCACCAACACGATGAAGCAGTACTACTCTGACACCTTAATGAGATCACTTAATAAACCACATGACCTCTTCGACCTTGTCAAGACTTTATCCAAGGAACCATCCTCTGGACCTCCATTTGAGCTACACCCACAAGATTTTGCAACCTATTTACAATCCAAGATATGTCAGACCAACAAAACCTCTACTATAGCCTCTACCACAGAGCAAAACTGCCAAACAACCCTAACCATGTTTTCTACCCCCTCCAAGAGAGGAATTGAAGACACTATTGCAGCCCTTAACACCAGTACTGCTCAGACTGATCCATGCCCAGCCTTCTGGATCAAGGAGCTTCGCACTCACTTTAGCTCAGTACTGGCCAAAATAATGAATCTCTCCTTCTCAACTGGCTCCTTCCCTTCAGCCCTTAAACACACCTCTATCAGACCTCTGTTAAAAAACTGCAAGCTTGACCCCCAACAGGTGGAATCCTACAGACCCATATCTAGTATTCCACTACTCGCGAAGATCATTGAAAAGGAGGCCCAAAAGCAACTGCAGGATCACATTGACTCCGCTGCACCATTAGACCCCTGCCAACATGGTTTTAGGGAATTCCATGGAGTGGAAACCCTCCTTACCACCCTCTTCTGCAAAATAATCACTGGCATTGACGACATCCGTCAAGGATTTGCACTCATCTTTCTGGACATCGCTGCAGCTTTTGACTCAGTAAATCATGAGCTTCTACTAGGACGTCTGATTGACAAAGGCATTAATGGAAAAGCGCTTGAATGGTGCAGATCCTACCTGGCCGAGAGATGGCAGCATGTCCGTTCTGGAGGGATAAAGTCTGAACCTTTCCACCAAAGCCAAGGAGTACCCCAAGGATCCTCCCTTTCTGCGCTCCTTTTCAATATTTACATGCAGCCAATTTGTAATATCATCCGGTCTTTCAATGTTGACTGCATGTTATATGCAGACGATGTCTTACTTTACATTCCCTTCTCTACCGAGCATCTTGACCTCTCCCCACTGACGAGTTGCTTCAATGCAATATCTGACTGGCTCCTGTCTCAAAACCTCAGAATACAACATAAGAAAACTGAAGTACTCTTCATAACAAGGAATCCCAATTTTACACCCCCAAAATATCTTAAAGTAAAAGAAGCGGAGTTGCAATCTAAATCCTCAGTTCGATATTTGGGAGTCACACTAGATCAACGCCTAGACATGAAAGCCCACATAGGAAACATAGTCAGATCAGTTTACTACAAGATACGCTCACTTAGACACCTACGTTCCATGCTTGATCCAACTGATTTCCGGACAATCTTCCAGGCGTTGATTATACCCCATTTCGACTATGCCAACGTCATATTACAAGGTCTTCCCCAATCTACATTAAACCCGCTTCAGCTAGCCATGAACGCGGCAGCAAGAGTCATCCATGGAGCCTCCAGGTACGACCACATTACGCCCCTGCTGATACAGTTGCATTGGCTTCCTATTCAAGCTAGAATAGTTTTCAAGACCTTGATAATTACTTTTAAAGCTGTCAATAATCTCACATCGACATCCTTATCCTCACTTATCCATAGCACATCTCCAAATAGAGCAAGGAGATCCATGGCTATAAACTCCCTCAAAATCCCGATGGAACTTACTACTTGCACTAAATCGACAGCCAACAGAGCCTTCAGTCTCAGTGCCCCAATATGCTGGAATGCACTACCCCCTGATATCCGGGCTATTAGGAGCCTGACACAGTTTAGGAAAGCCCTCAAATGCCACCTCTTCAACAAATACCTTATTGAACCCAATGGCGTCACCTAGAGCCCAATAACACTCACTGATACCAGTCCCAGATAAATCTAGGGTATATCAACAACTCACCAAGTGTGATATTCATTCCTATAGTGGGCTGGTTTCTCTATGTATCTTCTGTGTATATGATTCCATGTAGTATGTTTTGTAAATAGTTACCCCGGTTATCCAAGTTATTTATACCCTGTTACCTGTAAACTCATACGTGTTAAATGTACTGAGCATTTTGTTCCATGTGAACCGCGCTGATGTTGAATAGTGCGGTATATAAGAGACTGTAAATAAATGTAAATAAATAAATAAAATTTACTGCTCAAATGACTGGGATGCACAGATTCAAAGAGTGTGTGTTTCGGGCATGGGTTGGGCAGTCCAAACAATTATGGGGGTGGTAGCGACGACCAGCACACTTAAAGCAACTGGCTGTTGCCACTTTAATTTAAATCCCTATAGTCAATGCCTGGGCCATCTATGGCCGCTAGCATTAAATATCCAGTATGCCCCAACAGCGAATTAGCTATCTGGTCAGCAGTGATATTCAGCTACTTGCTGGATAGCCAAACAGGCTAAAGTTAGGCCACAAAAAGCTGTCCTAACTTCAGCCAGTTAAGGTTAATTGCCCAGCAGTTGAATATGATAGCTGCCTGATTAGCTTTGGTTGCCTCTCCCCCCACTCTACCCTTGGAACACCCCAATGCTAAGCGATTAGCATCAGGCCATACAAATCGGGTAGGACAGGAGATTCAGTGGCACTAAGCGCTTTAGTGCCGCTGAATAGCCTGCTGAGCGCAGTTTGGCAAGCCTGCCAACCAGCTCGACTGTTTTGAATATGCCCCCCTATATGTGTATTTCCCATTTTACAATGGAGAACGCGCATATTTTAAAAAAATTCCTATGTCAGCTTTTGCCCCTTCTCCATGGTGCACATACATTTCGGGTGCAGCTCGAAATCAGTGACTGAGGGGCAGTTGTGTTTAGTCCATTGGTACTTTCTATCCCCTTTTGGGGCATTGTTCTTGATTTGGCTACACTTATATGTTTACGTTTCTGGAGTACAGCTCTTGCATGTGAGAGCACATATAAATGCTCTTATGTGTAATGTATGTGGAAACTGAAAATCAGCGTTGCATGTAGAAGCTGCTGAGCGATGCCACTCTCTCTCTCTCTGAATGTGTAGTTTTATGGAATGGATGCTCCTACTGCATACATAAGGAAATACCATGTACAGCCCGAGCTTTTTGTAAAATCCTGGGGGAATTGTGAACATCTTGGACTCAATGTCCCCATTCCCACCTGAAATGCTATAGAAAATGGGCTTCTGGGTGCATGTATTGTGCCTATTTTAGAAAAGTCATATGTACATTATAAAGTTACCCCAGGAAAGGTAGGAACCATAATATGTATGTTCCAAAAAGGAGCACGTTTCATGAAGTACGCACTTGAGTGGCAATCCCACCCCAGCTCTGCCTATTCTCCATCCCAGGGACTGCCTACAAATATATATATATCCTTTTACTTTTCCAGTAGTAGCTCAAGGCAAGTTACAAGCAGGTGCTTCCCCTGTCCCCACAGGGCTTACAATCTAAGCTTGTACACAAGGCAATGGAGGTTTAAGCGACATGTCCAAGGAGTGCCAGTGAGATCTGAACACTGGTCTTTGCTCAGCAGGCTGCTCCTCTGCTCCGATTATCATGGAAAAGCAATTTTATAACAGGACGTCCATATCTGAAGTCTAACAGGGCATCTATTTTAAGCCTATTTTATACAGGCAACAAAGGCAGCTGCACTTGCAGAACCAGCCCCAAATACTCACACAGAAACTTAAACCTGCTGCAGAACTGGTGTAAATGTGTGTGTACTTTACGTATGTACCTATGCATTTTATAAAATACATCCAAACATTACTACTCTGCCCTCGGGAACATGTATGCACGGTGCACACATAAATAGGTGTGCCCGCTTTTTATACGTGTATGCAGCTGGGCAATTTTATAAACTCCTTTTTCAGTGTATAAAACAGGTTTTACATGCAGAAACGGCTTTATTAAAAGACCTCCATCTGTTTCTGTGTATACTTTGTAAACATACATACCCCCAGACTATCTTATGAGCCCACTTGATTACACAAAATGCTGTTCGATATGCTCAGGTCATTTTTTAAATTACCACCACAGTGTGCACATTGCAAAGAATAGCTAGAAGGATTGTTCAGATGGGTCTCATTCCTGGCTGAGTTGCTGAATTCCTCCTGGTGGCTGGGACACTGCCTGTTAACAGCTGGATAGGAACCAGTAAAACCAGGGATCTTATAATGCATGTATGTGTGAATGTATCTTATCTGGTATAGAAAGGCAGAGAATCTAGAACTTCTGGTACAGCATTTCTGCCTCTTGCAGTCTCCCTAGGTCTCAGGCACATATTGCATTGAGCAAGATCTCCCAGTGAGGGTTATCTTTACTTTCCTCAAAGCATGATGAAGTCTCGATCTTCTTTCCTCTGTCTTCACCTCTTCCCTCTACCCCTCTCCCCCCCTTACACCCACACTCAAGCCAAACCTTCTGGAAGCTTCTTGGTGCAGATGCAAGGCAGGGTTGAAATAACTCCATAAACTGAATGAATTAAATGTGCAGCTGGAAAATGCCTCGAGGAAATTCTCCTGCTTGGAAAGAGCAATTAGATCTTCAACAAAACTACAGAAGGACTAATCCCAAAGTAATATTGCATTGTATGCAAAGTCTGGAAATAACTGCAGAACTCCATACTTCCAATAGCTGACAGCAGCCAAGCTTTAAGATAATTCATGGATATATGGAATCTGCTAGGTATTACAGAGTTACATTGGTTTTTATTTTATTTAAGAATATTTGATATGCTGTCAGAAACCTGTCATCCTGGCGGTTCACAAAAGCAGTAAATACAGCAAACAATAAAACAACTCAGTCAACACATACAAAGCGACATAAATAACTCATTCAAAAAATACAGACAATAGCCAAAGTTAGGTGCAATTGGAAGGGAGTGAGTAACACAACATCCTAAACCCTAAAATGTATTTATTTAGCTGGTTTTATACACCTCCTTATCAAGGTGTCAAGGCGGATTACATGGAACAGTGAGGTATTAACTGAACTAATTTAGGCTAGCATACAAAGAACTGGAACAGTAGCTACATAATAACTTTAATAGTAAACAGTTTAAATGTTAAACCACAAACCCTCTGTTGAGAGGGTGAGGGAGAGGGTAGGTGAGGTGGGGGGGGGGGGGGTTTGCTTGTGTGGGGTTGAAATTAGGTAGGTCCTTCACCGAAGTGCTCCTTAAATAGAGGTGTCTTTAGCTTCTTTCTAGTTTTGCAGGTCTGTTGGGCAGCAGATATCGGGTGATAGAGCATTCCATAGGTGTGGAGCATAGAGGGTGAATGCTCCGTTTGATGTTGTTTGGCTGCTTTCTGCATGCTGGTTCTCCTCGGTCTGTCATCTGGTGTTTTGTGAATTAGAGAAGAGGCTGTAGTATGCATTGAAGGCTGATAATGGCCTTGTATTTGATACATGATGTGATAGGCAGCCAGTGTAGGTTGCAGAATAGACATTATGTGTTCTTGAATGGAAGCACCATGTAAGACTCAGGCGGCTGTGTTCTGAGCATCCTCAAAGGGTGGGTTATGGATGCTGGTAGGCCTTATGGTATTATGTTGCAGTAATCCAGGTGTGGTAGTATCAAGGCCTGGAAAACTGTGCGGAAATCATGTCTGTCAAGAATTGGTTGAAGACCATGGTCTGTCTTTATTTTATGGTGGGTTTGTTTGAGAATAGCATTGATGTGTGGTTGCAATGTTAGGCCTTGATCTAATATGGATTCCTAGGTAGCGCACTAATGGTCTTACTCAGAGCTATGCATTAGTTGTGTTTATGTGCGTGGGTGGTATGAAGTTTATATCCTTGGTGATATATAGGACCTCAGTTTTCTGGAGGTTTACAGAGAAGTTATGATTTGTTAGTCATCACTGAATTGCAATGAAGCAGTTGATCAATAGGGAGTAGTCTGGGGTTGGTGTATTGAATAGGATGTAAATCATTATATCATCAGCATAAAGATGATAGAGAACATTGTATGACTGTATGATAGTACAGAGGGGTTGTATGCATAGACTGAACAGAAGAGAAGATAGTGCATATCCTTGTGGTATACCTTGTTGCGGTTTGAATGGTGTAGAAGTGGTGTCAGCTGATTGTACCTGTTGTCTTTCAGTTGGATATGATTTTAACCAGTTGTGCCACATTCTTTTTCTATTTCTTGTAGGTGGTGTAGTAAGGCTTCAAGGGGTACAGAGTCAAATGCTGCAGTAATGTCAAGGAAGATAATTGTAAAGCCTTGATGGGATTATGAATGCTTTGGGTTAACCTATCCATGAGTGCTATAAGTAATATTTTGACCCTCATGATTGAGTCTGAAGCTATGGTGTTGTATGTCAAGAGGTGCATGGGTGTTGACAAAATCCTGGATTGTACTGCCTTTTTGATGACTTGCAAGGAATAGGAGGCTGAAGATAGGGTGGTAGGAGTTTGGTAAGGATGGGTCTAGGTTGTGTTTTTTTAGTATAGGGTGGATAGAGGCTTGCTTGAGGATGGGCGGATATGTATCCTTAGGTGAAGGATAGTTGAGTGATCTTTAATGAGATGGGTGCAAGTTTGGTGGGAGCTATTTTGATCTAGCTCACTGGGCAGGTATCCAACAGGGAGGTTGTGGTATTTATGTTGGTGATCATATTCTCTAGGTGGTCTGGTGTGATTTGGTGGAAGTTGTGCCACGCATGAGGATTGAGGTTGATATGAGGCAGTGGTTAGTGCAGTTCCCTTGTTGCTTAATTTATCTTTAAGGTGGTTGGCTATGTATTGTAGAGATGAAGATTCATGTTTGGTATTTAGAGCAGGGTTCTATAGTACTGATTTGGCTATGCTGAATAATTCTCTTGGTTGATTCAAGGAGCTTAGGAGAAGTTTAGCGTGATTTTTTTTGTTTTTATTGATGGTGATTTGGTATGACTGTAAGAGCACCATGTAGTGACAGTGTAAGATATATAACAGCAGAATACAAAAGATAACACATAATTTGGGAAACAAATTCAAAGGTAATCAGCCAAAGAGCATTGGAAAGGCCAGGTTTTCATCAGCTCTTAACTTCTTGAATGACCTTTCCTGACTAATCTCAAATGGAGGGAATTTCCACAAATGCAAGGGCAAGATAAGAAAAGGTGGAGTTGCGTATTCATATCTCAGTTTTTGAAAAGAGGGGTCTACCAGTAAATGAGCTTGGCATGATATTAATTGTCCTTGTGGATTATACGGTATGAGAAGAGGAGAAAGACAAAGGGCCCAATTCAGTAAAGCGACGTGCAGCCCTGCAAGCCGTCCTGTCCTGATTCTGCATGCCACTCTCCCCGCACGCACAGAGCTACTGTGTGAAGAGAGCAGGACGGGGGTGGTACAGGGGCAGGGCTTGGGTGGCCAGGCTTCAGGATGTACAGGGCCAATTCAGGTCATGGCCCTGTATGTCCACAGAGTGTCAGGAGGATACCCAGCTTATTCCACCTCAGAGGTGGTATAAGCACAGGGCACCCTTCCCTCTGCCTGGTGGTCCCCCCAGGAGCAATGGCACAGTTGAGGGTGAGTCCCTGCCATTTGCTCCTGGTCCTGAGAGATCCTGGTGAGGGTCAGGCAGCAGGAAACTTGGTCAGGGGGGTGTCCAGCCTGTTGGAGCGGAGGGTGTCTGTCATCCTGATGCCTTGACGTCTCCCGTGGCTGCTGAAGGGGCACGCCAGGCCATCTCAGGCCTGAATCCCACACCTACAGGAACATCTGGCTCCCAACGGGCTCATTCTGTTCAGGGACATCAAACAGCCCAGACATACTCCTTCTAGGATCACGCTCAAAGAGGATATCCAGTGTATAAAGACCTGTGCGCCAATATCAGAATTTTAAGTTTGATGTGGCTAGAAATTGGAAGCCAATATTGTTCTGTTAAGCATGGGGCAATGTGATCTGAATGATCAGTTTTGAAAATCAGTTCTACTGCAGTGTTCTGTATCAATTGCAGATATTTTATGGAATATTGAGGACCTACAGCAAACAATGAGTTGCAATAGTCTAGTCAGTTCAAAATAAGAGCCTGTAGAAAAATCCTGAGCAATCTAATCTCTAGGTAAGACCTAACAGACCTGATCACTCTAAGAAAGAAAAATATTTTTTGAAGCAAGGAGGAATCCTGCAAAAGGTGAAATCCTTATCTAGTATGATGCCCAAGGTCCTAATAATGTCTTTAATAGGAACTCGAGTCTCTGCAATTTGAGGGAAGAATTTACAAGATAAATTGGATTTAAAAAAACAAATTGTGGCAATCAGCTAAAGCGGATTGGAAAGAAGTATCCCAGATGTCATACTGGATTATTATTTGTATGTCATCAGCATACATATACTTAACCCTCCATTGCCCATGTTCCCTGTAAAATAGTTATCTCCAAGTTATAATGCCATGTTCAATGTAATTTCAGTTTGCTTAATGTAAACTGCCTTGATATCATGAAAGGCAGTATATAAGAAATGTTAAAATAAAAAAATGTTCGCTAAGACTAAGGTCTTGAATAAAGGTGGCAAGAGAAGCAATTAAAATAACCTGAAATGTCTCTCAGGGCTCTATTTTATCTCCCAATTTTTAGTAAGGAAACTCATCTCAAAAGTCATTGCCAATAACAACTCTATATAAGCATCTGGAAAAGTAGGACTTAAGCCATTCTGGACCGGTATCTACCATGCCTATTTGAGCTAGTCTCAAGAGCAAAAGATGATAATTAACCAAGTTGAACTCTACTGTTAAATCAAGTTGCAGAAATAATAACTCTTTACCTCCATCGAAATACGTAAGAATTTCATTCAGACTAGTCTTGATACTGTGAAAAGTACGAAAACCTGATTGTTCTGAATGCAGTGAGTTATTAGACTAAAAATGTTGACAGTTGGACAATAATAAACCTTATTTATTGCTTTTGCTAAAACAGGAAGATTTGAAATAGGATGGTAGCTTGCCGAGTCTCTTGGGCTGTGAGATCCTGCAGGCACTCCGAGACATCTGCATTAGATGCAGGAGAGTTATATAATTTTCTTGTGAAGAGAGATCCTCACAAGCATCCAGGCATCAGTTTAAGGTACAGGGGAGCTAAACTGTCTCCAGTGCTGTGAAGGAACTGCCATCGATATGTATTAAATACATGGAAATTACAATGTCTCCTGCATGGTGTAAGTTACATTGGGCCTGATATTCAGCGGTAGCTAGCACGAGTACAGTGCCTAGCTTTCGCCGCTGAAAAGTTAGCCTGGATATTCAATGCCGGGACCATATCTGGCCACCGGCATTGAAGATCCAGGTTTGCTGTATAGCGCCGGCAATATTCAGCCGCTATCTCATGAGCTTCAGTGGCAAAGGTTAGGACAGCTTTTGCTGCATCTAACTTTCACCATTGAGGGATAACTGGGCAGCAGCTGAATATCACCACTGACCAGTTATTCCCAGGTACCACTCCTGCAATGCCCTCGATATGCCCCAATGCTAAATGGTTAGTATTGGTGCATATAGTTACATCACTCAGGGATATTCGGCAGTACCGAATATCCCGCTTAGGGGCATTTACATGGTTTACAGCTCTGTCAACTGTATAAATGCCTTACAATATTGGGCCCATTGTCCTGCATATTCAGGTCCTACAGGAGCTCCCAGAAAGCTGCCTCAGCTACAGTGGAGAGACAGACAGGTGAAATTCCAAGTTAGTAGAAATATCTAGAGACGTTCAGTCAAGTAGTACACTCTCTGGATCAAATGTTCTAAGGATTTTATCCACTTTGAAGGACATTTTAAAAACATCTCAGGCACCCTATGTTCTACCTACCTAAGAAGTTGATAAACTCAACAATTGTAACTCAACAGTCATGATCATTCCAACACCAACCTTTCCACTACAATCCTGTAGAAATGCATAACTGGACATCATATTAAACTTTTCTCTGTGTCTGTGAGTGTGAGTGTATGCCCCCCTCTCTCTGCAGGTAAAAGAATGTGCTGATGGCTCTTTGAGTTTCTGTGGCTCTATGGATTTATTACTCTTCAAGAGGGTTATTTTAGAAGCTCTATTCATGCTTTGGATGACCAAAAATGGGCAGACGTCCAAATCCAGACCTGTCCCTGGAGACATTTTAGAAGCTGGTTCTATAGACTTCCCTAGAGCAACGAACACCAATCTATGAAGGGGCTTGACAGAGGCATGATTAGGGGTGTACTGGACAGGTAGGACGTGTGCACCTGATTTCAGAAAACAGCAAGCATGTCCTCAACCACTACTGGGAGCATTCATGTCGTTTCCTGCTCCAGGGCATGAAAAGGAATCAGATAACCTCTTGTTCTACCATTCAAGCACATGGAGGAGATGGAGCAGGAAGTAGTCTGATTCTTTTTTTTGATGTTTCAGAAGAAGCTTAAGACGCTATTGTTCATTGAAGCACACTTTTGAATTTTATGTTGTTTGTGATTTCAGCTTGTATAGTTTTCTAATCTTTTTTTTCCCCATTTTCCAGCCTTTATTATTGCAATGGGCAAAAATACAAATCAGTGCAACTCAGCAAAATACAAAGCCACAACACAGTAAAGACTTTTTGTTTGTTTTTTTTGTGGTTTGTGAAACTGTACAATGAATCTATATAATCAAACATGAACCCACACACACTGGCCCCCCTTCCCAATATCCCCTACCATTAGTGTTTGCAGAACACAACTCCTCCCAAGGGGAGGGTCCTGACCTCCTACCCATGTTCAGCCCTCACGTGGGGTATGAGTATTATAACAACTATAGGAACAAGGGCACAAACCTTCTGGTGGCACCAAATGTTTATCCACAATCCCACTCCCTAATGTTAGGGCAGCTTCAGTATTTTCGGAAGCATTCCATTTAACCCATGTAGCCAAGCCCCCAAAACCCCCCTCCTCCCCCCAATTCTGCCTTATTTATTTATTTTATTTAACAGGTTTTATATACCGCTTTATCAGTTCAATCAAAGCAGTTTAATGTACATTACCAAGTTTAAGTTTCAATGTAAACAGGGACATTTTTGTTTCCACCTCCATAGAATCCCATTTGTCACTACCTCTCCAAGTGGGGGAGCCCAGTCCCTTCATGCCATATATTGACCCCTTGAGATTACATCCAGTAAACCATATAAATTTCACAAAGGGTTCCCAAAATTTTCTCAAATTAGGGTATGCGCAGCCATCTTGCCACTACTCCCTGCTCCATAGTATATATGCCCCCAGCCATCTTGTCAATGCAGGGGGAGCTGCCTACTTCCAGGCTGTGCCCAAGTTTAATTTGGCCACATTCATTCTGTGGCGCACCAAGATCAGCTGCGACAAGCAAGTCCCAGGGACCGACTGCTCAAACAGGAAGATCCCTGTGTCCCAGGGCATGCACAGACCAATCATACATTTCACCTGAAACCGGATGCCCTTCCAATAACCCCAGACCCAAGGGCAAGTCCACCAAATATGTGCCAAGATTCCACACATACCACAACCACGCCAGCACAGGTCCGAGACTCCCGGAAATATCCTAGCAAGCTGAGTGGAGTCATATACCAGTTATATAGTTGGTCTCCCGTGTATTAACCGCCAGCGAATTTTTCCATAATCTTCCTTCAGTCTGCTCCCATTGCTGGTCAGCATACAAAAGCTGCAATTCTTGAGTCCAGTGGACCCTATATCTGCCACCACAAAGGCTCAGTCCTGCAAGCTAGTGTATAGCGCAGCAATCAAACCCCATGTGGTAGTGCGTACCTTGCAGGTAAGTTCCACATCGGTAAGGGTTCTAACCACTTACTTCTTAATATTGTGGCTGTCTGCCCAGTAGGCCACCTGAGCATGATAAAACACATGGTGAGCAGGGAGTACAAAGGGTTCCTGCAGCTCACAAAAGGGAAGCAGCCTACCATTCTCAAACAGCTGCCCTACTTGGCTCAACCCCACTCAGCCTCACTGCCAAAACACTGTCGTAGTTGTACCCTGCATAAAGGCTTTATTATAAACAATAGGTGACAGAGGAGACAAAGAGGCTCCTCTGGGCCAACAATATCGATCCCAACACCATATAGTATGTGCAACATAGGTGTTCCCCTACCTCAAGTATGCCCGCAGTCTTGCTTGCAGCCATAATTGCTCCCCCAGGCCCGACCCTCCCGCCAAGTCATTCTTAAGCTGTATCTAGTGCTTATATTTGTCAGCATTCATCCACTCATCACTGGCTCGACATTGTGCCACCGCATAGTACCATTGAAGGTTGGGGACCTCCATTCCCCCCCTCCATGGATGAGCATATAGAACCCGTCGTGCAATTCAGAGCCGCCATGATTGCCAAATAAACTTCATAAGTATACTCTGCCATGTCTCCAGTGCCCCCCACTGCAGCTGAACAGGAAGCACCTGAAACAACTACAAAAACCATGGAACCATCTTAACCACTGCAGTGCATTCAAACCATGAGAGCAATCATCCTGTCCATGAATCCAAATCTTTCCACACCTGGTGAAGGAGTGGTCCGTAATTGGCCCAATATAAGACTTCTGGCTTTGCTGTCAATTGCACCCCCAGGTAATGAATAGCACTCTCAACCTACCTGAAGGGGAGACGCACCCGCAGTTGAGCACAGTCCTCTACTCCCACCCCCATGTTCAGGATCTCTGATTTTGAATAATTGATCTTAAATCTGGATACCAATGAGAAAGCATCAAAAGTTGCATCACCTGGGGCAAGGAGATAAGGGGGCTGGCCAAGGACAGTAGGATATCATCTGCCAATAGCGTAATCTTATATTCCTGGGTTCTTACCCAGACACCTTGCACCTCCTGGGTCTCGCGAAACCGCTGCGCCAAAGGCTCCATCACAAGCACAAAGAGTAAAAGGGACAGTGGACACCTCTGAAAGTGCACCTCTCCCCAGGCAAATGCTTGCAGACTGACCCCCATTAACCCGAACACTTGCCCGGGGTGCCTGATATAAGCCCCAAATCCACCTCTGAAAGTGGGACCCAAAGCCTATCTTAGCCAATACTCCCCACAAAAAATCCCAATTCACTCTATCAAAGCCTTCTCTGCATCGACCCCCAAAAGGAGCATTGGCTGCGGTTCTGTCAGGCCACATATATTACCTGCAACATCTGCTGGATGTTGTCTGCTGCCTGCCACCTGCCGCCCTGGCACAAACTCCACCTAGTCTCAGTCTCCATGGATCACCAGGGAAGCACTCAATTTAAATGGGCGGCCAGCACAGCAGCCAGGATTTTTGCATCAGTATTTAGTAGGAAGACACCTCATTTTTGGGTTTACCCGGCTTATGTATGAGAGTAATCACCACCTCCATCTGCACGGAGGTAATGCTGCCCTCCCGAGCACATCATTAAAGAGTTCAATCAGGACGGGGACAAGATTGTTTGTGTATTTTTTGTAATATTCAGAGGGAAATCCATCACTCCTGGGGTCTTTTCCACAGGCAAGCGGCCAACGGCCAACTGCACTTTTTGAACTGTTATTTCAGCCTCCAACATCTTCCGCTCAGGGTCCAGCAGGATCGGTAGGTCTATTCTCTGAAGGTAACTCTCAATGTGAGGGCGGCCGCTCAAGTCCTCCACATAAATACATTCCAGGTAACGTGCAAACACTGCCTGAATTTCCCCAGACTCCACCTGAAGCATCCACGCTGCATCCCCCACCTCACTTATTAAGCAAGCGGCTTGCTGTCACCAAAGGCGGAGCGCCAGGTACCGCCCGACCTTATTTCCTTGTTTATAAAAGGTTTGCTGCAACTGGCGCCACTTGAAATTGAGGTCTCACTGGACATGCTCATTAAGATGGGACCGGACTGCCCGCCATTGGTTCCAGGACCACCGTAAGTCCATGTGTGCATGCTCCAGTTGAAGGCATTTAGCCTCCGCATCCAGCTGTTGAGACTCCTGTTCCCATTTCCCCTTTGTTGCGATCTGCCTCTGTGATAAGGTGACTACAGGCTGTGACATTAAAGGCATTCCAAACCATCAGAGGCACCACGTCTCCTGAGGCGTTCAGCTCAAAATACTCATATATAAAGAGATTGTGTGCCCGGACTGCTTTCGCTCGGCGGAAAAAGCTCCCCTGCAACACCCAGTTTCTCCCATTTGTATCAGCTAAGGGGTATGGAATATCTACCCTCAAGGGGCATGGTCTGACCATGTAATAGACCCATGGTCAGCCTTCGCCCCTCCATCCAATAAGCGTTGGTCTAGCAGTAAAGAATCAATTCTGGTATGAACCCGGAGGATGGGCAAATAATATGTGTAACCCCGTTCCCTAGGGTGAGTATCATACCAAATGTCTAAGACCCAAATCCTCTAACAAGGCTCAAAGTGCCCAGCTAGCCCGCTCCCCCCAAGGGTACTGTTACTTGTGGAGTCCAGAGCCGATAGCATATATGTGTTGCAATCACCCCCAAAACCACATGCCCCTTTGCAAATTCCACCAGGGACGCTTTCAAGGTAGCAAAAAATCTCACTTGACCCTCATTAGAAGAATATACATTAGCTAAAGTAAAGTGGGTACCATCCAGGTTAATGTTGAGGAAAATCCACTTCCTGGTCTTATCCCTCTGTACATCCTCGACTGTGGCATGTGCTGTCTGATGAAACAGTATGGCTACTCCACACTTCTTACATCCCCATATATAAGAAGCAGCCCAAGCCTCCAAATAGGGCGTTTGTTGCAACCAAACCTGATGGATAGCACGGAGATGTGTTTCCTGCAGGAAAACTCTTGCACCTTTCAGGCTCCACAACTCCTTAAACAGTAGGGAGCTCTTCCAGGGTGAGTGCAAGCCCTTGGCATTGAATGATATGAATCTCAGCATGATGCCCTATAGCTCTCCCCTCTCCCCACAACAATGTTGGTGAACCTGTCAGCACCCCACCTCCTGCAGGCCTTCGCCACTGGTACCTAATTGCATCATGCTCCTGTGCCCCTCCAGATCAGATGCCAGGGCCCCCCTCCCTTCTCCTCCCCCCCCCCCCCCATGGAAGCCTACCCAGTACAGATCCCAAGCTCAAGGTTCCCCCCCAAAGCCATTCCCCCCTTCCCTGTACCTCCCCTCTTCCCCTCTACTATCTCCTTCTCTCCCTCATCCCAGCCCACAAAAATGTCCGCACACATAGCAAACTGGAATAACACTCATCCCATAGCTGCCGAACAGTCCCAATCCCTCCCCTCCACCCACCTCATATTCCACCAAAAAAACCCCCACAAAGTTCTCCCCACCACTGTTCCCTCTAAGCTGTGCGCGTGTGCGCGCGCACACACCTCGCTGAGCGAGCGCACATACTTTACAACAGAGCGCACAAAAATTACGGCTCTGATTCTAATAGAAAACAACCCAGACATCTTAAAATTTAAAAGTTATGATTGTAATTACTAGAAATTTCCCGCTTCATTTAGTAATCGTCTATTTTCATTTAATTTGATTAAAATCAATGTGGTGTACATACTGTATTCTGACGTGTAGTCAAATTTTAAAGTATATAACTCCGAGTGTCGTTACGTGGCGCACAAAAATTTAACCTTCCTTCAAAAGCTGCACACAGCTGATATTTTATGCGCACACAGCCTACAGAAAATTAGAGGGAACATTGCTCCCCACCTAACAAACTAAGGTTCCCCAACAAATTGCATGAGCCAGCGTTACTCAGTCCAGGCCTACCAGAGGCCTGGTTTCTCAAGAATTTTTTGAAGAGGTAGGAGTACCATGGGGCTAGACTCAGCACAAGTAAGGAGAGGTTAGGCTAGCCTCTTGGCCCTGCAGTATGTCTATCATTCTAATAGTAATGCCCCACTGGGGTTATTTCAGTTACTGGGTGGGTTTCCCCATCTGCTGCCACTTCAATTGCAGGGGTCACGGGGCAGGAGGTGTTGGTGTTGCATTACTGTCCACTAGGCCCGCCTGCCTTAAGACTCACCATGCCTCAGTATGATCTTTGGCTGATACCTTCCTGCCTGCCACCACAAAGTTCATCCAAAAAGGAAAAGATCAAGAGTAGCGTATCCCTTCTTTCAGCAGTACCTCAATGATGGGTTTCATTTCTCGGCACCGCACCAAGGTGAAAGTAGAAAGGTCCTGGTATAGGGATAGCTGTGCCTCATGGTATTGCACCGTTTTGCATTCCTGGCTTCTCTTCAGTAGCAGGTCCAAATCCAAATAGCACAAAAAGCACACGATGATCTCTCCTGGTTTATTGCCGGGTGGCTTCCCCAGTGCCCGGTGGACCCTCTCAATTTCCATCGTCACTCCTCTGGCGTTAAACTCCTCCAGTGGCAACAGATCCTGAGTTAGAGCCCTCACCACTTCTTCAAGGTTCTCAGTGCCCCTGTAGTCTCAGGGATTCCTCTCAAGAGCACATTATTGTGATGGACTCTGTTCTCAATATCATCAAGCTTTTATGTAAATTCTAGGGTCTGTGACCGTTGCCTGTCTGCTGCACTTTGTAAGTCCATCAAGGCCTCTGCATGATCTTCCATTTTTGTCTCAGCCTTCTCTACTCAGTATCCCAACTCTTTTATATCACCATGGATTTCAGTGATAGTATTCATTACATCTGCCCGCATTGATCTAAACTCAGAGGCCATCTCCTCAAATCCCCATCAGAGTTATCACTGCAAGGTCATGTGTTCAAGAGTAGTCTCTCCTCCCTGCATGGTACCACTCAATGCCTCCTCCTCCTCCGATTCATCTGAGACCATGTCAAAGGGTGAGCTGCCATGGTGACCCGGCCTTGCCGAGCAGCTGCTGTGACGCACGCAGCTTTTCTTTCATCTCTGCAGTCTATTTTTTGTTGCCATCAGGTCCCAAGTGCTCCCCGCATTTCTCCTGATGCATCTCTCACCTCTCTGGTTCAAGCCTGTGCAATTTCTGGGGGCTTTTGTTCACTCACGGTGGCGGAGAGGAGAGACTACACTGCCATTAGCTTCAGTGACATCACTTCCTCCCCTCCCCCTATATTTTTTTTATGACAACAAAAACTGCAGTGAAATGAAAACACTCGTTTTCAGCTTTGCATGCTGATGCAAGTCCCTGCATACAAAATAACTTGCAATCGTGTCCCAAACCCCAGTTTTTCTAGCGGGGATGTCTATGTGGCCACTAGCATGGCTATCCATTTCGGGGATATCCAGGTTTCCAAAATCGGACCAAGCCTTAAACATCCCTGATGTTTCTTTGGACATTTTGACCTGGACACCCCAGATTTCACCTGGACATCCTTTCTAAAATGCCACTTCACATGTATAAGTGCCGGCATATCCATGTGAAAGGTGCATCATTGCTGCTTCCACATACAAATGCCAGCACCTAATGTGCAAGTTACAGAGCGGAAATTTATAGAATGGTTGCTCCCACTGTACATGCCAGTAAATATACAAGCCCACCTCCATGTCCTTGTACATATTTTACAAAAGGCTCTGCTTTTGGCTGAGCCTTCAGTAAAATGGAATAGGAACCAAGCATGCTCCATCCTGAATGTCTCAATTCCAGTTTTCATGATCTACAGTATCTCAAAGGGGCCTTCACATGTCTGGGAGAAAATCTTAGTACATCTGGCACTCAGAGAGGGATATTTTATTTAATGGATTATAGAGACAGTTGCACAGGGCTCAGCATTGTACCAGACTTTCTTGTCAGACAGTGAATTCAGTGATTGGAAGCATATGCCACAGCGTCTCATGGCAAGAAAACTATGATAGATACCACTGGAGTGTGAAGCAGAAGCACCATTTACAAAGATACTGAACTATAGGCCATGTTGACTCCAAGGGGTCCCACATAAGGAGTAGTTTTCCCAAAGCCACCAAAGGAGAGAAAACCTTTACTACACTGGCTTCTGCTTTGGAAAAAGAGCTCTTTGGTCAAGAAAAACACTGATACAAAGTTTTGGCGTGTATTTTCACTGTAGTTAAACATATTTCTGACCATAGTGTGGCATTCTGTGGAAGTAGAAAAAGACTTTGGGGCCCTTTTTACTAAACATTGCTAACAATTAATGTGCATTTTAGTGAGTGATAACTGGCCGCTGTGAGCCCTAATGCATGGGCATGCCAGCTATCAAGTGCTAACCTGGGCATTAACTGGCACTCATGCGCTAATGTGGACAATGGGTGGGTTAGAGGCAGAGCATCCCGGACCAAAACAATAGAAGCTTCACAATTGCAAAAAACACCCTTAGACATACCTGTTGTTGGAGCACGGAAGAGCCCCAACTTGGGGAGCAAGGTTTCGCTCAGCCCGTTTGGCCCCTTGACTCCTCCCAACCCGTCCTGTGTGGCAATTTTGCAGTCAAGCCCCAGTACTGCGGCTTCAGTTGTTTTGGTGATGACTGAGGAGGGCCTTACTGCCAGCTTGGGCGTTTCATCTGCCATCTCCAGTGGAGCTTTAGTGCTTCCTGTTGAGGAGTCCTTCCTGAGTCGGTCAAAGGATGTGATTGCTTTTGGATCTGCCTCCTCTCATTACCGCATTTGTCTCGGCCTAAGGAGGCAACTTTGGACTCCCTTCAGACTGCCTAAGAGACTGTGTATAAAGCCTATGCTGGTTTCATTCAAGCTTCATCCTCCAACACTGGTTTCATTCAAGCTTCATCCTCCAACAGTGGCAGCATTCTCAAGATTGAGACCACTGTGTCGGAGCAGAGGAAGGACTTGGAAATGGTAAGGTCATCAGTGAACCAACCTGAAAAAGTTCAGTCTGCCATTGTTCAAGATAGATCGGTCTTACAAAGGAAAATTGAAAATTTGGAAAATCAGAGTAGAAACCTGAATCTCTGAATTTTGAGCTTTCTACAATCTTCTTTTATGGCTCCTTAAAATATGTTTGTTAAGTTTCTCAAGGAAGTGCTTGACTACCATGAGCAGGGGCTACCTCCTTTACAGATAATAAGCTATCTACCATCTAAACTTGATAGGAATCCTGAGAAGCCAGAATCCTCTTTGGTTGAGTCTTCTCTGATAGTTTGGAATTGGCTGACTTAACAGATTTATTAGAGAAGACTCAAGAAAAGGTAGTGGTGAGATCTACATTATTGGTTACGCTTGTTTTTCATCAAGACAAGGAGGTTCTTTTGTATATATACTTTAAGAAGGCTGATCTTATATTCTTAGGTGGAAGAATACAAATTTTTTCTGATGTTTCAAGATGGACACGAGAGTGAAGGAAAATGTTTTTTGGACAATGGTTCTGAAGTTTTGGCATTAGGAGCTACTTCTAAGTTACAATTTCCCTGTAAATGTGTTGTGCAGTATCAGAACAAGTCATATAATTTCTTTAAACCTTCCCAGCTCTGCTTCTTTCTGGATGCTAAGCAGCTCAATGGCTAATCCAGGGGAGTGTGGGTTGCATGATGATTACGGGTTTTTGTGCTCAACTTTTTTTCTCTTATTTATCTTCCCATAGTATTGAGGATTCTTGTTAACCCCCTCCACTATTTTTGTGGACTACATCACCTAAAAATTGTATTCTTGGTATTTTTATTTATTTCCTTTACAAAATTTATAAGGTGTATAACTGTGTCAAAGTATACTATTGCTTCAATGTATTTGTATAAAGCTAAATAAAAAATATATATATTATATATAAATATAACTTGGAGGCGGAGCATGGGCATGGCAAACACATTAGCGTGTGAGCAAAATTAACATATCACTTAGTACATTTACCAGCACTCGAGTGGAGGAGTAGCCTAGTGGTTAGAACACTGGCTTGGTAACTAAGCAACCAGGGTTCGATTCCCACTAGCACTCCTTGTGGCTTTGGGCAAGTCACTTAACCCTCCATTGCCTCAGAAGAAAGGCCTGGCAATCTACTTCCGGTGACTCTGCCAAGAAAACCCAAGAGCTTCTGGGTCGCCAGGAGTCAGGACTGACTTGAAGGCACACATTGCATTTGCTATAGGCATCATTACATGCACCCACATTACTTTGCCGCTCATTATGGACCCTGTCACACGTTAGCTGCTGGGTACATCCGACAGCTAACTCAAAGGCGCTGCACCTAACGTACATTGGTAACACTTGTTAAGTACAAAACCTTAGAGTTTAGTAAAAGACCTCCTTTGTTCCCTAGCTAGTTAAAAGTAAACTAACCCTCTTTATCTATGACTGACTATCTGTGAAGAGTTTATTAATTTGATGGACATCAATGTACAGAATACAGCTGTGGAGTCAATTACATCAGCAAAGCATTTTTGATGTGTGGGTTTGACAGTTGACATAAATATGCCGACCAGTTGAATATCACAGTTCATTATGTTGATAAAACCAGTGGCAAATCACTGGATAAGGTTTTGAAATTTGTTTGCTCATATTTGCATACAGGTAAATTATTGGCTAATAGGATTAAGACCTTGGAATATATCATGGTGTAAATTCCACCTAAGCAGCCCCCACAGTGCAGGGGAGCCCAAGGAAGAAGGGCGGCCTACGTATCCCCAGGACCTGCACTGCAGCAGCCTAGCACAGCACAGCAAACACTTTAAATAAATTTGCCCACCCTGCCTCCCATCCCTGCTTGTAAGTAATACTTTCATTGACTGGCAGCTATTACTTCACGCTGCCAGGCCAAAGTCTCACGATAACCGCCACAAAATCACACAACTGTTATCAGAAGACTTTGGCCTGGCAGTGGGACGTAATTGTTACTTACAGGCAGGGGCGGGAGGCAGACGGCAAACAATCTTTAAAATAAGTTGTTTGCTGCACTGCGGCGGAGATGGAAAGGAGGGAGGGAAGATAGGCCAATTCCTCTCCCCCATCATAGGAGCCCCTCAGCAAAATTATTTCAGGGCTCCCATTTAGAACTTACGTCACTGTTTCAAGGTACCAGTGATGTGCTATTTCTAAATAGCAAAGGCCTCACCTTAATTGATAATTTGCCTAAGGCCACTGATGCCTTTGCATGGCTGTCCTCTGACCCTAGCATTTGTATCTATAGTCTGGGTTATTCTTCCCTACATATATTATTTTGTGCTTGTCAACATTAAATTTCATCTGCTATTTGGACACCCAGTCTCACAAGGTCCTCCTGCAACTTCTCACCATCCACATGTGATTTAACAACTTTGAATAATTTGGTGTCATCTGCAAAATTTGATCAACTCATTTGTTATTCCCAATTCCAGATCATTTATAAATGTGTTACCATAGCAAAAATATGTAACCATAGCCAAAATTACAACAGGCAGAATATTAGGAAGAGAACTGTTTTACAAGGAGTTAGTGACAAATTCTATCCAAAATTCCCCTGAGGTGCAGGGAGGCCCATTTGCAGGGCCAGCACAAGGAGATGAGGGGCCCTAGGTGAACCTCATCCCTTGCACCATCCTGCCCCTCCCCCTTTGCTGTCACTGCTATATCCGTCCGTCCGGTCGGTGATGGTGCTGTGTACGTGTTTAGGCTGCGCTTTTGCAGCTACAGTATTCTGTGCTGGGAAATGAGCTGGGGAAGTCGGTCTTCTTGCTACTTTTTAACTTCACTATACAACAAAGATGAAAACGCAGTTTGACACAAGGATTTATGTATTCTATATTTAATATTTTTGAATTGCTGGGCTTTCAGAATATAGTCTAACCTTCTCTCCAAAGCTAGCGAGCTATAAATAAAAACTTCTTGTGCATGTGAAAAAGCAGAAGAGGAAAGAAACAAGATTGATATAAAATCTTTGAGGACCATGTGCAAGTCTTGTTAATCTGGCTCTTTTCACTAACAAAAAACCCGCATCATTATAGAAAAGAAACATTGACTGAACTCCTCCAGTGCAGTTTTCCATTGAACTGAAAATGATGAGGAGCTGCTGGACCGCACTGATGTTAAATCCTTGTTCCTCATCCCCTTAATCGGCTTGTATCACTGTCTGACAAGAATTAACATTCTGTGCTTGTCAAATATGCAACTCAGAACAAAACCAGGCTCTGGGTCACTTTGATTGCTGCAAGCCTTTCAGAAGCTCTCTGGGTTCTTAACTCATTAGAGATAAGCACCAGGATGTTGGTGACAATCCTATTTTATTGCGTAGAAGAGCAAAAACAGATTTGTTCGTCTCTAGAATCCATCGGAAATCAATTAGTTGCCTTCAAAGCAGGTACACTAACATTTTTGCAGATGTCGGTCCACATGAGGTTCTGTCTAAGAGCGAACATGGCCAAAACCAAGCTTCTTATCTTTCCCCCTAAAGCCACTTCCTCCTTTCTCTGTATCTGTGGATAACGCTACACTCCTCTGTTTCCCTGATTTGCAACCTTGGGATCATTCTTGGAGTGGAGGAGTAGCCTAGTGGTTGGGGCAAGGTACTTCAGGCCGGAAGGTCAGGGGTTCAAATCCCACTAGAGGACAGCAACCTTGGGCCAGAAGGACTGGGGTTTCTAGTCCCACAGGTGCTCCTTGTGGTCTTGGGCAAGCCAGCCACTTAACCCTCCATAGCCCATGTTCCCTGTAAAATAGTTATCTCCAAGTTATAATGCCCTGTTCAATGTAATTTCAGTTTGTTCAATGTAAACCGCACTGATGCAGAATAGCGCGGTATATAAGAGAACGTAAATAAATAAATTCTTGACTCTTCTCTCTCTCTTTCTCCAGAAAGCTAAAATCCTGTCATTTCTTTCTCTGTAATAGCAGCAAAACTTGCCCCTTCCTTTTCAAGCACACTACAAAGATCCTTATCCACTCTCTAGACTATTGCAACCTGCTCCTCTCTGATCTCCCCTGAATCATCTCCCCCCTTCAACCTGTTCAGAGCTCAGCTGCACGGCTAATCCTCCATCAGTGTCGCTATGCTCACGTAACCCCTCCTCTTCTCAAAGTCACTTCACTGGCTCCCTATCCGTTTCCACATCCAGTTCAAACGTCTCCTACTAGTAGCGTAAGTTGAAATGAGGGGGGGCCCCAGCAAAACTTGCTTAGGGTCCCTTATGACAAGGGCTGTGGCCACAAAACGTGGGGAGCAGAACACTTTTCCCCTCCTTTTCCCCCCTCCCCTTCCCCCGAAAACTTATAAAAACGCAAAGCGGTAGCGGGAAACATCACACTTAGCTTTCAAAGCTGTTTGCAGTGCTGAGTCGCCTCCACTGCTTTTTTTCTTTATAAAGTGCTGTCCTGCAGCAGCCAGAGGCCTCAAAGCTTTTCCCACTGAGGAGCTGAAATCTTGGGTATCATGAGACTTCGGCCCCTCAATGGGAAATGCTTTCCCAGGTCTCTGAATGCCACGAAGCACTTACTGAGGGGAAAAAAAAAAACAGTGGAGGTGGTGTGGCAAATTTCTTTTAAAGTAAGTGTGATGTTTGCTGCTGCAGTGTTGGAATTCCTGCGCCCTCTTCTGGCCTGGGGCTCCCTGCATTGTGGGGGCTGCTTGGGTAGTATTTACACCACTGTCTCCTAATGGCCTATATGTACATTCAATTTGTGGTTCCTCACTACAGCTCTCCTCAGGAACTCCTCTGGCAGATCACTTTTATCTGGGCCCTTCTCTTCCACTGCCAACTCCAGACTGCATATGCTTTGTAGTGCTATACAAACGGTAAGTACAAATGCACTGCTTTACCAGGCAGAAGTGGAGGAGGCAGGCAGGCAGGAGTGGAGGAGGGAGGCAGGCAGGCGGAGGAGTGGAGGAGTAGCCTAGTGGTTAGAGCAACACCTAGTACCCAAGAGAGCAGGGTTTGATTCCCACCAGCACTCCTTGTGACCTTGTACAAGTCACTTCACCCTCCATTGACTTGGAAGAAAAGGCCTGGCAATTACTTCCGGTCATATTTTGCCAAGAAAACCCCCAGGGGCTGCTGAATTGCCAGAAGTCAGCATTGACTTGACAGCACTTAAAAAACAAACAAACAAAAAAAAAAGGCAGGAGATGAACAAATGAAGTTAAATTCTGAACATTATGCAAGAAGGAAAATGTTTCAATGCAACCAGGGGAAAAGAGAGAGAGAAGGGTTTTCAAGATATATGCACGAGTTAAATTGAAGACCCAGTTTTATGCAAATTTACCTCATGTGTGTATAAGATAGAAATTCTGAAACCCAACTGGCTGTGGGGTCACCAGGACAGACTTAAGAAGCCTTGCCTTACATCTCCTGAGAATACATTTAAGGAAGGATTTGCTGCTCACATAGCGAAGCTGATAGCTTCAGTGAATTGGGATTTCATTAAAGTTCACGTAGATCAATCCAAGACACTGACCCAAAAAAATAATATCTTCAGCCAAAATCACATCAATGAATGAAATCCACTTCCACAAAGTCACAGCAAGCCAAGGAATCATAGTATTTACTATAAACAAGCCCTCTGGCCACTAACCCCCTGACAAGAGGCAATCCTAGTCATATTCCTGCAGAATATCCTTCATTCTGTTTTATGGATGCAGGATAAAGTCTCCATCATGGATTATTTTCATATGGCCGATTAACACGTCTCTTGGTCATGTCTACAGTTATTCTTTGATAGGCGCCCGATTTCCAGATTTATTTATTTTTGCACCATTTGCCCAAAAGAGCATTTTAAAAAAATGTTTCAGCCATAACTAGAGTGCAGAACACGAAGTTCCTGGCTGTGGCAACACATGAATAATTCCACAGTGACTCTATTTAAGAATGTAAATGAGCCAAAAGCTAATTTATAGGTCCTAGCTAAATTTCACAGAAATGGGTATTAACCTGTGGACATTTTTGCAGGTTAATACATAGGCCCCTATATTTGTAGCACCACCCACTATAAACAGAGGATAGGAAGGATCAAAGAGTAGAGGAAAGAGAAGGAGAAAGAGAAAGAGAAAGAGAAAGAGAAGGGATCCAGGAATAGGGAGGGAGTGACGGTCTACTCACACCCTTTCTTTGAGCACTGATCCCTTCTCTCACTCATGATCCATATCTTCTTCAGTCCTCTCACTCACTCTTTCTATGTTTCTACACAACCCCGATCTCACTCTTACACCACATTCCCTTTGACCCCTCACTCACTATCGCCACACCTCTTCCTTCGGTCCCCTCACTCACATTCCACAGCCCCTTCAATTCTTTCACTCAGTCTCCCCTTCTCCCACCCATTTACTCAATCACATCTGTGCCTCCCCAAGCACTTGCTCACCTGCTCTCCCCCACCCCCCACACACACACACTTTTTCTCCATCTACACATTTACTAAAGAACATAAAAAATGCCATACTGGGTCAGACCAAGGTCCATCAAGCCCAGTAACCTGTTTCCAACAGTGGCCAATCCAGGTCACAAGTACCTGGCAGTTTCCCAAAAGACACACAGGTTCCGTAATGCTTGTATTGAGATAAGCAATGGATTTCCCAGGTCCTCTTTAAAAAAAGATTTGGACAAGTTCCTGGAGGAAAGGTCCATAAACCATTATTAAACTCAGCTAAACTAAAAGCTTTTACTACATCCTCCGGTAACGAATTCCAGAGTTTGATTACACAGGTACACTACCAAAAAACTGCCTCCAGTTTTGCAACTGATTCCTATAGATTTTGGGGTGCTGAATCCAGGAAAAATAGCCAAAATGTTCCATCATGTCACGTTTTCTTGCAAAATTAGATTTCTTACCCATATAAGGAATGTTCACATAATTTTTTTTAGCCGACTGCAGTTTATTTTCTTGGCCCAAAATAGAGGTTGTAATGGTTAACTAACTAGAAACACTCCCTCATGATATTTTAGAGTGTTTTGTATTCATTTTATACATTAACAGGACAATTGGGAGGCGGGGGGCTAAATCCAGTACTCGCGCTGGCGCATGTTCTTTCCTGTTTGCCTCGCCTCGTTCGCGCGCTCGCTCAAACACGGTGGTTGCGACATTAACGTTCCTGTCAAATTTCAGTTTCTTGCAAGTTAATTATTACCTTTTGTTTGATCAGTCGTAATCCAGCTTTATTCCGAAGTGGTTCACTACAGTTGTAGTTTGCAGTGCTGTGTATTTGTGATGGCTCACAGAGCCAGAGGTTGCGTCAACTCTCCGGACAGTTTTTGTTTTATTTGTGGGGAATATACCGTGAAAAAGCGGCAGAGGAACATTTCTGCATTTATTAAAAAAGTATATTTCGCCTATTTCGGTTTGAAGTTAGGCGATCAAGACAAACCGTGGGCTCCTCACAAAGTGTGCAAGACATGTGAGGAAGATCTACGCTTATGGATGAAAGGTAAAAAACAAGCATTTCGTTTCGGAATACCTATGATGTGGCGTGAACAAAGAGACCACAGCAGTGACTGCTATTTTTGCTCTTGCATTGTGAAGGGATACAACTTAAAAAATAAGAACGTAATAAGTTACCCCAACCTTCCCTCAGCAATTAGGCCTATGCCTCATAGCAACGAAGTACCTGTGCCTGAACCACCAAAATCTTTGGATCATATTTGTGTGGACGGTTCTGATCATGATGAGACTCATCAGATGGATTTTCCCGAGTAGTCCAGCACTTCCGAGTTTGAAACTGAACCAGATCCGAAACCTGAACTTTTCTCTCAAGCTGAATTGAATGATTTAGTCCGGGATTTAGGACTCCCAAAAGATGCTGCCCAACTGCTAGGTTCTCGGCTTAAACAGAAAAATCTATTGTCACCAGGAACAACTTTTTATTGGTACCGCAACCGCAAGACACAATTTTTGAAGTATTTCAGCAAAGAGGAAGATTTGGTATTTTGCAACGATATATACGGAGTGATGGAAAAGTTTAAACTCAAGTATGATCCTGCTGAATGGCGGCTGTTCATTGATTCGTCAAAAGACAGCATAAAAGGTGTTCTTCTTCATAATGGCAACACATTCGCTTCAGTTCCTATTGCTCACTCTGTTATTCTCCAAGAAAAATACGAGAATTTGGCCCTGATTCTTCAGAAGATTCGTTATGATGAGCATAAGTGGATGATTTGTGGAGACTTTAAAATTCTATCCATGCTATTAGGGCAGCAATCCGGTTTCACCAAATATCCCTGCTTCCTTTGCTTGTGGGATAGCCGGGCCCGCGACCTACACTGGGGGAAAAAAGACTGGCCAATTCGGGAGTATTTGAGACCCGGTGAGAAAAATGTTCTTCATGAGAGCTTGGTACCTCGTGATAAAATTCTATTACCACCTCTCCACATTAAGTTGGGTCTCATTAAGCAATTCATCAAGTCCCTTCCAAAAGATGGTGAGTGCTTTCGGTACCTTTGCTCAAAGTTCCCCCGACTTTCTGAAGCAAAGCTAAAGGAAGGAGTGTTTGTTGGCCCTGATATAAGGAAACTCATTTCAGATGGAGCATTCGCTGAAACGATGTCTGAGAAGGAAAAAGAAGCCTGGGATTCCTTCAAGGATGTTGTTCTCAAATTCTTGGGGAACAGGCGGGATGAGAACTATAAGGATATTGTTGCCAGGATGCTCAATGCCTTCAAAGAACAAGGCTGTAACATGAGCCTGAAAGTCCATTTCTTGCACTCCCATGTGAACTACTTTCCCGAAAACTTGGGGGCGTACAGTGAAGAACAAGGTGAAAGGTTTCACCAGGACATCAAGGACGCAGAGAGAAGGTACCAAGGAAGATGGACCACCACTATGATGGCTGATTTCTGCTGGTTGCTGCTGCGGGAAACCCCAGATGAAAAATACGCCAAGCAGCGTACCAAGAGAAGCATTCGGGGGAAGAAGAAACGGGCCCACCAGGAGATTGATTGACCCAAGAATGACTTTAAAATCTAAACTGTGTTGACAAATATCGTGTTTTTACTAAACTTTGAAATAAAAATTTGCTAGTTATTACCACAGTGTCGGATCTCATTTATTAGAATTTTATTTTCACACCATCGGGTGTTTGTCTTCATGTATTGCAATGGTGCAGTTTGCGTTTTCTATTCTTACATACATACCTGTACAACATTTTTTGCACATTTCTTTGCTTTGCTTTGCTTTGTGTCTAACCTCGCTCTTATATGCTCAATGTTTGTGCACATGTATGTGGCTGTTTTAAGTGCAGACAATTTTGCTACCATCACAGTGTGTTTTGTTGACATTACTCTATTCTTATGTGGTGCCTTGTTACAATTTTCTTTATTCTTATTTGAATAACTACTAAACAATTAGTATAAAGAATTCATCCAAGAAACTTTTATTTCGATAGCACTCAATCTGAAACGTTCACCTCAAACTGCTCACCCAATGTAGCAAAAAATCTGTACATGATGGAGCAAATTGGTTACCAGATTTGGATTCAGCGCACCAAAAAACGTAAAAATCAATCGAAACATTAGAGGCAGTTTAAAAAAATTTTTTTTAGTGTACCTGTGTTATCCATTGAGTGAAAAAATATTCTCTTATTAATCCTAAATGGGTTACACTGTAGCTTCACTGCATGTCCCCTAATCTTTCTATTTTTTGATGGTGTAAACAATCAATCTATGCTTACCCATTCCACTCCATTCATTAATTTATAGACCTCTATCATATCTCCCCTCAGCCATCTCTTTTCCAGGTTGAAGAGTTCTAACCTTTTAAGCCTCTCCTCATAGGGGTATCCTTCTATCCCCTTTACCATTTTTGAGTCTCTTCTCTGTACCTTTTTTAATTCTGCTATATCCTTTTTAAGGTACGGCAACCAAATTTTGCACACAATATTTAAGATGGAACAATACAGAGGTAATATAATATCCTTTGTTTTATTCTCTAGTCCTTTCCTCATGACTCCTAGCATTCCTTTGCCTTCTTGGCCACTGCTGCACAATGGGCGGAGGGTTTCAACATGTTATCCACAATGGTGCCTAAATCTTTTTCCTGGGTGGCGGTTCCTAATGTGGAAGCTTGCATCATGTAACCATACTTTGGGTTGTTCTTTCCTAGGTGCATAATTTTGCACTTGTCCACATTCAATTTAATCTGCCATTTGAATGTCCAGTCTTCCAGTTTATCAAGTTCCTCTTGCAATTTTTCACAATCCTCTTGGGTTTTAAAAACTTTGAATAATTTTGTGTCAACTGCAAATTTGATAACCTCACTCATTATTCCCATTTCCAGCTAATTTATGGATATGCTAAAAAGCAGTGGACCCAGCACAGATCCCTGGGGTCCTCCATTATTCACCTTACTTCTGCTTTCTATCTTTCAACCACTTTCCCCCCCCATCTGCTTCACCCTCCCTCATCCCCTTATTTATTTGTGCTTGATCCACCATCCGCTTACTCACTTACCCCTTGCTCTCATACAGTCACTTGCTCACTCTCCCTTGCCCGCCCATCCTTTGACTCGCTTTCTGTTGTGCCCTCCTAGGGAAGGGCATTTATAAGCATGCATTCAGTTTATTAGCACACCTTAAATTTAGTGCATGCAACATTGATTTAATGCACATTAACTTATGAATTAACATGAGCACAATCAATCAATTTGCACAAAAATAGTTTACCTGCGCATGTTTCTACCTCGTCCCCCATCTCAATTCCCATTCCCAGATCAGCTCTCTTGTGCTCTTCCTACCTTCTTGGCCAAGGCAGAAAGAGGCCGTCCACAAGCTGGCACTTCAGACCATGTTCTTCCCCTTTGCTTCTGTGCCATACTGTCAGGCTATGAACCCCTTGGCTCATGACATTCCAGACAGAAGCAGAGGATGAGGATACAGAATTTTGCCAGACCATGCTGTACTGGGAAGGAAACAGGGCAGCTATTACCACCACCTTTACCAACATTCTGGCTCTTCATCCTCCATGGCTATTTGGCAGGGAATGAGGAATTCCATGGGAAGGGCTGGATTTTACATCCCTTCTCACAGCCTTGGAATCAAGGGGTGCTGGGGTCCCTGCTAGTACTATTTGACAGAGCAAATGACCATTGCTGATTAATTTGTTTCACACCACTCATGATATTTTAGACCTTTATCATATCCCTTCTCAATTATCTTTTCTCTAAGTCAAAGAGATGTAACTTGTTAAACTTTTCTTCATAAGGAAGCTGTTGCATCCTCTTTATTATTTTTGCTGCCCTTCTTTGTACCTTTTCTAGTTCTGCTATATTTTTGAGATGGTGTGATCAGACTTGCATGTAGAACTCAAAGAATGGTTGCAACACAGATTGATAGAGAGAAATTATGATGTTTTCCATTTTATTCTCCACGTTGTTGTTGTTAAGTGTCATTCCTTTACAAAAAATTCCTAACATTCCACTTGCTTTTTTTTTTATCACTGCTGACCTTTGAGCTGAGCATTTCAACATCTTGTCCACAAGGTCTCCAAGATCCTTTTCCTGAATGGCAATTCCTAATGTAGCACCCAACCTAATGTACATATATTTAGGGTTATGTTTTTTCATATGTGCATCACTTTGCACTTGCCCAAGTTTCCTTTAGATTATTATGTTGATTAGGTCTTGATAGACTGCTTTTCCAGACAACAGCAGAGCGGTGTACAATATCTAAAAACAAGGTTTTTAAAAATTGCAGGGGTGAAAAGACCACCAATAAAAACAGGAAAGAAGGGAAACATTAAAACCAATCACACATCAAAAAAGGGGTGGGGAGGAGGAGGAGCCAAGGAGGGGGGAAGAAGAGGAGAGGAGGGAAAAAGAGTAGTTACTCACCTGTAACAGGTGTTCTCCAGGAGCAGCAGGAATCAGTCCTCACTTATGGGTGACGTCGGCGCCGACGGAGCCCTCGCGGAGCAATTTTCCCCAGCTTTCGAAGAAAGCCTTTGGGAATTGCAGCGCGCATGCGCGGTCCCCTTCCCGCTCAAGGGTGCCATCTTGCTCAGTCGGATGACATAGCGAAAAGACAGCAAAAAAAGTTAGCAGAAACATGTAATAAGAATGACTGCAACTCCAAGGGGAGGAGGGAGGGTAGTGAGGACTGATTCCTGCTGCTCCTGGAGAACACCTGTTACAGGTGAGTAACTACTCTTTCTCCAGGACCAAGCAGGAAGTCAGTCCTCACTTATGGGACTCCCAAGCTTAAGGCTACCGGAGACCTCAAGCCGAAAAATGAGCTCCCTCAAGCTCAACAGCACAGAAGGAAGGAATCTTCTCTGAACACGAATCCGGCCGGTAGCCCAACACCAGGGCCGGAGGGTAGGAGTTGCCTAGACCTCAAAGAGATTGTGGAGGACTGCCTGTCCGAAAGCACTGTCCCTGCGGGACTCCCTCTCCAGGCAGTAATGAGCCGCAAAGGTCTGGCTTGAAGACCAAGTAGCGGCCCGGCAGATGTCTGCCAACGGAACAGAGCGGAGATGAGCCACTGACGCAGCCTTCACCCTGACACGGTGAGCCGTGACTCGACTCTCTAAGGAGAGGCCGGCTGCCCCATAAGCCCAGGCGATACAGTCAGCTACCCAGATGGACAAAGTACGCTTAGAGACGGGTACCCCCAACCGATTGGGGTCAAAAGATATGAAAAGCTGGACAGCTTTCCTATGCTCTCGCGTACGGTCAAGAAAGAAGGATAAGGCTCTTCTACAGTCCAGGGTATGCAGAACAGTTTCAGCTTGGCTGGTATGCGGCCTGGGAAAGAAGGTCGGAAGAACCACCTCTTGATTGATGTGAAAAGTGGAGACCACCTTTGGAAGAAACTTAGGGTGAGTCCGTAAGACCACCCTATTCTTGTAGTACCTAGTGTATGGTGGCTCCGACACTAGGGCCTGTAGCTCACTAACACGCCTAGCGGAGGTAAGGGCTACCAAGAAGAGAGTTTTCCAGGAGAGGAAACGAAGAGGGCAGGTATCCATGGGCTCAAAAGGCGGACAGGTAAGCCTTTGCAAGACCACATTGAGATCCCAGTCAGGAGCTGGAGGGCACAACTGAGGCTTAAGCAGAAGAAGGCCCCTGAGAAAATGCGCCACCAAGGGGTGCGAGGAAAGAGGCTGGCCCTCCACCGGCGAATGATGTGCAGAGAGAGCACTGAGGTGGACCCTGACAGAGTTGGATTTGAGGCCCAGATCGGAAAGGTGAAGCAAATACTGCAGTACCACCGATACTAAGCAGGCGAAGGGGTCCTCAGAGCGCTGAGAACACCAGACCGAGAAGCGACGCCATTTAAGGGCGTAAGATTTCCGGGTGGAAGGTCACCGAGACGCCAGGACGACAGCTTCCACCTCCGGAGGAAGCAGGAGCGAAGCTAGGACTACCCTTTCAACAGCCAGGCCATCAGATGAAGGGCCCGGAGGTTGGGGTGCAGGAGAGTACCCTGATCCTGGGTCAGGAGATCGGGCTGAAACCCCAGAGGAAGAGGGGTGTCCACCGCTAGCTGTAGGAGTAGAGGGAACCAGGGTTGTCTCAGCCACCTGGGCGCCACCAGGATCACGGAGGCCCTGTCCTGGACAACTTTGAACAGCGTCCGGGACACAAGTGGCGTGGGAGGAAAGGCATACAGTAGGCCCGTGGACCACGAGATGAGGAAAGCATCCGGCGCTACTCGGAGAGGATGCGGGTGCCGGGAGCAGAACCTGGGAAGTTGCCGGTTGAGAGGACTGGCAAAGAGATCCACGGTGGGGAGGCCCCACCGGCGGAAGATCCGCTGGACAACTACGGGGTTCAACCTCCATTCGTGCGGCTGCAGAATCCGGCTCAGTTTGTCAGCCAGGCAATTTTCCTGCCCGGGCAGGTAAACAGCCTTGAGGAGGATGTCGTGGTCGACTGCGCAAGAGCACAGTCTCCGAGCCTCCTGACATAGAAGGAGGGAGCCCGTGCCCCCCTGTTTGTTCACGTAGAACATGGCAACCTGATTGTCCGTCTGTACCAGCACAGACCGACGAGAAATGAGGTGAGAGAAGGTCCGCAGAGCTAGGCGGATCGCCCGCAGCTCCAGGAAGTTTATCTGCTGAGCAGCCTCCCAAGGTGTCCAAAGGCCTTGAGTGCATGTTCCCTGGCAATGCGCTCCCCATCCCAGGAGAGGCGCATCTGTCGTTAGCACTTGGGAAGGTGGAGGAGACTGAAAGGTCATGCCGAGTACCAGATTGGGCAGGTGAAGCCACTATTGCAGAGAGGAGACCAGGCGGTCGGAGATCTGTATTAAGTCCGTCAGTCTCCCTGTGGCCTGATGCCATTGAGTGCGAAGGCTCCACTGAGCAGGTCTCATATGTAGACGGGCATTCGGAGTGACATGGACCGTGGAGGCCATATGACCGAGCAGTTGCAGGAATTGTCTGGCAGAGACTGGTGACGCGCTGTGGAACCTGTCGGCCAGAGCTATGAGCCTGTTAGCCCGTTCCAGGGGCAAGAAGGCACGAGCCTGCAGAGTGTCCAGCCATGCTCCTATGAAGTCGAGATCCTGAGAGGGGAGCAAAGTGGACTTTTCGAAGTTTATGATGAAGCCCAAGTGCTGAAGCAGGGCCACTGTGCGTTGAGTGGCCTGAGTGACCTCTAGGGAAGACTGTGCCCGGATGAGCCAGTCGTCCAGGTAGGGGAAGACGAAGAGGCCTTGAAGCCTCAGGAAGGCTGCCACCACTGCCAGACATTTCATGAACACCCTGGGAGCAGAGGAGAGGCCAAAGGGCAGTATGCGGTACTGATAATGATTCCCTGCCACCACAAATCTTAGATATTGTCGGTGGTCCGGATGAATAAGGATGTGAGTATAAGCATCCTTTAGATCCAAGGAGCATAGCCAATCTCCCTGCTGGAGGTAGGGCAGTAGGATTCCAAGGGTAAGCATCTTGAACTTTTCCCGCTGCAGGAACTTGTTGAGGTTGCGTAAGTCCAGGATGGGTCTGAGGCCTCCTGTTCTTTTTGGTATCAGGAAGTACCTCGAGTAAAACCCGTGACCCCACAGGTGTTGGGGCACTGGCTCCACAGCCTGTTCCTGAAGCAGACTTTGCAGCTCCTGAAGGAGTAAGTCCCTGTGCAGAGGGGGTCTTGGAGGCTCCCCTGGAAAGTAGGGGGGGGGGCACCTGGTGAAAATGTAAGAGGTAGCCCTTTTGAACCACCTGCCGCACCCAGGAATCGGATGTTATGGCTGACCACCTGTGGGCAAAGTGGGTCAGCCGGCCCCCCGTGCTGAGCGAAGGCCGTGGAGGGGGAGAGGCTATGCCGGCATAGTCAAAAACCCCTACCCTGCTGAGCAGGGGCCTGTGTAGTGGACTTGGGGGCCTTCTGCCTACGGGACCCATTACCCTGTCCCTTAGCCTGCTGACCCTGATGGGGAGCTGCTGAGGCTTGATATTGAGGGTGGTGTTGTTTATAGGCAGACACCTTCCTCGGGTAAAAGGGCTTTTTCCCCGAGCCCATCCTCTTCTGTGAAGGGGCAGAGGTCTTTCTGGATAGGCGAGTCCTGGTGAGAGTCTCGGACTCGAGTTCTGCCGCCTTTTCAGCCATGGGCTTACCAAAGAGGTTTTCACCTCTGCAGAGGACATCGACCAACTTGTCCTGCACCCATTGCTCGAGGTCGGATGACTGAAGCCAAGCCTGACGGCGAGCACCGATGCCGACTCCGGCTACTCGAGCCGATGCTTCGAAGCCATCGTAGGCTGCTCGAGAAATAAACTTCGAGCACTCTCGAATACCAGTGGACAAAGCCTGGAACCTCTGCAAAGGTTCCTCGGAGAGACCAGCAGAGAACCCGGCAATTTCTTTTGCCAGGTCTCGAAGATACATGCCCATATATAGCTGGTATGTCTGGACTCGGCAAGCAAGCATAGAGCCCTGGAAGCACTTCCTACCGAGGGCATCCAGGTTCCGGGCCTCCTTACCCGGAGGCACCGAGGAGTGCATCTTTTGACTCTTAAGTCGATGCATGGCCGATTCTATCACCATGGAATGGTGCGGTAGTTGTGCCTTTTGGAACCCGGGGCTCTTACGGACTCGATACATGGAATTGACCCGCTTGCTTAACACCGGCATCGAGGCCGGGCTCTCCCACATGCGGAAGAGCAGCTGCTCCAGCATCGGAGGAACCGGTACAGTAAAGGCCTCCTTCGGGGGAGAGTCATATTGGAGGACCTCGAGCTCTTCGGCTCGAGGCTCCTCCTCCGGATCCGCGGGGAAGGCCAAAGCCTTGGCCATGTCCCTCACGAAATCGGAGAACCGGGTATCCTCCGGGGGGGATCGTCTGAGGCTCCGACTCGGGCGAGTCGGAGGGGACGCACCGAGTCTGAAAAGACCCGGGTGACTCGTCCTCCTCCGTGTCCCAGCCCGACTCCTCCGTGGAGGAATTGAGTGGCTCCGTGCGGGCGAGTGCCGAGGACCTCCGCCCCGATGCCGAGGCTGGCGTCGACGACCTCGGTCCCGAACGGGAGGCCGAGGGAGACCTTGGCCGAGGATCGACTCGAGCTCATATGGACTCGAGGATCGGCTTGGCCTCCGGGGTCGACTTCGACGTTGACGTCCCGGTGGTCGGGGCAGATGCACTGGTGAGGCCGGTCATCAATGCTCGCTGCTGGTCCATGAAGGCAGCGATACTGCACTCCAAGGCCGTCAATCTGAGACCAAACTCAGAAGACCCAGCAGCCCCCGACGGCGTCGGGCCCGACGTCGGCTCCCTCGGAGGCGAGTCCACGAGGACTACAGTACTCACGTGTCCAGGAGACTCCACTTCAAGACGAGGATGCTTCGCAGGCCTCTCCGCCTCCGAGGACCCGGGGCGGCTGACGGGGCTATGCGACCTGGCCCTCGAGAGACCAGGAGCATCCTCCGACGCCGCCCTCGCGGGTTTCTTCTTCCGACGATGTTCCCGGGCAGGAGACCCCCGCTCAGAGGAACTCCGACGATGCTCGGGGCTGGAGTCACGAGACGTCGAAGCCTCTGACGAGGTCCGGGCCCGACCGACCGGACGCGGAGTCAGAGAAGATTCGTTCCTTTTGTGACTGCCGACTCCTCAATGCCTTCGAGGACATTTTGTTGCACGGACCACAACTCATCGAGTCATGGTTGGGTCCGAGGCAACGGAGGCAGCAGTCATGTGTGTCGGTAAGAGACATGAGTCTGGTACAGCGATCACACTTTTTAAACCCGCTGGCAGCCATCGGGGGAAAAAGGGACCCTGCGAGGTCGAAAGACCGTGCTGCCAGGGAAAAAGAAAAAAAGTGGCTGGAACGCCCGTTACAAAGTACAAAAACTGAAAATGTGAACGGACTCGATATTGGAGTATCGAGGCCTGGCGGGAAAAGGACACGGCGTCGAACCGAGAAAAAAACAAACGAAAAAAATCAACTTTTTCAGCGGCGATCACAAACTACGTCTGTAGGGCTCCGCGGAAAAAAGAAGACTGAGCAAGATGGCACCCTTGAGCGGGAAGGGGACCGCGCATGCGCGCTGAAATTCCCAAAGGCTTTCTTCGAAAGCTGGGGAAAATTGCTCCACGAGGGCTCCGTCGGCGCCGACGTCACCCATAAGTGAGGACTGACTTCCTGCTTGGTCCTGGAGAACAGGGCAAACTAGGTAGATGGGAGATTGTGGGCAATATTAAAGAGGTGGGTCTTCAGTAAGGATTTGAATTTAGGAAAGGACTGTTCCAGAGAGAGGGCAGAAGGGGGTGCATTCCAGGTGGCAGGTGCAAGGAAGTAGAAGACAGCAGACTGGGTAGTTTAAAAGCCAGGCCTGATCAACTGTAGGAAGATGAAGGCGATTTGCATAGAGACTGCAGAGGAAGCAGTAAGAGCAGTGGGAAGAAGGAGATCAGAGAGATAGCGGGGATGGCCGGTATGAAGGGCATGATGAACCCACCATAAGTAGCTTGTATTGCAGGCAGTATTTGATGGGAAGTCAATGGTGCTGTATTAACAATGAAGAGACATGATCATGACAGGCGTGAACAAGAATATGAATGGCAGTGTTTTGTATGAGTTGGAGGTGATGTAGCTGATACTGGGAAAGGCCAAGGAAAATTATGTTACAGTAGTTTAAACTGGAGATGACGAGGGTGGCAAGAGAAGAGTGAGCCAGGAAGAGGCAAACGGCACAGATTTGTCACAATGTGAAAAAGGAGCGATGAACTAGAGAAGAGAGGAAAGTATGAAATGACAGAAGAGTCAAGCATGATTCCCAGATAACGGATAGTATCAACCAAGGGAATGGGGGTACCAGGAAGAGAAAGAGCTATGGTTGGGGAAGAGTGGCCAAAGTTAAACCAAATAGCTGCACATTTGTTTGAATTTAGGTGAAGAAAGTTGTCCGAGAACCAGGATGCCAAGGCAGAAAGACAGGTTTTGAGAGAGGAGAGGTTGGGGGAAGAAGAACTGGTGTGTTGTACAAGAAAGATATCGTTGGCGTAATAGTGAGCTGTGATGCTGTGTTGTTGGACTAGGAGAGTGAGTGGAATCAGAAAAACATTGAATAAAAAGGGAGGCCAAGAACAAACCTTGGAGAACACCAAAGGGAAGTGATCTAGGAGAAGAGGTGGAGCCAATACCATTAGAGACAGAACGATCACTGTGCTAAGAAAGAACAAAACCTCATGTCTACAAGATCAAAGGCCAAGGAAAGGTCAAGGGAAACCACCACCCTAATCCTCAAGCTTTCAAGTTTGTCCTGCAATTCATCAGTCTCCTAATTTGAATAATTTTGTGTTTTTTAGATCTGATCACCTGGCTCAGACTATCAAATACTTTCTGAAAATCCAGTTACACAATATCAGCGGACTTGGCCATCCACATGCTTATTTACATCTTCAAAGAATTCTAATAAACAAAGAAACATGGCTTAACAGGGAAGAGCCAGCATGATTTTAGCAAAAGTTAGCTAAATATAAATAAATAAAATAAATTTGGATAACACCTTTCCAATGGTAGTTCAAGGCGAGTTACAATCAGGTACTGTGGGTATTTCCCTGTCGGGCTTACAATCTAAGATTGTACCTGAGGCAATGGAGGGTTAAGTGACTTGCCCAAGGTCACAAGAAGCGCCAGTGGGAATCAAACCCAGATCTCTTGGGTACTAGGCTGTTGCTCTAACTAACAGGTTACTCCTCCACTAACCAGTAATTTTGTTCTTAACAATAGCTTCCACCATTTTACCCTGTACCAATGTCACCAATATCAAAGTTCACTAGTCTGTAGTTTTCTGGATCATCCTTGGAACCTTTTTGGTACATCTGAAGACTAGGTTACTATTTACCAGTAATAGGTCTGCAATTTCATATTTGAATTCCTTCCAAACTCTGCAGTGAGCTTGAACTCCATCAGTTCCTAGTGGCTACTATTTAGTTTATTAATGTGCTGTAGCACCTCTTCCAGATTCAGAGTGATTTCTTTCAGTTTTTCTGAATCATCACCTACAAAGAATTGGCAGCAGATAAAGGGAATCATGATAAGACTATTTTTTTAGATGATTTTAATCTAAATGCTACCGCAAAAGCAGGCCATAGTGGTATGGATTTTTTTTAAATTGGTGATACAGGAGTTAGGATTTGAACAAATTGTGACCGTTTCCACACATATTAAAGAGAAGCTTCTTGATTTAAATTTTCTTCCCATACGGATAGATAGGGTCAAGGCTGTGGCTTCTTTAGGGGCTGTTCCTGTGCCTTAGTCAGATCATTATGTGTTAACATTTCAACTGGCTCCTTCATTTGAAAGTCTCAAAGGCAATGTTTTAGGAAAAGAGTTACATCAATGGTTGTTGGGGTTATGCTAAATTTAATCAGGAAAGGCTCCTGCAAAGTGTAATAGCTCAATTTGAGGAGTTGCTCGATGCTGATACAATGGGTTAGTAGATGGCTGGTATAAAAAAATATCGCCAATTGCTCTTTTGCCACAAACCCTACTGTGGTTTAATGATGCAATTAGGGTGCAAAAAAGAGCCCTTCGTAGATGTGAGAGAAAGTGGCAGAAGTCCAAAGGTGAATTAACAGAGACCACATTTTCAAGCCTTGGTTAGTAAAAGGAGCTTGATAGATCACACTAAGAAGCATTATTATTCTGATTTGATTTGTCACTCTGCAAATTGCCCAAAAGAACTTTTCAGATTGTAACTTCCTTGCAGAAGGACCACATGAAATGCTGAAAGAAATAGAGCTTGATCCTGATATTTTAGGGAAATATTTAGCATCTACATTACATGCTGCTGCTGATTGGGATTGTGTTCCTATATGCTTGGAGTCTTCTTTACCTCATCAATAGTTAGAATTTTGGAGGACTGATAAGAAACAGATACAGAATGTAATTGCTGTATTAAATACTGCTACATCAGTAGATGATCCTTGTCCAACAGCATGAATTAAAATGATGAAGCTTGATCTTTCTGGATTCCTTCTGCACATAGTTAGTTCATCTTTATCATCTGTCATTTTGTCTCTTCTTTGGTAAAGGTCTACTTTAGAGATGTCTACATTGGCTTGTTTGTTACTGGTATTTAACCACCCCATATCAAGCCTTCCATTTTTGGCTAAAATGCTGGAGCATGTTGCACTGACCCAATTGGAGGATTATTTTGAGACATATTGCCCTTTGGATCAGAAGCAGCATGGATTTAGGAAATATCACGGAGTTGATATTAGTGACGGATATGTTTGATAGACTTATGGATTTGAGTCTATGGGCTCTGGTTGAGAAAAGCTGTTTATGGATATAAGTGCTGCCTTTGATTCGGCAGGTTGTGAGTTATTATTGCTCTGGTTACAAACTTTGGAATGGGGAGAAGTGGTTGTGCATTTATTCCGCACATATTTGACTTGGAACAAACAAACAAAGGGTCAGAGTGGCCCATAAGTTATCTGGCTGGTCTTACAAATCTCAAGGTATGCTTCAAGGTTCATGGCTTTCAGCACTTTTGTTTAAACTCCATCAGCAGCCTTTTCGTAGTTATTCAGTCCTTCGGTATTGATATTATCTATATGCTGGCAATTTATTTATTTAGACAGATTTGTATACCACCTTATCCTACAATCAAAGTGGTTACATCACATCATCACATTTGGGGTTACATTTAACTTAATGATCTGTGTTCTGTTTACTACCCAAGTGGGGTTTCAATCGGAAAAGGTGCAGGGATGTTTTCAGGTGATGCTTAAGTGGCTTTTTTTTTTTTTTTTTTTTTTTTTTTTTAAATTGAAATTTTTATTGGTTTTACTGAATACTCAACAAGAAAAACAGTCTGTAGCAGTAACAATTTTCCCCCTCCCTCAATCCCAAGCCCAAATGCACCACTGCAACACAAGTGTAAGAAAACAAACGAAAGCTAACAAAAGCTACATACATGTCCCTATACATCCTACCCACCCTCCCCCTTCCCCTAAGTCCCCCCTCCCTCCATTCCAGTAGCTTGTGCCTCCAAATAGACCACCAAAGGTTTCCACCGCTTAGAAAACTGCGCCCCCTGCCCCCGCTGGAGTGCGGTAAGACGCTCCATATTCAAAACCCTGTGTAGTCGGGTATGCCACTGAGATAGCTCCGGCGGCGCACTCTGCTTCCACTTCCATGCAACATCACATCTAGCCGCAACAAGGCATGTAAGAAGCAATTTACGCCATCGAAAATCCAGGGCATCCGGCCACACCCCCAACAAAAATAAGGATGGGCTCAATTCCGGCACCACCCCAAAAATCACCCCCAATTGAGCTCGGATCATCAGCCAATACTGAGCTATCACGGGGCAGTCCCACCACATATGGAGATATGTCCCCCGGGCACCGCAGCCTCTCCAACAAAGGTCCGAGGCCCCAGGGAACATCCGCTGATAGCGAACCGGAGTGTAGTACCATCTCATCATTAGTTTATACGCATTTTCCTGAATAAGGGTGCAGATTGAGGATTTCGATATCCCCTTAAAAATTGCCAACCACTCCTCCTCATCCCACTGCACCCCCAGGTCCTTTTCCCATTCTAACATATAATTAGGTCTACCCGCCCCTTTCTGAACTCTTTGGAGGCTATTATACAGCAGTCGGATCAATCCTCTGGATTGCTGATGGCCAAGCCAGAGGGCCTCCAGGTCATTAGGGCCCTCTGTCATCTTATCCAGGTTGTCCTTCCGCCGCAAATAATGCGTCACCTGTAGGTGCGCAAACAAGTCCCGGGACCCCAACTGAAACTCGGCCTTTAATTGCTCAAAGGACTTGGGTTCCCCCATATCAATCAATTGCATAAAATTATCCAACCCTTTCCGGGCCCAACTAAGAAAAATGCCCTCCCTTCCCGGGCCAAAGGCAGGGGTAGCCCGAATGGGGGCCAACAAGGAATGCCCTACCCAGACAGTAATCCGCTTCCATCCCCGCTGCCATTCACCCCATAAATGTCGTATGAAGGGATTCGGGGTCCATTCCCCCCTAAGCACCCCCTTCTGTAGCCAAGGGAGATGCGGGAGATGCCAACCCTCCACCCAGAATTGTTCAAGGCCATAGAATCGTTTAGTAGTTGCAGATTCCCGCCACTCCACCACTTGTCTCATCTGGGCGGCCAAATAATAATCCTCAATCCGTAGCATTCCCAGTCCCCCAGTCCTCCGAGAACGATACAATACTTGACGCGCTATGCGTGGGGGTCGATGCCGCCACACAAAGAGGAACATTTTCCTTTGTAGGCATTGGAGGACTAGACGGGGCACCCGCACCGGTAAGACTTGAAAAAAGTACAGTAGCTTAGGCAGCACCATCATCTTAAGGGTAGCTATTCTACCGAGCCAAGAGATATCCTCCTTATTCCACTTACCCAGATCCCTCTCGATCTGGTCCAGCAAAGGGGGGTAATTCGCCCCATACAACCTCACAGGGTCCGCCGTTAAGCGGACCCCCAGATACTGAATATCCCGGGAAGCCCAACGGAATTTATAATTCCCTTGCAGATGCGACACCAAGGAATCGGACAGGCTGACATTGAGCGCCGCCGATTTATCCCAATTAATTTTGAAGCCCGCTACCTTCCCATATCGCTGTAATTCGTTCATATAAATGGGTAAAGCTAGAATAGGGCTGGTCACAAACAATAGCATATCATCGGCGAACAACGCCACTTTATGCTCCTCCGTACCCACCCGGAATCCCTGGGCATCCGGATTACTGCGCAAACGCCTCGCCAGCGGTTCCATAGTCAAAGCGAAGAGCAAAGGAGATAACGGGCACCCCTGACGAGTCCCCCGTGTCAAGGGGAAAAACTCCGAATAGCGGCCATTCACTTTCACAGCTGCTACCGGGCTAGCGTAGAGCGCTTTAATCCAGGCCATCATATTTACCCCAACCCCTATTTTGTCCAGCACCGCAAACATAAAGCTCCACTCCACCCGGTCGAAAGCCTTCTCAGCATCGACACTTAGCAACAACAGGTCCTGATTGAGCTGCCGCGCTGACCACATCACCTGAATGGTTCGCCGTATATTATCCCCCGTATTCCTCCCATGAATGAACCCAGTTTGATCCGACTGGATCACCTTAGGCATAAGGGCCCCAAGGCGATTCGCCAACACCTTTGCAAGGATCTTCCCATCCGTATTTAGTAACGAAATTGGACGATAAGAGCCACACAAAGCCGGGTCGCGGCCCGGTTTTACCAACACCGTAATCCCCGCCTGCTGCATGGAGGGTGCTAGCGGTTTGCCTTGCAATACCTCATTAAAAAGCCGCTGCAATAAGGGGGCCAACCGCTCCGCAAATTTTTTTATAAAACAGAGCCGGAAAACCATCCAAGCCAGGCGACTTATGCAGAGCCAGGCCTTTGATTATTAATCCAATTTCCTCCAAGCCAATCGGCCGATTAAGCATTTCCCTATCCAGATCTGTAAATTCTGGGAGTCTATCCCCATCTTCCAAATATTCCCCCGCTCGATATTCTAATCCTCCAGATGAGCTGGTATATAATGTCTGATAATAGTGCACAAATTGCTCCCGAATCGCCTTGGTGCTAAACAACAGTTGGTCTCCGGGCCCCTTAATTTTAAGTATGGCAGATCTGCGCTCCTGATCCCGCAGTTTCCTAGCTAGCAATGTGCTAGCCTTATTATTAAAAGCATAGTAATGCTGATTAACCCGTTGCAATTGATAGTGGATGGTTTCCGTCCGCAATTTCATTAACTGCGACCGAGCACAATCCAATGCGGCCCGCACTTTCACACCCCCCTCACTTTTGTGACGCTTTTCCAGCTCCGAAATCGTAGCCAGTAACTGGGCCGCCCTCCCCTCCCTCTCACGCTTGAGCCGCGCAGCCCATGCTAACAATTTCCCCCTTAAAACCGCCTTGAGCCCATCCCACAGTATCTCCCAAGCCACCTCTCCGGTATCATTCCATTGATAATACTCATCTATGGCTGCCTCAATATCTTTACTGCAGAATGCGGCGGTCATTAAACTTTCATTTAATCTCCAGAAGGTCCGGCCCTCCTTATCGGGCTCACCTCCAAACTCGACCCACACGGGGCCATGGTCAGTCCAGGTGATCGGCTCTAAGCCCGCATTAGTGACCCTACGGGTCCAGCTTTCGTCCCCCATAATAAAATCTATCCTGCTATAGCTATGGTGGACCGGGGAATAAAAGGAAAAGTCGCGCTCTTGGGGGTGCAGCTGGCGCCAAAGATCACACACTCTAAATTTCGCCACCAAGTCCAATAATTGCAACCTCCCCCTACTCCCATCCCCCGCACCTGGCCGCTGTCTATCCCTCTGGGGGTCTAAGACTGCGTTAAAATCCCCCCCTAACAATAGTGCCCCGTGTATTTTATTGGCCAACCATCCCGATAAATCCTCCCAGAAGGACGTATGGGGGTCATTAGGACCATATATGTTAACTAGCGTGACCTCCTGCCCTTGCAATGCCCCCCACACCAATAGTACCCGCCCTTTCATCCCCTTCATTACGCCCCCCACCTGGAAGGGAACATCATTCCGGATCATTATGGCCACCCCTGCCTTTTTATGGAATCCCTCAGCATTGAACCAGATATTACTAAATGCCCCATATCTGACCAAAGATTCATCTTTTGGCAACAGATGGGTCTCTTGTAGAAACACCACCTGCCACTTGTGATGTTGCACCTCCTTAAGCAGCAATTTCCTCTTTTGTGGGGAATTAAGTCCGCGCACATTCAATGAACCTACCCTAAGTCCCGCCATTTAACCCAATACCAAAGAAAGAATGCGTAAAGAGAGCCACTGATTATTAGAACCACCCCCCCTGCCCTCTGCCCCCCCTACCACCCCTCCCCCCTCCCCTTCCCCCTCCCCTCCCTTCCACCCCACAGGCCATTCTTCCCTGTGGCTCCTACCGGAGGACGAAACCCCCCACCCGAGACCCGCCCTCAACCTTCCCTTCGAAGCCCCCCTCCCCTAACCTTCCCCCCAGCCTTCATAAAGTCCAGGTAACTCATTCTTACCATTCATCCCATTCATCCCTCAGCCACTCCCCCCCCTCTTTAATTACATTACTATAATTCCGTCCCTCATTCAGTACCCCCAAACACTCCCCCAGCCATACTCTAACCCCCCCCCCCAATCTCTCACTGACATAATATAGCCTGTCTCAGCCAACCTCCTGCAGGGTAAGCCCTACAGTAGTCCAATGTCATGACTTTAGCCAAGTAAAATAAAGTATCTCAGCATCAGGTAGCCAACTGTGATCCGTTGCGATCTCCCTCCGCCGCCGTCGAAGATGTCCCGGAGAGGCGCTGGAGCCGTCGGCCCTTGGAGTTGACCCGTTGCCATTGCTGTTGATCCGAGAAAGACCCCGGTCCTTTCAAACGATCTCCCGCTGCGGCCTGGGGACGAGTCGGAGGCAAATTAGGCGCTTTTGCTTTTTCCAAACAGTTCCAAGCCTCCTCCACAGTCCGGACTCGCTGGACTCTCCCCTGCACTTCAAATTGTAGCCCAAATGGAAAGAGCCATTTATATTTAATATTTTCAGTCCGGAGATATAGAGTCACTGGGCGCATGGCGCGGCGACGTTGCAATGTGGAGGGAGCTAAATCTTGAAAGATCTCGACCGTCACATCCTGCCAATCTACTTTGCCCTTTTTGGCTGCAGCTTTCATTATCTCCTCTTTCAGTGGGTAGCTCGTGAGGCAAGCTATAATATCCCGAGGTAAATTCCCTTGGGGAGGCCGGAGGGCCCGATGCGCTCGTTCAATTCCCACCAGCCTCTGAGCTCCAGCAGGCTCCGGGGACCCCTCTGCCAGCAAGGCCCCACAGATGTCCTGAACCACCTGCTGGGCCTGTTGAAATCGCCCCTCTTCAGGCACCCCCCGGAGGCGTATGTTGCAGCGCCTCGACCTGTTTTCCAGGTCTTCAATCTTATCGCGCAATTCCTCCCGATCCTTCTGCCACTCCGCATAAACGCTGTGAATGCTCTCACCCGCCATTACGGCCTCCTCCACGTGCTCTTCCAAAGAGTCCACTCTATCTCCCAAAGCTTGCAAGTCCACCCGAAATTCATTCAGCATCTCCCGCACCTCCTTTTTCACCCCCAACACCTCTGTTTTTATCTCCTTGCACCAGCGCCACAAGTCACCTCTCGTGCATTGCTCCTCCGCATTCTCCGGTTCTTCGTCCTCCGCCATCTCAGCCCCTGCTCCCCGCTCCGTCTGCGAGCTCGCTGTAGCGTAGGAGGAGCGAAATTTTTCTAATTTCTTTTTAGCTGTGGACATCCCCGAGGCTGAGCGCACTAGAAGGCTGTATTATGTGCACGACTGCGAGGGCCCGATTCGACACTGTTAGCTATTTTGCTCCCGGTTCAGGGAGAGCTCTTAAGTCAGGCAGCCATCTCAGATGGTGACGTCACGTCCTCCGCCTTAAGTGGCTTTTAAGCCATGGCTTGGGCTTTAATTTCAATAGTTTGTTCAAGATCTTGCTGACCATTGATGAGATTGGTCCCCGGATATCTGCTTGTTGCTTGGGAGCTTTATTGCACCCTTACTGATCTATTCATCAAGAAGTTGGTTCAAGGTGTTGGCACCCTAGGCAAACCTTAAGCCTTATGACCTCCCCCAGCGTCAGAATCTATTGTTTAGCTTTGAATGCCCTGCTCCTTGGTGCCCCCCAAGAAGCTGCTGCCCTAGGCAGCTGCGTACTTTGCCTGATGGTTGGATCAGCCCTGGCAAGAGAGCTTACAACATATTTATAGTATTCCAAAGATCTACGATGGTAGGCTTCAAATTGTTTATGCACAGGCTTTTTCATTTTATGGACCTTCTTTGTGGAATCATTTGCCCCCGCCTCTGCATTCAGTCCCTGATTTTTTAATTTTTTGTAAATGTCTTAACACACCTCGAAGGCACACATTGCGCTGTGTTAATCACATAACATCACATAGACATAACTATGTAGTTTTATGTTTTTGAAATGTTTATGTTCATTGTAACTCACTTTGAACTTTAGTGAGGAAGCAAGTAATAAATTTGTAAATAAAATAAAGAATGTTCTAGGCCTAGGTATGTGCCCATCATCTTCTGTAGTGAAGACAGAAGCAAAGAATTCATTTAGCTATTCTGCTATGGCCTTATCCTTCTTGAGCATTCCTTTTTATCCCCAGCTATCTAGTGGTCCAGCTGACTCCCTCATAAGCTTTTTGCTTTTGATATTCTTTAAAAAGTTTTATTTTCTTTGCCTCTGGCAAGTTTCTCCTTAAATTCTCTCTTGTCCTGTGCTGAAGTCACATTTCAGAAAGGCCATTTGGGTGGTGGCAGGGATGTGCAAGGGAAAACTTGAAAATTAATGGTGATTTTAGATGGAGGTACCATGTATGTGCATGGCCTTCTAAAATGGGCACGCCCCTGCCCCCAAATATAGATGTGCAAAAGAAAAGATACGGCAGAGACTTGAATGTCATGCAGTGGGAAATGAGTTGCCATACTATGCACAGTGCCAATAGAAAGCAGACGTTGCAAGGACATATATCTGCCTTCCAGAAAAAGGCTAGGTGATCAGCCACCCCGCTGATCTGCACGCGCACTAATGGTGATCCCATCTATGCTCCTGTGGGACCCGCATATGCCTGTATGCTCTACATGTGCTCCCTATGCATGGAACATGTGCATGTGTTTCCCGACCAATGCAAAACAGCACAGGATCAGGATGGAAGCCACACGCCAGCCAGACTTCTCAAGGGCAGAGCGCCTCATGCTGTGAAGGCTGGTCACAGTGAATGAGGAGGTCCTGTACCCAGCAGGAGGGCCCAGGCTACCACAAGCTTCAGCAAGGAGGGTTTGGGAGAGCAGCCGCATATCTCTAGCCAGGTGAGTCAATCATTGCCCACCAAAAGACATCTCACAGTGGGTTACCTAGCTGCTGGCAGACACCTTGAGGCTGATATTATAAGGCATGTATATTTATGCAAGTCCCTATTTTCAAAGGCTTACATGCATGAAAGGACACTTACAGAACAGCAATCCCTGTAATATATGCATATGTGCCATCACACGTAAGCACCATAGGGTGTGCGTGGAAGTGGTGTTTGAGCAGGGCATAGGCATGGCCTCCACTGATGTGCATAAGTTATAAAATACTATGACTTACATTTGTCAGGTCACTGATCTAGACACAGCAAGTTACATCTGCTTTTGGGTAGGTGTAACTGCTGCGCCTGGGTTCCAGCGCATCTGTATGTCTCTGTTTTATAAAGGCCCAAACTATGCACTCAGTAACATGCTTTTTCTGTGCAGGAGTATATAAAATTACCTTCCCAGTGTGCAGACAGGGAAGTACGGAAGGCAGGGCTGACCCAAACATCAGACAAGACAGAGAAATCATATAGGGTATCAATCTGAGTGACTGTAAAAAGCAGCAATAGTCAAAGCAAAGCCATAGATCTCTGCAGCCACAGATACTCAGACATCCAGAAGCAAAATTAGCATTGGGCAAGGAGAGTAGGTACACACATACAAACAAAGCAAACATAGTAATGGCAAAGTAACATGTGACATGAAGCCCCCAGACAGGATGAGAATCTCAGGATTGGTAACCTGATGACCACAACCATTGAGTATACTAAAAACACAGTCACAGGGAAAAGTGCAAGGCAAATGGTTTTGCCAGGGCACACAAACCCATTGTTCCAGATCTTAGGGAACTGCCATGAACACACATGCAATCTGTCAAAGAGCAGCCTCCGATCTTCCCACGCTTACATATACAAATGCATATGCACACACACACACCCTGCTGGTTCTGCCCATGCCATAGCAGGATTGGCCAATCAGTGAGATGGACCAGCTGAACAGGGTTGATAGATGGCAAACACACAAGGATGTGCAGGTTGTGGCACATGGAGATGTGTGCAAATGCCAAGAGCCAGTGCCATAGAGTGGCAAGGCCTTGCCTGCAGGGTCCAACCTCTCAGGTCATGACACATGTAGATCACAATGATGACATAGGCATAGGTAGTGCAGGCACAGAGAGCCACCCCCCAGTTGAACCCATCCATATTGTGCCTGCATAGCACCCAACCAGAGGTGAATGCCAACAACTAGGCATACAGGTTTTGTGGGGCACCAGGATACCACAAGTGATGGATATCAGATGTGCCTAGGAATTACTAGCAAGGCATCCCCCAATGTCACATGACACAGCTGCCACACACCAGGGCAGGGATAATCCTCAAGATAAAGGTCTTTTGCCCCAGAACCACCAGAGGGAGCTAAATGGGGGGGGGGGGGGGATGGCAGGGGATGAATCAGTGAAATGAGTGGATCTCAAAGCAAGTGTATTCTATTTATGCCCTATAGGATGTTCTACCTACTCTGTGATCTGGAGTCCCTGAAGGTGTGGTTTGGGGCAATACAGTGCACCAGGCCCCCATTACTGGAGCAATTCCACCATGAGCCGAAGCAGTAGGAAGTAATGGTACATGTGGCATCCATGTAACACACAGAGAAGGGCCATCATATAGTGTTAGCCCACCACTAGCCTGGTCTGCTCCGCCATTTTGATGTATTTTATACTGTGGTATATCACTGGTTCTCTTCTTTTCACCAGGACTCCGAGATGCCTATTATGCTTCTATCTTCATTTAGGGCCATGTTTTCTAAACATTAGTGTGCCCTATCTTTCGCTGTGCTCTTAGGAATAATGTGGGCTCTGCAGCAGATAGCGAATGCTCTGGTTTAGTAAACATGACCCTTGATGCTATACACTCCAATTTTCCCGTCTTACTTTCACGAGCAGACATGCAATTCATTTGACTGCCTATAAATTAATGCACATACAATTCATTTGCATATACAAACAAGTCCTAGTGTGCATACAAGGCACACATTTAAAACGAGTGTGTGCAAACACACATGAAAATCAGGAAAATTTCACAGAAATATGCAAATGAGCTAAACTTTTTTTTTCGTAGTGCACATCCTACTTGAGCGACTCCAACTTTTTCTACATCCCATTATCAGGATTCCTTTGTTTTCTCAGTATCCTTTGAAGATATCTTCCTCTGAGCCATGTAAGCCCCCGCCGCCCCCCGACCCCAAGTGATCTAGCTGGGACACACTGCTCTGTCTCCTTTTTCAATAATAAAACTATCTGTGGCAAGGTTCCAGTCCAGATAAGATGGAACCCATCCTACTGGAATAAGCTCACTTTCCCCAAAAGGTTTCCCCCAACATGGGGTAAAATTACAGTACACACACATACAGAGTGACCCTGGCACTTTATACGATGATGTGTGCATGCCTATGTGCTGGAGGAAGGGAACCATTTTGTCTTTTATAGCATAAAACTATCTGACTAAGCTCCCTGGATCATTTTGTCCTTTTTTTGTGTTGAAGCACCAATTATGCTAACGGAGAGGACGAGAGAGAGAAGGCTGCTGAGACCAGGAAGAAGGAGCTGTGTTTCTGATCATCTTATGTTTGACATTATTACTTTCCAGCAAAGAATACTATGTGCTGACAGTACAGAGGCGCTGCCTCGGACCCCCAGAAAACATTCAGAGCTGCTGGATGCTCCGATTTCCTAACAGCTGCTCGACTGAGCTGGGTCATTCTACCTTTTGTATATATGAACACAGACAGACTAGGACACATGGCAACACACATATCACAGCAGAGAGATGTATACACAGACACACACACATCCATACACATTCACATACTACCAGAGCCATCTTTAGGAGAGGGTTCATTGGGGTAACTGCTTTGGGCCACACCCTTTGGAAGGTTCCATGTGGCCATGTAGTTTTGCTCCCCCATCCCTCAAACACACACAGAAGAGATGCATCAGTTTCTCTGTCAGATTGCCAGTGGACCAGGAGTTGTGACAGAGGCAGAAGAGTCCTGAGACCTGATGTACAGCAGCAGGCATAGGCATCCTCTGTAGTGGGTCATCCCCTGCCCTTCAAGTCTGGATAGGGGACAATTCAGTCAATTTCATCACAGGTCCCTTACCCCCTCTAGAGTCAATCCTGCCCATCACAACCGTATAACTAAGCCAATGGTTTCCAAACCTGTCCTGGGGCTTCCCAGCTAGTTGGATTTTCAGGATATCTCACTATGAATATTCATGAGAGATCTGTATACATTGGGGTTTATCCCCACTATTCATCCCCCTGCCAGCCCTGTCAAAAGCCTCCCTATATGAACAAGATGTTTGCATGGGGAGGCTTAGACAGGAGCAGGAGGGGGTGTTCCGGAGGCAGAGCAAGGGCAGGGCATGAGCGGTCCGTGACCCCAGACATACAGGGCCAAATTTTGAGGCCGGCCCTGTACATCCGGGTTGGCAAACTGAATGGGGGACTTATTCCACTTCAGAGGTGGAATAAGTCCCCTGGACATCAGGGACGACAGGCCCAGGCAGCGTCGGAAAGGTGAGGGGATGCAGGAGATTCCCCACAGCCCGGGTCGGACCATGGATGGCCAGATCAGGGGTCGGGCTGTGGGAAAAGAAGATTGTGGTCAGCAGCTGGGGATCGTGGCTCCTGAATGGAGCCACAGTGCCATGACAATAGGATGCCATGGCACCATGGCTCCATCCAGGAACCTCACTGAGGTGGCCGAGCAAGTGACTGTGTATGCAGGCCGAACGGAATCCGGTCCTGGCCTGCATGTACAAGCCCTAGACCCGATTCTTATTCCGCGGGGCATGTGTAGCCCCCACAGGATCAGAATCAGGTGCACCTCTGGGCGTCCTGATTCAGATTGGACGCGCAGGGGCCTGGACGCACACATTGGAATGTGTCTCCACTGCATGCAACTACCTCCTGCATAGTCATTGTGAATATTCTGAAAACCCGACTGGCTGGGGAGCTGCCAGGACAGGTTTGGGAAACACTTAACTAGGCACACACACACTAGCGCAGTGGTTCTCAAACCAATCCTCGGGATACACCTAGCTAGTCACGTTTTCAGGATAACGACAATGAATATGCATGAGAGAGATTTGCATGCACTGCCTTCATTATATGCAAATCTCTCTTATACATATTCATTGCCGTTGTCCTGAAAACCTGACTGGTTACATCTGTCCCATGGAGTGGGTTGAGCACCACTGCTCTAGAGCAAGGCAGATACACATTCAAATATAGAAATAAAACAGAGACATACGTAAATACTCCTGTACAATATACCACAATGGGAGGCTTGGCATTATATATATTTTTGCATTCTTTGGAAGACTGAGCCTAGTGCTGGAACTGAGACTCATGTAGGTTTGTGTGCATCTCTCAAAATACCACCAATCTTGTTTTGGGGTAGAGATAATATTGAGTATAGGAGTACAGTTAGGGAATCAGGTAGAGTTAACGAGTAGAAGCTGGGGGTTGGAGACAAAAGTGGGTCGAGGTAGCGGAAAGGATAATAGGTACAGGTTAGGGGTTATAGGAAAGAATAGAAGCAAAAATTGGGGCAGGGATGAGATTTTAGAGTAGCGGTATGTTTGAGGGTAAGGCTAAGAGCAGAAAAGGGATGGAAGTACGTTTAGGGGTTTTGCTAGGATTAGTTTGTAGAAATTATAATTTGGGTTAAAGTTAGTGGGTAGAGGTTAGGGTTTCAAGACTCTGGTGATCCAACAATTGAGAGTCTGTAAATGCTGTATCTTAATTTCCAGAAGCTTTTCTGAAGTTCACCTGGAGAACTCTACCAACCCTTTGGAGGGCAGAATGGGGCTACCACTGGGACAAGCTGCTATGCAGGTGGCCTCCAACCTGGGTGCAAGTGCCCCATCCCACACCCAAGCAACAAGCTCACTCTTGCCAGTTACTTCATACTGGAAAGGTCATTTTTTGTTGCAGCAAACACAGTGAGGACCTTCGATGCTATGACAGATCATAAGGAACAAAGCCGATTAAAACTCCTAGAGAGGAGAGAACGCAGTCACAGACAGTAAACCCCCTCCCGCCCGCCACAGGGACTCCAGTCTCTCACTTCTTCTATAGGCAGTAGCTCATCTTTTTAATCAATAAAAACTACATTTCATTAGGAGAAATTTTTCTGTTCCTCCTTGCGATGAAGGGAGTTCTGGGAGCTGAGAAAATGACTTTCTAATGTTGTTGTCTGGAGATTTCACATTAATTCCATCTGCGATGAATCAAGGTCGAGCTGTTCACTTGCTAAATTAGCTGCACTCAGCAGCAGCCCTAAAGTCTGCTATTGTGATATTAAAGGCTGCACAGAGCAGTGTCTGTGAGCCTCATGTCAGGACAGGCTGCTCTAGGGACTTGCACTTCTGATTTCTCTATGCATCAAGATAAACCCAGGACTGGATCAGCCTGTGCTGACAACATGGAGCCAGTCTGCAACCCCAGCTGTGGGATCAAAACTTCCTCATGGTTCAACATCAAAAAAAATCAGCATCTCTGGGCCCCTGATGTCTAGTTTCTTATCATCAAAACAACTAGCGTCTGACTGAGGTGTAGAGAAAACTAACACACAAATGCATATATGACAAATAAAGCAAGGCAGATCAGAACTGGAAACAGTCAGAGCTCCAGAAACTAGGCTTTTCATGCCTGGAGAAGACTATCATATTTGCACCACACATATGCTTACCCATTTATCCTCTCCCCAGCCTAACCATTTACTCAAATCTCAGTCATCTTATCCCTACCCACAAATGATGCTCGACCCCCAATTATGCTGCCCTACCAGTTCTCAATTTCTAGTCAACTTTACCCTCTCTCTCTCTCTCTCTAGCCCCTTCTTCTCTGTTTGGTCTTCATCCCCAGCTCCTCCCTTCCTATCATCTTTCAGCTTCAATCTAGATCACCCCAGCAATCTGCAAACCCCACAGTCTCTGGAGGTCTTCAAGCCCCCCCCCCCCCCACCTCCCACTCGTGTTTAACACCTAGAGTCCCCCTTTGCTACTACCCCTTTCTCTCTTCCCAAGGATCCTCTGCTTCAGACCCCCACATATGATTTCCTCAATAGCCCTCAATCATTGCATTTTATCCTGTTCCCTCCAAATGTCTCCAAGTCCCCTATGTTCCATCACTGCTAAACCCTCGTTGTTCCTCTTATCTCTAGAACTTCCTTCTTGATCTTCCAGTGATCCTCCATCCCCAGCCTCCAATATTATCTCACCAATGCTCCTTGATCCTCCCAACATCACTGCAATCCCCACCAGTGGTCCTTTAGTCTCTCCACCAGAGCTCAACCCCTAGATTCTTCTTTATCCCTACCCTCTCCTCTTTCTTCAGTGATCCTTCATCAATAAAATGATTCTCCCACTAGTTTTCCAAGGCTCTGCACCTGGGTAGCTGCCCCACTCACCCTATCCTTGTGGATTCTAAAGAGCGAGCCTTGAGAGCATCAGCCGCACTTTACTTACATATAGCTCCCAGGTACAGCATCTGCAGGCCACACCACATAGAGAGATATCACCTGTTTAACAAGTACTGAACCATAGGCTCTCTCACTACCTGCATGCCCACAGATGATCAGAAGAACAGAAAGCACATCACGGGCACAGAATTTACATTCCTAGAATAATCTGAATTTACAGACTCTATTTGATAACACTTCACTTAAGGATATCCAGAACAAACAGTTAAAGAACACAGAGCCAATCCTGCATGGCAATTTTCCACTGGGACCCAGATAAGATGAAATGTAGCTATTCCTTCAACAATGTTTAGAAATTGGAATTTTCTCTATCAGTTTTTGTTCATGTTAACTTCAAAACCAGTCTAGATCATTCCTCAAATCTTTACAAATCTATTTCTCTACTCACCAGCATTCCTATTGTTAAAAGGTATTTTTGGTGGTAAAGAGGATATACATTAAAGATTATAACTTCTCTCTCTTGAATTTATACAACAGATGCTAAACTGGGGGCAACCTTAACAAATGAGGTGGGAATAACAGAGGGTGAGGTTATCAGGAAGCTCAGTTTTCAGCAGGAGACTCCAGCTAGGAAAGGCAATGGATCAGGCAATCCACAGCTGCACACAACTCGTGGGATACACAGAGATGAGAATGTAACCAGGGCTGGCTCAACCATTAGGCAAGACGAGGCAGTTGCCTATGGCAGTATCTTTAGGGGGGGGAGGGAGCAGCAAAGAACAGCAGAATTCAAAACAAAACAATACATTTTGACAGCCACACAAACTTAAAGAGCCATCAGCACATTCTTTTGCCTGCAGGGAGAGCAGGCAAACACATAGATAGAAAAGGTGACATTTTACTAACCAGATAATATCCTTTCCTTGAGTCCTGCTAGACCAGTCCAGGCAAGTGGGTTGTGTTCCCCTACCAGCAGATTGATGGAGTCAAAGAACCAATGAAAAGCCCAGGTTTCAATGACATCAGTTCTATGCCTCTACCTGCCTCAGAGGTCCCTTCAGTATTCATCTCAAAGTAAATGGGAGATAGAGAGCAACCCCCAACAACCTCAATGTGGGCAACAATGAGTAAACAGTAAAGAACTATGCACAGAAAGGTATAAATAAAAGGTGAGCATGCAGAGCCAAGTATAAAAAATCATGGCAGAGCCAACTGTACCGCAGCAGAGGAACAGAGCAAATACAGTTTCAGGGGCAGCCCTGGGCTGGTCTAGCAGGACTCAAGAAAAGGACATTTATCTAATAAATAAAATGTCACTTTCCATATCATTCTGCTAGACCATTCCAGACAAGTGGGATGTACCAAAGCTACACCACCACTGTGCAGGAAGACAGCAGCTCGCAAAATTCTTCAGCCAAAAGCCGTGTCTGCTCATTCGTGGACATCCAAGCAGTAATGCTCGACAAGTGTGGAAATTGATGCCCACATTGCTGCCTGACAAATGTCTGCACAGGCTACTAAACTCTGCTTCACCCATGAGGACACTTGCGCTCATGTAGAATGAGTGCACAGACCATCCAGAACCGGCTGGTTCCGTAACTGTTATGTTGAGGCAATAGCCTCCTTAATCCAGTGTCCCAAAGTCAACTTGGCTGTCACTTCACACTTGTGCAGGCCAACAAACAGCACAAAAAGATGTTCTGACTTATGAAAGGAATTCATAACCTCCAAGTACCGGAGAAGCACACTTTGGACATCTGTAAGGCAAACATCCTTATCCTTCCCCCGATACTGCTTCGTAGAGAAGGATGGCAGGCAAACCACCTGGTTCATGTGAAAGGGAATCAGCACTTTAGGCAAGAAGGAAGGCACAGGCTGAATGGAAGTGGTCTCAATTGAAAAGGACAGATAAGGATCTCAGCAAGACAGAACTTGCAGCTCAGAGATCTGCCTTGCAGAACAAATTGCAACCAAAACCACCATTTTGAGCATGTTTCAATGGCTCAAGGGGGGGCCACCATCAGGGCCCTGAGCACCAGAGACAGATCCCAGGAAGGGATCACAGACCAGAGGGGAGGACACAGATGTCAAACCCCTTGGAGAAAACAGGAGACATCTGGGGACAAGGCCAAGGACATGCCCACCAGACCACAGAAACAGGCCAAAGCTGCCACCTGAACCTTCAGGGAGCTAAGAAAAAGTCCCTTCTCTAGGCCATCCTGTAGAAAAGCCAACAGAGAGGACACCTTGGCCATTTCAGGAGCCAAGTGCCATGCGCCACACCAGCGCTCAAAGAGGCACAGTATCCGTATGTATGCTAGCTTGGTAAACCTTCTCTGGGCACCAAGTATAGTAGAGATTACAGCTGGACAGTAGCCCTTATGCATTAGCAGTCTCCTTTTAAGAGCCATGCCATAGGTGAGAAGAGAGCCGGGTCCTCGCTGCTGCAATAACCCCCGAGATGGAGGCAGCTGAAGGGGAGGTGCTTGAAGGAGCTGTTTCAGGTCTCTGAACCATGCTTTATGTGGCCCAATCCTGCCCGGGTGGTGCTCTATATGCTGAATCACACACCCCACCAAAGACCATGGAGGAAACAGGTACAGCAGCCGATGACTGAGCCAAGGCTGGGTCAGGGCATTGGTGTCCGACCCTAACTCTATGCGGTGAATGAATTAGCAGCACACTTTAGCATTGGAGTGGATCATCATCAGATCCATTTTGGGCTGACCCCAGTGGCACAGAATCAACTGAAACGCTTCTTGATTCAACACCCACTGACCGGGATACAGAGTGTTGACTGAGGACATCCGCTTCCATCTCATCTACTCCAGCAACGTGCTGAGCCAACAAGGCTAGGAGGTTCTTCTCTGCCCAGGCAAATAGGAGATTCATCTCCAGGGCCACTCCGACGCTTCTTGTGCCACCCTGCCGATTGACATAAGCCACCATCATCGCATCGTCTGAAAACACTCAAACTACCTGGCCCTCGACCAGGGCCAGAAACGCAAAAGAACCAACTTGATGGTCCTCACCTCAAGGCCAGGGCCGGCCCGTCCATTGAGCAAGAATGTTTTTTGCACAGGGCCCCGCGTTTCAGGGGGCCCCGCGCAAAAAACATTCTTAAGCATCCCAAGTTAAAAAAAAAAAAAAAAAAAAAACCGGCTGCTTCTGCCGCGGCAGCTTCAAGAGCTCTGCCGCGGCAGCTTCAAGAGCTCTGCCGCGGGGCCCCCCCCTGCCCGGCAGAGCCTCCGTGCATCTTCAGCTCTTCACGTCCAAAACGCGGGCTTCTTTCAGAGCCGCGAGAGTTTCTTTTCTCGCGGCTCTCTTAATCCCGCGGGGCTGATGGGATTTCCCATCACCCTCGGCGGGATTAACAGAGCCGCGAGAAAAGAAACTCTCGCGGCTCTGAAAAAAGCCCGCGTGTTGGATGTGAAGAGCTGAAGATGCACGGAGGCTCTGCCGGGCAGGGGGGGCCCCGCGGCAGAGCTCTTGATGCTGCCGCGGCAGAGCTCTTGAAGCTGCCGCGGCAGAAGCAGCCGGTTTGGGTTTTTTTTTATTTTAATTTGGAATGATAGGAGGAGGGGGGGGGGGTGGTTAGGACTGGTAATGGGCTATGGGAGGGGGGGAGGCTAAACTGGAAGTAGGCTGATGGGAGGGGGAGGCTAAACTGGAAGTGGGCTGAGGGGGGGGGGGTGGTGAGGACTGGTAATGGGCCAGGGGGGTGGGGTGGTTAGGACTGGTAATGGGCCGGGGGGGGGGTGGTTAGGACTGGTAAAGGGCCCAGGGGGGGAGGCTAATACATGAAGTGTGCGGATTGGGGGGGGTTAGGACAGGTAATTGGCAATGGTGGGGGCAAAATGGGCTGATGGGGGGGTTTGGACTGGTACTGGGCTATGGGGAGGGGGCTAAGGCTGGAAGTGGGGGGGTAGGACTGGAAATGGGCTGATGGGGGGGGGTTAGGACTGGTAATTGACGATGGGGAGGGGGCGAAGGCTGGAAGTGGGGGGGTAGGACTGGAAATGGGCTGATGGGGGGGTTAGGACTGGTAATGGGCTATGGGGGGGCTAAGACTGGACATGGGCTGATGGGGGGGTGTTAGGACTGGTAATGGGCCGGGGGGGGGGTTAGGACTGGTAATGTAATGGGCCATGGGGGGGGGGTTAGGACTGGTAATGGGCCATGGGGGGGAGGCTAAGACTGGAAGTGGGCTGATGGGGGGGGGTAATTAGTGGTAATGGGCTATGGGGGGGGGCTAAGTGGGCTGATGGGGGGGTTAGGACTGGTAATGGGCTATGGGGGGGCTAAGTGTGCTAACGGGGCGGTTTGGACTGGTAATGGGCTATGGTGAGGGTGATAAGCCAGTAAGTGGGGTGTTCGGACTGGAAATGGGCTTATGGGGGGGGGTTAGGACTGGTAATTGACTATGGGGAGGGGGCTAAGGCTGGAAGTGGGGGGGTAGGACTGGAAATGGGCTGATGGGGGGTTAGGACTGGTAATGGGCTATGGGGGGGCTAAGACTGGAAGTGGGCTGATGGGGGGGGTGTTAGGACTGGTAATGGGCCGGGGGGGGGGGTTAGGACTGGTAATGGGCCATGGGGGGGGGGTTAGGACTGGTAATGGGCCATGGGGGGGTGTTAGGACTGGTAATGGGCCATGGGGGGGGGGAGGATAGGACTGTAAATGGGCTGATGGGGGGGGGAGGGTTAGGACTGGGAATGGGCCAGGGGGGGGAGGCTAAGACTGGAATTGGGCTGATGGGGGGGTAGGACTGGGAATTGGCTATGGGAGGGGGGCGAAGACTGGAAATAGGCTGATGGGGGGCTAGGACTGGAAATAGGGTGATGGGGGGTTAGGACTGGTAATGGGCTATGGGGGGCTAAGACTGGAAATGGGCTGATGGGGGGCTAGGACTGGAAATAGGGTGATGGGGGGGTTAGGACTGGTAATGGGCTATGGGGGGCTAAGACTGGAAATGGGCTGATGGGGGGGTAGGACTGGAAATTGGCTATGGGAGGGGGGCTAAGACTGGAAATAGGCTGATGTGGGGCTATGACTGGAAAAAGGAACAAGGGGTTTAGCACGTAATGGGCTGATGGGGGGTTAGGACTAGTAATGGGCTATGAGGAGGCTAGGACTGGAAATGGGCTGAGTGGAAGGAGGGCTTGAACTGCAAATAGCTGATGGGGACGGGGGCTTGGAATGGAAATGGGTTGTGAGGGGGAGGGAGCTAGGACTGGAAATGGGTGAGGGGGGGGGCTAGGACAGGAAATGGGCTGATGGGCTAGAATAGGACTGGAAATTGGCTGTTGGGGGTGCTAAGATTGGAAATGGGCTGTGGTGGGGGTTTGGATTGAAATGGACTCATGAAGGGGCTAGAACTGGAAGTAGGCTCATGGGGGGCTTGGATTGGAAATGGGCTGAGTGGAGGGGAGCTAGGATTTGACATGGGCTGATGGTGGGGCTAGGAAAGGACTAGAAATGGGCTCATGGGGGCTGGGATTGGAAATGAGCTGATGGAGGGACTTGGATGGGACTGCAAATAGATGGGGGAGCTAGGACTGGAAATGGGCTTATGGGGGGCTAGGACTGGAAATGGGCTGATGCGGGGACTAGAAGGGAGCGGATGCTGGGTGGGACTGGAACTAGAATGGAGCTGATGTTGGGGGAGGATTAGAATGGGATGGAGCTGGGAGAGTGAAATGGAGAGGGAAAAAATATTTTGTGTGGGAGGGAAGACAAATCTACAATTGTCCGGATATTGGGAGAGTAGGTGGGGATTGAGGATGGAGGGGTAAAATTTGAGTGGATGAAATAGGAATGAGGAAAGAGCAAAAAGGAGAAAGATTAGTATGTTAAAGCAGATGTAGAGAGAGAATGGAAAAAACTAGAAGAGAGAAGAAAAGACAAATGGACAGCAGACGATGAAGAATTAGCGGAAGACACGAAGAAACCAGAAGAAAGTGGCTGGAGCAATTGCAGCTGAAAAAAAATGCACAAAAGGTAGAAAAATATCTCTTTATTTTGAATTTATTAATTGGAATATGTCAGCTCTGGGAAATGTGCATCATTAACGTCTGCGCTTTGTTTAGTACAAGAGCAAATTAATGTATAGTTTTATTTCTACAGTGTTGTACATTCCAAGTTTGGCTTTTGGGATTCCCAGTTTAATTATTGTCTTCCTGTTTCTAAATTGTGATTCCTTGTTTGGTGATGGTCTATGTTCTGCATGTGTAACTGAGCTGAGGTATTCTGTTTATGTAATTCCTATTTGACATTGCCACTTGTTCTCTTTCCCCAGTAGGTCATGTATTGTTGTTCTCTGAAATGTATTGGTTTAATATTTGCAGCGTTTCCTTTTGATAGTTAGGGTATGGTGCTTTATGAGTCCTGGTAGTGCTGTTAGGATACGGCGGGTTTGCTATGGGTTCTAAATGGGCAGTGTTTGTAGTAGTTCCTAATGTGCCTGGCGGTTGGTATTGGATTATAGTAATGTAGAAGTCTTTTAGTCTTTCTTTATTCATACACTCATTAAGAGGCATGTTTACTAAAAGTTCGTGTATGGTAACATTATGCAAATATTTATGCAAATGAGGCCCCTTATGCAAATGAGGCCCCGCACCGAGTCTCCGCACATGGCCCCGCACCCCCCTTGGGCCGCCCCTGCTCAAGGCAACTGATGGACCATACTGCTTCCCTGTGATTCCAATGGCCCTGAGCCATACGGTCTCAGCAATGGACTCCCCAGCCGAGAGACCAGCATCCGTTGTCAGCAGGATCCAGGAGAACTACATCTAGTGGTACACCCTTTTTCAGATGACAGGGTTGCTGCTACCACCACAGACCAAACTTCACCCTCAACATGAGCAGAAGCCTACGCTCAAACTCCTGAGAACCCGGGGACCATCATGTCAACAAGGACTGCTGGAGTGACTGCATGTGAGCACATGCCATAGGACCATCTTGAGGAGCTGAAGATAATCCCAAACTCTGGGGGCCTGCTGCACGCAGATCACCACCAGGCAATTCAACAGTCTTCTGACTTTCTCCTCTGGCAGGAACACTCTGCCCACTCGAGTGTCAAAATATGCTTCCTGAAACTCCAAGGACTGGGAAGGAAAAAGCTGGTTCTTTTCCTAATTGATCACCTAGCTGAGGCTTCCCATATAGGACACCACTCAGAATGTTATCAAAGATGCTTCTGACCGGGAACAAGCTCAAATGAGCAAGTCATTTAGATAGGGATGGACACAGATCCCTTGGCATTGCAGTTGCCACCACCATGACCTTTGAGAATGTCCTTGGGGTGGTGGAAAGCCCGAAGGGAAGGCTGTGAATTGATAGCAAGAGCCAAACATTGCAAAAACGCAGATACTTCTTCTGATCTGCCTGGATTGGGATATGAGAATAAGCCTCAGCCAGATCCAGAGAAGCCAAGAATTGCCCTTGGTGCATTGCTTGAATCACAGAGCGTAAGGTTTCCATCTGAAAGTGCAGGACACGCAAGTGCTCATTGACCCTGTGAAGTCCAGAATGGGCCGGAAGGAACCATCCTTCTTTGGCACCAGTATCTTCCCTTGGCCTACTCATCTGGGGGGGGGGGGGGAAGCACCACTGCCTTCAGGTGAAGCAACTTGTCCAAGGTGGTCCGCATCAAGGCACCTTTGATCACAGACCACAAGGGGAAACAATGAAGGCATCAGGAATAGGCTCCTTGCATTCCAGGACATAGCCAAATTCAATGGTGTCTAGTACCCAGCGATCCTTGGTAACCTGGGCTCATCCCTGAAAGAGGTGAAACTTGCTGCACACTAAAAGCACCAGGGAATGGGTACTCAACCTTCATTGTGTGGCTCAGGAGGGTCCTCCTCTGGATGGACCAAGTCCCTGGGCCCATGAGCTCCACAAAAGGACAGAATAAGCCAGAGGCCCTGAAGCAAAGGGGAAGAAAGGTTTTCCAGGTTGGTAGTGATGATATCCCAAGACACCCTGGGAATCTGGTCAGCATGCCCTTGGTGGTTGGGCGGAGGCTGATGAGAAAGGGGCACGAGCTCACTTCAAAGGCCCCCTGGACCTGTCTTGCAGGAGGCAGTAAGATTTTGTCTCACCTAGGTCCTTCACCAGTTTCTCCAAATCTATTCCAAACAGGAGCTTCCCTTTAAAGGCCAGTTGAGCCAAATAGGCTTTGGAATATATGTCTGTCGCCCAGTGACTGCGCCAAATCCAACGCCATGACACCGTTGTCAGGGCACCATTCCTAGCCGCCAAGTGTGTCAGGTCATACATGGCATCAGAAAGGAAGGTCGTAGCAGACTTCGAGAGAAGTAGTATCATCAGGCAGAAGAGATTGAATCCACTAGAGCAGAGCTCACGACATCAGGCTGGTACATACCCCAAGCAGTAGAATAGCCAACACCATGGCAAACTGGTTCTTCAGCAAGGAATTGACCTTGCAGTCGAGAACATCCTTTAAGGCCAATCTGCCTTCCATGGAAATGGTGGTCTGTCTGGTAACCGCCGTGACCTATGTATCCACTTTTGAGAGCGTAGATCTTCTTATAGATACTTAACCCTTTAAGAAGGAAGTTGGGTTGAGTCCCACTAGGACCAGATCATATTTTTGATTGCCTCCAGGAACAGGAAGACAGAAATGGATTTTTTCACCCCTTGAAGAAGCGGGTGTACCTTCGGCTCCTGCTCCATGCCAGAAGCATCTGTCAAGTTCAAGGTGGATAAGACCCTAGAAATCAATGCTGCCAGCTCCTCCTTCCATAACAGGTTGATCACGCCAGCCTCTGCATAGTTTTCTGAAGGTGAGAGTAGGTCCTCATCCATGTCACAGCCCAATACCGATTCATCTGGGTCCAAGGCATAGTCAACATCTCAGATAGTTCCCAACTGTTCCTCATCTTCAGGGAGTGTCCCATGCCGGGGACACTTAGCCAAAGGTAATTGAATAGGTTTTCTACTTTCAGCCTGCCTGGCACGAGACTGCATACAAAAGCACCTAGAAGCTGCAGGATCTGAATTTCCATGCCAGAAGGACCAGGCCTGTTGCAAAAAGGAGAAGAATTCTGGGGAGGACAATCTGGACTCTGGAAGCTCTCCTCCTGGAAAAGGCTCCCCAATACCAGGAAGCATAGCTGCCACAGAGACCCCCTAGAGGATGAAGAGTGGCTCACAGCACTTTCGCTGGAGCCTCCTGCTGGCTGAGCACCCTTACCCTTAGCGCTATCCTGCACCTCGTGCCCTGAGGCAAGTAAGGGCAGATTAACTGTATTCCCCAGCTGAGAGGGAGAAAGCATGCCCTCCAGGGGCGACTCAGAAGCTGCCATACAGGAAAGAGATCGAGAATCCAAGGATGGGGCTCCTCACCTGCCACAGGTCAAACAACATTTCCTGGAAGAAGACAGTTGAGGTAAGTATCACAAAAGCGCATGCTAAGGCTGCATCAGTCCATAAGCATGCGTTAACTGCACTTTTATGTAACACATATTAAAAGCTCTAGGGAAGGAGCATGCGTTGGAGCTGTTTGGGCAGAACACACGTCGGGACCATGCGACCCCCAAGTGCACAACAGGCAAAAACGTTACTAACGAGTGCAGAAAATGATGGAAAACCTCTACACAGCACCAACAGTCATTAGCACGCCACTGTGAATTGCATCCTTCAGAGAAGGAACCGGGAGCCCTCAACATGGGCCATGACAAGATCAAGCCTTGGTATTCACCTTCTGAAAGCCCCAGGCGTAGGATCCATGCTCGTCTCAGCTCTACTCCACTGGAGCTGCTTCACTGGCTGGGTTTATTTTTAACAGCACTGTGTGAAAGGTGGCTGGCAGGCAGATCCCTCTGAGAGCCTTCTGCAATCTTTGAGAGAGAGGGGGGGAGCGGGGAGGGGAAGGAGGAGAAGGGAGGGGGCACTGAAGTTGTGTGAGGCTGTTGCACTTTTCCAGATCCTTCCAATTTGTGGCTGCTTAACAAGCTTATGATAAGGGCATGGAGCTGAACCAAATTTTCCCTCCTCCTATGGCTAACTAAAAAAGACATTCTAGTGAACCCTCCCATGTCACACTCAAGTGAGAAAATCACCCCTTTAGGGCTTGAGGTAATCGTTCATGAGTATTTAATCAAATCTCTTTTCCTCTCAATCCTCAGAGTTTCTACAGAGAGGAGAAAATCCATTCACCATCTGCTGGAGACTAAGAAATATTGAAGGGCCCTCTGATGGCTGAGTTGGATAGAGACCTTCATTGAAACCTGGGCTTTTCATTGGTCCTTGGTCTCCAACAATCTGATGGCAAGGAAACACAACTCACTTGTCTGGACTGGTCTAGCAGGACGATATGGAAAAAGTTTAATAAAAAGTATGATGTCCAGTTATGTGTTTTTATAGGATTGTTGTCGGAAAGGTGGTGTTCAGATGATTATGATTATTCAGTTTAAATTATCAAAATCTTGGGGGGGGGAGAGGAGATGTAATTGAAGTTTTGCCTAGGGCATCCACTACTCTGCACCTGCCCTGGGGCCATCCCTGAGTGTAACAGAACATCCAACTGAACGTTTGGCTGCAAGGGTATAATAAAAGCTTTCACGTTCAAACACAGTTGAGTCTTGTTTTTTTTTTCAGAACTAACCGTTGTAGAAGCTCAGGGACCAAGAGTGACATCCATTAAAATAGATCACTCTGATGTTGGGCCCATTCTATCAGATAAGCTTAAGTTACCCTCTCCCCCCCTTCCCCCCCCCCCCCCCCAACTGTTTGTACTGACTCCAGATACTGCAGGGAAGACTTAGCTGAGGGAAATCAAATATACAGGTGTCAGAATCTTGTTTCTGTATGTCAGATGCTAGCAAAGAGCTGGTCTAACTTCTGCAGCATCTCAGAGTAGCAAACACTGGCTTACCCTGGTTTAATAGCCATTCAAAGTCGTGTCACTTTGCTTTCAGCACTAGTCTTCTTTCATCTTCCACCAGATATAAATACTCTCTACCAAAGATTCAGGGGCATATTTACTAAAGATATTAATGCTCCTTGTGTGTCCACAGCCCTTTTATTTCTATGGGTGCAGTGGCACTTAACACGTGTTATTTCATTAATGTGTATTAACTTTTAGTAAACATGCCCCTCGGTCTGTCTCCATTCAACTCTTTTTTGCTCATAAGACATAACTCAGTTGTAAACGTGCAGTGCTGAGGATCTGCATTAAATGCTAAGCTGAGGTTCCTTAGAAGGCTGCCGCTCATCACAGAAAAAGACGAGAAGCCCAGATCTCAGGAAGGCTGCAGCAAAATGAAAACCCCATCATCTACGGCTAGGCTGTGGTATCAAGCCCTGTGGCTATTGTCAGCAGGGTGAGACACACTGGTAAGGGCACAATCCTCACCCTGAGAAGCTTTTAATTCAGCCAGAGAAAGCAAAGATTGATGGAGTAATGATCCCAACCACACAGTGCTAATTAAAATGGCTTCTCTGAGCAGCAAAAACCTCTCTTTATAGCTGCCCCACTGACAGCTTTCCTTTCCCTTTTCAGGATTATCCCAAAAAAACAAATCATGTCTCAGTGCAGAAGAAGCCTAGTCTTTGCTACCCGAGCTCCCCACCTTTCTCTGACAGGAAGAGAAAGAACATGACACCACGGTATATTTTGGGGAGAACTGATCCTTTTTCTATAGCTAAAAATGAATTTGTTGTGGAAATAACACACATTCTAAAGGTATGATAAATCATTGAAAAGAAGAGATCCTACGAGAATATTCTGGGGAGACGGGAAATGTCTTTCTCTGACTATTCCTTTCTCTGGGGGATAGAAGGGAAGGGTCTGCACATATTTCTCTCTCTGTGAAATAGAGGGTAGGGGGTCTACTCACTCTCTTTCCCTCTCCCGGATAGAGGAGGCCGGTAGGGGAAGCTAAGAGGAGATATGGAACTATGAGCAAGTTAGTCTGATCTCTTTGGTGGGTAAATTCATGGAATCAGTACTAAGGCAAAGGAGAGCACTGTTTCTGGAATCCAAGGAGCATGGTTTTACTAGAGAAAGGTACTGTCAAATGAATTGGGTCACTTTCTTTGACCGGGTGACCAGAGAGTGGGATCAGGGAAGAGTGCTAGATGTAATGTACTTGGATTTCAACAAGGCCTTTGACAGAGTTCCACATGGGCAACTTAGAAATAAACCGAGCACCTTTAATATGGGCCCTAAAGTGATTGACTAGATGTGAAACTGGCTGAGTGAGAGTTAAACAAAGTGTAATGGTGAAAGGAGTTCACTCTGAGGAAAGGAAATGACTTGTGGTACTGCAGGGATGGGTCCTTAGTTTTGGGGGGGGTTTTCAGCATTTTTGTAAATGATATTGCCGAAGTGTTAATAAGCAAATGGCAGACTTTTCCAGTTATGTCAATAGCTGCAACAAGAAGGTATGGAAGACATGAGGAGGGATCTAGTGAGGTTTGAGGAAAGCCAAGATTTAATGCTATACGCTGCAGGACTATGCATTTGGATCACAAAAATCCAAGGAAACAGCAGGGAGTGAAGCTCTGTGCACAAGAGTGGGATCTAGGAGTGATTTTATCTAATGATCTTAAGGTGGTCAAATAGGTAAAGCAATGAGAAAAATCAGAAGAATGCCTGAGCCCAATAGGAGAGAAATGAAGAGCAGGAAAATAAGATGCTCTTGCCTCCTGCAGAGGTCTCTGCTATCAAGACCTCATTTGGGGCATTGTGTGCAATTCTGGAAACCACGCCTTCAAGAAGATATAAACAGAGTGGCTACTCAAATGGCCAACAGTCTTCACCATACAGCAAATGGAAACAGACCTAAAGGTTTAAACGTGTACACACTGGAGAAGAGTCAAGATAGGGGAAATATGATAGACATTTCAATATCTCCTTGGCACAGGAAGCGGGTCTCTTTCCACAGAAAGGGGTCCTGGATGAAGGCGAAAGAGTGTAGAATTGGGAGTCATCTAAGGAAATATTCCTTTCCAGAGAGGGTGGTGGATGCAACAGCCTTCCAGTGGACGTGCCAGAGACAAGGATAGTATCAGAGCTCAAGAAAGCATGTGACAGGCGTAGAGTCTCTCTGAGGAGAGGAAGGCAGTGTAGAGCTAAGCAAGCGCTATGACCAGCCACACTAGATAGAACTGGACGGCAGATAAAGAAAATACAGTCTGGGGGGGGGGGATATTCAAAGGCATTTACACTGTTTGCAGACCTGCAGACTGTGTAAATGCTGCTCTGCAGGACACTTAGTGCTGCTCAGTATCCAGGGTGACACCACTAGATGCCCCTTTGCTAAGTGGTTAGTATCTGGACATTGCATGGCAGCACCTATCACTAACTGGGCAGTGACAATATTGAGCCGCTGCCTGGTTAGCGACACACGGCGAAAGGTAGGCGCAGGAAATGCCGCTTAACTTCCACCACAGAAACTAACCGGGCAGTGACTGAATATGCACACCGCTGACCACTGAGCTTCATGGCAATCCGGGCAACCTGAATTTGGACCCGGCACTGAATATCTGGGTTTAAAGCTCGGATGCTATGCTTTTATGGATCCATGGGCAAGTTCTTTCTCTGGTGCTAGAAGGGAAGGGCCTTTCTCTCTGTGGGATAGAGGGGTGGGGTCTGTCCTTAATTTCTCTCTCTGGGGATGCAGGAGAGGCATTTATCCCCAAAGTCCGATTCTGTAGGATAGAGGGGAAGGGCGTGTTCCTGCTCTCTCTCTCTTTGGGAATGGAGGGTTGGGATCTCGCCCTGAATTCTCTTCTGTAATAGACAAGAGAGGTTTGTCTCTTATTTCTATCTTTGTAGGATAGAGGGGACACACACACAAAAAGGATGTAAAGAAGAATTAGGATGTTTCCCCTTAGGTCACCAGGAGTTAGAAAATGCATTCTGTGGAGTCAATGCTCCCCCCCCCCCCCCCCCTTACTAGTCACAATACAAAAAAAAAAAAAAATACACATTTTGTCACTTCAATAAGTGACCAAAACTCCTTCCACTACAATGCATTCTCTGAAGCTGCACAAAATCCTAGAAAATATACACTCAATACATTTACTGTATAGCAAGCCTGCTCTGCCAAAACAACATTAGCACACAGGACCCAAAGAGCGACAACCCTGCCCATGGAAAACAGGAAATCAAAACACTGCAATGGGCTCAAGACCACCACTTGCCTCCTATGAGGAACCAACTGTAATGGAACAGATCCTTGCACAGAAACTACGCACTAGCAGAACACCTGACGTCCGTCACACATGCAAAACACAGACAGATTCTCACCAAATACAGAATAAGTGACCACAGAGCAGAAGTGCAGACAAAAACCTAAACTGGAAATCCCAAGGAGCCAGGCTCTGTATGCAATGTAATACTGGAGAAATCGGGAACAGAAATGCATTTCCTATTGCACTATACAAAATACAAAAATACGGGAGATGAACATTTCACAAAACTAACAGAGAAAATCAAAGACTTCCCACTAAAGAAACTGAAAAACTTGTATAATCCTGGTGGGAAGAAGAGAAATAGCAGCTCTAACAGCAAAATATGTTGTATCCTGTCATTATCAGGACCAGTGCAAGGAAACAAGGCACCCCAGGCAAACCCCACCCCCTGCACCCCCCCCCCCCCGGCCCCCACCGCCGCCTCTCCCCAGGACCTACAGCTGCAGCAATGGTCTGAAACAGCCCGGCAGCACTTACCTTAAAATTTTGGCGCAGCCGGTCTGTCTCTTTGGGATAGAGCAGAGAGGAGAGAAATCTGTCCCCGATTTCTCTCTGGGAGATAAAGAGGAGAGGTCCGCCCCTAATTTCTCTTTTCAGGATATTATAGAGGAACGGTGTGTTCTGGTTTTCTCCCTCTCTTTAGGATAGAAGGGAGGGGTCACTCCCTGACTTCTCTCTGTGCGATATAGAGGAGAGAGGCCCATTCCTGATTTCTCTCTCTTTAGGATGTTTTTTCCGTCTTGATTAGAGTAAGCCCTGATGAGCAGGGACTGTCTCTCACATCTTCAGGTACAGTGCTGCATACGCCTTGTAGCGCTATACAAATGATTAATAGTAGTAGGATGGAAGGTATCTCTCTCTCCCTGGTTTCGCTTTTTGGGATATAGAGGAGAGGGGTCCGTTGCAGATTTCTCGCTTGAGGATTAGAGGGTACGGATCTGTTTTACTGGGAGCCAGCTACAGTAGCTTATATATTCCTTATATATCAGCTTACTGCTCATATGTAGTTATCCATTTCGATGTTTTTTCATAATTTGCACAAATTAATTTCACTGAAATAATCTGAAAGCCAAGGGTCAAAAACTTTATGAACCACTAATTCAGTCGAGTTCTTCTGACTGCAAACCTTTGCTTTGTCCTACGCCTGATTAAGAGTTACCTTCACTGCAATAAATAACGGAAGCGATTAGCAGTCAGGAAGCCACAGAATAAATAGTGATATTTAACATTCTGTAATAACAACAATTAACCAGTAAATAATGTCCTTTAAACTGCATAAGCCAAAATAAATTAATTCTTGTAATTAGCTGTCAAGCACTGGGAAAAATGTACTTCCCCCCAGAAATAAAGACACACATAGAACTGCCTTTAACTTACAGACTCATTAGAGGACGACCTTTGCAATCCATTTCAGAGCGCAGTTCACATTTATTCACCTCTTGGGCTCAGCTCTGCCAGCATTCATCACACAGATGTGTCCCATAATAAGGACAGACATTACAGCCAGAGATAAAAGGTCTGTGTACAGTAAGCAGGTGCAGCTGCCTGCATATACCATGAGGACATCTCTAGGTCTAGGGTGCCTGCGTACCTGCTGCTGCCTGTAGTGGGGTGGCATGTGTACAGTATGCATGTGAAGCTTGCCCTACTGTTGCCCATGGCCTATACTGAAGCTCTTCTGTGATGGGGAAGTGTGTGTGCGTGCGTGTTGGGGGGGAGGGGAGATAGAGAGAGGGGTCAGATTACACTGCTCCTGCCCACTCTGTGAAGGGATAGTGTATTTGTGTGTGTGTGCTTGTGGATCTCCTCATATGCATGGCATGTCCTTGGTCTGATTCTTTTTAGCATCTTTGTTAGTGATATTGCGGAAGGGTTGTCGGGTAAGGTTTGCCCCTTTGCGGATGATACCAAAATCTGCAATAGAGTAGACACCCAGGAAGCTGTAGATAATGCGAGGAGGGATCTAGCTAAGCTTGAAGAATGGTCTAGAATTTGGCAGCTGAGATTTAATGCAAAAAAAGCAGGGTCATGCATTTGGGCTGCAGCAATTCAAGGGAGAGGAATGGCCAGCAGAAGAAAGGAGGTGATAGTGCCTCTGTATAAGTCTTTGGTGCGACCTCATTTGGAGTATAGTGTGCAATTCTGGAGGCCGCACCTTCAAAAGGATAAACACAGGTTGGATTCGGTACAGAGGGTGACTATTAAAATGGTTAGTGGTCTTCATTATAAAGCACAAAGACAGACGTATGGAGCTTAATATGTATACTTTAGAGGAAAGGCAGGATAGAGGTGATATGACTGAGACGTTTAAAAACATCCATGGCATAAATGCACAGGAGGAGAGTCTCTTTCGATTGAAAGCAAGCTCTGCTACAAGGGGGACATAGGATGAGGGTGAAAGGGGATAGACTCAGGAGTAATATGCGGAAATATTTTTTTACAGAAAGAGTGGTAGCTTCATGGAATAGTCTTCCAGTAGAGATGATAGAGATAAGGACAGTGTCAATTCAAAAAGGCATGGGACAAACACAGAGGATCTCTAGAGGAAAAAAGGGGACTGTTGTAGTGGAAGGACAGACTAGATAGGCCATGTGGTCTTTTTCTGCCGTCGTGTTTGTGTTTCTATATGTATGACTCTGTATCCATACGTGTATGTGTGTGGGGCACTTCTTAGCCTGACTGGGGCTGCTCTTCTATATGCGGCCATCCATGTATTGTCTGATGCTCCTACACAACTGATGTTTGGCTCCCGTAGACTTAGTGACTTCTCCTGTCTTCCAGAAATGCTGAAGTAATAAAAGAAAAGGTTTTAGGATTTCTGCTTTGCTCTTGTCTATACCCAGTCAGTTTCGCTAAGGATCTATAGCAATGTTCTCAACCCAATTCTTAGGACATACCCAGCCAGTCTGGTTTTCAAGATATGCACAGTGTGCATTGGTTAGTTAGTTATTCATACATCTGTTAAACTGTCTTAGACACAGTAGTGACTGACATCAAGGTAATCTGCATGCATCCTAAGAGCAGCTGAAGAACAACAGACAAACATAACAAAATGCAAGGACAGATCTTTAAGCACAAATAGACAGGTGGGTGCATAGAACATCATCAAACCCTGTCACAAAGTATGGGTAGTAATCAGCATACAGTAAAGAATCAGTATGAGTACTAACCAAGAATCAGTACACAATAGGGTATCAGAGCCTTCGAGTTTAAAGGTAATCTTTATAAGTGGCGTTTTAGAAAGGGCATCCAAGTCAAATTGGGGAAGTCCAGGACAGAACATGCTGAGAAACACCAGAGATGACTATGTCTCCGCCCAATTTTAGTAACATAGACAAACCCAACATGGACATCTGCACCTGTAGGCACACAGATGCCCGCCCGCCCCCCCCCCCCTTAGGAAAGCATGGGATAAATGTTCTCTCTCTTGCAAGGCAGCATAAGGGGACATCCAGCAGCGTAGCAAAATGAAACATGAGCTCTCGTTCCCCATCAGTGTTCATTATCAGCATGGACAATACAGGGGACATAGGCAGACCTCCTTCTTCACTTCCTCCAGATATCTGAGAAAACAAGCACTTTTCTGATGCCTACTCATGCTTTGAGCAGGCATAAGCTTGGATGAGTTTCTGAAATTGAGTGAGGATGTCCAGGTTCTGGGAACAACTTGGAGATGGCTGCTCCATGCCCCCGTTGAGACTTGGACATCTTCGCTCCAAGGACGTCCACAGAGCTGGTTTCTAAATTGGCTCTGGGGATGTCTTCATTCTTTGGATGTCTCCATGCCCATTTTCAAATGTCCAAAGCATGAATAGGGCTTCTAAAATAACCTCCTATAAGCATATTAAAAAAAAAAAAACATGGGATCAATATTCAGCAGATGTGATCAGATTTTAGCATCTGGTCACCCCCACTGAAACTAAAACTGGATTTTCAGTGTTGAAGCTTATCTGGCGTCTGGCACTGAATATTCAGTTTTGCCTGCTGTCAGTATTGCTATCCAGTCAGTGGCGATATTCACTTGGCAACCGGACAAAAAAGAGCCGCATAAAGTTAGGACACTCACTGACCTGTCTTAACTTCCCATGGTTTGCCTATTTGATTATTTACTTATTTAACAATTTTTTTATACCACTCTATCCACTGGTGAAGAGGTTTGCATAGCAGCTTATATCACCCCTAACCAGATAGTCGCCAGGCAGTGGTGTTCCAAGCCCAGGGCGGGTGCCTCCCCTTGCAGCATGGTGCAGTGCACACACACACTCCCCACCGGGTGGCTTGCCACGCTGCCCCCACTCCAGACACAGCGGCTGTTTTCTCCTGGGCCGAAGTCTTGCAATTTGCAAGACTTCAGCTGGGAGGGAACAGCTGCCAGGTCTGGAGCGGAGGTAGTGTGGCAAGTCACCCACGGATTTAAGTTAGGTTTGTCACTCTAGCTCTGCTGTATAGGCCCAGCAGGGATGCACCTCACCCTGTCTGGCACCTAGGGCAGGCTGCACCTACTTGCCTTTCATATGCCAGTGTCGCCAGGACCACCCCAGCTCCACCAACAAACTGCCCCCAAAACTAACCAAATATTTTAGAGGCAGAAAGTGGGGACATTCAGCAGTACTAACAGGTTCAGAATCAGCAACGTTTATGTGATTTGCAGGTACTGAAAGCCTCATAAACCCTTTTAAATATTGGGCCCCATGTCTTCACTTGCTTCTTGAACTTTTTATGGGAGGTTTCCGACTGGATGCCTGCAGAAGCAAGTTCCAAAGCAGTGGAACAGTCAAGGCAAACCTCGCAGTGTGGATCTATTCAAAACTGATTTTTCTGTAGGAGGGAATTACCAATAAATGTGCTCAAGAGGATCTCAAGTGATTTTGTGGGCAATATAGGATTAAAAGGGAAGAGAAATAGAGAGAAGGGCCTATATAAGATCAATGGGCCAATATCAGAATCTTGAATTTTATAAAAGAGATGGGTAACCGGGGTTCTTCAATCAATAGCGGCAGTGGCATAAGTTCCAATGAGGCCCCCCTGCACAGGCCCCCTCTCCATTGAAATGGCAGCGCCCCCCCCTCATGCAGCAGCCGTGGTGGCAGCAAACTTACTTTATCATGTTTACTATGTTGCCTCCGCTGTTGTAGGTTTACAGTAGGCTGAAGTCTCACAATGTGGCTGTTATTGTGAGACTTCAGCCCGGCAGGTCACAACTACTGGGCCTGCTGCAAACTTACAAGAGTGGAGAAAGTGCAGCAAATATGACAAAGTAAGTTTGCTGTGCTGCCTTACCGCCGCCGTGGGCTCCTTTTCTTGCCTGGGCATTGCAGGGGCTGCTTCAGTAAAATGTATGCCACTGAATAGCAGCATCATGTGATCTGTATGAGGAGCATTATGAATCGGTTTAACAGCGATGTTATGGATGAGTTGTAGAAACTTAATGGAGTATTGCAGAAGACCTACTAAGAGTGCATAAGATAGATTTGCATGAACTACCTCCATTGAATACAAATCTTTCATGCATATTCATTGAGGATATCCTGAAAAATGTACAAGATGTGCCTGACCACTTGTCTATAACATGCCTGGTCATCCATTTTTGAGGCAGAATATGACTTCCTACAAGGCTAAGTATCTCACTCATGCTGGTAAATGGGACTCCTACATCACAATTGTTCAGGAATTTAGATAAAATTTAAAGGATTCACTGTTTCTCCTTTCTGAAAATGCCTGTTCTTTACACCCATCCCCCCTTCTGTCCTCTTTCTTCCTCTTTTCCTTTCCCTCTCTTTTTCTCTGAAAGACTAAGGATCCAATTCAATAATACTTTAATTTTTCCATTATGTGTTTATATAAAAAAAATTAAATTGATAAATCACACTGAGTTTAAGGGGTCTGTTTACTAAACAGCGATAGCCACGATCGTGCAAAACTGGTGCCACAGCCACATTGAATGAAATGGGGCCACAGCTCCGATTTCACATGCTCGTTGCTATCGCTGTTTAGTAAACAGATCCCTAAGTCAGGGATGAGAAAATATTTTAGCCTGAAAGTTGCACTGGGTGACATCCTGTGTTTTCAGGCTGGGGGTTCAGGGCAGTCCCATTCAGAAATAAAACATGAAATGGGGAAGAGAGGTTCTCCCAAAGTTTCATGGTGACTCTACCCCCACTTCCTTAGAGCAGCTGGGGGAAGTAGGCAGAAACAGTCCCCAAACCTCTGTCCAATGCTGCTGTGACTTGCAGCCATGGACTGGATTAAAATCTCCAGCCTAATTCCTGTCTCATATATCATCATCACAGTGACATCTAGGAGGTACAGGGACGGGACATAGTCCCAAATGGAAACCTTGCTGCTATCCGTGTGACTCTTGTTGACCCACACATGTTGCTGAAAAGCCCAGTCCTAGAGGAGGCTTCTCTGTTACCCTCAACCAGTAAGAAGAATTGAATTACAAAAAAAATAAAAAGCCAAAAACAAAATAATAATGAAATAAGCAGTGTCTGTGCCCCTTGGGGTGCAACCCTCTCCTAATCTTGTGCAGCGTAACTGCAGCAGCATATTAACAGCGACATTTCTTGAGTGATTGGCCCCGACTTAGACTTTTGCAAACAGACCTTTGAGTAATTCTTTTCTGTAAAGCAGAGGCAAAGCATAAATATTGCCCGTCTCCCGAGCTGCGGCAAGGCTGTGATTTTATCCCAGTGAGTAATGAAAGATCTTAAATCCCCCAGCAGTTTAAGCCACCGATGAATTATTGCAGACTAGGCCTTAGGAGCTAAAATCAGAAACCCTATCCCAGTTCAGTTCTCTCCTCAAATACCTCTTCCCGGAGAAATCAAGTGCTGGGTAAAGCAGTGAAGAGCAGGCTTAACCCTTTGAGCTGTAGGTCTCTATGACTTTGGGGAAAACTTATATTTTTGGCATAGAAAAGATGACAAAACTGGCACTGGCATCGGGAGACTCTGTGTAACGGATATGGGGAACTTGAGCAATCTGATTGTCTGTGGGAATTCTGATGAATATAAACCACTTGTTCTTAATTAAATTCTGCAGGCCGTGAAAGAAGATCCTACATCATTATGTGGTGATGAATTTTAGGCCTATGCATTGAAACTCAGCTAGAAATGTTTTAGCATGCAGACTAGAAAAGAACTCAAAGTGAGACACTAAGAGGGTCAATTTGAAAGATGTGATTTGGACATCCAAATCACGGAGACATCACTGGAGTCATTTTACAAAAGGCTTTTAAAGACGTCTCCGGTGTGAGGACAGTCAAGTAGGCAGGGGGCATGGCAGAGGTGTGTCTAGAGAGGTGTAACGGACTTAGATATCCCTGCTCAATTTCAGACACATTGGGGATGTCTGCTATCTTGTCCAAGTTCAGACCTTCTCCAGACACAAATAGGGATCAGGAAAATGCTCGTTTTGGCCTTAAAACATCCAGAGGGAGTAGTGAAGACGGATCATTCATTGACTTGCCCAAGATCATAAGGCACAGCAGTGGGCTTTGAGCCCTGGCCCTAGTTCACTATTCTAACCATTAGGGTATTAGATGCCCCTATTCTGGGGTTTGCGTATTAATCTGAGAAGAATGCTTATTCAGACCAGTCTTGATTGGTCTGGTGGTCCGACCCACATATTTCAAATTAAAAGATTGTTGTCTATCTTTTAATTTGAAATATGTGGGTCGGACCACTAGACCATCCTTCTCGGATTAATATGCAAACTTTATTGGCCCCCATTGTATCACATTGCTGTTATGTTCTTTTGGTCACAAGAAGTGATATTGCACCCAGCGGTCTGCTTACAAATGTTCAGTTTATAATGGGAAAAAAAACTTTCTAACTTTCTTTAGCTCCAATCTAATTAAAAGAATCCCTAGCCTTGTGTTGCATAACCTAGGGAGCCACACTAGTTCTCACAGCTACTTTATTACATCACTGACCAGAAGGAGGCAGTATTTATTTATTTAAATGGATTTCTATACTGCTTTCTCCTTGAATCAAAGTAGGTTTACAAAACAACTATATAAGAATTATATAAAACAATGAGAGGGAGGGGGCATGCATGGAGATATTGCAAAGGAACTTATAGTGCAGTAGTTATAAAGAGCTCTTGCAATATGAACTATGTACAGAGTATCTGATAACAGAGTGACCTCAATAAAGTGAGTTTGTAGGGAAGGGGGTTTAGGAGAAATGGAGGGCTGAAGTAGGAAGTGACAAGAAAGAGAGGTGCAGGGTGGATTCAAGAGGAGGGAGGGGGCATTTGAGGGGCGGAGGAACTGTTTCCTGAGGTCCAAGTTATGTGATGTCTCCAAAGTGTTCGATAAAGAGAGTAGTTCTAAGCATCTTCTGAAAATCTTTGATGTCTGAGATGCCTCTGAGATGGTCTGGGAGAGAATTCCATAGGGCTGGAGCTGCAAGGAATATTGCTCTTCCTGAGGTAGCTTGATTTGCTTTGGTGTATGCTCTGGGAGTGGTAATCATTTCCTTGGTGGGATGCCTCCTGGGTCTGATGCTGGTGTCACTTGTGATTAGAGTTTCCAGGCTGTTAGCAGAGAGGTTGTGTTTGATTTTGAAGATATTAAGTAGAGTTCTGCATTTTATCCGGGAGGTAATAGGAAGCCACTGTAGTTGTTTCAGGATGGGAGGTGATGTGGTCGTATTTTGAAGATCCCGTTATAATACGAGCGGCAGTGTTTTGTGCCATCTCAGGGGGGCGAAGTAATTGTGTTGGTAGATCAAGGTATATGGGGTTGCAGTAGTCCCAGATGGGGGTGAGTATTGTTTGACAAACCATGCAGAAGTGTGCTGGGTAGAGAAGGGGTTTGAGTTGTCTGATGACCCGCATCTCCAGGTAAGCATTTTTTGGTGGTTTTGCTGATATGAAAATGGAGGTTTAGTTTGTTGTCCAGGGTGACTCCCAGATACTTCACTTCATGTTTGATGAGTAAGATGGTGTTATGTAGCTGTATTATCATTGGGAGAAGGGGAGGGGTAAATCCAGAGTTTCTCGTGATAATGAGAGCTTCTGTCTTTTTGTAGTTTATCGTGAGGTTATTTCTGTTTAGCCAGCATGTCATCTCTTGGAGGCAATTCGCCATTTCTGTGTAGTCTGGGTTGTCCAGGTTGATCGGAGTGTAAATCATTATATCATCTGCATATATGGTATAGTTGATCCTGTGTCTTCTGATGATGGAGCAGATGGGTTGAATGTATAGATTAAAGAGGAGGGCGGAAAGGGAGGAGCCTTGAGACACTCCCTGCCTTGCTATAAAAGATGAAGAGGTGTTGGAGTCATATTTGACCCGTAGATGTCTGTTTGTAAGGTAGGAGGTGAACCATTTCATGGTAGTGTCATGCAGGCCTATATCTTTTAGTCTCTGGAGTAGTATGCTGTGTGACACCGTGTCAAATGCAGAGGTGATATCCAGGAAAATAAGGACCACTTCCATCTTGATGTTGTCGATGACTCTGATCAAGTTGTCAAAGAGGGATATCAGAAGAGTTGACGCTATGGTTTGGTCAAAAGCCGTGCTGTTGTATGTCCAAAGGAGCACGGGAGTCAATATGGTCCTGGAGTTGTTGATGTATAATTTTTTCAATAATCTTTGTTAGAAAGGGGAGGCTCAAGATGGGCCGGTAAGCTGTTGGGTCAGCTTTAAGGCAGTGTTCTTAGGGATTGGACGGATAGTAGCAAGTCCTGGTGCTTCAGGCATGCTGCCTTGAGTGAGGGACAGGTGAATGATGTTGTGGTTGATTTGACAGAGATCATCTTTTGAAGATTTGATCCAGGCTACAGGGCATGGATCTTTAGGGGCAGTGGTAGTGTTGAATGCTGATATGGTTTGGGTTATTTGCTCAGCTGATGGTATGCTGAACTTCCCCCAGATCTGTCTGGGTTTTATAGGTTTGTAGATAATGGTCGGCTTGATTTGGCTGGGAGGTGTGAATTTGTCTTGCAGAAAGCTGGCGAAGGTCTGTGGATGTAAGGACTCCTCTTCCTTTGGGTTGGATTCTTTGGTGAGGGTGCAAACTATTTTGACTAGCTCTTTAGGCCTATTAGCAGATTTGAGGAGAAGATTGGTGTAATATTCCTTTTTATGTTGGTTGATGATCTTGTTATATTCTTTTTTTTGGATTTGGTAGAGTTCTTGGGTGAAGTTTGATTTGTTTCGCCTCCAATGTCATTCTAACCTACGTAGATCTCTCTTTGCTTTCCTTATCTCTTTTGAGTACCAGGGGTCTGATCTTGGCTTGGTGCCTTGGGATCTTGGGCTTCTGGATTCAGATGCTTTTGCAGCAGTGGAGATATTATTCCAACTCTTCAATTAGGTTGTCTAGGTCATTGGAGTCTATGCTTAGATTGGGGAGTACTTCTTGAAGAAACTGGTCCTTTTTGAAGCTCTTGAAACACCTTCTGTATAGGGGCTGGTCTGCATGGGAGTTTGTGACTGGGATCTGAAGATCTATTCTTATCCTGTGGTGATCCGACCATGGTATTGCTGTAATTATAGGTGCTGTTACAAGGTTAAAGTCTACTAGTTGTTTGGGTGCAAAGATGCGATCTGGAGCAGAGCCATGTCTGTGTGGGGGCGTTAATAAGCCGAGTGTATTGGAGCGAGTCCATGGTTGACAAAAAGGTTTCTGCATCTTTGGTGGAGACAGACTTAAGATTAAAATCTCCTAGCACTAGCAATAGTTTATGGGGAGCACTGCAGGCACAAACAGATTCCAGTGTGGAGGAGAGATCATCTGAAGAAGCATTAGGTGCTCTGTATGTGAGGTACAGGGCAAGGTGCATGTTCTCTATGATGATTGTGTTACAGTTGATGGTGCTTGCAGCGAGTCTGATTTTGAATTTTAGATTATTTCTTGTAAGGATTAGGATGCCCCCCCCCCCTTGTGAGAGTGAGGACAATTGAAAGCTGTGTGGGTGGGGGGTGTGAGCTGGTTGAGGATAACATTGTCCGTGAGAGCGAGCAATATTTCTGTAATACATAGTATGTCTGTCTGTTGGGATTCAGTATGGCCTGCGAGCGTATTGATTTTGTTTTGTATGGACCTAGCATTAATTAGCTCTATGCTGGTATGTGGGAGCTTGTAAATGTTTGCATGAGGTAGGAGGGAGGGTCAAGCTTACTGTTGTAAGGTTTCTTTGGGTAGAGAGTTTGTGAGCTGCTTGGGGTGTAGTGTAGTAGTGTGGTAAAATGTTTTGGTAGAGGGGTGGCAGTGGAATCGTGTTAGTGGAGAGTGGGGTGGTTTGTGTTTGGTGTAGGAGAAAGTGTTTGAGGAGGATAGCAGTTGGAGGTGATTTGATGAAACCATTGTGAGGTTCTTTCTGCGAGAGTGAGGTAGAGATAGTGGAGAGTGGGAGGGGAGAAAGTTTGACTATAGTGATTGGGTGAAGGTGAGGTGCGGTCTGGATAGGATGTTAATACCTTGTCCCGGGAGAGTAGAGTAGAGTTCAGTATCGAAGGTTCCACTGGGTTGTGTTGTCGCTACTTGCTGTTTATTTGAAGTGCAGCATTGGAAGGCTTAGGCGGGTGGGGTTATGTGGCTACCTGCTGGAAGTACTACTACGGTTTTTCTTGTACTTTGCTGGGCGAGTTGAATTCAGTTGTAGAGATATCTTCCCTTGTGCCCCGCCGAAGGGCCATACCAAAGGGCCCTTCAGCGTGGGCCCACCAGGGGCGGGCACGCTGGGCTGCAGCAGAATTTCAAGTTCTCCTTCCTTGCCCCGATTGGGCCAGAGCTGCAGGGCGGGAGGGAGTTCCTTTCCCGTTCTGCCGCTCAACCCTGAATCAGGGGAGTGTAGCAGATGGTGGTGGCGAGGTCGCTGAAGCTGTGAGCCGGGTTGCAGCAGAATTTCTATTTCTTCTTCTTTGCCCCAATTGGGCCAGAGCTGCAGGGCAGGAGGAAGTTCCCAATAGCAATGAAATGATGCCCAGGAAGGCAGTGATTTCAAAGTCAAGTAACTGTGACAGTCAATGAGCAATACATTGATATGCATCATGGCCTACAGTGTCTGTGTACCTTGTGACTACAAAAAGCACCATCGACATCAACATACAAGTGAGCCACAGGGCAAAGAGTGCCAAAACAGCATCAATATTCAGTACAGATAGGACAAAGGCAATGCAAGAATGTCATGGGGGAGGGGCAAATCAGCAGTAGGACTTACTATAGGACCCCAGCTGGATCTATATACCATAGATCTTCCCTCCTACCTGTGCCATATGAATAATTAAAATGCAAATAGAGAGCAAATGAACAACTCCAGGAAAGAAAAGGGGAGAGGCAGGTGGGAGGCAGTACAGGTCCAAAACACAAGAATCTGTGTTGACTGATGAAAGGCAGAATGAGAGGTGATTAGAGCCGAAATACAGCTTGTAGAGAAAATGGTGCAGGAGCCATCATCAGAAGAAAGCACTTCATCTCTGGGCCTTAATCAGGGTGAAAGGGCATCGCCGTACACACAGGCCTTTCATGGATGTGACATACTACCTTTCATAGGCAAGGAAAAAGCATTATGTTCTCAAGTGCTCATTAAATTTTGTATTTGTGACATGGGGCAATGCAGTTACAGACACAGACTTATTGTGAGATAAATCAGGCTGGGAAGCAGGAAAAAAAAAACTGCTCGATGAAAGCAGGAGGAGGAGGAGAGGGAGGGAGGGAGGGAGGGAGGAATAGCAGGAGAGCAAAGGGAGGGCCAGAAAGGAGGAGAGAGGGAAACATACAACATATAGTAAGAGGAAAAAGAGAAAAGAGCTCTAGTAGCAAAAGATGTCATTTATTTCCTACCACCAGGCCAGAAATGTAATGGGACACCCTGTCAATGAGGATTTAACTGCCACACTGTGCACCTCCATTTAGCCTGCACAAGTCCAATCAGTATTCAAAAGCAGCTGTGTGCTTTGTATTTGAATATTGACTTATGTGGTAAAGGTACCTGCTTACATGCAAAGTCTTAAACAGTAGGACAAAGTATGCCTGTTTGCTATGTTTTTTAAACTTTAAATGGATATATGTAATTTTCTCCCCCAACTCAATTACCAGCCTTTGCAGAAATGCCTCCTTTTTACTTATTGTGAAAACAAGTTCATATTTTCAGCCCGCTGAAAATCTGCTTAGGCAAATTCAACCCCTCCACGTGCCAAATGTCCAGTTTCACCTATGCCTTTTTCAACTCAGTCTTTCAAAATTTAGCCCAAAGAGGTACATTTTGAAAGGTTTGATTCAGTGAAGCCTTTCACCATTTCCATGTCTATGGAAACTGTGTTTAGTGAACTAGAACCTCATTCTTCTAGTAAGCAGAAAAAAGGTGGCGTTAACTGCCCTATGCGTGCAATCATATTTTCAGCTACTAAATTCATGGGCATAGTTTTATAACATGTACAGACTTATCTGTATAAAGATGAAGCACTCCCTTATATTCTGAAGGGATATATGCCCAATTCTACACCCCAATTTGCTTATAAAAATATCCGTTTTATTTGATTTTCAGACTCACTCTATGTGGGTACCATGTCTTTGGATATTGCCTTCTTTGTATATTACTGTGATCACCGGTACAAATGAGTAGGCTGATACCATTTCTTGAATGGTTAGAAAGAGAGGGAGGAAGGGCAACAGGAGTGAGGGGGGCGAAAGGGATGGGAAAAAATGACAAAAATAGTATGAGGGGAGAGGAAGAAAGAGAGGGAGGGTTGAGGAAGAGAAGAACAGTGAAAGGCAAAGAGAGCGTGTGGAGGAGGGGATGGAGGAAGTGTTTTGGTGGTAAGTCTGAAGACTCAGCAAGAGAGAACAAATCTGGAAAAGAAATAATTTGTCAGTTCAATTGCTTTTCTCCTTCATCCGACTGCTGCCCACTTTATGCCAGAGGCTACAAGAGGAGCTTAATCTTTTCTACATGACAGATGATGTGGCTCCTGGGGGTTCAGGGGGCAGAACGAGTTAACCTTCAGTGTCCTGAAATCGCTGCCCTCCTCTCCCCCCACCAGTTCCTTTATTCTTTCCTTCTGTTCTTGGCTCAGGGATTTCCTTACTGCCAGAGATAATTGCTCTCTGTTACTGCAAAATTAAAGTAATTATCTTTGCAAATGGAACAATTTTTATGTAGAATTTAAACTAATTCATGGAAAGTTGTGGGTGGGATTCATGCACAGTGGTGAGATCCACAGCTATAACATCATTAATGTCTTACTCCTAATTACCACCTTTTAAAGCTAAGGGTGCAATCTTAGAGATGCTCAATGCGCACCAATAATTTGCAAGAATAACTTCAACCAACGCAAGGATAGCCAGGTAAAACTGAAACACGGAGAAAGAAAGCAATATAGCCAGATTCGCACACAGACAGTTGATGTGCAAGGATGTCTGGAACTCATGGTTCAATGGTCTAACCACAGCAAATCCCTTTCAGGCTAACTAGGCGTTTGAGGCAATAGGTGATAAAGTGATATACCCAAGGTCACAAAGGAGGAGGAGGAGAGTAGAATTTGAACTCTGCCACTCCTAGTTCATCATCCCATTGCATTACTACTTGACTAGACCATTCTTTCTGCAAGAAGCATCACGGTTGCCAGTGTCTCCCCATTTTGAACAGCATTTTATTTTTATTTTTGGGATTAAGTTGTTAATGTCATATTTTGATGTACTGGTTAATTGTATTGCTGAAATGTTCATTGTTATTTTATTAATTGAACGCCAATAAACATTTTAAATCTCCAAATTGATTTTTTTAAAAAATTTTGCATTTACAAACAATATCTAGGTCAATTCATGCTCCTTTTTGTCACCACAGGCAACCCATAGGTTCACTAAGAGTGCTCTGGTCGCCTTACTGGCAAGAGCTGCTATTTGGGAGTCTGCATCTTTAAAGAGCTGCAACTCAGCCTGCACACTGTCTCAAGTGCCTCTAAAGCTGCATTTTCTAAATCTCTCCACCCCCAAAATAACAACAATAATGATAACAAAAACTAGTTATAACGGAAATATCTAGTAGATGAAAAAGCAGGCAGACCTTCAGCAAACACACCAGGCCGCCAGCCAAATTTCTTTTAATGTATTCCTCCCACTAATAAGATGCCAAGATAAAGCACTCAGATTTCCACTCCAGCTCTCTTAAACCCGGACCTGGGGACACATCCAGCCAGTTCTGGTTTTTGGGATATCTACAATGAACATGTAGGAGATAAATTTGCAGGTGCTGCCTTACAGGCAAATCTATTTCATGCTTATTCATTATGGATATCATGAAAGCCAGACTGACCAGATGACTCCTGAGGACTGGGATGAGAATCACTGCCCTAAACCATTTATCCACATGCAATAGCAGTGAAAACCCCACCCAAATCTATCTTTTGCACAGGTGTCAGAGTTTTACAAAAGGAGAAAAGGGTTTTTTTTGAATTTCTAGTCACACGTTGGAAAATTACACATTGTCACAACCCCTGGTGTCCTGTAAGACAATTTTCAGGATTCTACAGCAAACACTTACAATTTCTGCAGCAGAATTTTAAAACTTCTGTGGCAACTGTTGAATGGATCTGCAGATTAAATAATGCTCATGTGTATTTTACATTAGAAAAATGAGCAGGTCAATATTCCAATGCTGCAATCACGAAATCTTAAATGCATGCCGTGCCGTTTACATGTCATATAAACTCTGGCCAATATCTGGCTGGTGAGAGGTGGTGGAATGTGGCGACTGCTGCTGCTGATCTATGGATGGCGGTGGCATTCAGCCAAGCAGTTTAATCGAGGACAGCAAAAAGGCTGCTGAATATTAGTGGCGTGCCCATACTCAAGCCTTCACTGCACCCTGGCGTTATTCGGACAGTGCTGCTGAAAATTCCTACAGAGACGAGGTCAAACTAGACGATTGCCTAGAGCGCCAGTGCTCCGATGACCATCCATGGCTGCCCCTCTTCAGGACTTTCAGCGGCGGCAATGACTTTAAACAGCACCACAGCGCTTACCAAAATCTTCGCTGCGGCATGCTGTTTGTACTTCCGCCCCCTCCGAAGCGGTCTTCCTTTTGCAGGCGAATGGAAGCAGCTGGACCAGCCACTTTCACCCCCATGTGTGAAATTTCAGCTTCTGAGCGGTTTGAAGTATTTGCCTCCGCTGCGGGTCCAGGAGAAGGGCGGCATGAATGAGGTTCGCCTAGGGCACCTCATATCCTTCCATCAACTCTGCACAAAGAGCATTCATCTGTCTAGCGGTTGCCCCGTACATAGAGGTGCTTTTGAATATCAGGGTGGAGGTTGTTTGCTGCCAATTCTTGTCTGGTTAATTTGTTTCTTGTTCTGGGGATGGGGAAGGGATCTCGGCGATCAGTGCTAGGAAAAGGGAAGGGGGAAAGGAAACAAGGGAGGAGAGAAAGAAAGATGGGGATTGAGAGAAAAAGAGGAAGAGGAGGAGTTAGGAAATCAGGGAGCAGAGAGAAGAAAGATCATGAGGGGAGGGAAGGGGACTGAGGGGAGAAAAAAAAAGAAAGGAAAGAGACAGTAAGGATCACTAGAGGGAAAGAGGGAAGATTCACTGCTATGCATCTTCTTCTGACACCAATCCCTTCTCTTGTTCCCCCCCCCCCCGCCCCAATGCATCTTACACTAACTCCTACCCTCTCACTGCTCGTCAACCATTTTCTTCCCTCATGCACTCTACCCTTCACATTCCTGCACTTACTTTCTCTCCCCTTCTTCTCAATTGCCATAAACAATTCACTTGTTCACTTTCCAATTCCTTTTCCCCCTCTCCCCGCCCCCATCTCTGTGAGCCACTCTTTCTCCACTCCCATCTGGAGCCAATGGGCAGCCATAGGAAAGAGAAGGAGAGAATTGGGAGGTAGGATTAGGAATGGCAGAAAGGGAAGAGAAAGGAGCAGGAGGAAAGGAGGTATGGTGGGAAGGTTTGGGATTGACAGGAGGAAAAAAGGATTGAGATTCTGAGATTGGTGGGTAGGATGGAAGGAAAAAAAGAGTAAGGATATGAATGGAGGGAGGACAGAGAAGAGAGAGAAGCCAGGATGGAGGGGATGGATCCAGATCTAGAGGAAAGTGTCCTTTCTCCAGCTCTAGCCCTACTCTTCGTATTCTTCTTGCATTACTAACCCTTAGTCCTCCTCTCCTCACCTGATCCTCTCTCTGTTCTCCATTTCCACCTATTCTCTTTTTAGCTCCTCCCCATCCTGCCAAGCTCATCCCCACACTCACTACTCCAGTGCTTTCACATGCCCCCAAGTCCTTCTTTACCCTCCCAGCCCCTCTCTCCCAACTGATCCTCTTTCTGACCCCCACTTCTTGCCTCCTTACACCCTTCCAATCAATTCTTTGTCTCATACGTCCAATTTTCTTTCGCCTATTCAATTTCTTTGCTCTCATTTCATATTCCAGAAATCACAGCTCTCCCCAATGGCAGTTCTCTCTTCACCATTCCTTGCTCTTATCCCTCTCATGCTGTGTTGATCGGGCCTAGAAATGAGGCAGAAGAGTGGCGGCCCTTCATCACCTCTTCCTTCTGTTTCTGTTGAGCTCAAGCTTGGGTCCAACCATGAGTCAGATCCCAGCAGCAGGGGAGTGGGAAGTGCCGGCGCTTTGCTACTATTCTTCCTCATCTGCAGGCCCCATCAGGTGGAAGGCAGGACTCAGCAAGGGCGAGAACTAGAGAAAGAGGTGTGCCTGCCTAACCAGATTCCTAGTTTCCACGATTCTACAGGGGCCAGACAATTCCAAGAGGAGGGTTTGATTTTATGACCCTTATCCTGCTGTGGAATCACTCGAGGCCAGTGATATTGGGTATTCTTATTCTCCCTGCTAGCAGAAACACACATACTTGTAGCAACAGAGAAATTCAGAGACTATAACTGACATTCCTGCAGCCGTCTCTCGATGACTGGGCCTGCACAAAGAAACTTGGAGAATTTTTAGTGTATGGATTTTTTTTTTATTTTTTATTTTTTATTTTTTTTAATATGGATTGATCTAGATATTGTATTATGAGAGAGAAAAAAGTAAAATTTGAGCTCCTGAAGAAATGAATTAATGGGAAGCAGGAACATGCTTCTAGTTATGTCTTTGCTGGCTTCTTTCAACAGGGGAGACAGAAGCAACATAACTCTCCCAAGGATGCACATGAGAAAAGTACATATACCTGCCCTTCCACCATACCGCTATCACATCCTCCTTATCGCCACCACCAATCAGCTCAGGTATGTGGCGTTACAAGGCCTATTGGTCATTATATTCCATGGGAATGATAAGAACAGGTTACTGCAAATAATTTACCTTTCATCCTGTCAAGAGCAATGGCAAGGAAAAACGTGATAGAAGTAAACAAAGAAAGCAAACATGTCATTGTTTAGTTTATCTGGATTATTTCTTCCATAAGATCTATATCAAAGCGCTTTACGGTAGTTGACAAAGTCCATTATGGAGGAAAAGGGAAGAGAAAAAATGAATAAGAGGAGTCTCGCAATTTACAGGTAATAGAGAAGATGAGCGAGAGGGAAGCAGAGAGAGAGTATAAGAAGAGTCTAAATTATTACGGGTAATAGTCAAAGCATTACTGGAAAATCTGACACACAGGAAGAGAATAGGGAAGGGCAGGGAACTTGGATCTGAGCACATTGCCCGATTAGGCCTGGGAGAAAAAGAAGGTCTTTAAGCCAGTCTTGAAGTGATTAGAACTAGATTCTACACACAAGGTGGCAAAAAAGAAGCAGATTGCTGGGTTGATTCAAAATGTGCATCCAAGACAGGGGGGAGGTGTAACAGATTGTGCCCTCAGCCCTGGCTGTATGAGAGGCGTGCAGAGGAATAAGGTGCAAAACTGCAAAAGGTGGTAGGCCAGTGAAAGGCCTTGTGGGCTTAAAGAAGGATTGTAAGCTAATACACTGGGCTATATTTACTACAACAACGCAGTGGTTTACCGCATGTTCAGCTCCAAAAATTAGCACAGAGGTGGCACCAGACCCATGTTAACTGCATATCCCCAGGCAGCTAACACACTTTCAGTGCCATGCCTGCACTAATGTGATTGCTGTGAATACTGCAGATGCAGTTATAACCTGAGATGGCAGTAAGTGCACCTAAGCTAACAGTGATATTGATGGTGAGGGTGCACTGATGATGCCCCCGCTAACCGCAATGTGCAGTCAATGGCCACACTCCACCCCAACATGCGCTAAGGGGCTAGCATGGGATTCTTAGCACATGCTAACACAGTCAACCTCATGTTAACCTTAACACACTTTAGTAAACATACCGCGAGAAATAACTATCACAGGCTATAAAAGTTAACCAGATAGAACATCCTAGACACCAACCAGATCTGTCCCAGTACACTGGTGGTGGATGATGGATTCAGCCCTTAGGAACGTAGGGACTGTTTGCTGAGGTCATATCACCAGTAATATTGATGCTGTTCAGATTATTACGAAGCTTAGTGATAATGCTACATCTAGCTCACCAGCGCTGTGTCTTAAGTAGGACATCTTGAATGTACATCTACCCAGGACAGCAGAACACCAGACTGATTTGGATAAGGCACGATATTCTACAAGTGGCCAGGCTTCTACAGCAACAATATGTACAAGTGGCCTTCTATTCTCCTCCGTTCCTATGCCCTTTTCTTCCACTACCACATTTTCCCCAGCATTGTCCCTCTGCCTACAGAGTAGCCATATGGTCCCCAGCACCCTAGGAAATAAAGGTGATTTAAAGAGACTGCAAGAGATGGGACATGCTCAAGAGAACACTTTTGGCCTAATATTCAAAGGGACATATAAAGATATAAATTCCCTTATCGTTGATTTTCAGCAGCATTACATACATATATGAGGGTACTCTTATAAGGAGGCACATTGTATGTAAATGTTGATATTTTAGTCACTTACACACATAGGAAACCACTTATGTAAGAATGACCTCATGAAATAGCAACTAGCAGGAAAGCATGTGCGTTGCTTGCATCATGTGGACGTTCACTGTGGACGTGCACATGGGTAGAGTTGGGAGTGCGAGCAAGCACATGTACTCTAAATGTACACACACACTTGCAGAAGTAGGTGCAGTAATTTACACCAGGTCTAGGGCTGGTGTTAGTCATCACACCTTAAGGCCCATTCTTTGCCAGTTACACTACCGTTTTATAAAATATACACAGGTGAAAACATGCATTTTCTCTAATAAGGCGCCTAAGTAAGGTGATGGAGAAGGAGCCTATTTTCAGCCTCTCTTATAAAGGCAAGTGGTTCCTGAGTTGTCTTTAAAAAAAATACTAGCGCAAACCCCTCCCCTGCACAGATTGCAGGTATCAACAGTACATCGGCTTGAGCACAGGTGCATATATCTGTGTACTTCATAGCTCTCTCTGCCTATACTTACCCAATCTCCGCCCCTGTGCACACCTACTGTAAGTGCATCCTGGCTTGCACTGCACATACTAGTTTTATAAGAGCCCATTTACACACCTAAAATAGCATTTAAATCTAAAAATCATTTATAAAATTACCCCCATAGTGCCACTGGAAATCTCTCTAAATGCCCTGGGGCTAACCAGATAGTGCCAGGGTGGAGCAATGATGTTTCGCCTAAGATAAGCTGCTCAGCTATACATCATCACTCTACATGTGGCTGGCGGCGATCAGCAGTTTCTACATATATTCAACACCATTGATCATTCATGGAGCGGAGCCCAATACATGAGTTTCTTTAAATGCCATCACTGGTGTCTAAAAAAAATAAATAACCCAGAGCCTGCCACGGCCAAATATTGGCCTATTTATATGAACAGAATGTTTTATATGCATTGTTATACTGAGGATACTTAATTACACAAATGAATGAGTTGGTTGAACTTATTGGCTAACACAAGAAATCAAGAGATGCTCAATAATTAAATAAATGACCTTATCACAAAAGCTGACTGAAGATATACCATCACAAAGCGAATATTGCATGAGCTGATTCAAGCACATTAGGTCCTTCTACCTAGTAACATAGCATATAATGGCAGATAAACACCAATATGATCCATCTAGACTGCCCATTAAGGTGGCTAGAGTGGTTGTACCTGCTACTCCGTGACTACGTGCAGGTCAACCCCCCTCCCCCATTTATTGAAGTCTAAAAGATATTTAAATGTGCTTTGACTTTATCCTCTTGCTAAAGGGAACCACTGTGTCTGTCCCATGCCATTTTGAATTCAGTCACTGTATTTGTCCCCAGCACCTCCATTGGGAGGGCATTCCAAGCATCCACCACCCTTTCAGTGAAAACGTATTTCCTGTTGCTTTTAAGTTTACCACTTTGCAACTTCATGTTATGTCCTCTAGTTTTACAGCTTCCCCGTCTTTGAAAAAGGGTTGATTGTTCATTAATACCCTTTAATTATATAAAGGTCTGTATCATATCTCTACCGTCCCTCCTCTCCTCCAGAGTACACATATTTAGGTCTTCAAGTCTCTTCTCATATGTCTTCTAGCATAGGCTCCAAATCATTTTGGTCACCTTCCTCTGAACCATTTCAAGTTTATCTCCTTTGTGAGATATGGTCTCCAAAACTGAACACTCCAAGTGAGGCCTCACCAATGACTTGTACAGGGCATTAATACCTCCTCCTTTCTGCTGATTATTCCTCTCTGTATGCAGCCCAACATCCTTCTGGCTTTGGCTACCACCTTCTCGGATCATTTCACCACCTTGAATTCCTCAGACACTAGGACTCTGAGGTCCTTCTCCTGGTTTGTGCACACCTGCCTCTCACCCCCTATCACATACAATTCCTTTGGATTTCTGCATCCCAAGTGTATGACTCTGCACATCTTAGCATTAAATCTTAGCTGCCAAGCATTAGACCATTCTTCCAGTGTTTATAGATCTTTCCTCATGTTGTCCTGTCCCTCAGTTGTCCACTCTGTTGCAAATTTTCATATTATCTGCAAAAAGGCAGATTTTTCCCATCCAGTCCTTCAGCAATATCACTCACAAATACATTGAACAATTTTGGTCTCTAGACCGATCCCTGAGACACAGCACTAAGCACCTTCCTTTCTTGAGTGCATTCCGTTTACCACCACCTTGTGTCATCTGTCAATCAACCAATTTCTGATCCAGTTCATGACCTTGGGGCCTACGAGGAGCAGTATCAAAGGCTTTGCTGAAATCTAGGTATATCACATCCATCGCCTGTCCTTGATCTAGTTCTCCGGTCACGCAGTCAAAGAACTGGCCTTCCTGCGCCATTCTCTCACTCCACAATTAATCAGGCTATGGATGAACTGTGGAAATGAATGTGCTTAAAGACTGCGCTGGGCATGTCTAAATATTACATATATTGTTTATATGTACACACTGCACTTAAAGTTACTTCTTTAACACATCCTGGGTTAAATCACAACCTTGGCTTCAGAACATCAGCCACAAAATATTTTATTGCAGTAATAAACAAAGAAAAATGTATCCTCTGAAAGGCAGGACAGTGCCGGGCAACCTTCAGACAAACGTGCCTTCACTTAGGAAACGTGCACACTCCAAACAAACCCTTGTAAAAGGCAACGGCAGCGGTGGCAGCCAAAAGGGAAACAAAGCAGCAGGGAGCAAAAGCTGAATTTATTGCAAACAATTTTCCCTTTGCTTTTCCACCTCCCACTCACTTTAATCGTTCTTTTATTTCCTTGCCGGATGATCAGCTGCTGTCCAATTTTCAGAATGAGTTGTAGGTGGATTGCTCTACATTTAAGGCTGTTTTGGGCCAGCCGGGTGACTCAGTGTCAAGTGCTGTATGTTGCCATGTGGGGCTCCTAGGCTGGCCAGGGTTGGGAATATGGAAGAGGTAGCATTCACAGCTCCAAGAGGGGTGGGGAGAGTGAATCTTAGAGTGTCCCGGGGATTGTACAACAGTGACCTCTAATGACAGTTTTAACGTGGTCGTCCATCCATGGGCAGACACTAATGGCTGGGCTGAAGATGGAGGGATGTAAACTGCAGAAGAATCCCAGAGTAACTGGGAACGAAAGCTCATGTTTCAGATCCCAACCCTAAATTTTGATTATGCTGGAAGTCCAAAACAGCAAGAGAAAATAGTTTTGCCTAAACAAAAAAAAACAACCCACAACTATCAGCTCATGAGGCTGCGTAGGGGGAGAAACGAGGAAAGAGTGTACACCTACCACATTACCAGTCCATTCATTCAAATGTGACAATGCAATACAATCTTCCGTGGTCAGAAGGTAGCCCAGATTAACCAGCAAGGCTGGAGAGACCTGCCCCACGAGAGGCACTTTCAGAATCTAAAGGGTAGACATATTCCTTTGCTATACTTGGATTCCTTTCACACCCTAGTTGCGATCTCCCATGTTACATCTGTGCACCTTTCAACCTCTACCCCTCTATTTGCATGTTATATACCTGTGCCCCTTTCACACCCCCACCTTTTACACCCCAGTGTTGAAAATGTTGTTGTTAAGTGCTGTTAAGTTGGTGCTGACTCATGACAACAATATTTTTGTTGAAAGCCAAAGTTTCTGAAGTATGGGGGGGGGGGGGCAAAATAAAGCAATAAAGTGCTGCAGGCAGTGGCTGCTAGTGTTAGCAACCAAAATCCTAAACTCCATGGGAAGCAGAGACAGAAAGACACAAGGAAAGAATCAGAGCAAACAAAGGCAAGATAGAAATGGTTCTCGATAACAAGGATTCCTGTTGGGCTAACACCTTCCCCAACTAGCAGCTGAACAGGCGGAGGACGTTGCTAGCGAGCTTGCTTTCTCAGGCACAAGAAAGTCTCAGCACATAGGCTCCGTGCACTTTCATTAAGTAAGACCAAAGCCCCTGCTAGAAAAATCAGAGGCTTCAAGAGCAGCATTAAAAAGAGATTGACTGATGCCTCCATTAAGAATGAGAAAACAACCAAGAACTTCTCAGCCACACTCTTGAGTAATCAGACCATGCTCACATCTACTGAAGTATGAAACGTCTTTCTTAGGCAAATCCCTGGGAACCTCTGAGCTGAGAGAGTGCTGAAGCATGGCGGATTCTCTCCGGAGGCAGCACGAGCCCAAAGAAATAAGAGAAGGCATATAACAAAAGCAAGGAGAGAGGGAGGACAAGAAAGAAGGAAAGCAAGAAAAAGAAAAAGCAGACAGATCGAGAGGAGAGACAGAGAAGGCGACAGACAAGAAGATGAAAGGCACAGGCAGAAAGAGTACAGTGTTTAGAAAAAGCAGTCACAGGAAAGGACTGTCTGTAAAGCAACTGGAAGAATTGCAGGCATCTTCTTTTTTATATACATGCTAATTTGGTTTGAACTTTACTTTTCATAATACAGCAAAAATGGACTCTATTGAATGGGTCATACCTTTATAGGATGATCACTGGTACCTTTAGTCCGACAAAACTATTTTTTGGTCACTTTAATATTGAGGATGTTTCTATTTTCTAATTATTTATGGATCCCTTGTTTTGGGTTTTTGAATATCATCTTCTAGTGAATGACAGAAGCTGTCATTGTCCTGTCCTCAGCTCTGAGCCCTCTTCCCTAGTCTATGTTTTTCTGCCTCATACAGCTCAATGCACTCAGGATGGAACCTGCCTTGCCCATCACATTCTACTTAGCAGAATACAGCTGTCTCTTTTCCCTGATGGAGAATCATCAGGGCGGCAGAGGAATACAGAAAGGGCGAAGGGAATGCAGGGAAGAGTTCTCTCTCACAGAATGATCATGCGTCCCCCTCTTGGGAAGAGTTCTGCAGTATAACAAAACCTAATCAAGGCTTTCAGTGAAGGACATAGGCACCATTTTACTGCCTCCCCTAGATAGGTATGACAGCAACAATACCTGGGGACTCTTCATGCAGGAGCCCTGGTATTAATAATGTGCATTTTCTCTACATTAGACAGTAATCTCAGCTCCTATCTCAGGTATTATTACCCAAACATCGCTGATCAAATCCAGTGCTAGAGAGGTGGAATTACTTAACCAAGGTCTCAGCTAGGACTGAAATTCAGAACCTTCATCAAAGCACATTACCTACAGCTCACTTGAAGCATCTCATTGCATGGAGATCTTGCCAGTAAGAGAGGTAACCCGGATCCCAGACTCCCCACCCCCCAAACCATCCAGAATTCGATACATCAGACATCAACTGTTGGTCAAACGCTGGTCACAGCTTTATTCCATAACAACCGTAAACCCAGTATATGCTCCAAATCAAACAAGTTACAGTTCAATACCCTTAACATATCGACTCCCAACCACCATCCAGATAAAGTAACCACCAGTCATGTTATTAGCAAGATGGAACCATACCCCTGGCCTCTGCCACTACCAACTCCTGCAGTGACTTCTTTGCCCCACCACCGGCCTTGCTATACCATTAGCAAAGGCCAGCACCCCCTATACCCAGAGTTTCACCCAAAACCCCCTTTTGCCCCCACCAGACCTCCAGCTGAGATTGACAGATGGTCTGGGATCAGGCAATGAGACTAATAGTCCCCAAAACCTACAGGTAACCACCCCCACCCAGCTTCAATGACCCAATGCCCCCCATCACCCCACCACTAACACCCACAAGTAGGTGTGGATGAAAGGGAATACGCCCACTAGGCTGTGGGATGCCTGGGTCTGAGGCCAGGCTCCCAGTTACCTACGGGCAGTGGGAACCACAGCCCTGTGGCCTGGGTCATATACTTGTGACCTGGATTGGTCACAGCTGGAGACAGGATACTGAGCTTGACAGACACTTGATCTGATCCAGTATGGCAGTTTTGTCACTTCTTGTTTTTTAATTTATAAATACAATCCAATAATATATTTTTGAAATCAGACCACCAGGAAATAACATTTTAGCCCACAAAATGGGGGGGGGGGGATAGGGGAGGAGGGAGGGCAAGATACATGAATTAAACAAGGAGAAAATTTCAAAAAGTGTCAAGGAAGTTTATAGAAGGAATTAAATGTTGCAGCCAGCTACAGTACATCAACATGATTTTATTTTTCTCTAGACACACGAAATTTTAACAGCTGTTTAGGTTAAAAAAATTCTTAGATTCCTAGATTACAACACACCAACCAGGAAACTAACATGAATACAGCTCCTCAAGCATGGACTGTAGGCTTCAATGCCACGAACTCCCTAAGACAGAGCCGAGTCTCACATAAAAAAAATCAGTCTAGCTCTAGAGCAAACATTGCAAGTAAGATAGTTCTCTCAGTTATAACCTCAAAAACTTTAAAGAAATCAGTCAAATCCATTGAATCTTGACATTATTACCACTCTTATTCTCTTGTTTGGAACCCAAAGACTTCAAGGACAAATACTGGGCTCATACAACTAAAGGCAAATTTTCTTTAGGTATCTTCAAGTCCTCAAGCATGTATTTATATAGCATTCCTGCTGGGGTTAGGAGTGGACACTTTAGAAAATTCAAGAAGTGCAAATTGTTGTGCCTATTTTGATTCTCCAAATGCTTCAGTTTTCATGCCACCAACTATTTCACTTTAGCCATCACCATATTTAGGTTCACCTGTTCTGCAAAACGTGCCTCTACTGGTTCTGCTCATGGGAAACACCGTCCACACTTCTGGAAATTGAAGACACATCCTCTTTAAATTTCCCAGCAAGAGTCAAAAGAGATATTCAAACCTTTGAAGACATCCCATAATGAATCCAGAGTAAAAATCACAGGTCTCTCTGACAAGCCAAGAGCCAGTAGTCCAGGTACTCTACTTCAACTTCCCCAGGTTGGACCATTGTTTCTCACCAGCTATGAACCACTTCTTGCCCATAGTGGGAGATGTGATGGTAGGAGCCCCCTCTATGCGCATCACCTGATCCTTACACAGTAAAACAGCTGATGAGACTGCACTAAAAGCAGCACCCAAGCATCCAGGTCTTGGTGGAGCAGTTTAAGAGTTGGAGCTTAAAGAAACACTGTTAACATTGAGGTCTATGACAAAGAATTCACCAGACCTGCTGAAGGGGCATTTCCTCCTGTCTTACACTGCACTGTGTTGCCAGAATAGACCAAGAGCCAGAGAGATGGTTCGTTAGCCTTCACGTCTTCAGTCATAGCTTCAGAATGAAGAGCCTAGCAGCTCCGTGGAAAAACACCAAAAGGTAAGAGCAGCTAGTGGAAGCATCCTAGCAAAATGCCATCTTAACCCATCTTCTTAATGTTCTTATTCCAATGACGTAGTGACATAGTAAAGGACTAGAGATAAAGACAGTGGAGTGGAGTGGAGGAGTGGCCTAGTGGTTGGGGCAAGGTACTTCAGGCTGGAAGGTCGGGGGTTCAAATCCCACTAGAGGACAGCAACCTTGGGCCGGAAGGACTGGGGTTTCTAGTCCCACAGGTGCTCCTTGTGGTCTTGGGCAAGCGACTTAACCCTCCATAGCCCATGTTCCCTGTAAAATAGTTATCTCCAAGTTATAATGCCCTGTTCAATGTAATTTCAGTTTGTTCAATGTAAACCGCCTTGATATCATGAAAGGCGGTATATAAGAAATGTTAAATATAAGAAATGTTAAATAAAGACAAAAATGGTCCATTCAGTCTGTCCTGTAGAGATTCATCCAATTATGCAGAAGCACACACAAAATCACTTATAGAACCAAACATCCACTCCCTCCTTCACCAAGTCTTCTCAACCCCTTTCCCACCACCTCCTCCACATTTGTCCCATGTATGCCCAAGTTTGCCAAAGTGATGGCCTCTCCTTCTTATACTATCAGGCTATTTCAAGCCCACAAAACCAAAGTACAAGCCAAATCCTAGGCCCTCTTCCCAATATCTACATTAATCTCCACAGCGGCAAACGATAAGGTTGTAAAACAAACAAAAAAAGATCCAGCTTCCCCCATGCTCACTGAAATTTGGGTTTTAACTCTGGTCCTGCCATGCAGTCTCCACAACTTCCTTGGAATCGCAATGCTGTTAAGAACAGCTGTTTGGTTTTCTGAATATTTCAAAATGCTGGACCAGGATATTAGACAAAGATTAATCCATGATCACCCTTCAAGACTGCTTCATTCAAGTGCAGCTGGCAATGTTGTACTTCCATCCTCACAGCAAGTGTTGTTTCTCTGGGGTAGGCCCCAAACCTTTATCTGGACTGCTTATGTTGAAGTGCTGAATTTATTGAAGACTTGGCTTTTGAAGACTTATAGGCATCTGAGGGGCAGTGAAATGATTGTGCTGGGAAGCTGAGTATTTATTATTGGGTTATGGGCATTTCATATTGAATTTTATTGTTTGTCTTGGGGTTTTGTATGTTTTTAATTGTAATCTGCTTGATACTATGTTATTGATTAAAAAGGTGAGATATAAGAACTGATATTAAATGAAATGAAATTACCACTGCTGCTTATGGTTGAAACACTGCAACATGCACATTCCCCCAGTGATTGGATGCTTGATGCAATTTATTACAAATGTTAAAACAAATATGGTTAGAACTGCCACACCATCTAGGTTACCCCACCGCCTTCTCAGAAGCACAAAACATTCATACCACCACTGCTCTTTATCTATGATTTTCAAGAAAGCATATTGTAAACCACTTAACAGAATTACAACCACAACTCATAACATCAATAAAAAAAAAAACAAGAAAAAGGAAACAAAAAATTTGCAAACTTGGCTAATTACTCTACAGTTTTGAGGGGTACAGTCCTCTAGGATATGCATCTAAGAAAGGAATACAAAATAAAAATAAGAAACGAGGGATTGAGTCAGCTCTTTCTGGACGTTCAATGGACGAGGTCCCATCACCACTCGATTAGTGATAAAGCAGTCAGCTGTGAAGGATCAAACAAAATATACTAAACCCTGTGACATTTTATAATTTATTTACAAGAAGAGTGAATGTGGCCCCAGCTGTCATACTTTAGTTCTCAACAGTAGAAACTGGTTCTTCTTTTTCTGCGTGTTACACGCAGCAGTCAAAAACAGATATCTTAAGTCACCTAAATCACTTGTCTAAACTTAAAATATTTTCTAAGCAGCCACTCCTGTCAGAGTCTAAGAGCTATCTGAACAAGTAGAGGGATAGGTTTACTAAGCAATGGTAGCTGTGCACACGTGGTATGTGCGCCATGGGCCCATCAAATAACATGGGACTTCTGTGCACATATCGTGTGTGTACTGCCTGTGTCACTTAGTAAACCTATCCCAGAGTGTCAGGTACCACCATCTCTTGACATTTCCAAAAAAGCAGTACTATCCAAAGTATTGAAGGCAGCTACCCTTCTGCCTCTTAAATTGTGGAAAGTAATACATTTTAGAAATGGGCAGAATAGAGCACTCTGCAACTTTCAAAACTGCCATAAGATATTTGTTAAACATGTCAGATGCAGAAATCATCATCATCAGTGGAGGAGTGGCCTAGTGGTTGGGGCAAGGTACTTCAGGCTGGAAAGTCGGGGGTTCAAATCCCACTAGAGGACATCAACCTTGGGCCGAAAGGACTGGGGTTTCTAGTCCCACAGGTGCTCCTTGTGGTCTTGGGCAAGCCACTTAACTATTTTACAGGGAACATGGGCTATGGAGGGCTATCTCCAAGTTATAATGCCCTGTTCAATGTAATTTCAGTTTGTTCAATGTAAACCACACTGATGCAGAATAGCGCAGTATATAAGAGAATGTAAATAAATAAATCCTGGGAAAATCAATCAAGCACAAATTCCTGAGCCTAACCAAATTCTCAAGGTTCTCCATCCTATTATTCAATTGAAAATTGTCCACAATCAGAATCAGCTTTGACAGCTCCAGCTTCCTAATTCTATCAAACTTTTTTAAAGTTTTCATCCAGTTCAGTACGTTACCACTTCAGAATCCTACCATCTATTAAAACAATATCTAACTGAAAGTAGTTGAGAAATTTGTCCAGAAAGAGAAGGTTGCAGCGGAGCTCTGGCATCCAACAGTCTCTCAAAGTTAAAAACTTCAGGGCACTTCATAGATACAACCTCCCATCCCAGCTGAGGCCTGGTGAGGGAGGGGGGGGGGCAGGGAAGGGGATCCCTCCAGTGATGACATCACCACCAGAAGAGACTTCAAGCATAGCACTCCTTCCAAACAATCCGTCACTGCTTCCCTGCTGCACCCTGGCTGATCGTTCGTGCTCTCCTCTTGCTGTGTACTGGCTGCTGATATCATTGGTCTGTGCATGCGCAGGGGAGGGAGGCGAGGGGGACCTCTAGATGCTCCTAGTTGGCACTGTTGGAGCAATATGTGACTCCAGAGAAGGATCTTGACTCTGTAGACTACTTCAGCTATGGAGAGCCCAGTTTCTGACTCCACTGAGGCACGCAGAGTCTCTTCAGCTCCATCTGAAGAACAAGGTGTCAATAGGACCAGAGCTGAAGGAACACCACATTAGCATCTTCCCCTAATGCTTTGCCATAGGATAAGTTTGCTGAATCACCAGCTCACTTGGAGCCGAGATGCTTGCCTCTCATTTCATCATCTTGGACCGCCCCTGTCCAGGTCCCCTGTTTTTCATTACCATTTTCTAGTCTTCGGGGATTCTCAGTTTTAGCCATCTGTTTGTTTTCTTTAATTCATTACCATTTTTCTTTGCAGCACCTCTTCCAGAAGGGCCTTGCAGACTTTTACCTATCCTTTCCATGAAAACGGATTTCTTGCCACTGTTCCTCAGTTCAGTGTCTTGGAAGTGCACATCATGGTCTCTAGTTCTACCACTTCCTCTGTAGTAGAAAATGGCAGCTTCTTGTGCATCATTATCTTTCATTCAGGTACGCATGTGTCTTTTCTTCCTGTCTCTGCTCTTTTAAGGCAGGGGTTCTCAAACTGTGGTCTGCAGGATACACAGCAAAGGTTGTTATGATCCATGTGAACAGAATACAGAGACTGCTGCAGAGGCGGGATCGGCAGTGGATGGTGTTTGGAGCATCAGTGGCCATGGGGGTGAGAGTGAATGTGGCTGTGCAGGCTGGAAGCGGTAGGATCAGACATAGATGCACATACCGGGATTACAAGCAGTTGCGTCGGTGGGGACGGTACTGGTGGCAGTGGGGATATGATCAGAGGCAGCCACAGAGGCCAGAAGCAAGAGCAATGGGATCAACATCAGCCTGCAAGGCCTAGTGCGGCTTCATTAGGTGAGGGGAAGGAGAGATACTAACGGTGGGGACTAGCTGAAGAAAGAGACGGATTGATTAGTGGGGAATGGCTGGAGGGAGAGACTGCTGCTAACTGGCTGGGGGAGGGGCGCAAGACAGCAAGGAAGACTAATGACCGACAAAGACGAGGGCATATGATTAATACCCTTTTAAGCTCAGCTGACTACCGCAATGCAAAGCAACACACCAGCAAACAGAGCATTTGAATACTTTGGAACTCATTGCCAGTAAGACTAAGATCCTGAACAGACCTGTCCACTTTCCGCACCCAACTCAAGACATTTCTATTCATAGAGCACTTCGGACATAACGAAGTAACATTCAATAGTGATCCAACATAAGCTACAGTCCTCAGCACATCATACACTAATCATTACAACACACACACACACATCCCCACCATACACTACAATACCTTACTTTGAAATTATATCCACGAAACAATCCATTTGTGAAAAACCAATGACATAACTTATTTACAATTCTTCTAAATAAATTAAGAGTGTGAGAATCGTGTACATATCCATGACTGATAGTTATCTGCACTTGTTACTTTTGTTTCAAATGTTTAATGTATCTCTGTTATAATTTAAACCGCTGTGATTACCTGAAATGGTGGTATAAATGTCACATAAATAAATAAATAAATAAATAATGGAGATTGCCTAGGGGAGGAGAGAGAGACTGGTAGGCACAGGCTAGAGAGAGAGATTGGATGGAACTGGTGGGGTGGGGGGTGAGGAGAAATGGCTGGATAGGGAGGGAGAGACTGCTGGGGACTGACCGAGGGACGGGGAGAGAGACAGACTGGATGGAACCGACTTGGGGGAGGGGACAGGAGAGAAACTGTGACCGGTAGGGATTGGCTGAAAGGAGAGAGACTGGTGGACACTGTTTGAGGGAGGGTGAGAGAGAGACTGGTGGAAACTGCCTGAAGGGGAAGGGAGACAAAGAGGGACAGACTATGTGAATAACTGTAGATAGTTACCCCTGTTCTTCCAAGTTTCAACTCCTGTTAAATGTAAAATACACTACAGTTACCCTGTATGTATATGTTTGCTCAATGTACACCGCGCTGATGGTAAGAGCGCGGTATAAAAGAAATGTTAAATAAATAAATAAAATAAATAAAGAAGAGCAGGACCTAGGCGTGGTTGTGTCTGATGATCTTAAAGCAGCTAAACAGGTAGAAAAGGCGACGGCAAAAGCTAGAAGGATGCTTGGGAGCATAGGGAGAGGAATGGCTAGCAGAAAAAAGGAGGTGATAGTGCTTCTGTATAAGTCTTTGGTGCGACCTCATTTGGAGTATTGTGTGCAATTCTGGAGACCACACCTTCAAAAGGATATAAACAGGATGGAGTCAGTACAGAGGGTGGCTACTAAAATGGTTAGTGGTCTTCATTATAAAGCATATGAGGGCAGACTTAAGGATCTTAATGTGTCCACCTTAGAGGAAAGGCGGGATAGAGGTGATATGATTGAAACGTTTAAATACCTCCGTGGCATAAATTTTCAGGGGAAGGAGCCTCTTTCAATTGAAAGCAAGTTCTGCTACGAGGGGACATGGGATGAGGGTGAAGGGAGATAGATTCAGGAGTGATATGCGGAAATATTTCTTTACGGAAAGAGTGGTGGATCCGTGGAATAGTCTCCCAGTGGAGGTGATAGAGATGAGGACAGTAACTGAATTCAAAAAAAGCATGGGACCAACACAGAGGATCTCTAAAGGTAAAAAGTGGACTGTTGTAGTTGTTGATATGGAAGGACAGACTAGATAGAAAAAGACCACATGGCCTATCGTCATTTTTCTGTTTCTATTCTCCAACTTGTCATCACCACACAGAAAGTACTGTGCTAAGACAAACTTGCTTTAGGATAAATATTTTTAAATATGTAGCATCAGTTTCTGGGATCCAACTCCCCATGGAAATTAAATTCTCACGTTCAGCAAAACAATTTGGAAAATTACTTAACGACCCAACATCTGAAAAGAATGTGACATGCAAACAGAAGTTCATTTGCCTTTCAATTAGGTTTTTCTAAGTGACTTTGCAGAGTTGCGAGTTTTGATATTTATATGCAAACAACGAATCTGCCTTTTCTTTCCCTCTTTGCTTTCTCTTCAGTGACATCAGTCTCAGACTCAAGAAGTGACAGGATTTTGGTGTTCATAACATAAATAGATCAAACTCTTAGACAAAATATGACTCACCAATTACAATTCATCTCCCCTGCCCTGGTGTGCCAGGGAGCCCTCTGCTGACACTGGAGAAAATGTTTAGACAGGGTGAGTTAAACCCATTTTGCCTCTGGGCAAGCTAGTTCCTTGGTTTATAAGTGGGTTCCAGCACAGTGCATTACTCATGTAGTCTTGCTGCTGGAAATACCTTTTGTTCATAGTGATCTCTGTAAGCTACATTATATCATGTCCTTACTCCAAGCATCTACTCATACACTGCAAAGTGGTTTCAAGCCTAGATTCTCTTTTGGCATCTCTCCCTCTCAAGATTCCAGAAACTTTATTGGCATGCCAATTGTTATTTATTTATTTATTTATATTTATTTATTTAGTAAAGACTTATATACCGCTCCTTCCAGTGATCAGAAGCGGTTTGATTACAAGTACGGGATTTGTCAAAAAATCAAAGACAGAAATTTGGGGAATAGATAGAGAGAGCAGGGGTAATACACCGCACACAATATGAGGGTCCATATAAAGACCTTAATTACTATCATACATTTACAACAGGCGATTATCCTTATAGCTTCTGGAATTCATTTATTAAATTTTTGTAACAGTATGTCCCCCACAGAAAGCAGAATATCTTCCTTGCTTACCCCTGGGATAAACAGAATGGAAATCTGTCTACCTTTGGGGAACGTGACTGGTACTTGCGACCTGGATTGGTCACTGTAGGAAACAGGATACTGGGCTCGATGGACCTTTGGTCTGACCCAGTATGGCATTTCTTGTGTTCTTATGAATATGGAACAAATTTTATCTTGCCCTGCAGTTTTCTGCTGAAGCCTCTTCTCCCCATCCAAAGAATATGCATTCTGTCCTCATATTCACTTCTGGGACATCAGAGGCTGAAGCGTCTTCTAGCTGTATCTATAGGTTGCTTGCACTATGCTGGGTGAGACAACCATGCTCTGAAGTCAGCCCAGCTACCGTTTCTATTCCATAGCACAGACATATCATTATCTGCCTCCTATTTTAGGAGAAATAATGCCTCTTTACCCTCCTTCTCAGTGCTTCTCTGTTCCATTGTCTTCCCACATGTGGTTCTGAAAGCTTATTCAATTGCAATTTGGATATCTTCCATCACAATAAATGAATCTTCTCTAAGGGGAGTACATACTAACTCTTACTTTGTGTCCACGTGAAAAATACCAAGTCCATAAAGGGGAGTAATCTTATAAGGAGCTGCCTATGCATCTAAATATCAATATTTTAGTCATTTACACCCTAAAGTGGCCACTTACATGGATAAATGACCTCTTATAAAATACAGACTTGCATAAAAGTGCACATGTTTGCATTGCTTGTAATTCACTGTGGGCGTGCATATGAGCCAAGTGTGGGTGGAGCATAGGCAGACCATGCAAATACGTGCACTGATTACAGAATAACCGAGTTACTTACCTGTAACGTGAGTTCTCCAGGGACAGCAGGATAAGTCAGCCACAAGTGGTGGTGACATCATCCGACGGCACCAGAGACGGAGTACTCTCACTAGCCCAGAGGGCTTTAGCCCCCTGGGCATGACCACTAGCCCCACCTCCAGATCCGCCCCTAGCTGGCCAGGTTTCCCAAGCTGAAGCGAGACTCAGGCTAGGAAGCGGACGCGAGAGACAGGAGGTCCCTGCCGGGGAGGAGGGTGGGAAGGTGTGGCTGACTTATCCTGCTGTCCCTGGAGAACTCATGTTACAGGTAAGTAACTCGGTTTTCTCCCAGGGCAAGCAGGATGAGTCAGCCACAAGTGGTGTCTCCCTAGCTACATATGCAGCGGCGGAGAGGGCTTGAAGAAACAGAGGCACTCATAACCAAGGTGCAATTAAGTTTAATGAATGAATGAACGTGCCCAAGGGCATAGTTCAAGTCAATAATGACAGAATGCGCAACTAGCAAAAGTGCTCAGAACAGTGCACAAAACACTTGTGTGATAAGGCAGGAAGTGCAACAACAGCAAACAGTACACAACAAGTAGCAATGGGCACGACTAGTGCCGTAACAAGTGGCCCCCGGAGCCAGCAGGCAATAGGGGCAGCGTACTCAAACAATAGGCGAGAAGGTGCAGAGCAATAAGGTGCAACAAGGTAATCCACAATCATGAAATTGGCAATAAGGGTAGAACAATAAGGTGCGATGACCTAATAACAACCGATTAATTGTCCATCTGCAATCTTCAATAAGCAATGAGGTACAATGACACCAATAAAGACATCAATTAGTGCATCAATAAGGACATCAATTAGTGCAGTCAGTCGCAAGTCCCTGTTCCAGCGTGGGGGTGGCAGTCGACAGCACTGCTAGCCCGAATGCGGAGCCTCCGTGATCCGCTCTGTCGAGGCATTAGTGCCTCTGGAAAGTCTGTACAGAGGACCACGTTGCGGCTTTGCAGATGTCTGGTATAGGCACAGAGTGGAGGTTTGCAATGGAGGCTGCCAAGGCCCGCAGGTGATGTGCTGTGACACCTGCGATGGGACTCGCTCCAGCGCGTGAAAGGCAGAAGGCGATGCAAGCGGAGATCCAGCCAGAAAGCGTGAGCTTGGATACTGGCAGGCCAGGCTTGTTGGGGTCGTAGGCTACAAAAAGCTGGGACCCCTTGCGTAGAGGTGCCGTTCTATTGAGGTAGCACCGTAGGGCCCTGACACAGTCCAATGTGTGAAGGCATTGCTGATCCGGGCTGGAGTGTGGTCCAGGGAGGAAGCAAGGCAGCTCGATGGTTTGATTGATGTGGAAAACGGACACCACCTTGGGAACAAACTTGGGGTGTGTCCGAAGGCAGACGCGGTCTAGGTGGAAGATGGTGTAAGGCGGATAAGCCACAAGAGCATGCAGCTCACTGATCCGCCTGGCTGAAGTATTAGCGACGAGGAACAGGGTTTTCCAGGAGGCGAACTTTAAATCTGCTGATTGTAGGGGCTCAAAAGGCTCCTCTGTTAGCTGATTGAGGACGACATTAAGGTCCCATGCGGGTACAGGTTCTCTGAGCGGAGGGCGTAGATTGGATAATCCTCGCATAAAGCTGGCCACAATGGGCATCGCTGCTATTGAGGTGTTCCCAACGCGGTGATGAAAGGCCGCGATGGCAAACAGGTGGACTTTGATGGACTGAGTCTTGAGGCCGAGCAAAGAGAGCGATTCAAGATATTGCAGGAGCTGCGGCATAGGGCAAGCGAAAGGATCGAGATGCCGAGCCGCGCACCAGATGGAGAAGCGCCGCCACTTGAGGCAGTAGGATTTTCTGGTGGAAGGACGGCGGGCCGCTAGTACGATGTTCTGACCTCGGTCGTTAGGTTGAAGGGGGCCAGAGCTAGCCTTTCAGCTTCCAGGCCGTCAGTGATAGCATCCGTAAGTTGGGGTGAAGCATTGCGCCGCCGTCCTGCGAGAGTAAGTCTGGCCACTGGGGAAGGTGGATGGGAGGTGCCACTGCTAGGCGTTGGAGGTATGGGAACCAGATTTGCCTGGGCCAGAAGGGAGCTACCAGGATGATCTTGGCCCGATCCCTGATGATCCGTTGGACTGTCCGTGCGATGAGCGGAGTTGGCGGGAACGCATAGGCTAAGGACCATTGGCCCTAGGTCACATCGAAGGCGTCCGCCGCCAGTCTGTGCGGGGACGGTCTCTTGGAGCAAAAGAGGGGGCATTTGGCATTCTCTTGGGAGGCGAAGAGATCGATCTGTGGAAGGCCCCACTCCCTGAAGAGGAATGAGGATGCGTCCTCGTGAAGCGTCCATTCGTGAGGGCTTAGCTGTCTGCTGAGGTGATCTGCTAGGACATTCTCCTCGCCCGGTAGGTAGCAGGCCAGGAGGCTGCATTGGAGCGAGAGGGCTAGATGCCAGGTAAGGAGGGCCTCTCTGCACAGACGGCGTGAGCCGGTACCTCCCTGTTTATGTAAAACATGGCGACCTGGTTGTCGGTCTGTATCTTGATTGTTTTTCCCTTGACCAGGTTTTGGAAGGCCAGGAGGGCAAGGCGGACAGCTCTGAGCTCGAGGACGTTGATGTGCAAGCTCCTCTCGGCGGTGAGACCATGACCCTTGTGTATGTGCATCCGCGCAGTGGGCTCCCCATCCTAGAGCCGAAGCATCCATGGTCACGGTGATCTGAGGGGTCGTGGCTTGCAGGAGCTTGCCCTGTGAGAGATTGGTGGAATGTGTCCACCAGCGGACCGCTTTGTCTGCCCGCGGGTCCCTGGGGATCAGGGATGACAGGGGATGGGAGTGTTGGCACCAATGGGAGCGGAGGTACCACTGGAGGACACGCATCCACAGTCTCGCCATGGGGAGAACATGTGTGGCGGCTGCCATGTGGCCCAGAAGGCGTAGGATCACTCGGGCGGGGGTGTGCGTGGAATTTAGGAGTAGAGCGAGAGCGCTGATGGCCTCCTTCCTGTTCTGAGGCAGGAAGGCCTTGGATTGCGTGGTGTCGATTAGAGCACCGATGAACTCCAGACGTTGCGTTGGGGAAAGATGAGACTTCGGGTAGTTGACTAGGAATCCCAGCGAGGAGAGAAGAGAGATGGCTTTTCTGACGGCCATCCGCAGGTCCGCTGGGGATGGAGCCGAGAACAGCCAGTCGTCCAAGTAGGGGAAGACACAAACCCCTTGTCTGCGTAGGCGGGCGGCAGCCACCGCCACACTTTTGGTAAACACCCTTGGAGCAGGAGACAGTCCAAAGGGGAGCACCCTGTATTGGTAGTGTTTCTCCGCTACCCTGAATCGCAGGAATTTCTTGTGGTGAGGGTGCATGGGAATGTGAGTGTACGCATCTTGAAGGTCCAGAGAGGCTAGCCGCTCCATAGGTTGGATGAGGAGCAGGATGGTGGACAGGGAGTGCATCCTGAACCTCTCTTTGGCAATGCACTTGTTGAGCTTCCGTAGATCGAGGATGGGCCGCACCCCCCCCCCCCCGACTTCTTGGGGACAAGGAAGTATCTGGAGTAAAAGCCCTTGCTGGTCTCGCCTGGAGGAACAGGCTCAATGGCCCTGGAGGCAAGTAAGGCCTGGATCTCCACGTCCATGGCCTGTAGATGCTGGGGTGGGATGTTGCTCGCCGAGGGGGGTCGTGCAGGCGGCTTGGAGGAGAAGTTGATGCAATAGCCGTGTTTGATGATAGAGAGGACCCATTGATCCGTAGTTATCAGCTCCCATGAGTGAAGGAAGGCGGATAAGCGTCCCCCTGTCGGAAGGTGCTGACAGGGCGGTGAGTCAAAAACTAGGATTGTTTTTAGCAGGAGCAGAGGGTGCTTTCTTCGATGTGCGCTCTCGTTGGCGTGGCTTCTGCCTATATGAGGATTGGTAAGGCTGCTGTTTGTAGCGTGGCTGCTGCTGCCACCTGTGGTAGGAGTTGTAGCGCTTCGGACCAAAAGTGCTGTGGAAGGCTCCCTTGCGGTAGGGTCTTGAGCCCACGGAGCCTTCCTCTAGTGTTTTGAGCGTGGTGCAGCGTTCGCGCATGTCGTCCACTGTCTCCTTGACCTTGTCACCAAAGAGTGATTCGCCTGTGCAGGGTGTGTCTGCGAGCTTGTCATGGGAATCAGTCCGCAGGCCCGAGGCCTTGAGCCAAGCGAGTCGGCGCGCAGAGATGGCCGTTGCAGCTACTCTGGAGGCTGTCTCGAAGGCGTCATGGGCAGCTCGACCTTGATGTTTGGTGCATTCCTCGAGGTCAGTGAGGGCAGACAGGAGTGCTGCTGGGAGATCTGTGTCCTTGGTGGCGGTTTTTATGTTGGCCAGCAAGGTGTCCTGGTAGATGGCGTGCTGGAAAAGGTGCACGGAGATCCTGGCGTTCAGCATGGATCCTTGATAAATCCGCTTAGCAATATCGTCCAGAAGCTTGTTGTCTTTCCCAGGAGGCGCATTGGTAGACGTGCGCTAGGATTTAGACCGCTTGAGAGCGGATTCCACCACAATGGACTGGTGGGGCAGGTGTTGCTTGTCAAATCCTGGGACAGGTTGGACCACATACTTAGAGTCCAATTTTCGTGGGCACGAGTGATTGGATGCAGGGGTCTGCCATAACTTTGTAAGGTTCTCACGGAGGAGTTGGTGGACAGGCAGTGCTGAAATGGCCTTGGGGGAGTCCACGAACTTGAGGGCGCTTTGCACCTCGTCCCGTTGGTCTACGTCCTCCGCAGGGGTGATGGATAAGGCAGCCAGGACCTTCCGAACGAATTTTGCATAGGTCAGGTCCTCAGGAGGATCGGGCCCTGGGGGGTTGTCCTGGTTCGCAAGCGAAGAGTTTGCTGTTAGCAAGGGGTCCTCAGGGCGGTCTTGAGGCTGAGGTTGGCCTAGGCTGGCCAAGGAAGCCATTGTGCATTCCTGCTCCATTGAGGCAGTGGCGGTGGTGTCCAAAAGTGTGACGGTGATTGCTGCTGGGGGCGCAAGGGGCTGCGCCTGGTGTGACAGGTTAGAGAGCACTGAAGTCCATTGCTGGAGCATGCCTTGGAGTAGCAGGAGGGTGTCAGGGGTCCCCTGGAGGGGTAGGGCCACCGGAGACTGTTCGTTGCATTGGAGAGACTGGCTGGGCTCTACATGAGAGGCTGGTGGCACAGGAGATGCAGGGAGGTAGAGGTCGGAGTCCCCAGAGCTGCAGGAGGCGGCGGCGTAGGCAGAGTTGTTAGCAGATGAGGGGGTGTGCTGGTCAGAGCTGCTGGAGAGAGAGCCTTGGGAGAGCGAGGAGCTGTGGCTGCTGTGCCTGGTTCTTTTTCCGTGGTAATGTGATGACTCCGAACTGGAACTGCGGTCCCTGCGCCGTTTGTAGTCCTTGTGCCTGTGCCTGCTCTGCTGATGGCTGTCAGAGGATGAGTGTCTGCGCCGGCCGCTTTTCTTCCTGCCTGCTGACTGCCGATGTCGTCTCCGTGAGCGGCTCCGCCTCCTGGAGCGTCTCCTGCGATCGGGGGAGAGTCTCCGCAGTTTGCGTGCTCTGCGCTGATGGCTTCCGTGCCGGGCAGCACTGCTCCGAGTCCGACAGAAAGCGCCGCTGAAGTCTGCCCCGGGGAGATCCTGTACTCTGCGCTGAGAAGAGGCGGGGCCGGGAGGGCAGGAAGCGGTCATCGTCGAGGCAGGAAGTAGAGAGGGCACAGCAGGCAAGATGGCGGCCTCCATAGGGACACACGTGTCCAGAGCAACCCGGCGGGGAACGGAGGCCAAAAACGGCGCGTCCCCAGCCGGAGGCACGACGGCGGCACAAGAAGCAGCATTTGGAGAAGGAGCGCTGATAACAGCAGCGGGGGTACTCACATCACCCGCGGGAGCCAGGAATTCCCGGAGAGCGTGCCGGCGCGACTTCAGGGCCCGGGGGGACATGCGGCCACAAGCAGAACAGTTCTCCACAGCATGATCTTTGCCAAGACAACAGAGGCAGAGATGGTGGGAGTCCGAGTTGGCCATTTTCCTTGAGCAGGCAGGGCATTTTTTGAATCCAGGATTCTTCATTGTGGAGGTGAGCAAAATAAAAAAATTGGTGAGAGCAAAATAAAAAACATCTTACTGGCAAAGGCAGAAGATGAAGACTGGCCAGCTAGGGGCGGATCTGGAAGTGGGGCTAGTGGTCATGCCCAGGGGGCTAAAGCCCTCTGGGCTAGTGAGAGTACTCCGTCTCTGGCGCCGTCGGATGACGTCACCACCACTTGTGGCTGACTCATCCTGCTTGCCCTGGGAGAAACTATAATTCATGCATGTACTTGCAAAAAGTAGGCTCAGTCACTTACACCAGCTCTAGAACTGGTATAAGTCATCACACCTTAACTTAGGCACGTCTCTGCCCCTTATGCTAGTATTTTATAAAGTCAAGTCAAGTATGCACATACATAGGTGCAAAATGTACATCAGGTGCCAGTCTATAAGGTGATTCTCCATGAGGTTATTTTTATTAAAAAGTTACAATGGGCCGGCGCTACCATTAGATGAACTAGATAGTCACCTAAAGCGCTGGCCTTTTGAGGGTGCCCATTGCTTCTGTTATTGCCCCTGTCCAGGGCCAGCAGTAGCAGAAACAGCAAGAGAACTATGACGCAGCACAGTGTCGCAGTTCCTACCTACTATCAGCTGCTTCTGCCCCCCTCCAAATCAGACTTCTGGTTTATGCCAAACCAGAATTTTGCACTGGAGGGCAGTGGAAGTGGCCGATGATAGCAGGCAGGAACCGCAATGCAGCACTGGAGCCTTTGGTAAATGCTGCGTCGTAGTTCCCTTGCTGTCCCTCTCTGGGGTCTGCAGCAGCTATAGCAACATAAGCAATGGGAACCCCCAAAAGGCCAGCACTCTAGGTAACCACCTTGTTCACCTAATGGTAGCAGTGGCATGATGGAGGGGCCAAGCCTTGCATCAGCCCTGGTCACACTTATTTAAAAATAATCCTCCAAGAGATTAATTCTATAAAGTCATGATTCGTTAATGCATAATTTACAAAATTGGCATAAAAGATGCATTTGAAAGTCAAGTATGTGTAAGTGCAAAAATAAACATGTATATTAAGGTATGATCACGGGGGAGAGAGGATCTTACTACCGGGACTGTGCTTGAGCCTCCTGTGTGCTTAATTGTTGGCTGGAGAATCGGAAAATCTAAAGTAGCAGGAACAGCGCTATTAAGAAGCCATACCTCTAGAGTGATTCTATTGATCCGTCAGAGTTTAAAGTTCAGCATATTGCCGTGCGGCCACGGGCACATGGCATATTTTTGCCCTTTTTGTGCCCCTATGGGGGGATCTTTGGAGCCTTGCTTGCTTGGGTTCTTTAAAGAGAAATTAGACTTACCTGCTAATTTCCTGCTAAGTTCCTTGAGGAACTCTAGTCCAGTCCCACACTTCTGGGTAGTGCACCTCTTCCAGAAGCTTGGAGACTGAGCATGTCATCTTTTGATGACACCCAGTACATATACAGCTGGCACCGCCTACCAGCCCCCAGTAACCTACTGTCAAAGCAGACTCACAGGAGCAACAATTAAGTAGTCACAAATACAAACAAAAACAGTTCTATGCTTCAATAACTATCCTTCCTCCCCCAGGAAGGGTACCCCATTCCCTCCCTACCAGGAAGAGGAGACGTACCTGTAGTTTACCTCCGAAGTACCACCTGCAGGGGGCTAGAAACTAACAGCTCTTTCAGACTGCCCCCCCAGTGTCAATTGCACTCCAGAGTCCCGCCCCTTCAATCTATTTCCTCCCCCTAAGGAAACCACCTTCAGGTCCATGGAGCATATCACCTAACCAAAATGGAAACAGGGAGGGAATTGGGACTGGACTCGAGTTCCTCAAGGAACCACAATTAACAGACAAGTCGATTTTCTCTTTCCTTATCATCCCTCCAGTCCAGTCCCGCAACTCTGGGATGTATCACAGCAGTTAACTAATGGGAGGCACCCGCACAACCGGCCTGAAGCACTGCTGATCCAAAGCGAGCATCCCCCGCTGCCTGAACATCCAGGCAGTAATGCTTAGTGAAAGTATGGAGCGATGACCAAGTTGCCACCCTGTAGATATCCACTGGCGGAATTAAACTATACTCTGCCCATGAGGCCACTTGTGCCCTCAGGGAATGCGCCCTCAAGCCCGTCGGCACCGGCTTGCCCTTCAGGATGTGCACTGACACGGTCGCCTCCTGGATCCACCTCAAATGGAGGCCTTTGCTGCAGCCTCCCCTCTGTGTGATCCTCCAAACAAAAATAGTCAGTCTAACAAAAGGGTGCCGTCCTTTTCAAATACTTCTTGGGGATCCTCTTTATATCCAGAGAGTGCAACTGCTGAGAGGCCGGACTATCCTCCACCTTTGTTAGCGCCGGCAAGGAAACTACTTGGTTCACATGAAAAAGCAGACACTACCTTGGGAAAAAAGGAAGGCACCAGATGCAACACTACCTTTTCTCTGGAAAAGGAAAGGAAAGGTTCCTGGCAGGATAAGGCTTGAAGCTCCAAAATCCTATGTGCCAAACAAACAGCCACCAGGAAAACAGTCTTCAGTGTTAAGTCCTTCAGGGAAGCTTGAGCCAGAGGTTCAAAGGGCTCCTCTGCCAGGGTCGTCAGCATGAGGTTTAGATCCCAAGGTGGCACCACCATTCTCCATGGTGGCTATAAGTGTGTTACTGCCCTGGAGCCACCCCGTGGATCTTTCCTCGATAACAGGCAATCGCCACCAGCTGTACGCATAAGGAGCTAGTGACTAGTCCCTTGTCAAAACCGGCCTGAAGAAACACCAGGATGTCCGGGACTGAGGCAGAGGATGGGTGCATATGCCTGTCTCTGCACCAAGCCTCAAAGATATGCCAGATGTGGATGTAGGCCAGACAGGTAGACCTCCTTTGGACTTGCAGCAAGGTTTCTATCACTGCTCCCGCGTATCCTTTCTTCCTCAACTTTGCCCATTCAAGAGCCATGCCATAAGCGGGAATCAATCCATCTGGGGCATGCAGATTGGTCCCTGCATCAGAAGGTCCTTGCGCATCGGGAGTCACCACGGCCAGTCCGCCAGCAGCCAGACTAGGTTGGCATACCAAGGATGCTGAGGCCAGTCCAGGGCGACCAGCACTACTAACCTCCAGTGTGCCTCTATTGCAGAACTCTACCTATGAGCGCCCATGGGGGAAAAACAGAGAAGACCCTCCTAGAGCCACCTCTGAACTAGGGCATCCAAGTACTCGGACATTCATTCTCTTCTTCTGCTGAAAAACCGTCTGGCCTTGGCTGACTCAAACATTGCCATCAGATCCATGATCGGTTTGCCCCATCGCTGCACCACCTGCTCGAACACCTCCTGGTTGAGGCACCACTCCTCAGAGTCCACACATACCCAGCTGAGATAATCCACCATCACATTGTCGACTCCCACCACATGCACTGCTAACAACGCCTGCAGCTGGGTCTCCGACCAGCCGAATAGGCTTTCAGCCTCCTCCTCCAGAGCTGGGCTGTCCGTGCCCCCCTGACAGTTTATGTATGCCATCATGGTCACATTGTCCAAGAAAATACGTACTGCCTTTCTTTGTAATCTCTTTTCAAAGCACCGCAGCACCAGGGCCACTGCTCGCATCTCGAGTCTGTTGATTGACTAACAAGCTTCCTGAGGGCTCCACTGTCCCTGGGCAAAGTGTCCTTTGCAATGGGCTTCCCACCTGGACAGACTGACATCTTTAATCAACGGGATCCACTATGGGGCCCTCGAGGGGTATGCCCCTCTCTAGGATCCCCAGGGGCAGCCACCATGTGAGTGATCTCTTGGCATCCCATGGGCAGGGGAATACCTGGGACAGAGGCTGGCTCTGGTGAGACCACCGATGGAGCAGGGCCCTCTGCAACAGTCGCATGTGCATCCTCACCCATGGAACTAGCTTGATCATGGCCGCCATGGTTCCTAGAACCTGCAAGTAATGCCAGGCTGATGGTTTTGCCATCCCCAGGAAGTGTCTAATCAACCTCTGTAGGGTGTGCGCTTGTGCCCTTGGCAGGAAAACCCTGCCAAACCAGGTGTCTTAGGTACTCCATTTCCCACGTCGGACTTGGACAACTCTTGGCCAGGTTGACCACCCAACTGAGACTTTGGAGGAACTCCACCACTCTCTTCACTACTTTCTCGCTTTCGTCCCTAGACTTGGCCCAAAATTGTCGAGGTACGGGTGCATGAGAATTCCTTCCTTGTGAAGTGCCGCCACTACCACCACCATGACTTGGTAAAGATATGTGGAGCAGTCACCAGACCAAAGGGCAATGACCAGAACTGGAAATGACCCATCAACACCACAAAGAGGAGAAACCATTGATGATCTGGCCTTATGGGAATGTGTAGATACACCTCCATGAAATCAAGCAATGTCAAACACTCCCACTCCTTACTACCAATCTCACTGACCTCAACGTCTTCATGAGGAAATGTGGACCCGCAGACAGCAGTTGACTCCCTTGAGATCGAAGATCAGGCAAAAAGGAGCCTTCCTTTTTGGGTACCATGAAATAAATGGAGATCGACTGCAGCCATACTGGTTTTGCGGCACCGGTTTGACGGCTCATAGTTGCAGAAGATGCGATAAAATTTCTTGTACTGCCACCACCTTGCCCTGTGCCTTAACAAGGGGACTGGATGAAAAATTGATTTACCAGGTGAATCCACTCGAGAGCATAGCCCTTTCTGGCTACTTCTGGTCTACCTGTCTGGCCTACATCCACATCTGGCATATCTTTGAGGCTTGGTGCAGAGACAGGCATATGCACCCATCCTCTGCCTCAGTCCCGGACATCCTGGTGTTTCTTCAGGCCGGTTTTGACAAGGGACTAGTCACTAGCTCCTTATGCGTACAGCTGGTGGCGATTGCCTGTTATCGAGGAAAGATAACCCATTGGTCGGACGTGATCTGGGCCCAGGCAGCGTAAAACTCCTGTAGCTGACCTCCCACGGGCAACACCCCCGCCTGAGCCCCCCCCCCCCTCGCTTCATTGTCCTTTTTTGTGTCCCGAGGTAGAGGTGGCTCCAAAGCCCCTGCCTGCTCCTCGGATCCCACAAACGTCCTGCCCCTCTGGCAGGGAATCTACCCCTCTGGGCTTGGCTGAAACAAGGGGTACAAAAATACTTGAACTCCCTCAGCTGGCTCCGAGCCAAGGAAGCGCTATGGGCCTGCTTTTGCTTGTCCTCAGGTAACCGGTCCCCCTTAGACTTCCCCAGGTAACTGACCCCCATTGGATTCCCCCAAGTCCTTAACTAACTTCTCCAGGTCCTCTACGAAGAGAGGCTTCCCCTTAAAAGGATAGTTTATTAAGCCGGGACTTGGAGGAACTGTCTGCCACCCAGTTCCAAAGCCATAGGTAGTGGCAGGCCACCACCATCGACGCCATACTCTTGAAAAGGCCCTTGATGGGATCATAATGGGTATCCGCCACCGACTCCAACATTGCCATCTCCCCTGACATGTCCAGCTCCAAGGCTCTGAAGCCTGCGAGACCAGAGAAGGCAAGCCCTTGCCACCCATGTCCCACAGATGGATGCCTGCAGGGACAAGGCAGAAATATCAAATGCCCGTTTCAGCAGAATGTCCAACTTTCTATCCTGGGCGTCTCTGAGAGCCGCACTCCCTTCTATGGGAATCGTAGTCTTCTTGGTCACCGCAGATGCTGCCATGTTGACCTTAGTCAACCGAGCTTGTGCTCCTGCACCCCCCTAAGGTCAGCTTCCGGTAGATCCCACTCCTCCTGGATCATCTGCCTGATACTCTGTGCACTGGAAACACTGCCTGCAACTTCCTAACAGCCTACAGCAGAGGGTTCTCCAATGCCTCATCCTCTGCAGAAAAGCTAGTGGGCATGTTTAGTGCCTTCAAGGACTCTGAGATGAGCATGGGAGCTCTTTCTGATAAAACACCCTCACAAGTCTAGACTGAATCTTCCCTTCTTCCAGCTCCTCCTGGAGTTCCAGAACAGTGTCCAGATTGTAACCCTCCGGTTCCTCCAACCATGGCAAGGGATGCCACTCCTCTGGTCTTCTAACTCTCTTAGACAGAGCCCCCATCTCGTTATCTGTTGTGTCTGCTGCCCTCTTAGTCCCATGTGTCGATGAGGAAGGGCTGCTAGCCAACCCCTGCTGGCGTAAGCAAAATGCCTTGTGTAACAGCAAGACAAACTCCTGTGAAAAATCCCCCAAGAGCCCTGTTACCTCTTGAGAAGGTGTCGTGGAGGTTCCCAGAGTGGCAGATGGGTTGTGGTCCCCACCAGCCAGGGACAAAGTAGAGCCCCCTGTCTCCTGGTCCTCCTGCACCAGGGAGGGGATCTCCAGCCTCACCTTGTCCTGCAGGACGTGTTCCAAGGAGTTGCATGCAGCCGACGCATACACCGGTCTCTGAGACTGCCCCTCAGCAGGTTCCACAAACCAGGCATTGAGGCCTTGCTGACATGGTGGGACCTGCTGCAGATCCCTGCATTGGAAGTGCAGCGGTCTCTACTCCAGTGCCTTTTCACCAGCACATGCTTTCCTCTTCTCCTCTCCTGTTCTCTTTTTTTTTTTTTTTTTTTTTTAAAGCAGAAAAATAACCGGCAGCCTAAACCAATGACAGCCCTAAGCCAAGGCAAGTAAAGGCACCTAAAAGGCAAATAAAAATAAAGTAAATCAAAGTAAACTACAAAGAAATTAAAAGGAAACTAAAAGCTACTGTAAAAACCAGCCGAAAAAACCCAACTGTCTCAGAAGCAATTAGGGCTTGACAAGACGAGTGGCCTGCCTATCCCCTATAAACTTCCTGAGCAGGAAGACAGGCTGCAAGCTCCCCCACACACCCAAACCGCTGGTGGGAACCAGCCACCACATGGACCAGGGCTCCAAACAATGCCGCGGCATGACGTATGACTCCAGCGGCCGTTGCTGCCTCCGACCCGGCCTTCATGTCTTGCCTGCGGATGATCCCCATGCTCTCTGCTCTGCACCTTTGCCTCCCCTTCTAGTCCCTCTCCTTACCTTTGTTAGTTCTCCCTTCCCCCGCGCTGAGCCGCACACTCAGGGCTTTGGCGCTGGAGGGGGGCTGACCCAGGCTGTCATTCTGGCCGCGATGACCCGCAGTGGCTCCTCACCTGCTAATGGGATTGGGAGCTACCTGAGGATCCAAGCTTAAAAGGAGTCCTCCTTCACACACCCCGGGTTCCTGAAGGTGGGGTGCCCTGCCAATGCTGATTTCTCTTCTTCGGTTTGTTTTTTTTCCCAATAAGCTTAAACAAAACAAAAATAAAACCTGTAGAGACAGGGAAAACCCAATGCAAAGCAAAGCCAAAAAGAAAAACCTATCCTACTGAAGGAACAAATAAGGAGCAGTAAGTCCAGCACCCTGGTTCACTACCTCCTCCAGCTGCTTGGAGACTGAACATACTGCGGGCTGGTAGGTGGTGCCAGCTGTATATGTACTGGGTATCATCAAAAGAATGACATGCTCAGTCTCCAAGCTGCTGGAATAGGTGCACTACCCAGAGGTGTGGGACTGGACTGGAGGGATGACAAGGAAGTTGTGAACATGGCGAAGGGAGCTGGCAAGCACAAGGGTAAAAGTGGGCCGAAAGCACCTGTGTCATCTACACCTAAGGCCGCAACAAAAGGCCCAATGGATAAACATCTTATGGCACCAACTGTAACAAATCAAGGTCAAGCAGAACAGACCCCTGAGAAGACCCCATGAGGGTCCATTCTGACCAGAGAATAGTGGGACATCCATCCCTGCTATTTGTCCCCTTTGCCATCCCCAATTAACCTCCCCATACAAACAAGGTATTTGTATGGGGAGGTTTAGATGGGAGCAGGAAGCAGCAGTGAGGAAGTGGAGTTAGGGCAGGCAGTGGGTGGTCCACAGCCCCGGACGTACCATGCCGATTCTGACATTGGTCTTGTACGTCCGGGGCCAGCAGACTGGATGGGGGACGGGGAAACAATGCCCAGCCTGGAAAAAGAGGTGAGGTGGGTGCAGGAGATTCCCCAGAGCCCAACCCTGGCCATGGGAGGCAGATCAGGGGTCAAGCTGCAGGGAATAGTGAAAGTGGTCGACGGCCAGGAAACGCAGTTCATGAATGAAGCCGTGGTGCCATGGCAACCGGATGCCATGGTGTCACAGTTCCATTCAGGAGCCTTGACTGAGTTAGCCAGGCAGAGGCCGATACTTGCAGGCCGATGGGAATCTGGTCCCGGCCTTCATGTACAGGCCTAGACACAATTTTGATCCCACGGGGGCTAGACATGCCCTGCGGAAACAGAATCGCGTCTACCTCTGTGCGTCCAATTCTGATCAGGCACACAGAGGCCTGTACGTCCTGTACAGAATGACCCCCATGGTGTCCAACAACTACTTTAGAATATTTCCAACATATTTTGATAAGTTCATTCTTAATCAGCCTGCTGTGAGCATCTGGAACTGCCAGACTTCTTTTCTCTCCCTGTGACTGGATCAGGGTCTAGTGGTCCTAGACATGCCTGTTCATTAGACAAAGAAACATAAATGTGTTTCTTACTGTCCCTCTTTTACAATTTTTTTGACCTTATTAACAGCTTTGACACCTTCTGGAGATGTGGCATACTAAACCCATAATAAATAATATGCACTTGCTGTTTTAAAAGGTTGTCAGTTTAGTGTTTTAATCTCGGAATGATGGAATATTCCTAAATTGTGGAAGACTAAACACTTCAAAGAGCCCAAAGAAACACATGTGGAAATGAGGGAGAGAGAGAGAGAGAGAATTCAGCTGAAAGGCAGGGCAACAAGTGGAAAAGGGACTTTTCAATACTTGTGCTGTGATTTATTTCTGTGGTGTCAGTTATTATAGTCAACATTTACACAAGTCAGTGCAAGGAAACTTATCATACCAGAGATGAAATAAAAGGATGCCCGTAGCACCAGAACAAGAAAACCAGAAAGAAGAAAAAAAAAAAAAAAAAAAAGTGTCACACTGATTCCTGGGGAAGGAAGGAGAATGGACAGACAGATTCCAAAGTCCATTTTCTGCTCTCTCCCTGGTAAAGACAGGGTGAGAGCAGGTACCAAGGCAGGACCAGCATTTTCATTAGGCAAATTAAACAAGCGCCTAGAGTGTCAAGATTCTGGAGGAGGCAAAAAAAAGGGAAGTGCTTTCATGTTTGCTCCTCGTCCCTCATTTCCTGGTGGCCATATCCCCAGTATTCCTATAGCTCCCTGTGGCCAACAGGAGGAATGTCACTTGTGGGTCAGCTTCCTGTGTGACATAGGTCCAGTTACACCCATAATCTCACAGCTCATACTTTGAAACTGGCCTCACATGGCAGACTATTAAGAGCCATTCCTTCTGCTGGCCACTGGGAGAAGCACCGGGGAAGTGGTAGTTGGGGATGGGGAGGCAAGAAGATAAACTAAAGTATTGGCAACTGATGGAAGGGGCTGGCATGGAAAGGAAGATCTACATGGGTGGGTGATGCAACAGAGAAAGGAATAACTCTACATGAAGGACATAGATCCACAAGACCACTTCAACTAATCCAGAATACTGCTGCCCGTCTCATAACAGGATCAGTCAAACAAGAACACATAACATCCATTCTATTTCACTGGCTACCAATTACTTTAAGAGCAAAATACAAAACAGCATTAACCATCTTCAAGATCAGAAATGAAACATCAGCCAGAATCCTACAAGAGCTCCTAAGTGCAAAACCTAACAGAGCCAAAAGACAAAACACAAGAGAAACCATACCAACTCCTAGCTCTTTCAATAAAGCCAACAAATCAACTTCAAAGAGGGCTCTCTCATTTTCAGCACCTACAATCTGGAACTCCTTGCCGGAGAAGATAAGGACAAAACTAAGGATATTAAGGACTTCAGGAAACAACTAAAATCTTTCCTGTTCTCCAAACACTTCAAAGATGAAATCCAGTAGACTCCCTAACAACTCACACCTAAATAATTCATGCCCGAATACATCTGTTGTAAATAAAGTTATGCTCCCTAGCATCTCCTGCATGGCATGTCACCCCTTCCCATGTTTCTAAAAGAGTTCTCTAATTTTCGGTTGAAGTTGAATGGAAACCGCTTTGATTCCAAGAAAGGTGGTATAGAAAACTTGTTAACTAACTAAATAATAAATAGAGAGGAGATCTACATGGGGTAGGGTGGGGAGTCAGCAAGAATGGGACTTCATGGGGCAGGGAGGAACAGGGAGAGAGAGAGACCTATCTAGGGGCAGAGAGGGAGACCTGCATGTGGTTGTGGTAGGGCAGTAAGGAGGAGACCTACATAGAGTGGGGTGGAGTGAAAAGGAACAGCAAAAATGAAATCTACATGGGGCAGGGAAGAGGAAGACCTAAAAGATATTGCAGGGGGGGCAGAAATAGGGAGACTTAATATTTATTTGATTTATATTCCACCTCATAAATCAAATTGTTTAGACAAAAAAAACCACAACACCTCACATTCTTCCTTCCTCTAATCCTACAACTCAGAACACTTACCCCTATTTTCCAGAAATATAAAAAACAATCAGTCACCACCCTTATTTATCCATTTCTGAATGTACCTAACTTATCCTCACCTTGTCACTTAAATCTCCTCTAAAACTATTACATTCAAAGAATTTCCTAAAGAACCACACCTTCAGCTTTTCCTGAATTTATTAAATCCTGTTCAAGCAAGTCTAAGGGCAATGCATTCCACAATCGTGGACCTGCCACTGAATAGGTCCAATACTGTATTCTAAAAATGTGAGAAAATTTCACAGAAGAAATCATTAATAAAAGTCTCGATTCTGAGAAAAAAGTGACCTAAATGCCTCGTAGTTCTGATTAAAGAAAAAAGAAAGAGGTACATCACTGATAACCATAGTATTTTAACCTCTTAGCTGGGCAAAAGGCATAGCGCCTAGCTAATCACTGCCTGGGGAATTAACTCTCCAACTGCAGAGTTCATTCCCCGCAGTGATCGCCAATCATGCACTGCTCCCATTATTTACCAATCTCCTTGCTTCTCTCTGCACAATCTGTCAGTCACCGCCATGGTGAATGGCTAGGGTAAGATGAGTTAACTTGGCTTCACCAATTAAAGAGTTTAAATGATACCACCACCATCTTAAATTCCTCTCTCCCATCTAATCAGAGGCCAGTGCAAAGTGAAGATGCATGGAGAAAGATTTATATGGGATGGTGTGAGAATAAGTAGAGGGAGATCTAAATAGGATGATAGGGGAAACAGGGTGATGGAAACATACAGAGGATATAGGAGGCAGCTGAGGGAGACGAGAAAGCAAGACTATACCTGAGATGGAGTGGATAGGATAGAGGTAAATCAGGACTGGGGCAGGAAGCTGGAAAGAGGATCTACGATGGCAGAAGAAAGGGGGTGGAGCCAGGGAAGCAGCTTCAGCTGGCAAAGTGATAAGGCAGAAGACAGTAGATGAGGACTGGGTAAGAGATGGAAGACTAAGGAGTTTGTGAAAAACAGAGGGAGACGAAGAAAAAATGAATGAAGAATGGAAGCACTGGGGAAGAAGGGGGAGAAAGAGAGGACGAAGGAACAGTTCAAAGTCAGACAGAGATATAGGAGAGGAAATAAAGCAAACAGGAGAGAGAAGAAACAGAAAATGGAAAGCGGCCCTGAAAAGGAACAGAAAATCATTGAAAGCAGGAAAAGTTCTATGTGAATTGAAAATAAAATGTCCAGACAAGAGAGATTTAAAAAAAACCACCACATTTTATTTAATTTATTGACTGGAATATGTCAGCTTTGGGAATGTGCATTTCTCTCTTTCTAGTTTGCATAGTATGGGGAAGAATGCATTTCCTTTTCTCTTTCTCCAGTGCTGCATTGCATTCAGGGCCGGTGCTAGGGTTTCTGCTGCCCCAGGTAGCCCCCCCCCCCTACTGAGCCATGCCATACCACAGCACCCTGTCCCCCCAAGCCATGCTGTGCTGCACTGCACTGCGCTGCTGCCCCCATGCTGACCTCCCTGCTGCCTCTAATTCTGTCAGTGGGGTCAGGGGTGGCTTGGCTCAGTGCGGCGGCACCAGCAGGAACCTGTGGCAGATCATGTGCTTCAGCACACATGGCCTGCTGCGGGTGCCGTACCACCCATAGGTCTGCCACCCTAGGCAGCCACCTAGTCTTCCTAATGGGCAGGCTGGCCCCAATTGCATTGCACGCAGACTCTGGCTTCTTGGAGTTTGTTGCTATTTTTTGGTTCCTGATTTCTTTAGTGATAGGGTCAGGACAGGCCCAACCATTAAGAAAACTAAGCAGTTGCCTAGACTGGCAGCTTCTTGGGGGAGGCAGCAAAGAGTACGACATTCAAAGCTAAACAGATTCTGACTTACAAGGGGGGTATAAGGCTTAAAGTTTGCCTAGGGCACCAACTCTGGGGTCAGCTCTAGATAGGGTTGCCAACTGGGACGAGATTTTCAGAATAAAATCTTTCCAGCCTTGGATTTACATCACTACATGCACAGACTTATAGCCTTACCTTTCTTAGGAAATGCAATAGGGAAATCAGAGCAATAGGGTAAAACCAGGAATGGATCAACCTGTCCTGAACATCCAGAGGCAGCTGGGGAGGGGATGTGTGTATGTGTGTGGGTGTGGGTGACAAATGTAAGGTATTTTGCCTGCACCTACTATTTGTATAAGGATCTTTAGCAGTCTGAGTTGTTCTGCTTTCACAGTAGGAAGCAATATTGGTGTGCTAGGACCTGGTATAAAAGGATTTTTGGTATTTAAAATCCTGGGAGTGTTGTTTTGTTATGACATGTTAGTTATATAGATTGTGACTGTATTTTGGATTTTTATTATCCAAAATGTCTAGTACAAGAGAGTTTGTGTTGCTGTTACTGATGTGACTCCAGGTATACTCCCCTCCCAGCCCCAGCTAATTCTGTTTCTGGCAACAGGAGACTGGAAGTACAGGCTAAAGGGAGAGGATGCAGGAGAGAGATTTAACGTCCTTCTGCTATTCCAGTACTATAGTCCCCACCCCTCCCTGAACTTCACCTGTGAAAGCATAGTTGACCCAGTGAAAAGTGGGATATAAATGCAGTTAAATAAATAAATAAAATAAATAATTGTGTGCACCTCAGCTGCTGCCAGTAGACAGATGTATAACAAGGGGAGAGGGTTGTAAGAATGAAGATTCATCTAGGGTGCTTCATTTCCTTGCACCTTTCTGTCCCAGGGGATACATGCAAATTAATAAACCTTCATCCAGGACTTTAAAACCAGAGCTGTTACACGGGGACACCGAGGAACTCTTAATGTCACAGTATAGAGGTGGTAGGACAACATAACCCAGGAGTAGGGTTGCCAACTGGTTCCAGATGCACCCAACACACTTGATCCAGTCCTAGGTTTACCCCATAGCATGCAGGGACATGTAGTTCTGATTTTTCCATTGCACTCCATAAGAAAAGCAAAGACTACATGTAATAGGGTAAACCCAGGACTGGATCAAGCCTGTCAGGTGCATCTGGAGCCAGTTGGCAACCCTACCCAGGAGGATACAGGACACCGGGTAACTTCTCTAGTACTATGGTATAGGGATGAGAGAGGAGCACAGTCTGATGAACAGGGGCCTCCTTTACCTGTATCTGTACAGTGCTGCATATGCCTTGTAGCGCTAAACAAATGATCAATAGTAGTTTTACAGGGAGAGGGGGAAGAGCTCAGGAGATTGGCAGGTCATGGAGGAACTTCTCTAGTTTTACCATATGGGGAAAATGAAGGACCCTTTGACTGGAAAAGGGCATAATGAAATGAAATAAATCACACCCCACATTTCATTTCTGGGGATTTTATATAAATATTTGTGGGGAGGTGTGGCCTAGTGGTTGGGGCAAGGTACTTCAGGCCAGAAGGTCAGGGGTTCAAACCCCACTAGAGGACAGCAACCTTGAGCCGGAAGGACTGGGGTTTCTAGTCCCACAGGTGCTCCTTGTGCAAGCCACTTAACCCTCCATTGCTCATGTTCCCTATAAAATAGTTATCTCCAAGTTATAATGCCCTGCTCAATGTAATTTCAGTTTGTTCAATGTAAACCGCCTTGATATCATGAAAGGCGGCATATAAGAAATGTTAAATAAAATAAATACATTTCTGAGGTCCAGCTTTGTACAGATAACCACGAGTTGGTTATTTATTTACATTCTCTTATATACCGCGCTATTCTGCATCAGTGCGGTTTACATTGAACAAACTGAAATTACATTGAACAGGGTTGGTTAAATAATTCCATTGGTTAGGGTTGGTTAAATAATTCCAATGAAAGCGTGTGAGCTACATTAAAACCACCATGATTGCAAGCAGACTAGTTCGAGTCATCAGTGTCCTGTCTGCTGACAGGGGCAGCTGACTTCTCTCCAGAAGAAGAGAGCCACCCTGGGGCCCTGCCGCTGTCCTCGGTGCTGAAGCTACTGCGGCTAAAATCTCGGCTCACTGCACACAGAGCCTTTCGGCAAGAATTAGTCTTAAATACTTTTCAGTAAGTGTATGCCACTTTCTGTCTGCGAAAATGAGTATCTGCATACTTTCCAGAATACATTAACATGATAATGTATCACTTTAAGCCTTTGGAATTAGGAGGAAAGATTTGCTATGTTCATACGTCTGACTGTACAGAACATCAATGAGGGGAGTCATTTCAAACTCACTTTGGTTTCTAATTCATCACGTGTCACAGAGAATAAGTTTAAGCCCTGCTCTCATTCCCTTGCTGCTCTGTCTATGCTCTCATCATTACATTTAAATAACGGATCCAGCTGTCACATCCAGTGAAGGGTGGCAGCAGGCACTGAGACATACCTACCCATTAGTGACTGCCCGCGGTCGTCTTCCTTCCAAGGCTGCAGGACGGCCAGACACGTCTTAGGACGTGTTTTCTGCCGAGCAGCAGCGTGTAGCCACATCTCAACTTTTCCCCCTCGGTATCCTCCGATGGGAGATTCTCCCACCCCACCCCACCTCCCTTTCCTGCCCAAAAGGCCAACACATATAAACAGGGTTGCAACGGAGAAAGCTTTTCATTCCTGCGGGGTTCTGATTTCACGGTAGACAATAGTCTCCCAATTTTAGGGGTCTGTCGTCACGTAAAACCTGGACATCATAGCATTTGTTGTTTTCTATTGTATCCCCTTCTGAAATGACATTAACTAACACACACACACACTAGTTTTATTTTGTTAGCGTGTATTAAATTGATTTACTACACGTTAAAAATGCATAAACCTCAAATAAAAGCTTTTACCATGCAAATCCCTTTCACTAAAATGAAGATTTGTGGGAATTCCTGTACGGTCTCACAGCATAGGCAATTATAATTATTGTCTCTTTCCACTTCCTCCCTTTTTTCCTTCTAATTCTCTGCCTCTTCTCTCCCGGGTCCCTGTACTACTTCTCTTATCACCCCCCCACCCCCATTTTTTTCACCCCTAGTCTTCGTCTGCTCTTTTAGAGGATTCTTTGGTCTCTTTCCTTTCTAATGCTGGTAAATCCGGGGCAGGGAACAGAGAAGGTTAATCTTTTCAAGACATAAATTAACTTTATTTCAGCTGATGGTGGAAAAAAATGTGCGGAATCTTTGCCTGCACCGTATTCAGTATTCTTTTCCCGAGACAAGTTCCTAAGAATAAGAGAACAGCTGCTCCGCCGGTCCCCTGTCTGTCATCAGGCTGGCCAAGGAAAGGACATTCCTTAGGTTATTATTATTAAGGTTAGAGCTCTGGCTGCCAGGCAGGGTTCCAGTCCCCAGGGACAGCGAACTGCACAGTACCGTGACAATATTAAACAGCCACGTGATCAGCAGCAGCCAACCAGAGGCGACAGTTCGCTCAGCAGGAAAAAGGCTTTTTACAAAGGGAGAAGGAAAGGCCACTACAGCAACCCAGAAAGGCTACGGCAACAGCATCGCATCCTTCAGGAAAGCTCTCAGAGCCACCTTCCCCTCTGCCTCCAAGCAGCATTGGCTTGCGATTGATTTAAGAAAGTACAAGTACTGGGAAGGGTCTGGATTCAAACCCACAGCTCCAAAACTATCCAGGCCATCAGAGGAAGGCTGGGAAGGGAGAAAGGATCCCATTCAACTTGGGAATCAGCCCTTCTTCTATCACCTCCCTCCCCCGATGTTAGCTGGTGGGGATAGGGGCACCGTTTAAAACGGAACATACACAAATATGCACACTGTACAATCGTACATTACACACGAGCATTGATGTACAATTGGGAGTAGCAAATTATGAAAAATAAATTGCACACTTCTGCGTCTATGACTTGCCTGCCTTTGGATAAACTCTAAGCACAGACGTGGGGGAAGAGACATAACTGGATCAGAACGGGGCGCAGAAAGCGACAGCACAGCGACCCCAGCAGTGACAGCTTAGGGTGCTGGGAATATTTCTCAGGTCCGTAAAGGTCACGTGGATCAGGTACAGAGGGAGCTGTGGCCCGGCGACAGCGCTGCCCATTGAATTCAGGGTGGTGTTGATCCTGGGGCAGTACTGTGATTATTGACCTCCCAACTCCTGTCAGCCACTGGCTAATAGAGGGTTGGCATAAGGGTCAGGGCATTGATAAAGGTTAAGTTCAGGGCCACCACAGCTACAGTAACCACCAGCAAAGTCGGACTCCTACCAGCTGTGTCAAGACTTGGAAATGCCAAACTGGGGTCGCCACACATAACCAGCCAGGAGAGAAAAAGTCAGGGAAAGAGCGCTTCAAATGCGAGCACTGGAAGTGCAATCATCATGCGGCTGGGAGTGAGAGAGGGGGGATTGTGGTTTAAAACTACACAAGCCCAGCAGTCCTGGCGCAGACGTCAGGACAGGAAATCCAAGGGGAGAGGTGCTGCTGCTAAAATCTGCAAAGCCACGGCCCACATGCAGGCAGGGTAGAAGGACTGGGCTCAGCTGTAGTTTGCTCCGCCCCCAAGTTCAGAGCACAGTCAAGAAAGAAGCTGAAATATGGCTGCCCAGAGCAGAAGCAGCGTGTATGACTGTATAGTGATAGGAGCTGGCATTCAGGGCTCCTTCGCTGCCTATCACCTCTCCAAACACGGGAGACGCACCTTACTGCTGGAACAGGTACTATTCTCTTTTCAGATCCCCCCCGCCAGCCCCACCTCCCTGAATGTGGCTATGGTCAAGGACGGAAAATGCTGAAACACAAGTTCAGTGTAGGAACCCTGAGTAATAAAGTAACTGAGGCTAAGAGCAAATTCCTTAGTCAGGCATTCTGTATGGTTACTACCAAAGCGCGGTATATCAAATAAAATTAACGATAACAATCAGTTGGAGAAAGTTGCAAGGGTACAGAGCAAAAAATGGCACTAAGTCGTCCACTGTCCACATTACAGAGCGATACATGGCGTCACTCGTAGGAAGAGGCTGCTGTCACTGATGGGACAGTAGACTGTCTAATAGCATAGAGCTGCTGCAGTATAAATGTCATTTAACTAAAGCAGGCTTCCTCTGAACAGACCAGGGTTAAAGATGGCCTCAGGATCTTCTCAATTAGGCCATCTCGCTTTTGCTTTAGTTTGGAGATTGAGCCAGGCTCAGCCTGGACAGGACACAGTGATGATTGGGGCTGTCAGTTTAAACTAGGGTTGCCAACTGGATCCAGATGCGCCCGACAGGTTCGATCCAGTCCTGGGTTTACCTCATTGCATGCAGGGATATGTAGTTCTGATTTCTCCATTGCACTCCATAAGAAGAGGAAAACTACAGGTAACTGCATGCAATGGGGTAAACCCAGGACTGGAGCAAGCCTGTCGGGCGCATCTGGAGCCAGTTGGCAACCCTAGTTTAAACGCACAAAGAATCCCTGGCACAGGGAAACTTTTCTTCACTGCCACAATGTGACAGGAATGATATTGCCTAAGCAGCATGCAAGCCAGGGGAAGAAAAAACACACCTCAGATGTGGGAGATTAATTGCATAGCACTTTTGTGGACTATAAAGAAATCCAGAATATTTTCTGAGCTCTTTATTTTCCTGGTAAAGGTGTTTCAACCACTGCCAGAACCCCACAGATCACATTAGCAGATGCGCTGGAAGGAGCAGGCCCTGCACACACAGGAACATACTAAATGACAGGAGAAAAAGACCAATTGACCCATTCAGTCTGACCAGGTGTCTTTCTTTCTACTTTTCTGCCACTTTCCGTTCCCACAGGCCATCTCCTTACAACAGGCTCCCTTCTGCAGTCTGGCACTCATTTCTAATGCCAGGAACCACATACAGCCAGCCCTGCTCCGATCACAGTCTAGCATCCAGCCTCTAGTGGATGAGGTTTGGAAAGTGGGATGACAATATTACTGCGTTCTGGCTGCTGGAAATCATCCTTTAGCTCTGATGGCAGATTAGCGGTCTTGTAGCTCATCCAGACAATTTTTGAATGCCTGAAGCTCTTTGGAAGCAGGTGCTAGGAAAACCACAGTGTAGGCATGACTGCAGGTCCAGGTACGCTGCAGATCTGGCCTTTTGAGGGGCAGCAGTTTATAACAATGCAGAAATGTAAGGTGCCTCGACTCAATGAGATATGAAGCGAGAACAATTCTGGCACGGACCAGAGGTTTCATGGTGCCTGCATTTGGGAGCTGGAGGTTGCAGGTTCTCAGCAGCATGGACTCTGCTTTGAGAGGAATCAGCATCTCTCAACCTCTCATTGTTAACAATTAACAGCCTTGCAGAGAATTCCCTAGTCAGCTGTCAGCATGGGGGCTGTTCAGATACAGACAGATGAGGATTTAGGCACAGACAACATAAGCAACTACCTAGGCTGCCAAATTTTGAAGATACCAAATAGCCAGGCCACAAGAGAGCTTGCTTCTTCTTACTTTAGGGCTATGTACATGTGCTGCTTCAAAGGGTTCCAGTGTGGCACCATGGCCATCCCTTCAAACCCTTGGGATCTATGAAACTCTCAGATCCCTGATCTCTGGAATCTACTGGTTAGATTGCCTCTAGGCTACAAAATCTCAAATCGGGTTGTGGATACATTTGCACTTCTTAGTTGATCTTATCCTATTGCTCCAGTTCTGCCACTGCGCACTCTGCTGGAGACTGCAAACAGCCAGTCCTGCATGCCCCATTTACCAATTCCATCATGTCAAAGCCCTGAGAAAGGAGAAGAGGCACTGTCTTTGCTAACATAAACAGAGAGAATAAACTTTGTATGAATCTCCACAGCCTGGCCGCCATCTCTTTCATGCATCAGAGTCCAAAGTGTGGTTTTGTTTGTTCCTAGCAGCGCACGCAGCATGAAGACACAGCCTGTTCCATTAAAATTGCCATCTGTCAGAGCTCAGCACAGTGCACCCCTGGCACCCAGAACACAACTGTGGTACAGGAATCCCTGGCAGCAAAATGAGAGGCAGCCAGAAGCAACCTTCTGCCTCCTAGATCCAGAGTCCCTTTTCAGACACCAACACCCTTGCATGCCAAATAAGGGGTGTGTGTGTGTGTGTGTGTGTCGAAGCTTCAGTGCTAAATAGTGTAGTGTAAAGTCATGTTTCTGGAATCCCTTAGCCACACACAAATTATTTGGAAAAGAACTGAAAGCTATCAAACCAGGAAGAGTTCCAGATAGCCAGTCAATGCAATAAAGCAACTGGGGAAATTACCATTATGCCTGGTTGCATAAGCAGAGACAGCAGTAGTGGGGTAAAGGAGACATTTACTCGAACATAGGTCAGAAGCGAGACCTCACCTCAAGCACTGTGGTCAGTTCTGGAGGAAATACATTTGTGAGAACATGGAAGCCGCTCAGGAAAGGACTACCAAAAACACTGTGCTGCAACACAAACCCTACATGAAAAGCTTAACAGACTCAAAACAGCACTTGTTGGAGAATCGAAGGATAGAAAGAGATGATAGAAACATTCAAATATGTACTTAAAAGGCTTCAACAGAGTTTGGGAAAATGGCATTTCCATAGAGAAGGAAATTCAAGAAAAAGGAGTCAGCATATGAAGCGACAGGGAGAAAGGTTCAGAAAAAGTATGTGAAAAGATTTCACTGACAGGGTGATAGACATCTGGAATCCACACCATGGAGGTAATAGTAACCAATTCAATGATAGAATTTAAACATGCTAGGGACAGATTCAGAACATAGCAGTAAGGATAAGTGAAGGAGGGGGCTTGAGTGTCAATGCAGTCATATGGAACTTCAGGGGGCTAGAGAGGGAGAAAAAAAAACAAGCCAATGGGCATCAGGTTCCAAGAAAGCTGAGGTTCAAAGACTCCCAGTTCATCTCCATCAACGTAGTGCCAAGACTGTACGCACTATCCCTCTCTCTCCCCCTCACCAATGCTGGATTTCCCCATTAGGCATTGTAGGCATGGTGCCTAAGGTCTACAAAATATTTAGGGCCTGTGAAGGGGGGAAAAACTTAAAAAGCAGAAAAAAATTGATAAAAAGTAGGCAAAAAATAAAGAAAAGAGATTGTGAGACAGAAATTTAATGCAACTAGAACTTCAAAACTATATTTCAAAAGTGTCATTCCACAATCTTTTATAAGTCCATATTTCAATATGAAAGTGCCCAGGGCCTAGAATCCCAAAATCTGTCCCTGTCCCTACCAATCTCCACCAGTTTCAGTCTTTTTCTCAACCTCCCCCCAGCCAGGTCCCTTCAGTTGCTTCCTCTTTTCCTAGCTTGTCCCTACCAGTCTTTGAATACAAACATTAAAAATACTCTTCTTAGACATCCATTTGTGAGAATAACCTAATTTTAAAAGTTTTATGAAAAATAGCCTAATTAGTATGTTATTGTGTCCTTGATGCAAGTCAGTTCCACAGGAAAGGACCTCGAAGGGTAAGAGTCTGAGTTGAGTTGTAACCAGAACACTCTTGCCTGGAACTCTGAATAGCTAATGCTGATTCATCACTGGAAATTTGTTATCAGACAAATTAATGCAGCACGATGACTTTGGAGTCAAGGAAAGTTATAGATAAACCAGCTGCTGGAACACCACACTTGTGCCTCTCAGTCAGGATTTGATAGCATTTATGTGCAATTGCATAACTCCTAAAGCCTGATTGTATTGTGTGGGCCCAGCGCAATACAGAAGATATTATAATAGGGGACCCAACCCTCTATTCATTATCTTAGAGCTCTAGGGAAAGACAAAACCCTCATAGTGCTTCTATAGCCAATACTGGGGTAGCAAATCAAATTTTCCTGACCCCAAATTTGATATTCAGCTCATGACCCTCTTTCAGTACACTGGCCCATCCAGTCAGTACAGTTCCTGAATCAACAAATATTGTAGTCAGTATACAGTCCCCTGGATCAGCACATGGTCCTGAATTCCTACCTACAATGTCTGCATTATATCCCTTCACAAACATGGCAACTTTGGGGATTCCATGGAAAAAGAAAAAAGATTCAAAAATTTCTCCCCGAGTACAGAATTCCATCCTTAAAGAATAATAGATTTTACCATCCTTAAACATGTAAGACTACCCTCTTGAATTTTTGGGGTTTAAAAAGAATGTGTATGAGCCCCCCCCCCCCCCCCGCCCCCGGTTGGGATTTCTTGATACATTTGTATTGTGAAGTTAAACCTTTCTGAAATTTGAAGCTCAAGAATGCCACCCTCACCCTCAGCCCCGTGGACAGTCTTCCAGGTATGTCTGGCAGTAACAGAAATCAATACTGCTAACCATCTCTCTCTTATTGACAGTTCCTCCTCCCCCATTCCCGTGGTAGCTCTCATGGTCAGACCCGAATTATCCGCAGAGCCTACAACCAGGATTTCTACACCAAAATGATGGCAGAGTGTTACCAGCTGTGGGCACAGCTGGAGACAGAAAGTAACACAACACTGTGCAGGTGATGTATTAATGCAACCTTCAGCGATAAGGTAATTCCGTATCCAATCGCAATGCAGAAAGGGAGAAGGCAGAGCACCATATATGGTATAAAGTAAAGGACCTCAGTAGTTACGCTCCTAGCACCAAGTAATTCTGTTTCTGGCCAAAGGACACTAGAAACATGGGCTATATGGAGAGAGGATGCAGAAGGAAGCTTTTACAAAGCTTCTCTTAAACGCTGCTTCTCCTGCTAGTCCAGTACTGTAACCCTGCACCCCACCCCACCCCAGGTTTTCCAGTAGACCTCACTCCTACCCCGCAAAATACTCAACTATTTTAAAACAAAACGTAAGTGCTGCATAAGAACATAAGATATGCCATACTGGGTAAGATCAAGGTCCAATCAAGCACAGTATCCTGTTTCCAACAGTGGCCAATCCAGGTCACAAGTACCTGGCAGGTTCCCATAAAGGTAAACAGATTCCACAGTGCTTATCCTGGGGTAAGCAGTGGATTTCACTAGCCCTCTTCAATAATAGTTTATGGGCTTTGCCTACAGGAACTTGTCCAAACGTCTTTTAAACCCAGCTACACTAACAACTTTTACTACATCCTCGAGTAATGAATTCCAGAGTTTGATTACTCATCGAGTGAAAAAAAAATATTCTATTAGCCCTATATGGGCTACATTGTACCTTCATTATCCCCTAATCTTTCTGCTTTTTAAAAGGAGTAAACAACCGATCTACATTTACCCATTCCACTCCATTCATTAGTTTATAGACCTCTATCATACACCCCCCCCCCCCCCCACCAGCCATCTCTTTTCCAAGTTGAAGAGCCTAACTTTTTAAAGACTCTCCTCATAGCGATATCATTCCATTCCCTTTACCATTTTGGTGGCTCTTTTCTGTACCTTTTCTAATTCTGTTATATCCTTTTTAAGATATGGTGACCAGAATTGTACACAATATTCAAGGTGTGGTCGCAACATGGAACGATACAGAGGCATCATATCATCCTGGGTTTTGTTCTCCATTCCTTTCCTTATGATTCCTAGCATTCTATTTGCTTTCTTGGCTGCCGCTACACACTGGGTCGAGGGTTTCAATGTATTGCTCATGACGACGCCTAAATCTTTTTCCTGGGTGGTGGCTCCTAATGTGGAACCATAGTTTGGGTAGTTCTTCCCTAAGTGCATAACTTTGCAGTTGTCCACATTAAATGTCAACCATTTGGATGCCCAGTCTCCCAATTTTTCAAGGTCCTCTTGCAATGTTTCACAATCCTCTTGTGTTTTCAACAACTGAATAATTTTATGCCATGTACAAATTTGATCACCTCACTCGTTATTCCCATTTCCAGGTCATTTATGAATATCTTCAAAAGCAGCAGGCCCAGCACAGATCCCTAAGTATGCCACTATTCACCTTTTTCCATTGAGAAAATTCGCCATTTAGCCCTACTCTCTGCTTTCTATCTTTTAACCAGTTTCTGATCTACAATAGTAAACTGCCTCCTTATCCCATGACTTTCTAATTTTGCCAAGATTCAATCTCTCATGAGGGACATTGTCAAAGGCTTTCTGAAAATCCAGATACACTATATAGACTGGCTCACCTTGATCTGTTTAGTCACACCTTCAAAACAACACAGATTAGTAAGATAAAGACTTTGCTTGGCTAAATCCATGTTGGCCATTTCCCATTAAACCATGACTATCTACATGATCAGTAATTTTATTCTTTATAATGGGTTCTACCATATTGCCTGGTACTGGTACCACAGTGAAAGGATTTAATGCTGTTCCTTCTCTGCATCTGAGGTTTGCTGTTGGTCTTTCCCTCACTTCACAGACAGACTGGGTTACTGCTTCTTGGGCATGAGGAGAATCCTGAATTTTATAGCACGTGGAAGAACCTGATTCAGAATCAGATACCATGCCAGTACCTCACGGCCAAGGAGGTCCAGAAGAGATTCCCTGGAGTCTGCCTCCAACCAGGGGAAGCTGCTTTCATTGATCACACAGCAGGAGTCCTTTACGCGGACCGGGCCCTCAGAGCTGTCCAGGTAACAGAATTGCCAGTCTCCTCTTATTTCTTTGCACCTGGACCTGCCATACTGCTAGTGTGACCCTCTTAGCAGTCCAAGGGTTAAAAATGTTCTGAATCCTTATACCCATATCCTTCGCTGTCCCAGTGATAGCTCTGCAGCCTTGCAATGGGAAGAGTGTATGTTCAGGTTGGAGGATTTAGTACAATGCCCTGATTTATATCTGCTATAAATGCCAAAAGAGTAAAACAGTAATAATTGCATATGTCCCCTGCCATGAATTTTGTTTCCTTGAAACTGACCCAGTCTGCACAGACCAGGGGCCTCCTTCCGTAAAAATGATTTGTCCTTACCGTATGTCTTTTTTCCTCAGGATTTATTCCGTCGCTTTGGGGGAACCATTCGTGATGGCGAGAAAGTGCTCAATATAAAGCCAGGGTCTGTGGTTTACGTGACAACTCCTTTAGGAATGTATCAAGCAGAGAGCCTGGTGATCACTGCAGGCCCATGGACTAATAAACTTGTGAATTCTCTGGGGTTGCAGCTGCCTCTTCAGGTGAGCACCATCCATGGTGTCTTCAGCTCTAGCAGAGACTTCTTATTGGGATCTCCAGGGTGGCTTGTAACATAACATAACATAGTATAGTATATGATGGCAGGTAAAAACCAGTGTGGTCCATCTAGTCTGCAGTTGAGGATTAGGCCATGAAAGAGAGACACCAAATGGAAACCATTAATTCAAAGAAAAGGACACAGGGGTTGATGTCAAACTGGGTTCACCCTCTAATACAGCCATTTACTCTCAATTTTCCAGTGCTTAATTTGTAGGCAAATCATCTTTCCATCCCTTCTGTTACAGGGCAAAGCTAGAATCCAACAGATAATCGGCCGCCTTGGGTTGTTCTTTCTTTCTTTATTAATTAGCACCCCACATGCTTTGGAATGATCTCCCCACTTTCTACTTTGGAACCTTCTTTAACACAACTCTTCGAATGGGCTTTTGGGGAAACTTAATGGCTGGAGCTGGGGGGGGGGGGGGTGGACAGCACCTGGGAAACACTTCGATGCCTATTCTCTTTCCCATTTTACAAATAGATTTCTTCTTTATATTTTAGATTGTTATAAACCACTTTGCTATTTAAATTTGAAAGGTAGTTTAACAAATACCAATAAACCATAAGTGGAACTGCAGAGCCAGGGCTGGTTCTAGGGCTTTTGGCTCCCCCCTGCCGCCGTCTATAACTCTGTGCCCTCCTTCACTGGCCAAATCACTCGTGGCAACATCCACAATACTGCTTTTGAAAACACCTTCCTTTCGAATATTTCTTTCATTCACTTTTGGCCATTTATTTTTCTCTTTCCCCCCCCCCCCCCATTTTCTCATTTTTTTAAATTTTTCAGTATTTTGACCCCCCCCCCCCCCACCAAAAAAAATTGATGCCCCCTGCTATGCTTTCCTTGCTTCCTGTGTTAGACCAGCCCTGTGCAGAGAAGAACAGGTTGGGCAGGCCAGGGACAGGAGCAATAGGAAAGGGGGGGGGGCTGGATAAGGGAATGGAGTGACTGTTCTCTGCTGGACTCCCCTGCAGGTTGCCTGGAAGGGAGGGGCTGGAGCAGAGCATCCCCCAGAAATTACACCAAGCACTAATCTTACTACCTGATGTACGAAGGCTTTTAGCACTGAAAAATTGCCAGTAAAACTGCCATACTAAAACGGTAGCACAGTGGGCATGCAAGACACATGCAAATGGAAGAATCATTTAAAAAGAAAGACAACAGGGCTAATTTGACATGATCTTTTACTTTGCAGCTCAATCTTTATTACAAGCCTCAGCTGTAGTAAAGTAGATTCTAGCACAGGGGCTAAAAGGTTATCAGATGAGGTGCAGCATGTCCTCTCAGTTTGCCCTAGTCAGAAAAGGTACCTGCTGGCACAAGTAGGCCCCCCGATATCCCTTTTCTTCCCCCTCCCCTCCTTTTAGGTCAGGAGGTAGGAGTAATGCCCACTTGCTTCTGCTTCCAGTGCCACCATCTTAAAAAAAAGTAGCACCTAACCCCTAGCAATACACTGGAATGTAGGAGTACTCCGTTATTCGGCAGGCCAATCCCTATCGGTACATTTAGACATGCTGATAGCAGTCAAGCACTGCCGTTTCAAGACTTCATTGCCATTCCATGCTTTCCTGAGAGCAGATATATGTGTTAATTGGTCAACAGGGGCGCTGTGGCTTTAGGTTCTCTAGTCAAGACAGAATCCGTGCAAGACTGGAAGTGCCCTAGGTGGAACCCTCCATGTCTCCAGCCTCTATGGCCACCAGTGTCACCCCTTTCTGGGGCCAGCAGCAGCAATGGTAAGGGAATCTCCACGTAGTGCTTACCAAAGGCTCTGGAACTGGGTCACGATTCCTGCATGCTCTCATCTGCTGCTTCCACCCCCCTCAGACACAGGCTTCCAATTTATGCTGAACTGGAAGTCTGCATCAGAGGGTGGCAGAAGCAGCCAATGTTGGGCAGGAACCATGGTGCAATGCCAGAGCCTATGGTAAGCACTGCATCAAGGTTTATTTATTTATTTATTTATTTACATTCTCTTATATACTGCGCTGTTCTGCATCAGTGCGGTTTACATTGAACAAACTGAAATTACATTGAACAGGGCATTATAACTTGGAAACTATTTTACAGGGAACATGGGCTATGGAGGGTGAAGTGGCTTGCCCAAGACCACAAGGAGCACCTGTGGGACTAGAAACCCCAGTCCTTCCGGCCCAAGGTTGCTCCCCTCTAGTGGGATTTGAACCCCCGACCTTCCGGTCTGAAGTACCTTACCCCCAACCACAAGGCCACTCCAAGGTTCCCTTGCCATTGCTGCTGCCATGGTGGCAGTGGCAATGGGCACCCCCCAAAAAAGATGGCACTCTAGGTGACCACCTAGTTCACATAATGGTAGCACCAACCCTGGTCAAGGGCCTACCTGTGCCAGGTGCCTGGGCCATGGGTATCTTGGCTCAGATTACCCAGGCCAGTGGCGGGGCTAGTGAAAGGATACAAAGCACCCTAGCTGAACCCTCATTCCTGCCCCCCCCTTCCCCCCGCTGCTATCACCCCTTTCTGAGGCCTGCTGTGGCAGCAGTCCAGTTGAGCATTTTTCAGGACAGGACATCTCTGTAGTGCAAGCAAATGTCTATGAGGTATTTGTCTCTATTTCCCTGTTGCCAACTTGCCCCCCACCCCCAAGCTTCTGCGAGTATGCTCTGCAAAAGGACACTAAGGAAGAGTGGGGCCCTGTCTTGACATGCTCCGAGCACCCTCCTGCACCTGTGCTTTGTGGTCTGCCTGAGAATTTTGCCACAAGGCTTCTATTTGAGAACTTCACAAATAAAAGGCTTGCTTCCTCTTTATAAAAAAAAAGAAAAAAAAAATGTAAAAGTAGGTTTCATTGTACACATTAACACACATGCATTGTCATGGTTTTACCCTTCCTTGCTCTTTGAATTAGGTCTATTCGCTCAACGTATAGCCAATCCCACAGAGCACACTATATGTTTAGTAATGAAATAGAACTTCTGCACTAAAAAGCGGAAAAAAAAAAAAAAAAAGAGTTTATATGTAGGTGACCAAATATATCGTCCAAGATTTCAGGGATATGTAATTCCAATTTCTTTATTGCATTCTATAAGAAAAACAAGACCACAAGTCCCGGCATGCAATGGAGTAAACCCAGGACTGGATCAAGCCTGTCGGATGCATCTGAAGCTAGTTGGCAACCCAGGGAGGGGGGATGGAGGGGGGGGCAGAGAGGAAGAGGAGTCTTTTCTACTTTCCTTTCAGGAAAAGGAACTGGCCCAGGCACTGAAAGGAATGTAAGAAAAAACTTCCTGATGCAGAAAGCTGCAGTGGTGCATGCCATTAGTTTATTGTATCAGATGTAAAATGTCCTTCAAATTAAAAAAAAGAAAAAAAAACACTGCATATATGAGGAAACTGCACTGAAGTTCAGCACACAGTTCTAAAGTTGCCAAGTTATCCAGTTCCAGGAGAGAGAGTTTTTTTGCTAATTCTGGTTTTAAATTTGCATTGCAGTGCAGTATGGTATTTGTAATCCTTGATTTTACCCTTGGAATCGGTGCTGAAGGGTTCCATAATACATCAGAATGAGATTGTCAGAAATCCAAGACTGGCTTAAAATCTCAATCCTGGAACTGGGTAACTTGGCAACTCTGTCTAGCTTGTTCCATTGGCCCCACAGCTTACAAGTTATCTTGTTTCAGAAGGAAAACTTTTCAGTCAGTCCTGTTTTTGAATGTACATCCTAAAGTGGTGTGGACTTTGTAGATCCTCATTCTATCCATTGTAATCAGTGCTGGAGATCCCATAATGCACCAGGGAGCTGTTAAAAATCTAGGACTGGATCAACTCTCCCTCCTGGATCTGGATAACTTGGTAACTGAGTAACAAGTACAAGTGCGCCTGAGTACATCAGCAAACAGGACAGAAGGACTTTTATGCAATTCTTACAGCTTGTTCTTAGGCCAGGAGTTCCCCCAGTTTCGTTTTAGCTCCACAATTGTTTTGTCTGCGGGAAATCTTTATACACCGAGAGTTAGAATGGGTCATCACTTTCCTCAGGGCCGGACCCAGATTCTAATGCAGGAAAACTTTCCTGGCCTCTGCAATCTGTGCATGCATTAATAAAGTAATACATAATGGGGTTCGTTTTCAAAGACATAGGCACTTTTTATGGAGGTAAAATTAGAATTTAACAGTTTTTATAGATCGCTTTTCCCCGAGATCAAAGTGAATTACATGTAACTAAATACTTTTAAATATTACATAGGGCAATTAACCATAGAACGCATAATAAAGCCGATGAACAGATCAACACCGTTTATATTTAACATAACCAAATTGCCTAGTATGTAGTGCGATTAGAGTTAGCACCCTTAAGTCGGGCAAGAGGATTTTTAGACGCCTATAACTGCGCAGATACTTCCAAAGCACATGCACCTTAGACTGCGTAGAAAAGAGCCACTGCTGGGTGTTTTGGAAACTATGCACTTACACTGAATTTCAGGACACAGTTCCTAAGCTGCAGGCATGCAGTTAACTTTAAACTGATGCCTTAAGTGTGTAACGGTCGTCAGTTCTTCTACATGCAAACAAAAAATGTATACGGGGAGCTCATGCATGAAAATTGGCTGGAATTGTGCAGTTTCAGACATTGACATTAGACACCCTGCAGAAAATTTACACCAAAGTGGCTACAAGAAGAAGAGAACAAAATATATAATAGCAATAATAAAATAAAACAGAATGCAGAATGGACATCAGCAAGAACAATCCTGGAGCTTTGCTGGTGGTCCATATATGCTTGTAAGCTAAAGATGTGGTCAGTAGTTGGGCGCCTGGGGAGGAACTCAGTCTGACTGCTCTGCAAGGTCTCTCTTTAAGCACAACTGACAGAAGTACAGTCTTCTAACAGGGGCATTATCTGATTAGCTGACAGCAGATCATTGCAGTATGTCTGCTCTCATTAGCAGGTTTCACATGAATCCTGACTGTACTCTCATTCCTGCTTCTCTACCACTGAAACACACCATGATCACTGCTCTGAAAGAAGGGGATTAGAGGACATGCAATGAAGCTACAGTGTAACCCGTTTAAGACTAATAAGAGAAAATACTTTATTCACTCAATGCGTAATCAAACTCTGCAATTCGTTACCCGGGGATGTAGTAAAAGCTGTTAGTGTAGCTGGGTTTAAGGAAGGTTTGTACAATTTCATGGAGGAAAGGTCCATAAACCATTATTAAATCCACTGCTTGCCCCAATACGAGCACTGTGGAACCTGTGTGTCTTTTTGGGAAACTGTTAGGTACTTGTGACCTAGATTGGCCACTGTTGGAAATAGGATACTGGGCTTGATGGACCTTGGTCTGACCCAGTATGGCATCTCTTATGTTCTTAAGTCTTCCTTTCCTCTCTCCTGCCATCTGGCACTGCTCTCCGCTTGCGAGTGTTTGAGCCATGTGAATCTATCCTTGGATCACACAATGGCACCTCTCGCCCCCAGTCTCAGTGTTTCTAATCCCATTCCCTGAAACAGGTCCTAGTAGCCATACACCCTGCACCATGCTTCTGACCCCCAGATCACCCTCTGTAACTGCATGAGAGGCAATGCCAGCTATTTCTGACGATAAGACACCCTTCCGTCTTGCAGCTTGTGTACAGTGCTCTAATCATCCATCCCAGAGGTGGCTGCATGACTGCTTCTGCTCTAGCTGCAAGACCTGACATGAAGCTATTTCAATACCAGAAGCTTGAGCGATACAAACCCCTCAACTAAACATCTACACTATATCTGGAGCTTTGATGCTCCCAAGGATCCTGGTGGCAGGGGGTGGGGGGTGGAGGTGGGAGACAAAGGATGAATAAGAAATAGTGTGTGTGAGTGTGTGCACACACACATACACCCCTTCTCCCCCTGGAGAGGTTTTTTTTTTTTGCAGTTTTATTTGTTATTGCTGTTGTGAGGGGCAGCATGTTGAGACTAGTTAGTGACGTTACTAGTGAGATAAGAGAAAATTAATTCCATCAATACTTTAGGAGAGAAGCGCTGTATCCCTCTTACCTCAGAGAGGCCTCTCATTCAGAGCCCCAGCTATAAAGGCAGGGGCAGAGCAAAATGGGGAAGGAAGAGGCAGGTGCAGTGATGTGGGAAGAGGAACAGTTGGTATTGTGAGGTGGGGCATTGTGAAAAGAGAGTGAGGTGGAGATGAGCGAGGAGGGAAGAGGCAGTCAGAGCAGGGTGCGGCGCAGTCATATGTGAATGGAGAGAGGAGTTCACATTATAATTCTGCCACCTTGCATCAGGTTTCAATAAGTGAGAATTTTCTGTAGTGCGGTAGAGAGTTTGAGTCTCTAAGGGAAAGCTTCTGAGAACAAGTTAATATATACTCCTTCATGACACATACACATATCCCTAATATAGACACTTACTGCTTGGGTCACACTGTAGATGATATTGGCTAGCCTTGATACTGACATCTGCTGTCTGAGGTTAGATGGATAGAAATTCCCCCTTCTCCACCAAGAATGAAAGAAAAATCATTGCTAACACTGTGAATGTATATCTGCTCTTCTTCCCCAGACTCTGAAGATTAATGTCTGTTACTGGAAGGAGAAAGTTCCTGGCTCCTATGGAGTCCCCCAGAATTTCCCCTGCTTCCTTGGGTTCCACCTCAACAAGGCCCAACATCATATCTATGGGCTGCCTTCCAATGAGTATCCCGGCCTGATCAAGGTGAGACACAGTTCGGCTCTGCGAAGTTTCCTGCAGGTGGAGACATTCAGTCCCACAACCTATGACAAAGTATTCTATAATTAGGGCATTTTTTCTGTGATGCAAGCTCTTTGCTCTTGCGGTATCCAAAAACCATTGGCCACCCTGCTACTGGACATGTGACTTGCACAGAGTGACCCAGGCTTCTCTTAGGAGAGAAAGAGAAGAGAAGATGAAAATGGAGAGGGGGGGGGGAGAAGAGTGCTAGACCATGCACATGACAATCTGAACACACTCAAAAGCCCGTGAAAGAGCTTCATCTAATCAAATCCAGAGATACCAAGTCATATGCATTATGGATGTGGCACGCACGACTGGAAGGAATCTCATGCACATATGCAAAGATCCCCTCTTCTCATGCATTCTGAGCTGGCCATCACACATGCCCTCTTCTGCTGCCATCATCTACCACCACCCAGGCTCCCTGACCCATCATAAAGCAGCTGGCATGGAGCCTCAAAAGCACAGATGCAAGCTCAGGCTCTTCTAGGTTCCACCCCCTCTGGCAGGAAGTGTGCAATGAAGAGAGGCAGACCCAGAAGAGCTTGAGTGCACTATGCATTCAGAGGACCCATGGCATGCACAGCTGCTTTGCAATGATTCAGAATGGCTGGCAGAGGTAGAGATGCTGAGCATGGAGTAGAAGGGAAGTGGGTAGTGGAGAGGGAAAGATGTTGGCTAACTTGGGAGGGTAGTAATGAGGTCAAGAAGGGATGCTAGAGGAGAAAGGATATTGAGGCCAAAGAGAAAGAATTGCTTGGGGGCAGGGTTGTGTGCGCATAAATTTATACTTCTGAAACTACCCTGGAAAAATCTCACCCATTGGGGCAGAAAATCTCACTCTTTGGGATTGGCCATCCTTGGTATCTCTGCAGATCTGAGAGATGAGGATTACCAAATACCCCCAGACCTAATACATCCAATTGGACTACAGTGGCTATGATGACACAAATTACATCACATACACTACATGAACCAATCATCTTCCACAAAAGTGCCTTTTGGAGCCATGCTAGGAACATGGGGAAGAGGACAAGGAATTTCTAAATTAAAGAAAAGGGGGGAGGAGGCATGAAAAGGTATTTCTATTTGGTATAAAGAAAATACTTATTTATTAAGGGGCTGGCAGATGCTTGGGCACAGTCAGTCAGAGGCAATCAAATTGACAGAATTTAAAAATGTCTGGGTCAGAAACAGAGCACTGTGATACACGCAGGTGTGAGTAGCAGGGGGAGGGAGGGGGAGTTTAGGGGAGTGGGGAGTAACAAGTCAAAGAAATGAGGGCTTGAGTGGTTGCTCAGTCATATGAAACTTCAGAGGTCCAAAGAGGGAAGTATACAAGCTAGTAGGGAATGAATGGCCATGGTTACAGCCCTAACATGAACAAGCGCAGAGCAATTAGGTGTTTTAAAACAACCTCACTAAATTTGGTGCCCGTTTGGATGGTTACAAAGTTTGGCGTTAAGACAATGGATGAAGCATGAGACATGCAAGAGCCAAGAGAAAAGACAAAAAGGCTTTCAATAGTCTACAATTAGTGGAGGCCAGCAGTGTAATGAAATACAGAGGGCAGTGGTGAGAACAGAGCTGAGAGTCTGGGTTAAAGAAACACTGGGGCCAGGGATGCTGGTTTTGGTTTAGGTATGGGACTGTATATAGAAAGCCAGAAAGAAAGCCAACTGGGCAGACTGGAAAGGCCAGCTGATCCTAATCCACTCATTTACTGTTACTATGTTACTAGTGACCTCCCCCCTACCCCTTGTCCCTGCTGATCTTCTGTAGGTTTGCTACCATCACGGCAACGAGGCGGATCCTGATGAGCGAGATAGAGAAGTCAGAACTCCAGGGCTGCAGGAGATATCAATCCTCAGCGACTTCATCAGGAAGTACCTGCCAGGTTTGGAGCCTGAGCCCGCTGTGATAGAACACTGCATGTATACGGTGAGCAGCCATCTTTCTGCATAACGTGGCACATGGATGGAAAGAGAACAAGATTAACTTATCGCTGTTGCCTGCCTCTGGCACCTCTCTGAGTAGATGGATGCAAGTCAGAGCAGGTTGTCTTCAGCGTTACATGCGACTCTGTCTTCTCAAGTCAGCAAGTGGAGTAAGGGATAAGGGTCAGGGCAGCATCCAGATAGCACTTTTAAGAAAGGAAATCGAAGGGAGGGATATGGTGGGACAGAGTGAGTCACAAGAACGTACGTGCCATGCTGGGGCAGACCACTGGTTCATCAAGCCCAGCATCCTGTCTCCAACAGAGGTCAATCCCAGTCATTACAGATCTTCCTGGGTCATGGGAAGGTGATGCAGGTGACTGGCCCAGTGCCAGGCCTGGGGTACCAGCGCACTTTGGAAGGGAATTGGGCACTGATGCGCCCTGCTGTAAGTGTAGTAGCAGAAGCTCTGTGAAGCTCGAATGTGGTCACTTGCATCATTGGAAAGGGACCCCAGTGTTCTAGGCTGCATCATCTGCAGGGCACCGACTGACCTGGTGATGACCCTGCTGTTGGTACTCATTCATAGAAGCGATAATTCTAAATCCACAGTACTTGCTAGATGCTAATGGCCCTATCCTCCAAGAATGTGTCCAAATCGTTATTAAACTCAGGTGCATCAGTGGCCTTGATCACATCTCTGACAACAAATTCTACAGCTTAATTGTGTGTTGACTGAAAATATCTCTTGTCATATGTTAACAGAACACTCCTGATGAGAACTTTATTCTGGACCGGCACCCAAGCTTCCAAAACATCATTGTGGGAGCGGGATTTTCAGGTGCGTAGGCATCAGATCCACACTCTGCTGGGAAGCAGAAACAAAACCAGTGCCAGCAGGAAGGGAGCCTACGCACCCCACCGTGCACAAGGGGGGCAGGACAAAGCATGCACCAAGGCAGGCCTTGAATATGAAAAGGACACGCGACATGAAGCAATACGGTCACTGCTTGCTGCACAGACTGGCATCCCTTGGGCGGATGGGACGTCACATTCTTTGGCAGCTAGGGTAGCACACACTGAGAAACACAGGGGTCTGCTCTGTACCTTCACATGATGCACCCCAAAAGAGCAAACTCCCCTCCTCTGAGCTAAAGTAAAGTAATGCTGCTTCAGGCTGACCTCTCTTCTCCTCTCCAGGTCATGGCTTCAAATTGAGCCCTGTGGTTGGAAAAATCCTGTGTGATCTCATCCTGGGACAGACACCAGACTGCGACATGGAGCCTTTTAGAATCCAGCGGTTCCAAAACAAGTTCAGATCAGCTCTGTGAGAGCTCCACAGAGTCCCAGGAGCAGAAATTTGCAAACAATCAGCATCTTTGCAGGCAGCTCAGCAGTTGCAGAATTTACCCGTGTATAGCGGCAATAATGTGTTCCTAATGAAATCAGAGCATTAAGGTCTTTATTACACAGTGTCACATTGTTATCACTGCAATCGTTATAAAGTAATTACATTAATGCACATGAACATCCCATGTGATCACCCAGGAGGTGGTTTCCATTTGTTAAGAGAATGCCGAAAGTAATTGCTGTGGACATGTCAGGAGCCTCTTACTGCTCCAGGCATTTGTTAAAGGAGGAATACTAGCCAGAGCACATCAGATATCTACTTCCAGGTTTTATCCTTCATCTCTTCTCCTAATATATATGGATTTCTTATATCTGTATACATTTGGAATAAAATGATGTGCATCTTTTATCATGACTGCACCTTGTATGCGTGCATGCCTGCCATTGAGTCAATTCTGTTCCTGGAAACCCAGCCCTTGGGTTTTCTTGGCACCTCATACTTTTACAAATTTCACTTCCATGAGTATCATGCTTCAGCTGTCTGTGCTGTAGTCATGCTTTGCACATATCAGTGCAACATCTGCATGGGGCTCGGATGAAGATCCACTCTTCAATTTTCTGTGCTGTTTTCCTGCTTTACATGTATCAATGTGATGCCTGCGTGGTGCCCCGAGGCGGCACCATCCCGATTTTCTTAAATTCATGAGCGTGACCAAGAGGAAGGTTCACAAGTTTAAACACTAATATCCCTTTCAGACTTACACACGCCCAGAATGAAACTGGTGTCTTACTGATCTATGTAATTTGGACCACCACCTTATAGCAATAGCAACTCATGGCTGCTTACACCAGACTTTAGTTTTAATTTTTTTTAATATCAGAAATCACAAAGACCACACACCAGTCAGTAATTCATGTCTAAACATGAACATGCCACGGAATAGTCAAGGTGAAAATTCACATATTTCATGCCGTGTCATCAGATGAAAAGAAAAAATGCCAGTGAAAAGCAGTGTCCCCTTATTTGACGAAGTCAATGCTCAAACTTTGTGAGAAAAGGAAAAGATCTTACAATGGAGACATGATAAATTCTAGACCTCCCCTCAATACCAAAAAAAAAGCAGCTCTGAAGTCACGATTCATATGTTTCAACTGAACTGCATCAAAAAATGTTTTCCAATGATACTGTGTACTAAACAGAAATAGCCACGGGCCAAAGGATCATGTTTAAAAAGGGATCCAGAGGTGACCCAAGGAACTACAGACAGCGAGTCCAATATCTATTTCCAAACGAATGAATAAGAGTTCATAGTAAACAAGAGAATCAAAACCATGTTTACACCTGGATTTCATGGGTTGTTTTTTTTTTTTTCTTTTTTTTTTTTTTTTTTTTTTAAATGTTTTATATGGTCAGATTCTTGTAAATTGTTCTTGGACTCCACATGAAGTTTGAATCTGTCTGGTCCACTTAAACAAATGTTATCATGCCCTGGATGGATAGAAGATCTGAACCACTACATAAGCATTATCAGACATGATGGAGTGTGCTAAAAATAGAATGTTAGGAACAAGTATTTAAAGGGAAGACATGTCTTGCTAATATGATGGGGTTTCCTTGAGGTTTTCAACAAGCATGTGGATAAAGAATCCAATTTATATATTTATATCCTACATGCCCTGTCAGTAAAGCTGCTCAGAATGATTTACAATAAAAATTTCAAAAAGGGAAGTTAAAAGGCAAAATTTGCTCAAGAAATATTAAAAACAAAAAAGTGCGTAACATACAATATGGGAGACACACAGGGGATCTTTATATGGCAAGAGGATGTCAAAGCAAATTTTGATAACTTCATAAATTGAGGAGGTAACCTGCATGGAGCACCAGGTGCAACTCTACAACTCTAGCCACCTACTGGTCAGACAAGATGGACCATACTGGTCTTTATCTGATATCATATACTAAGATTCATAAAACCCTAGTGAACCCACCTGGTCGCCCCATAGTGTCCTGTAGAGATTCTCTATTAGAGCCATTATCAAAATTCTGTGATGTATTTTTGCAACCAGTGGCGGCCAAGGTGCCATCATACATTAAGAATACGGGCAATTTTTTACAGCAGTTGGCTTCCTGTACTGACATAATGGCCTATACTTATATTATCACTTTGGATGTCCAGTCACTATACCAACATTGATCAGAACGAAGTGCTGGCTTGTTTGGCCGACTATCTGGTCACTCTTCCTGATCGAATTCCCATGAGTTCTCTGCTTGATCTTTTGGAATTGGTATTAAACATCAACTTTTTTCTGTATCAGCAACAATATTATTTACAAACCTTTGGCATTGCTATGGGGGCTACAGTTGCCCCCTCTATTGCCATGATTTATATGGCTCATTTTGAAGATCTTTTTGTTTACTCTCATCCACTTTTTCGACTAGTACCATTTGAGGAGGTTTCTGGATGACGTTTATTTTCCTGTGGACTGGCACCAGGTCAGAATTAGACTCTTTTCTTTAGTCTTTGAATATGCATAAACCTAATATACAATTTATGGCACAGGTTTAGACTTCCAAAATTCAATTCTTGGATCTTGTCTATAGAACTGTCCACTACTGGCTTCTCAACATCTTTATATCGAAAACTAGTCCAGCGCAACACCTTGTTAAGGTATGATAGTTTTCATCCCTTGGCTCAAAAGAAGAGTCTTCCCTATGGACAATTCCTGCGTTTGCGTCGCAACTGTTCTTCATTACATGAATTTAAATCTCATGCTCAGGAATTGCGCTTACGTTTACTTTACAGAGGCTACCCTGTTACCCTGGTTAACGTAGCATATAAGCGATCTCACTATACACATAGAGAATGGTTATTTAGATCATCGGCTTTAGATCCATCAGATGATAAAATCACAGGCATTCTTCCTTTTATGAAAGGTATGCCTCTGGTGGCCAAACTTCTTCATACATTTCGGCGTATCCTGGGGTTACATGCCTGTTTTCGTACTAAGCGATTGCAAATTGCCTACTCTCGAAAAGCTAACCTGCGGGATTTGGTGGTTAAGACCACAGCACACCTGGATCGTCTCCCTGTATCACATATAGATGCTGGGCATTACCCTTGTGAGACCTGTAATTTTTGTTATAATACGCTATCTGGTCTGAGTTGGTTTGACATGCATACTTCAAAAGCCTATCGCTCTAGGTGGCACACAACTTGTGCTACTGCTTTTGTAGTTTATATTATTGTCTGCCCGTGTCAACTATACTATGTGGGCTGTACCTCTAGACCTTGCAAGGTGTGACAGAGTGAACATGCTTCTCATCTCCGTACTAAGTCATTGGCTGCACCAATGGTTGATCATTGCATGGGCAAGTCTCACACTTTTGATTCTCTCCGCTGGCGAGTTTTGGATCATGTGCCAGTAAACCCGCGTGGAGGGGACCGTGTACATATTCTGCAAAGATCCGAGCAGAAATGGATTTATCTATTGAACACGGTCCACCCTGCAGGTTTAAATATGCAACTGGATTGGCACACGATTATATGATGAAGTACTGTTAATGCCCTAACCTTTCAGAATGGGGGGGAGGGGGGTTCTGTTTTGGTGGCTCCTCCTCCTCCTGCCTTTCTGATTGGCCTTTGTAGCTTTTAACCCAATTGTTGGATGCTAATTAACAGCTGTGCAAATGTGACCAGCGTTTTGATATTTAAACCGCTCTCTTCAGACTGCTTCTTCTATGGCTGACAACTATCCGCGCAATGCTCGACCTGAAGCAGGGTGTTCAATTGGGAGAACCCAAAACGTGACACATCAGATTAGCTGATTGCGGTGCTACTGGAAGCAGCCTGGATAAAGCCTTGAAAGCCGTTTACCAGCTAAGTAGAGCTGTTGACCAAGTTATATATTTCTTCTTTATTAAAATGGAAAGGCCACTGTAGTGTTAGGATGTTTCCTATCTACTGAGCTGGCAATTCCGACAAAAATAATTTGTTTGATCTGTTGAGTGGGTTCCTTCAAATAGCGGGGCTTTTTGTGGTGTTTAGTACTCTGACCCTGTTCAATAGGTTTCTTTCTGTCTCCTTATATACTATGGGGGTCATTCTGACCCATGAATAGTGGGGATGTCCGTCCTCCTGCCGTCCCTGTCACTAACCTCCCCATACAAGCAGCAGGTTTTTATGGGGAGACCTAGATGAGGGCAGGAGGGGGTGTTCCTGAGGCATAGCAAGGGCATGATGTGGGCGGCGCTTGACCCTGGATGTACAGGGCCGATTCCAAGGTCAGCCCTGCACGTCCAGGGCCTTCAGGCTATATGGGAGACTTATTCCACCTTGAAGGTGGAATAAGTTCCCCTAGATAGCACTGGACTGCAGAGCAGGACACGGGTAGGCAGGTGAGGGGGTTCAAGGGAGTCCCTGCAGCCCGACCCAGCCTTGAAAGGCCACATCCGGGGTGGGGAGTCATTCTGGGATGCCATGGCACTATGGTTCCATTCATGAGCCTGGCTGAGTTAGCCGGGTAGTCGCTGGGACATACAGCTGGTCAGAATTGTGTCCCGGCCTACATGTACAGGTGCTAGTCCCAATTCTGACCCTACGGGGCCATGGGATCAGAATCGGGTCTAACTTTGCACGGCCCGATTCTGCCTGTCCATACAGGCCTCCATGTTAGTATGATATCAACCAATACAAAACAATAACCCACCACACTGGATTACACCAACATGTATAAACTAATCAGAAGATAAAAAACTAGGAATTAATTTTCTAAAGGATTTAGAAGTGGCCTCTTTCCTCAGAGCTATTGGAAGAGCATCACATAACATATGGAAAAAAACTCTATGCATCATAGACAATTTCGCAGAGAGCAGAGGAAGAGACATCTTGAGAGCATGCAGATCTGCCAAGAACTTAATGCTGTACGCCAGTGGTTCTCAAGCCAATCAGATTTTCAGGATAAGAATATGCATGAAATATTTGAATACAATGAAGAAGAGCGTGCAAATCTATTATGCATATTCGTATCTTGTAAACCTGATTGGCTAGGTGTGTTCCAAGGCCTGGGTTGAGAATCCCTGCTGTACACACATCGTCAAGTAATATGATATAAATCCATTTACTAATTTTAGGCTTTTCAAATACCATTTTTGTGTTTATTTATGATTTGATCATCAAGGGACATCCAAATCACGAAGATGTCCCCAGAGCCATTATACAAATGATGATGTCTAAAGATGTCCCCAGTGCAGGAACGTTCAAGTAAGCAGGGGGAGTGGTGGAGGTGTGTCCTAGGTGGGGAGATGAGACAAATATCCCCAATGTTTCTGGAATCAAGCGGAGATGTCTGTGACCTCATCTAAGTTTAGACCTGCTCCAGGTACAACTAGGCATTGGGAAAGTGCTCATTTGGACCGTTAAACATCTGAAGGGTGTAGAGAAGATGGCATTCTACCATCCCCCTGTACTCTCTACAATCACAATGATATTTTTTTGGCAGTTGAGAAAACTTGTATTGTGTTGGAACCACTCTTGAATATCATAGACATCCTTATTCTTGGATATTATTCCAGGATGTCTATGTAGATGGCCCTGCAAATGTCTATATCAGGCATATCCATGTTTGTGAAATCCTGCCTGAACTTGGGTGTGCCTGCCCTTTTTTTCTGATATTCTGGCTTGGATGTTCCAGATTTCACTTGGACATCATTTGTAAAATGTGCCTTCACAAATACAAATCTGAATTCAGCACTATGTTCTATGGGTAATGAATGGAGGTCAAAAAACGTTGGTAAAATACAAACTCAATGTAGTCCTGAAAGAAAATGGGCCACCACATTCTGCGCCTATTGACTTCTAGACAAACTTTTAGAGAATCTTACCCATACGGAGTTATAATAGTTTAATCTGCGATTAAACAGGTAAACATTACAAGATTAATGGGCCCCAATATTCAACGATGGCCAACACTTGTAAAATGCCTTATCACTACAGGCAAAAGTAAGCACTGAATATCTAATATCTAGTTGCACCATTGACCGCCGTTGCTGTCCAATCAGTGATTATATTCTGTCGCTAACTAGAGAGGAAAACCACATAAAGTAATGACAGCAAATGACTTGTCCTAACTTTATGTAATTATCTATCCAATTAGCAGGATGAAAGTTGCCACCGATCAGATGGGTGCCAAGGCCACCCAAGCCTTATCCATGGACTGCCCAACACTATCCGGATTGTGCTAGGGTGATCTGTGGGGATATTCAGCAGCACTGGATGGCTTAATGCCGCTGAATATGGGCTCAGCAGGGTTTATGTGATTAGCAGCTCCTGAAAACAGCATATACTCCTTTGATGATCAGGTCCAGAAGATCCTTAAAGGGCTCTAACCAATGAAACTTGTAAGATCCTGTTTTTTAAATTTAAGACAACACTGATCATATGAGATCTCATGGGTAAATTTGTAATAAACCAACATCCCTCATACACAGACCAAATTTTAAAATATTGATCTACTCCATCGAACTTCGTCACTGGACTAGCCAAATGAATATTTGCCTTTCTAACCCAGAGGCTTCTGGGGGTTTAAAATCAACTTATGATCTGATAGCCAGAGAAAGATTTTCTTTAATCAGGCATTAAGCTTAATTACATTTTCTTCTTTGTCTGGATCCAACTCAATATGAACGTGGATGTCATCAGTGCAAATGAATCCAACTCCTTAACCCTGAATCAGGATCCTCAAAGGCAGTATGACATAGAAATGAAAAAAGAGACAGAGGTATTCCATGTGTCAGTTATCCTGGTGCAGGCAAATGATTATTGAAATTTAAAAAAAAAAAAAAAAAAAAAACCCCACGCATTCACTGGGTACAATCGGTTAAAAAGAAGACAAATCAAACTAGCACTATGCTTTCAACACCGCAAGATCTTAGACATTCCAAAAGAATGCCAGAATATAGCATGTCAAAGACAACTGCTAAATCTAGCAATACAAACTACTGAATCCTGGCCTTTATCCCCATAATAAAACTCAAAAACAAAATGAAACTTCAAAGAGAGAAAAGCATTGCCTCTCTACAATAATTTGCGTAAAGTCTCAATTGCTAAAAATCCAAAAGTTTCTAAGACTCCAAAAATTCTGACAATTGAGTTGAGGCGGCATGCTCCACCAGTTCCCCCTTACCCCTCCAAAGGAAGATTTAATATTGGCCAAAACTCACTTAAGGATTTAAAATTAGTCTCTTAATCAGTGGGTGTAAGACTGCCTCTTTTAAAGAGAGAGGTGACATACCTTCTCAACAGGAGCAAGTTCATATAATCTTCTTGGAGTTTCAGAAAGCTTAACAGAACATCCCTGACCAAAGGCTGTTAATGGAACTTGTAGTTATGTGATAAAGCTACTTTCCAAGGTTAAAGGGTAGAATTAGATGGTAGTTTTAATAATACCACTTGCCCTTTTTATACTGCTGCTGATGTGTACAGTGGTGACAAGTAGCCAGGTACAATATGTATCTCCTCCAAAGAGCTTACAGTCTAAGCAGATACCTAAGACAATAGGAGACAAAGAGGCTCTTTTACTAAAGTGTGCTACACAGTTAGCAAGGGTTCTGGTGTGTGATAACCACATATTGTGGCCCACAGTAACTGTTAGCGTGGGGGCATACAGTGCAGTCTGATTTCTGTGCTGCGATTCGGGTGTTGGGGTGCTAAATGGGCAGGCTAAGGACAGAGAACAAGCAAGGTGAGAGTGTTGCACAGTTATCACAGGAGTTTCCAGCATGCACTAATGGTCACCCATGCTATTAGCATGGTACACCCAATACCACCTCAATTAGTGGCATTAACGTGGCACACTATCATGATGGGTGCACTTAAGGTGGTATTGTGCATTAGCTGCCGGGAAAATGCTTCCCACACCCCCGTCAGTTAACACAGTGGCTTTCTATTTAGCCCACGTGAATTTTCGTATTATTCATGCACTATGCACCACAGCACACTAGTAAAAGGGCCGAAATGCGACTTATCCAAGGTCACACGGCATGCAAGACTGGAACCTTGGCTTCCACAGTTCTCAGGCTTTTGCTCTAATCATAGCCCACCTCTTGATGGTGGATGAAGGTCGGCATTGGTGTTTTACATGGATCTGCACTGGTCAATATGCTTATAAATAAAGTCACATTTACAAATCACTTATGTATTTATTATTCAGATTTAACTACCTATTGTAGTGGAGGAGTGGCCTACTGGTTGGGGCAAGGAACCTCAGGCTGGAAGTTGGGGGTTCAAATACCACTAGAGGACAGCAACCTTGGGCTGGAAGGACTAGGGTTTCTAGTCCCGCAGATGCTCCTTGTGGTCTTGGGCAAGTCACTAAACCCTCCATAACCCATGTTCCCTGTAAGTATTAGCATGTGTGTCTCATATCCCCTCGTGTTAAATGTATCCCCTAATTGTGTTGTGACCACTTTGAAGGATAAGGTGGTATACAAAACTGTCTAAATAAATAGTTAGGGCTGATGTGAAAACATATTGGCTTCAACTTGTCTTCTCTGACCCTCAATTGTACTTTGTGTTCTGGCCCATTTCCATGGTATAATTGTACTAGAGGAATTAGACTATGGTTCTCCACCCAGTCCTAGGGGCATACCCAGCCAGTCAGGTTTTCAGGATAACCACAATGAATATGCACAAGAGAGATTTCCATACAGTAGACACAGATTTACATGCACTGTCTCCACTGTATGGAAATGTCTCTTGTGCATATTCCTTGTGGTTATCCTGAAAACCTGACTGGCTAGGTGTGTCCCAAGGACTAGGTGGAGAACCCCTGCTCTAGTGTGAGGCACCTTGTTCTAGGTGACAGATAAAAGCGGAGAGAGAAAGAGAGCACCTGAAAGCTGTTAGAAGCAGAGATACCTTTATCAGGAGACAAGGAGCAAGCTCCTTCCAGAGTCTGCACAATAAGCCCGAGTCAGCATTTTGCCCCTTGCCCGAGACTCTGCATTCCTGATGCTCCGCCCTTTCCTTGGGTGCCGCCTCTTTTTTCCTTTGCCAAACTTTCTTAAAGAAGAAAAGTAGACCTATGAGAAAAACATGTGTAGGTACATGTGTGTCTCCCTAAATGGTTTCTATGTTCAGCACCCGACCCACACTGGATTTTCAGTACATGCCTGAAGGGATCCTAACATGTAGTTTATTCACATGCATGCCATATAGGAGACTCCATTAGCTTTGCATGGAACGTTTTCATTATTTCACATTTGCAGCATTATTTGATATACTGCTATTCATAACAAAAACTTACATCAAGGCTGAATTTAGAATAAAAGCTACAATCTAGAGATATTTGCTTAATATAAGGATATAAATATTGTCTAGAAAATTAATGATTTCAGCTACTAAAAATGTAAATGGTTACCCGATTGAGCATTAAAGGTGAAGACAGCTGCATCCACCTTTCTCTCGCCCCTATTCGCATACACCATCAGGCTGCTCAACTGCAACCCAGCTTATCCCAAAGGAGAGGGGAAAGTGTTGAAGTGAGCCATAGAAGCATAGCACATCACGGCAGATAAAAACCAGTATGGTCCATCTAGTTGGCCCAGTAAGGAGGCTAGAGTATTGTAACCGATGTTCTGTGCAGGCCAATACCCTCTATTTGCTGAAGTATAATTTTGCTTTTAAGTTTACTTCCTGGCAGCTTCATCATATGCCCTTTAGTTTTACAGCTTCCCCTTCTTTGAAAGAGATTTGTTCGTTCTTTAAATACCCTTTAAGTATTTAAACTTCTGGATCATATCTCCCCTGTCCCTCCTCTCCTCCAGGGTATACATATTTAAGTCTTCAAGTCTCTTCTCAAAGATCTGTTGGCACAGGTTCCAAATCATTTTGGTCGCCTTCCTCTGAACTGTTTCAAGTCTTTTATATCCTTTATGAAATATGGTCTCCAAAACTGATCACAATACTTCATGAGAGGCCTCACCAATGACTTGTACAAGGACATTAATATCTCCTCCTTTCTGCTGGTTATTCCTCTCTGCATGCAGCCCAGCATCCTTCTGACAATGGCTACCACCTTATCGCATTGAGGATTTCAAGGTGGTGAAACAGACACTAGCATCCCGAAGTCCTTCTCCTGGTCTGAGCCTACCAACCTCTCTTCCTCTATCGCATACGATTCCTTTGGATTTCTGCATCCCGAGTACATGACGCTGAATATCTTTGCATTAAATCTCAACTGCCAAACAGATGATTTTCTAGATCTTTCCTCATATTGTTCACGCCCTCAAAAGGAGTCCACTCTGTTTAAAAACTTTGTCTCATCTGCAAAAAGACAAAACATTTCCCTTCAATTCATAAGTAATATCTCTCCCATAGTTGAATTCAGTCCCTCGTGTCCCGGTAGCAAGTACTTAAACAGATTAACCAATAAGACTTTACTTACTAGATAATTGTTTGATATTTTGCATTACATTTTTAATCTAAGCAAATCCTATTGTCCAAATATTTTAGTAGTGGTTCTCTCCTCTGCAACTTTGTGGAAAGAGAGGTACCAGAACTCAGATGCAGGGCTCTCCTTGGAGTGAGGGAAATCGGGGTGACTGCCCTGTGACACTTACCCCCCCCCCCCCCCCCAACTCTGCAAGGGTCTGCAGAGCTCATTCACAGTGTTAAGGTTGCTACCTTACTTCATATCACAAGGAACAGGCTAACACAGTCCTGGATTTATCCTATTGCACATATGAATGCTCTTGAGAAACTCAATGAGACAATTAGGATTCAAAGTCTAAGCATCTATTAGGGCGAGAACTGGTGCTAGTCAATAGGCAAACAAGGCAGTTGTCTAGAACACCAACATTTCTGGGGCAGACCATTGTTGCTGCTGCTCCTCTCCAGGTCCTGCAGCAGGAGCACCGACTTTAAAAAGAGTCCTGCAGCCTTTAGCAAAAGCCTTTGGTGCTACGTGCTGTTTATTCTTCCGATGCAAAAGGAAGTCTGCCTCAGAGGGGGCGGAAGCATGAATAGCATGCTTTACTGGAGGCTTTTGGTAAGGGCGGCTGTAGGTCCCAGAGAGGGGCGGTAGCAGTGGCAATGTGGGCAGGGGCGGGAGCAGGGGACAGCAAGAATGAAGTTCGTCTAGGGACCTTCATTTCCTTGCACCAGCCCTGAATAGGGTAAAACCAAGATTGAATTAGCCTGTTTGTTATGACATGGAGTCAGGTGGCAACCTAACAGTACAATTTTTTCCCCTTTTCATCCTACCTCTCACCAGCAGGAGGCACAAGAAAGCTCTTACCTGCTGGTGTGTCCTCCAACACCTTCATGGCATGGCCAAAGGGGCAGGGAGAAATTAGATTAAGACAGAGGGGAAAAAAAGTAGAATTACAGTTTACTGGGGCTGTTCTGTGTTCTCTGAGCAGCCCTCTGCTTCCTGCTCTGTCCAGTCCTCACCCTCCCAGGAAACAAATCAGAAGATTTATTTTACTTTCTACTTCAACCCCTCCCTGCTCCAATTTCCAAGGAGGTGATGCAGAGACAATAAGGTGCCTAAATTCCACAAGCACAGACAGAACAAAAACCCTGTCGATAAGGCTAGTAACAGATCCTTAGAGACCAGACCCCAAACTAAAACTACAGCTTAATATGAGATCCCTTGACTAGATGAGGCATGTACACTGAGGCAACTATCACCAAGCACAAGAAATCCAGTGATTCTTATTACCAGCTTCTTGTATGTGCCCAGAGTGAGACACAAGGGATGATGTTCCAAGACTGTAGAGCAGTGATGGTGTCCATCTGTCTACGAATGGTCGAAGTGTCTTCAGCAGCAGGCTGGCTAACCTACTGAAAATAGATTCATTGGGGATGGGTGAAGAAAGCCCTCAGGTAAGTGAAACATTAAATGGGTAAAAGGGGCAACATCTGAAAGCAGTGTGTATGAATGTCCATAGCATGGGAAATAAGATCCCAAATGTTGAGGCTTTAATGGAAGAGGCTGATTTGAACTATGTCTCCATAACCGCCACTAAATCCATGGACAACCATGACTGGGATGTAATTATTCTGGGCTATACTTTAGTCAGAAAAGGACAGGAAGGGGAGGAGGCGTGGCACTATGTAAAAAAATATTAAAGCTATAGATTTACAGGTCTTAAAAGGGAGCGAGGAGGCACTGTGGGTTAAACTAGAAAAATAGGGAAAGAGAAACCCATTTATACAGGAGTGATATACAGATCACCACTTCTCTCTGTGAGGAGGGATGGAGATTTCATAGAAGACATATACACAGCACTGACATGAAAGGAGAAGTGCTACTGATAGGTGATTTCAATATGCCGTATGTTGATTGGCACATTCCTGCTGCAGTGTCACTTAAAAGTAAGATCCTGAATTCTCTACATGGAGAATTATTCAGGCAACTGGTAACAGAACCCACATGTAAAGAGGCCATACTGGACTTGGTGCTTACCAATGAGGAAAGTGTTTCTGATGTTATAGTGGGAGATCATCTCGCATCCAGTGATCACCAGATAGTGAGGTTCATTCTTAGGACTAGCACTGATAAAATCCATTCAAAAAAGTGAGGGTCTCGGACTTTAGGAAACCCAACTATGCCAAAAATGGGACAATACCTCAACGAATTGTTAGCATGATGGGAACAACTGGGGGATATAGAAAAAAAAAACAGTGGGCAAAACTGAAAGGGGATATTTTAAGGACAACAACCCCTTTTGTTAGAAAGGTAAATAAATGTAAAAGGAAAAAAAGGAGGCTGCTATGGTTCTCAAAAGAGGTAGCTGAAAAGGTGAAGAAAAAGAGGGAGGCCTTCAGGAAATACAAGAGATCAGAGAGAGAAGAAGGCAGGCATCTATATTTGGAAAAAAAAACTTAAGAGAAGCTAGCAAAGGAGTCAGGAAAGCAAAGATACAAAAAGAAGAATAAATAGACAATGCAATAAAATAGGAGGGGGACATGTTTCAGATATGTCAGTGAGAGGAGCAAGGGCAGAAGTGATATTGTCAGACTCAAGGGTGAAGGGGAGGAATATGTAGAAGCTGATGGGGATAAAGCAGAATTACTTAAATACTTCTGTTCTGTGTTCACAAATGAAGGACCAGGAGCAGAACTAACATCCACAAATAGGAACAGAAATGATGGTTAGCTCAATTGATTTTCAGAAGACTGTGTTTGTGAGGAACTAGCTAAAATAAAAATAGATAAAGCGATGGGACCAGATGGGATACATCAGAGAATATTGAAAGAACATGGGGATGTCCTAGCAGCTCCACTGACTGACCGACCTTTTCAATGCATTTTTGAAGTTGGGCGTGGTCCCAGAGGATTGGAGAAAGGCACATGTGATCCCTTTACACAAAAGCAGAAGTAAGGATGAGGTTGAAAATCTATAGGCTGGTTAGTCTAACCTCTGTGGTGAATAAATTATTGGAAATGCTGTTGAGAGAGAATAATGAGGATTCTGGAGTCCAATGGATTGCAGGATTCAAGGCAGCATGGGTTTACCAGAGGCAGGTCCTGTCAGACAAATCTGATTGATTTCTTTGACTGGGTGACCAGGGAGTTTATTGTTTATTTATTCTTGATATACCACCCTTTGTTACATCAGGGCAGTTTACAAACAAGTAATAACATTTAAAGGTTGGCACATAGCCTGGGAATGGAAAAATAACTACAAAAAACCAACAGGAAAAAGGAAGGAGTAGAAGACAGACTAGACAGAGGAGAGTGGACAAACATGCATAAACTAGGTCAGTGGTGGCTGTCAGAGATTATATGCAATGGAGAATAAAAGTGTCTTCAGAAGGGATTTGAACATGGAGTAAGCCCTAGATGTGGTGTACTTAGATTTCAGTAAAACCTTTGACATCGTTCAACACAGGCGACTTAAACAAACTGAGTACCCTAGAGATGGGCCCTAAATTTACTGATTGGGTTAGAAATTGGTCGAGTGGGAGGCAGCAAAGGGTACAGGTAAAAGGAGCTCACTCTGAGAAGGAGGTTACCAGTGGTGTGCCACAGGGATCTGTCCTTTGTCTGATTCCTTTTAACATCTTTGTTAGTGATATTGAGGAAGGACTGTCGGGTAAGGTTTGCCCGTTTGCGGATGATACCAAAACGTGCAATAGAGTAGAGTAGACACCCAGGAAGAAATAGATAACATGAGGAGGGATCTACCTAAGCTTGAAGAATGGTCTAGAATTTGACAGTTAAGATTTAAATGCTAAAAAATGCAAGGTCATGCATTTGGGCTGCAGCAAACCAAGGGTGCAATATAGTATAAAGGGGTGAAGTACTTCTGTCCACAAAAGAAGAGCGGGGCCTGGGCGTGATTGTGTCTGATTTTAAAGTAGCTAAACAGGTAGAAAAGGCAATGACGAAAGCCTGAAGGATGCTTGGGTGCATATGGAGAGGAATGGCCAGCAGAAGAAAGAAGATGATAGTGCCTCTGTATAAGTCTCTGGTACAACCTCATTTGAAGTATTGTGTGCAAATCTGGAGGAGATCACACTACTACTACTACAAGGCATATGCAACACTTTACAAAAACATAAGACGACAGTCCCTGCTTGAAGAGCTTACAATCTAGTTACTACAATACAACAGAAATAAGGAATCAATAGGGAGAGGAGCCACAAGGGAAACAAGAGATTAGGATCCAAAAGTGGCCTCAAAGAGGTAAGCCTTAGCATAGATTTGAAGAAGGAGAGAGATGAGACTTGATGTAAGGATAGATGAAGCTCGTTTCAGTCATAAGAAGCAGCAAGGTGGAAGGAACAAAGTCGGGAGTTAGCATTAGCAGAAAAGGACAGAGAGAAGGAAACCAGAGGAGAAGTGAAGTTCATGAGGAAGGGTGTAGGGAGAGAGAAGAAAAGGAAAGATAAATGAGGGGCAGTAGAGTGAATGCATTTATAGGTTAAAAAGAGAAGTTTGAAATGGATATGGAAACAGAAGGGGAGCCAGTGAAGTGATTTCAGAAGAGGGGTTATATGAGTATCGGGACTGTCAGAATTTTAGCAGCACAGCCTTGTTCTGAATAGATTGAAGAGGAAAAAAAGATAATTCTGAGGGATTCCAGCAAGAAGGAGGTTGCAGTAGTCGAAACAGGAGGTAACTAAAAGAGTGGACAAAGGTTTTAGTTGTGTGTTCAGAGAGGAAGGGGTGAATTTTGCCAGTGTTATAGAGAAACAAACAGGTTGTAGCAAATCTGTTGAATATGTGTGGAGAAAGAGTCAAAGATGAGCCCAAGATTACAGACTGAGGAAACAGGAAGAAGATGAGTATTGTCACAGTGATGCAAAAAGGAGGAAGGTGGGAAGAGGATGGGGGGGGGGGGGATAAGAAGTTTGGTTTTAGCTATATTCAATTTCAGATGGTGGTGAGACATCCAGGTGGCAATGTCAAATAAACAAGCAGAGATACGAGCTTGAAGTGCAGGAGAAATAATAGGAGAAGATAGATTTGAGAGTCATCAACATAAAAAATGATACTGAAAGCCATGAGAAGAGATGGACACCATGGGACTGAGTGTAGAGAGAGCAAAAGAGGGCCTAGAAGAGATCCTTGGGGTACACCAACTGAGAGGGGGATGGCAGTAGAGGAACCACCACCAGGAGCAATTGGAGAGATAAGAAGAGAACCAAGACAGCACACAGTCTCTAAAACCAGGAGAGGATAACATATCAAGAAGGATATAAACAGGTTGGAGTCGGTGCAGAGGGTGGCTATTAAAACAGCTTGTGGTCTTTGTTATAAAACATATGAAGATAGACTTAACGATCTTAATATGTAAACTTTAGGAGGAAAGATGGTATAGGGGAGATACGATAGAGATGTTTAAATACCTCCATGGCATAAATGCACAGGAGGAGAGTCTCTTTCGATTGAAAGCAAGCTCTGCTATGAGGGGACATAGGATGAAGTGACTCGGGAGTACTATGCGAAAATATTTCTTTACAGAAAAAGTGGTAGATGCATGGAATAGTCTCCCAGTGGAGGTGGTAGAGATGAGGACAGTATCTAAATTCAAAAAAGCATGGAACAAACACAGAGGATCTCTAAAGGTAAAAAGGGGACTATTGTAGTTGATATGGAAGGGCAGACTAGATAGGCCATGTGATCTTTTTCTATCCTCCGACCCTTCTGCTTTAAACTCCTCTCCCTTACCTCATCGTTCAAACTCCAGCTTCGCTCTACTGCCCCTACTCACCAGCAAGGCCACTGCCTTGACCTTGTATTCTTCTGTAATTGTCTACCATCAAACTTCTGTACCTCACACCTCTTCCCCTATCAGGCCATCACCTGCAAACTTCACTCCTTATCACTCGCCACCTCAACTTTGCGCTGTCTCCTGCAACCTCTTTAGAAATCTTCATACTATTGACCCATTGGCTCTCTCCTCCACTGTCTCATCACCTCTTTCCTCCAGTATGTCTTCTGAGTCTGTTGATGAGGCAGTAGCTTCCTATAACACTGCACTCTCCTCTGCTCTGGATACTCTTGCTCCACCCATACCACGTCCTGTGAGGCATACTGTACCTCAACCCTGGCTGTCTTCCACTATCCGTTATCTATGTTCCTGTGCCCGCTCAGCTGAGCATGCTTGGCTCAAATCCTGCACCCTTGTGGACTTTCTACACTTCAAATTCATGCTTGTCTCTTTCCAGTCAGCCATAGCACTCGCCAAACAAGATTGTTATGTCCATCTAACTCTCTTACCTCTGACTCTTGCCATCTCTTTACAAGTCTCAACTCTCTTCTCAAGGTACCTGTGCCTCTGACCCCTCCCTCCCTTTCTGCCCAACCCTGGCTGACTACTCCCATGACAAAATCCACAAGACCACACCAATTCCCCATGAGGTCAGCTACTCCCCCTCTTTGCTCCCAACTTTCCTCCGCTACCCTTTCTTCCTTTTCTATCATCTCTGAGGAGGAAACCACTCACCTTCTTTCCTCATCCAAACTCACTACCTGCTCCTCTGATCCTATTCCCACCCATCTCCTTAGCTCCATCTCTCATATTCTCAACCACTGCAACTTTCCCTGCAGCCTTCAAGCACGCTGTGGTCACTCCTCTAACTACTTGTCCTTTGACCCATATCCCTCCTCCCCTTCATTTCTAAACTACCTGAATGTGCAAGTTACCGCCGTTACCTCGACTTTCTCTCCTCTCAAGCCCTTCTGGATCCTCTACAATCTGGCTTTCGTGCTTTACATTCAACTGAAACAGCTCTCACCAGTCTCCAGTGACCTGTTCCTGGCAAACTCTGCCTTTACTTGATCCTCTCCTTCTTGACCTTTCTGCTGCTTTTGACACTGTTTACCACAACCTTCTCCATGACACTTTGTCCTCGCTTGGTTTTAAGGGATCTGTGCTATCCTGATTCTTCTTCTTCTCTCTCCCATTGCTCTTTCAGTGTTTGTTCTGGTGGATCCTTCTCTACTGCTATTCCACTCTCAGTTGGTGTACCCCAAAGACTGGTCTTGGATCCACTCCTTTTCTCTCTATATACCCACTCCCTTGGTACACATCTCTTCCCATTGCTTTCAGTACCATCTCTATGCTGATTACTTCCAGATCTACCTGTCTATACATGAAATCTCTCCGGCAATCCAGGCCCGGATCTCTGCCTGTCTTTCTGACATTGCTGCTTGGATGTCTCACCACCACTTCAAATTGAACATGGCCAAAACTGAGCTTATTTTTCCCTCTAAACCCTCCTCTCCTCTTTCTCAGTCTCTGTTGATTACTCTACTCCTCCCTGTCTCATCAGCTCACAACCTTGGGGGTAATCTTTGACTCCTCTCCCTCCTTCTCAACTGATAGCTAAAACCTGCCATTTCTTTCCCTACAACATCAACAAAATTCACCCATTCCTTTCTGAACACACTACTAAGACACTTATCCATGCCTTAGTCACTATTGTAACCTGCTCCTTGCTGGTCTCCCCCCCCCCCCCCCGAGTCATCTCTCTCCCCCTTCAATCTGTTCGGCAATCTTCCACCAGCCTCATCATGCTCATATTACCCCTCTCCTCTTCATTGGCTTCCTAGCCATTTCCGCATCCAGTTCAAACTTCTCCTGGTGACCTACAAGTGCATTCATTCTGCAGCTCCTCACTACCTTTCCTCTCTTATCTCTCCCTACACCCCCTTCCTTGGGAACTCTGCTCTTCTGGCAGTTCTCTTCTATTGCTCACTCCAGACTTTGCTCCTTTCATCCTTCTGCTCCTGATGCCTGGAACAAACTACCTGAGTCTATACATCAGGCGCCTTCTCTGACCCCTTTTCATATCCAGGCTGAAAACTCACCTCTTTACTGCCGCTTTCGGATCTTGACTCACGTGATCTCCTTTGCATTTCCTTACCATCCCCCTAGGATGTACCCCATGTCTACAGCTACCGTATTGTCTACCTTGATTAGATTGTAAGCTCTGATGAGCAGGAACTGTCTTTTACATGTGTCTGTGCAGTGTTGTGTACGCCTTGTAGCACTATACAAGTGTTCAGTAGTAGTAGTCATCTTTTTCTGCCATCATGTTTCAGTTTCTAAAAAGCCATTAGTTGAAAATCCTAGGGAGAGAAAGGCTGACACAAAATTAGAGCCGTTCCATATATACTGTGAATCATTCCAGAATGACCCATAGCTGATGTTGATCCTGCAGGATGGTACAGGACAGCTTGCAAACCTTTTGTAGCTTTTTTTCAACTAGCATGTAACAGGAAATCTTTCTGTGGCATAATTGCCCTCCTTGTGTCTTGGGAATTTGTAAGTATTATATGTTGTGCATATGTGTGGCTTGCACTGCCATCGCCCATGCTGTCCCTTTTCAGTGAATATATAGAGGACCTTTGTCCTTTAAGATGTGCTTACTTCATTGTGCATTATAGGCAAAACTCTTGGGTTCTTTTTTCAGCATTTCCACCTGGTGTAATTAATGGATAATGTCACAAGAAACACAAGGTACAATATACTGGCAGTGGCAGTTCTTTATCGACAAGCTGCCTGGATGCACTGGAAGACATACTCTCCTTGTCACACAGTTTTGATTCGGAATGAACAATGATTTGTGAAGGTCTCACAGCCTCTGTCCTGGGAGGGAGGAGCAGCAGCAGCAAATTACTTTGCAAAGCATGGTGGGTAATTGTGTGCAACAAGCCACAGTGCAGAGGTGACAATTTAACCACCATTAAGAACATAAAGATGCAGTAAGGAGCAGGGATTGGCTACTCACACAGAATTAAAAAGAAAATGTTTGTAATTATATATATTTTTAGCCCAGGTTTTATGTATTTGCTTGTACCGTGCTTTGATTATTTTATGCAAGTGTGTTAATAAAATTGGTAGGGTCCAGTCCCAGAGGTACTTCACAAAAAGGGTCCAGTGTTCCTTGCTGGTGGGACTTTCCAGTGGTATGTTAGCTGCACATAGTGTAGCATAGCTGCACTATTGATGTAGGACAGCCAAGATATGCACCTAATGTACCAGCAGTAGAGTATCGCAGGACCTGGCCCTTTCCTCCTTCCCCCCCCCCCCCCCAATTTGAAAAGGAGACTTAAAACGTAGCAATAATAAAAGTCTTATAGGAGCCTTTACTATTCCAGTGCTGACCCAGAAATGGTCTGCTACTGCTCCTGAACTGCCAACCCACAGAAACATAGAATAATCATCTTGAATTTCATACTTCACCATCTGTTTTATAAAGTGATATTGGAAAGTTGGGGAGGGGAGAGAGAAGGCGGCAGCAGAAGACTGAATCCTGGCTAGAAACCCCTCCACTATGGGATGGGCTTAATTTTTTTTTTAACCGTTTCAAAATGTTAAGGGGGTAGGAAGTACTATATTGGCTCAATGATGAGAGAAATCTTTTCACTTTCTAATAACTGCAACAAGCATCTCCCTCTGAAGACTGCCCCATCAGAGCTGAAGACCGAGTCATCTTATGTACGATGTCTTCTTATATTTGAACCGATATAAGTTTGGCACCTCGACCTTACAGAGACTGAGAAGCTTTGAGCTTTTATATATTCTGAGGTGTAATCCGAGCAAAGTTTTGATAAGTTGAGAAAAGTCTAAGCTCTAGCATCACACTGATATACCACCATGAAGAATTTCTCATACAGTTTATTTAAGCTTGACTTGTGAGTGAGAGAGTGAGAAGTTACACCACAGGCAACCTCCCCAGAGACAGCCAGGCTCACCAATTAGGTATAAGGGATGTGCATTCACAAGCATGCATTTGCTTTGTTTGGGCACTTAAAAATTTTAAGTGTATGCAACTCGCTTGCACATTTGTCTACTTATGAATTAATATACATACAATTTGCAGATGCAAAAATGTCCTGGCACACATACAGGGCCTACATTTAACACAAGTGTGTGTAAAAACACAAAACCCCACATGAAAATGGGGTAAAATCTGGGAAATCCACAAACGAAATAAACTTTTTTGGGTCATCCACATCCCTATACAATATATTTATTAATTTATTTATCAGCTCTTATATACCGTGCTATTTGACATCAGTGCGTTTACATTAAACATATAGTTTATACTTTAAAAAGTCACAGCCTGAGATTTGATTTGAAAATAAGCCGCTCTTCTTCCCTGCCCATTCGCTTCATGAATCCCTTTTCCGATTCACATTTCCTTTTCTTCCCTCTCAGGTCCATGCGGAAACCCCACAGGCTAAAGCTCTAGGGCAGGGTTTACTAAGCAAGTTTAGCGCAGAGGTTTTGCTCAGCAATGCTATAAGCAAACAGCATGCAAATGAGCTGTGTGTAAGACATCTGCACTAAACAAACAGGCTGATGCAGAAAACTAGCGCAGCTTTTAAGCACAGATAATGCCACAGTTGTTAAGCACACACTTTGAACACATTTAAACTAACATCAAATGCAAAAAAAGGAGATGGACACATGGGTAAACAGCAACCAAGAAACTAGGGCACAATTAATGCCAAGAGTATTTAAATGTAGGCAAATAAGCTCCACATACTAAACTGGTATGCAAATAAAGGCTGCGCCCGGTGCAGAGACAGACATAGGGGGATTTCATGATCAGCTTTAGTGCCAAAATCTCTATGCCTGGGTCCGAGGTGGCTTAAACCGTACCCCCGACAGTATTTTGATGGCATTGGGTGCTGTCCCCGATGCCTGGATCATCTTCTCCCTCAGATGATCCAGGCATCGGCGATGCCATAAAAATACTGAAGCAAATTCCTGGTGGCCTAGCAGCTCCGAACCCCCCACCCAACAGTATTCTGAAGGCATCATGGGCAATCACAGTTGGGAAAAGCCGCCAATGCCATCAAAATATTGTCAGTGGGCTGGTGCCCTGCAGAAAGTGACTCTCTGCTGGCTCAGCAGCCCTGTTCCTCCCGCCTGACTTAAAAAAATTACCCTGGTGACCTAGAGGTCCCCTAAACCTCCCACCTGGTATCTTTCAAAGCAGGAGCGCTGCCTACATGCTCCCCCTCTCGGTCCGCCATCTGGAAAAATGACAGACCGAGAGCAGGAGCATGTAGGCAGCACTCCCACTTTGAAAGATATCAGGTGTGGGGGGGGGGGGGGTTCAGGGGTCCTCTAGACCACCAGGGTAACTTTTTTTTATTTTTATTTTTATTTTTAATGTCAAGTGGCGTGTTCGGGGCTGCTGGGCCACCAGAGAATCACTTTTTGTCAGGGCACCGGCCCCCAAAAGTATTTTGATGGCATCGGGGGCTTTTCCCAATGCTGTGAACGCCCCCGATGCCATCAGAGTACTGTCGGGGCTGATATGCAAATTAGCCACACAGTGCTTGTTTCTCTGGGAGAGCGTGTCAAACTAGCGCAGACTTCTTGTGCGCATGTGTTTGGCTTGCTCTCCCAGTTTAACGCTGCCATTTTGCACCCGGTTTAATGGGAGGCTCATTTGCATGCACACAGTTGAACATGTGGCCAATTTGCATGCCCCTTTCTGCATGGTCGCACTGAAGTCATGTAATCTCCAGGAACAAGCAGGAATGAGTCCTCACATATGGGTACGTCTGTACCGACGGAGCCTGCGCGGGAAAGCTCCCCAGAAGGAAAGCTTTTGGGGCCTCCCACTGCGCATGCGCGCTGCCTTCCCGCCTTCCTGACCAACTCTCCTCAGTTCGAGTTTAAAGCTGAGACAATAGAGAGAGGAAAGGAAAGAGAGAGAGAGATACAACTCCAAGGGGAGGTGGGTGGGTTGTGAGGACTAATTCCTGCTGTTCCCAGAGATCACCTGTTACAGGTAAGTAACTGTGCTCTATCAGTGCACTGTAAACAGGTGTAAAATGCTGATAGAACAAGACTTCAGTGCTGGCCTTCTGCATCGGCCTGAAAGACAGCAAGTCGGGCACATGTGCACAAAGCTCTGCACTGGCAGCAATTATATCCTACAAAAAAAAAAAAAAAAGCAACCCACTTGTCCCCCTGAACTGTATTGCTATCTGGCACAAGCCACAATATGATTTTGAGCAGAAGTTCACAGGCCAGCAGCACACTTCACCTGCCATTTTTTTTCAGCACTCTTCAGCAAAGCCAGAAAAAAAAAAAAAAGTTATCGGTGCTGTACGCTCAAGAAACAGGCAAAAATTCCTCACCAGTACTGACCGCAGACCTATGAGCGAACCTTAATGCCTTCTCCTCGCGTTAAGATTTTGCATTGAGCTCAGCCTGCTGGTCTCCTGCGCACTTGTCTGCATAGCTAATTGCTTCATTACCATCCATTTAAATATACTTCAGTGCGCAGCGCCCTACCAACAGCACAGGCATTTGCTCATTGGTTCTGCTCATGTTAAATGCCTTCCTGCATTCTGCGCCCACGATAGCACAGAAACGTCTGCTTAAATGCTGCACAGATGCCCACGTTAATGTCGGCGCACTTTTCTGCAATGAGCTGGGCACTCTCTGCCTTCAAAAGAGTCACTCTTCCATGCCACATCCCTCCTGTGCTCCTTGACACTTACAATCTGGGTAAGACACTCCCTATGATGTCTGGTCTCTGCAGGCCTAGAGTTAAGTATAGACAGCTGCCTATGCCGCCAAATTTTGAAGGTGCTAAACGTTCAGGCCAGAAAAGAGCCTGACCCACCTCAATTTAGGGTAATGTGCCTGTGCTGCTTCAAAGGGGTGCTACTGTTGCACTATGACCTTCCTTTGACAATGTAAAATATAAAAAAAAACTGTATTGCATGTGGCTCTCCAATCTTTGGGATCTCTGATGCCCTCCCCCCTCCCAATGGGATCTGCTGACTGGTCTTAGAGACTGCTGTAATAACTGGTGGGAGATGTGCACAGAACCTGTTGCGAAGCTCTTTGCTAAGTTTCAGCACAGCATGGCCGCCCTATACTGAAAGGAGTCCAGCACACAAGAACACTGTGTACAAAGACTTGCATAGATGACATCAGCACACCTCACATTTAAATCCAATACTAATGAAGGTATTAGGTATTAAACCCAGAAGAAAAGTGTGCAGATGACCTGAAGATCAAACACACAATTTTTTAACAGCAGGACTTTAATACATGGTCTGAGGAGAAGAGGAAAAAAAGTTAGCAAATATTTCATGCCCATTTATTCCCTTCTGTACAAGCACAGAGAGCATGCAACCTTTTCCTTGCTTTTTAGAAGGGGACTGGTCAATGAAGGGGAAAAACAACAGTAGCAGGGAGGAGGAGCGATTGTGTTGCCAAATGTGAGGTTAAAGGGGAGGTGTCATAGGTGCAAAATGAATAAAAAGCACTGGACTGTAGCCATTTCAGTAATTCTATATGATAATTTTTTATGCTCAGAATAGAAGCCAGATGTAAGCTATGCACATGCAATACAATTTTATATTCCACATTGTCACAGCTAGGGGGTGCTGTGGACACTGGTGGAGAATGATCTTCCTGGAATCTTACTATCTTTGGGTAGCAGGCCATTTTCAATATAGCACAAACTTTGCTTCCAAGCAATATGCACGTCAAACTTTTATTGCTCTGGTTTAAAGATGGGAAAACATATCTCAAGCAGGAAATAAGTGAACTTCCAAAGATTTAATCACAGAGTTAGAGTTTGATGGACAACCTGAGAACCAACATGGGTGTTTCCTCAAATAGTTTTGTCCTGTCAGTTTTAAAGCAAGGAGATATAAATGGGCACGCTAACACACAGTCTTCTTCAAGAAATGAGCACAAATAATCCACTTTACGAGGCTTCACTTTCCAAGCAAACTTACCTGCAGGCTGCTTCTTCATAGTTTTCTTTTCACTCTCACCCTCCTGGATGCTTCTCCTCACTCTGCCTCTTCTGTCAAGGCTAGGAGTCACACCCTCCTTCCAGCCTCTTCCTAGAGGTTTTAATTCCCTACCCACCTTGTAAGGCTCCCCTTGTCCAAACCTGACAGGATCTTGAAGGACCATTCCTTTCTTCTTAGGACCTCCTCTTCTAACTGCCTTTGCACTGCTTCTCAGACAAGGTTGCCTGCCTTGTTTGCCTATCAAGGTGGCCACTGCTTAATAGGGGTTTTAAGGACACCTGGCTTCCCTTCACTACTCCTTTGATTGCTTATTGTTGGTGCCCTCAAACACGTGCGAGCGCTCCATCTAGTGACAGGAGCATAGAACTGCCCTGATGTGCTCCTTTGCAAATCACAGGAGCTCCCCCTAGTGATGGGAGTTTGGGATTGCTTTGGTATGCCTCTACATTACAATATACACAAAAGATAGATTCAGCTGTTAATGTACGCCTGGGTGCGCATGCTTTCATGGCCATTGGTGTGCTTACAGCATTGGGGGCAAAATTTGATTTATGTGCTCATGAGAAAATCTTGTGCTGAACTTCAGAACATTCTCTAAAACACAGTTTACAACATCAGCCACATAGTACACGTACCGGTGCTTCCACCATTCGTGTGTGCTCCCTGTTGCGACTGGTCTGTATGCAAATTTCCCAGGGTTGTGTTCAGTCACTACTAGGTTGTGTGCAGCCTTCCTTGTGCCACGATCTTTGTTATTACCAGTCTGGGTACAGTGTTAATCCCAAACTGCGTGGAACAATTTCCATCGCTCCTGCTGACTTCAACCACTGCTCTTTTGCTTCAGACAGCAGAGATGAGAACAGAAACACATTCATGCACCTTGGCAGCTGGTCTCAGAATGGTGCTCCTTAAAGCATCACTTGGACCCAGCTTCTTCAGTCCTATTAAAATATATGAATGTTAAGTGTTCCATTTTATTCTTAGTGAATCTCTTTCATTTAAATAAAGCTGACCTACTCGTCCTTTCTCTCTTTGGAGCTAGTACTCTGGACCTTGAAAGGTTTATTTAAGAGCCGTTAGTGATACAAAAGGAAAGCTCCAAAAGCTTTGATAACTGAAATTGCCAGCAGGGAAGATACTTTGCATTGATTGGCGACTTCTGCCAGCGCCTGCTTTTTCTTTTTTTTTCTCACAATTGGCAACTGCTGCCCAGTTCATGGGTGTTGCACCCATATGTTAATGTAGACAGGGCTTTTCAGTCAGCCAAGCTTCAAAACGCTAGGACTCACTGAGCCCATTCATAGGGTAGATCTAATTGGTGGAGGGGTTGCGGTCGATGTTAGAGAGGGCATTGAGTCACATAGGATTAAAGTTTTGCAGGAAACAAAATACACTGTAGAATCTCTATGAATAGAAAGCCCATGTTAGAAAGGGGAAGGTGATGACAGTGCCAGTGGAAGTGTACTACCATCCACCTGGCCAGAACGAAAGACTAATGATGAAATGCTGAAAGAAATCAGGAAAGCTAACAAAAATTACAAAACGATAATAATGGGTGATTTCAATTACCCCGTTATTGACTGGGTCAAAGCCACAGCAGGATATGCTAGAGAGATAAAAGATTCTAAATGACTACTTCTTGGAGCAGCTGGTTCATGAACTGACAAGAGGAGAAGCTATTTTGGAAAAGAGACAGTGGATGAGGGGAGATAGATAGAGGTCTATAATGTAAATTGGCTCTTTACACCATCAAAAAGTAGAAAGACTAGAGCACATGCAATGAAACTTACAATGAACAGTAACCCATTTAAGGCTAATAAGAGAAAATGTTTTCTCACTCGACACATAATCAAACTCTGGAATTTGTTACCGGAGGATGTAGTAAAAGCTGCTAGTGTAGCTGGGTTTTAAAAAGTTTTGGACAAGTTCCTGGAGGAAAGGTCCATAAACCATTATTAAAGAGGACCCGGGAAATCCACCGTTTGCCCCAGGACAAGCATTGTGGAACCTGTTTGCCTCTTTGGGAACCTGCCAGGTACTTGTGACCTGGATTGGTCACTGTTTGAAACAGGGTACTGTGCTAGATGGACCTTGGTCTGACCCAGTATGGCATTTCTTATGTTCAATTTCTCCAGCTGGGTTAGTTTTGCGCATACCGTGCCAGCCATGAACCTTGCTCCTAAGCCAGGGCATGTGGAGTAGGATCTCAGTCTTTTAAATGTACTGTTATACTCAGGGTAGTGTTTGTATCGTGCCAAAGACAGCTTCCTTATGGACTTCATAAGACAATGTATCAAGGTGTGCTTGGAAATTCCTCTTACTCAAGCAAGCCTGTGGCCCCAACTCATATGTTATTGTCACATTTGCCACACCTGTCTTATCGCTATTTCCACCTGGTTATCTGATAATTTCTTACATCTCAACCCTTCCAAATCTACTGCAATTTGTTTTTTCTTTGGTAACTTTCCCCCCAACTCTAGCCCTTTCCATCTCTGGCTCTCCAATCCTCCAGGTGGATACTGTTCGCTATTTAGGTGTCACCTTAGATTCTTCCCTGTGTTTTCATATTATTACTGAGCATTTGTATAGCGCTACAAGACATATGCAGCGCTGCACAGACTTGTAAGAGACAGACCCTGCTCATCAAAGCTTACAATCTAGTCAAGACAGACAACACAGAAGCTGTAGACAGGGACAAACAAGGGGGAAAGGTAAATAAACAAGGCGATCAGGTGAATCAAGCTTCAAAGGCAGCGGCGAAGAAGTGAGTTTTCAGCATCTCTCTTCATTGGTCCACTGCTCCTTCTGTGCCCTCCGTCCTTTCCTCTAATCCACATCACTCACAACCCTCCTACTGACTCTTGTAATGTCCCAGCTAGATTATTGTAATGTTGTCTTTCTCAGTCTTCCTCAGTTTCAAATCCACCACCTTTAAGTCATCCAGAATACCGCTGTACGTATCCTTGCTCATGCCGCTCATTTTGACCATGAGTCATCTCTCCTAGTTCATTATCACTGGCTCCCTGTTAAGTACCATCCATAATACAAACTCTTGACCCTGGTACACTGTGCATTTCATACTGGTCTTCCTCGTTACCTTTCAGATTCCCTGCTTCTTCACTCCTCTCACCATCCCCTCTCTAGCATCCATGCCAATCATAGAAACAAGTGTTGATCTTCCCTCAATTTCTCAGGCTCAACTGAAATCTACACATTCCTCAGCTTTCTATTTTCTGGCTTCTGCAATGCACTACCCACTTCTTTGAGTTTAGAACCCTCATACCCAAAATTTTAATTTAATTTTAAAGACCCATCTTTTTACCCTAACTCATGATGTCCTGACTTTATAGGCCCTCTTCTTTTTCCATCCCTCTCCTTGCCCTAGTCATCTCCCATCCCCCCTCAGTATAATTGTTGACTCTTTCCTTTTTTTATTGGTGTTCTTTACTCTCAGTTTTAATTTATTTGTTTTACAATAGTACACCACTCTGCTGCTTTTATGAAGAGCGGTTTATCAAATTTTAATAAACAAACATTATCTTGGTCTCTGACTACATTTTTTGGGACTTTAAGATCTTCTCCTTCTCAACACGATTCACAGAAAAGTCACTTGGAATTGAAACCTCTAGAATCAATACCATTCTGGTGTTCTCCTTTACCTCTCTGTCAAGCATCCAGCTTTTTTTCAGTCAGAATGGGGACAGCCCTGGTGATCATAACCTTATCATTCTCCATAATTTTGTTAGGGTCATGATCAGAGTGGTTTTCTGGGACAGTGAATAGTGTGTCATTTACAGGTTTTCCAATGAATGAGACATGCTACTTTATTGTGCCTTTTCGTATAAAAATTTCCTTATACGTTTCTATATGAAGTATCCCCAACCTCAGTCCAAGCGTGGAAGAGGTAGCTACAGGCAGCATAGTGGATTCCTTGGAGCAGCCAGATTTGGCAACCTTTCCTCAAGACAGAAATTATCTTTTCTAACATTTCCCAAGTTTATATGTGCCTAAATTTATGCATATACCTCCCTATCGGTCCTAGGTGGAGGAGGTCCCTGGGAGGGGGACCTTTGAAGGTTTTGCACTTATGCACATATTTTATAAAATATGAGTTTAAGTGTATACAATAAAGCAGGAAAAGGACATTTGTGTAAACCAAAGAACAGTTATCATGCATAGGTACAGTTTCCATAGAGTAAAAGTAGAGCATGTACATACTAATTCATATAAAACTGGTATAAATTAGGAGCATTCCTGCCACACGACTTAACTCTATTTTTAATGCTGTAGAAGACTACTGTATGAAATACAGTCTTGCTGCTCCAACTCTGCACAACAATAGATTCTATTAAACACATCTTATCAAGAAATGCTTTTGTTTGTTTGTAGACTGGCCAGTTTCCTCCTGTGCTTTTATACTGCAGCTCGGTTAGAGGCAGGGCTGCAGTCTGGTGCCTTGAGCCTTAATTCACAACAAACCCAGGGAATTTTCCTTTATTCTATCATACCCTTCACCTGCAGCCTTCTTGCCCTCCCTCTCATACAGCTCCTCCAACCACAGCTGCTCAGAGGGAGCAGAAGGGAAGAGAATAAGGGGGGACCTTCTCCACGGTAATATGGAGTCAACAGACTCACCCAAGAAACAGATATTGAGAGGACACTATGAAGACCTGCTTGCAATTCCCAATGATATCCGTTTATTCTAAAAAGGTTCATGTCTTTAAACCAGCAAACAGAATGTTAGGAATTTAGGAAAGGAATGGGGGGATAAAACTGAGAATATCATAATGCCTCTCTATCATGCCATGCATAGTGCAACCACACCTTCAGTGTAAAGTGCAGTTCCAGTTATTACATCTCAATAAAGACAGAATTCAAAAAAGTACAGAGAAAGACAACCAGACTACTAAAGGGATTGTAATAACTTCCTTTAGATGAAAAGCTAAACACATTAGGGCTCTTCAGCATGGAGAGGAGATGCGATAGAGGTCTTCAAAAGCCTGGATGGAGTGGAACAGGTAAACTCAAATTGATTATTTACTCTTTCAAAAAGTACAAAGGCTAGGAGATATGCCCTGAAGTTACCAAGCAGTACATTTAAAATAGGAAAAAATATGTTTTCACTCCATGCAAAATTAAGCTCTGAAATTCAATACTGAAGGATAAGGTAAAAGCAGTTGACATAGCTGCGTTTCCTGAAGGAAAAGTCCATAAACTGTTATTAAGGTAGACATGAGTGAAGCCTCTCCCTTGGTGTAAGCAGCATGGGGTCTTCCTACTTTTTGAATCATGCCAGGTTCTTGTGAGCTGGATTGAGCCTTGTTAGAGACGAGACACTGAGCTTTGGGTCTGATCCAGAATGTCAATTTCTTATGTTCTTAAGACTAAGGGGTTTGTTTACTAAACTGTCTTAATGTTACCGGCGCTAGCTGCAGCGATAATGTGAAGAATGCCATATAAGGAGTGGGTGTTCCAGCGGCAAGGGAACAAGAATCTGTATTGCGCAATAGTGGGCGCCATGGCACATAAATGTGTGTTAACCCTAAGTTCATGCCAGTGCAGTGTTAGAAGCAATAAAGATGTAGCCCACTGGTTACTGCAATGACTACGGAGGCAGAGGTCATGGGTTTGATTCCACAATGGTGTCATGTAAGAAAGCTGTCTGAGTCATTTCCTTTTAATTTAAATCAGTGCTGTCTGCAAAAACACTCTCACAGTGCCGTAACCTAAGGTGCCGCATAAGGCACCCTATAAGGCACTCCATAGGGCACATTATAGAGTGCCCTGTCCACCAAGGGTTCATGAACAAGCTGCTCCAAGAAGCAGTCATTTATTTCATCTAGGAACTTTATCTCCCTAGCATGTCCTGACGTGACACTGACCCAGTCGATACCGGGGTAGTTGAAATCACCCATTATTATTACTGCACTGTAACTTTTGTTAGCTTCCTTGATTTCTTTGAGCATTTCATCATCCATTTGGTCATTCTGGTAAGGTGCTCGATAGTACACCCCCCCCCCCCCACTGCCTTCCCCCTTTTACATGGAATTTCAATCCATATAGATTCTACAGCAGATTTTGTTTCCTGCAAACCTTTAATCCTTTCTGACTCAATGCCCTCTCTAACATAGAGCAACCCCTCCACCAATTTGATCAGCTCTATCATTACAATATAGTTTGTACCCAGGTATCACAGTGTCCCACTGGTTGTCCTCCTTCCAACATGTCTCTGCTATTCCAATCATATCTAACCTTTCATTTAGTGCTATATATTCTAACTCTCCCATCTTATTTTTTAGACTTCTAGCATTTGCATACAAGCATTTTAGAGAATGTATTTTACTCATATTAATTTGACTATTGTTAGACATGGATAATTTGGGATCTTTAAGCTCAGTCTGCTCCATACTTGAGGGCATTTGGGCTACTTTACTCTTTTGTGGAACCTCTCTGCTTTTGGTAGTATCCTTCAAAGATACATTCTTCTGAACCATCTGCTCTTGGGCGACTGTCGGCTTTCCCCTAATATCTAGTTTAAAAGCTGTTCTATCTCCTTTTTAAAGGTTAATGCCAGCAACCTGGTTCCATCCAGGTTAAGGTGAAGCCCATCCCTTCGGAAGAGCCCCTCCTTTCCCCAGAATGTTCCCCAGTTCCTAACAAATCCAAAACCCTCATCTCTGCACCATTGTCTCATCCACGCATTGAGACTCCAGAGCTCTGCCTGCCTTTTGGGTCCTGCGCGTGGAACAGGAAGCATTTCGGAGAATGCTACCCTGGAAGTTCTGGATTTCAACTTACTACCTAAAAGCCTAAATTTAGCCTCCAGAACCTCCCTACCACATTTTCCTATGTCATTGGTACTGACATGTACCAAGACAGCAGACTCCTCCCCAGCACTAAGACCTTATCTAGGTGGCGCGTGAGGTCCGCTACCTTCGCACCAGGCAGGCATGTTACCAGGCGATCCTCACGTCCACCAGCCACCCAGCTATCTACATGCCTAATGATCGAATCACCAACTATAACGGCTGTCCTAACCCTTCCCTCATGGGCACATGGCCCTGGAGAAACTTCCTCGGTGCGAGCGGGTTTTACATCACCTGGAGGACAGGTCCTAGTTACAGGATCACTTCCTGCCACACCAGGGTGATGATCTCCTGTCACGTGACCTCTCTCCTCCATGGCATCAGGGATGCTGCCAGACTGGAGGTGGGACTTCAGGCTATATCCCTGTAGGTCTCGTCTATGTACCTCTCTGTCTGTCTTATGCTTTCCAAGTCTGCTACTTTAGCCTCTAGAGAACGGACTCGTTCCCTGAGAGCAAAGAGCTCCTTGCACCTAGTGCACACGTAGGACCTCTCACCAATTGGGAGAAAATCATACATGTGACACTCAATGCAAAAGACTGGAAAGCCCCCATCCCGCTGCTGGACTGCTGTCTGCATCTTAGTTTTAAGTTTGTGTTTAGATCTAAGTTCTTTACTTACTAAGGGTTGCTATGGATATTTATACTAATAATTTATACTTTCCTAACCAGAGCTCCACAGATCAAACAAACAGTAAGGATTTGAGGGTTTCTTTGTTTGTTTTATTATATTACATTGCTAGCTCTCTGACTGGGAGCGCCTAAAAGAGTTTTGTGTATATTTTTTAAAGCAAGGTTACTTTCATTTTTGCTGTTTTAGGGGAACTTTTCTTGAGCACAGTAGGTTGCTGAACTCTGTGACCTCCTCAGATTCAGAAACTGCTAACACCTAATCAGGTGTTAGTTCCCTCCCTACCCACCCCGACTCCCACCCATCCTTAGTGAGCAGTCTTGCTTTATAGGGCACCTCCCCCTTTAACAAATCACAGTGAATTGGACCAGCACATTTTGAAAATAATTAAAGAGATTTAACTGCTTTTTTTCTGAAAGGACAGCTGCAAAACCAGCTGGTACTTGGTCAATCTCTCTCTTTTGCTTTAACAGATACCTAAGCTCCATGAACAGAACAATGGCTGGGAAAAATCGTATTGCTAAAGCTGTTGCCCCCGTTACAGCTTCTGCCTCGGTCCAGACAGAGGTCCTAATGCCAGTTGAAGAACCGGTTCCATGTGCAGGGTGCCTGCATGCTGAAGCTCTGAGGAAACAAGTGGAGGAACTCAGAGAGGAGGTGGCGAGGCTGAGGAGCATTCAAGACAGTGAGAAGTACATTGATGAGATGCTTCTTGCAGCAACCAGGCTCTCCAGCACAGGAGAAGATGGGTGCCAAAAGAAAGTCGATGGTTGGACAAAAGTCACCAGAGCCTGCAAAATCACCAATCCAACTTCTCCAGCCCTTGAATTGAAGAACCATTATGCAGCCCTGGAAAGGGAAGAACCAGAGTTCAAGTACCCCATAGTAGCGGAATCAGTGACCAGAAGGAAACGAAGGGTAGTAGTGGTTGGAGACTCTCTTCTGAGGGGTACTGAGGCATCCATCTGCCGACCAGACTTGATGTCCAGAGAGGTATGCTGTCTGCCTGGTGCCAAGATCCAAGATGTTACGGAGAGTTTGCCGAGACTCATCAAGCCCACTGACTATTACCCAATGTTACTAATCCATGTTGGAACAAATGATACTGCCAGGTATACCTCGGAACGTATCAAAAGTGACTTCATGGCTCTAGGACAGAGGGTGAAGCAGTTAGGTGCACAGGTGGTGTTCTCTTCAATCCTCCCTGTTGAGGATAAAGGCCAAGGCAGAGAGGCTCGCATCCTGGAGATGAATGCATGGCTGCGTGGATGGTGTCTTCGAGAGCGTTTTGGTTTCCTAGACCATGGGATGCTGTTCCAAGGGTTGCAGAGCAGAGATGGCATCCATCTGTCCAAGAAAGGTCAACGCATCTTTGGTAGTAGACTGGCTAATCTACTGAAGAGGGCTTTAAACTAGATTCGTTGGGGATGGGTAAAGAAAGCCCCCAGGTAAGTGAAAGCCCCCAGGTAGGTGATACATTAAATACCTTTATGGAAATGGGTAACAGGGGTAACATATGGAAAGCAGTGTGTATTAATGCCCATAGCATGGGAAATAAGATCCCTGAAGTTGAAGCTTTGGTGGGAGTGGCTGACTTGGATTTAGTGGCAGTTACAGAAACATGGTTCACAGAAAACCATGACTGGGATGTAACTATACCTGGCTATACTTTATTCAGAAAGGACAGGGTAGGAAGAAGGGGAGGAGAAGTGGCACTATATGTAAAAACTACTATTAAAGCTTTGGAATTACAGAGCTTAAAAGGGAGAGAGGAGGCATTGTGGGTTAAACTAGAAAGAGGGAAAGAGAAATCTATTTGCATTGGTGTGATATACAGACCTCCCTCACAAGAGGAAGAGGTGGACAGAGAGTTAATTGAAGACATATGCAGCATTGCTAGGAAAGGGGAAGTGCTACTGCTAGGAGATTTCAATATGCCAGATGTTGATTGGCACATTCCTGCTGCAGTATCATCTAGAAGTAAGGAGATCCTGGATTCTCTACAGGGAGAACTATTCAGGCAATTGGTAACAGACCCCACACATGAAGGGGCCATACTGGACTTGGTGCTTACCAATGGTGAAAGTGTTTCTGATGTTGTAGTGGGAGATCATTTTGCATCCAGTGATCACCAGATGGTGTGGTTCAGTATTAGGACTAGGGCTGTTAGAATCCATTCCAAGGTGAAGATCTTAGACTTTAGGAAGACTAACTTTGCGAAGATGGGCCAATACCTCAGGGAGTCGTTAGTGGGATGGGAACAGCTGGGGGATGTAGAAAAACAGTGGGCAAAACTGAAAGGGGTTATTTTAAAGGCAACCAACCTTTTTGTTAAAATGGTAAATAAAGGCAAAAGGAACAGGAGACCGCTATGGTTTTCAAAGGAAGTAGCTGAAAAAGTGAAGAAAAAGAGGGAGGCCTTCATGAAATACAAGAGATCACAGAGAGAGGAAGACAGGCATCTGTATTTGGAAGAGAAGCTAGCAAAATAGTCAAGAAGGCAAAGATTCAAAAGGAGGAGGAAATAGCCAATGCAATAAAATTGGGGGATAAGACATTTTTCAGATATATTAGTAAGAAGAGGAAGGGCAAAAGTGGTATTGTCAGACTCAAGGGTGCAGGGGGGAAATATGTAGAAGCTGAAAAGGATAAAGCGGAATTGCTTAACAAATATTTTTGTTCTGTGTTCACAGATGAAGAACCAGGAACAGGACCTCAGAAAACACCCACAAATAAGAACAGAAGCGAGGGACATCTTGAACAACTTTCAGAAGACTGTGTTCGTGAGAAACTAGCTCAACTTAAAGTAGACAAAAGATGGGACCGGATGGGATACACCCTAGAATACTGAGGGAACTTGGGGACATTCTAGCAACTCCACTGACTGACCTTTTTCAATGCCTCGTTGGAGTCGGGAGTGGTGCCAAAGGACTGGAGAGAGGCTCATGTGGTGCCTTTACACAAAAGCGGAAGTAAGGATGTGGTTGAAAACTACAGGCCGGTTAGTTTAACTTCAGTGGTGAGTAAATTATTGGAAATGCTGCTGAAAGAGAAAATAGTGAGGTTTCTGGAGTCCGGCGGATTACAGGATCCGAGGCAGCATGGATTCACCAGAGGCAGGTCTTGTCAGACAAATCTGATTGATTTCTTTGACTGGGTGACCAGGGAGTTGGACCGAGGGAGAGCTCTAGATGTGGTGTATTTAGATTTCAGTAAAGCCTTTGACACTGTTCCTCACAGGCGACTTATAAACAAACTGAGCACCCTAGGGATGGACCCTAAAGTTACTGCTTGGGTTAGAAATTGGTTGGGTGGGAGGCGACAAAGTGTACAAGTAAATGGAGCTCACTCTGAGCAGAAGGATGTTACCAGTGGTGTGCCCCAGGGATCTGTCCTTGGTCCGATTCTTTTTAACATCTTTGTTAGTGATATAGCGGAAGGGCTGTCGGGTAAGGTTTGCCTCTTTGCGGATGATACCAAAATCTGCAATAGAGTAGACACCCAGGAAGGTGTAGATAACATGAGGAGGTATCTAGCTAAGCTTGAAGAATGGTCTAGAATTTGGCAGCTGGGATTTAATGTTAAAAAATGTAAGGTCATGCATTTGGGCTGCAGCAATCCAAGGGAGCAATACAGTATAGGAGGTGAAGTACTTTTGTCCACTAAAGAAGAGCGGGACCTAGGCGTGGTTGTGTCTGATGATCTTAAAGTAGCTAAACAGGTAGAAAAGGCGACGGCAAAAGCTAGAAGGATGCTTGGGTGCATACAGAGAGGAATGGCTAGCAGAAAAAAGGAGGTGATAATGCCTCTGTATAAGTCTTTGGTGCGACCTCATTTGGAGTATGGTGTGCAATTCTGGAGACCGTACCTTCAAAAGGATGTGAACAGGATGGAGTCAGTGCAGAGGGTTGCTACTAAAATGATTAAGGGGCTTCATTATAAAGCATATGAGGACAGACTTAAGGATCTTAATATGTACATCTTAGAGGAAAGGCGGGATAGAGGTGATATGATTGAGATGTTTAAATACCTCCGTGGCATAAATGTTCAGGGAAAGAGCCTCTTTCAATTGAAAGCAAGTTCTGCTACGAGGGGACATGGGATGAGGGTGAAGGGAGATAGATTCAGGAGTGATATGCGGAAATATTTCTTTACGGAAAGAGTAGTGGATCCGTGGAATAGTCTCCCAGTGGAGGTGGTAGAGATGAGGACAGTAACTGAATTCAAAAAAGCATGGGACCAACACAGAGGATCTCTAAAGGTAAAAAGTGGACTGTTGTAGTTGTTGTTATGGAAGGACAGACTAGATAGGCCTTGTGGTCTTTTTCTGTCATCATGTTTCTATGTAACTGTACCTAATACGTGTAATATACCTTGTTCACCTGAAGCTTAACTAATCTCAGGTCCTTAGTGTATGACTGATTTGGGTAATGAGCTTCACCTGAGAGCACTTCCTGTCTTTTAAGATGTGTAAGTACCTATAAAGCTACGATTATCCCAGGGGAGGGAGGGAAATAACACTTATTAAAAGAGGGCTGCTACACAGTACCCTGTCTTGTGCTGCTGAGGTAAGCTAAATTCTGGTTTGATTTAAATTATAGCTCTTAGCTGCTGCTTGGCTCTAATTTCTTATGAAATTTAAACTACAAGCTCTCTGCTGGGTCCTAAATTTAACCAGAAAGCTCTCTTCTGTGTTTTAAATTTAAGCTAAAAGTACTTTGCTGATGCCGAGCCCTGAGTGACTATTAAATTTAGACTACAAGCTCTCTGCTGGGTTCCAAATGTAACCAGAAAGCTCTCTTCTGTGTTTTAAATTTAAACTAAAAGTACTTTGCTGTTACTAGGCCCTGAGTGACTATTAAATTTAAACTACAAGCTCTCTGCTGGGTATGAAATGTAACCAGAAAGTTCTCCTCTGTGTTTTATATTTAAACTTAAACTGCTGCTACTAGGCCCTGACTGATTTAACAAAAAATAGTGGGTTCACAGATTAATTATGTACAATGGCAGGCTAACACTGGAAACAGTGCAAGCAGTGTGTGCTCAGTAAGGTGTAGGCAGCCACAAAACACTGGATAGACATACACACACTCCCACACCTATGCCAGAATTGTGCAAATATAGAGGTTTTTGGCAGCCCAGGCCGCCACACCAGTCCTGGGCACAGTGTGGGCATTGCTATGGTATGCAATACTGTTGGGGTCATCCCTGGGGTGATAAACACTGTCAGAAGCAAAAACTGAAACACACGCCACAGATATCAGAAAGGTTGCTATGATGAATCTGTCAACAAATTGTGTTCAACTTAGGATTTGTTATCTGACTTAATCATAGCAACCTTTTGATATATGTGGAACGTGTTCCCAAGTTTAGGACGGCATTGCTAAGGTATGCAGGTGCTAGTATTGGGAGATGCTGCTCCACGCAGGACCCAACAGCCTGACTCTCTTCATGAGGCTTTGGATAGTGGAGCCTGTGGGTGTGGATGTTTGTGCCCCTGTTGGCCACTGCTCTAGGGCAGAGGTTCCCAACTCCGGTCGTGGTGGGCCAAACACGGTTCAGGTTTTCATGCTGTCCCTAATGAACATGTATGAGATACATTTGCATACAATGGGGGTGGTGCATACAAATGCAGCACAGGCATATTTATTAGGGCCAGCATGAACCTGAATGGTGTTTGGCCCTCCAGGACTGCAGTTGGGATACTCTGCTCCAGGGATTGCACATGTTTATGGTGTCTGTGCTCTGTAGGGTAAATATAGGTGTTTCTGGCATGTTTATTTTATCTGCAATAAAAGTTCCATCTTTATTACCATGGTTTAGTACTGGGTAAAATATAGGGACATGGTTTGCAGGAGCCACAGCTGGGACTTGAACTTGTGACCTTCTGCCCCTGAACACACTGGCTGTGTGTACTGCACCAAACTGTTGCCACAGGGGCAGATCATTCCCTGGGAATACCATGACTGTTCGTCAGACAGACCTTGTCTGTTGCAGTGCACAGCCCCCACCTAAACGGGGCTTGGTCGTGGCCTGCTGTGGGGAGATGCCACTGCCCCCTCTACCACCAGCACACCTCCACCACCATGCTGACATGCCCTTCTGCCGGTGGTGTGCGGTCCCAGACCATCCAGTGTGCCAGTAGATGGCTGCCTATGGTGCATGATATGGGGTAGGGGTGCCTGCATAGACATCCACGCTTCCCCCCGGCACCGCCTGCCGATGTTATGTGCCCTTTGGGGTACTTGCTGGGTACTGTCCCCTGGGAAACTGTGGGAGACGCACTCGTAGTCATGTTTGCCCTTGGTCAGTTGCTGTCTTGCTGGTTTTCCGCTTCTACATTCCTATGTATCACCTAGGCAGCTGCCACACTGCATGTCCCACCTGCAGCCCCCTGTATCCCATTTGCAGTCTCACCGTAGTGCCCTTTCATACTTGGGCACTATGATGTTGCTGCACATGTATCACTACTATCACTTTTCTTGGTTTCCCTGCCTTTGCTGCACATTGCTGACTGATATGGTCTCTCTCCCCTGCAAATGTGGCTCTAGCGCGAGGTTTTCACTGGCGCTAATTTTCAGACCTTCATTTCACGGCATTAGTGTGCAAGGGGCCTCTCCCCACCCACTCTCCACCCATTGACCCCTTATCTCTGCCCCTGGGGAGCCTTACTCCACCCTCTGTGCACCTTAACGCCACCAGAGACATTATCACACAATATGTGATGTTCTCGCATGGTAATGCGTCATTATCACACGGTAATGTCACATATCACACGATAACGTTGCAGCTGCGCCTTTAGTGCCGTTTAGTAAACATACTCCTAAGTTCATCTCTGAATGAAATGGAAAGAGGATGTACAACAAAAAGGGGAGTGGGTTGGGTGGTAAAAACATTAGTGTTAAGAATTTAGATGACTGCATGCACTTTCCTACCATTAGGCAAACTAGGCAGTTGCCTGGACTAGAAAAGAGCAACTGTGGTCAAAACAAAACAAGAGGTCCTGACAGCTCTAAAGAAAAATCAATGTGTATTTTACCCACAATGAGTGAGCAAGTCTCAAATAGCCTCAGCAGGTAAATGGGGAGGCGTAATCCTTAGTACAGACAGCACCACATCTCCTAAAGCTCCCCAGAAGATAAGGCAGAACGTCTCTAGGAAGGGGACAGGAGGTTTCTCTCATAGGTCCTTGAGTTTCATTCCCTGGGGGTGGGAAATTGGAGGCAGTTCCCCAGGAGAAGAATTGACCAAGTCCTCTGGGCAATGGAGGGGAGACCATCCCTAGGTGAGCATCAATCAGCAGAATCCAGGGAAGGGGCCGAAGGCCTGTTGGTTTCCCTGGCAGCCAAGAGGGAAAGCATGGCAGATGTTGGTCCCTGGGACCTTAATCAGTAGATGATGGAGCCCAGGAAGGAGGAGAACATCCCATCTTGGAGCCTGCCCGACTTCTGGCCAGTCCAGCCCCAGCATTATCTGAGCCCATGGAAATGCAGCACCTGAGGGCAATTCAAGAAATGGAATATCATGAAACTAGCTGGGTTTTATTTGCTTTGTTTTTGGATTCCAAGGCAAACCTGGCCAAAAGGTTTGGCAAAGAGGGAGGAGGACAGAGCCAGAGCCGTCACGGGCAGACGGCCTTCTCAAGATGTACTTTGTCATCTCCCAGCTGAGGGAAAAAGGAGAAGAGAGCAAGCACTTGCCCGCGGTTGAAAAGTACTGGTATTAAAACCTCTAAGCAGCAAAGATTTCTTTTTAACATGTGACAAGATGATTTGGCTAAAAAGGGCTTATTTGAAATAAGTTACTGTGATGCTAGCAAGGAAGGAGAGGGAGTGTATTTCCTCCCCTGTCCCACTGAGGCAAGGCCAGTAGACCTAAGCCAGGCTGTGTGAGCAGGAAACCCAGACAGGTTCACATTAAGGCTGCATCACTCCAGAGTGCTTAGGACTTGGATAAAGGTTTGTTTTATTCTTTCTGAAGCAGGACTTTGTACTCGAAGTTAGAGGGATTATAAATTAGGGTTCTGAAAGCAAAACCAAAGGATACTGGGAAAGTGCTAAGGAATGAGTTGTGTAGCTAGTTGGGAACTGGACGCTTCTTTTTTTTTTAGGCAGAAGCAGAAAGGCCCATAGGTGTCACAAGCAGTTTATTAGAGAATTTAATTTTTTTGTTTGCCTTTACATCCTTGGGGGAGTTAGCCAGCTCAGGGACCGCAAGTTGTGTTTCCCTAACTGTGCTGGTCCAGTTTTCTTTAAGAGGCGGCAATACCCCCTGTGGAAATTTTATTGCCAAGCCAACAACACTGCAGCACTGATGAATCTGGATCAAAGGACTCCTACTGTGCCTATGGGCATCCCCCAGACAGTGTGCACATCCCCTGAACCTGACAGAAAAAAGCACAGTTTAATATTTAAAAGTATTATGTCCAAGTATTTTTACAGGATTACCCTGGGAGGGGGTGGTGCTGGTATGATCATGATTGTTATGTTTAATTATCAAAATTTTAGGAAGGAGCCTAGGGGGCCCGAATAGCTTGAACTGTATTATTCCTACCCAAATCTAAGCAGGACAACACATTCACAACAGCTATTAACTCAGCAGGCAAATCCATTTTAAGTTCACCTCTGTAACTGAGGGGACAGTAGTATTTCATCAGGACTCCATAAAGGCAAGACATTTTCTTCACAAAATAACATGACACCAGGCTTTATCCAGGCCTTAATGGATCACAGCTCAATAAATCAAAGATAATTAACTTCATTGGCAAATATAGAGAAGCAAAAGGTAAATGCTTCAGCATTAACTGAAATTTCTCCAGTGGGCACAGCCATGCTTAACTGTTCCAGGAGCTGGGACCGACATCTGCCCAGAGTTTGGAGCACTTAGCTCCATTCACCTCAAAAAGATGAACTAATCTGTCAGGATGGAGCCTCCATGTTAAGGCAGGAGCAGAGCAAAAACCTGTAAATCCGTTCACATGCACCATTTTGAAAAAGTGACTTTCAGACATGTTTTGCAAATGTAAGAGCACTTGTCAAAGAGCAGGTTATTAGTCTGCCCATCTTTACGCATATGCGTGCACATGCCTAAACAAGCTTATATGTTAGGAGACCAGCAGAAGCCCAAGAGGGAAGACAGAGAGCTATATATGCCCACACTCCCCCCCCCTACTGCACAAAACACACATGCACTTCACATATACCACCACTCACTATATACGCCCACCACTCTCCCAAGACCTGCTTGACCACACCTTGCCCCTCCAAGTCCCCTACACAGGCAAGTTTGAATCTGCCAATGGAAAATGAGAAAATGTGTCATTGTGTGATATTATTCCTTGGTCATAGAGCTACTCTCCCCCAAAGATTTCATTTCTCAATAAGTAGTAGTGCAAGCTAAACCTTAGCAAATAATTCACCTCTGCTTACCCTTAAAGGCCAAAGTCCCCCAACCCTTTAGTTTTGCCGATTTTGCTTTGCACTATTTTCTCTGCCTTTTCTCTTTCTAAATTTGTAGGACATTAAAACTTGGTTCAAGAGATTACAATGAATTGACTGGTAGAGCTTTAGGCTTCGACCTGATCCCAATTCTCTTCAGCACTCATATCCCAGGAGTAGTGGCAGAAGTTCAAACTGTGGGCCCAAGCAACAATTTTGAAATGGCCACCCCAGTGGGGACAGTCTATTTGAGAAGATACAGGAAGAGTTACAAGTGGGCCTTCACTGGGCTGCTGGGGCAGGATTTACCACCCTGCCCAAGAGGATTAATGGGCACCTCCAGCGTTCTCACCTGCGTCCTTCCTTGCAAGGTTCATAGTGTTGGAGCAATAGCATCTAATAAGGAGAGTCTGTCCATCCATTCTACACGTAGCTTTCTTTATGCATGCCCAGTAGCAGGCAGGACAGATAGAGGAATGGTGGCTATGAAGACCTACCGAGTGTGTCATGGGGATCTCAAGCCTCAGAAGACAGGAAGAAGAGGAGCCGCTATTGCAGAGAATAGAACAGCAGCTGCCACAACAGAATTGCAGTAGAGGAGATAGCTGAATAATGTAAGAATGAGCCTGGAGCAGGAAAGGTATTGGAAGAGCATGGAAGGAAAGGAAGAAAACGCTCTTGAAACATCCCCCTGTAACACTTCCTATTCCCAAACACCCCCACCACACACACACTGTATGCCCACAAGACATTCTTATGTACAGACTGCTACCTCCACTACATCTGCTCCCCACATAACTCCAAGATCTCTCATGCAATTCACATCTCTGTAAGACATTCACACACCATACCACTGACAGAAGTACATAAATCATATACACAGTCAGAAAACACAGAACCCAGAATACGTTCCAGCATCCTAAGACTGTAATGCCTGCGTCACACTATAAATGTTCACTTTTCAACTTTGTTTCATTGTAATCTTCATTTTCTTTTCTGCTTTCTATACCTCCCAATTAAAAAGCGAGACAAACTGGAATTAAAATGAGCTAAATTTGGTTGTCAAGCGATAAGAGGGTATGCCTGGAAATAAAGATGGCAGTCATGGTACAGAACCTGGAAGGTCTGGCCTTTCCGTTCGACCTGATAGATTTTCATTTGGTGCCTGGTCCATGCAATGAAATTACAGAACCTCACATAAGTTCATTGTAACATAGCAACATCATAAATAACAGCAGAGAAAGGCTGAAATGATCCATCCAATCTGTCTAGTTGAGATTAGTCTGAAAAGCTTGATTCCACTTTACTCCTCTGTCATAAAAATGGCTGGAGATATTAGGCTCAGAGTTTTTCTCATTATACTACAGAAAAGGTATTAGGGCTGCCTTGGAGAAAAATGAGTTGGTTAGGGCTACCATTTTCCCAAGTTCCAACAAGAGAACACATCCATAAAATCTGCATACATATTCACATCTAATATACAACAGGTACAATAAATAGTATTGATAAATAACCCAGGCATAATTTAATTTTAATAAACAAGTACAGAAAAATGATGGTTGAAGCCTGGATCCTTGGGTGTTGGGTCATCCCACCCTATCCCATCCATATGTCAGCACTCCAGTGCCTTGATCCCTGGGGGATTATCCCAATAGATTATTAAAATTAAAAAAAAAACCTATGCCAGCAACTGTCAAGACTGTCTTATCCTGGGTTGCTTCTTGTGCCTCTGCATATTTGTCTCAAGAACACATCTTTCTCAGCAGTACTTGAGTGGAGGAATAGCCTAGTGGTTAGAGCAGTGGACTAGAACCAAGGGAGCCAGGATTCAAGTCCCACCGCAGCTCCTTGTGATCTTGGGGAAGTCACTTAACTCTCCATTGCCTCGGGTACAAACTTAGGTTGTAAACTTTCCAGGGACAGGAAAATACCTACTGTACCTGAGAATGTAACACGCCGGAACTTCTGAAAAAAAGGCATGAGCTAAATTCAATTCCCTTTCCCTTTTGCTAATTATATCCATGAAAGTCCTTACAAAAGTCTCTGAAGTTGTACGGCACAAACAGCATGTCCACATACAGACTGTTCCTTTCTTAGTGCTCTCCACATTCACACCATGAGAGGAGACAGCAAAGAAAAACTTTGTCACCTTCAATAGCTCCAAATAACATTGTGATTCTTGATTTTTCAAATACTTGATCTATTTTTGGTGCGACGGCAGCTGATGGGGCTCTTCATCATCACTGCAGCCTTTCACAAATTTCTAGATTGCTGCACTGATCAAAAAGCACTCATATCATCAAGTCCCACATCTTTCTCTACCAGCTATTTGACACAGGTCTTCACATGATTCAAAAGGAGTCCTGAAGGGCTTCCAGTCATATCTCCATAAACCTTCCACAAAAAACTCTCAGAGTAAGCACAGGAGGTTCATCTTGTTGAAGCAGTTATCCAAACATTTCTTGAGCACAGCAAGTAGTGCATCTTAGAACAAGACAACAGACTTTAAAGCTAGAAAATCTGAAGTAGATTTGTAATTCCAGGACACAAGGATAGCAATTTTCTATATTCAGCATTAACAAATTTGCAAAATTCTTTCAAGAACTTGGTCCGGACAACAGAAATCAGGGGCAGATCTACTGTGAAACTCATGCAGCTTAAGCTTCAGGGCCCCTAAACCCAGAGGGGCCCCAGAAGTGACTTTAGTCCACATTGCTTAAAAATTTGGTGTCTACTCTATAAGGGCTTTTTAAAAAAAAGAAATAATGATATAGTGTAATTCAATACAAAATAATAGTTAAAATAAAAATTAAAAGGTTATTAAAGTATCATGTAGGCTAGCCGTAAATGAAAAAATGTTCTGAGATGTAGTGGTTAAATTTTTAAAACATTTGTGGTGATCTGTCGTGGAACAACCCCATTGCAGAAAAGAATAGTGGTTACCCAGACGTCATTGCTGGTTGCAAAGGGGCCCCCCTAACAGTTCAAGATTCAGGGCCCCAAAAATGTTGGTCCACCAGTGGCAGAGATATGGAATTAGAAGTAAATTTTCAGAAGAATACACTCTGTCTGCCTCGCGTGTCTACCCCATGATGGATACAATTCTTTAAAACCCCTTCCTACATCAACTTTTTTAGTTTAGCATAGGTGCTGCTTCCTGGAGTCGCCAGTTAATACCAGACACTTAAGCAAATGTTTCTTTTGTCAATTTCTTTCAGGAGAGTCTGCACTGTATCAGCAGTTTCAATGTGCTCTATCAATTTGGTCTGCAAACCAGCATTTTTCCAGTTCAAATATTGTATTACCAGTGGAAATGGTTTTGCAGCATCATAATTGCTACTATCTATCGATATACCACCCTGATGTAGGCCAATATTTTCCAGTACTTTTATGAAAGAACCTTTTTAACATCTTTGTTAGTGATATAGCGGAAGGGCTGTCGGGTAAGGTTTGCCTCTTTGCAGATGATACCAAAATCTGCAACAGAGTAGACACCCAGGAAGGTGTAGATAACATGAGGAGGGATCTAGCTAAGCTTGAAGAATGGTCTAGAATTTGGCAGCTGGGATTTAATATTAAAAAATGCAAGGTCATGCATTTGGTCTGCAGCAATCCAAGAGAGCAATATAGTATAGGGGGTGAAGTACTTTTGTCCACTAAAGAAGAGCGGGACCTAGGCGTGGTTGTGTCTGATGATCTTAAAGTGGCTAAACAGATAGAAAAGGTGACAGCAAAAGCTAGAAGGATGCTTGGGTGCATACAGAGAGGAATGGCTAGCAGAAAAAAAGGAGGTGATAATGCCTCTGTATAAATCTTTGGTGCGACCTCATTTGGAGTATTGTGTGCAATTCTGGAGACCACACCTTCAAAAGGATATAAACAGGATGGAGTCAGTATAGAGGTTGGCTATTAAATGGTTAGTGGTCTTCATTATAAAACATGAGAGGCCAGGCTTAAGGATCTTAATATGTACACCTTAGAGGAAAGGTAGGATAGCGGCGATATGATTGAGATGTTTAAATACCTCTGTGGCATAAATGCACAGGGGAAGGAGCCTCTTTCGTTTGAAAGCAAGTTCTGCTACGAGGGGACATGGGATGAGGGTGAAGGGGATAGATTCAGGAGTGATATGTGGAAATATTTCTTTATGGAAAGAGTAGTGGATCCGTGGAATAGTCTCCCAGTGGAGGTGGTAGAGATGAGGACAGTAACTGAATTCAAAAAAGCATGGGACCAACACAGAGGATCTCTACAGGAAAAAAGGGGGCTGTTGTAGTTGTTGATATGGAAGGACAGACTAGATAGGCCATGTGGTCTTTTTCTGTTGTCATTTTTCTCTGTTTCTATGAATATGATGCAGGATCCCAGAGCACATGCAACGGGCACAGAAAGGAGAGAAAATGAATGGAAAGTTCCAGAGGAAAACAGATCAATTATGGAGAGCAAGACCACGCCCTCTGGAGCCTGGTGCCTCTCATCTTGTGTCCAGACTAATAGGTTCCTTTCATCTTGTGGATATTCATGTTAGTCATGGACACATAAAAGGATTCTTCCACAATGAAAATTTCTCTAAGAATTTTAAAAAAAAAACCAGACACGCCCAGAGGACTGATAATAACACTAGACTTGGCTCACTGGAGAGTAACTCCTGCTGGGACTACCATATACCATCCAAACTTGCATCCAATAGGGGCTTCCAGAATGAGAAAATGTGAACTAAACAAAACACGCCACACACTTCAGGTCCTTCAAAGGTTTCTTGCTGTGGAAGGCGCCATAACACCCTGAAGTATCATGAGAGGCTGAGAAAGCTGTGTCCCCCTATGAATGAGGGAAGTGGAAAGCAGAAAATGGAAACCCCATCCCCTACTCAAGCTGCCCTGTCTCTGCTTGCGAGTTTATCTCCGCAGTAATAGGCTTCTAGGAATGGGTAAAAGAGAATCTGGAATCAGAAGAGCTGTGGCCTGTAGTTTGGCTAGTATCTAGCAGGGCTAATATTACATACTATACACTGCAAAGGGAAGCTGTGTTATCCTGCCAGGTCCTGTCTGTGGCAGAACTCTGCTATCTCGCCCAACACATGGCAGCTCATTTGCATTTTCTGATTTAATTGACTTTCCAGGGGGACTACAAAAAAACCTTCTCTCAGTGTCTTTCCATCTTTACGAGGAGTTCATTGCACCTGACTTTCTGACGAGACTAAAAATATCCACAGAACTAATTAGTACAGAATGTACAGTAGAGGGCCAGTACTGAGATCCCACACGCTTTATGCTCCTACCCTGCAATTCCAGTACCAAGACCAACACACGTGACTCCAGCCTTGCAGCAGCCCTGTGACTCTAGTACCGAGGCACACACACCCCTTTTCCAGCAGCGGCCTCATGCCAATACTGGGACCCAGGCCCCTCTCTCCCATTCTGCAGAATTCGCTGCTATTCCAAACCACATGACTGTCCGGTCAGGGTAAAGAAAGGAGACGTGTAGAGTTTTATAGCTGCTTTCCAATTTCAGCTGCATCTTCTCTTCTGGAACCAAATATGAAAACAAAAACACTAAGGGTGTGTATTAATCTATTCTGGCAGCTGCAGATGAGACAATCAGGCGCATCAACAGCAGAGGAAGAGGTTGGTACTAGGGGTCTCTCTCACCGCAGGGGACACTGTCACAGATTGGAGAGAGATATGGACTGAGGAGCGCGCCGATTCTGCTTATTCCATCCTCCTAGAAATAGTTACAGGGGCGGATACAGACACAACTGGCCATGCACTGGATGAGGCCTCCCCAGACGCACAGACACTGCTACCTCATCATAATGGTCTTGGAAGACTTAGGTTTACCACCTGGCTCCAGATTTTCAGGACAGGTTGATCCAGTCCTAGGTTTACCCCCATTATGGCAGGGATTTGTGGTTCTGATTTACTTATTACACTAAGACTACAAGGATTGTGGGTTAAAATTGGGACAAAATCAGCCAGTTCTGAAAACTGGGAGTTAGTCAGAAATGCTAGGAAAATTACAGATATCACTTTTAAAGTTGCTTAAATAATTTGCAGATTGCAGCAAAATGCAGAATGTACTGGAGTTGAAAATGCCAGAGGAAATGCTGGCAAATTGCAGAGCACACAGAGCTGGAAACACCAGAGACCAGTGGGTAGGGGGAACTGTTTGTTGTATTCATTTTGAAGGAAGGGGTGGATGAAGACGCTCACTGGTTTATGCATGCATCAGTTACTGATAATTCAGAATTCAGCTGCCAGCTTTTTTATTCCACAATGCAAAGATTCAGTACTTTTTTCTCTTTCTATTCTAGAAGGCGTTAAGACTATAAATCAGGGAAAACCTACAAGCAGAGGGAAGATGAGGAAAGTGCTCTTCTGTGCACTTTCTGCCCTGTGCTCATCTTCTAACAGTGTATTCTGCAAATTACCACTCTACTCAAACAGGGTGGTTCTATACAGCCATTCTACAGCTGGGATTTCTCTGACAGAACATACATTTTGGTTTAACTCTGATTCTTCTGTTCAAGAGATAAATGTAACAACTTCAGTAAATTCCAGCATTTGCTTCAAACTTCCACCTGACAGGTAAGTGTCATATATGATCGTTTGAAACTACTCAGAGGGCATCGCTACCTACTCTGTTTTTCAATGCTCTAGTGAAGCCTTTGATGACTAAATAAAACAAGTGGGGAGTCAGAGGTTCAAAGAGGGGTCTCTCTCCAGCCCCATCAAAATTAACAATAATTTCTATTCAAGATCACAGTCACAAAGGCTGAGCACTGATGAGTTCATGGCATTGGGGAGAGGACACTTGGCTTCATAATTTTAACAACATATACAGGTCCCAGCATACAATAGACCTGGAACCAGCTGGTCATCACCCTCTTACCTTTGGTCCTTAAAAGTCACATACGCAGTATGTTTTTTCAGGAAATTCAGGGTCTATGACCCTGCCAACGATTTCAGTATTTTGGATAGTCCCAAAACCAGACTTGTTTGTGGCGCCAAAAGGCCAGTGCTGCCCCACTCAAGTCATGGAAATCGAACATCACCATCAACCTTAAAGACACATGAAGCTTTTATTGTAACATCATAGAGTCTACTAGTGAGACAGTACAATTCTGTGACACTGCACCAATGAGATGGAGCACAACCTGTGACATCATAGAGCACAGTTAGCAAAGAGATAGGTCATTTGCTGTGATACCACCGAATAGTCAGCAGGATGGTTAACGTGATGTTACAGCAGTTATTTTACAGCAAGATTTCATGTTGAAGATTAAGAGTTGGATGCTGCAGAGAGGAGCAGGTCACAAAAGTCCTCTGGAGGTGTCAGTTGGGACATTCATAGTATCATTATTATTCTCAGACAGAAAGATCATTAGTTGGCTTTTAATTTAAGTGTTAGAGTTGCATCCATCACTCATGCTACATTAATTTTCCCCTATGATGGCGTTTAAAACTCCCTGCTAGCATTTTTGGTAGAAACCCGATAGCACATTACAAAGCCCTTTTTAAAACCTGAATCTGGTGTTCTGCTTCAGACACAAATGCATTATTTATGTATTTCCGCTTTTCTCTGGATGATCAGACCAACCAGAAAACAGGTGCACTGGCTGGGGGAGTTTTCTTATTATTCAATAAACACCATCTGTTCCTAAACAAGACAGAATTTGTGGCCGATCTTTTCAAATTAACGTGAAAGGAGTTTGCCATCGACAGTTCTCAGGATAGAACAGGCCCTTAACATTTTAAAAGGCCCTCTGCCAAAAAGGGAAGAGGCATCATTGCTTCCTCAGCCAGTGCACTGCTCTCAGGGGTACCATTCCCAGTGCCAGCACGTCCAGGATACCGCGAGGAGTCAGGGCTGACTCAGCCATTAGGCACAACTAGGCAGTCACCTAGAGTAGCAAAGAGCAGCAGCAGTAAAAGTAAAACAATAGATTCTGATAGCCTCACAAACTCAAAAAGCCATCTGTGCATTCTTTTACCTGCAGGAAGAGCAGGTACATATATACCTTTAAATGTTAAACTTTGCTTTGTATGGATGATGTCCAATGATGCATTTTTACAGAACGGTTGTTGAAAGGCTGGTGTTCAAATGATCACAACTGCTGAATTTAATTAGCAAATCTCAGGCAGGCGGAGAGGGGCATTAGGTTGAAGGTTTGTCTAGGGCCCCAGGGCTAGCCCTGCCAGGGGTTATGGCACAGAGACCCTTTTGGACTTGGGTAGTGCTGGCTGAAATATTATGGAGTACTTCTACAACATCTCACAAACTCCTTGAGAACAAGTGAGCCTCAGCTGGGTACAATTCTCCCCAATCTGAGGTGCAGCAGTCCCCATGCATCTGAGGAAACAGGAAACTGACAGAAGCTATGCTCACTATTCATTCAGTACACTAAAAGGATGGGGGGTTTTGTGTTTTGTTTTACGCATCAACATTTCCAAAAATCTTCCACCAGCTATCATTCATGGTACCTTGTTCATGAGGTTGACTCCAAAGCTCACTCCATCATTTCTGCTACTGTAATTTCCAAGATTTAGGAAATCAAATCTGCAACTATCGGGCTCCAACCTAAAGACTGCTCCAGGTGAATCAGAACCAGAGCTGAATGCAGTAAAGCACAGTTACTTACCTGTAACAGGTGATCTCTGGGAACAGCAGGAATTAGTCCTCACATATGGGTACGTCAGTACCGACGGAGCCTGCGCGGGAAAGCTCCCCAGCTTCCTAGAATGGAAGCTTTTGGGACCTCCCACTGCACATGCGCACTGCCTTCCCGCCTTCCTGAACAGCTCTCCTCAGTTTCGAGTTTATAGCTGAGTCAATAGAGAGAGGACAGGAAGATAGATAGATAAAAGATACAACTCCTAGGGGAGGTGGGTGGGTTGTGAGGACTAATTCCTGCTGTTCCCAGAGATCACCTGTTACAGGTAAGTAACTGTGCTATCTCCAGGAACAAGCAGGAATAAGTCCTCACATATGGGGACTCCCTAGCTTAGATGCGTGGGATCCCCTGTCAAGGTTCGCCATCTTCGTATGGATCTCAGGCATCCATCCTGGGAAGGTGGGCAGGAGTTGTCTAAGAATGGAACAGGTGTTTGAGGACAGCCTGGCCAAACAAGGCATCCCGGCGGGAGTCTTTGTCCAAACAGTAATGGGCTGTGAAGGTATGAACCGAGGCCCAGGTAGCGGCTCGACAGATCTGATCAATGGAAACAGAGTGCAGATGAGCCATAGAAGTTGCCATGGCTCTCACATTGTGAGCTGTGACATGGCCTTCCAGAGAAATGTTTTTACTCTGGTAAGCAAAGGAAATACACTGAGCAATCCAATTGGAAAGTGTACGCTTGGAGACTGGAAGTCCCAAATGTGAAGGATCAAAAGCCACGAAAAGTTGAGAAGACTTTCGATGTGGCTGAGTCCTATTAAGGTAAAAGGCTAGAGCTCTTTTACAATCCAGAGTATGAAGGTTCCTCTCTGCACTGGAGGCATGAGGAGCCGGAAAAAATACAGGTAGATATACCTCTTGATTAAGATGAAAAGGCGAGACCACTTTAGGCATAAAGTGGGGATTCGTCCTAAGGACCACCTTGTCATGATGAAATCTTGTATAAGGTGGATTAGCCACTAGAGCCTGCAGTTCGCTGATGCGACGAGCGGAAGTGACTGCAATTAGGAATAATACCTTCCAGGAAAGAAATTTCAAGGAGGTAGAAAATAACGGCTCAAAAGGTGGCTTCATAAGCTGACCAAGCACTAGATTCAAATCCCATGCGACCGGGGGGGGTCTGATGGGAGGTTTAGTGAGGGTCAGGCCTCTCATGAATCTTGCAACAAGAGGATGAGAGGAGATAGGTTGTCCATTTACAGGTTTCAGGGATGCTGAAATAGCACTTAAATGGACTCTTACAGAATTCGTCTTAAGGCCTGCATTGGAAAGATGCAGGAGATAGTCTAAGAGGGAATTCAAAGGAAGTGCCAGAGGGTCAAGGCCCTGCTGAGCACACCAAATGGAAAAACGTTTCCATTTGAAAGCATAAGACCGCCTCGTGGAAGGTTTCCTAGAGGCATGAAGGATATCTTTCACAGGTTGAGAAAGATTAAAGTCTTGAAGACTTAAGCCTTCAGTAACCAAGCTCGGAGATGTAGGGATTTGGGGTTTGGGTGCCACAAAGTCCCGTCCTCCTGAGACAGAAGGTCTGGTGCAGCTCCTAAGTCCAGGGAGGATCCCTGGGAGAGCTGTAGAAGCAGAGGGAACCACACTTGGCGTGGCCAGCGTGGAGCTATGAGGATCATAGAGCCGTGATCTCTCTGGAGTTTGAACAGAGTCTTGGGAATCAACGGAATGGGTGGAAAGGCATATAGGAACGCCTGACCCCAATGGAGGAGAAAGGCGTCCGTGGCCTGAGCTTCCTGACATGGAGTCCTGGAACAGAACCGGGGAAGTTTGGCATTCCACGGACTTGCAAAGAGGTCTATGTCCGGGGTCCCCCATTCCTGAAAGATTCTGGTTATCTGGTCCACGTGTAGGGACCACTCGTGTGGCAGCAGAACTCGACTGAGCCTGTCTGCTCGAGAGTTTTGAACTCCTGGAAGGTACACTGCTAGCAGATGAATTTGGTGCTCTCTGGCGAAGGCCCATAATCTGAGAGCTTCGTTGCAAAGCGACAGAGAGCCCGTTCCTCCTTGTTTGTTTATGTAAAACATGGCCACCTGATTGTCTGTCTGAACCAGGACAGTCAGGTTGGCAAGGAGGGTATGGAAGACCTTGAGGGCAAGGTAAATTGCTCGCAGTTCCAGGAGGTTGATATGAAGGGTGGCCTCCTGTGGAGACCAAGTGCCCTGAGTGGAGAGAGTTAGCAGATGGGCTCCCCACCCCAATTGGGAGGCATCTGTTGTGAGGGTTGCTTGGGGTAGCAAGGGCTGAAAGGGAGCCCCCAACAACAGATTCTTGGTGGATATCCACCAATGGAGGGACCAAGACAGACGGTTTGAGGTTTGTATTTGGTCTGAGAGTGCTCCCGACGCCTGAGTCCACTGGGTGGCCAGGGTCCATTGAGCTGCTCTCATATGAAGACGAGCATAGGGCACCACATGTACTGTGGAGGCCATATGGCCCAGGAGGCGTAGCATTTCCCTGGCTGTCAAGTGAGTACTGGACTGGGCTTGGGAGGCCAAGCTCAGCAGACGCTGACCCCGAACCAGTGGAAGGTAGGCTCTTGCAGTGGTGGTGTCCAACCGGGCCCCTATGAATTCTAGAGACTGAGTAGGGCTGAGTTGAGACTTGGGAAGGTTTACCACCAGTCCCAGATACTGCAGAAGGTTCCTTGTGCGGTCTAGGGAAATCTGGGCCTGCGACTGAGTTGGAGCTCGAATGAGCCAGTCGTCCAGATATGGGAATACGAAAATCCCCATGCTTCTGAGAAATGCGGCTACGACTGCCATGCATTTGGTAAAGACTCTTGGGGCAGAGGCGAGACCGAAGGGAAGTACTCTGTATTGGTAATGACTTCCCCTGAACAGAAAGCGAAGATATTTTCTGTGGGAGGGATGGATGAGTAGATGTGTATACGCATCCTGCAGGTCTAGAGAACAAAGCCAGTCCTGACTCTGAAGGTATGGAAGGAGAATGCCCAAAGAGAGCATTTTGAATTTCTCCTTGTACAGAAATTTGTTCAATTCTCTCAGATCTAGGATTGGTCTGAATCCCCCTGTCTTCTTTGGAATGAGAAAATAGGGGGAGTAGAAACCTGACCCCTGTTGATGAAGAGGAACCTCTTCTATGGCCCCTTGGGCAAGCAGAGAAGAGATCTCCTGATCCAACAGGGCTAGGAGAGGAGATGGAGAATTGAAGGGTCTCACCATGTGATGAGGAGGAAGGCTGGAGAAATGAAGTTTGTAACCCTCCCGGATGATAGAGAGGGTCCATTGCTCTGTTGTGATCTGTTCCCATCTGGGAGCAAAGTGAGCTAACCTTCCAGGTATGGTGAGAGGTTCTGGTTGGTCCAGAACCAGGAATGGCAAGTTCTCTAGGGGCAAGTCAAAACCCCTGAGGGGGTGGAGCCTGTTGAGCTGCAGTAGCTGCTGCAGGCTTTGCTCTTGCTTGTTTCGTTTGCTGACGTTTAGCCGCAAAACGAGGTTGAGAAGATTGCTGGCCAGTATTGGAAGCATATCTGGCCTTCTTATAATAAGGCCTCTTGAAAGACTTCTTCTTAGTGGGAGTAGAAGTGGACTTAGAAAGTCTCTCTAAGGTGGCATTTTCAGCGTCCATTTGAGTGGCCTTAACCTGCCACTCTGCACCGAATAAGTTCTCACCTGTACAGGGCAGATTCCGTAAGCCATCTAGAACCCAGGGTTCCAGATCAGAAGCCTGGAGCCAGGCCAGACGTCTGGCTGCGATAGCAATGCCAGAAGCTCTGCTGGCTCCTTCGAAGGAATCAAAGGCAGCTCTGTTGGAGAACTTAGAAACATCTAAAAGTTGTTTCACAACAGAAAGGAAGTCCTCCTGTTTATCCTTAGGGATAAGGGAGGCAAAATGCCGTACTTTCTTGGCAAGTTCCCCTAGGAACATGCCCATATAGAGGCTGTAGGAATTAATCCTGGCTATAAGCATACTAGCCTGGAAGATTTTCCTACCAAAAGAGTCCAGTGTCTTACATTCCCTTCCTGGAGGTGTAGAAGAGTGCCTTTTAGTACTCTTGATCTTTTTCATTGCAGACTTTACCACAATGGAGTGGTGAGGCAATTGAGTTTTCTGAAAACCAGGAGAAGGAGGGACCCGATACATGGTGTCCAACCTACGGGAATAAGGAGACAGAGTTAAAGGGTTCTCCCAGAAATCCATCAATTGTTCCTGAAGGATTTCATGGATAGGCAGAGTAACTGCTTCTTTAGGAGACTTAGAGTATCCTAAAATATCCAATCTTTTTGACCTTGGTTCCCTTTCAGAGGAGGTAGTGATAGAAAGGCCTTTAGCCATTTCTAAAATAAAGTCCTGAAAGGACAAATCCTCTGGAGGAGACATTCTCCTTTTTGGAGAAGAAGGTTCCTCAGGAAGGTCAAGGGAGAGCTCTGCAGACTCATCAGAGGAGACAAAATCCTCAGAGGAATCGGTGTATTCTCTAGTTTCCTCCAACGCACGATACGCATACCGATCGGTATCGACATCGGGCGTACCGGGTATGGAAGCGGTATGGAGCGAAAGCCCATACGGTACCGATTTGCGTTTAGAAGAGGAAGGCCTGGGTTCCGGCATGGCGGACGATACCGGAACCGGGCCCGGAACCGCTGGAAGCGGTACCGATGGCGTTGCAGCTTTAATGAAAGCCATGACGGCCTGCTGCATGGATTGGACAGTATTGCCCATAGACGCCACGGCTGCCTGGATGTCGGTACCGGTATGGGCCGGTACCCCAGAGCAGTCCAACAGGTGATCTGTCGAGGCCGTGCCATCGATGTCAACCTGTAGCCCCTGTATTGGCGTTTTGGAAGGTAGGGCTTCCCGCCGGGGCTGTTTGGCTGGGGCAGGGTCCTCAAAACTAAGAGCCTCTCGATGCTTTGAAGGAGATTTGCTCTTTGAGGACTTGCCCACAGAAGGTTTGGTTACCTGAGATCCATCCGGGGATGATGACCTGGATGACTGTGATGTTGGATTCTCTGAAGCAAACAGCACATGGAATTTGTTGGCCCGGTTCTGCAGCCCACGCTTAGACATTTGGGAGCAGGAAGGGCAGTCCGGAATGGAGTGGTCAGGCCCCAAACATTTAAGACACCATTCATGGGTGTCTGTGACTGATATTACAGCAGTACACTTGGTACACTTCTTAAATCCAGGGGCTGGCTTCTCCATGTGGAGAATTAAAGTAGGCCTGAAGGCCTAACTGAAGTGACCAAGTGCTGAAAAAATAATAAAAGAAAATAATTTTTTAAGAAAGAAAAAGGAAGACCGGCGATACCGGTATCGGTATGGGAAGGCAGGTACGCGGTCTAAAGAAACAAAACAAAAAAACTACAATTTCTTCAGCGGTGACAGGATACACGACCTGCTGGCTCCGCGGAAAAAGAGAAACTGAGGAGAGCTGTTCAGGAAGGCGGGAAGGCAGTGCGCATGTGCAGTGGGAGGTCCCAAAAGCTTCCATTCTAGGAAGCTGGGGAGCTTTCCCGCGCAGGCTCCGTCGGTACCGACGTACCCATATGTGAGGACTTATTCCTGCTTGTTCCTGGAGATACATACTTACAAATACCCAAACATTTTTCTTCTAGTTTCTATCCCCTCCCAACTTCAGTCACTACAGCAATAGGGTGCCATGCACCACAGTTTCTCCTGGAATCCTGCAGTAATGGGCCAGAAATCCTAGACACTAGATGTCACCATTGCACAATGGCCTGGTCTCCCCCTCCCTTCCTCCCTCTCCCAAACATGGCTGTGAGCACTACTTCTGCAAGATTCTCAGCTGACCTAGGGAGCCGAAGAGCTGACCTGAGAATCAAACCCAGGTTCCTTTGCATGGCAGTGAAAAACACACCATTGAACCACTAGGCCAATTCCAAAGATTGCCTCTGTGCTAAATCAACATCATGCCTACCAAGGATACTAGGGCATCCCTGGCTCCTTTAGAGTGACCTTAGAGCTTGCTTTCTGGCCTTACAAAAACTCAGCGAGAATCCTTCTCACTTCCATCAGCTCAGCACTATTGCCGAGAGGAATGCAGAAAAGCTCATTCCAGGGAATGTGGGCTTTACAGAGAGCAGGGCATAAGTGCTGAGGCAAGGAATTCAGCAAGGCATTAAGCACAAGTGTGAAAACCAGAGGTGAGGATGGTAAAGCAGCCAGACTTCATTTGTTTGGTGGCACACTAAGACTCATCTGGTACCCTCAAGAGTATTTAAGCATCTTACCCTGCAATATCCAAGTTCTTCTGAAACACACACACACACTTCCCAAGACATTGGAAGATAATTACAATAGATAGAAGCTGCTGTTCTGCCAAAAAAAAAATCCACACAAACTTCATCCCATCACATGTAAGTCAGCAAGGCTTAAAGTTGTGGTCCACCAACTCCTTCAGTAGCTGACGGTGCAGACATGGGAAGTCCGGATACCCAAGACGATCCAGCCGTTCGATTTTCCCTTAGAAGCCTGGAACAGCAGCGCTAGTTATAGATGCTCAGAAGAGACTCTGGCCACCCTACCTTCTCACACACCTTGCAGCTTCTCCTCCAGGAAAAGTCTGAGCCCTTAAAACAGATCTATATGCCTGCAGACCATAAAGACTTTTGCTAGTAGAAAATGAGCCACAAGTAGTCTCCAATGAGGAGCACGAAACAGGACTGCGGAAAAAAATGATAGGGCTATGTGTCTGCTTTCCACCAATGAGTCCTCTTTACATATGTACCGCACATGAACCCCAGTGACACCCTCCTAACAAAGAGCAAACATCCCATCATCACCAGCCAGAAACATCTTTTATTTTAATATTTAAAGGAAACGGATAACAAAGGAAAATGCACAGCTGAATTAGTGCAAAAATATATTATATATAATCTTGGTAGGATCATTGGTAGGGAGGTTTATTTTATTTTAATTCATGTTAACTTAGTTATCCCCCCTTCTCATACACTATCCAGTTCAGTTAGTCAAAATTACTCTGCCTCCCTGCTGCAGCCACTGGACTCGGGAGGAGCGTACAAGGGTTGGACAGCAAATCGCCTATATGTGTTTAAACACACACAGACACATTAGTAGCAGCATAATGAACGCTTGTCGTCATCTTCCACAAATCCATCATTGAAATAACATACAGATTTGCACTCTGCTGATTAGAAATGGCTTCTCTGTTTATCTTGCCATTATGCATAATTATTTCATATCTGGGAAAGAGAACAGTATACAAGAAAACACAAGATGCATTCCTGTAAATACCAGCAAACACCGGGTACAAATTTGTGTGTGCAAGAAAACACCAGACGAGCATCCGCATATACCAGAAAGTGGTAGGTGCACATGTACATGTGCAAGAAAACACTGGGGGCACCTCTGTATATACCAGAAAGCACCAGGTGCCCCATATCTCTGGGAGCATTATCTGCGTGTGCATGAAGACAGAGCGCAGGTCTGCGTGTGCACGTTTGCATGTGCAAGAGAACACCAGGTGCACGTCTGCATGCTCATGAAAACATTAGGGGTACATCAGTGCATGTATAAATTTGGCATGAGCATGTGTTCCCGAGTATGAGTAGGTAGGGAATAAGAGAGTCGATTGATGCCAACAAAGTTTTCTGGGAAGCCTTAGGAGAGAGAATCAGCAGGAAACCAATTTTCCATTGGCTGCCCCTTTACATTGGTCAGTTTTTCTCGTTGATAGTAGTGCTCCTAGGAGCCGCCATACTCCCAAATCCCCACAGGAGTTAGGGAACTATAAACGTGGCCAGCACAGGATCCCATCTGTTTGGGCTCTTGGAATAAGACTTTTATAGGCAAAACTCTCATTATCTACAAGCCCAAGAGCAGAGGCATTATAGCAGTCCTCACTGGGAATGAATTGGAACCAGTACCAGAACCGCCAAATGCCAAAAAAAAATAACCAGGCTCAGAAAAACAGCAATAACCCATCTTTTTCCCCAATTAAAACAGCAGTAATTTCACACAATTGGTTGTGAGGGGAATAACTTTTTTCCTTTTAAGTATCACCATAACTTATGAGTAAAAAGCAGCAAGATCCTTGTTTTCTTCTTCTGATCTCATGCCTGGCCCAACACAGACCATCCCAACAGGAAATTGGTGGGATCTTTGGCTCCATAAAGCAAAGCAAAGAGCATGGTAGGCAACAGTGAGAGAGAGCAGGCTGCACTGGGAGTTGGAAGAGACAACCCCCTGCTCTGCCATTTACCAGCAGCGAGGAGCCAGGGGCAAGGATCCTGTTCGATTCCACATTCAGCTACCTGGTCTGGATCCCAACAGGGCAAGTTCTTCCGGATGAATAAGGCTCTGCTACTGGACAGTAGGGCCATGGAGGAATGGCAGACTTCTGTCCCCTTGGAAAGACACATTTGAGGCAGCTGCAGATGGGGCCCTGGTGCTCTCATTGCCCAGCTCCTGCTGCTATGCGGTGGCTTCAGAGGCATTTGGTTCAGTATCACTATCACTCAGGTAGCTCTTGGCTGAGTATTTTGATCGGGAGGTGATTTCCAAGCCATCCCGCTCCTCCCCTTCAGTCCTGGAGTAGCTGGAGGGCTTACGGTAAACTGGAGGGCTGCAGAAACACAGAAGAAGAGAGAGCATATGTAATACCATCAGGCTCTGTTTTGCCCCTTCCAAACCCCATTGCATATCCTGAAACCAGGCTATAGCAACTTGCATGCCAGACCCTCTTATTTCACAGACACAAAGATATTAGGCACTCTAGGCAAACCTTTAGTCGTGCATCAATTGACTTTCAAGTACATGCGGCCCCCCCCCACGTGTTATAATGCTAATTAAACTTACCATTATCAATTTTTCAATTTATTTGCACAATGCTGCACATCATAACAAAATATTAAGCTGTTTACAACAGATAAAAAAACAATAAAATCTCATTAAACCCTAAACCCTTCCGCCATACCTTCTAACCCTGCATCCAGACACCATAGTACACCATCCTCCCATGCCCTCTTCCCACAAAACAAGACAAAGCTCGATTCCCTATTTCTCATGCCCCCCAAAGCAACCAAAAACCCAAACTAAAAACTACCTAACATTCCATGAGCGCTTGATTAAAAAGCCACGCCTTCAAACATTTACAAAATGGTCATCCCAACATCTCCCCTCCCAGAATGGTCCTGTCAAAAGACATAATTGCAAATCATACTTTTAAATATTAAACCTTGATATGTATTTTACAGATAACAGCACATCTATGTGAGCAATCCAAAAAGGCAACCATTTTATAAAGGCAACATAAGCACCTAGGCGCATTTATAAAATATGCACCCAGAACCTATCCTGACAGCTGGCAAATAGCAACTCATGTAATGAGACGTGCTCCCAAGTTGATGTAAATGTGTACATGCGCTCTAAGCGAAGATCCACTGGCTAGGTCACCAGGATTCAGCATCGACTCGATGGTACACACGGCATCACTCTAAGCGCACACTCGCATGTCTTATAAAATACACATACACATCACAACTCCGCCTCAGCGCCACGCAAACTGTGCCCAGGGAATGCCTAGAAGCAGATGCCCACCGTCCACGCATCTTCCTTTTCCACGTGGACGTAGTCACATGATTTTATAAAATCCCCTTTTCGCTATGTAAAACAAGAGTTATACATGGAAAAAGCTTTTATGAAATGACCCCCAATGAGGGCAATTTCCAAAAGCAAATGTATGGGGAAATGGACTATTTGAAAAGTGCCCCTCTGTGACGACTCTGCGAGTTAGTGCATCTGTCAAGGATCTGTTGCTTTGTTTGGACTGTAGTTGCTCTTTGCTACATCCAAGCAGCTGTCCTCCTAAGTAACCACCAAATTTACCTAATGGTTAAGCCAGCTCGGATATAATGCCACTAAGGGAAGCCCTAACTGCCCCGTGCCAAAGCTTGTGGTAAAAATGCTAGACTGCTCTTAGGGGAAAAGATTTCCCACTGAGTCAGAGGTGCATAAAAGAAAATGTTTAATACATCTAGGACCTAACAACGTGAATGAACAACCACCTGAACATCTCCTGCCGCTCTCAGTTATTGCTGACGCACCAGAGAGGGCAAAGCAGTTTTATCCTGATTTCACTGGTCAACAAATTTTTACAAAAGTCATGTTACTGAAATAAAAATAGTCATTTCTTATCAATTTTTATATGCTGAACACGAATATGACAATGAAATTGCAAAGTTGGCTCTAGTTTTTTTGTAATCTACAAGAATTAATGTTTACATCACGAAATGTATGTCAATAGTAAATATAATAGGCCTTCGGTTAATACCTGTAAAAAAACAAATCATAGACGACTACTTAGATATTTTCCCCTGTCTCTTATACAGCTGTTTGGGAGCTTCTCTGGGGAATGTCCAGCAGTAGTTAGCCAGCATTGTAGTGGACCATTTTCCCTGGTATCTTTGCTCCATCGTTGCGATATCCTGGTGAAAATGTTTGCCCTGTTCATCACTAACCATACCACAGTTGTCAGGAAAGAAATTGAGATGGGAATCAAGGAAATGGATCTTTAGAGACATATTGCAGCCAAGTTTCTGATACTGCATCAGCATGTCTTCTACTAGTTCCTTGTAGTTTTCTGCCCTAACATTCCCGAGAAAGTTTGTTGACACTAGGCAAAAAGCATGCCATGCTTGTTTCGCATCACCCTGCAGCAAGTTGTTGAACCGGTCATCTCTAAAGAGCTCTCGAATCTGAGGACCCACAAAAACTCCCTCTTTAATCTTTGCTTCGCTGAGTCGAGGGAATTTTTCATGCAGGTATCGGAAAGCTGGCGAAGTGCGGTCCATGGCTTTCACAAAGTTTTTCATCAAACCTAGTTTGATGTGAAGGGGTGGTAGCAGGATTTTGAGAGCCTCAACCAGAGCTGGGTGCTGGATATTCTTCTCTCCAACTGTTACATTTTGTCTGCGATTCCATTCCTTCCACAAGTAGTGCCAATACCTTGCTTGGCTATCCCACTCACATAAGAAACACATGTATTTTATATATCCCTGCTGCAGTCCCATTAAAAGGGCAACTACCTTTAAGTCACCACAGAGGTGACAGCTGTACTTGTTATAGTTAATGGAAGTCAGTAGATGCTTTAAGTTATCGTATCTCTCTTTCATGTGGACGGCATGCGTAACTGGAATAGAGGAAGACGGTTTCCATTGTTCAAAGGCACAGCCTTCAGACTCAGTTTCGAAGAGTCTATAAATAGTCTCCAGTCTTGTGGGGGTCATGAGCGATTTTTAAGGCATTCATGAGGCTTTCAATATCGGAACAGAATACCAGATTACTTTCCTTTCCGACTGCGTATAGTACACTGCCAACGTCAGATGGCTTCAGCAGCCGTCTGGCAGTAGTATTGCATTGCATCAGAAAATGATGCAATCAACTCTGGATGATGTGTGCATGCTGGTATTATGCAATGTGATGCAATATTACATCATTCAAGGCTTATTTGGGATGTTGTTTATGTCCTACTGGATAAATTTGCACGGAGAAACGTCAAAAATGAACTACATGCAATATCTTCAAAACGAGAGCCAATAAATTTTTTTTAATGTTATATTCGTGTTCAGCTCACCAAGATACTACAGATTAGGGCCTTTTAAAATCAGTAAAAATTTCAATGTTGACTAGTGTTTCTTAGAAGGTTAGGAGCCGGGCTGCTGTGGGACAATTCCACACAGGTTCTCCTTAATCAATTTTTTTGGTGTTTAGACTAGTCCACATAAAATGTTCTTTGCAAGGCTGCACAATGTCAGCATAGTAACTTGACGGAGATATGCTAAATCCCCCTTGCCATCATGAATTTCTTTCATAAAATAATTTTTTCATTCCCACATACAAAGGTCTCTGTCATTTTCCTCATCTACCCCTGCTGTGGGCTTGGCCCTTCTATGTGGGATACAGGTTCTTGCTGCCTATTTTATTTAACAGTTTTTTATATTGTTCTATCCTTCACTCTGAGCCTATGTCGTCACGTTCTGCTGGCTGATTTCAGTGGTTCAAGGAATAAGCCATTTTTAATTCATTAGATAGCAGAAGCAGTAGTAAAATGAATGATCCGTAACTCTCTAGAATTGTGAAATGTGTATACAAAATACGTATATAACTCTGAAGTGACATAGACAAGACAGCTCCTCTCATATTACACACTATCTCCTGGACAAATACCTGAATTTTTAATAAGATGAGAATTGTCCAATGACACAAAAAGGATTTCTCTACCTGAATAACCCATGCAATTATCTGTACCAGCTGCATGGTCCAAACACTGTCCACAAGAAACAGAAAAGCTGTAAGAGGATGACCCATCTTTATTACACTTCCTCTTTCCTTCACCAGTCATTCATCATTTCTGAGGCAAAGACAGTCCTGGGCTGTATTCCACAGAAATGCAAGTGAACAGGTACTGAAGGGTGCAGCATTTGCAGAAGAGACAAAGTGGTAACACATCAAAAAGTGTGTATGGGCAAAACCAAGAATGATGGAAAAGTGTAAAATCTACCTATTGTGGGAACATCACCAACCAATATCAATTCAATAAAACATATTATAATTACAAATCAAAGCAAGGGTTTTTTTTTTAATCAAAAGTTACCTTTGGGTTTATTGCTCTTTGTATGTTTTTCAATAAATGGAATGGTGGAAAGAATTACTAAACTCTCCAAAAAAGGGATTGAAAAATTACCAGTTTGGATTTGAAAAGAAAACACGACTCTCGAAAGAATTTAAAACAAAACAAAACAAAAATAAAAGACCATAGGATCAGTATTTTCAGAGAATCAGGCCTCCAAAAAGATTACCATTGCTTTCCTTGAGAAATTGTTAGAAGCTGTAGCATGCTGACAACCAGTTCACTTTAAAAGCACCCCCCCTCACCCCCCCCCCAACCAAGCAACACAAGCAGATAGAGACAAGGAAAATAACTGAAGCAGCTGATACAAAATGGTGGCAACATTCCTTCAAAGTCATCTCTCCAACACTTCTGAATTCCTCCCCCACCTACTAGAAAGCCCCCAAACCCCACACACTAACACCCACTTCACCCGCACCCACCTCAAAACCCCCAAACCTCACCCTCACCCACTCCACAACAGCATCTCCCACACACTAACTATGCATAGCTTACACCTACACCCCTACACACCCCCATACTTGAATACACACACTTCACACCCCTCACTCCCATCCCATCCCATCCCACATGCATATTCCCCCCAGCACAAAAATACACTTGCCCCAGAACAATCATATGGCCTACATTTAGTTCATTCATACAAGGACAAGGGAAATAATTTACATAGCTTCTCAATGAGTACACCCTTACACAGAAAATTCAGACACAGTGTTATATATGTACACCTACCCCAACCACACTTAGTATACGCCCTATACACCCCCTCAAAAAATACACACCTCACACCCCCAGCTTAACAATCCTATCCCACATTACACACGCACACATCCACGCAACCCCCACACAACCATCCAACCTATGTAAACACCTCCCCCACATTCCCTTTGCAACCACACCCATTCTCAAACATATAGTCATGTCTCCAAAAACACACTCCATATCTCTTATACACTCATGACACTTATGAAACTCCACCCACTCACATAACCCCCTATCAATTCAAAAACATAACATCCCACACATCCATCCCAGATACATACCACCATGCTACATGCAGTTCTGTACCCCCCACATACTTCGCTCACATGAACACAACACTCCCTTCCCATGCACACAAACCTCCCACACAAACCATCCTCATCTATAAGCTCACCCCTCCATATATCCACATACTCCTCACTTTCTACAAATCTATGTTGAAGTACATTACGGAATCCACGCATGCTTTCCCTATTTGTATGTTGAATTGAATGTTTTCATTTGTAAGGATTATGTTTTCTGACTTGATCATCTTAAATATATTTGGTTTTCACTTTAGACAGATTTGACATTTTTACCACCATTTTGTCTAGCCACTGTCTTGACTCTATCCTGCATGGTAGACTTTGTTCACCTCTAGCTTGGGCAATTTCTTTGATTGATTGCCCAAAGAATCAGATCAGGGATTGATGTGGGATGTGGTACACTGAGCGATCAATCAGATATTAGTGTGGATTAAATGTATAAGAAATATACAAAGCTGCAGGTCTCAAATACATTTAAGCAAACAACTGGCCCTCTGTATAATTAAATATATGTACGATATAACTTCCACACATATGTATACATGTATTTATTTGCTAAAATTTACAGCCTGCCAATCAAAAACATCTTGGCAGGTACCATTTGAAATAATCTGGCATGTACACATCACCAGACAAAACACTATAATGGAATGAAACTCTAAACATCAAGTAAAAAGACCAAGAGCAGAATTAAACAAATGTGTCTTGAGCAGCTTCCTAAGTTTAACAAACCGAACTCAAGCAGAAGCAAATTGCAAGACTGAAAACCTGCCACAAGGGTAAATCTAAATGAAGGTATGTCCAGAAGCATCTGCTGCGATGAACAAAAAGACAGACCCAGATAATATCAAATTAAAGCCACAGCCAGCCACGAAGAGCCTTAGAGACAATAATCACAAACTTAAACAGGTGATGATGATGAACCCGAAGCCAATGAAGCGAACACAAGCTTGGAGCAATATGATTTTGCCACAGGCAACCAATAATGAGCCATATGGCAACATTCTGAATAAGCCACAGGGCCTTCAAGGAAGCTACCAGCAACCCAAAGTAGATGGTATTACAACACTCAAGAACAGGCAATACCATAACTTGCGATGCTGACCAAAAATCAGAAGATTTGATCAATGGTTTCAGCCTCTGCAGAAGGAACTTAGAAAAGGTTGAGGCAACCTCCCACTTAATCTGAAATGTCAGTTAGAGTCAATTGAGAACCCAAAGGAATACCCAAATGCAATATCTTAGAGTACAAGGGCAAAGCAAAATCCTTCACTATCAACTCAGATGAAGCCCAAAAACTGGGAACTTCATATGGCATGCATTGTTACGTTTCAAACTGTGGGCAATCATGCAATCAGAAATGCAGCATAGGCCCTCAAGTTGCCAGCGTTTGGGCTTGCAGCTCTCAGAGCAGATTGCAGCACTCCCCTGATGCAGCTAGTTCCAGCGAAACCATGCTCAGAAGTCTTGGAGGCTTGCTTTCTTGGTTAAATAGAAACTAAGTCGTTTCATGCTTGACTGCAAGTCGGTATAAGGGGCGTGTCAGTGCTCCCCGTGAAGTGTCCTCTCTGCATTCAAGATGAGCAAAATATTTCTTCAAATCGTATTTTGAGGCTCCTCCTTCACAAATTGAGTTCTGAGATGGCACGCATTTAACAGGACTTTGATATTTGGACGAAACATCAGTGGACAATGATAAACTTGGTGGTATGGTATTTTTCTACTATTTAAAATGACTTAAGTTTGAGCCCTACATTATTAGAATATGGTACATTAGCTTTATAATTATGATTAGCTATATGGACATTATGGGGGGCCTTGGACGTCTGAAAACAGGCATAGATATGTCCAAAGCATGAGATGTCTCCAGAGACATTTTAGAAGCAGAGTCTGTGGACATCCCCAGCATGAGCACGTCCAAGTCGGAACGGGGACATGGTGGAGGCATAGCCGGAGTGTTCCTATGAACCTGGACAACACTGCCTGATCTCAGAAACGTCTAGACTAGCGTCTAAGGTTTTACCTTCTCCAGCACAAATAGGCATTGGGAAAGTGCTTGTTTGGGTAATAAAACATCCAGAGGGTGTAGGGAAGATAGCACGCCACAATCCACAATACTCTGCACAATCACAATGATAGCAGCAGTGGGGTTTGAACTCTGTCTTCCCTGGTTCTAGCCCACTACTCAGGGACGGCCCAAGGGTGCTGCAGGGCCATGTGTGGAGACTCATTGTGGGGTAGAATTTGCATATCCACTGGACTTCATTTTCATAAATTTAATTTGTTTTATTTTAAAATGTATATGTTGCCCATCTCAAATTTAAGGCGGCTTTCAAAGCAGCCATTCACAAACCTCTTTTTTTTCTCCTGGCAATGACTTAGGGGCATGTTTACTAAATATTAATGTGCGTTAAGTGCCACTGTGCCAATAGAAATAAATGGGTGTTCCTGCACTTAACATTTGTGAATGCTGATTAACTTTTAGTAAACATGCCTCTTAATGAGTGCCTGAATACCATTTGCATGGGCAGCGAGGATAAGGAAAGGCTACCAGATTTCTATATTATTATACTCCAGTGCCAACTGCCAAGCACATTAGGAAGTACTATAAACCCTGCCCATTAGAACCCATAGCAAGCCTGCTGTATCATAAAGCAAGACCAGGACTCACAAAGCACCAAACCCTATCTATCAAAAGGCAACACTGCAAATATTAATCCAATACATCTCAGATAATACCAATACATCTCCTACTGGTGACAGAGAACAAGTGGCACTGTCAAATAGAAACTACATGAACAGAATACCTCAGCTCGGTTACACATGCAGAACATAGACCGTCACCAAACAAAGAACAAGGGATCACAATTTAGAAATAGGAAGACAATAATTAAATTGGGAACCCCAATTGCCAAACTTGGAATGTACAACAACACTGGAGAAATAAAACTATTAATTAATTTCCTCTTGTACTAAACAAAACACAAAGACGTTAGCAATGCACATTTCACAGAGCTGACATATTCCAGTTAATAAATTCAAAATGAAAACGTATTTTTCTATCTTTTGTTGTTTGGGCAATTTATTTTTCAGTTGCTCCAGTCACTTTCTTCTGGTTTCTTCATGTCTTCTACCAACTCTCCATTTTCTGCTGTCCATTTGTCCTTTCTTCTCTCGTCTAGTGTTTTCCCATTCTCTCTCTACATCTGCTTTAACATACTGATCTTTCCTCTTTTGCTCTTTTCTCTGTTTCTTTCTTTGTTCCTTTTTCATTCACTCAAATTTCACCCTTCCATCCTCAATCCCCACTTACTCTCCCAATACCCGGCCACTCATAAATTTTTCTTCCCTCCCACACAAAATCTTTTCTCCTCTCCATCCTCACTCCCCCAGCCCCATCCCCTTCACTGAGTCTGGTGGCTGTATTCTTGTGGAGCCCGCTGGCGCCCTCAGTGCCGGGAAACACGAAATGCCCTTTAACATCCAGCGTGCCAGCAGGATCCACGAGAACACAGCCACCGGACTCAGTGAAGGAAAATCCCGCTCTTCAGTCTGGCGGCTATGCAGAGGTGAGCCGGGGCTTTTGCCCTCCCCAGCTTCCTCTGAAGCCAGCCCTGCAAATGATCGAGACTCGGGAGCTGAACACCATGTGCGGCATGTTGGCGCGGCAGCCCCTGAAGTGCAGGGCCCTGTGCAAACATTCCAGCACAATGGACGGGCCGGCCCTACCACTATTCTTACTATTAGGCTATTCCTAGACATCCGCTATCTGGAATACGATTCTGGGGATGTCTATGTAGACATCTCTGCAGATGTCCGTATCGGGCACGTCTGCATTTATGAAATGGTGTCTGAGCTTGGACATCCCGGATTGCACTTGGATATCATTTGTAAAATTCAATTTCACATGTTATATAAGATTATGGATATGACTATGGTCTAAACAGAGTATGGACAATATTAATTAAGCTTAAGCAATTGAAAACATTTCTGAAAAAAAAAAACCTACTTTAAAGTTGTTTTGAGGAATTTGATTAAATATGCTTTTGAGCATTTCATGCCTTTTTTTGATTAACTGGATGTGGTTATATATTTCAATTTTTATTCTTCATAAATAGTTAAAATTAAATAAATCCAAATGATTTTTAATTGAAGTTCATATTCAAAGAAAACATTTTTTAGTGGATCTATTTTTTTTTTGTTTTATAAAAAATTCTTTTGCCATGTATATTTATATTTTTTGGTCAGTGACTATATTGAAGTCACATTCTTGTTTATTTAAAATTGTTATTGTTTATTATTTATTAAAAACTTGATATACCGCCCTTAACATCAGAGTGGTTTACAATCAGAATACAATAAAATCCTGCAATGCAATGTGTGCCTTCGAGTCAATCCTGACTCCTGGCGACCCAGAAGCTCCTGGGTTTTCTTGGCAGTGTCACCGGAAGTAGATTGTCAGGCCTTTCTTCCGAGGCAGTGGAGGGTTAAGTAACTTGCCCAAGGCCACAAGGAGTGCTAGTGGGAATTGAACCCTGGTTACTTGGTTACCAAGCCAGTGTTCTAACCACTAGGCTACTCCTCCACTCTAAAATCCTAAAGGGGGAAAAAACTTCAATTAATGGATAGGAAAGCAGCATTCACATCTACACAGTAGAACGAGTCATCGGGGGAGGATAAGGGGGAAGAGAGGTGTAGGGGGATGCAGGCTACACAGCAAAGAGGTGGACTGGTCAAAGGTGATAAGAAACAGATGAGCTTTCAGGGAGGATTTCAATTTTTTGAAGTGGGGTTCCAGTTGTAATTCAGAGGGTAGGCTATTCCAAAGATGAGGAGCAAGGAAATAAAAGGTTGATTGACATGTAGACTCATACCTGGCTTGCAAAGAAAAAGACGGTTAGCATGGATAGAGCATAGTGCATGGGAGGGTGCATTTGGAATGATCAAGGATGAGAGGTAGCATGAGTGCCGGTGTGGAGAACTTTATTCAAAAGTCTTATGCTAAATCATACAAAATTACAGGGAGCCAGTGGAAACTATAAAGAAGAGGGCTGGTGTTACTAGATTTAGAAGCATGGACAAGTAAGCAGGCTGCGGTGTTTTGAACGTTTTCGAGTCTTATAAACATTAACAAAGTCCTGCAATTGTAGAAAGACCACCTGCTTCTTCAACTTGCCTAAAAACAGGCAAGTTGAAAATTGGTTGATAGTTATTTAAAGGCCATGGGATGAAGGACTTCTTAAGAAAAGACCTAATAGCCACTCATTTGAGAGAAGGGTGAAGCTTACCCTGATGTAATAAAGATTGAACCCTCCCCCCCCCCAATGAAAAAAAATATTGCAACCTCATCACTAACCAATAGAAAAAGGGTCAAGTGAGCACCAAGTGCAGCACCACATAGCATTCATAATCTTTCTTACACTCTATTCAGATACCTGGGTAAATAATAACTAAAGCACAGGAGTCCAACATCCCTGAAGGGGATCATCTAGAGTCTCAGGTTTAAAATTAACAAACACAGAACATAAAATAGAGATCCTTTCAGAAAGAAACATTGATGATCTAAATAGGGAGAGAGAGGCGGTATTGGGAATATGCAAGAGGTCCTTACCAGCTGCAAATAGATCACGAGGACAATTTAACAAAAACATTATCCTTGATTATATGGATTAAACCAGGGGTCACCAACCTGCGGCCCGCGGGCCGCATGCGGCCCACGAGGTCCCTTCGTGCGGCCCGCGAGGCTCTACCCTGGTTAACATTACGTGCAGCCCGCCAAGGATTCCCGCCATTGTATCTGCGGCCCGCGGCATGCTCGGCGGGTTCAACGGCACGTGACCGGTTTCACAAGAGCAGCGCAGTGTCATCTGTGAAGCCGGACTTTAAGCGTTTGTCTGCTAGCATGAATCATCAGCCATCTCATTAAATTCAATAAAGGTGATCAGCCATTGTTTTCATAATTTTGCGTTTGTTTTTTTTCGCGGGGGCGGGGAGAAAGGGGTGCGGCCCGCGAGGCTCCCGGTAGTCGGCTGTGCGGCCCGCGGCCCTCTGGAGGTTGGTGACCCCAGGATTAAACAAACGATACTCTTCCTCATCCGCTGCTTCATTCGTCTTCTGCCATAGATGTTCAATGTGCTGTAGGCATCTCTTAAGATCAACAAATACAGAGGAGAACTGAAACAGTCTACTGTATGTGAGCGTAATCAAGAAGCAAAAACCATCTGAGGCATGAATGGAATTATCCAAATCCCTAAATATACCAACTGACCAATGAGCAAGCATCATCCCCTAAATTAAAGGATATCCGTATAACTACAGATTCCACTTGGAAAGCAGGTCTGTGAACTGATGGTCTACCTTGATGGATTATAGACTTTCTGACCAGACTCAGGAGGAACTACAGACACTGGGAGATTAGCCGGTAAGAGAAAATTAAGCCCACCATGTGCCCCTTAGAATGCATAGCATCCGGATTATTTTGTGAAACCCCCAGGGAGGGTGCATATTCTGCAACCCCCCCTCCCCCATAAAACCCTCTCCACTTCAACAGTGCAAGACATCACATCCATATGTAGGTTAAAAATCACCCATTACAATCTCTATAAATCACAATTCAATACAAAAATCCATTAAAGAAAAGCTTACGAGAGTACAGGTATAATTGGCAAAAGGACAACAGCAGCAGACGTAGTCAACCATGTCTCCGTGATTGTGCATTGACCAACAAAACATTCAATTCTCTTCATTCATCAGATGCAACATTCTCAATTATTGGAACTGGTGACACCTGACATAAAAGTGAAGGTCCCCACTGCTGACAAGTCATAACGGGGGGAGGGGGGGGGGGAGAGGTGAGGCATGGCCATACTGGTCACACCCACAATAAGTGCAGAATTTTCCAGAAAATGAAACAGCAGTAACCAAACACACACTACTGGCACACAGCAAACTTCATTTAAAATGACTACTCCTGGCTATTAAACTTATTTGAGATATTCATATATATTTGATCCACATGACTATCAGATTCATTCATTTTGGGTGGATATGTTGAAGTTAATAGTATGTGGTGGCCAGAGGCAATGGCGTTGCCAGCTGCATAAATGCTTTAAAAAATGACTAGAGGCTGAACGGGATAAATCCGCACACAAAAATTATGATGTGGCCAAAGTTAACGGCACCACTTAGATATAGGGGGCCCGATATCTAAAAGCATTAACACAGTTAGCGGTCTTGCTGACCATGCTAATCCCCTTGATCAGTTAGTGCCGCTGAATGTCCATGGGTGCCACCGCTGCATGCTGGTTAGCATTAGGGCATTCCAGCGGGCACCACCCAGAGATAACCACATTGCGGTGAAAGTTAGGCATATTAAAGGTTGGCCTACATTTTGCCGCTGAAGCTAGCCAGACAGCATCCTGGATATTCAATGCCGGGGCCCGTATATAGTCTTGGCATGGACTATCCAGTTCTAAACTTCAGCAGCGGCAACTAGCCGCCACCGCTGAATATCGGGCCCATAACGTGTGTGTGATGTGGAACCAGTTAATAAGCAATGGTTATTCTTCAAATAGCCTCAGGATCAACAGACGCCATATGAAACTAATTTACATGTCTAAGTGGCAATATTCAGCCACTACGAGGAATTCTATATGGAGTGGCATACTTAATGAGCGTTACCGGCACCTCTTTTATAAAGTCAAATTCACGTGGATTTGATTTCATAGAACGTTAGCATTAGTGGCTGCTGACCTGTGTAAATTTAAGTCATGGTCGCTTAAATGATGATGCATGTTCCCTGTAAAGCACAGTTACTTACCTGTAACAGGTGATCTCTGGGAACAGCAGGAATAAGTCTTCACATATGGGTACGTCGGTACCGACGGAGTCTGCGCGGGAACGCTTCCCAGCGTCCAATCAAAGAGCTTTTGGAAGCATCCCACCACGCCTGCGTGATGCCTTCCCGCCTTTCCCAACTGCCTCTCCTCAGTTAAGTTTTAAAGCTCAGACAAAGAGAGAGAGAGAGGAAAGGAAAGATAGATAGAGATACAACTCCTGGGGAGGTGGGTGGGTTGTGAAGACTTATTCCTGCTGTTCCCAGAGATCACCTGTTACAGGTAAGTAACTGTGCTATCTCCAGGAACAAGCAGGAATGAGTCTTCACATATGGGGGACTCCCAAGAAGAGATGCCTGGAGTCCGAGCATGTCATAGGTTGGAACATGCTATCCCCCACAACACCAGGCATCCTGAGGATGGCGGGTAGGAGTTGAAGAAAGAAGATGCTGTGGAACAGCTAACCTAGCAAAGGACTGCAGAAAAGGAGTCCATGTGTGGATAATGATTGTTATCAATGATATTGCAAAGAATATTGCAAGATGGACCTCCGCTAACAGGATTTCATAGAAGTATGGAGGTTCATGGATCTACTGGGAAGCCAGTAGAGGAACTGTGAAGAGGACCTCACTGAAAAGTGGAGGTAATAAACCTGTAGGAAAAACAGAGGTCGTCAGAATCCTGAAAGGTAACAGGCACCCCTGGTAGGAAAAACTGGGGTAGTACAAAAACGGTGGGCCTTCAGCGAAAGCTGTATGGTAAAAACCAAATTCTTTTGGCGGCAGAGTAACTCTCTCTTGGGAGCAAAAAGAGAAAGGCTAACCGATTTGGACAAACAGGCAGAGTCCCTATGGGGAGAAAGGGTATGGGAACCCCTTGTATCCCAGGGTGAAGACAAATGCCTGAGGCGTTAAGCCTGTGATTAACTGAAGATCCACAATATCTCTCAACTGGGGTAAGGTAGGAGAGATATTAGGTACGGAGAGCTTCAGAGGTACCTAAACCCGATAGGTTATGGTATAAAAATTGTTGACTACCACAGGAGTGGTTGTGTGTGTAGAATCCCAAACCTGCTGAATAGCAGAGGTATGGGTAAAATTCCTCTGTCAGAAACAGATAGCTAAATGAGCATAGACAGTACGATAGATGAGTATGTGGAGACATATCTATCTATAATGAAATATCTTGACATATATATATATGAATAGACATATAAGAATATATCTATAGTGAGATATGGAAGGGCATAAAATACACACAAAGATAAATATGAATATATAGGCCTAAATATGGGTGTCTGCAATTAAACAGACAGAGATATGCCTACAGCATGGTATTCACATAGGACATGTAGAGAGGAAAGATTCATCTAATAACAAGGAGGTGCAACCTACTTGAGAAGATATATAGAGAATCTATTCCCCCTGGTTATGATCCGCAAGGATGGTAGCTAGTGAAATAACCAGGATGGTTATATGAAAACAGAGGATAATATCAATCTGTAGCCAGCAAGTCCTGAGTCGTCCAAGACTCTAGCATGGTAAGTAGAAAGAAGACAGATAAGGATGAGGTACCATGTTGACCTGCTTAAGGGTAAAAAGTATCATGCGTTCTTACCATGAGGACGAGCTGCAAGGAGAAAGAGCATATCCCCGATTGGGAATGCTATGGACCAAAGCAGAGAATTGGTAACTCCTTAAGCCTTTAGGTAAGAGAAGGCCTATATCCTTTATGGCAAAAGGGGATAGTAAAAGAAGGGAGAACCTTCTAGTTATGGGAGACATGACTGAAAAGCCTTTTCCAACCATCTAAGATAGCTGTTGGAGAAAAAAAAAACCATGCTCTCTAGCAAGGGCCCATAGTGGAAAGTTTCTCTGTAGAATTGCAGAGAGCATGATGCAGGAGAATGAGGAGATAGGACTGGCTGCTAGAGCCAGTATCTCAGTCCACTATGCTGCCAAATCCAGGGGAATGGAGATGGCAGAAATAGAAGACCAACCCAGAAACTTGTAGTGGGATAATTTCCAAGAGAGATGAAACACTGACTTGGAGCCACTACTAAGACCAGATAGAAAGTTAGAGGACGACAAATCTGGTTGTTTGTGGGCAAGAAGCAGTGGACCAAACATTAAGGCTCCTGCGTAGGCAGCTGCTAGCAAGACAGCAGAAAGGCTATTACTGTTTAAAAACCAGAAAGAACAGACAGAACAGGAGTAGAAAACTCTGGACATGTCTGATAAGCTGCCTTAAAGTAAATTTGAAACAGGGGAGGAAACTCAGGGAGGAAAACACCGCACTGGAAAGTGACAAACCTGGAGAGGCTGAAGAAAAACCCTCCAGCAGTAAGTAATTAGAACATAAGAACATAAGATATGCCATACTGGGTCAGACCAAGATCCATCAAGCCCAGTATTCTGTTTCCAACAGTGGCCAATCTAGGCCAATTCCGCTCTTACAGTGGTAAGAGGGTGAAGAGAATAGAGCTGAAGACGACTTACCAAGTAGTAAGTCTATAGAAAGGAAAAATACATGCTGGCACAGGAACTATCATTTGATAGTGGTCAGACCTCTTTCTCTGGCAGGAGAAGAGGAGAAACCTGTGACTTATAGGCATGAACATTCTGACAGCTCATAGAAAAAAAATAGATGTCCTTTGGAAAGAGATCCATGTGTAGGGGTTAGAATGAGTAATGGATTGCCTCTGTTGAGAAGAAGCAACTGTAGATTCTAACCCCAAAGATCACAGCATTTGATGATGACTGATCAGAAACCCTGCAGAGGCCGGGTTTGCTGAGCCTGGTGAGAGGTTGGATGCTTCAGACCAGGACGATGGCTCCCCTGTAGGGGAACATCTGTATGATGGGCAAGTGAGGAATAGAACCTTCTTCTCCTGTGGGAAGAAAGTTTGGTAGGACATTTCCTACTTACTGGGACAGAAGGTGGTGTAGAAGAACCCTTAGGAACAGGTAAATCAGTGGACAACTGAGTAACCTGACGTAAAGACTCCTTGTTGAAAAGATTGTCTCCAGTACAAGGAGTATGTCCCAGTCGTTGTTGTTCCCACTTGGCCAAATCTGAAGCTTGGAGCCAGGCTCTACGTCGTGCCCCTATAGCTATAGCAGAAGTCCTGCTAACAGACTCAAAAGAGTCTAGGGAAGCACGAGAAAGAAACCAAGAGATATTCTGGATATGCTTAAGCAGCGAGGAATAGTCTGTACTCCTGGAAACTGGAAGGAAAGGAGTCAAAAGATGTAAATGCTTTGTGACCTCCTCAAGAGAAAGACTCATATAAAAAATATATGAGAGAATTCTTGCAGAAAGCATAGATGTCTGGAAGGTTTGACGTCCAAAGGCATCTAGTGTCTTAGACTCACGACCTGGCGGATAAGAAGAGTGCTTTTTCTTACTCTTTATCTGCCTCATTGCTGATTCCACTACTACGGAATGATGAGGAAGTTGAGTCTTTTGAAACCCTGGAGAGGGGGGCACCTGATATAAGATCAGTTGCTCTGGGAGGTGGGGGGTACCCTTAAAGGTGTTTCCCACATTCCTAGAAGGAGATCCTGCAAGGAATGATGCAAAGGAAGCATTATGTTGTCCTTTGCTTTGGTAGAAACAGAGCCTTGTGCAGGATCATGTCCTGGGATAGGAATGGCAAGGGATCTTGCTATATCCAGGAGGAAACTCTGAAAAGAGGGATCCCCAACAGGAATCTCCCTTGGACAGGTTAGATCTAAAGAACTAGCCTGAGCACCCACAGAGTTATCCAGATATATAGAATTAGAAGATCCTGCAGGGTGTAGTGTGGAATGCTTAAGGGATGGTTGCTTGGACTGGTTGTCAGGAGCAGCAACCGTCCTTACCACATTGTCCATGCCAGGTATCGACTCCAAGCTTGGTATAGAATGGAGCGATGCTGTTGAAAAAAGCATGGTAGGAGTTTGCCACGATGCTACTGTGGATACTGGTACTGAACTCAATACCGGTACCGATGTCGGAGTCGGGCTCAACAAAGACATCGGAGTAGTCATCGGTGACACTTCAATCGGTACCGAGGGAACCGAAAACCTCCGGCTGCTATCCTCGGTACCTAGCCACCGGTATCGATCGGTGTCGGTACCAAAATCTATTGGTACCCAGTCTTCCAGACTAGAAATGGATTCCAAACTCGGCATCGAGGGCAAGGAGCCTGAGAAGCGAAGCATGGAAGGCACCGACTGTAAGGGTAATGAAGACATCGGTACCGACTTTGGTACCGTGTCCGATACCGGTGAATGAAGGTCTACCAGTGGCAACTCAAGCGGCCTCAGGGGAACCGAGAGTTGCGGATCCGAGCCATCGGAACCGAGCCTTCGGTACCGCCGGGAGACGGTACCAAGGCGAGTCGGTACCCAGTCCTCCAAACTGGAGATCGATTCCAGATTCGGCATCGAAGGAAGTGAGGCTGTCGATGCACATCTGGAGGGTACTGACGTCGGTGGCAGTATCGGTGTTGGAACCGAAAAGGGAAAGTCAATCTGGGACGTATCCATCGGTCCCGAAGGCACTGAGGAGGCCAGATGACGATCCCTGGTGAGGAGTGTTTCATCCAACACCAGTGCCGATGCAGGGGTATTGGTACCGCTCGAAGCGGATGCCACCACCGTGCACAGCTCAGGTATGTTCTGTGGGGGGTGAACCCCAAGAACAACCTGAAACCCCTTATTTGCTTTGGAGACCGAAGACTCCCGCCGGGGTTTTGAAGCCAGGAGGCCATCGAGGGCAAAGCTGGAGCTGTCTACATGCTGTGCAGGAGACGTACCACTCGAGGACTGGCTAGTCTTAACAGACTGTTTGTGGGTTACCTGAATCAAAGTGGAAGAAGAAGGGGACGGTGCCCCGAAGTTGGAGGGCAACCGTGTATCAAGGGATTCTCGATGTTGAAGATGTCTTCTCACCAAACTGTTGTCAGGACCCAAGCAGGTTAGACACCGACTTCGAGGGTCTAAAAATAAAGTTGTACCGCCACAATCTGAACATTTTGTGGAGAAAGTGCCTGGCGGTTCCATGAAGGAAAAATAGGGGAGGCCTGAAAGGCCTAAGACCCCGTGGGACACTATGAAGAAAAAATATCCCGTCGAAAAGGAAAATTTTACAAGAAAGAAAAGAAAAACACCGGCGGTACCGGTGGCGTTGAGAAGACAGCCGCGACCACAAGAAAACTAAAAATAAAAAATAAGAATTTTCTGCGGTGACAGGAGGACATCCTGCCGGCTCCGCGGAAAAACGAAAACTGAGGAGAGGCAGTTGGGAAAGGCGGGAAGGCAGCACGCAGGCGTGGTTGGATGCTTCCAAAAGCTCTTTGATTGGACGCTGGGAAGCGTTCCCGCGCAGACTCCGTCGGTACTGACGTACCCATATGTGAAGACTCATTCCTGCTTGTTCCTGGAGATAATAGTTATCTCCAAGTTATAATGCCCCGTTCAATGTAATTTCAGTTCGTTCATTGTAAACTGCACTGATGCAGAATAGCGCGGTATATAAGAGAATGTAAATAAATAAAATAAATAAATATCTTACGCATATATGCCCATATTCTGAAATTATGCATGTAAATTTACACTCCGTCCCTGTAAATTCCCACACTGAAAGCGCATGTGGATGGTCTCCGCATACATACTTACAAAATCACAGCTCTACAATTTGTGTGTGCAAGTGCTCACTTATGCATCCAAATCACAAATACCATGATTTAGGCACATAAAAGACATGTAAATGTGCATGGCTCTTTACAGAGTTACTCTTTAAATTTCTACATTAAATATCTAGGTGGGCATACAAAAAGCAGATATAACTTAAAATGTCTAATATGGATATTTCAACTTATTGTGAATATTCAGTGGTGCTACCTTAACCAGGCGTTCTCAACCCAATCCTCAGGACACACCTAGCCAGTCAGGTTTTCAGGATAACCACAATGAATATGCATGACAGAGATTTGCATGCACTGTGGTTATCCTGAAAACCTGACTGGCTACGTGTTTCCCTGAGGACTGAGTTGAGAACCCCTGACCTAAATACATGGAGTCACTTGACATGTGTATGAAATGGAACCATCTACAGTAAGTTAAACATTTCAAGTTACACAAATATTGATCATTGAGTTGATCGTCATAGTTTACTTGCTTTGTTTTCCAAATGACATTTAAATCTTATGACTTTATTCCACACAGAGGGTTGAGTAGCAGGGGAGTTCCTAAGATCAAAAACTAGGTTAGGATCTGGTTGAGTGAAAGACATAAGAACAAAAGATTTGTCATGTTGGATCAGATTCATGGTTCATTAAGCCCAGCTTCCTGTCTCCAACAGTGACCAATTCAAGTCATTTGGAAATATGCATCATATCTCAGTAGGAAAGTCTATTTCAAGTTGCTGACCTGCAGAAATGAGAGGTAGAGACAATTAAGTCTATTTGGCAAATCACAGTTAACGGCTCTGTCCTTCAGAAACTTGTCTACTTCTTTTAAGCCCTGTTACGCTACTAGTCTTAACCATATTAACAACAGTAAGTAATGGTAAATGGAGTTCACTCCTGAACGTCATCAATGTGTCATCATCACTGAAACACCTCAGGAATCAGTTTGTAGCTGAATTTGCTCAATATTTTCATAAGAGATAGTAAAATTGATTTAGAAAGAAAGGTTTTTATTCTTGCGCATGATACCAAGATCTTGTGAACACTTCAGATGGGAACGAAAAATGAGAAGTGACCCAGAGCTTGGCATCTAAGATTTAATGCAAAAATCACTGAATGCTGCACTTGGGGTGCAGGCATCTAAGTGAGCAATACACCATAGTGACCAGAAACTGATGGGCAGCACACAGGAGGTTGGGTAATCATGTCCAGTGATATCAAATTTGCAGTTGCCAGCATCTGAAGAACGGACAGAGAAGCATAAGCACCAAATGAATGGAGGTGCTAAGTTCTATGTTCAGGCTGTCAGGGAGACTTTACCTGCTTTTGGGTCATGAGCAACTTGCCATTAAAATCTACCACTATATCTATGGACTGAAGGGTTGCCAATGTAATGCCAATTTTTCAAAAAGATCTCTGGAATTATCCAGGAAATTATAGACCAGTGAGCTTTATACAGGCGCTGGGCAAAATGGTAGAAGCCAAGTGTTAATAATAGAAGTACTGGACTTATGATAGACATGATTTAATGGGGCAAAGTCAACACAGATCTGGCAAAAGGAAGTCATGAATTACTACTCTATTAGAATTTGTGAAGGTGAAATTAAACATGTGGGTAAGAGTGAGCTGACTGATGTAGCATATCTGGATTTTAAGGTGGCATTTGGTAAAACTATCCATGAGAGACTTCTCGGGAAATTAAAAAGTCATGGGTAGCAGGCAGTGCATTATAATGGATTGGGGAACTGGCTAAGATAGGAAACAAAGCAGGACTCCATAGTCAGTTTTCTCAGTGGAAGAAGGTAAACAGCGAAGTTCCCCAGGGGTCTATACTGGGACCAATGTTTATGATATTCATTATTTATCTGGAAAAAAGGAGCACTGAGATCAAAGTCGCAGATGCCACAAAGGTGGTCACTTTAGAAGCATTTACATGTGAGGATCGCACAAATGTGTAAATAGCAGCTTCATGGTTTGGGTGGGGTGTCAAAGTATACATCTATTTCCCATTTTGCAGTGGGAATACACATATTAAAGGGGCATCTTATAAATGACATCCAAGTGCAATTTCGGATGTCTAAGCCAGAACATCCAAAAAAGCAGGCACGTCCAAGTTCAGGTGCAGTTTCACAAATGTGGATGTGCCTGATATAGAGGTCTGTGGGGGGCATCTACAAAGACATCCTCAAAATAGTATTCCAGACCACAGATGTCCAAGAATAGCCTAATTGTCAGAGTAACCAGGGTTCAAATCCCACTGCTGCTATCATTGTGAATGTGCAGAATATTGAGGATAGTGGAGTTCCATCTTCTCTAGACCCTCTGGATGTTTTATGGCAAAAATGAGCATTTTTCCTGATGCCTATGCGTGGCTGGAGCAGGTAGAACCTTAGAAATGACTTGGGACATACAGGAAATTTCTGAGATTAGGTGATGACAATCAGGTTCTTGGGAATGCCCGGCCACACCTTCACCATGCCCCGGTTCAGACCTGGATGTCTACAGAACCGGTTTCCAAAATGTCTCTGAAGACATCTCCATGCTTTGGATGTCTCTATATCCATTTTCAGACATCTAAAGCATAAATAGGGCTTCTGAAATAATCTCCATAGTTTAATACATTTATGTTGACTTTTGCACTTGCTCCCAGGCACAAGTGAAAAGTAGGGCGCATAAAGAAAAATAATCATAATTATGGGGGGCAAGTTTTACGCTGCTTGCACAGCTGCTAAATCCATGGGTCCTTTTTGCCCATGGACTTTGCACCAATTTTCAGAGTTTAAGTGGACATAAGCACTTTTAACTTTGAAAATTGCCTAACGAAAAAGTATCTACAGGCATTTGGCCTTGCTTTTTCTGTGGGCATTTTTTTCAAAAATACACAGTATTTTTTGGAAATAAAGTCCATGGACTATTTCAAACTCTTGCTGCTGAAGGCAGAAGTACACGCATTATAGAACACACATACTTTTCCTTGCACACACCATGGAAATGGTTTGGAAAAACTGCTCTCCCTATGATGTATTCCATATTAGAAGTTCTCCTCAGTCAATGGATCTTAAACTCATTGTGGACAATGCACTGAAATCCTCTGTTCAGTGAGCAACAAAGGCCAAGAAAAGAAAAAAGAATGTTGGGGAATTATCTGGACAGGAACAGATAACAGAACTAGGAATATAACTACCACCTCTTATCAATTCATGGCGTGACTATACCTTGAGTTCTATGTGCAATTCTGGTCCCATCTGAAACAAAAAAAAGTTCAGGGCAAAAAAATGATAAAACGAATGAAACCACATCTTACAAATAAAGGCTCAACCGTTTGACAACAGACGGCGGGAGGAATATGACAGAGGTTTATAAAATTATGCGCGATACGGAACAAGTTTATAAGGAATGGCTATTTATTCTTTTAAATAGTACTGGGACCCAGGGATGCTTCATGAAACTGACTAGTAACAGATTTAAAATCAATTTAAGAATTTTTTTTTAGTCAACTTGCAATTATGCTGTGGAGTTTACTGCGAAAGAATGCAGTCAAGGCCAATAAAGCAGCTGAATTTAAAAAATGTGAATACGTTTCTGCAGGATTGGTCCATTAATTATTATTAGCCAGGTGAACTTGGCCATCTCCACCTCTTACTTCTGAGAAAGAGCAACATGGGATGAAATTTCCTATTTGGATATCCTCAGCATTTCCAAGTGATCCAGACTGGCCACTGTCAGAGACAAATGAGACTTGACAGACTATTGGTCTGACCAAGCTTGGCAATTCTTTTAACTATTTGGATCAAGATTTAAACTCTACAGTCAGAATTTTTTTAAACACCAGACACAACATTGAAATAAAATACATATATTCAGTGCTGTCATCTGAATAGTGGATGGTGCTGAGTAAAGGTAGAGAGCGCACAGCGCTACAGATACTTTGATAGCAGTGATATTCAGCTATTTTGCTGTCCTAAATGTATCCAGAAAGCAGAATGAATATCGTTGCTCTCTGCATAACTTGGTGCTCAGCTCCCAAAGCACTCCAGCACTATCCAGATAGTGCTCAAGTGGTCTCTAAGGATGATCAGTGGCACCAATAGGACTCAAAGTGCCATTGAAAATCCACGGATAGTGCTGTGTGATGGAGTCTATAGGGCGTTGCCTGCCCCTCTCCAAAGGGATTATCAACAGGCCCCTTTAAGAGCCTGTAGCCTAAAGTTCAAGGCTGGGAGGTCACGGCTCACAAGGAGAGGTTAAAAATGCAACAGGTTGCAGGAGGGAGAGAGGCCCATGGAGCCAGGCAGCCTTTCCAGGCAAGCCGTACTGAGGAAGAAACCTGTGCAAGGAAGGAATTTTAACTGGGCTGGAGGAAGGGCCAGGAGACCAACTTTGTGAAGGTTTAACTGGGTCTGAATAAAAACAAGTTTTGTTTTCCCTGAGCTGCTGTCTGTTTGGTGTTTAACAGAAAACATCTTCCTACCGCACTCCACACTAGTGGGACCTTTTCTACCACATGACTGAGAGCAAATCCATGTTCCTCCAGGGTTGGGCCTCCTACAAGAGGTGGGGGGGGGGGGGTGGAGTTGTTTGTTTTGTGGGCTAAGAGGGTTAGCCTCACCCTAGTTAGGGAGTTAAGAAAGTTTAGTCAGTGCCAGACAGGCAGCCTTTGTTTTGGCCACTAGACGTCACTAAAAATTTGTTGGAGCTGGAATACTGCAAGCTGCAGAAGAGGAAGCTATACTAGTGTTGCAAGAGAACAATGACAAGCCAGGATGGAGTGACTCCTCCAGAATCTGGCATATGGTCAACAATATGAGCAGCAGCTGCAACAATGTCAGCAGCAGTTTCAACATGTCCTGCTGGAAGGGCAACAATAGCGGCGGCAGAAGATACAGGATCTTATTCAAGTGCAGGGGGAGCTACAGAAGTGTTCCCTAGCTCAGTTGAGCCAGACCCTGCAAAGAAACTCCACCTTCCAGCGCAATTTCTTCTTAAAATGACGGCAGAAGATGAACCGCACCATTTCCCAGTGATCTTTAAACGAACCACCCACATGACTTGGCAGCCGGAGGCAACATTGACTACCTATTTGGGGAATCTTCTGACGGGCAATAGTGAGGCTGCATTCCAGGATGTCAACCCAGAGGGGTGAGCTACATATGCACCTGTCAAGGCCGCCATACTGGAATAGGCCAGTTGTAACCCAGATGCCTACCGCCAGCGATTCAGAAGGCGGGGGGGGGGGGGGGCGGGGAATTCCAGATAAAAGAGAGCCCTTAGAGGTTTCTCTGTTGGTTGCATGGAAGTGGCTGCAACTGGAGGGAAGGACCAGGCCAGAGATAGCCAGGATTGTGTTGCTGGACAGTTTTTGGAGGCCTTGAACGCCCCAATGAAACAGTGGATACGTCAGCACCCTAAGTTCACACTGAAGAGTGCACTGGAAATAGCTGAGTGATATTAAGAAGGCCTGGAGTGGAGGAGTAGCCTAGTGGTTACAGCAACAGCCTAGTATCCAAGGGATCAGAGTTCAATTCCCATTGGCACTCCTTGTGACCTTGGGCAAGTCACTTTACCCTCCACTGCCTTGGAAGAAAAGGCCTGGCAATCTACTTCCGGTCATACCTTGCCAAGAAAACCCAAGGGCTGCCGAGTCACCAGGAATCAGCACTGACTTGACTGTATGTAAAAAAAAAATAATAAAAAATTATGAAGCCTAGCTAGTGATTGAAACGAAAAGTGAAAATATCACAAGTCAGCCCAGGATGATGGAAGGAGAAGCCACAACAAATACTGGCTCCTTTGTTCTGACCCCCAGTCACATCATAAATGAAGGTTGGCCACAGTCACAACCCCTTCCCTGTTTTAGGTGTGAAGTTTAGGGACACTGCTTGGGAATGTCCTCTGGGTACGGAAGAACCCCTGGAGGTCAGCCTAACTACCCCAACGTTTGTGGACAGTCCCCACCCAGGGGCACGTTTGTGATTCTTTTGGCGCTCAAGGGGAACAGTCTCCCAACCTTGATAGATTCCATGAGTGTGCGGACCCTTATTCACTGGGAAAACGTAACCCGGTTTCAAATTGGCAATGCAAAAATGGTAACACTGGCTTGTGTGCATGGAGACCAGAGGCAGTATCCAAAGGCACAGGTCTCACTTAAGACTCCAGCAGGGCAAGTCATGTTCAAGGTCGTGGTGCTGCCCTGGCTCCTATATCCAGTGGTGAACGGCCAAGACTATCTAGACTTCGGAGCGATATGGGCCCAGCTGACTGAGGGCTCTGCTAAATTGGACCAGACGAATTCCCAAAGATCTTCCCTCTGGAAGATCTGGATCTACAGTATACAGAATGTCAAGACTCCCAAGCCTGTTAAAGTCCTGGAGTCAGCATCGCCAGAAAAAAAAAAACTACACTACAAACTGAATCTGGGGGCAGCAATGGGAGAGGAATCCAGGGAGGGAGAGCCTAGGGAAGAAACACCTGAGGAAAGCTCAGGACTCAGCAGTAGTGACCCAAATACAATTGTTCCCTTCCCAGAGTGGGGGCTGGAGGAAGACCCAGGGAGCTTCAGGAGGGCCCTGCTAGAGGATGAGTCACTTAAACATGTCCAAGAGGGGTTTTCTGAGGTAGATGGGGTTCCAGTAGGTAACAGAGTCCCCTGCAAGAACCTTCCCTTATTTTGAGCTAAAGAGGGATTTATTATACAGAGTAGCCGAAGGAACCCTAGAGAGAGTAGAATTGATAGTTCCCTGGCCCTATAGTCAGCAGGTGTTATCATTGGCTCATAGCCATTTATTAGGAGGACACCTGGGAGTGGAGCAAATACTAGAGCATGTTTTAGTCCAATTTTTCTGGCCTGAGGTCCATAAATGGTTGCCAGTTTCATAACTCTGCCAGAGTCCAACCTACCCTTCTAGTGCCTATGCCTTTTTTTTACATCTCTCTGTCGCAGGGAAAAGAAACCTAAGTGAAAAATTCAGGCAGTATGTGGATATGCATTTAAACTAGGAAAAGGGGGTGACGGATGTGGAAGGTCAACATCTGCATGCCACCCCCTGCAAAAGCAGAACATCATCAGAAACAGCCATACTCTTAAACCACACATCAAAAACAAGTGGGAAGAAATGGGCAGAATAAAATCAATGCAAAATACACACAAGCCAGGTAAATGCTGGAAAGCAATGAGCACAAATGCTCGAAGCTTAGCCAAAAAATTCCAGACCTGGAAGCCCTAATGGTGGAAACAGATTTGGACATCGTGGCCATTACGGAAACATGGTTTAATGAATCGCATGATTGGGATATAGCCATAGCTGGCTATAATCTATTCAGAAGAGACAGAGAAAATGGAAAAGGAGGAGGAGTAGCCTTGTATGTCAAAAGCAGTATTAAAGCTACTGAAATGCAGGGAACATGGGGAAAAGAAGAAGCGCTCTGGATTGCGTTGGAAAGAGGAGATGGCACTGTCATCCATATTGCTGTAGTCTACAGACCTCCGACTCAAATTGAAGAGAGAGATAACGAATTGATTATAGATATTGCCAAGATAGCAGCAAAGGGGGAAGCGATCATATTAGGTGACTTTAATCTACCTGATGTGGATTGGATTACTCCTTCTGCACATCTGGAAAGAAGCAAAAAAATTGTGGATGCTCTCCAAGATGCATTACTTAGACAAATGGTGGTGGAACCAACCAGGGAAAGCTCAACGCTGGATGTAGTGCTCACCAACAGAGATAGTGTGTCAGATGTCTGCGTGAGTGTCCCTGTGAGCAACAGCGACCATCACACGGTGTGGTTTGAGATAAAAGCCATGGTACAGGCCAATCATAGCAAGCTCAAAGTCCTAAACTTCAAAAACACTGACTTCAATAAAATGGCCGAGTACTTAAAGGAGGAGATGACGGGGTGGAAGAAGATAAGGGAAGTGGAATTGCAATGGACTAAACTAAAGGCGGCAATAAAAGGGGCAACAGATAAATATGTAAGAAAAATAAATAAAAACAAGAGGAGAAGGAAACCTATTTGGTTTTCCAAAGAGGTGGCTGCGCAAATAAAGGCAAAAAACACAGCTTTTTCAAAATTCAAAAGCTTGCAAACAGAAGAACACAGAAATGAATACAGGATCCAACTCAAAGAGTCTAAAAGAGTAATAAGGATAGCAAAATCAAAGGCAGAAGAAAAAATGGCTAAAGATGTTAAGGGTGGCAACAAAACTTTCTTCAGGTATATTCAGGAAAGGAAGAAGATCAGAGTTGGAATTGCAGGACTCAGAAGTGCTGGGAAAGAACTCGTGGAAAGTGACACTGAAAAAGCGAAATTGCTAAACAAATACTTCTGCTCTGTTTTTACTAAAGAAGATCCTGGAGATAGACCAGCTGTGACTCCCAAATATAAAAATAGGACTGAAGTAGATACCACACCATTCACAGAAGATGAGGTGTTAGAACAACTTGCTAAACTGAAAGTGGACAAAGCCATGGGACCAGATGGGATACATCCCAGGATACTGAAAGAGCTCAGAGAGGTTCTTGCAGGACCGTTAAAGGATGTCTTCAACAGATCCTTTATTTATTTATTTATTTAATTGGATTTTTATACCGCCTTATCATACAATCAAAGCGGTTTAACAAAAGAGAAAATTAGTAATAGTGAAAAAATCTGTGATAATATATACATAGTTTGTAAATATATGATTAAATGTCTTGGGAAAAGGTGCACTATATATATTGTGAGCTATACTATAAAGTGAGCTATTGTACAATGTATATATAAATAATTGCTTTCTTAAAAATTAATTAGTTAATTAATTAGTTGATTGCATGACCGTAGTGGTTCCTCAGGACTGGAGAATGGCTAATGTTGTACCTCTACACAAAAGTGGTGACAGGGAAGAAGTGTCAAATTACAGGCCCGTGAGCCTTACCTCGGTGGCAGGAAAAGTAATGGAGGCGCTCCTGAAAGAGCGAATAGTGAACTTTCTCAAAACCAACAGGTTGCAAGATCCCAGGCAACATGGTTTTACCGAAGGACGGTCTTGCCAAACAAATCTGATTGAGTTCTTTGATTGGGTGACCAAGGAACTAGATCTGGGGCATGCAATGGATGTCATCTATCTGGATTTCAGCAAAGCCTTTGATACTGTTCCTCATAGGAGGCTTGTCAATAAACTCAGTAGCTTGGGGATGGGTCCCAAGATAGTAAACTGGATTAGAAATTGGTTGACTGACAGACAACAGAGGGTGATGGTACATGGAGCTCACTCGGATGAGAGGAAGGTGATTAGCGGGGTGCCTCAGGGTTCGGTCCTGGGCCCGGCACTGTTCAATATATTTCTGAGTGATATTGCTGAAGGACTGAATGAAAAGGTCTGTCTTTTTGCAGATGACACAAAAATTTGCAACAGAGTGGACTCCCCAGAGGGAGTGGATAACATGAGGAAAGATCTACAAAAGCTGGAAGACTGGTCTAATGCTTGGCAACTACGATTTAATGTGAAAAAGTGCAGTGTCATGCACTTGGGTAGCAGAAATCCAAGGGAAAAGTACACAATAGGGGGTGAGAGGTTGGTATGCACGGTTCAGGAGAAAGACCTTGGTGTGATTATCTCTGATGATCTCAAGGTGGCAAAACAGTGCGACAAGGCGGTGGCAAAAGCCAGGAGGATGTTGGGCTGCATTCAAAGAGGGATTACCAGCAGAAAGGAAGAGGTACTTATGCCACTGTACAAGTCACTGGTGAGGCCTCACTTGGAATACTGTGTTCAGTTTTGGAAGCCATATCTTGCAAAAGATGTAAAAAGACTGGAAACTGTTCAGAGAAAGGCGACCAAAATGATTTGGAGCCTGCGTCAGAAGCCTTATGAGGAGAGACTTGAAGACCTAAATATGTACACTTTGGAGGAGAGGAGGGACAGGGGAGATATGATTCAGACCTTTAAATACTTAAAGAGCAATGATGAACAAACAAACCTCTTCCAAAGACGGGGAAGCTGTAAAACTAGAGGGCATAACATGAAGCTGCAAGGTGGTAAATTGAAAGGCAATGTCAGGAAATATTTCTTCACTGAAAGGGTGGTGGATGCTTGGAATGCCCTCCCGATGGAAGTGGTGAGGGCAAACACAGTGATGGAATTCAAAACGGCATGGGACAAACACAGTGGATCCCTTTACAGCAACAGGATAAAAGCAAAATAAACAGTACCATCTAACTTCTGAACTATCTAGCATCTGAACAAATAAGGGTGTCCTACATGGAGTGGTGGGTTCACCCCTAAACAGGAACAAAAACATGGGGAGGGGTGGCCTGCACAGAGCGACAGGTGCACCTACTCTTGCCATCTTGCTGGGCAGACTAGATGGACCATGCTGGTCTTTATCTGCCGTCACTTACTATGTTACTATATTGAAACCTCTTTGCAAGGGTGGACATGGACCTGGTAGGTCCCCTTGGTGTGAACTGCCCGAGGCAACAGGTATATTTTAGCGATTCTAGACTATGCTACCTGCTACCCAGAGGCCACTGCTCTAAGGAATATGAAGACAACTATGATCATGACTGCACTCTGGGAAGTATTTTGGTGGGTGGGAATACCAAATGAGATCCTCACAGATCAAATGTGTGCCTTGGTGAAGGTCAAGATGCTGCAAACATCAGTATATCACCCACAGACGGATGGCCTCATTGAGCAATTCAATAAAACTCAAACAGATGTTTAAAAGTTTGTGCAGGAGGCCAGGAAGAATTGGGACACTGTCCTACCCTATTTGATGTTTGCTATCCATGAGGTACCTCAGAGTTCCATGGGATTTTTGCCTTTTGAGTTGCTCTTCAGAAGACGGCCAAGAGGCATATTAGACATGGTAAGGAAAACTGTTCAGGGCATAATTTGGTAGAGTATGTTAAACAAATGCAAGACCTGCTGAGGAAAGCTAGAGAGGTGGCCAAACTAAGTCTGTAAAAAGCACAAGCAGAGCAGGCCAGGGACTACAATAGGGCAGTCATGCACCATACTTTCCAACCAGGAGACAGAACTTTAGTCTTGTTACCCTCATTCAGGAGCAAGTTATTCTGTAAATGGCAGGGGGACCTATGAGGTCAAAGAGAAAGTACAGCCTGTTAACTACAAGACTGCCCAGCTTGATAAACCCAAGAAAGTCAAATTTTATCATATTGACCTATTGATAAAGTGGACTCCAGTGACTGCTATGGTGGTATAGGGAGATGAATTTGGCCCAGAAATTCCAGCCCTGGTGGTTAACATAAGAACATAAGAAATGCCATACTGGGTCAGACCAAGGTCCATCAATCCCCAGTATCCTGTTTCCAACAGTGGTCAATCCAGTTCACAAGTACCTGGCAAATTCCCAAAAAGCACACAGGCTCCAGAATGCTTGTCCAGGGCAAGCAGTGGATTTCCCAGGTCCTCTTTACTAATGGTTTATAGACCTGTTTTCCAGGAACTTGTCCAAACCTTTTTTAAACCCAGCTACATTAACAACAGTTGACCATCTTCCTTACATATAGATTACCGACCAAATCCACCGGCATCTTATCCAGTATCCTTGAAAAGGTACTCAAACACCAAATCAAACAAAGACCTCATCATCCTAAGAGACTTTTAACCTCCCCACAATATCCCTCCAAAAAACTAACACATCCCAGCTATGGACCTCCAACAAATCATACTTACTCCAACATATGAAAAAGGCAACACGCTTGACGTAGTCTTTGTCAACACACAACACATACAGGCCCCTCCACATTCAGTACATACCCAATAAATACCCTGGTCTGACCACAGACTAATCAGCTTCTCCATCCCCATAAAGAACTACCCATCAACAATCAGGATGATGCTTTAAACAATTTAACAAGGATGTGTTCCTACAAGACATCCTCCCAAAACCGGAAACCATCACAACTAACCCCACTACTTTCACCAATAACTGGAATGAAATCATCGGAAAAACAGCATCTATAACACCCACCCCACTTCACACAACCATAAAACTCCACAAGACCCCTTGGTACAACCCTACCATCCGCAAACACAAAACCCAACTACGAAAAACTGAAATATGATGGCAGAAAACTACCAACCAAGAAGACAGAACAAACTACTTAAACCTTGTGCAAATCTACTGCACTGAAACAGACAATGCCAAATGTACATACCACACAAAACTGAACAACAGTTCAATCAACTGCCCAAGAGAACTCCGATCTCAAACAGCTGACAAGGACACCTACCAGCACTAATACAAATACCTCCCTCACCACCCAACAGTTAGCAGTCCAATTCAAACAACTCCACCCCCAACCTAACCCAAGTCCAACCCCCCCCCCCCCCCCACACCACCATAACCAGTTCCCTTGGACATCCTTTGACAACATCAGCAAAGAAAACATTGAATCAATCATCTCTATGCACTCAACACCACAACCTCCCCTCTTGATCCCTGCCCAGTCAGTTGGATCAAAGAGCAACAAAAATGGAACTCAGCTCAATACTCACCAGAATCACGCATGCAATGCCTCAGACCTCTCCTAGATGCCCCAGACTTCCACACAGCACTCCAATCAATAATCCTTCCTCATCTAAACTACTGTAATTCCATCTATCAGGGCCTCCCACAAACCACACTGCTACCATTAACCACTGCTCTACATACAACAGCACGCATCCTGCAAGGAGCATCAAAATACAAACACATCAAACCTATCCTTAAACAATTCCATTGGTTACCTATAACAAACCAAATAAAATACAATACTCTACTAACACACAAAACCATCCACTCATGCTCCACTACACACCTTCACACCCTGCTACAAACTCAAAAACCCAACAGGACCAGAAAAACATCTACAATGAACATGCTTACCATCCCACATGCTAAAACCAAATTTAACCAAGACTTCCAACTATATGCCCCCTCCTTCTGACCTCAATATGACACACCATCAACCTCTGCACCTTCCGAAAACAACTAAAAATGCACCTTTTCTCAGAACATTACAGCCCTATGACTTAAGCCCCCCCACCCATGATGTAAGCATTATATATAACTAAGATTAGATACCTATTGTACATAGTTTATTTATTTAACAAGTTTTTTATACCACCTTATCATAGAATCAAAGCGGTTTACAGTATAACTCAACCAGTACAGATGTTGTGAACGTGGATAGGGGTAACATGCAGGAGATGCTCAGAAGCATAACCATTTACAGTTAAACAAACATATGTAGATAGGTCAGATTTTATCCATACATATGACATGAGGGGTGAGAATTAGATATCTTCTCTGAAGTGGTCGGAGAAGAGGAAGGTTTTGAGATGTTTTCTAAAGTCCTTTATGTCCGAGGTTGTCTGTACTCTTTGCTGTAGACTTGCTAACTTTGGTGTATGAGCTCGGTGTTGGAATAGCCTCTCTGGTGTTTTGCCTCTTAGGTCTATTGTTAGATTAGTTAACTGATTTGCAAATGTATCCAATGTTTACTGTATATAGTTACCATGTTTCTCTGTAAATAGACTGGTATTTTACTATCCTATGTAAACCGCTTTGACCTGATGAAAAGCAGTATATAAATACTGCTAAATGAATAAATACATCCTCCGGTAACAAATTGGAGTTTGATTATGCGTTGAGTGAAAAAATATTTTCTCTTATTAGTCTTAAATGGGTTACACTGTAACTTCATTGCATTTCCCCTAGTCTTTCTACTTTTTGATGGTGTAAACAACTGATCTACTTTCAGGGGCGGCCCAAGGGGGGTGCGGGGCCATGTGCAGAGACTCGGTACGGGGCCTCATTTGCATAAGTGGCCTTATTTGCATAAATATTTGCATAATGTTACCATACACTAACTTTTAGTAAACATGTCTCTTAATGAGTGTATGGATAAAGAAAGACTAAAAGATTTCTACATTAATATAATCCAGTGCCAACCGCCAGGCACATTAGGAACTACTACAAACGCTGCCCATTTAGAACCCATAGCAAACCCACCGTATCCTGACAGCATTACCAGGACTCACAAAGCACCATACCCTACCTATCAAAAGGCAACACTGCAAATATTAAACCAATACATTTCAGAGAATACTGGGGAAAGAGAACAAGTGGCAATGTCAAATAGGAATTACATAAACAGAATACCTCAGCTCAGTTACACATGCAGAACATAGACCATCACCAAACAAGGAATCACAATTTAGAAACAGGAAGGCAATAATTAAACTGGGAACCCCAAAAGCCAAACTTGGAATGTACAACAACACTGTAGAAATAAAACTATAAATTAATTTCCTCTTGTACCAAACAAAGCGCAGACGTTAATGATGCACATTTCCCAGAGCTTTCATATTCCAGTTAATAAATTCAAAATAAAGAGATATCTTTCTACCTTTTGTGCATTTTTTTCAGTTGCAATTGCTCCAGCCACTTTCTTCTGGTTTCTTCATGTTTTCTGCTAACTCTCCATCGTCTCCTGTCCATTTGTCCTTTCTTCTCTCTTCTAGTTTTCTTTCCATCCTCTCTTTCTACATCTGCTTTAACATACTAATCTTTCTCCTTTTGCTCTTTCCTCATTCTTATTTCATCCACACAAATTTTACCCCTCCATCCTCAATCCCCACTTACTCTCCCAATACCCGGCCAATTGTAGATTTTTCATCCCTCCCACACAAAATATTTTTCCCCTCTCCACTTTACTCTCCCAGCCCCATCCCATTCTAATCCTCCCCCAACATCAGCTCCCTTCTAGTTCCAGTCTCACCCAGCAGCCATTCCCTTCTAGTCCCTGCATCAGCCCATTTCCAGTCCTAGCCCCCATCAACCCATTTCCAGTCCTAGCTCCCCCATCCATTTTCAGTCTGAGTCCCTTCATCAGCTCATTTCCAATCCTAGCCCCCCCATCAGCCCATTTCTAGTCATTTCCTAGCCCCACCATCAGCCCATGACAAATCCTAGCTCCCCTCCACTCAGCCCAATTCCAGTCCAAGCCCCCCCATGAGCCTACTTCCAGTTCTAGCCCCTCCATGAGTCCATTTCAATTCAAGCCCCCACCACAGCCCATTTCCAATCTTAGCTCCCCCCAACAGCCCATTTCCAGTCCTATCCTAGCTGCTCCATCAGCCCATTTCCAGTCCTAGCTCCCTTCCCTCACAGCCCATTTCCATTCCAAGCTCCCTCCCCATCAGCTATTTGCAGTTCAAGCCTCCCCGTCCACTCAGTCCATTTCCAGTCATAGCAATCCCCCAACCCATTACCAGTCCTAGCCCCCCATCAATCCATTTTCAGTTTAAGCCCCCCCTATAACCCATTACCAGTCCTAGCCCCCCATCAACCCACTTCCAGTCTTAACCCCATCAGCCCATTTCCAGTCAGCCCCCCATAGCCCATTGCCAGTCCTAACCCCCCCCCCCATCAGCCCACAGCCCATTACCAGTCCTAACCACATCAGCCCACCTCAAGTCCTAACCCCTCCCCATCAGCCCATTTCCTGTCCTAGCGCCCCCATAGCCCATTAGCAGTCCTAACCCCCCCATAGCCCATTAGCAATCCTAACCCCCCATCACCCTATTTCCAGACAGCCCCCATCAGCCCACAGCCCATTACCAGTCTTAACCACCCCCCCAGCCCATTTCCAGTCCTAACCCCCCATCACCCCATTTCCAGTCAGCCTCCATCTACCCCCACCCCATTACCAGTCTTAACCCCCCCAGCCCATTTCCAGTCCTAACCCCCCCAGCCCATTTCCAGACAGCCTCCATCAGCCCCCAGCCCATTACCAGTCTTAACCCCCCCCAGCCCATTTCCAGACAGCCCCCATCAGCCCCCAGCCCATTTCCAGTCATAACCCCCCCCCCAGCCCATTTCCAGTCAGCCTCCATCAGCCCCCAGCCCATTACCAGTCATAACCCCCCAGCCCATTTCCATTCCTAACCCCCCCATCACCCATTTCCAGACAGCCTACATCAGCCCCCAGCCCATTACCAGTCTTAACCCCCCCAGCCCATTTCCAGTCAGCCTCCATCAGCCCCAGCCCATTCGCAGTCTTAACCCCCCCCTAGCCCATTTCCAGTCCTAACCCCCCATCACCCCATATCCAGACAGCCTCCATCAGCCCCCAGCCCATTACCAGTCTTAACCCCCTCCCCTCCCCTTCCCTTCTGGCAAATTTAAAAAAAAAAACCTGGCTCTAGCTGCTGCCGCTGCCGCGTCCGTCGCAGCAGCGGCAGAATGGAGTGTCCCGCGGGGCCCCTTCTCCTCGTTGAGCCCTCTGCAAGGGCTTTCAGATTCGCGAAGGGAGAGAGCTCCCTCGCGTCTCTGTAAAGCCCGCAGGGGCTAATGGGAAATTTCCCATCTGCCCCTTTAGACGCGAGGGGCTGATGGGAAATTTCCCATTAGCCCCTGCGGGCTTTACAGAGACGCGAGGGAGCACTCTCCCTTCGCGAATCTGAAAGCCCTTGCAGAGGGCTCAACGAGGAGAAGGGGCCCCGCGGGACACTCCATTCTGCCGCTGCTGCGACGGACGCGGCAGCGGCAGCAGCCAGAGACAGGTTTTTTTTTTTTTAAATGTAATTTAAAAAAAAAAAGCAGAATGTTCTTTGCGCGGGGCCCCCTGAAACGCGGGGCCCTGTGCAAAAAACATTCTTGCTCAATGGACGGGCCGGCCCTGTCTACGTTTACCTGTTCCATTTCATTCATTAATTTATAGACATCTCCACTCAGCAGTCTCTGCCAAGTCGAAAAACCCTAACGTTTTAAGCCTCTCTGATAGGGATATCCTTCCATCCCCTTTACCATTTTGGTGGCTCTTCTCTGTACCTTTTCTAATAATGCTATATCCTTTTTAAGATATGGTAACCAGAACTGCACACAATATTCAAGGTGCAGTCGCACCATGGAACGATACACAGGCATTATAATATCCTTTGTTTTATTCTCCATTCCTTTCCTCATGATTCCTAGAATTCTATTTCCTTTCATGGCCGCCACTGCACATATTATCCACAATGACACACAAATCTGTTTCCTGAGTGGTGGCTCCTAATGTGGAACCTTGCACCGTGTAACCGTAGCTTGGGTTATTCTTTCCTAGGTGCATAACTTTGCGCTTGTCCATGTTAAATTTCATCTGCTATTTGAAAGTCCAGTCTTCCAATTTCTCAAGGTCCTCTTACAATTTTTCACAATCCCCTTAGGTATTAACAATTTTGAATAATTTTGTGTCATTTGCAGATTTGATCACCTCGCTCATAATTCCCATTTCCATGTCATTTATGAAGATGGTAAAAAGCAGCAGGCCCAGCATAGATCCCTGGGGTATTCCACCATTCACCTTTCTCCATTGAGAAAATTGGTCATTTAGCCCTATTCTCTGCTTTCTATCTTTTAACCAGTTCCTGATCCACAATACTACACCGCCTCCAATCCCATGACTTTTTAATTTGGCCAAGAGTCTCTCATGAAGGACCTTGTTAAAAGCTTTCTGAAAATCCAGGTACACTACATCAATCAGCTCACCTTTGTCTACCTGTTTATTCACACGTTCCAGCTCAAGTCCCAATTGCAGACCAGCTCTGATGCTCGGAGGAAAGCTCTAGAAGGTTTGATTCACTGGAACCTAAAGGTGCTCTCCACTCTCCCAGGACAAACCCACCACATTTGTCATATCATTACTGACCCTGGGGTGGTTATCAGGCAATGATCCTACTGGATTCCAGAGGCCAGGTGACAGGCCATCACCAAGGAGCTGGAAGAGATGTTTAATCTGGGAGTTATAGAAGAGTCCATGAGTGACTGGTCGCCACCCAGAGTCTTGCTTCCCAAACCCAATGGAAACATAAGATTCTGCATTGACTTCTAGAGGATCAATACAGCTTCTAAACTGAAAGCATATCCTATGCCCAGAGTTGATGAGCTAATCGAGCAACTTGAAAGAGCATGCTTTATATCATCCTTGGATTTGACCAAGAGATCCTGGTAGGTTCCCTCAACTCCAGCTGCCAGGAAGAAAACTGCTTTTTTGACAGCATAAGCTCTGTTCCAGTTTACAGTGCTGCTCTTTGGATTACATGGACCTTTTGCCACATTCCAATGCCTAGTCGATCACCTACTATGACCGCACAAAGAGTATGCAACAAAGTTACATTCTTTTTGGTGCTTTAGTTCAAAAGGAGAAATAATTTATTTAGTGGTGTAGGTTTAAAACACTGCTTTTAGTATCTTTCTCAGCTCTTTGAAGCTACTGACACCTCATCAGGTGTTAGTTCCCTCCATACTCCCCCCAAATCCCACTCACACCATGTGAGCAGTCTTGCTTTATAGGGCACCTCCCCAATTAGCTACAAAAGGGACTTGGAACAGCATACTTAGAACACACTTAAAAGAGGTTAACTGCTTTTTCTCCAGACAGCTGGGAAACTGGCTGGTGCTTTAGTAGGTCTCTCTCTCTTTTGTTTCAACAGGTAAGCTCCACCAACTGAACAATGGCTGATAAAAATAGCATTGCCAAAGCTGTTGTCCCCATTACAGCTTCTGCCTCTGTCCAGACAGAGATCCCAATGCAAGTTGAAGGACCGATTCCATGTGCAGGATGACTGCATGCTGAAGCTCTCAGGAAACAAGTGGAGGAGCTCAGGCAAGAAAGGTTGCAGAGCAGAGTTGGCGTCCATCTGTCCAAGAAGGGTCAACGTGTCTTCAGTAGCAGACTGGCTAACCTACTGAAGAGGGCTTTAAACTAGATTCATTTGGGATGGGTGAAGAAAGCCCCAAGGTAAGTGAAACATTAAATACCTTTATGGAAATGGGTAAAAGGGGCAACATAAGGAAAACAGTGTGTAGAAATGCCCGTAGCATGGGAAATAAGATCCCAGATTGAGGCTTTAATGAGAGAAGCTGACTTGGATTTAGTGGCAGTAACAAAGACATGGTTCACGGATAACCATGACTGGGATGTAAGTATACCAGGCTATACTTTATTCAGAAAGGACAGGGTAGGAAGAAGGGGAGGAGGAGTGGCACTATATGTAAAAAATAATATTAAAGCTATAAAATTATAGGGCTTAAAAGGGAGAGAGGAGGCACTGTGGGATAAACTAGAAAGCGGGGAAAGAGAAATCTATTTGGATTGATGTGATATACAGACCTCCCTCACAGGGAGAAGTGGTGGATGGAGAGTTAATTGAAGACATACACAGCATTACTAGGAAAGGGGAAGTAATACTTATAGGGGATTTCAATATGCCAGATGTTGATTGGCACATCTCTGCTGCAGTATCATCTAGAAGTAAGGAGATTCTGGATTCTCTACAGGGTGAACTATTCAGGCAACTGGTAATAGAACCCACATGTGAAGGGGCCATACTGGACTTGGTGCTTACCAATGGTGAAAGTGTTTCTAATGTTATAGTGGGAGATCATTTCACATCCAGTGATCATCAAATGGCTGATAAAATCCATTCAAAAGTGAGGGTCTTAGACTTTAGGAAAACTAATTTTGCCAAAGACTCGTTAGCAGGATGGGATCAGCTGGGGGATGTAGGAAAACAGTGGGCAAAACTGAGAGGAATATTTTAAGGGCAATCAACCTTTTTGTTAAAATGGTTAATAAAGGTAAAAGAAAAAGGAGACTGCTATGATTTTCGAAAGAAGCAGAAAAGGTGAAGAAAAAGAGGGAGGCCTTCATGAAATACAAGAGATCACAGAGAGAGGAAGACAGGCATCTATATTTGGAAAAACTTAGAGAAGCTAGCAAAGTAGTCAGGAAAACAAAGATTCAAAAAGAGGAGGAAATAGCCAATGCAATAAAATGAGGGGATAAGACATTTTTCAGATATGTCAGTGACAGGAAGAGCAAAAATGGTATTGTCAGACTAAAGTGTGAAGGGGAGGAATATGTAGAAGCTGTGAGAATAAAGCGGAATTACTTAACAAATATCTCTGTTCTGTGTTCACAGATGAAGAACCAGGAGCAGGACCTCAGAAAACACCCACAAACAAACAGAAGTGAGGGACATCTTGAACAAGTTTCAGAAGACTGTGTTCATGAGGAACTAGCTAAACTTAAAGTAGACAAAGCGATGGGACCGGATGGGATACACCCGAGAATACTGAGGGAACTTGGGGACGTTCTAGCATTTCCAATGACTGACCTATTCAATGCCTTGTTGGAGTCGGCAGTGGTGCCAGAGGACTGGAGAGAGGCACAAGTGGTCTCTTTATGCAAAAGCTGAAGTAAGGATGTGATTGAAAACTACAGGCCGGTTAGTTTAACCTTGGTGGTGAGTAAATTATTGGAAGCGCTACTGAAAGAGAAAATAGTCAGGTTTTTGGAGACCAACAGATTACCGGATCCGAGGCAGCATTGATTCACCAGAGGTAGGTCTTGCCAGACAAATCTGATTGATTTCTTTGACTGGGTGACCAGGGAGCTGGATCGAGGGAGAGCCCTATATGTGGTGTATTTAGATTTCAGTAAAGCCTTTGACACCGTTCCACACAGGCGACTTATAAACAAACTGAGCACCCTCGGGATGGACGCTAAAGTTACTGCTTGGGTTAGAAATTGGTTGAGTGGCAGGCCACAAAGGGTACAGGTAAATGGAGCTCATTCTGAGGAGGAGGAGGTTAACAGTGGTGTTCCAAAGGGATCTGTTCTTAGTCCGATACATTTAACATCTTTGTAAGTGATATTGCAGAAGAGCTGTCAGGTAAGGTTTGCCTCTTTGCAGATGATACCAAAATCTGCAAGAGTAGACAGCCAGGAAGGTGTAGATAACATGAGGAGGGATCAAGCTAAGCTTGAAGAATGGTCTAGAATTTGGCAACTGAGATTTAATGTTAAAAAAAGCAAGGTCATGTATTTGGGCTGCAGCAATCCAAGGGAGCGATATAGTATAGGGGGTGAATTATTTCTGTCCACAAAAGAAGAGCGAGACCTAGGCATGATTGTGTCTGATGATTTTAAAGTAGCTAAACAGGTAGAAAAGGCAACTGCGAAAGCTAGAAAGATGTTTGGGTGCATAGGAAGAGGAATGGCCAGCAGAAGAAAAGACGTGATAGTGCCTCTGTATAAGTCTTTGGTGTGACCTCATTTGGAGTATTGCGTGCAGTTCTGGAGCCACATCTTCAAAAGGATATAAACAGGTTGGAGTCGGTACAGAGAGTGGTTACTAAAATGGTTAGTGGTCTTCATTATAAAGCATATGAGGACAGACTTAAGAATATTAATAGGTATACTTTAGAGGAACGTCAGGATAGAGGTGATATGATTGCAATATTTAAATACCTTCATGGCATAAATGCAGAGGAGGAGAGCCTCTTTCGATTAAAATCAAGTTCTGCTAAGAGGGGACATAGGATGAGTGTGAAAGGGTATAGACTCAGGAGTAATATGTGGAAATATTTCTTTACGGAAAGAGTGGAACGGGTAAACGAAGATCGATTGTTTACGTTATCAGAATATAGAAAGACTAGGAGACATGCAATGAAGCTACAGGGTAAACTATTTAAGATAAATAAGAGAAAATATTTTTTCACTCAACGTGTAATCAAACTCTGGAATTTGTTACCGGAGGATGTAGTAAAGGCTGCTAGTGTAGCTGGGTTTAAAAAAGGTTTGGACAAGTTCCTGGAGAAAAGGTCCATAAACCATTATTAAGAAGGGACCCAGGATATACCAATGCTTGACCCAGTACAAGCATTGTGGAACCTATGTCTTTTGGGGAAACTGCTAGGTACTTATGACCTAGATTGGCCACTGTTGGAAACAGGATACTGGGCTTAATGGACCTTGGTCTGACCCAGTATGGCATATCTTATGTTCTTATTATATAAAAATTATTATTATTTAGACCACAGGCATCCAGGTAGAGCTGCACAGCATGGGGCAATTTTATTAAGTGACTTACACACTCAAGCAGACGCTTATAAAATTGCCCAGGAGTACATGCACATGAAAGGAGGTACTCAGAAAACAAAGTGCCTACTTTTAATTGAGAAATAAATATATGCACAGGCGTTTCACTGGGGTGGAGAATGGAGGCGTGATTAGCACGTGTGTGTCCATTTTCTAAAATATGTGTGCATGTGCCAAGTCCTTTCGGCATCTCTATGCAAAACGTTTTGACTGCATTGGAGCATGTGTAAATTTTGTGAGAGAGATTTCTATAAGTGAGCGAGCAGGACATGCATGCCTGTTTACCTTGCCAACCTAGGAGCCCTGCTATAAAATTACCCTCCAAGTGTGTATGTGCATAGATCTCAATACACACACCAAGAATAAAAGGCTGCAGCATTCTCTATTCCTACTGATCTTCCTGCTAAAGGATTCATTTTCTTGGCGGTTCTGAGAGGCTGCAGTGCCTTTCATCTTTATTATCAAGCACTTCTCTCTAAATCTTTAGAAAATTGTCTGCAAAGATGGAAGAAATGTATTGCTCAGCAGCTCCTAGTCCCCCCACTCCTTCAGATAACACACATGCTGGAAAGCAAAACCCTGCATCCTTTTAAAACCTTATAATGGGGGCCGAAGGTTGCCAAGTTTTGCTCCCAACATAATTACACATTTCAGCAATAGAGGACCTGGGAAGCTTTTATACACACATTAAACAGCTCTATAAGGCTTCCGTGACTCTCTAACTCATTTATTTCCCCATTTAGGCACATGATAAAAACATTCTGCTTCAGCTCCTCACCCTATACTTCCATGAAAGGAAATGTGCAGGAACTAGATAGACCTAGGGGTCTCTATCTGTGCTTTGATATCACACTCATCCACCCCCACCAGTAGCCCCCCCCCCCCAAAAAAAAAGCTTTAGGAACAAAGCATCTCTCTAGACAAGGGCTGCACTCTCCACAGTGCACATAATTAATTCTCCAGCTGAGAGAAGGTGCACGGGAAGTGACCACTCCACTTCTGCAGGTCATTTCCATTCTTACTATTTCCACCCTGCAAGAAACCAGGGACAGAGATATAAACAGGGAATGGACCTCAGCAGAGCGAGGCAGCCATGAAATCCAGTCTCAGATGTAACGCCTTGTTTACATATCAGAGATTCTTCAACTGAAACGGAAGAAAAATCAATAGCTTTCTGCGTTTTCTGTTGTTTAATTTCTCTTATTAAAATGAAAAGGTTCTTCTGGAGGTTGCGCTAGGGGCTATATTGTTTCTACCACACTGCCTGCCTTTTCTGTCACTCCCCTCCCCAGCCCTCTGCTCTTCTTCTCTCCCAGTTCTTTGTAGGAAAGGAAAGTTCTTTCCTGAGATGATAATCCCCTGACACAAATCAGCATGCGATGCTGGAATAATTCACTGCGATCTACTGTTTCACAAGGAGTAAACATAGCTGCTTCCACGGGCCAGACAAAGGATTACAGCAGTACTTTTCAAACTTGCACTAGTGACTCCGGACTGTGATTTGACAAGTCTGTGACGGGATTGTACTCTCATTCCCACACCGGTTCTCTCTGATGGGACGGGGAGGGGATGAGCAGAATAGAGAGGGGAAGGAAAAATGTCACCTCTGCCTCAGCCTTCTCCTGCCCAATCCCAGTCTATGTGAAGTCTCAGCCTGAGAGGCAAGGGGATGTGGGACACTGGGCAGCTCAACCTGACCAAAACCCACTAAGAGAAATACGAGTTACTTACCTGTAACGTGAGTTCTCCAGGGACAGCAGGATAAGTCAGCCACAAGTGGTGACGTCATCCGACGGTGCCAGAGACGGAGTATTCTCACTAGCCCAGAAGGCTTTAGCCTTCTGGGCCTGACCAGTAGCCCCACCTCCCGATCCGCCCCTAGCTGGCCAGATCTTCCAAGCTGAGGCGCTTCCAGCAGCTAGGAGGCGGAGCAGAGACAGGAGGTCCCCGCCGGGGAGGAGGGGGGGAAAGTGTGGCTGACTTATCCTGCTGTCCCTGGAGAACTCACGTTACAGGTAAGTAACTCGTATTTCTCCCAGGGCAAGCAGGATGAGTCAGCCACAAGTGGTGTCTCCCCAGCTAAAGAAGCAGCGGCGGGGAATCAATAATGAGACAGACTCAAGCCAGACCGTAAGGTGCAAGGCAGCTTTTAATGCGGTCTGAGGCAGGCCTGTGCAAGGAGCAAGGTGTGCAAACAACAAGTGGTAAGTGACACAAAGTGCAAACATAACCAGGTGCTCAAACTTTAACAGAAGAACGTGCAACAGGACATCAAACAGTGGCAGAGCCACGCAATTACAGAAGAATGTGCAACAGGGCATCAACAGTGGTAGAGACACGTAAAAGCCCCACGCCTACGGCGTAGCTCAACTAATAGGAAGGCATAAGTGCAACACATTAAAGATGCAGCGATCAGGGCACATTGTATGAGCAATCTTACAATCTTACAGTCAAAGCACTAGCGGTAACAAGGTAGATCAGTCAAGTCAACAGTAGGGAGTCAAGACACACGACTCAGCCCCAAGCTCGCAGACAATACAGATAGGCCGAAGGCGGGGCTGCCGTGGTCCGGGCCGTCTAGACAGTAGTGCCTCTGAAAGGTCTGGACAGAGGACCACGTGGCGGCCTTGCAGATGTCAGGGACGGGAATGGAGTGCAAGTTGGCAATGGAGGTGGCCAACGCCCGCAGGTGGTGAGCCTTGATGCCTGCGGGGGGGTCTTCTCCAGCTAGCGAGAGACACAGAGAGATACACGCGGAAATCCATCCTGACAGCGTGCGTTTCGACACTGGGAGGCCAGGCTTGTTAGGGTCGCATGAAATGAAGAGCTGAGACCCTTTACGCAGGGGGGCAATCCTCTGCAGGTAACAACGTAGGGCCCGGACGCAATCCAGCATGTGAAGGCGCTGCTGCTCCGGATCGGAATGGGGTCCGGGGAGGAAGCAGGGCAGTTCAATGACTTGGTTGATGTGAAAGGAGGTTGACACCTTGGGGACAAACTTTGGGTGGTGTCCGCAGAAGAGCATGGTCGTGGAGAAGAACGGTGTAAGGCGGGTAAGCGACGAGGGCGTGGAGTTCGCTGATCCGTCTGGCAGAAGTGATAGCAATGAGGAACAGCGTTTTCTATGAGACAAATTTCATCTCGGATGAGTGCAGAGGCTCGAAGGGCTCTTTGGTAAGCTGATTGAGGACAATGTTCAGGTCCCATGGAGGCACCAGTTCCCTGATTGGGGGGTGCAGATTGGCCAACCCTTTCATGAAACTGGCAACGATTGGGAGGACCGCCACTGACGAGTCGCCAACGCGGTGATGGAAAGCTGCGATGGCGGCGAGGTGGACCTTGATGGACTGGGTACGAAGGCCCAGGGTGGAGAGAGATGCTAGGTACTCGAGGAGCAAGGGCACCGGGCATGAGAATGGATCAAGGTGCCGCGCCTCGCACCAAATGGAGAAGCGACGCCATTTAAGGCTGTAACATTTTCTGGTGGACGGGCGCCGAGCTGCGAGAACGATCTGCTGGACCTCGGCCGTCAGGTTGAGAGGTGCAAGGCTTAGCCTTTCAGCTTCCAAGCTGATAGAGACAGCATCTGCAGGTTGGGATGAAGCATGGAGCCGTTGTCCTGCGAAAGGAGGTCCGCTCGTAGGGGAAGTCGAATAGGGGGTTCCGCCGCTAGGCGTTGCAGGTACGGGAACCAAATTTGCCTGGGCCAGTATGGGGCCACCAGGATGACTGTCGCACGGTCCCTGATAATGCGTTGGATGGTCCGGGCCACTAGTGGGGTTGGCGGGAACGCATAGGCCAGTGGCCATTGGTGCCAGGCAAGGTCGAAGGCATCCACCGCCAGCCTGAGTTGTGAAGGTCTCTTCGAGCAGAACAGGCGGCATTTTGTGTTGTCCTGGGATGCGAAGAGGTCGATTTGCGGGAGACCACATTTCTTGAAGAGGAAGGACGAGACGTCCTGGTGTAGCATCCACTCGTGCGGGTTGAGCTGTCTGCTGAGACGATCGGCGAGGACATTCTCCTCCCCCGGAAGGTAGCAGACCTGGAGGCTGCAATTGAGCGAGAGCGCAAGATTCCAGGTGCTGAGGGCTTCTCTGCATAGGGGACGTGATCCCGTGCCCCCTTGCTTGTTGATGTAGAACATAGCTACTTGGTTGTCGGTCATTACCCGGACGGATTTGCCGGATACCAGTCTCCGGAAGGCCGAGAGGGCGTGGCGGACAGCTCTGAGCTCGAGGATGTTGATATGTAGGGTGGTTTCGGAGGGGGACCAAATTCCTTGGGTGCACGCGCTGGCGCAGTGGGCTCCCCAACCTCGCGTGGAGGCATCCGTGGTTATGGTGATCTGGTGGGCGAGTGCTTGCAGATGCTTGCCCTGGGAGAGATTGGAGGGAAGGGTCCACCAGCGTACTGCCCTGGAAGCCCTGTCGTCCCTGGGGACTGTGGTGGACAAGGGCTGTGAGTGTTGGCACCAGTGCGAGCGGAGATGCCATTGGAGAACTCTCATGTGCAGCCTCGCGAGGGGGAGGACACGGGTGGCGGCCGCCATGTGTCCTAGGAGGTGCAGAATGGTCCGGGCCGAAGAATGGGGGCTGTTGAGGACCTGCAGAGCAAGCTTGATGACTGCCTGTCTCCTGCTCAGAGGCAAGAAAGCCTTGGCCCGCTTCGTGTCAATGTAGACACCGATGAACTCCAGTTTCTGGACCAGAGACAGGTGTGACTTCCGGTGGTTCACTAGAAAGCCCAGGGAGGACAGGAGCGAGATAGCTTTGCTGACAGCTTTCCTTAGAGATGTGGGGGAGCTGGCGGAGAAGAGCCAATCGTCCAGGTAGGGGAAGACACATATCCCTTGTCTGCGAAGTAGTGCAGCTGCTACCGCCACGCACTTGGTGAACACTCTGGGAGCGGGTGAGAGGCCGAAAGGCAGCACTCTGTATTGGTAGTGTTGACCCGCAATCTGAAACCGTAGGAACTTCTTGTGCTGCGGGTGCATTGGGATGTGGGTGTAGGCATCCTGGAGATCTAGCGAGGCAAGCCATTCCCCTGGTTGGATGAGGGGCAGGATGGTGGAGAGGGAGTGCATCCGGAATTTCTCCCTGGCTATGCATCTGTTGAGTTTTCTCAAATCGAGGATGGGGCATACCCCCCCTGATTTCTTGGGGACCAGGAAGTACCTCGAATAGAATCTCTTGCCGGTCTCGTTGGGGGGAACGTGTTCGATGGCCCTGGAGGCAAGCAGGGACTGGATCTCCGTAGTCATGGGGTCGAGATGCTCCAGTGGAATCGTACTCCGCGGGGGGGGTCGAAGGGGTGGCTTTGAGGAGAATCTGATGCGAAAGCCCTGCCTTATGATGGACAGCACCCATTGGTCCGACGTTACACTCTCCCAGGCGGGTAGGAACGCGGACAAGCGTCCCCCGGTCGGAAGGTGCTGGCAGGGCTGAGAGCACTGTTCCCTCTAAGCTGTGCGCGTGTGCGCGCGCACACACCTCGCCGAGCGAGCGCACGTACTTTACAACAGAGCGCACAAAAATTACGGCTCTGATTCTGATAGAAAACAACACAGACATCTTAAAATTTAAAAGTTATGATTGTAATTACTAGAAATTTCCCGCTTCATTTAGTAATCGTTTATTTTCATTTAATTTGATTAAAATCAATGTGGTGTACATACTGTATTCTGACGTGTAGTCACATTTTAAAGTATATAACTCAGAGTGTCGTTATGTGGCGCACAAAAATTTAACCTTCCTTCAAAAGCTGCACACAGCTGATATTTTATGCGCACACAGCCTACAGAAAATTAGGGGGAACATTGGCTGAGAGTCAAAAGTTAGAATTGGCTTTCGCAGGAGCGGACGGTGTTCTCTTTGTTCCGCGTTCCCGCTGGCGAGGCTTCTGCCTGTAGGAAGCCTGGTAATGCTGCTGCTGCTTGTAGCGGGGCTGCTGCTACCACTTGCGATAGGAGCTGTACCGCTTGGAGTTGTTATTATTTTGAGAGCCCCCTTTGCGGTAGGTGCGGGGACGGTCGGTCCCTTCCTCCAGGGTCTGGAGGATGGTGCAGCGTTCGCGCATGTCGTTCACAGTGTCCTTGACCTTATCGCCAAATAAGGAGTCCCCGGAACAGGGCGCATCTGCAATACTGTCATGAAAATCAGTCTGAAGGCCGGAAGCCTTGAGCCAGGCTAGCCGGCGTGCGGAGATGGCGGTCCCTGCCACCCTGGCCGCGGTTTAGAAGGCGTCGTGTGCCGCCCGGCCCTGGTGTCTGGTGCAGTCGTCGAGCTCCGCAAGGGCGGTGGAGAGGGCAGGCGGTGTTTCAGCCAGGAGCGAAGCCACGGATCTGATGTTGTTCAGGAGCGTGTCCTGGTAGATAGCGTGTTGAAACTGATGGGCCGCGATCCTCGCGTTAAGCATGGCTCCTTGGTAGACCCGTTTAGCCACATCGTCCAGGAGCTTATTATCCTTATCCGGTGGCGCGAGAAGATTTGGAGCGCTTAAGAGCGGATTCCACCACAATGGAATGGTGCGGAAGCTGCTGCCTGGCGAAGCCGGGGGTGGCTTGAACGGAGTATTTCGTGTCCAACTTACGGGGGCAGGCATGGTTGGTTGCCGGTGTGTGCCACATTTTCGCGAGGTTGCCCCGGAGCAGTTGGTGGATGGGCAGCGCCGAGATGGACTTGGGAGTATCGATGAATTTGAGTGCACTCTGCACGTCGTTATGCTGGTCTGGAGCAACTTCAGGGGCGATGGAGAGCGAGGATAGTACTTTCTGGATGAATTTGTAGTAAGATAAATCCTCAGGGGGGGCAGAGGAGCCTGAGGGATTGTCCGTGTGAGAGAGAGAGTCCCTGTGCAATTCGGTCTCTGCTTGTGACAGCTCCTCTGCGCCGTCCGGCACGTGCTTGTGCGATGGGAGCGTGGGGGCCGTTGCGAGAAGCGCGGTCGTGGGGGGAGCACCTGCCGGTACTGCGTTAGTTAGAGGGGGCCTCCCAGTCTCTGGGCCAGAGGCCAGGGCGGCCAGAGAGGAGGTCCATTGTTGCAGCAAGCCTTGGAGAAGTTTAAACGTACCAGGGGCCTCTTGAGGCGCAGGATCGGGGAGTGGTTGAGCGCAGGGGCACAGATTGGATCTCCTCCTTTTGTGCGAAGGGTTCCTCTGTGGCACTGAGAGGGCTGGCAGGGCTGGCAGGGCTGCCGTGGGCACTGTAAGCGGCAGGGGAGGACCGCCTGGAGCTCTTGCGGAAGGGGGAGCTGGCAGAAGAGGAGGAGTTATGCCTGTTCCTCTTGCGACCCTTGTTGCCCCTGCGTCGCCTGGTGCTGCGGCTCCTAGCCCGGCGATAGGCCCTGCGCTGCGAGTGGTCCCTGCGCCTGTCCCATGACCTGCGTCGATGCTTGTGTCCATGCCGGCTTCATGAGCTGCTGCTGCTGGTGCTGCTGTCGGAACTGTGCCGGGCTGGGGGAGAACGGTTGCTCGATCTGCGTCTGCCCCGAGGAAGCCGGCATCTGTGTGGTCTGCATTGTGCATCTGAGCAGCTGCTGCCTGAGGATCTGCGCCGGTGGGAAGAGCTGCGCCGTCTATTTGGATCTGTGTCATCAGCTCTGTGCCGGGATCGGGGCTGAGACCGGCGGTGTTCGCCGCGCGGAGATTGATCACGCTGGCTCCGGGTGCTGAGATGACTTGCAGGGGATTTTCCCGAATGTCCGTGCGCGGCGGAGGCTGGGCCGGAGGAGCTGCGGATGCTGCCAGCGCCGTGGAGGCTAAGTCGATCGGCGCTGTCTCGGAGTAAGGAGGAAGTCTGCGGCTGGCCGGAAGTGACGTCTGCTGTCTCAGGAAGACACGAAGAGGAGCCGGGCAAGATGGCAGCCGCCATTGAGGAGGAGGGAGCAGGCCCATGTTCACTGCGGCGGGAGACGGAGGCCTGGGAAGGCGCGTCTCCGGCCGAATAGGAGTCCTCGTTGATCGCGGCAGCCGCGACAGGCAGGCATACGTTACTCACAGATGCAGGAGTGAGGTATTCTGCGAGGGCATGCCGGCGCGATTTCAGCACTCTGGGAGACATGCGGCTGCAGGCGGGACAATCTTCGATCGCGTGCTCTTTCCCCAGGCATCGCAGACACAGCTGGTGTGAATCGGAGTTTGCCATCTTCCGGGCACAGCCAGGGCACTTCTTAAAGCCCGGTTTCTTCATTCGTTGAGGAAAACAAAAACAAAAGCAAAAAAACAAAAGGTCAGTAGAGAGCAATTGAGAGAACGTCTTGCTGGCAAGGCGGAAGACAAAGACTGGCCAGCTAGGGGCGGATCGGGAGGTGGGGCTACTGGTCAGGCCCAGAAGGCTAAAGCCTTCTGGGCTAGTGAGAATACTCCGTCTCTGGCGCCGTCGGATGACGTCACCACTTGTGGCTGACTCATCCTGCTTGCCCTGGGAGAAAGGGAAAACATGAGAAAGGGGGATGCAGGGAGGAGACAGAATGAGCAATGGGTGCCTGGGTAGCAAGCAGAGAGCACAAGGACAGAAGAGAGAGCGCGGGAGAGACGGAAAACACTCAAGAGCAGACCTGATATATGGACTGCATAGGCAGCGCCTTCATTTTGTGATCTGGGTTGTAAGATTAGAAGAGGCTGGTTCACCCATTCCATTAAAAGCAAGTAAACCTCAACCAAGGCACTGATAGGGAAAGCAAAATAAAAAATTGAAAAGAAGCTTTCCATAGAGACAAAAACTCACATTTACAAAATTTTCGGTTACATATGAAGCAAGAAGCCAGAGAAGGAGTCAATTGATCAAGAGATAACAGAGGCACTCAGGGAGGACAAGGCCATAGCTAAACGACTAAATGAATTATTTGCTTTAGTCTTTACTGAGAAAGATGTGAGGAAGCTACCCATGGCAGGAAAGGGTATTTAAAATTGATAAATCACAAGAACTGAACAAAATCTCAGTAAACCTGAAAGATGTAATAGAACAAATTTGTAAACTAAAGAGCAGCAAATCACCTGGACCAGACACACCTCTGTGCTCAGAGCAGATTGTTAGTACTTCAGGTATATTACAAGCCCATGTAATTAGTGACACCCAGTCACTAATTTTTCTGGCTATGGGGGATTATTATAAAACTTGATAAGACATGGAAGGTGTCTAGGGGTTGCATCGAGTCCTGGCTTTGTTAGAAGCAGAAGTAACAATGAGAAGGCCTGAAATGGACGACCAGCACATTTAGTGAATACTGGGCATGTTTGGAACATATTTGGAGGGCTGTGGTAGCAAAAGGATGGAAGTTCAAGTAAAAGGCATTTTATGCCCAGGGTGGGTGTGACCATTAGGGCAAACTAGGCAGCCATCTACAGTGCCAATGGCCCAGGTGCAATCCATTACTGCCCCTGCAGAGGCAGCAATGACTTCAAACAAGCCCATAGCGCTTACCTTAAAACGTTCAGCGCCATGAAGCTGGTTGGCTTCCACCCACTCCAACACCCGATGGCAACTTCCTGTTTGCATGGAGTGGAAGCTGCTTCTGCCCCCATACAAAAGAAAGTTGGCATCAGGCGTCGGTGGAGGTGGAAGCATACAGCCTTGCAGTACCAAAGTTTTAAGGTAAGCGTCGCAAGGCTGTTTGAGGCCCCATAGAGGGGTGGCGGCGGCAGTAGTAGCAACAGGGGTCGGGGCACAAGGGATGAGGTTCGCCTAGAGCACCTCATCTGCTTACTCTAGCCCTGGTTATGCCAAAACATATCACAGAACCCTATGACTACTCAAATGGTAAAAAGACATTTAAAATAAGGAGGTTCACATTCCTGCTCTTCTATAAATGTAATATATTTGATCCAATGCAAAAAATGCGAGAAGGGGAGCTATATTGGAGAAACAAACCAAAAACTGTGGACACACACTTTAACTTTCACAGACACATGATAAACTGTCAGAGAAAAACAGAACATTAGCCCAGTAGGTGAGCACTTCTCAAAAGAAAGTGACTCCCTTAATCTCACAATCAAAGTCCTGAAAGGAAACTTCAAGAACATACATGAAAGGCAAACATTTGAAATCAAAATGATCAAATATTTCAACTAACAAACCAGGACTGAATAGAGACATTGGTTTCCTCAGTCATTACCAGGCATAAAACATTCAAATGCAAAGGGTCGCTGTCTCCTCACCTATGCCTTTCATTGTAATTTAAAGACAAATGCAGACTGCTTAAGATCAGACAGGATCGGTGTGATGTAGACTGTCACTTGGCTTTGATATGTAATGACATGTGTGTACAACCCAGAGTCCAGATGAGTTTGCACTACTTATACTCAGTGTAAATGCATTGTCACTTCATAGACCTGATGAAAACAGAAAAGCTTTTGAGAGCTAGTCAAAAATATATTTAGTTAGTCCAATAAAAAGGTGCCACCTACAGCTTGCTTGTTGACCTTTGTTGTAAAAGACAAAAAAATATTGGGGGATGGATCTGGTTTGCATGTGGGGACTTACAGTATATGCTTATCTACCCAAAGTGGGAGAATTCCAACTGGGCAGAATGGATGGATCTGCTGCTCTTTATCTGAACTCATCTACGGTACTAAGGGGTATGTTTACTAAAGGATTTAATACACGTTTCTGAAGTTAACCCACGTTCATTGCCCAGAGCCCTTTTATTTCTATGGGCTCACTGGCACTTAACGCACGCTAAATTCATTAACGAATCTTAACCTTCAGTAAACATCCCTTAAGTTACTTACATCCAAGCTACTTAGAACGTAGGTGCTGAGTGAGGGAACTGTTATTCTGGGGACATGAAAGTAGTTGGACTCTCAGTGCTTTGGTTTAACCCAAGAGTAATTACCTAAGAATCATATCGCTGCTGCTCAGTCCATTCTGTAACTTATTTTTTTATTTAATATTTTTCCATAAACTTTCAGATGGTGTGGAAGCATATGAATGTGCTTAGTTCTTTACCCAGCAGTCACAGCATGTCTCTTTCTGAAACGCTTTCATTTTAATTAAGGACCATGAGGAAATTTGGAGAAGGTGCCCCGGATCTCCCTCCTTACCACACAGGAATATAAACATGCAGGAATGCAATCTTGTTTTCATCATGACTTGCTTTACTGGAGAGATGCAATCCACTATAGCATTAGACAGCTGTACTATGGAAGGGTGGGATCTGTGCGCTGAACACCGCCGCCTACCCTCCCCATACACTCCGATGATTACCCAAGCAGAAGCACCTGGCTCTGTAAGTGTTCTCTCAGCAGATTCATGCTCTAATATTGTCAGTTGTGCTGATGAATACTGGGTACACTTCCAACCACAGACAAGGAGATAAGAAAAACAGCTTTGTAGTCACAAGCACCAAAATGTGGACTGGCAAAATAAGGCTGCAAAATAAGGGTGGGCCATGGGGCTCTTCTGGGTTTTGAATGTAACCTGAAGCGCTACCTTTAGGCTGCCACTGGCCAGACTTTTTCCTTTCTAACAAGTGCAACAAAAATGGTCCCAGAGTCACCTTCCTACTTTTCTGAAGAAAAACATTTGTACCTCCCCCGCCCCCCCCCCCCCCCCACCCCACCGATTCTGTGCCAGGATGATTAGACTGGCTATTACCCAACTCACTGCAATCCAGAACCCAGAGTTCACCGGGTCTTCAGTGCAATCTACTTAACCCATATCACTGTGAGATCTGCTGTAAAAGATCTCTCCAGCTACTATATGGTGGAATGCATTCAGAGGAAAAAAGAACTGGGCATGATTGGAGAATGGGAGAAAGCAGGGAGAGGAGAAGTCAGGAGGGACAATATCTGAGATCATAAAACTTGTATACGATTAGGCTGGTAGGCTCACACCACATGCAAGGATATTTGTTGTTAATGTAGTTAAAGGGCCTGGTGCAGTGTCACTGGCATTAACAGCACACCATGCAATATCTCATGCTTCAGTTGAGAAACACCTACTGATTAATCACTCTCCGGCCGGTATAGATATTTCATCATCAGACTGTCCATCTGCTTCTTCCTCTTCTTCTCCTCCTTCTTAGCCTGCTTGCTTGATTTTTCTGAATCCTTTGGGTCATCTCCTTCAGAAGCTTGACCCTTTTTCTTGGGCCCCCTCTTCACACTGCCACCACTGCGATAGGAGATGGTGGAGCCTGAAGACGACTCTGAAGATGAAGAAGAATCTGAGGATGAGTCGGTTTCCTTCTTCTTTGCCTTCTTCTTGGACTTTTTGCTGTGCTTCTTAGAGCTTTTCTTTTTGCGATCCTCCTCTGAGGAATCTTCTGACTCGGAACTACTCTTAATGTTCCTGTTCCTCCTGCTGCGAGGTCTCGAGAATTCCAGGGCCGAGGCTGACCTGCGGAGGTTGGTGGAAGGCTCCCCAGCCTCCAGTGGCAGACTTTTCATACTGCTGACACTCCTTTTGTCCTCCTCTTCCTCTGAGTCTAGATCCAGGCTCTTTCGCTTAAACTTAACTGGTTTATAATTAAGTACTTCATTAATGGCTGCTTCAAGATCAGGATCCAAATAGGTGCGATGGCCTACAGGTCTTATATCAGAGTCTTCTACTAGCCTTTCATCAGATGCAGATGTTCTAGGTCTTGGGGGAACAGAGAAACTACGCCCAACTGAATGCTGGCTATAGAGTGACCGAGTATCACTTAGCACCACACTGTTAACATCATCCAAGTCATTGAGGTGGCTTCTGGTAAGAGACAGTCGGGAATCAGAGCGATTGCTTGCAGTGGGGCTCTGCAGTCCAAAATCTGACCTGCGGCTGAGGGATGGACTATTAACACAGGGAACAGCACTCATTGGGTCATCAAGTCTAGATGTGCTATGTCTTAGGCTAGTTGGACTGGACAAAGCAAAACTCAAAGTTGATTTGGTGTCATCTTCCACCTCTACACCCCGCCGTGTGGATGCTCGACTGATGGGTGCTGATACAGTAGACACTTTATCAAACTCAGGGCTAGCAATTGACCATCTCTTCTCCAGCCCTTTCCTGGCTCTACTGCTAGCCTCAGAAAATGCCTGGGATACCATGGAGCCCCGGTCATCAAGATCCTCACCACTACCTTGAGATTTCTTCCAAGAGCCCATGGAAAAGGTGTCATCCAAGCTGTTGCTCACCATAGAGTTGTTCTTGGCTTTCCGGAAAGATCTATCAGGAGAGGTTGGTCTCTCTTTCAGGGTAGAAAAAAGGGAGTCCTCATCCCCTTTCCCACCTATAGAATCTTTAATGTTAGCCCTTTTCCTGTAGCTCAGGGAACTCATGACAGACATGGGCCTCTCCTCACCTTCTCTGATCTCCTTCCCCTCTTTCATATCTGTATTTGAGGCAAATCTGAGGGGAGAAAATATCCAACATCCGGTAAGGCAACAAAAACCACAGATAGGGAAATAGAAGAAAGGAAATAAATCAGTCCCATAGCATGAAGATAGAAAACAATAATTAGAATGAAAAGTGAAAAGGATATGTCTGGAAGGGGCAATGTATTGTTGGAGTGAAGATACCATAACTCCATTTCTACACTTCTTAAGAAACAAACGAATCCATAGTTCTTTTGGTTTATTCTATTTGGACTGAGAATTTCAGAAGAGAGGAATTACAGCTAACAAAGGGCCTTACTTTCTAAGCCTTTTTCCACATTTGGGGAGCTAATTTAATAAGGCGCTGTGTAAATCATGGTATTTTAGTGGTTTACATGCATACTTTAGGTGGTGGCTATTCTATAAGTCCACAAGTCAGGCCAATTGCATGTACTGTGCTTTGGACATATTTGGGGCAGAATTTGGGTGGAGTACAAAGTTATGCACGTAAATTATAAAATACTATGATTTACATGCATTTTTGGACAATGCAGGAATGGACCTTTTACACAGGGCCGGCCCAGTGTTTTCTGCTGCCCCAGGCAAAAGCCGCTGCTGCTGCCCCTCCTCTCCCCCTGCTGCCACCGCCCCCCATCCATCTTCTCATCTTGCTGCAGCGGGGGCATCAGTGGTGGTATGACTCCATTTTGAAAGTGGCGGCATACACACATGCTGCTGCTGCTCCAAGAAGATGGATTTGGAGGGAGGGGGCGGGCGGCAGCACGACTCCATATTAAAAGTGGCGACATGTATGTGTGCTACCGCTTTCAAAGTGGAGTTGTGCAGTGCAGCCCACCAGGTTTGGCTGCCTCGTCCACTAGTGAACAGGCCAGCCCTGCCTCTACACCAGCTATAGGGCTGGCATAAGAGTTCATGCCTTAAATTTACACATTTTCCATAACTTATGTCCCAATTTTATAAAGTTCACATGTAGCATACTTCATAAAGTTGGCGTGAAAATGTGTGTACATCTAGTTGACCCTTATAAAATTACCCTCCGTGTCCATGGGAAACAAACCTTAGTAAATCAGGCTCTGAGTTTTACATCTGCATAATAGAACTGATCGAACGATCAAAACCAGGCTACTCTTGCTTGGTGGAAGGGGAGCTGGAAGGGACTTCTGAAATTCATGGGACCCACTGTTAGAGATCCTCTCCATAGGTAACCAACCTGTAACCTCCAATTGTGGCTTAATTTATATAATGAAACTCAGTCTTCCATTTTTCTAGACCAGTTCCATATTGCAGTAAATCAGTGGGTTCTGAACTCTGTCCTGGTATAACCCTAGCCAGTCAGCTTTTTCAGGATATCCACAATGAATATGCAGGAGACAGACTGGCATGTGCTGCCTCCACTGCATGAAATCTCTCATATGCATATTCATTATGTAGATCCTGAAAATCTGGCTGGCTAGGGGATACACCAGGACAGGGTTAAGAACCATTGCACTAAAGAAAACAGCCACACTGGGCTGGAGGCCCTTGAACCATTAAACCTCTGTTATTAATGAGCTCAGGCAAATAATTATATTTAATAGTGGTATCCAGTGTTTTTCCACCAAGGTTTCTTTTAATCCTAATTTAACAAATTCCCGATTAACCTTTCAGTGCCTTGTGTCAGGATTTTCTACCTGGCAAAATGATTTAGACTTCAAAGGCAGCAGCTCAGAATCTGCAGACTACAAAGGGTTAATGGTGTCCCAGAACTATTAACAGTGGAAGGCTTTGAAACTTGTTGGACTGCTCCATGTTTACATACAGATACCTCCTTCAACTGTCAGATGGGCACACTGTGTTGCACAGGCACACTCCGTTTCCCACTATTTTTAAAGGCCATCTTTTCCGTAAAGGATTTTCCTTTTCTTTAACTCTGATCTCCTTGAGATGCGCCACAAAGTTTTCTGCGAGCAACTGCTAGGCTACTTTCTAGGACTGTATCAAGGGAGAAAGGTCTTCTAGGAGTAAGCCTTCCCATCAACTGTAGCCTCTCATATCCACTGGGTATAAAGCCCCTCCCCCTGCAGGCTGTAAGAAATAAAGCCCCTCCCTCCTGGCAGGCTGTAGGGTATACAGCCCCCCTTCTCTGCAGACTGTAGGGTATTAAACCCTCTACCCCACCCCCCCACAGGCTGTGTGTTCTGTGTCTCCAAATTCCTTTTTTATTCTCTGTTGCTATGGGAATAAAATGCTGATGATTATTTCCTTTACCAGAACACTGACCTTGAACTCTTTAAGCTGCCATCATCGGAGAAGGCTTTCGAGGAACCTTTATTCTTCGACAGCCATGATTTGACCCCATCAACACGATCTTCCAGTTCCGAGTCGCCGTCCGAGTCCCCCTCACTGTGTGCACGGCAAAGAGGGAAAAGCAAGATGACCTATTACCACCTGGCAGGGGTAAGTGCTAAGTGACTGGCACAGCATATAGCCTCGGCGGGCTATGGCACACACCTCTGTGCACAGAGCAGATTGTTAGTACTTCAAGTATACTACAAGCCCATGTAATTAGTGGCACCCAGTACTCGGAAATAACTGCAGGGACCCCACCTGCTCTAAATTACAGCTTGTCAGCATGCACACCCTGAGCTCCATTTATTGTCTGTCTCCCTTCAGTATGTCGGCACTTCTTTGCTTTATCTTGGGTCACTGATTATATATATCTTTGAAAATCCAGCCGTGCAAGTATGCAGAAGTTCTGCCTGGAACAGCTCAAGGGAACTGGAGCGCAGTAAAATTACTACTCTGAGCATCCGCCCCTCCGCTGGGCACTGCGATGCTGGTAATGGAGTGTCCCGGGCTCATCTTTCTTCTCATGGCAAGCGTAGCAAAGACAAGCTCTGGGCTCACTCATATCCCCCTTGGTGCTCTCCCACAAAAAGGCAGAGGGCCATGAAACAGGACTAAGATACACTAGCAGAGATGTTGAGGGAGGGGGCTCAGCACAGTAATCACAGAGGGGTGATACAGGAGTGAAGCGCATTGGAAGAGCTTACAATAGGATTTCCGTACTAAAATAGCTGGAGGGCCGCAGGCACAAGAGACATTAAGAAAGTTCTAGAAAAAGCTGTACAATGGAACACTGAGGGGTAACAAAAGGAAATATTTCTGGCCAGAAAGTGTGGCAGAAAGGGTACAAATAAAAACATTAATTTAGTTGAAGACCTGGGGCACAGAGTGGTGTAAAGGAATCTGAGCCCGACCCTTCAGTACCCCTATTCCAGTAGTATCAGACCTCCACATACAGCTCTGCCAGTGCTTCTCACGCCTGCCCTATAGCACCTCTGCTATTCCAGTACTGTGGTCCACCCCCCTTCCTTTCCCGCCATACAGAGCTCCGCCAGTGCACCTTGGTCCTGTCTCATGGTCTTCCCATGTGGAGCACATCTACGCCCCATACAGACAATCAACTCTCTTCCCTTCAAATTTAAGCTGAATTTATACTACGGCCCACAACAAATCTTCTCCCCTTTTCTCCACAGCTAGAGGCAATTTGACCTGTGGAATCGCTGTTTTGATGGTGGGACTGAAAGTAGCTTTCTTAATGTAATCTGGCGTGCCCGCTAAAATAATTTTGAATCAATGAATGCTTCATCATCTCAATGCGAGCTGCTGTGCAGAGGGTGACTGGAGCAGAAGTCTGCCCTGAGCCGCTGCCAAGGTGTCACACAGCGTGACATGAGGTAACTTGGGGAAGCTCAGTAAAGAAAACCAATTTGCAGGCCGTGAGTGTATTAGAAAGCGTCTGCCATGTAAATCTGTCACTGACCAAACTCCTCATCCGCCTGCCACAGCTTGTTATAATTCATCAGGGAGATTAGCTCTTAGACACAGACACAAAAGAGAAAAGACAGTTCACAATGCTGGGCCTCATACACGTTCCATGGAGCTCCACAGCCAGGATGCCCATAAAAAACACACACACTCATTTCTGCTGGCTTGATGGCGACTAAGATGGACCAAAGAATTGGAGGCTGTGATTGGTCTATTAAGCATGGCCACACAGGAGCGTGGAACAATAACTCACAGCTGCCCCGGTTAATATTCTAAGCCACCCAAAAACCAAAGCAAGGGAGGAGGAAGAGAAGATGGGCGGCTGAGCAGAGAGCTCTGCCGTCTTGTCCACTAAAGAAAGCAATAAATACCCTCTGAGAGCAGTGTCCACAGCTTGGGCGCTGGCGGGTACAGCGAGGAAGGTGGAGAACAACTTGAGATGGCCACATGATGCAAAACAGCAGACCTCCGCGAATTCGTGTTCCAGCCGGGGAAAGCTGAACACCGCGAGCCCTCTAAAATGGAGCTGAAGGAAGGGGGAGGTGGTGACGCGGGCGAGAGGTCCGATGGAGAGGAGCAGATAAATGATGCTACAGCGATCCCACTGTCTAAAGCTGAATTGCGTGGAAGATTTGTGGAGCTAAATTAAGAGTTGCTCAAAGTGAAGGCTGAAATTGGAGGCCTGGTAAAGGAACTGAGAGCTGCAGTTGCAGAACTAGGACTCCGTGCAGCAGACTGCGAGGAGCATGTGGACAGTTCACAGGAAGAAATGGATGGGCTGAGGAGGCAGGTACATGAACTGGCACATGATAGAGAGGAATTAGCCCTGAATGTAGAGGACATGGAAAACAGAATGAGGTGGAGTAACTTGAGAATTTGTGGGGCTCCGGAACGTCCAAAGTATGGCAATGCAGACCATGTGGTGCACGCTGCAGCATGGGACAGAGGGGGCTGTCGATGAGGAAGTGAAGACTGACAGGGCGCATAGGACTTTAGGTCCAGCTTTTGTGCAGTGGCCACGAAACATTATCTGCATACATGATTATACACTGAAAAATGAGACTTCTGTCTAAAGTGGACTGGCAGGGCTGTCAGGTAATGGTTTATGATGATTTGTCAGCAGCCATGATGGCCTGTTGGAGATCTTTCTGCTCAATTATAGTGCAACTATGGCAAAGACAATGTTGGTATCATTGACTATATCCCGCAGGCATTGATTGCATTTACAGTGAAAAACACACAAAAAAATACCCAGAAAATATGCAAATATGTAAAACCTAAGACTTTTTCTAGTCTATGATTACCTGAAATGGCGGTATAAATATCACACAAATAAATAAATGGGATCACCAAAAAAGCCTCCACACCTCAAGAGGCGGGTTCAGGAGCTGAGAGAGTTGGGGGATCAATGGCATCCAATTGTGGGACAATGGCAATATGGAAGGAGGAACCCCCTAAATACCTGAGGTGAGAGAAAGTGCTTTCCGCTTCAGGAAAGAGGAAACAGCAGAAGGGAGTGAAGAGTGCGAAAGTTGAACTGCGGCAAGAGGAAGCAGTGTGTTTAAGTCAGGTGGGGGCGGTGAGCACCCTAACTACACTTCTCCCTGTTGCCACAGTTCAAACAACTTTCGCACTCTTCACCCCCTTCTGCTGTTTCCTCATTATAACATTAGATACTTGTTGAACTGTTCAGTGTTTAATTTTGAGGGAGTGTGTTCAGTTGAGGGGGGGCGTGTGTGGTTGGGTAAGGGGAAGTTGGCGAGCGACTGTGGGCGATAGGAGAATGTGCAAGGGGGAAGGTGGGGGAAGCGATGGATGACTGGGGATAGGAAGGGGGGTATTGGAATTGATGTGCATGGCTGGGATCTGATTGGCAGGTCACTATTTCATAGATCAGGCAATGGAGGGTTGGATAAAAAAAGGGGAGGGGGAGAGGGTGAGGCCGCTGGGGATGGGAGGAGAAGCTGTGTGGCTATGATGGGGTAGATGAAAGGCTAAAAGAGTGTCATTTTATCTCCATGAATGTGAAGGGGTAGAGGTCTTGGCAGAAAAGGAATCTAATTTGGAGGGAGGCATCCTGTATGAGAGGCGATGTGGAATTTCTCCAGGAGACTCACTTGAAGAGGGGACAGGTGTACCTGCTGAAATGTAAGCAATACCCCACCGGAATTTAGCATCAAAGAAGAGGAACCACAAGAAGGGGGGGAGTGGGGATCCTAATTTATCAAGGGCACAATGTGGAGGTGGAAAAAAAAAAAAAAGAGTGCCTAGATGGAGAAGGGCGGTATTTGTTGAAAGTGGTGCTTGATGGAGTGGTGGTCGAATTCACAAATATATATATGCACCTAACGCTGCACAGGGGCTATTCTTTGAAGAGGTATTGGAATGGGTGCAGTCTCTCTCTGCAGCTCCTCTGATACTAGATTTTAATCTAAGGAATCAAGGTTGGATAATTCCAGGGGGCATAGTTGGGGAGGATGGGGTTATAGGAAAAAATTGATTAAGCTAGTGGAGACACTGAGCTTGGTGGACAGATACAGGGTGTGGGAGGGAGAAAAAGGGCCTATATGGTTTTTTCCCACCCCTTTCAAAGATATAGCAGGATCAATATGCTCTAACTGAACTGTACATGGGCTATGCACATGGAGAGGTGACGTGATCGGACCATGCACCCATTGGGATGAGGTTGAGATGGGGAAAAGGGTACCTGGATTACAGTTCTGGTGGATGAATGAGTCCATAATGGAAGATGCCACTGCGGATCAGAAGGTGAGGACAGCCATAGAAGGTTATTATGTGAACAAAGGGGGGGAGGGGAGGTTGTACAATGGGATGAGTTGAAGGATGTGGTAAGGGGGGGGGGGGTTGTATCAGAGGGTACTCACCAGAAGAAAGAGCACCAGAAGACAGAGAGGGCCTTGAGAGAGGAGTTGCAGGGGCTGGAGGGCAGGTATTCTTGCACGGATTACAACTTTAAGAGCCCAGCTTTAAGAGACTGAATAAGGACATAATGGGGGCTGAGGTGCAGGGGATGATTGCTAGTATGAAGGGGGGAAAGGCCCCTGGCTTAGATGGTTTCACAGCCCGTTTCTACCAGAAATATCAGGACGTTTTAGTTGACCACTTAGTGCTGGTTTTTAATGATACGTTAGTGAGAGGGAAGGTGCCCAAGTCTATGTAAATAGCAGGGGTAACAGTAATCCTTAAGCCAGGTAAGGATCCCCCAGCTTGTGCGTCCTATAAACCAGGTCCTATAAACCAATCTCCCTGATTAATTTAGACGTCAAGGTGTTGGCGAAGATTTTGGTCAACTGCCTGCAGGGTGTGATTGGGAAGGTGGTTAACAAACAGTAGGTGGGCTTCAACCCAGGCTGGCAGGCCAAAGATAATATCAGGAAGCTGCTGAACCCGAAATGGAAGACAAGGGTAAGGGAGGAGAATGAGGTATTGGTGGCTATCGACGCTGAAAAAGCATTTGACAGAGTGGAGTGGGAGTTTATGACTCAGGTCTTGGAACAGGTGGGATTTGGGGAATGCTTTATTGGGAGGAAAAAGGCTCTGCATGCTAACTTCTGGGTGCAGGTAAGAGTCAACGGGGCATATTCGGAAGAGTTTGCACTGGGACGGGGAATGAGGCAGGGTCGCCCCCGTCCCCTCTGCTTTTCGCTTTGGTGATAGAGCCGCTGGCTGAGAGGGTGCAGGCTAATGACTGTGTCTGAGGCATAAAGGTGGGGTCTAGGTATTATAAAATTGGGATGTTTGCAGACCAAGTCATCTATACACTGATGCAGTCATTGATTTCACTCCCTAACTTGATGAAGGAGATCTTTGTGTATAGTAGCATGTCAGTCATAAGATGAACCTGTCCAAAACTGAAATTTTGAAGATTCATTTGGCTAGTATGGAAGCGTGGTTGCGGGCTGCCTTCCGTTTTAAGTGGGCAAGGGGTTCCATTAGGTATTTGGGAATCCAGGTAGGAGCACAATGGAAGGATTTATATAAGTTAAATCATGAGAAGTTGTGGTTGACTATAAAGGGTGATCTTGAGCAGAATAGCTACGGTTAAAATTAATATCTTGCCTAGGTTGCTCTTTTTGTTCACTGCTCTCTCCATTCAAATTCCCAATGACATCATGCAGGCATGGCAAAGGCATATCTTTGACTTTATTCGGAGGAAGCGACTACCATGGGTGGCAAGGCAGGTGCTCATGCAGAAGGGACGAGCGGGGGGCTGGGAGTCCCCGATGTGAGGTGGTATTATATTGGAGCGTTATTGTCTGGTGTGATCGAGTGGGGCCAGGTGGATTAGGGTAAGCCTTGGGTGGCGATTGAATAAGAGTTAAATGGACCAATCTTTCTAGGAAGTCTGGTCTGGTTACAGGACCGGGGAGAAGGGCGGTGAGCAGATGCCACCCTTTTGTGAGAAACATGCTGAAAGTATGGGATAGGTTCCGAGAGGGTCTATGTGGGAAAAAAACAGCTCTATTTGAATATCCCTATACAATTTAATAACCGCTTTAGGCCGGGACAGTTATGTGGGGCTTATAAGGAATGGCAAAGGGCAGGGTTGATCCGAGTTGGGCAATTAGTGAACGGAGAATGGTGGGTTTTGGTGAGCTGCAGCGACACTTCCAGTTGGGGGAGGGGCATGAGTTTTACTATAACCAGGTGAGACACTATGTGCAATCTGGGAGGGCAAGTGGAGCCACTGTGGGACACAGGGTGGGATGTGAAACGATATTCCCCAATGGAGAAGGATCCTGGGGTTTGTTATCGGGGGTATATAAAGCCCTGCTCCAGATTCATATGCCTCCACCACGGTTCCGTACAATGTGGGAAAGGGATTTAGGAGAGTAGCAGGAAGATCGAGGGTAGGTGACAATCTTTAAGCAAACCCCAGAACTTTCATTGGCTGTATCCATTGTGCAGCACGCATATAAGCTTTTGTATAGAATGTACTGGGACCCCACTAGGTTACATAAGATGGGCCTGATAGAGAAGGGTATGTGTAAGAGGAGCTGTGGATGAGGGGGATTTCTTACACATGTGGTGGAGGTCCCACGAGGCTTTCTGTTATTAGGGGAAATTAGCAGACCTCATAGAGAGTTTGAGTGGGGAACGAGTGGAGCCAGAGCCGGGCCATATTTATTGAGCATGCCCTTGGAGGGGTCGGCTAGGGGACCACAGATCCCAGCCAGAATGTGTATAGTGGCTGCTCATATGAATGCGGCAAGGCACTTGAGGGAGAAGCTGATGCCTGATATGTCAGAAGTGGTTACCCGACGATGGGACTGGATCTACTGATGACTGAAGCTATTGCGTGACATGGTGTGTGAATGGAACAATTCCATGAAAAGTGGGAGCTATAGGAGCGCTGGCGGCGAAACTGTTGAGAGTAGAATGTAAGTACTGTGTATGGTCTCTCTATGGCCGGGGGGGGGGGGGGAGTTGGTTGAAATTCACCTCTAAAGTAAAGGGCTATGAAGTATTTTGGATATTGGGGTGTGCTTTTTGTTAGCAAAACTGCTCAAGATAAAATTACAAAAAAAAACCCACAAAGAAAGATTGGAACATTCCACAGTCACCTGCTGTTTGTACTACATTTAGACACACATTTGATGGTGATAAAGAGAGGTTTCACATAACCTAAGTGTGCAGCCTTTTTAATTGTGTACATCAAAATTCTCTTGTGCAGTATAAAAAGCCTGGGGAAGTATTTGATGAGGAAGGGAGGCTGCAGGCTCACTAACAGCAGAGGACATGTGGGGCTCAGGGAGTGTCTGCAGAGGGGGCGGGAATGGGTTGCAGGGAGCATGTGAAAGGAGAAGACAGGCTCACAGACAGCATCCCTGAGGGGATGGATGCTACTTACAGGAAATGCAGCTCCCAGAAACTATCCTGGGGGAGGGGTTGCAAGCTTCCTGGGAGCAGCAGAAAGGGAAAAGAGCAGACTCCAAGGTAGCATGTGGAGGAGAAGCTGCGGGCTCCTAGGAAACATCTGGAAGGGAACTGGTGGTCTTACAGGGGGGGTCAGCTTGCAGGGAATGAAGAGAGACTGCAGTCTGAGGTAAAGAGGAACTGGGTAGCCAGGACAGAATGACTGAGCACCTGTGGCCACTAGTGCATCCATCAAGCTAACAACTGTACACGGACCCCACAGAATTATATCCCTGTCTGATTTATATGGGCTCACATAAATCTCACTTCCTTAAAACAGCTCATTTATACCACTCCTTTCATAACCCTATTGATCTGATTTATAAAGCTGCTGCATGCCCTGCAAAATCCATTTCTGCATTTATAGATAAATCTCCGCTAACATATAGCTGTATACTGCCTCCATTACCTTTATGGTAACCACCGTATCTATACTGTAAGCAAATCGGAGTAATTTGATTTCTGCTGCACTCAATAACACTCATAAAGCTCCCCGCAGTGCAGCCATGGGGGGGGAACAGCAAGAGACGTTCTCTACGGGAGCGTCTGGAAGCCTGTGTAGGTTTAACCGATATCGAATATTATCCTCCACCAAGAAATGTATCCAGTTTCCCTTCACTTGGACGGTGCACCGTGGCTTTAGGCAGGATATGTCTACTTTATATCTTAAGCATGAATCAGAACTAAGCACATTCACTTTTAGCATTTAAATCCTTCTCAACCATGCTCCCTCTCTCCCAGAGCAGATTCTGGATGGTGCTTTGATATTATGTTACAAAGAATAAACCTATATAGATAAAAATAACTCCAGGGGCATCCGAGGCTTTCTGTCATATGAATTAAACTCCATGTCAAACCCAATCTCTCTCTAGCCCTCTGTGCCATTAGTTAAGCGAAACCCGACTCACCCGGGAAAAAGCAAACGCAGACTGAAGAGCGGGAGATATTAATTGTGTGCGACACAAGGGCTCTCATGCCTCTCTCTCACTGTTGCCCAGAATTTCATTTATCGTTAACAGCTACAGATTTCTCCTCTCAGCCAGCTCTGGGCACGATCTCAGAGGGGCAGAAAACCCATGTATTCTTGGGATCATACAGCAATATGCACAGAGCCCCAATTGCACCTCACTCCTCAGCAGTTTCTGTACCTGTTTGCCCATCTGCCCATGTTTTTTTAACCACATTGTCCCTCACCACCCCCCTTTCCCCTTCAGCAGTTCCTGTATCTGTTTATTGATTCTGTTTTTGGCCCTGCCTATTCCTCTTTCCCCCTCCCCCCCAGCAGTTCTTGTACCAGTGATATGTATATCTACTAGCAAAAATGATTTGGAGTTTGATGCCCTACCCCTCCCTCTTTGGGCAGTTTCTCAGCACAGCCTTCTACAGTTTCCATACTGCACACTGCTATCAAACAGAAGAGGCGTAAATCTACTTGGCAGGTTCAGAAATGGAAAATGCGTTCAATGTTTGGGTTAATGCTACAGCGAGAACCTCATTAACAGAGTAAGTGTATGGGATCATGCGTCCGTCTGTCCTGCCACGGACACGAGTGCATGCAGAAACTCAGGCCAGCCGTGGCATGCAGGAGACGAGGGGGGGGGGGATAGGTCAGTGGTGAGAAAAGTCTGCAAATAATTCTGATGTCCTCACGTTTTATTCTTTCGTTTCTGATACTTTATCACCATGTCCTGCAAACTGAAAATCAAACAAAAATCATAAAAGGTGGAAGCATGTCAGAAGCGCCCAAAATATGAAAGGAAAGATCACAGAAGAATGATGTGATTAAAGCCAAAGAAAAATCAGATGAAAGAGAAACTACTGAGACTATTCCAGGCAAATCTGCTCGATTCCATCAGCTGTGGCTGCAAACAAAAAAGGCAACTAGCGAGCTTCGTTACCTGTCTGTGCACACACAAAGCAAGCCAGAAGGCTCCATCACGTGTGCGTGTACACAGAAAGAAGGCTAGAGGAGGCCTGAAGGAGTATCCTAATGGTTAAAGCAATGGGTGAAGCACTGGTCAGTGTTCAGATTCTGCTTCTCCCATTGGCACGCCTTGTGACCAAGTCACTTCCATCTCCTTTACCTCAGATATCAAATTTAGATTGGAAGCCCTGTTGGGCAGGGAAATATCTACTCTACATATATTTATTTATTTTTATTTTATTTATTTACATTCTCTTATATACCGCGCTATTCTGCATCAGTGTGGTTTACATTGAACAAACTGAAATTACATTGAACAGGGCATTATAACTTGGAGATAACTATTTTACAGGGAACATGGGCTATGGAGGGTTAAGTGGCTTGCCCAAGACCACAAGGAGCACCTGTGGGACTAGAAACCCCAGTCCTTCCGGCCCGAGGTTGCTGTCCTCTAGTGGGATTTGAACCCCCGACCTTCCGGCCCGAGGTAACTTGCCCCAACCACTAGGCCACTCCTCCACTCCATATATGCACTTGCCTGGAGCTTGGATTTGGAAAGGTGTGTAATAGAACTAAAATTCAAATCCAGCATCCGTCTGAGCACACAGAAAAGAGGCCAGAAGGCACAATCAATCCAGAGACACTGCGTCTTGTCACATTTTCACACAAGACACACCCACACTCCAAAAAACCCAAGTCATGCATCTCAGAACCAAGCAGGACAACTGTGCAAATGTATACACACACACACACCCATTTACAGTATTCATACATTGCCTACACCAATCACCCTTAAAGCGTATAAAAGTACTTTCCATTCGTGCAGGTAAAAATCACACAGGCTGACAAACTCCCTCATGTCAGCTACAGTTTGGGCAGAAAAGACAGCAGTGGATCTAATGGCAATAGTGAAACCCTGCGGTCAGCGTTTGTTTCAATTGCCACCTGCAGCGTTTTCAATAGTCCATATATATTCGGTAGCACTGTTCATGGACGTGGAGGTCCCCAACATACAAAGACACTGTCAAGCACCTCTGCTACAAGGACAGTGGTAATATTCAGCTGCCATCCATACAGCTAAGTTAGGACAGCTTTTAGATGGATAGTGCTGGGCTGGCAGCTGAAAATTCACAGATAAAGAAAGGGTTTGCACATTTGAATATCTGGTCCAACAAGTTTTTCTATTAATCATGGTTTATAGTTTAGGCACTTGATATACCGCTCTTTACTGTGCGTATCAGAGCAGTTTACAGACATAGTCTAACAGGCACTTTTTATTCCCTCATCCCCGAAGTGCTCACAATCCAAGTGTACATCTGCAACATATAACACCACCCCCTCCAAGTATCATGACCTCCAAGGACACATGTGCCCTCAGCCTTTGGCCTAGTCAATATGGGGGGGGGGGGCACATTTAAAGTGGCTGACCACTGACACTTTAATTTTGTCCCAGATATTCAATGCCAGGGCCGTATCTGGACACTGGTATTGATGGAATGAAGCAGTAGCCTAGTGATTAGTGCAACAGCCTAGTACCCAAGAAACCAGGGTTCAATTTCCATTGGTGCTCCATGTGACCTTCGGCAAGTCACTTAACCCTCCATTGCCTCACGTACAAACTTAGACTGTATTCCCTCTGAGGACAGGGAAATATCTACGTACCTGAATGTAACTTGCCTTGAACTGCCACTGGAAAGGCATGAGCTGAATACTAATAAATATCTAAGTTGCCCAGACTGAGATTTTGCAATCTGGTCAGCAGTGATATTCAGCCATTCGGCTGCTTTAACTTTAGCCAGTTAGGGTTAACCGGGCAGCAGATGCTGCTATTTTCCATAACTGACCTTTCTGGCAGTCTGCACACATATTGGTATACAGGCACATGTGGGTCTGTTTCATCCACCATATGACACCCCAGGACACAGGATCTATGCTGCAGTCACTCACCTGTTAATCAGATCCTCATTGTCATCACTCTCCATTTCATCTTCGATGGCTGCCTGCAGGTCTCCAATCCTCTTAAAGGCCAGCTTCAAGTCTGCCTGCAGGCTCTGGTTAGCTGCTTCCAGGCTCTCCAGATCCATTTCCTTAAATGTCAAGCAAAATCTCAGAGATCAGAATGCGTAAACGAGCATAGTCCCTTGCACCTCTCTCTCCCCCCTTCCCCCCAGCTCTAACCCTCTATAGCACTCTCTGCCCTCATTTCCAGCCCACTCCCCTCAGCTCTAGGAGTGGAATGAAGTCTTTACCAGCTCATGCTTCCGGCGGCTGGTCTCAGACTCCTTCTTGCTCAACTCTCCCATCTCCTCCTTCACGTCCCGCATCTGCCGTTGCAGTCTCTTGCTCTGTTCCTTCTCCCGGGTCTCTGCAGCGGTCCGCTGATCCCGCTCCTCTGTCAGCTTCTCGACGTTCTCCTTGAGACGACTCACCAGGCTCTGCATAAGGAACACCATAGATAAGCAGAATCTGTGAGTTCATGAATCACTGAACCGTGAGCTGAGGAGGAGATCTGAAGCCATACCTGAATTTCTGATTCACGCCTCGATGCATTCTAATCCTCACTCTTTAAGACAGGTAAGAAACCTTGGAGCAGACAAAACTTTCCTGGCCAAGAGTAAGTCTGATGGCCAGGAGTTGGGGTGTACTGCACAGGAACTATCACTAATGCAGAACAGTCTGGGTTATTCCAGAGGACACACAAAGCCAGATCTTCGCAGCAGTCCCCAGCTATTCCAGAATCCCCTGGGCTGGAAAGGCTCCGACTTGCTGTGCAGGATTCCTGCAGGTCCTCTGATATCTTTCAGTTTTTTCTGGTTTATTATCTGCCCATGGGTTAATTAACTCCTTTTCAAGGCTATGTTTATCCCAAGAAAGCATAATGTTTGGAAGCACATGAATTAAAGACCTTCCTTGGAGGAAAGTTAATGTGCCTCCCTGGGGAGGGAGGGAGGGAGGGAGCAGGCAGGCAGATGGGACCATATTATCCTAACCTAACCTATCCTGAGCTATGTTTCACAGAGACTCATTTGCAAAGCAGCTGTGCTCCGAGGAATGGAGCTGTCACCTCACACTACCTCCCTGCCATCACTTAATATAAGAAAGGCTGCTAGGAAGCAGGGGGGGAAAAAAAGAAAAAGAAAAAAAAAATCAACCTAATGAGCCCCCGCCACCTACCACAAGCAGATACTAACCTCCTAATGAGAGCAGCATCCCCAATTATAAGGGGTCTTTCTTGGTCAGAACTACATTATAATGATGTGGTTGATTTGAGGGAGGATTTAACAGCTTTGGAAAACCTTATCTATATTCATACATCTAGAATAATCACAGCTGTGTACAGGAAGTTCTCAGCACCATTTCCTGGCATGACCTGGTCAAATTCCATACAATGATGCAGTTCGGGAGGGGGAGGCTTCATTTCAGGATGGAATGATGGGGTAACAACTTTCCCTTTTAGAATGTCAAAGTACAATGGAACCAGGCATTCCGTGTGAGGCGAGGAAGAGCTGCCTAGCTCTATGCAAGAGCACAGCATTGGAAACCGTGCCACTGAACAGAGAAGAAAGCAGCCTGACAGGGAAATAACCAGAAAGTGACCCCCACACACATGGCACAGCAGAAAGCTGGAATTGCCAGGGGATAGTCATACTGCAACTTCACCACACTGGCAGACACGAGCATTGACTGGTGGCTTAGGACTACTTCTCAAGATCATTCAGGGAATGAGCGACTTGCTCAGTGTGGCACAATGTCGTTTATAAACCACAAACACGTGGGCTTTCATACAAAAAGTTCTCCATAAAGTTGAGGGTTTAGGATCACAACTAAAAATCAGTTTGTGTCCTTGTGTGCGTTTGAAAATATGGGGGAAATTTTCAGTCTGTCTACAATTGGGACCAAGTCCATTTTCCATCCATAGAGAAGCAGCCTAGTGCAAAGGTTCTCAACCTGTTTGGCTATGTAGACTTATTAACCTCCAAATATTTCAGGTACCCCCAAGTTCATCCCCACAATTCTTCCTGGACCTGCTTCTCCTCAGCACCAAGCCTGTCCCCATTAGCCCTCTATCTCCCTTCCACCTCCTGCCTCCACCATTCTCTCTCTCCCCTCCAGCCAGTTCCCGCCAGTCTCTCTCACTTCTCCAAAGCCAATTCCCACCAATCTGTTATTTTTTCCCCTTTTCTGTGTGTTGCAGGCTGCCTGCAATGGTCTCACAGAGTCCAGATCGGAAACCACTGGCCTAGTGATTAAACAGGTCGTGAACCAGGGAAGTGGCATGACCTGGAAAACTGCAAAGATTAGGGAAGCCAAAGTTTGAATTCCACTTCTCCCACTGGCATTCACTTCACTCTCCTTTGCCTCAAGCACAAGTTATATTGTAAGCCCATCTAGACAGAGAAATAACTCATGTGCCTAAACTATAACGTGCTTTGAGATTGGATTTGGAAAAAGTGAGCTAATAAATCTAAAATTCAAATCCAAACTCTGAAAGAGAATGGATGCACATACTTTCATGCTGAAATTTGTGGCAGGTGCAAGGTACCTGCAGACATTTGTGCCTTCTTTTCATGCATGAAGTTAATTCATTGAACAAAATGTGTACAGATTTGAAAATGCAAATTGCATGTGTTATTTTCCGCTTCCAATCCACATAAACCTGCCCTCTCTAAATGTGGCTGAAAGAGCAGGTGTTGTGGAACAAATCGCTGACTTTTAGCTATATCGAAGGAGGGCAATTTTCAGATGGCCAATATGTGCGTCAAGTGCTATTCCCCCACGTCAATGGCTTTGAAAATTCCTATTCCCCAGCCCCACTAATCAATGCCATTAACCGTATTTGGCTTAAGGACAGACCTTGGGCTCCCCAACACTGCTCTTTCTCTTATGGAGCTCCAAAAAATGGGCTGTGATCCCTTTGTTCAACATTAGGGTTCATCCCTCATTCCATCACCCAACTGCTACAGTCCCCAGGACAGCTGTGAGCCACGTATTGTGAAACTTCCATACCATGTTTACCATTAAACATGCACGTTTTACAAGATTTTAATTTGTCTTTATATATTTCTGTCTAACCGCTGCCAGGTTTTTCATAATTCGAATCTGAAGACCCCTATAAAGCTTCTCTTTCACATGATGCTGGATTTCCTCTCTACCAACCTCCAGCCGTTTCACTTGTGTCCTCTCAAACTCCAGCTTAGTCTCCAGCTCCCGGATCTTGGCTTCCTGCCTGCTGACCAAGGATTTGTCTACCATTGACTGCTCCAGGAACTCCAGCTGACTCTGCAGGCCTTGCAGCTGGAAAAGAAAGGAGGGGGTGTCAGAGGCCAGCTTTGGCTGCCCTGCTGCAGTACCATCCCCAGGGCTAGCTTAGTCATTAGGCAAGACTAGGTGGTCACCTGAGCAGCAGCTTCCACAGGGCAGCAAAGGGTAGCAGCAGTCAAACAAAACAATCTTGACAGCCGCACAAAGTGAAAGAACCATCGGCACATTCTCCTGCAGAGAGGGCGAGGGATTTAAGTAGCCCACTTACCTGAATAAATGACTTAGAAATTGCCCCCATATCACATACACACATATAGATACTAAAGATTAATCTTTACAAGTATGATGTCCATTTATGTGCTTTTACAGGATTGTTATGTGGGGAGGGGGGGTGATAGTGCTGGAATAGTCACGATTATGGAGTTTAATTATCAAAATCTCAGAGTGGGGGGGAAGGGAGGAGGTTAGGGTCTGAAACTTAACTGGAGGGCAGGCTGAAGGTGTGTATAGGGCACCCAATATCCTTGCACCGGCCCAGACAATCTCTACAACACTAAAGAGGCCTGCAGCTTTGCACGTATATACCATACAATGATACTGGCTCTAGGGACGGCATTAATCCAACACAGCTTTTCCTGGACCATCCATTCTGGGACCGTAACAAAATATGAGACCTTGGACAAGTGATATGCCATGAAGGTAGAACCTCTACTACCACCCATCGCACGCAGCACGCTGTACATGGATTCCGCTGCTGCTGCACACAACACACAGGATTTACTTCTGTGCCTGGACAATGAAGTTGTGTGTGTACAGAACATCAGAGCCAGGGTAGCATAGTACATATCTCCAAAACTGCCAAAGGAGTAGTATGAGATACAGAAGAGCAGAGGGACAGTAACATCTTTACTCCCCACCCAATCAACAGAACGATAAAAGTTTTGTCTGCTGATGTTGCTGTGTCCTTTTCCCTATAGCAAATAAGTCACTCCCATTTCTAACACTTTGCAAACCATATAGGCCACCATCATATCCCTGTTCCTTCTTTCCCACAAACCATTCTCCGGGGGAAGGGGGTAACCTGAAAATGGAGAAATTGGATCCAGCCTGTTGCATTCGTTGTGTATGTCTTCTAAAGCTCTGGCTAATCTCTCAATCTCCACATCTCACAGCAGCCAAGGTCATTCCCACCGTTACCCATTGTAAAGAGTATTCAGTCAACTACCCTAGCAACAGCATTGAACAGCTGTGCCAGGAGAAACTGAAGTTGCTTACTTGTAAAGCAGTTACTTACCTGTAACAGGTGATCTCTGGGAACAGCAGGAATAAGTCCTCACATATAGGTATCGTCGGTACCAACAGAGCCTGCGCGGGAACGCTCCCCAGCGTCCAGTAAGAAAGCTTTTGGGAGCATCCCACAGCGCCTGCGCGCTGCCTTCCCGCCTTTCCCAACCGCCTCTCTCCACTTCAAGTTTTAAAGCTGAGACAAAGAGAGAGAGAGGAAAGGAAAGATAGATAGAGAGATACAACTCCTAGAGGAGGTGGGTGGGTTGTGAAGACTTATTCCTGCTGTTCCCAGAGATCACTTGTTACAGGTAAGTAACTGTGCTATCTCCAGGAACAAGCAGGAATGAGTCTTCACATATGGGGACTCCCTAGCTGCAGATGCCAGGGGAAGACCCCAGGTTGTGTGTCCTTGAAAAGGACTCTACCTCCCCCCATGGATCTCTGGCATCCAACCAGGGTAGGTGGGTAGGAGTTGATTAGGAATGGAACAGGTGTTTGAGAACAGCCTGACCAAATGAGGCATCCCAGCGGGAGTCCTTGTCCAAACAGTAATGGGCTGTGAAGGTATGAATCGAGGCCCAGGTGGCCGCTCGACAGATTTGGTCGATGGACACAGAGTTTAGATGAGCCATTGAGGCTGCCATGGCTCTCACATCCTGAGCCGTGACATGGCCCTCCAGAGAAAGGTTCCTACTCTGGTAGGCGAAAGAAATACACTGAGCAATCCAGTTGGACAGTGTTCTCTTAGAAACTGGAAGTCCTAAATGAGAAGGATCAAAAGCAACAAAGAGCTGAGAAGACTTTCTATGTTGCTGTGTTCTTTGTAAGTAAAAAGCAAGAGCTCTCTTACAATCCAAGGTATGAAGATTCCTCTCTGCACTTGATGCATGAGGTCCTGGAAAAAAGACAGGTACATATACCTCTTGGTTTAGATGAAAAGGCGAGACCACTTTGGGCATAAAGTGTGGATTGGTCCTGAGGACTACCTTATCATGATGGAACCCTGTATAAGTTGTTATGGCAGAACAGACTAGATAGGCCATGCGGTCTTTTTCTGTCGTCATATTTCTATGTTTCTATGGATTAGCCACCAAAGCTTTCAATTCACTGATGCGGCGTGCTGAGGTGACTGCAATGAGAAAGATAACTTTCCAAGAAAGAAATTTCAGGGAGGTGGTGGCTAAAGGTTCAAAGGGTGGCTTCATAAGCTGGCCAAGAACCAGGTTTAAGTCCCATGCCACTGGAGGTGGTCTAATGGGAGGTTTAGTTAGAAGAAGGCCTCTCATGAATCTTGCTATAAAAGAGGATGAGAGGAAATAGGCTGTCCATTGAGAGGCTTGAGGGACACTGCAATAGCACTCAAATGGACTCTTACTGAATTTGTTTTAAGACCTGCATGGGATAAATGCAGGATATACTCTAGTAAAGAATTCAAAGGTATTGCAAGAGGGTTAAGACCCTTCTCTGAACACCAAATGGTAAATCTTTTACATTTGAAAGCATAGGAACGTCTAGTAGAAGGCTTTCTAGAGGCATGAATAATATCTCTGACTTGCTGAGAGAGATGAAAACCTTGAAGGTCTAGGCCTTCAGCAACCAAGCCCTGAGATGAAGAGACTGGGGGTTTGGGTGCCACAACGTTCCCTCCACCTGGGATAGAAGGTCTGGTGCAGAGCCCAAGTCCAGGGAAGGAGCTTGAGAGAGATGCAGAAGTAGAGGATACCACACTTGGCATGGCCAATGTGGTGCTATGAGGATCATGGTCCCTTGATCTCTCTGAAGCTTGAATAGTGTTTTGCGAATTAGGGGAATGGGTGGAAAGGCATAAAGGAAGTCTTGACCCCAGTGAAGGAGGAAGGCATCCTTGGCCTGAACTCCCTGACACGGAATTCTGGAACAGAACCGGGGAAGTTTGGCATTCCACGGACTTGCAAAGAGGTCTATGTCTGGGGTTCCCCAAATTTGAAAAATCCTGGCTACCTGGTCCATGTGGAGGGACCACTCATGTGGAAGCAGAACTCGACTGAGTCTGTCTGCCCGAGTTTTGAATGCCTGGAAGATATACTGCCAGAAGATGAATGTGATGCTCTCTGGCGAAGGCCCACAGTCGCAAAGCTTCGTTGCAAAGCGACAGAGAGCCAGTCCCGCCCTGCTTGTTTACATAGAACATGGCTACTTGGCTGTCCGTATGGATGAGGACTGTCCTGTAGCTGAGCAGGGAATGGAACACTCAGAGCTAAGAATATTGCTCTGAGTTCCAAGAGATTGATATGTAAAGAAGTCTCCTGTGGAGACCAGATGCCCTGGGTGGAGAGATCCTGCAGATGAGCTCCCCAACCCATTGGAGAAGCATCTGTTGTAAGAGTTGCTTGGGGTAGCGACTGCTGAAAAGGGGACCCCAGCAACAGATTTGGAGAGGACTTCCACCACTGGAGAGACCAAAAAAGGCGACTGGAGTTTGCTATTTTGTCTGACAGGCAACCTGATGCCTGAGTCCATTGGGTGGACAAAGCCCATTGAGCTGCCCTCATGTGAAGGCGAGCATATGGAACCACGTCCACGGTGGATGCCATGTGGCCTAAGAGTTGTAACATCTCTCGAGCAGTTAAATGGGACTTTAACTGTATCTGGGAGGCTAACTGCACTAAGCGTAGGCAATGGGCCTGAGGAAGATAGGCCCTTGCAGTTGTGGTATCCAGCAAGGCCCCTATAAACTCCAGAGACTGAGTAGGGGTGAGATTTGATTTTGGGATGTTTATTACCAGTCCCAAATACTGAAGAACACGCATTGTGCAGATTAGACAATTCTGGGCCTCTGACTGGGATGGAGCTTGAATGAGCCAGTCGTCCAGGTAAGGGAAAACGAATATTCCTAGAGAGCGTAGAAATGCAGCTACTACTGCCATGCATTTTGTGAACACCCTTGGTGCAGAGGCCAGACCGAAAGAAAGCACCCTGTATTGGTAGTGCTTTCCTTGAAAAAGGAACCGAAGGAACCTTCTGTGTGTTGGATGGATGAGGACATGGGTGTACGCATCCTTGAGATCTAGAGAACAAAGCCAGTCCTGACTCTGAAGGTATGGAAGCAGAGCACCGAGAGAAATCATCTTGAATTTCTCTTTGAATAGAAACTTGTTCAATTCTCTGAGATCTAATATGGGTCTGTAGCCCCCTGTTTTCTTTGGGATAAGAAAATAAGGGGAGTAGAACCCTGAGCCCTGTTGAAGAAGAGGTACTTCTTCTATTGCCCCTTGGGCAAGAAGGGTGGCAATCTCCTGACCCAAAAGGTTGAGGAGAGATGTTGGAGAATTGAACTGTTTCACCATGGTGCGAGGAGGAAGGCTTAAGAAATGAAGCTTGTACCCTTCCCTTATGATGGAGAGGGTCCATTGCTCTGCTGTGATTTGTTTCCATCTGGGAGCAAAGTAAGCCAACCTTCCTGGAATGGTGAGGGGCTCTGGTTCTTCCAGAGCTAGAAAGGCTAAGTTCTCTAGCTGCAAGTCAAAAGCCCTGAGGAGGCTGAGGCTGCTTGGCCGTGGAAGGCCTGGCAGCCTTTGACTTGGCCTGTTTAGGTGGTTGCTGACGTTTTGCAGCAAAACGAACTGCAGAAGATGCCTGCTGACCATAAGCAGGATAATATCTTCCCTTTTTAGAAAAAGATGTCTTTTTGAACAATCTTTTCTTAGCAGGAGCAGAGGTGGACTTTGAAAGTCGATCCAAAGCGGAGTTCTCAGCATCCATCTGAGTGGCCTTTGCTTGCCAATCCTTGCCAAAAAGGTTTTCACCTGTACAAGGAAGATTTCCTAATTCATCTTGGACCCAGAGTTCCAAATCAGAAGCTTGTAGCAAAGCAATTCTGCGTGCACCTATGGCAATAGCCGAGGCTCTGCTTACACACTCAAAAGAGTCAAAGGCTGCACGGTTGGAAAATTTGGAAACATCCTGGGCATGTTTGAGCCAAGTGAGAAACTCCTGCCTTTTATCTTCTGAAATAAAAGGGGTTAAAGTCTGCAGATGATCTGTGACTTCTTTTAGAAACATCCCTATATAGAGACTATAGGAGTTGATTCTGGCAGCCAGCATAGAAGCTTGAAAAACCCTACGGCCAAAAGCATGTAGGGTCCTCCATTCACGTCCTGGAGGATTAGATGAGTGTCTTTTTGCACTCTTTATCTTTCTCATGGCAGACTCTACTACAATAGAGTGGTGAGGAAGCTGAGTCTTATGAAAGCCAGGACAAGGAGGGACACGATACATGGTGTCTAACCTGCGAGAATGAGGAGAGGTGGTAAGAGGTGTCTCCCACATGCTCAACATGAGATCATACAAAATCTCATGAATAGGTAAAGTAGCTGCCTCTTTAGGAGCTTTAGGATATTGTAAAATATCCAGCTGCTTGGCTCTAGGCTCTGACTCAGGGGCCACTGTGATGGAGAGGCCCCTAGCCACTTCCCTAATGAAGTCTTGAAAAGACAAGTCTTCTGGAGGAGACATTCTTCGTTTAGGAGAAGAAGACTCCTGAGAAAGAAGTATCGATGCCTCGACAGATCCTTCAGACTCCTCAGAGTCTTCGGAGGAATCGAAGTATCGCCTGTCTGGATGCTCCTGTAAAGCCCGATATGCGGACCGAGTGGGATCGACATCGGGAGTAACCGGTACCGGTTCGGTACCAATGGGCATCATAGGACAGGGTACCGTTGCAGTCGACACTGAAGCCGATGTCGATGCAATCGGTACCGGCACCGGGAATGATGCCGGTGCCAGAGCCGGTACCGGCAACGGGGATTGTTGCGGTACCGGAGGCGTCGCAGCCTGTATGAATGCCGTCAGGGTGCGCTGCATGGTCAGAATCTTCTGATCCATCGACGCCACCAAAGTCTGGATGTCGGTACCAGTGGGAGTCACCGGTACCCCAGAACACGGCAATAGGTGATCGGTCGAGGCCGAGTCATCGATGTCAACCTGTGACCCCATAGACAATGCTTTGGAAGCCGGAACTTCCCGTCGGGGTAATTTTGCCGGTGCGGAGTCCTCAAGGACAAGCCCGGAGGCATCTCGATGCTTAGAGGGAGATTTGCCCTTCGAGGACCGGCCAGATTTATGCTTGGTTACCTGAGATCAATGGGAGGAAGAAGAAGCCCTGGAAGACGTCGATGCCACCGAAGCTGCATCAGAGGGAAACAGGGTACTGAGCTTGGCTGCTCGGTTCTGCCGACCTCTTTTAGACATCATGGTACAGGACATGCAATCCGTGATGGAATGGTCAGGACCCAAACATTTTAGACACCAATCATGGGTGTCGGTGACAGAAATAGTACCGCCATATTTTGTGCACTTTTTAAACCCGGAGGCGGACTTCTCCATGAGGAGAAAATTTTTAGGCCCAAAAACTGAAAATGCACAGTGAAGAAAGTATACGTTTTTTGTTTGGTTTTTAAAGAAAAGAAAAGAAAAGACCGGCGGTACCGGTCCGACATCGAAGAAGGCAGACGCGACACAAAATAATAAAGAAAAAATAAAGAACTTCTTCTGCGGTGACAGGAACACGATCTGCTGGCTCCGTGGAAAAGAAGAACTGGAGAGAGGCGGTTGGGAAAGGTGGGAAGGCAGCGCGCAGGCGCTGTGGGATGCTCCCAAAAGCTTTCTTACAGGACGCTGGGGAGTGTTCCCGCGCAGGCTCCGTCGGTACCGATGATACCCATATGTGAAGACTCATTCCTGCTTGTTCCTAGAGATTGGGTGTTCTTTGTAGATCGCAGAGAAATGCAGCTGCAATATATGGTGATGTTACTGATGGAGCTAGTGTGGTAGAGCTCTCCCCGAGCTTTGAGAAGCTTTTAGAGCTTTTGAGCCTGCTCAAATATTCCCACTGACCTTTTGGTGCCTCTGTAAGCTAGACAAAATGTCCTGTGATTCCATTGCCCTTTCCTTTTTTTCTCTTTTTGGAGGGTTGGTGGGAAGGAAGTGTGGTTGCATTTCTCTGCTGTCTATGGAGAACACCTATTACAGGTAAGCAACTTTGCTGTCCCTGCAAATAAGCATGGAAAAGGAGGCACACTGCATGGCGTGTCTAGAGCTGAGAGTCATTCAAAGCATGTATTTGATAATGGCTTGAATGGCCTAAGGTCAAATCAGGTGATGGTGACTCCATGGTTTACTTGGGTTACATATTGTGCAAAGAGGTTGCGCAGGATGGCTTGGCTAAAAGCCACATCCTGGGCATTTGACTAGTCCAGGCAATAGTACTTTGCAAACAAGTGTGTGGAAGCCCAAATGGCTGCCCTGCAGATGTCCTGGAGTGACATAGCTTTGGGTTGACTATGGATGCAGCTCCAGCTCTTATTTGGTGAGCCCCCCACATGTCCCAGTGGGAGAAGATGTGAGTGGACATAACAGAAGGAAATGCAGTCTGGTTCCATTTGGAGGACAGTTTTCTTAGATTGCTGGAGCTGAAAGTGACAACAGCTGAGAGGACCATCTGAGGTTTTTGGCGGCCTGCAGGTGGTATAAGATGTCACATCTGCAGTAGACCAGGGAAGGTGGTTAACAGGACAATAGACTGGTTTCATGTGGAAGGTGGAGATGGCATTTGGGAGAAATTTGGGATGCATACAAAGAATGACTTGGTTATGATGAAACTGCATATACGGGGATAATGCTCTAGCACTTTGATCTTGTGGATGCCCCTTGTTGAAGTGATTGTTACTGTACTAGGAAGATGGTCTTCCATGGAAGATATTTGAGGGATGCAAGTCCTATGGGCTCGAAGGGGCTGTCCATGAGCTGTGCAAGGACAACGATAGGATCCCATGCTGGAGTATGTGGCTTGAGGGGTTTTATGTTCATCAGACCTCTCATGAGCTTTGAGACAAGAGAGTGGGTGCAGAGGGGTTTCCCCCAAAAGGCTCATGATATGCTGCAAGATGTAGCTATACTGAATATGTTTCCAAGTCAATCATCTGGAAAAGCTAGGACAGCACTGCGTTTTTTGAGAAATAGCTCATGCAGAAAAATTAGACCATTTAAGCTGATAAGACTTCCTGGTGGAAGGTCATCTTGCAGCCAGGATGACCTTCTTTGCCCTCCTTGGAAATAGGAAGGTGATCAATTAACTGCCACTCAATTTCCATGCAGTGAGGAAGAGGGTACTAAGATTTGGGTGTTCCCTGCTTAAGTTATCAGAATGGGATTTTGACTGGCTGTGAGGGAAGCTGTGTGAGATGCTCTTTTCCTCGGTCTCTTTTTATCTTGTTAAAGGGGTAAACACAAGGTTAAAATTGTGGCAAAGACCCCTGCATTGCCCTTTTTGCCTTCCGTGAGGCAGTTGACTATTCCTGAGTTTTTCACCTCTCAAGCATGTGGTGCTCCAGAACATCAGCTGCTGTGTCAGAGCCCGTAGGAGAGGGCTCTTTCCTTGGCCAAGATATCTCATTGAGCCCCAGTGGAAGACCTTTGCGGTGCTGCAATGAGGACCTGGAATATTTGGTGATCTCAGCAGGGAGACTGACCAGTCTGGTGTGGAGCCCTGCCCGGCTGTAGGGGAGACTGATCAGTCTGGTGTGGAGCCCTGAGAGGGAATGACATTGCCCAGAAGTATCTCACAGCTGATCCCAGAGGTGAACCAGGTTGAGATGAGCAGTTTGGCTGGTTCAGTGGCTTCTCCTCACCTCTCCTCAGTTTCTTCTGGGGGGATTGGCAGGGGGAGTGGAGTGGAGCTGAGCTGCAATCTGCCGTAGCCAAAATACAGCGGAAGGCTCCCCTGGTGACACCTCTGAAAGCATCCCTGGACAGTCTCTAGCAAGCAGTGACTTCTACTGATCATATGACTTCTGCTATGGCTACACAGACTTTGGATATGCACATCCGATTGCGGAATAAGGACAAGGAACTCTCATAGGTGGATACATATCTGAAAAAAAAATGGAGGACTCTGGTTCAGGATAAATTAATTATTGCTCGCAAATTAGATAATCTGGTGTGTGCATCGAACCTGCGATTTGTAAATTTCCCCAAGTCTGCTTTGCTTTCTTCTCAAACCATGTTACATGGAGTGGAGGAGTGGCCTAGTGGTTGGGGCAAGGTACTTCAGGCCGGAAGGTCGGGGGTTCAAATCCCACTAGAGGACAGCAACCTTGGGCCGGAAGGACTGGGGTTTCTAGTCCCACAGGTGCTCCTTGTGGTCTTGGGCAAGCCACTTAACCCTCCATAGCCCATGTTCCCTGTAAAATAGTTATCTCCAAGTTATAATGCCCTGTTCACTGTAATTTCAGTTTGTTCAATGTAAACCGCACTGATGCAGAATAGTGCGGTATATAAGAGAAAGTAAATAAATAAAATAAATAAATACAGAACTATTTTGTGGATGTTCTTAAGATACCTGATAACGCTCTCCCCGCTATGGCTAAGGTGTTTTACCTACCAGGTGGTGTAATCTAGCCCCGAACTAGTTTCTCTGGGAAGGGGAGTGCCTCAGATAACAGACTTTTTGAATATAACTGGATTACTTGAAAGTTCTCAACCCGAATCTCTGCAATGTGGAACGCTGCTTGTTTCAAAAGAACATAAGAAATGCCATACTGGGTCAGACCATGGTCCATCAAGCCCTCTTTCCAACAGGGCCAATCCAGGACACAAGTACCTAGCAGATTCCCAAAAAGACACACAGGTTCCACAGTGCTTGTATTAGGTCAAGCAGTGGATTTCCCGGGTTCTCTTTAATAATGGTTTATGGACCTTTCCTTCAGGAACTTGTCCAAATCTTTTTTTAAACCCAGCTACACCAACAGCTTTTACTACATCCTCCAGTAACAAATTCCAGAATGTGATTACACGTTGTGTGAAAAAATATTTTCTCTTATTAGTCTTAACGGGTTACACTGTAGCTTCATTGCATGTCCTCTAGTCTTTCTACTTTTTGATGGTGTAAACAATCAATCTACGTTTATCTGTTCAACTCCATTTGTTAATTTATAGATCTCTATCATACCTCCCTTCAGCCGTCTCTTTTCCAGGTTGAAGAGCCCTAACCTTTTAAGTCTCACCTCAGAAGGGTATCCTTCCATCCCCTTTACCATTTTGTACTTTTTCTAACTGCGCTATATCCGTTTTAAGATACGGAGGCCAGAATTGCACACAATATTCAAGGTGCAGTCGCACCATTGAACGAAACAGAGGCACTAGAATACCCTTGGTTTTATTCTCCATTCCTTTCCTTATAATTCCTAGCATTCTATTTGCCTTCTTGGCTGCCACTGCACACTGGGCTGAGGGTTTCAACGTGTTATCCATGATGACACCTAAACCTTGTTCCTGGATGGTGATTCCTAATGTGGAACCTTGCATTGTGAAACCATAGTTTGGGTTGTTCTTTCCTTGGTGAATAACTTTGCACATGTCCACATTAAATTTTATCTGACATTTGAACGTCCAGTCTTCCAATTTATCAAGGTCCTCTTGCAATTTTTTAACAATTCTCTTGGGTTTTTAACAACTTCGAATAATTTTGTGTCATCTTCAAATTTGATTACCTCACTCGTTAATCCCATTTCCAGGTCATTTACGAATATGTTAAAAAGCAGAGGACCTAGTACAGATTCCTGGGGTACTCCACCTTTCTCCATTGGGAAAATTGACCATTTAGCCCTACCATCTGCTTTCTATCTTTTAACCATTCTCTGATCCACAATAGTACACTGCCTCCTATCCCATGACGTTTTAACTTTGACGAGAGTCTCTTATGAGAAACTTTGTCAAAGGCTTTCTGAAAATCCAGATACACTATAACCAACCTGCTTTGTCTACCTGTTTATTCACACCTTCAAAAAAATATAATGGATTAATAAGACAAGATCTTCCTTGGCTAAGCCATGTTGGCTTTTTCTCATTAAACCATGACTATGTACATTTTTAGAAATTTTGATCTTTATAATGGTTTCTTCTTTTTTGCTCGATACTGACGTCAGGTTCAATGGTCTGTAGTTTCCCAGATCACTCCTGGAACCCTTTTTAAAAACGGTCGTTACATTGGCCATTCGCCAATCTTCAGATACTACAGATGATTTTAATGATACTAATAGTAGGTGTGCGATCTCATATTTCAGTTCTTTCAAAATTCTTGGATGTACACCATCCGGTCCAGGTGATTTGCTATCCTTTAGTTTATCAAATAGTTGTAATACATCTTCCCAGTTTATCGATATTTCTTTCAATTCTTCGGATGCATCACCTTTAAATACCATTTCAGTCATGGGTAACTCTCCTACATCTTCCTCAGTAAAGACCGAAGCAAAGAATTCATTCAGTCTCTCCACTATGGCCTTGTCCCCTCTTAATGCCCCTTTTACTCCTCCATCATCTAATGTCCAACTGACACTCTCATATGTTGTTGGTTTTTTTTTTAATTTATGCGTTTTTGCTTCCACAGCAAGGTCTTTTTCAAATTCTCTCTTTGCCTGCCTTATCAATGCCTTGCCAGTGCTTATGTTGTTTCTAATTTTTGTCATTTGGCTCCTTTCTCCATTTCCTGAAAGATGCTTTTTTGGCTACAACAGCCTCTCTGACCTTACCTTTAAAACATGCTGGCAGTTTTTTGGCCTTCCTTCTACTTTTCTTAAAGCGTGGAATACAGCTGGTCTGGGCCTCCAAGATAATATTTTTAAACAGCCATGCTTGATGTAAATCTTTAATCTTTGCAGCTGCTCCTTTTAGTTTTTTCTTAACTATTTTCCTCATTTTATCATAGTCTCCCTTTTGAAAGTTAAAAGGTAAGCTCTGTGAATTTCCTTGCCGCCCTTCCTCCATTTATTAAATCAAATGTGATCATACTATGATCACTATTACCAAGTGGCACTAACATACTTATCTCTTGCACCAGATCTTGTGTTCCACTAAGGACTAGAGTTGCTAATTGGCTCCAGATGTGCCTGATAAGTTTGATCCAGCCCTGGGTTCTCTCCATTGCATGTAGGGATATGTAGTTCCGATTTCTCTATTGCACTCCATAAGAAATGCAAAACTACAAGTCCCTGAATGCAACGGGGTAAACACAGGACTGGATCAAGCCTGTCGGGTTCATCTGGAGCCAGTTGTCAACCCTACTAAGGACTAGGTCCAAAATGGCTTCCCCTACTGTTGGTTCATGAACCAGCTGCTCCAAGGAGCAATCATTTATTTAATCTAGAAACTCTCTCTAGCATGTCCTGCTGTGACACTTGCCCAGTTGGTACTGCGGTAATTACAATGACCCATTATTATTACTGTGTTGTAACTTTTGTTAGCTTCCCTGATTTTGAGCATTTGTTCATTCTGGCCAAGTGGTTGGTAGTACACCCCCACTGCCATCACCTTTCCCTTTTTTCCTTGGAATTTCAATCCATAGAGATTCTACAGTGAATTTTGTTTCCTGCAAAACTTTAATCCTGTGTGACTCAATACACTCTCTAAGAGAGTGCAACCCCTCCACCAATTTGATCTATTCTATCTTGCGATATAATTTGTACCCAGTTATCACTGTGTCCTACTGGTTGTCCTCCTTCCTCCAGGTCTCTGAGTTACCAATCATATCTAACCTCTCATTTAGTGCAATATATTCTAACTCTCCCATCTTATTTTTTTTAGACTTCTAGCATTTGCATACAAGCATTTTAGAAGCTGTATTGTATTCATATTAATCTGGTTATCGGTAGGCAGAGGTAATTTAGAATCTTTAAGCGCTATCTGCTCTGTATTTAAGGACATTTGAGTACTTTTGTCTTTATTGGAATCTCTGTAGATATGCCCTAACTTCAATCTTTTGCTAGTATCCTTCAAGGATACATCGTTCTGAACCATATGCACTTGGGTAACTGTCGGTTTTCCCCTATTATCTAGTTTAAAAGCAGCTCTAGCTGCTTTTTAAAGGTTAATGCCAGCAGCCTGGTTCCATCTGGTTAAGGTGGAGCCCATCCATTTGGAAAAGCCCCCTCCTTTCTCCAGAATGTTCCCCAGTTCCTAATAAATCCAAAGCCCTATTTCTTGAACCATCGTCTCATCCACGCATTGAGACTCTGGAGCTCTGCCTGGTTTTTTTTTGGGTTCTGCACGTGGAACGGGAAGCATTTCCGAGAATGCTACCCTGGAAGTTCTGGATTTCAACTTCCTACCTAAAAGCCTAAATTTGGTCTCCAGAACCTCCCCTCTCACACTTTCCTTTGTCATTGATACCAACGTGTACCAAGAAAGCAGACTCCTCCCCAGCGCTATCTAATATCTTGTTTAGGTGGCGTGCAAGGTCCATTACCTTTGCACCAGGCAGGCATGTTACCAGGTGATTCTCACATCCACCAACCACCCAGCTATCTACATGCCTAATGATCAAATCACCAACTATAATGGCTGTCCTAACCCTTCCCTTGGGGGCTCATGGCCTTGGAGAAGCCTCTTTGGTGCGAGAGGATTTTACATCACCTGGAGAACAGGTCCTAGCTACAGGATCATTTCCTGCCACACCAGGGTGCTCCTCTCCTGTTATGTGACCTCTTTCCTCCATGTCAACAGGGAGGCTGCCAGACTGGAGGTGGGACTTCAGTACTATGTCTCTGTAGGTCTTGTCTATATACCTCTCTGTCTTCCTTATATCCTCCAAGTCTGCTACTAAACCCTACAGAGATCAGACTTGTTTCCTGAGAGCAAAGAGCTCCTTGCACCTAGTGCACACATAAGACCCCTCAGCAACTGTGAGAAAATCACACATGTGACACTCGATGCAAAAGACTGGAAAGTCCCTACGTTGCTGCTGGATTGCTGTCAGCATCTTAGTTTTAAGGTTTTGTTTAGGTATTTAAGTTAAGTTGTTTACTTAATTAGGTTTGCTGGGGATACTTATACTACTACAGCTATACCCAATACGTTTAATGGAATTTGTTCGCCTCAAGATTAATATATTCATGATGAGGATAACCAGCTATACCTGAAAGTGAATATGGCACCTCCTTCCCTTTAATAGGTTTAAGAGCCTGTAAAGCTAAGATTATCTCTGGGGCGCCTGGGAGTCAGGGTGGGGATGTGGGAAAGATGACTTAATAAAAGCTGGCTTCCTACACAGTGCCCTGACCTGTGCTTCTAAGGTAAGAGTCTTACCAATTTCCTGGGTGATTCGGACAACCCTTGGTTTGATAGAGGGGGCCTTTAACACCTATAAGACAACTTCACAGATCTTTTGTCTATTAACTGGAAGGCCTCTTTGTAAAGGTCCCTAGCAACTAGTTTAGAAACATAGAAACATGACGACAGAAAAAGACCACATGGCCTATCTAGTCTGTCCTTCCATATCAACAACTACAACAGTCCACTTTTTACCTTTAGAGATCCTCTGTGTTGGTCCCATGCTTTTTTTAATTCAGTTACTGTCCTCATCTCTACCACTTCCACTGGGAGACTATTCCATGGATCCACTACTCTTTCCGTAAAGAAATATTTCCGCATATCACTCCTGAATCTATCTCCCTTCACCCTCATCCCATGTCCCCTCGTAGCATTACTTGCTTTCAATTGAAAGAGGCTCTCTCCCTGAACATTTATGCCACGGAGGTATTTAAACATCTCAATCATATCACCTCTATCCCGCCTTTCCTCTAAGGTGTACATATTAAGATCCTTAAGTCTGTCCTCATAATGAAGCCCACTAATCATTTTAGTAGCCACCCTCTTTCTACTCAGAGATTGTTTATTCTGCTTGCATGCTAAGCTATACTCTGATTTGATTTAAATAAAAAAAATATTCTCTAGAAACAAATTCATTTCAGAGCTATTTATTCCATTTTACTTTCTATGTTAAGCTATACTCTGATTTGATTTAAATGAAAAGTTCTCTGGTGGTACTAAGACCTGACTGACTCAGCAAAAACACTGAATTCTAAAATACACCAATTTATCAGCTTTAACCCAAAGAATTCCCTTTTTCCCCAAGATTTAGAGTATATTCCAGAAGATAATACTTAAAAGTGCAGATCTATTTTCAGTTGTAGTAGTCCCTTTGGGTAGTCCTTCAGGATAAAAATCATGTTCTATGTCTATTTTTCAATCATAGCTCTGAATTATTTTGGGGGGCAAAGATATGGGTATTTCCCAATCTTGCTAGATCTACACAAGAGTGAAAAAGAAATTCACTGAAATGAGGCAAGCTGTCTTAGATTTGGGCGTTTCCTTCAGTCTCCATTTTCCTTGAAAATGTGTCATTCGGTTTGAAAATAATAGGTTTGTGTTTTTCAAACCCTCTCAACTCAGATTTTTTCCCAACTCTAGACGCCTACTCAGCCAGACATCTACTCCAGTAGACTGAGGCCTTATCATTGAATGATATGCTTCCAGTCCCTCTTTCTCGAGTTTATTTCCTTATTAATCACTTCTCCTGGAGTTTAGGTTCTTTTCCTCTCTGGCTATTGGTCTAATATGCGCTATGTAGTATCTTTTTTTAATGTATTTTCTTTATGTAAATTTCCTGCTGCGCTTTCAATTTTGCAAGTTGTTGCATGTATATTATATTGCAAATAAAAAGAATGGGATGTTGACTGAGGCATATTGGTGGTGCTACTGAGAGAGTCGAAAACCAAACCTACCTGGGCCAGTGTGGGGCAATGAGGATTATCTAAGCCCTGTTTATGCATATTTTGTGGCAAACTCTTTGGATAAGAGGGAATAATGCGAAGGCATAAAGCCTATATTCCACAGAATGGCAAAGAAGTCATGGGCCACCCTTTGTGGGAATTGGAAGAAGCAAGCAGAAGAGTGGACACTGCGTTTTTAGCCGATGTGAAGAGATCTATCACTGGTGTGCCCTAGAGCCGGAATAAGTGGTGAACAACTTGGAGATCCAGAGACCACTTGTGGGGCTTTTAGCTGATAACTTAGGGAGTTCACCAGTTGATTCTGTATCCCTGGTATGCCAACAGTTTGTAAGGTGATTCACAGGGAACAAGCAACACACTTGGCATAAGCGTAGCGATCCTGCTCCACCCCATTTGTGATGTAAAAAACATTACTACCTGGTTTTCTGTCTGAATCCGCACTACTTTCCCTTGTAACCACAAGCTGAAAGCTTGCAAGGCGTTATTGCTCAGAATTCTAGAACACTGATGTGAAGGACATACTCTTGCTGATCCACAGACCTTGGGTGCTGAGATGGAGGCGATGTACTACTCAGTCATGCATCGACTCTTCTGTGGTGAGGTTACTTCAGGATGTGGAGTTTGAAAAGGACATACCTCGGTCAGATTCTGCAGGTTGCTCCACCAAGTGAGACACTGAGCTACGGCTGCTGGTGCAAGCATCTTGTGGCTGAGGGGTTGGCAATGGTGACTTCAGTGCATTTTGAGGTGCCACTATAAGGAATGAATGTATAATCTGGCACGAAGCAGGATACATATTGCAGCTGCCATATGCCCTAGTAACTATAGAGTGCTGTAGGTGGTGATAGCGAGTATCTTGCGCCTCATTTGAGTGGTGAGGTGCATAAGAGTTCATGTTCCGTCCCATGGCAGAAACGCTTTCGCCTGACAGGTATCAATGTGTGCTGCTATGAACAGTAGGATTTTGTGCAGGGGCAATATTGGACTGTACTTCACTGATGAAGAAACCTTGAGCTTACAGAAGGTTGATGGTTTCTTGCAGGGAGTAGTGAACCTGCGAATCGGATGAGCCGAGCCAGTCATCCAGATAGAACATACAGTACCCATTCTTGCAGAGGTCTACAGCCACGACCGCAAGACACTGTGAAGACCTTGGGAGCTGACGATAGGCCAAACAAAGTACTTTGTATTGAAAATGTTTATTTTGGAAGGCGAATTGTAGGAATTGTCATTTTTTCCCATGAATGTAGGTTTTTTGTTTTTTTTTTCCCACGGATGTAGGTTTCTTTCAGATCCAGAGAGGCCAACCAGTCATTTCTCTTCAGCAGAAATAGCATTGTGGTTAGTAAGTTCATTTTGAATCTCTCCCTTTTGATATAGAAGTTCAGGAAGCACAGATCCAGAATCAGATGAAGGCCTTCTGTCTTTTTGGGAATTAAGAAAAGTTTGGAGTAGAAACCTTGGCCATCGTGGTCCACTGGGACCTTCTCTATTGCTCCACTCTGCAGAGAGGATGAAATTTCTGCTACCAGAATGGGCAAGTGTTTGGGGGGAGGCATGGCTTTGGCATCCTGGGTGTTGGGAGGGGATGGTTGTAGTATCCTGGCATGGCCAAGGTTGGCAGAAATTTAGTTCGTAGCAGAGGCTGATGATATTTAGTATCCAATCAATCCATTTTTATGCTCTGCCATGCCTTTCTGAAATAATGGATGTTTTCGCCCACTGAGGAAAAATTAAAAACTGGGCGTCACTTTGACTGCAGAGGTCGTGTCAGACATCAGCTATTTATGCTCCCGTAGTCACTGATGAGGTGCATAACTCCTGCAGTCACTGGGTAGGGTTCTGTGGTAAGGCTGATAATGCCTCCTTAGGTAGGAAGTACTGATAATTATAGGACCTTTTAAAATGGGTTTATTGACTACATCTGTTTTATGTTGAATCAGTGGTAGATGGTGCAGACAGCTTCTTAACTGTGGAACAGTAGTCTTTGATACCTCATCCTTTACTTTTTCTCTGAAGAGACTGCTCCCGAGACAGGGAGCATCAGTTAAGTCAGTCATGAAGGTCCTCTCTGAGACAAGACTCTCAGAGCCATGCAGTTTGTCAAAATGCAATCACAGCTGCTCTGGCTGCCAAATTGTACACAACTTACGTTGATCAGATGAGATGGTATACAGATTCTTGAAGATCGAGATGCAGCTGACCTGCTGTGATGAGGTGGAAGGATGAGTCTCCACATTCTCCTGCTGCAGCTGTGCATGATGGTAATGAAGAATTTGTAAGCAACTAGCTAGTATTTTGAGAGTGAGCACCACACTTTGGTATAGTCTCTTCCCAATGGCATCTAGGGTATTGTGCTCCTTGCCTGGAGGGGCATGCGACTGTGGCTTGGACACAGGCATTGGAACACGATGGACCACACAAGCCCTGGCACCACCAAAATGTTGTCCTCCAGCTGCGAGATGGTATCGTCAGCCTTCTGTTCTGCTCAGAGATCTCATCTCCTTTGGGCAAAAAAGAATAGAGAAGCAAAGACGACTCCTGTCTGTCCATGAGAGATGGGATCCCTGTGGGCAGAAAAGGAGGGGAAGGCCACAGGGGGGACTAGGGGCGGACATAAGTCGGAGTTAGAGCAGAGCCAAGGCAGAGCTCCCTAATCAAAAAGATGTTCCACTGCTCCTGGGCTTGGAAGTCTTGGTCCATTTTAGGGCTGCTTCTGAAATCACTGATTGGTGAGGAAGCTGGTGATGGTTGTGATATGGAGCCGCAAGGACTTTGTATTTCAGCTCAAGGCAACGTGAAGTAGGTTGGATGGAAATAGGGGTCTTCCAGAGAGACAGCTGTAGGTCTTGCAGAACTTAGTAGACTGGAAGGGCAGTGACTTATTTTGATGTGTCACAGGATTGCAGGATGGAATGGAAGTCTCTCTCATTTCCCGGGTCTTGAGTAGTGCCCAAAGACAATGCCTTGGAGAGCTTTTGCGGGAACTTAGGGTAAGAATATTGATTAGATGGTTCCTTGATTGACCCTTTCTTGTGGAAATGGTGTTGATCTGAGCTAGAAGCAAGAGCCTCTGCTGGTGCAGAGTCCCAATGATGAGAGCAAGGTGAATAGGAACTGTCCCTGTATGGAGATGTTTCATAGGATTCTGGGGACCAGACCTGTGGGAGAGGGGGGGGAAGCAGGCAGCTGATGCATGGATGAGGTTTGAGAGTCAGGTGGTAGCAGGAGCACAAAGGAGAGAGAGGAGGAAGCTTTACTGGGCTCGGAATTGGAGTCACAGCAGACACGCGCTCTGAACCAGGACCACAAGAGACGTCATGATTGCCCTCTGAAAGATGGCAGAACTGTTTTGGACAAACCTCTGCAGGAAGAACAGCAGATTACTGTTAGGCATACAAAGCTTCACAGGCAATGGTGACATTAGCTTGGGGTTTTTTTCCCTCCAAATGAGGGGAGCCCTGGTCCCCTTCAGAGCTGTGTGTTCTTTAGTCTGAGACTACTCACTTACCATTAAGCTTAGGGTTGGCATAGTGCTACTTTTCCTGGCTGGGTTCCACTTTCATCATCTCCTTTTTCTTGTGATTTTTGTGTTCTGAGCTTTTTAGAGACAGATCAGGTCTCAGCAGGACGGCACACTGATCAGACTGCCCACAGACTGCTGGGTGAGAAAACGGGCCTCAGCAGGGTGGAGATCTGGTGTCAGTGGTGTGGGTGTGGAGCAGCAGTCCTGGTGCTGGGGACCATGCGCTGTCATCTGCACAGCCACTGCTGGAAGGAAGGCTGCTCCAGATTACACAGACAGCGAGACCAGATGTCCTGCTTCTGTTAACACTGTCCGAGCCTCACCCAAAGACGATTGCCGCACTGGAGAATAGCAGCCATAAGGTAAAGGGGGCAGTGTGCTGAAGCCTCACGCGTGCAAGTGGCCATGGCTCTTTGCTAGCAGCTTTCTTTTTATTTTGATTTGATCAGCTATTATTTTGTTTGGTTTTGCCTTATGTAACAGTGTGTAGGGGAGTGAAGAAGAGAGTCTGTACAGGTCCGCGGAAGATCGAAGACCGTTGTTACTGAGACACCAGGAGAAGAGCAGGAATATTCACACAAGCTAGAGAAGCTCCAACGCTTCTCAAAACTAGAGGAGAGCTCGGGGCACTGCATTTCCCCTGCTCGTCTGCGAACATCACTTGCTTTGCTGGTGGGGGGGAGAAGGAGGATGAAAGAGAAAGAGAAGGGAGAGAGGATGAAGGAGAGAAGAGGATAAGAGAAATAAAACAACATAAAAAGGAGATGGGTGAAAAAGGAGGGAATGAGGGAGGTGGGAAGACCCCTAGAAAGGGTGAGAGGAAGGCACAGAGAGAGAGAGAAATCAATAATTTCCCGCTGCTTCATGTAATAATGTCAGACTGAAGCACAGCACACAAACTTTACCCCTCTATCGATTCTGGATTACTGAAGGCACTTTACCATTGTTTCTCCAAATCAATTCCAAACAGCTCTTAATTGGAAGAGATGCAGGTACTAAGTCGGTGACTTTAAACCGGGATTAGAATAAGTAGGTAAACCCCCTGAACAGAAACCTCTTCAAGAGAGGATTAGCTGGAGGCTCCCAGGAACACAAGCACCATCACAGGTCCTGTACTGCATTTCAAGAGACAAGAAATCCGTGCGAGACCGCCAACATGGAGTCTCATTGCACAGCCCCACGCCAAGGAGGGGGCTGCATCTGAAATGAAAACCCTGTGTGAAAAGAGACACCACCCCGTGAGGTCTAATCAACGCCCACTGGAAGCAGCTCTCTTTAAAGAGCTGCAGCTGCTCCGAGCACCCGAGGACACACCAGGAGAGGGCGCAGGTACTCTTCAGGAGGTTGCACGTGCAACGGCATCCTGCTAAGTGTATTCACTAACCTTTTCTTGCAACTCCTGTTTTTCTTTTTGGGCTTCTTCCAGCTGGGACTGCAGGTCATTGATCTGGGCCAGGTCTCGAGAAGCCTAATGAAACAGAAAAATGAGATTTTAACGGACTGGGCTTCACCTCTGTAATATTTCTGATGAGTAAAACGATGCACCTGGCAAAATCAGTGCCAAACCTAGTAGTAACCTGACCCGCTTGCTCACTGTAACCCACTCAGCTGCACTAGTGGTACAATTAACCCCTCAGAAGTGCCACTACCATATATCAGCCTGGCCACAGAAGTAGCACTTTAAACTTCAGTGGTAGTTCTGGACAGTGTAAGCATTAATGAGGGTGAGGAGGGGACTTTGTCCTTCATGGACAGCCCTTTATTTATTTATCAGCATTTTTTACTTGCCTTTTCTATCAAAGATCAATGTGGTTTACAAAAAAAGATTAAAATTTATCCCAATATGCACAAGCCATTAATAAATATAAACTTACTAATACAATTCATTTACTTTCTTATTCATTAATATTCCTAAAACCCAATTTTCACACACACACAAACACACAGTGCCAATAAAGATCACTAACACAATCCAATAACTTTCTAGCTTTCGTAGCAACCCCCAAAATGTATCTGCCAGCCACAAATCTTTGAAACAGAAAAGTCTTTAAACTGCACCTAAAAGCATTATATATTGTTGCTCTTGGCAGAGTATTAGAAGAAGTTCATTCCACTGTATAAGCAACATTTCAACCTAAAGTCAATCTCTATGGATTAGGAGTCCGGTAGGACAGTGCTGCACCTTCTGCTGACTTTCACGGTCAGAAGCAGAGAGAGGGGAGATGCAACTAATCTTCAGCCTCGCCTGCCCACCCTGAGGGAGACTTCACCCCCCCCCCCCCTTCAAGAGGGTTGTGGGAGGCTTTACCTGAGCCACTGCAGTCTTGTGCTTCTTCATCAGCTCATTCATGTCCTCCTGATCCTCTTCCAACCGGCTCTGCAGCTCATTCTTTTCCCGAAGCAGTCGGCTCAGCTGTTCCTCCAGCTGCAAAATCAAATAAATTGGGGTGGGGGGTGAGAACATGAGACCCAATGAAAAGCTTTCCAAGAACAGCCACCTTCCTCCAAGCAATGCCTGATGTCAAAAGGAGAGAGCTCGGACCCTTTAACTCTCTGTTCGCATGTAAGACATTTTCAATTTCTACAGCACCCTTTACACCCTGGAAGACTGAAGCTATTTTCAGCATGAGAGCACTCCGGAGTCCATATGCGGAGGAATGTCAGCTTCCTTATTATTGCACAGTGTGCTTTTATGTTTATGCTTATTAACATTTATTGCTCGCCCATCACATAAATCAGTGGGCGAGTTACAAAGTATGGCAGAGATGTGTTATCAGCTCTGCCCACATGCTACTGAATGTAATCTTTGGCTTTCCTGTTCCAGAATCAGGTCAAGTCCTTAGAAAGCAATTAAGGAGTCTAGTGGTTACACTGTGAAGCAGCCTGGTAAAGTTTCCAAACGTGGGAATTCTGTACTCTCATGGCCAGATGGATTGGCTTGGCTACAGCAGGGGGTAATGCGTGCTGATAGTATCTCAGGAGGTAGTGACACTGCAACACAATAAAGACAGGGCTTCTTCTTCCCAGAAAATTAAGAACGATCTCATCAAGACTTAAGAAAACAGCGTAAAGGAAAAAAGTGTTAATCATTTTAAGAGGTCTGTGAAACCCCGAGCCCCTTCTCCATCTGTCTGTAATAAAGCGAGATTCTGAATGCAAAGCACTCACAGAATATGCTTAGCAGGAAGTGGTGGTAGATTGCCCTAAGAAACCCCTGGAGGAGCTACCCCTGCAATGCACCAGGATGGGGAGAACCCTGGAGACCCTCCTCTCTCTTTCCCCGGTGTCACTGGCACTGTGCTCTTACTGGGTCAGCAAATGCAAAACACAGCTGAATTGTCCCAAGCAGGCTGCAGGAGACAGTGGCGGCGGCGGCACAGGAGAAAAGGGACAGTGGCGTGAGTGCGGCAGAGCCAGAGGGGGCGGGAAACAAGTGCTGGAACAGCAAGTGGTTGGCAGATATCCGCTAGTTCATATGTAAAAGTAACATGATGTACACACTGAAGAAAATGCAGGCTGAGAGACGGGAGGGAGGAGAGGAGAGCGCAGAAGTAAAACAGGCCCTTCAAATTCAATGCAAAGCCATTAGGACACTTTCCCCATCATACCCATGGCCCTTCCCCCTCCAAGTATTCACCAACAGCGTTGTACCAAGGGCTGTGCGAGCGGTAGGGCCACACAGTGTGCAAGCACAGAAGGAAGCTCAAAAAGAGTGAGTTACTGAACGTAGCTGGGTGGAGGGGGGGCGCCGGATTCATTAGTCGCACAGGGCACATTTCTAGCTTGACATGGTCCTGACTCTCTTTACCCTCCTCATTGGAAAAAGATGCCATACCAGGCAGACCAAAGATCCATTGAACCCAGAACCCTATTTCTAACCGTGGCCAATCCAGGTCACAAGAACTTGTCAGGTTCCCAAAAGGTCTACAGATTCCATGCTGCTTATCCCAGGGGTAAACAGTGGATTTCCTCAGTCCACTTTTAACAACGGTTTATGGACTTTTCCTCCAAGAACTTGTCCAACCTCTTTTAAACACAGCTGTAACAACTTATTTACTATATCCTCTGGCATGAATTCCAGAGTTTGATTATATGCTGAATGAAGAAATATTTTCTCTGACTAGTCTTAAATGTGCTACATTGTAACTTCATTGCATGTCCCCTAGTCTTTCTACTTTTTGAAAGAGTAAACAACCAATCTACATTTACCCATGACTCCACTCGTTATTTTAGAGACCTCTATAATATTTCCCTCAGCTGTCTTTTTTCCCAGCTGAAGAGCCCTAACCTTTTATGCCTTTCCTCATGGGGTATCCTTCCATCTCCTTTATCATTTGGTTATTCTTCTCTGGACCTATTCTAATTCCACTATATCTTTTTTAAGATATGGTGACCGGAACTGCACACAATACGCAAGGTGCAGTTGCCCAATGGAACAATACAGAGGCATTATAATATCCTTGATTTTATTCTTCATTCCTTTCCTTATGAGTCTCTACATTTCATTTGCTTTATTGGATGTCACTGCACAATGAGCAGACGGCTTCAAGGTATTATCTACAATGACACCTAGATCCCTTTCCTGAGTAGTGATTTCTAATGTGGAACCTTGCATTATAAGAACATAAGAAATGCCATATTGGGTCAGACCAAGATCCATCAAAAGCCCAGTACCCTGTTTCCAACAGTGGCCAATCCAGATCACAAGTACCTGGCAGGTTCCCAAAAAGATACAGAGGTTCCACAATGCTTGTCCCAGGGTAAGCAGTGGATTTCCCGGGTCCTCTTTAATAATGGTTATGAACCTTTCCTCCCGGAACTTGTCCAAACCTTTTTTAAACCCAGCTACACTAACAACTTTTATCATATCCTCTAGTAACAAATTCCAGAGTTTGATTGTGCATTGAGTGAAGAAATATTTTCGTTTATTAGTCTTAAATGGATTATAGCTACATCATGTTATAATTTGGGTTGTTCTTCCCTAAATGCATAACTTTGCACTTGTCTACATTAAATTTCATCTACCATTTGGATGCCCAGTCTCCAGTTTCTGAAGGTCCTCTTGCAGTTTTTCACAACTTTGAATAATTTTGTGTCATGTGCAAATATGATCATCTCACTGGTTTTACCCTATTTTGATATCATTTATGAATATGTTAAAGAGCAGCGGGCTCAGTATGGTTCCCTGGGGTACTTCACTATTCACCTTCTCTATTGAGAAAACTGGCCATTTAGCCCAACTCTCTGTTTTCTAGCTTTTAACCATGTTCCCAGTCCACAACAGGACACTACTATTCCATGATTTTTTAATTTCCTCATGAGACCCCCTATCAAAGAGTTTCTGAAAATCCAGATACACTATATCAACTGGTTTACCTTTATCTACCTTCAAAAAATATAGCATATTATTGAAACAAGATTTCCCTTGGCTAAATCCATGTTGGCTTTGTCCCATTAAACCATGACTCTCTCTATGTTTAGTAATTTTGTTCTTTATAATGATTTCTACCATTTTGCCTGGCACCAACGTCAGGCTCACCAGTCTGGAGTATCCCAGATCATCCCTGGGATCCTTTTAAAAAATTGCCATCACGGTGGCCATTTTCCAATCTTCGCGTACTGTAGAGGATTTGAATGGCTTCACAATGCAGCTCTCTGATACCTGTGCTTAAAGAAAAGCCATCCCAGATGAACAACCCACACCTCAGAGTTCAGCCCTGTAGCAACATCCATACAGGAATAGCAATGTCTTTCCCACTAACTAGTGGCTGGGTAATTAGGCGACTGGAGACTGTTAGCACAGGATCCAGCGTGCTAGCCTTATATATTTAATGAGTCTTATTAGCACATAATTTCAAATCAGAATGACTTCCTGGGCTATCGCACAGAGCTATTCATCTTATTACCACATCAGGGGGAAGGGGAAAAATTCTAATGGACTAAATTTATTGAATCCCATTTAAATTAAAATATAATTCTGTTACTAAAATTTTATATAATGCAATTAAGGAATTTGAGTTACTCAACCCAAAACTGCTGATAAGGGGAAATACTGCTCTTATTAATTGTGACCAGCATTCTGTTCTCAACATTAGACCATGTTCATGCTTTCCTGTCTAGGTCATGGAATTAGAGCCTGCCAATAGCCTGAAGTCCCCTTCTCTACTGATCCTGCTCGTCCCTGCAGCTGCAAGGATTATGCGCAATTAAAATTTCAGGCCACTGTGAAATGATATTTTGCTTCACCATTTCCCTCGTTTCTTCTCTGTGTTAGCTCGTGATTTTTTACCAGTTTACTGACTTTCAGTAGAAAGTCAAGCTGGGTTGGTCAGAGTGTTTCCTGTTTATGCACTTTAATACGTCCACGAGGGGCTCTTTCACTGTCCCCAGGCTCTTAGCTGGGCCAGCCTCCAAGAACTGAGGGAAAAGAATAGGGTCATGTTTCTCTTGGAGCAGGCAGGATCATGGCACAAATTTAGTGAACCAGCTTACGTCCACAGGACATCATTTCTTAGCAAACATTTAAAGTACCATTTGGCGACCTTCACTTTAGAATTAAAGGGGACAGCATCTGCAAATCTGTGTAATCTTTTTCATTTCATGCTAGGGATTCTTTCACTTTCCCATTCCTCCACCTGAACAGATTCCTTCTCCAGGTAGGGCAGTTGGTTGGCTACAAGGACAGCTGGGAAACTGGCTGGTACTTGGTAGATCTCTCTCTTTTGCTTTAACAGATACCTAAGCTCCACGAACAGAACAATGGCTGGGAAAAATTGTATCGCTAAAGCTGTTGCCCCCGTTACAGCTTCTGCCTCTGTCCAGACAGAGGTCCTAATGCCAGTTGAAGGACAGGTTCCATGTGCAGGGTGCCTGCATGCTGAAGCTCTGAGTAAACAAGTGGAGGAACTCAGAGAGGAGGTGGCGAGGCTGAGGAGCATTCAAGACAGTGAGAAGTACATTGATGAGATGCTTCTTGCAGCAACCAAGCTCTCCAGCAGAGGAGAAGATGGGTGCCAACAGAATGTTGATGGTTGGACACAAGTCACCAGGGCCTGCAAAATCACCAATCCAACTTCTCCAGCCCTTGAATTGAAGAACCATTATGCAGCCCTGGAATTGGAGGAGGTGAAAGCATCCCTGGAAAGGGAAGAACCACAGCTCAAGTACCCCAAAGTTGCAGAATCAGTGACCACAAGGAAGCGAAAGGTAGTGGTGGTTGGAGACTCTCTTCTGAGGGGCACTGAGGCGTCCATCTGCCGACCAGACTTGATGTCCAGAGAGGTATGCTGTCTGCCTGGTGCCAAAATCCAAGATGTTACAGAGAGTTTTCCGAGACTCATCAAGCCCACTGACTATTACCCAATGTTGCTAATCCATGTTGGAACAAATGATACTGCCAGGTATCCCTCGGAATGTATCAAAAGTGACTTCATGGCTCTGGGACAGAGGGTGAAGCAGTTAGGTGCACAAGTGGTGTTCTCTTCAATCCTCCCTGTTGAGGGTAAAGGCCAAGGCAGAGAGGCTCGCATCCTGGAGATGAATGCATGGCTGCATGGATGGTGTCATCGAGAGAGTTTTGGTTTCCTAGACCATGGGATGCTGTTCCAAGGGTTGCAGAGCAGAGATGGCATCCATCTGTCCAAGAAAGGTCAACGCGTCTTCGGTCGTAGACTGGCTAATCTACTGAAGAGGGTTTTAAACTAGATTCATTGGGGATGGGTGAAGAAAACCCCCAGGTAGGTGATACATTAAATACCTTTATGGAAATGGGTAACAGGGGTAACATATGGAAAGCAGTGTGTATAAATGCCCGTAGCATGGGAAATAAGATCTCTGATGTTGAAGCTTTGGTGGGAGTGGCTGACTTGGATTTAGTGGCAGTTACAGAAACATGGTTCACAGAAAACCATGGTTGGGATGTAACTATACCTGGCAATATTTTATTCAGAAAGGACAGGGTAGGAAGAAGGGGAGGAGGAGTGGCACTATATGTAAAAACTACTATTAAAGCTTTGGAATTACAGAGCTTAAAAAGGGAGAGAGGAGGCATTGTGGGTTAAACTAGAAAGAGGGACCGAGAACTCTATTTGCATTGGTGTGATATACAGACCTCCCTCACAAGAGGAAGGGGTGGACAGAGAGTTAATTGAAGACATACGCAGCATTGCTAGGAAAGGGGAAGTGCTATTTATAGGAGATTTCAATATGCCAGATGTTGATTGGCACATTCCGGCTGCAGTATTATCTAGAAGTAAGGAGATCCTGGATTCTCTACAGGGAGAACTATTCAAGCAATTGGTAACAGACCCCACACGTGAAGGGGCCATATTGGACTTGGTGCTTACCAATGGTGAAAGTGTTTCTGATGTAGTGGGAGATCATTTTGCATCCAGTCATCACCAGATGGTGTGGTTCAGTATTAGGACTAGGGCTGTTAGAATCCATTCAAAGGTGAGGATCTTAGACTTTAGGAAGACTAACTTTGCCAAGATGGGCCAATACCTCAGGGAGTCGTTAGTGGGATGGGAACAGCTGGGGGATGTAGAAAAACAGTGGGCAAAACTGAAAGGGGATATTTTAAGGGCAACCAACCTTTAGTAAATAAAGGTAAAAGGAAAAGGAGACCACTATGGCTTTCGAAAGAAGTAGCTGAAAAAGCGAAGAAAAAGAGGGAGGCCTTCATGAAATACAAGAGATCACAGAGAGAGGAAGACAGGCATCTATATTTGGAAAAACTTAGAGAAGCTAGCAAAGTAGTCAGGAAGGCAAAGATTTAAAAGGAGGAGGAAATAGCCAATGCAATAAAATGGGGGGAGAAGACTTTTTCAGATAAGTTTGTGAGAAGAGGAAGGGCAAAAATGGTATTGTCAGACTCAAGGGTGCAGGGGAGAAATATGTACAAGCTGATAAGGATAAAGCAGAATTGCTTAACAAATATTTCTGTTCTGTGCTCACAGATGAAGAACCAGGAGCAGGACCTCAGAAAACACCCACAAACAGGAACAGAAGCGAGGGACATCTTGAACAATTTTCAGAAGACTGTGTTCGTGAGAAACTAGCTCAACTTAAAATAGACAAAACGATGGGACCGGATGGGATACACCCTAGAATACTAATGGAACTTGGGGACGTTCTAGCAGCTCCACTGACCGACCTTTTCAATGCCTCGTTGGAGTCAGGAGTGGTGCCAAAGGACTGGAGAGAGGCTCGTGTGGTGCCTTTACACAAAAGCGGAAGTAAGGATGTTGTTGAAAACTACAGGCCGGTTAGTTTAACCTCGGTGGTGAGTAAATTATTGGAAACGCTGCTGAAAGAGAAAATAGTGATGTTTCTGGAGTCCAGCGGATTACAGGATCCGAGGCAGCATGGATTTGCCAGAGGCAGGTCTTGTCAGACAAATCTGATTGATTTCTTTGACTGGGTGACCAGGGTGTTGGACCGAGGGAGAGCCCTAGATGTGGTGTATTTAGATTTCAGTAAAGCCTTTGACACTGTTCCTCATAGGCGACTTATAAACAAACTGAGCACCCTAGGGATAGACCCTAAAGTTACTGCTTGGGTTGGAAATTGGTTGGGTGGGAGGCGACAAAGAGTACAGGTAAATGGAGCTCACTCTGAGGAGAAGGATGTTACCAGTGGTGTGCCCCAGGGATCTGTCCTTGGTCCGATTCTTTATAACATCTTTGTTAGTGATATAGCGGAAGGGCTGTCGGGTAAAGTTTGCCTCTTTGCTGATGATACCAAAATCTGCAATAGAGTAGACACCCAGGAAGGTGTAGATAACATGAGGAGGGATCCAGGTAAGCTTGAAGAATGGTCTAGAATTTGGCAGCTGGGATTTAATGTTAAAAAATGTAAGGTCATGCATTTGGGCTGCAGCAATCCAAGGGAGCAATATAATATAGGGGGTGAAGTACTTTTGTCCACTAAAGAAGAGCGGGACCTAGGCGTGGTTGTGTCTGATGATCTTAAAGTAGCTAAACAGGTAGAAAAGGCGACAGCAAAAGCTAGAACGATGCTTGGGTGCATACGGAGAGGAATGGCTAGCAGAAAAAAAGGAGGTGATAATGCCTCTGTATAAGTCTTTGGTGCGACCTCATTTGGAGTAGTGTGCAATTCTGGAGACTACACCTTCAAAAGGATGTGAACAGGATGGAGTCGGTGCGGAGGGCGACTACTAAAATGATTAGTGGTCTTCATTATAAAGCATATGAGGACAGACTTAGGGATCTTAATATGTACACCTTAGAGTAAAGGCAGGATAGAGGTGATATGATTGAGATGTTTAAATACCTCCGTGGCATAAATGTTCAGGGAGAAAGCCTCTTTCAATTGAAAGCAAGTTCTGCTATGAGGGGACATGGGATGAGGGTAAAGGGAGATAGATTCAGGAGTGATATGCAGAAATATTTCTTTACGGAAAGAGTAGTGGATCCGTGGAATAGTCTCCCAGTGGAGGTGGTAGAGATGAGGACAGTAACTGAATTCAAAAACACATGGGACAAACACAGAAGATCTCTAAAGGTAAAAAGGGGACTGTTGTAGTTGTTGATATGGAAGGACAGACTAGATTGGCCATGTGGTCTTTTTCTGTCGTCATATTTCTATGTTTCATTTCAAGGTCAATGCTCCAGGGATTACACATTGATATAAACTGTGAGCCCTAGCACTGCATTGGTCCCTCACCATCCCCTGGATGCAAAGCAAATCACCCCTGCAAAACTCAGTTTTGGGTGGAACTGCTGTACTGCCTGAGATGGGGAAGGAGACATGGGGTATGAAATAAAGATCACCCTACTGCACAGGGAGAGGAGCAGAAGATGAGGAGAAGACTACATACAGCAGCAGAGAGAGAATGTAGGGACTGCAACAACATCCGTCTAAAGTTGATGTCACCTGCAGCGATGGTCTTGACACATACTAACTACTCATAGCCAAGAGAGGTGCGGTTACAGCCCTGGCACATGTGGCTACTCACAACTGTTTTGGCTTTGGAAATGTCTTCAATTTGCAGGTGAAGATCTTCCATTTCCACCTCCATGGACTTCTTTGCCTTGATGGCAGCTGCACAGGTAAATTCAGATTCTTCCAACTATATAAAGAACAGAAATGAGACAGTGAAGGCACTATATGAACCCTCATAGAGAAGGCACAGAAATGACAAAGGAGGATTGGAGGCAAGCAGAAAGACCTGGTTCTTGAGCTGTGCGGTCTCCCGCTTGCTGGGGGTGTTGTTCTTCAAGTGGTCCAGCATGATTTGAGCATCTACCAGCAGAGCCTTGGTCCGCTTCAAGTCCTTCCGCAAACGTTTTTCAGTGTCAAAGTCTCGTTGGCCAACCTGTTGAAGGCACAGAAGATGTAAATTATTGATTCCTTCCAAAGGCAGAATGCAGCCATCAAGGGCGGGTTTAATATAGAGAATGTGTAAACACAGCCTGTAAATATTTCTGTTCAAATAGGAACAAGCTTGGCCGTCCCATTACCTCTTTCTCTGACAGCAGAAGTCAGCCCCCTCTCTCCCACCCCCCCGATGCCTGGATCATCTGAGGTGAAGTGGCAGTAGGTGATGTTAGAAACCACCCCCCATGACCACTTGCAGGAGTTGTCAGAGGCTCTCCCCCACCTCCTATCCACAGAAGTCAAAAGCCTCTCTCTACCCCTAACAGGGATCAGCGCCCCTTCCCCCTCCGTTCAAAGAAGCCATCGTATTTATGTACCCATATTCCAACTGCTCATTCTCCAGATGCAGGAGGAAGCAGGGCTCACTGGAGAAAACAGAGAAACTGCCCTTCACAGCAAGGGCTTCATTTGGACAGATTTCCTCTATGGTCATCAGGCCATTGAATTTACCACACTCACTAGCCTACTGGTGGCAGGGCTGTCAACGGTCAATAATATTCCAAAAATCAGTTAAAAGAAAAAAAAAAAAAAGACACTTCCATTAAAATAATTTCATATCAGTTAAAGCGCGCGAGGGGCCTGTGTCTCTGGTGCTGGGAGCTAAGGTTCTGTGAGACTGCAGTGCTCTGGAGTCAGGGACCCTCTCAATGCAGGAAGAGGTGAAGCCGGATATAGGAGGTCATTTCATACAAGAGTACCTCTGTCAAAGTTCCAAAGAGGCACTTATTTTAAAGTCTGCTTAAAGACATCTAGAACCAGCCCTAATAGTGCGGAAATCCTCATGCACAAATTATGCCTTCTCCGAAGATGACGTAAATATGTGTGTGTACTTTATAGGAGTTATTTTATATAGAATTTTCCATGTGCAGGTGAAAAAGGGCTTTTATATACATATATGCATAAAAAGTAGGTGCATTGAAAGAACGCGGTCACTTTCATGAGATTTGCACCGATTCCCAGATGCATAGAGGCCAATGCAGAAACCCTGCACTAGAGCCCAGTGCTTATAGCTCCAGCGCAGGGTTTCATGGCGCAACTTTAACGCTGACTCTTTGCACCGGAATGCAATATTCAAATTACCCAGTGAGCAAAAGTCATTGTTAAACTGGGAGAGCAAGCCTAACATATGCGCACAGAAGTCAGCACAAGTTTGACATGCTGTCCCGGAGAAACAGGGTCATCTGAGGTGAAGTTTGACACTTCACCTCAGACGAACTAGACATCAGGGAAAGCTCCCAATGCCAGCAGTATACTGGACAGGGTTCCGGTGCTCCCCCTGGACTCCGACTTCCAGACAGAAACAAAGTCCCTGATGGCCTAGCAGCTTCGATTCCAAACCCGCCTGATAAAAAATTGCCTAGTGGTCCAATGGCCCCAATCCTCCTACGCACCCACCATAAAAAAATTCCTGGTGGCCCAGCGGACCCAATCCCACCCACACAATGACAAAAATCCCTGGATGCCCCCCACCCCCCCTCCCAGTATCTTTAATCTGGAGCGGAAGCGCTGCCAACACACTCCTGGTCCCTGTGTCACCATCTTGAAAAATGACAGCACCTGGCCCTCACCAGGTGGGGGTCAGACTGCCATATAAGGCATTTTTTTACTTCATATGGCAGTCTGACCCCACCCAGTGCATCCCAGAATGTTCCACGTGGGGCCAGGCGCCACCATTTCTCAATAAGGCAGCTCAGGAGTGGGCGTGTGTGGGCAATGCTCCCACTCCAGATTAAAGGTACTGGAAAGGGAGTGGGGGGAGTTTGGGGGCCACCAGGAATTTTTGTTATTGGGTAGGTGGGCGGAGGGGGGGAATGGGGCCGCTGAGCCACCAGGGAATTTTTTTTATTGGGAGGGAAGGCGGGGATCAGGGTTGCCGGAGAAGGGTGGGAAGGCAGGGGGAGTTTGTGTTGGGGGAGGCACTCCCCCCCCCCCGACAATATTCCGGTCGCATCAGAGGCTTTCTCTGATGCCTGGATCATCTGAGGTGACGTATCAAACTTCACCTCAGATGACACTTTTGCTCCCAAGTGGATCTTTACGCCTGCCTGAAGCTGCCATGAAGATCCAGCGTTAAACTGTGCAAAAAAACAGCACCAAGTTTCAGCGCAGTTTTTTTTACATTGGGCGCAATTATGTATGCAACTATTTGCATGCAATTTGCATGCCAAGTGCACTGCAGCTTAGGATGGTTGTTTTTTTGTCGTTTTTCCGGTGCAAGCTTGCTTTCTGCATCGGAGAGCAAACCTAGCATGGGAAAAGCACCAGAAAATGCTACGCTAAGCTTTTCTGCATTGGCTCAATAGTTTGGGCAAAGTGGTGGTAAACAAACATAAGGGTGTCGGTAAAATATGGCAGACTGGCAGTACAATAACATTTTCACAAGTGAGCACTCCTAAGTGAAAGTCACATACAGCACAAAGTTTGTGCAGTTTATAATCTAGCATCTTATTAAATCACATCGTTGCTCTGAGCCTATCAAAGAGCCTCTCAGGCATGACCCTTCCACCCTCAAGCCGATATATCACATGAAATCAATTATAGATCTTCTATGCTGTGATTTCAGCTATAAATTATTTTCTGGGTTCTAGGTTTCAGGTTCTCTGACTGCACCTGGTCGCTGACTGCAGACAGCTTGCTTTCCAAGTCTCTCTTTTCTCTCAGGACTTTTTGCTTCTCCTCATACTCCTCCTCTAACTGCATTTCCATTTGCTTCAGCTGTGGACAAAGTCAGAGATACAAAAAAACAAACAGCTTTATTTAAATGAGAGAAACCAAAGATGTCTGCCCAGCCTACCTACTTGTACTGTACCTCCCCACTGTACCGTGACAGGCCTTCCTTAATCTGTGACCTTTTCTTTCGCTCCGCCACTTAGACCCTTGGAGGATAATTTTACAAGATGCCTAGGCAGGAAAGGCAGCTAGGCATATGCGCTGTACTATTTTATAAAAGCAATGTATGAGCCTATGTACCTTTATAAGGCAGCGTCTGCAAACACGCACAGTTACATCTGCTGGAAATGTGTGCAAGTGTAAGTTGCAGTAGAGTGTGTTGTGTGTCTGCCATCGAGTTGGTGCCGACTCCTGGTGATCCAGCCCTTGGGCTTTCTTAGCAAGGTGTGACCCAAAGTGGATTGTTAGGCCTTTCTTCCACACAGTAAGTCTACAGCAGCTGGTATTCCGTCGCCCAACCAAGTACCAGTCAGGCCCGACCCTGCTTTGCTTCTGAGATCAGCCCAGATCGGGCTCATGCGATGTGGCAAAACCATAGTGTTGTGGTAGAACCCAGCACATATTTTAGCTAATACACACTAGTGCCGACCCTTCTCCTCCTCCTGTCATTCTTTCGCCCTAGCGACACCTACACAAATACATAAAACTAGGTGCTGTTTTCCTAGTGCTGATAACACAGCTAGCTTTCGGCGTGGAATATTAAAACCAGATATTCAATGCTGGGGTTATATCCGGCCTCGGAATTGAATATCTGGGGTTGCTGCATAGGCCGCTCGCTAACTGGGCAGCAGTGATATTGAGCAGCTGCCTGGTTAGCGATATGTGGCAAATGTTAGGCCAGGGTTTCCTACGTTTGGCCTTCATCGTGTATTGCTACCTGGGCAGTGGCTCAATATTGCTGCTGCCCGGTTAGTGAGCGGTACTGAATCCACTCCGCCCTGGAATGTCTCCGACACACCCCGATGCTAAGCAGTTAGCACCGGGGCATGTAGAGCCAGCACCCACAGATATTCAGCGGCACCAACTGTGTTAGTGCCGCTGAATATCCCGTTCACTGTGATTAATGTGGTTAGCGTTAATCGCTTTGAATATCGGGACCCAAGTGTCTACTTTTATGTGCATAAATCCCCTTAGCAATTGTATGCCTACTTGGAGCACATAAAATGCTGTTTGACATGCACAAGTCATTTCTAAAATTACCCCCTTTATCTCTATCCCATACATGTTTGCATTCTGCCATGGTGTGGGCTCCGATCACCTCTGCTGGAAGTCTTGTCCAGGTGTCTATCACCCCCTCAATGAAAAAGTGTCTTCTCACATTCTTTTCATGCTTCCCTCCCTTCTGCTTTAAATTTTGACCCTGACCTTGAGCTCATTCTACAGAAAAGGCTTCCTTCTGGTACTTTACCGAAGCCTGCTAGATAGTTGAATGTTTCCCTTTCCCTTTTCACTTCTTGAGAGTTCATCGTTTGCTCTTTCTGTTTCTGTGCACAGCTTGCAGGATAGTCCTTGCATAATAATTTTGGTGGCCCTCCTTTGAAGTTCCTCTGTTATCAATGTGTTTTGTAGATGTGAGAATAGGCCCCCAATGAGAGCCAATGCAGGATAAACAGATGCGGACAGAGTACCTTCTTCTGGCAGGACTGCCGGACCTCCTCGACCTCCTCATCTTTACTCTCCTGATCCTTGGAATGAGTTTGCCTCAGCCGTTCCATCTCCATCTCCAACCGCAACTTGGCCTGCAGGAAAATAGCATATATTTAGCTCTGCTTATATACTGCTTTTCACCGGGTCAAAACGGTTTACAGATATATGTAACAGGCACTTTTTTTTTAATCCCTCGTCCCTGAAGGACTCACAATCTAAGTGCACCTGAGGCAATGGAAGATTAAGTGGCTTGCCCAAAGCCACAAGGAGCGGCCATGGAACTAGAGATCCCAGTCCCTCCGGCCTGAGGTTACTTGTCCCTATGTGGCCCTCCAGCCTGAGGTAACCTGTCCCAACCGCTGAGCCACTCCTCCCTGGATTACATGTGTAGGAGATGCAGCCTGAATTACATGCACATTCCTGAATCCTGTGTGCACGACTGGATTAATACAATACAGTGTAATTACTCACATGTAACAGGTGATCTCCAGAAACAGCAGGAATCAGTTTTCACATATGGGTGACATTAGCACCGACGGAGTCCGCATGGGAACGCTTCTCAGCATCCAATAGGAAAGCCTTTGAGAACCCTCCATTGCACCTGCATGCCTGCCTTCCCAACCCTTCTCCTCAGGTCTTCGTTTTCCGCGGAACCAGCAGGACACACTATTCCTGTCACCACAGAAAAAAAACCTTTTCTTTTTTTTTTGTATAGCATCGTGCTTCTGCCTTCCCGTCGACGCCGGTTATGTCGAATCCGAAATCGGTCACGATATCATTTTCTTTATTTTTATTTTCATTCGTGGTTTTCACCACCAGACTAGGCCTCAGAGCCTCCATAGCCTTTTCTTCCTTTCTTTTGAAGGCATGGACAAACCAGTCACTGGTTTTAAAAAATGTATCAAGTTCTCCGGCTCTATTTCAGTCACTGATAAACATGACTGGTGTTTAAAATATTTGGGCCCTAATCATCAGCCGAACTCTTGCCTTTTATGTCAGAAAATGACAAAGAGGCCTCAAGAACTGAGCCAACAAGTTAGGATTGTTGTTTGCCTCGGACTCAGTTTCAGAGGCCTCAACTTCATTGAGGGCATCGGCTTCCTCTCAAGGATCACAGGCTTCTTCTAAGTCCAAACATAAGAGTAAGTCATAATCTCTGGCCATGCCAAAATCCTTGGCATTGGCATCAAGAACCAATACAGAAGCCAGAGAACATAAGCATCGAAACTTCACTATGCAGACCAGTCAATCAAACAGCCCCAGTGGGAGATCTTTCCTCCAAAGCACAAACAGGGCTTTGGGATGCTCCCGAGGTATCGACCTCTGGAGAGCTATCGGTGTAATGTTCTGGGATGGTGACTCCACCCAGACATCAGCAATCTCCCTGGACCAGTGCATGCTGGCCCTCGAGAGGAGTTTGGCAGCACTCCTAGCAGCCTCAATACCGATAACATTCAGAGCTTCAGGAGTGCAGGCTTCAGTACCGAGCCTGCAGCCAAGCCTATTGGGGCAGAGCCAGCCCTCGAGGCGGTAATGTCGCTACCCTCATTGGAACTGATCAATATCCCCAATGTCCAATAGACACTTGGTTCCGATACCTCAGAGTACCGGTATCTGCATCGACCTTCGACGTCCATGAAGCATCGAGGTTGAACTAAAGATCGCCGATACTTTGATTTCTTACCCAACTCAGATTCTAAATCTTCCAAATCTGAAGGGGATTCACTCGGTTCCCGAGATCGTCAGGACATCCCTTTGGACCCTTCACCCTCTCAAGAGTGGTAAGTCGTTCAGATGCGCTCCCCAACCCAGCTTGGAAGCATCCATTGTCAGGGTGCATCGAGGTCAAGGCATCTGAAAAGGTGACCCGAAAAGTAGGTTTAGAGGGGAACACCACCACTGAAGGGACTTGATCAGTTGAGGGGTGATGTGGATCTGGTCTCCGAGACACCCCTTTATCTGCATCCATTGGGAAGACAGAGTCCATTGGGCTTAATGCATGTGCAATCAAGCATAGGAGACGACGGACTGTGGAGGCCATGTGTCCCAAGAGACGTAGCATTTCTCAAGCTGTGACGGGAGCCTGATTTTGCAGGTGCTCCACCAGTTCGATGAGGTGGACAGAACGATCCTGTGGAAGGAAAGCTCTGGCCTGCTAGGTATCTAAAACCGCTTTGATGAACTCCAGTTGTTGGGTTGGAGTGAGATGAGACTTTGGGAAGTTTATGACAAAGCCTAGGTGTTGGTGCGATAAAGGGAGAGTCTTACCTCCTGAGGGGAGTCTCCCTTGATCAGCCAGTTGTCTGAGTTAGGGAAGGCAAATATGCCCAAGATGCAGAGATAGGCAGTGACTACTGCCATGCATCTGGTGAAGACCCTTGGGGCAGAGGCTAGACCGAAGGTGAAAATCCTGTATTGGTAATGGTTTCCCTGAAACATGAAGCGTAGATATTGTCTGTATAAAGGATGTATCTATATGCATGTATGCCTCTTTGAGGTCTAGAGAACATAGCCAGTCATGTCTCTGAAGATATGATAGAAGAGTTCCTGGTGAAATCATTTTGAATTTTTTTTGAACCAGAAACTTGTTTAGGTCTCTGAGATCTAAGATGGGTCTCGAGGGTTCCCAAAGGCTTTCCTATTAGACGCTGGGGCACATTCCTGCGCAGGCTCTGTCAGTGGTAACGTCACCCATATGTGAAGACTGCATTCCTGCTTGTTCCTGGATCTCAACCATGCATCCCTATTCACGCCTTTCTTCCCATTGAAGAACCACACTCACTCTTTCCTTGCTACCCCACGCTGTGAGGATTTATGACAAAGCAGCTGGGGGTGGATTAGCAGCCTGAAGGTTAGGGCAGCAAGCTGAGAACCAGAGAAGCTAGGCTTCAAATCTCGCTTGTCCCAGGGATAAGCAGTGGATTTCCCAGGTCCTCAAATAATGGTGCCTGGACCTTTCCTCCAGGAAGTTGTCCATACCTTTTTTAAAAGCAGTTAAATCTACAGCTTTTACTACATCCTCCAGCAATGAATGAATTCCAGAGCTTAATTATGCGCCGCGTGAAACAATATTTTTTCCAATTTGTCATAAATGTACTCCATAAGGACATAAGAAATGCCATACTGGTCAGTCCAAGGTTCATCAAGCCCAGTATCCTGTTTCCAACAGTGGCCAATCCAGGTCACAAGTACCTGGCAGATTCCCAAAGAGGCACACAGGTTCCACAATGTTTATCCCAGAGAAAGCAGTGGATTTCCCGGGTCCTCTTTAATAATGGTTTACGGACCTCGATATTCAGCAGCACTGAATATTTTCTCTGACTGCCTTGGTACTGTACAGATGGTGCTGGGGCAGTCCACGGGTAGAGATGAGGCGCAGTTCCAAATTATCCAGTTAGCAGCGATATTCAGACCACTAAACGGATAGCGAGCCACAAAGTTAAGCCAGAAAGGAAGCTGTCTTAACTTTATGTAGTTTGGTATCTTGATAGTGGCACTGGTCACCGCTGAATCAGGACGTTGAGCGCCGTCCACTCTCTGGATACCAGGCAATAAATATCTGCATTTTCTTTAGCTGTGGAGTCAGTGTTTAAAAAAACCCAACCAACCGCTGCAGCTGAATACTCATCCTTGTAGATATTTAGTTGTAACCTGTAGAAACCTTAGGTCCTGTTAACCCATGTAAAAAGCGGATTTACATATGTAAATCGCGGATTTACATATGTAAATCACCACATATGTATAATTTATTCATTTTATTACGGCAAAGCCCTAAAGCAGATTACAAGATAAAATTATATCAGAAATCTAAACACGTAACTACATGATAAAACAATCCAAAGAGAAAAAGAAGAGAAATTGTCTAATACTGTAAAATCTCTCCAAATTAAAATACAAAAACAATGATACAAATGTAACCTTATTCATTAAACTATCTCCCAAGAATAGGATAGCACAGCATTGGGTCTATTCTAAGAATGCTCCCAAAATGCCCGAAGAAAGAAGTATGCTTTCAACAGCTTGCCAAAATTTAAGTGGCAATTTCAGAAAAGGCATTACTTATATGCATAATTTTGTGGGAACACGCAAAGGTTTAAAGGTGGCATGATTTGGGCATACATATCTACACTGGAAATGTTCCCACTGGCATTTACCCCCTGTTAACGTTGCATTTGTAGCTGGAGTTTGGAGAAGTGCTTGAGGACAAACTGTACTTTCCTCTCGGGCGTTCAAAACCACCTCCATAGGGGGGAAGTTTGAGATTTGAAGAATGACTCAATACTTCGATGCTCCTGTATATGCAGGCTTACAAAATCTACCACTCATACAAGCAGCGGCATATACACTTTTTCTGACCGTGTCCACTTATAAAAAGGCTTTCTTTGTGTGTGGCGCTGTATGTAATTTATGAAATACTAGCATAGTTTTAAACACACAGACCTAAACATTTGTTTTCCTGCTTATACGACCTATACAAAGTTATCCTATTTGATTATTATTTGATTGCATTTTTGTGCAAAGGCAGCAGTCTATAAGTACAAATTAATTTGACCTTCCAGTAGAGAAATCCCAAATTCTAAAGCAGCCAATCGCAAGGTAGTTTTACTCCATGACCTTGAATCTGGCTGTGTGGCTGCTCAGTGCTCTCTTCCTAAGGATGGGTAAAATGAGCAATAATTTCAATGGCCTAATAAATCTGACGGCAGTACCTCAGATGGGAGGTGCTTCCAAGCTGCTCTAATTCCCCTAATAAGAGCATCTGCATCTAGCTTCCTAGAAGCTGTTTCTAAGAGACTCTTCCCTTGAATTACTGTACCCTGTACCACTTATTCTGGTACTGCAATCCTAGCAAAAAGATATTTTGGATAAATCCATTGGCAGTTAAACAAATCCAGCAAGTTCTTCAGTTGATCCGTTTTCTAAGTTACTCTGGAACAGAAGTTAATGTAAGAGTTTTGGAATGCCTCTCCTACATAGTCACTCCCCACCTGCCTCCCCCTTACCCCGACAGACTATCTGTTCCAGCTTGCCACCCTTCTCCCCTCCACATATTCCAGCATATTAATTGTCAAGGTCTGTCACCCTACCCACTCTATCTGCTCCAGTATCTGGCTTGTCCAGGCCCACTACCCTCTTCTCCTACATACTGTACCTGTTCCAACATCTGGATTGTCCCAGCCTGTTCATCCAACTCTTCCTCTTGATCTTTGACCTTTGCCTCCAGGTCCCGCAGCTGTTTCTTGACCTTGGCTAAAGAGGCCTCATCCTTGGACTCCTGAGAGGAGATGTCCTGCAGCTCCACCTCCAAGCGATCCACCTTCTGGGTAAACGTGATGATCTCAGAGTCCTTATCCTGCAGCAGCGAAACAAAGAACGAGGAGGATTACTTGTGAGATTATCGGGTACATGCACACATCCAGATCATCTAATCCAGTTTTGTTCACTTATTTTTATTTACAATCCAATGCATTGTGGAACCAGTATCTTTCCAAAAGGGTCAAAAGTGGAATCGGTGGAAAAAATTATTTTTAATTGCAAAACAGTCTTGTGTGCGCCTGCAAACAGACTGATATTGGAGAACAAATAGGAGATGGTGAAAGAGCTGAGAGAGCTGAAGAAAGGCTCCAGGACTCTGTGCTCACCTCAAGCTGCTGCCGAAGGCTGAAGAGCTCTGCACTGATAACATCACGCTCTCGGCTCAACTTCTCCCTCTGGCTCTTCTCCCTCTGTGTCTCTTCATGTGCCTGGGACAGTTCACTGTCAAACCTGAACCAAAGCAAAGCAGAAAGGAAAAGGCTTGCAGTACCCCCTCCCCCCCATCTCACCAAGGCTGGGAATCCCCTTTCACACCCAAATACCCAGCAAGCCCAAATTCTGCAGACCCAAACTCTCCAATCTTTCTCCCTTCTACAGAAGCCCCATCTAGCCATAGCTGGCTAGGGTACTGGTATCCAGATAAAACTGTCACTGTCTCATGCAAACTCAAACCTGCCAAAATCTGGACTTACACACCACCACCTATCTTCCAATGAGAGGGAAAAACAGATTACTACTAAATGTGCCCCTGCCCTCATCTTCCAAGACCTCTCCTGACTTGAATGAGGGAATTTTATAGAGGATTTTTCACACCGATATGCTAATATACATGAATAAAAAAGACTGCCTATATACCTCATGCATTGAAGTGCACATGTTGCAATTAGGCATATACTTGTAAGCAACTTTAGAGTAGGCGTGTTTAGAAGAGGGCAGCACGAGTGGCCTCACTAATTCCACATGTATTTTATAAGATACATGCTAATATTTAGACCTGTCCATAGCGGCATCTAGCCATGAGTTTTGCTAATATCTTATAAAGACACAGAGGCAACTATGTCACTTTATAAAACAGACATCAAAGTGGCCTGTTATAAAATCACCCTCACACAGGCCCGGATTTATGCAGAAGCAACAGAGACACTTGCCTTGCGCCAAGATTTAGAAAGCCTTTTGAAGTCGGCGCATCCTTCTGAGAGTGCTAATGAGTCCCTTGTAAACCCAGGGGCAATACAAAGAACTTCTTCAGTCCTTTCTTCTTGACATAAACACAACTCCCCCCCCCCCCCCCACAACATTGCTTCAGTCTTGTTTCAGTTTTAACGTGGCTACAGTTATATCTGCTGCTCTTAGTAGACTGGCCCCCTCTATGCTCTGGCTTAGGGTTGTACCTGCTGTTCTGTGTAGGTAAATAACCTTTACATTTCCAAAAACAGAACGACAGGTACAACTCCTAAACAAAAATATAGAGGGGGCGGTAACCTGTGTAGACTCTTCTCCCCCCCCCCCCAAAAACCAGAACAAATGCTTCTAAATTTTGTTCCTATGACAGCCAAAAGCTTAAAGTCGGACCTACCCTCAATCTCCTCCGAATTTCCTATAAAAAGCCACCTTTTTTACCTCAGCTTTTCACCCGCCACATAGGGTAGAAATATCTATTACTTCACTAAATTCAGGTGAGACGGCAGGAAAGCCCATCAATGAATAATCAGATACATAAAATGTAAAACTCTGAAGTCAACGTTTACGTTATTCACGCACTTTCGGCACCACTAAGCATCTAGTTAGCCTTTTTTGTTAGCCTAAATTAAAGCACTTAGCTATATGGCATTTGCCAAGAACAAATGTATGGATGGCAGCTGAATTCTGCCAGCTGGATGGAATGCCCACGCTCCACCTGGCACTATCCTGCATTATAGTGCTGAGGTGCTCTGGAAGAATTTTCAGTAGCACTATCTTTATAGACCTGCTGAAAAATCCTGGATAGGGCACGTACGCATTTATCGGCTGCCACATGGAGGGTAATTTATAACAGGACAGCATGGGAAAGCGCCTACAAAGGGGTTAATGGTTCATCATGTATGTTTGAGACACATATGTGCATAGATTAAAGTATTTCAGAATCTGCCTGCATACAGGAAAGCTCCACCTAGACCGTGCCCCAGCTACGCTTACACACCTTCCTGCCAAAGCATGTACCTTTATGCCAGCTGGTATTTTACAAGAGGCTGTTTATGTGTGTGCTGGTAACCTTATAAAATTCTCTCTTAAATGCATAAAAGGGCTTTTGAACATTGGGTCGCTGCTTTCCCTAACCCCTCCCCCCTTCCCCTCCAGTAAAAAGCAGAATTTTTGAGTCATTCTCCGATTCCTTGCTGGCTGGACACGTTAGTTGGCATGAGTTCCTAACCAGGCTCAATCAACGGTATGAAATGCTGGAACTCACTTTTCCATGCATGTCTCCCCCGTGGGTCTGTGACATCATGAATGCAGAGCAAAGCTGCTTGAATAGTAAGCATTCTGCCCTCTACTCTCCTGCTTAGGGGTCCCATTATAGGCTTCATTCCATAAGCTATACATCAGCCCAACATAACCCCGAGTCCACAACTCTCCTTAAATCTTAGGTCGTTTCCTTGCCGGAGCATGTCCCTTACTAGATCCTGCCTACAGGCACTGCCTGAAGCTATGTGCTTGACCTCATTTCTCTTTTGCTTTGCTGTTTTGTTTTATTTATAACTTTGATTTATTTCCACCCATTGACATATGTGATTTATGTTCCGCTGCCTCTATCCCCACATGGACCTCGCTCTGGGGTATGACTTTCATTCCTGATAAATGTGGAAATAAAGATGAATAAACAAGTTACAGGGGAGACCTCTTTTACCTGACTAAATACCATTTGGCATTCTGAAAGCAATAATTCCTTCGTCAGGTCAGGGCCTTATGGCAATGGCAGAACTTGTCAAAACAGGTCACAAAATGCATCGAAATGGCCCAATATGGTGGAGTGACCTAAACCTTGTTCGTTGATCCTGTATATTTTCAGGTATCGCAAAAGACCAACAAGTCAGCCAGAACATATTAACTGGTAAACAAATTAAAGAAAAATGTGGAGCCATGCCAGAAAAAGAAACAGCCCCATGGAAATCCTGCCAAATACAGACTAACACTGAATGTGCATGTTGTAAAGAACCAGCAAAACGCTTTGAGTATTTGCAAGATATGGTTCTGCTGCAATAAACTCTAGAATGTGAGCTGACAACTCTATGCGCTCTCCTGGATTTTGGCAACTGTTGAGTGTTGCCAAATAGCGCAGTGGAAAGCAGAAAAATCGTGGGCTCTATAACCCCTTGGTACCATATGGGCAGCAGAAATCTCTACACAATCTAGACTTAGATCTCCGCCTGCTTATCAGACATTGTTGCCTGGATATCTCACTGTCATCCAAAATTGAAAATTGTCAAAACTGAGCTCTTTATCTTTCCCCCTAAACCCACCTCCCCCCCCCCTTCCTCCCTTCTCTGTTTCTGTGGATAACACTACACCAGGGCCGTACCGAGCGTGACGCGCACCCTGTGCGACTTGCACATCGGGCACGCCCCTCCTCCCCACACACACTTTTTGGACGGCGGCGGGAGAGAAGAGGCGCACCCGATGTGCAAGTCTCCGGCATGCAAAGCAGATCTATCCCTCCCTGCTGTGATGCTGCATCAATGGAGGGAGGGACCAGACCTGCTTAGCATGCCGTGAGAAGGCTTAAGGGGCGCATTTCAGCTATCTGCCATTGCCTGCCGCCGCTGAGAGAAGAAAAAGTGGCAGCAACAGGCAATGGCAGACAGCTGAAATACGACCCTTAAACCTTTGCGCCCAGTGCGGCCGCACCACCCGCACAGGGCAAGATACGGTCCTGCACTACACTCCTCCCTATTTCCTCAGCTCGCAAGCTTGAGATCACCTTTGCCTCTACTCTTTCTTTCTCTGCACACATCCAACAGATAGCTAAAATCTTTCACTTCTTTCCCTCTAACACTGGCAAATTTGTTCCCTTCCTTTCTGAACACACTACTAAGACCCTAATCCACTCTCTAGCTCCTCGCTGGTTACCCTCTGAATCATCTCTGTCCCCATCAATCTATTCAAAACTCAACTGCATGGCTTATCTTCCACCAGTGTCGCTATACTCAAGTCACCCCTCTTTTCTAATCACTTCACTCGCTCCCTATTCATTTCTGCATCCTGTTCAAACTTCTCCTACTGATCTACAAGTGCATTCATTCCGCAGCTCCTCACTACTTCTCCTCTCTTATCTCACCCTACACCCCCTCCTTGGGAACTCCACTCCTCTGGCAGATAGCTTATCTGCGCCCTTTTCTGACACTACAAACTCTAGACATCATTCATTCCACCTTGCTGCTCCATATGCCTGCAACAAACCACTGTACCCGAGTCAGTGCGTCGAGCTCCATCTCTGGCCCTATTCAAATCCAGGCCAAAAGCCCTCCTCTTCAAGGCTGCTTTTGGATCCTGATGCCCCTCACTCTCTCGTTCACCATTTGTGTATCTTGCCATACTCTAGTCCCCAGCTTAGTGATTTTGTTTGTCTTGATTGGATTGTAAGCTCTGATGAGCAGGGGCCGTCTCTTACATCTATATGTACAGCGCTGCGTACACCTTGTAATGTTATAAAAATGATAAGTACCAGCAGTAGGTTTCTGATGTTCACGTGCACTTTGATGCCTAACGACTGGCACCAAATGCTTTCAGGGGTTGAAGCACACATCACACTATGCCAAGGGCTGGTCCATAGAGTCAAGGCAGCCCCAAAAACAGTTTCCACAGGTTAACGGGTGTACAGAGCAAATCATGTGTGCAATTATGGGGCTGACAGACATGTGCACCTGACTCTATGGAACATGTCCAGGTATTTGCCAGGTTTATTAGGAAAATTTGGTTCACTGCTCCTGGAAAATTGTTTTTTTTTAATTTTTTAATTTCTCTCTTGTTAATTCCATTTTCTCTCTTTCCCTAGCGACAAGTAGAGAATTATTAACACAGGAGGTAGCAGCAGAACATACATATTAATTAAATCAGATCCATTCAGTAGAAAGATGAAAAGCAAATGTTCCATTTAGGAGCAAATACTCTGAGTATCCGAGGGGGACTTGCTTAGTTGGGACTTAGGGACAGAAAATAAAGAGGCAGGTGTGGAGGCAGACCGAACATGGTCAAATGGATTTTCAGCTACTTAAATGCTGTGCGTAAGTTCATAAGGCACGAGTTCAGCCTCATAATAAATGGCATTGCAGCACCATTTTGAGGGTGTTATAAATCTACATGCATAACTTTCATTTTCAAGTGTTGTGCATGCAACTTTACACCGTCATTTTGAAACTAGTAGTATGCGCATATATTTAGCAGCACAATAACCCAGTATTCAAACAACTGATGCAGGTCCTTTGAATCTGTAAATCAAGTTTTGCTTTTAGGCAATATACTGAAAATTGACCCAAATATGTACATAAACATTTTTCATATAGTGTGGTCTCTCCCTCTGTACATATCTAAGGAAAGGAAACCTTCAGTCCAAGAACCCATGTTGTGTGCATGGTGGGGGTAGGGTATGTATGCATGTCTGTTAGGGTTGGCTCTGAGATGGGTGCAGGGCCAGCCCTTCCACTATGTGGACTAGGCATCTGCCTAGGGTGGCACAAACTGGGGGCAGTGCCAGCACGACAGTGCTCAGGCCTTGAGCAGCATGTGTGCTCAGATTCTGATGCACCCTGCTCCCCTGAACAGGAAGCTCAGAGGGACACGATGTGGCCTGCCTGGAGCACTCATGACTGCTTAAGGCTTCACGGATGCCACGTTTGCTGTTTCAGAATTGGTCTGGTGGAAGGCCGTGGTCACGGTAGCGACAGCTTTCATTTAAAGCTGCCGAGGATTATCATGTCGATGCCAATACCACCACAAAAAAGAGGGGTCCTACAATACCAATAATGAACTATCAAAAATGTATTAATACATATTACACTCCAACTGCAAGTACACAAACGACCTCCAGCAGCGGCCAGGGCATCCTTCAATACCAGAAAGGTGGAGCGGGGTAGGGGGGCAGGGAAGAAGAGTACCTGGACACTAGAAAAAAAATATACGAGGGAGGGTAGGGAAGGAAAGTTGCTGGACACGTGGGTGTTAGGATAGGGTAGCAAAGGGAAGGAGCAATGCTGGACAGGGAGGTGTGTACGGAAGATGTGGGAGTACAGGGGAGGAAGGTAAGGCCTGGAGCTGCCCCGGGGAAGGAGGGGAGGACATGTTACCTCACATTCCTGCTACATGTCCCATTACATGATATATATCTGCTCTTTAGATGGCAGGCCACATGCTTTCTCTGTTACAAGAAACACCATGTGCCCCTCCCATTACATGCCACACCATACTGTCTTAAGTGCCTACCGCCTCTGTTTTTTCTCCAGCTCATGATTGCGACCTTGCTGTCCCTCAAAGTGCAGTTTGGTGTCTTGCAGCTCTGAAGTCAGCCGCTGGCATTTCTTCTTTAGTTGCTGTAGGGTGCGCTGTGACTCCTCGTTATCAACCTGTAGGTCTGCCAGCTGCAAATGAGCGAGGAAGAGGGATAAGAGGACAAGCCAGTGAAAAATATGGCAGCACAGATGTACAAAGCGGTACACCAGCTGGGTACAACACTAGGATTAAGGCAAGAAGAGCTGGGGGTGTGGGGGAGAGGATCACATCAACAAAACACTATATGGGATTCTGGAAAACAGCACACAGCAGGGCAAGCCTGGTGACTCTGCAGCAGTGTTGTGCACTATCATGCACAAGGTCCTCAAATCAGTTCTAGAGCTGGCTGGGGGTGGGGATGATGGAGAGGTAGAGCACACAGCCCTAAGGTGGAGGAGGGGCAGAGTCATGCTCATTACTCAATAGCGACAACTACTGGCTGGATTCGGGACTTACTATTGCAAAGTGGGAGGGGCGGGGTGGCTCAAAGCAATCTGATGCTTGAGGCAAAGTTTGAGATGGCACCCCCACCAATGCTCCCAAAGCAGAGAGCCCCTTCACTCCAGTCAGGGAGCGAGGTGGGTAGGGTCCCTTCACTGAGAATACTGGTCAGGCAATTGCCCTAAGAAAAAAGAATTTAATTTATATTCCCAGACCATATATTAGAAAAAAGGAAAAATCTCCAATCCCTCGTTATACTTAATACATATCATAATAGTTAAATTATGTTGCCTATGATTCCGGTATAAAAAATACCGACTCCCAACCCTGCACACAGGACCATGACGATGTGAAATGTAAACATATATCTCCTATGTCCACAGAAGCCTTCTCTCACCCAACAAAGGGTAGAGAGCAGAATTAGAGCATTTTTCCCTAGGACTTGCTATACAGAAAGAAAATGCTGATTCCTATATCATCTCAATGACAGCGACATAAACCCTCACAAGCACCGGGTAATATCTTGAAGACATGCAAAACCTTACAAAAGTCATTCAGGATCTATACAGCAAATATATCATTCCATTACAGCTCTAACGTACAAAGGTCACATAACAAGGATCTTAACTAGGAAAGGCAGCACCATAAATATTGCAGTGGGAGATCATCAATACACTTTTTGGGAAAACTGAACAAGCCAGACTATTACAGATCCTTACACAGAAACATGACCAGTGTTAGAGATGCAGGGGCCAAGGGCAAAAATCTGAAGAGGGGGGCACCAAATTAGCAGGCTGTGTCCTCTTCAGTTTTGGGCAAGGTTAGAGTTCCTTCTGGCATGGTGGCACAGGGCACTAGCCCTGGTTGCACCCTTTAAAGCCACCCTACAAAGCGACTCCATACCTTGTCTCATCTGCTAAAACTGGAATGATATGAAGATTAGCATGGGCCTCTGTGCAAGGATGACACGCAAATTCATGAATCTTTCCACATTAAACAAAAACATAGCTAGTCTCAGTCACATACGCAGACCACTGATAGACCCTCACGAAGTACAGAATAAATGACCACAAACTAAAATAAAAATGCAATGCAATGCAATACAATACAATACAATACAATACAATACAATGTGTGCCGTCAATGCTGATTCCTGATGACCCAGCTCCTGGGGTTTCTTGGCAAGGAGCGACCAGAAGTAGATAGTATTTAGACAAAAATAAAACTGAAATCCCAGAAGTAATGCTCTGGAGGCCAATGTAGTGAACTGTGCATTGGAGCCATGCCTACAGCTTCTAATGCACGTGTAAATAAAATATTTTGCACCCAATTCTATAGCCAATTATGTTGCAAGTTTCACATAAAAACTATGCTCTAAGATGGGAGAATATGCTAGAACCATGTCAGCAGCAACATCTACATTTATGCACACAAAATAGTATTGGCACTTGGACTTGCTGAAATGCTGTTTTCACCCATAAAGATTATTCTGCACGTAAATATAATTTTATTGGACCATTTAAGGCAATCTAGCATGGCATTGTTCATAGCCGAATACCTCTCCTCCCTTCCTCAGCTCCTCATTCTCTGCTTTTGTTTTGAACCCTCTCTTTCAGCGAAGCTAAAAAAAGTTGCAAGTCCTCCATGCTTTCAGTCAAGAGAAGAAGCAGGCATGAAATGCTCACTAATGCTGACTACAGAACAACAAGCGTTAAAGAACGAGTGGAGGAGTGGCCTAGTGGTTGGGGCAAGGTACTTCAGGCCGGAAGGTCGGGGGTTCAAATCCCACTAGAGGACAGCAACCTCGGGCCGGAAGGACTGGGGTTTCTAGTCCCACTGGTGCTCCTTGTGGTCTTGGGCAAGCCACTTAACCCTCCATAGCCCATGTTCCCTGTAAAATAGTTATCTCCAAGTTATATTGCCCTGTTCAATGTAATTTCAGTTTGTTCAATATAAACCGCACTGATGCAGAATAGCGCGGTATATAAGAGAATGTAAATAAATAAATAAAATAAAACCCTGGCATAGGAAAAACCTGTGCTCAGCCTTCATTATCACAGGATTTAAATAAGCTGTGACCTGATGTCTACCCAACATCTTCTCACAACTCATTTAAATCCCAATGTAACATAGATGCTAGCTGCTAAATCCAGATGCAAAGTGCACAAAAGCCTAAAGTATATGTATGTTTGTTTTTTGTTTTTTTAATGCCGGTTCTTTAATGCCAGGTTTGAGGAATAAAAGATTAGCTTGTTCTTTTGAAGCTAGCATTAGTGAGCATTTCATGCCTGTTGCTTCTCTTTACTGAAGGCATAAAGGGCCTTTTTCTAGTTTTGTTGAAGGGCAAGGATATAAAAAAAAAAAAGTAGAGGATGAGAAGCTGAGGAGAGATGTGTTGCTATGAACGAAAGGTGCTAGACTGTTCACATTCAAACGATACAAAAAAATTATATGCACAAAACTTGGAAAGCCTCCTGCGTTTTATTACATAGGTCCCTCTGCATGCAGCGCAACATTAGAGAAAGCGTAGTTACTCACCTGTAACAGGTGATCTCCGGGAACAGCAGGAATTTAGTCTTCACATATGGGTATTGTCGGTACCGACGGAGCCTGTGCGGGAACGCTCCCCAGCATCCAGTAGGAAAGATTTTGGGAGAATCCCACAGCACCTGCGTGCTGTCTTCCCGCCTTTCCAACTATCCCTCTCCAGTAGAGTTTATAGCCGAGACAAAAGAGAGAGGGAGAGAGAGAGAGAGATACAACTCCCAGGGGAGATTGGCGGGTTGTGAAGACTAAATTCCTGCTGTTCCCGGAGATCACCTGTTACAGGTGAGTAACTACGCTATCTCCTGGAGCAAGCAGGAATGTAGTCTTCACATATGGGGACTCCCTAGCTGCAGATGCCAGGGAGATGACCCCAGGAAGTTGTCAGCCCCTGTGAAAGGGCCATAATTCCCCCCATGGATCTCTGGCATCCTACCATGGACGGTGGGTAGGAGTTGATTAAGTCTGAAAAAGGTGTTGAAGAACAGCCTGGCCAAACAAGGCATCCCGGCGGGAGTACTGTCTAAGCAGTAGTGGGCTGTGAAGGTATGTACCGAAGCCCAAGTAGTTGCTCGATAGATGTTGTCAATAGACACAGAGTGAAGATGAGCCATTGAGGCTGCCATGGCTCTCACATTGTGAGCTGTGACATGGCCTTCAAGAGGAAGGTTCTTACTCTCATAAGCAAAGGATATGCACCGAGCAATCCAGTTAGATAGAGTTCTTTTGGAAACTGGAAGTCCCAAATGACTAGGATCAAAGGCAACAAATAGTTGAGAAGATTTTCTATGTTGCTGTGTCCTTTGCAAGTAAAAGGCCAAAGCTCTTTTACAGTCCAAGGTATAAAGGTTCCTTTCTGCACTGGAGGCATGAGGCTGTAGAAAGACTACAGGAAGGTAAACCGCTTGGTTTAAAAGGAAAGGCGAAACCACCTTTGGCATAAAGTGTGGATGAGTCCTAAGAACTACCTTATCATGGTGGAACCTTGTATAAGGAGGATCAGCCACTAACGCTTGCAATTCACTGATGCGACATGCTGATGTGATTGCAATGAGGAAGATGACTTTCCAGGAAAGGAATTTCAAAGATGTTAGTGGCTAATGGTTCAAAGGGCGGTTTCATGAGCTGCCCGAGAACCAGATTCAAGTCCCATGCCACTGGTGGTGGCTTAAAGGGAGGCTTTGTTAAAAGAAGACCTCTCATAAATCTCGTTATGAGAGGATGAGAGGAAATAGGTGGTCCACTTAGAGGCTTGTAAGAAGCTGCAATAGCACTAAGATGGACTCTTACTGAATTTGTCTTGAGACCCGCATTTCACAAATGAAGGAGATACTCCAGTACCGATTCCAGAGGTATCGCAAGAGGGTTAAGACCCTTCTGTGAGCACCATATGGTAAACCTTTTCCAATTAAAGGCATACGAGCGTCTTGTGGAGGGTTTCCTAGAAGCATGAAGGATATCCTTCACCTGTTGGGAAAGATTAAGATCCTGAAGTTCTAGGCTTTCAGCAACCAGGCCCTGAGATGCAGAGACTGGGAATTCAGATGCCAGAGCATCCTATCCTCTTGGGAGAGAAGATCTGGAGCGGATCCCAATTCCAGAGGCAGAGCTTGAGAGAGATGTAGGAGCAGAGGGTACCACGTTTGCCATGGCCAACTCCTGTGGAGTCCAGGTACCCTGGGTATAGAGATCGTGCAGGAGGGCTCCCCATCCCACCTGTGATGCATCTGTTAGGGTGGCTTGGGATAGGGGTTGCTAGAAAGGAGACCCCCACCAGAAGGTTTCTGGGTGATTGCCACCATTGGAGGGATGAAATAAGATGGTTTGAGTTTGTTATTTTGTCCGACAGGCAGCCTGAGGCCTGTGTCCACTGAGTGGATAAAGTCCACTGGGCTGCTCGCATATGGAGGCAAGCATAAGGAACCACATGCACGGTGGATGCCATGTGGCCTAGCAATTGTAGCATTTCCCAAGCAGTGAGACAAGGTCTGAGCACTGCTTGGGAAGCTAGTTGTACTATGTGAAGACAGCGGGGCTGTGGAAGGAAAGCCCTTGTCTGTCTGGTATCCAGATGAGCTCCTATGAACTCAAGGGACTGAGTGGGAGCAAGATTGGATTTTGGGAGGTTTATAACCAGTCCCAAACACTGAAGGATTCGCATTGTGCGAAACAGAGCAGAGCTGGCTTCTGGCACTGTAGGGGCTCGAATGAGCCAGTCGTCTAAGTAAGGGAAGACGAATATTCCCAGAATGCGGAGAAATGCTGCTACTACAGCTATGCATTTTGTGAACACTCTTGGCGCAGAAGCCAGGCCAAAGGGAAGAACCTTGTATTGGTAGTGCTTTCCTTGAAAAAGGAATCGGAGGAATCTCCTGTGATTTGGATGGATGAGAACATGAGTATACGCATCCTTGAGATCTAGAGAACAAAGCCAATCCTGACTTTGAAGGTATGGCAGCAGAGTTCCTAGAGAGACCATTTTGAATTTCTCTCAGAACAAATATTTGTTCAATTCTCTGAGGTCTAAAATGGGTCTGTCCTTCTGTTTTCTTTGGAATAAGGAAATAGGGGGAGTAGAACCCTGTACCCTGATGGGGAATGGGTATTTCCTCTATTGCTCCTTGAGCAAGAAGCATTGTGACTTCTTGACCTAAGAGACTGTCGAGAGAGGTCTGAGAATTGAACTGTTTTACAATTGTAGGAGGAGGCATGCTGTGAAAATGAAGCTTGTACCCCTCTCGTACAATGGACAGAGTCCAATTTTCTGCTGTTAATTGGTACCATCTGTGGGCAAAATGATATAACCTGCCTGCGATGGTCGAGGGTTCTGGACCGTTCAGGGGCAGGAAGGCAAAGTTCTCTAGGAAGGAGTCAAAGCCCCTGAGGAGGCTGAGCCTGCTGAGCTGACTGAGGTTTTGCAGCTTTTGGCTTCTTTTGTTGTCTATTTATTTTATTTATTTATTTAACAGTATTTCTAAACCGCCTTATCTTAATAATCAAGGTGGTATCACAGCAAGCAATCAGGTAAAGTGTGTGTGTTGTACATGCAGTGAGGATAAAACTTAGTTGTGTGAGGGATGTGTTGGGTGCTTGATTTGTTTGAGCTATATACAGGGTGGGCTATTTACAGTGGTGCTAGAATCATATTTTATATATATTCAGTTGTTTGGGAGGATTGGAGTGCTGTTATCCATTCTCTTAGGTTATGTGATGTGACCATAGTGCTCTATGAACAGCATGGTTTTCAGTTGTTTTCTGAAGTCTTTGAGGTCTGGAGTTGCCCTTAGATCGTCCGGTAGATTGTTCCATATTGTTGGAGCAGCCATGGAGAGAGCTCTGTCTGTTGTGTCCTTGCGTGTGTGCTTGTACTCATTTGGGGTGCTGACTCAGTTGCGTGTTTGACTTCTTCTGGGACGTGCACTGGATTCCGGTTGTATGAGCAGGTGGAGGCTGTTGGCTGATGTGTGTTCTTTTATCTTAAATAGGTTTATGATAGTCTTGTATCTGATGCGAGCAATGATTGGGAGCCAGTGTAAGTCCTTTAGTGTAGGTGTGATGTGCTCCTGCCTTGCGGCTCCGGATATGATTCGAGCTGCAGTGTTTTGTGCCAGCTGTAGTGGTTTGAGAGCTTGTTTTGGTAGTCCGAGGTATATCGGATTGCAGAAGTCCAGTATTGGGGTTATCAGTGCTTGACAGACTGTACGGAAGTGTTCTGGAGCGAGGAGTGGTTTCAGTCTCCTGATGATTCGCATCCTGTAATATGCTTTTTGGATTGTTTTGTCTATGTGTGGTTTGAGGTTGAGTTTACTGTCCAGAGTAACCCCAAGGTATCTCACCTCCGATCTTATCGGTATCGTGGTGCTTTGTATCTTTATGTTTGGTGGGTGTGTGAAGCTTTGGTTTCGAGTGATGATTAAAGCTTCAGTCTTGTTGTAGTTTATAGCTAGATTGTTGTTTTGGCACCACTTCGCCATTTGGGTAAGGCAGTCTGCTATCTTAGAGAAGTCCGGGTTTTCGATTGATATCGGGGAGTATACCATTATATCGTCTGCGTATATTGTGTATTGGATGTCTAGGTTGTTGCTGTTGTCCCTTTTGGGCAGTCTGACCTGGACGGTGTCCCTTTTGGGTAAAGGAAGGATAAAACTTTTTTCTTATTGAAAAATGGTTTCTTAAGAGTATTTTTTTCCTTGTAGGATCGGCTGTAGATTTGGACAATCTATCCAAAGTGATATTGTCAGCATCTATCTCATTAGCCTTCTCCTGCCAATTCTTGCCAAACAGATTTTCTCCTGTGCAAGGAATGTTTCCTAATTTATCCTGTACCCAAATTTCCAAGTCAGATGCCTGAAGCCAGGCAATCCGACGTGCACCAATGGCAATAGCAGAGGTTCTGCTTATGCACTCAAAACAGTCAAAGGCTGCACGATTTACAAACTTGGAAACATCCTGAGCATGTTTGACTAGAGTAAGTTAGTTTTGCCTTTTGTCATCAGGAAAATTCCTTAAGGGCAACGCCAGGGGCATCTCGATACTTAGGAGATCTACCCTTCTGAGGACCGGCTAGATTTATGTTTAGTTACCTGAGATCCATGGGAGGAAGATGAGGCCCTGGAGAACGTCGATGCAACAGGGAAAAAGGGTGCTAAGTTTAGCAGCTAGGTTCTGCCGGCCCCTTTTTGACATCATTCCACAGAAGAGGCACTCTGAAATAGAGTGGTCAGGACCTAAACATTTGAAATACCAATCATGGGTGTCCGTGACGGAAAAGGTACCGCTACATTTAGAACATTTCTTAAAACCTGAAGTAGGTTTTTCCATTTTTAAGGAAAAGATTGGGCCTAGTGCCGAAAATGGCGCCTAGCACCAAGGAAAAAAGTTTCTAAAGTAAAACACCTCAGAAACTATAATTTTTTTATTTTTTTTTTTAAAAGAAAGAAGAAAGAACCGGCAGTACCGGTATGACATCGAAGGAAGGCAGACGCGACCACAAAAACAAAGATTAAAGACGACATTTTTCTGCGGTGACAGGGTATGTGACCTGTTGGCTCTGCGGAAAACGAAGAACTGGAGAGGGACAGTTGGAAAGGCGGGAAGGCAGCACACAGGTGCTGTGGGATGCTCCCAAAAGCTTTCCTATTGGATGCTGGGGAGCGTTCCCGCGCAAGCTCCTTCGGTACCGACGATACCCATATGTGAAGACTACATTCCTGCTTGTTCCTGGAGATAGAGAAATAGTGCCTCATTTTCTCTTGTACTGTGCAAAATTGTCAAGCAGATTTACATTTTTAAAAAAACTGACATGTTCCAATCACTAAATTGAAAATAAAATTATTTTTTCTACTTTTATTGTCTAGCAATTTTGTTTTTCCTAATCATGTTAGTCCCAGTCTCAGGTTTCTGCTTTCCTCTGTGCATTCTCTAAACTCAAGGTTTCCTGTCCACTTGCCATTTCTTTTCTCGCCTCATCTTCTTCGCTTTCTCCCTTATATCCTTTTCCAACATTGATCTTTCACTTTCAGCTTTCTTTCATTTATCTTTCTGCATCTATCCACTCATATCTCACCCCTCCCCCTCAACATCCAGTCTTCAGGCTTCCTTTGTTTTATTTTATTTTTATTTTTTTTACTGCATCTACCTACTGCTTTCTATCTTTTGCCCCAGCTTTTCATTATCTCCCCTCTTTCTCCATCTAGCCCAACATCTCCCCTCCGTCACCAATTCTTCCACTATGCCTAGCATCTCCCCTCTCTGTTTTGTAAAAGATTCCTCTATCCTATCTAATTCTCCCTCCCCTGTGTCCAGTATAGCCTTTCTCTCTTTCTATCAATATTCCCTCTAAGGTGTGAAGTTCCTCATTCTTATTCCTAGCACTGGGAGAAGTGCAGGAATATCATGGTTTCAACTGGGAAGGGCCAGGTCCACTTGGAATCCTGAGCAATTTGCCTGTCCTTTGTAATTGAAACTGATATTCTTGCACCGTTCCCACTAGTAGGAATGTTGGTGGAGGACTGCCACGCATCTTAGGGAGAACATGGTGTCCAGCATCTCTTAGCTTCCCTTCCCACCCAGCATGCTTCAACTTGCATGTCACCCTTAATTCCCCACTCCCACCCTACAGGTTCATCACCTCCCCTTACTTCCAGTTCTTCCCCTCCCTCCCTCCCTCCCCCCATGCAGCATCTCTGCTCCCTTCCCCATGCATCTCCGCTCCCTCCCTCCCTTCCTACCCCCATGCATCTCCGCTCCCTCCCTCCCTTCCTCCCCCCATGCATCTCCGCTCCCTCCCTCCCTCCCCCCATGCATCTCCCCTCCCTCCCTCCCTTCCTCCCCCCATGCATCTCCCCTCCCTCCCTTCCTCCCCCCATGCAGCATCTCTGCTCCCTACCTCCCTCCCCCCACCAATGCAGCATGTCCCCTACCTCCCTCCCTTCCTACCTCCCCCACCAATGCAGCATGTCCCCTACCTCCCCTCCCTACCTCCCCCACCAATGCAGCATGTCCCCTACCACCCTCCCTTCCTACCTCCCCCACCAATGCAGCATGTCCCCTACCACCCTCCCCCCACCAATGCAACATGTCCCCTACCTCCCTCCCCCCACCAATGCAGCATGTCCCCTACCTCCCTCCCTACCTCCCCCCACCAATGCAGCATGTCCCCTACCTCCCTCCCTACCTCCCCCCACCAATGCAGCATGTCCCCTCCCTCCTTCCCTTCCTTCCTCCTCCCCATGCAGCATCTCCCCTCCCTCCTTCCCTTCCTCGCCCCCGACATGCAGCACCTCTCCTCCCTCCCTTCCTTCCTCCTGCCCATGCATCTCCCCCCTCCATGCAGCACCTATCCTCCCTTCTCTTCCATCCCCCCCACCATGCAGCATCTCTCCTCACTTCTCTTACCCCCAGAGAAGCATCTCTCCTGTCCCACTGACACTTCTTTGACGCATTTGGCTACTCCTTCCCCATCCCTTCAGCAGCAGTGAAAGGGGTAGATGGGAATGCATTATAAAATTTAAAAAATTCCCTGCATAGCTGCATAGGCATTGTTTGCCTATTTGGATTAGGAAGCAAGGGGTAGGGGAGCTCCAATATTAGTGGTTGGGGGGATTTCTCCAGTCCCCATATTGTCTCTATCAGTTTTGTCTTCCTCTTGCCCCTGCCCTGCTGAGATTTGCCCTTCCATGTGCATGCACTCACACGCTATCACTCTCAATCCACCCCTCTCTCCTCCATCTCCACCTTCCTACCTGCTCAGTTGTAGCAGCAGCAAGGTGACAAGCCAATATTTTCAAACCTTTGTATTTTTTTAATACATTTGTACTCTCTTCCTTTATGTTTCTTTTTTAAATTATTCTTTTATCTAGATTTAGTTTCATTTCTCTAGTTTTGCCATATTAACTCATTTTACCTTTTTCCACATTTCCTCTCCTTTCTGATTTCCGTTATTTATTTTATTCTCTGCATTTCCATCTTGTCATGTTTCATTTCGCTGATCTTACAGGTTCCATTTCTTTTATTTTCTCTTTTTCTTATGTTTTTCTTTCTAGTAGCAATACTCTTCCATTCTCCTCTTTCTCTCCTCCCTACTTCTCCATAATTCTCTCCATTTCTTCATCCCCCCATTCCTCCTTGCTTCTCTCTCCCACACCACCCTCTCGCTCCTCTCTGCACTTCTGCCCTTCCCACTCATGTCGCCTCTCCATCCTTCTCGCAGCTCTTTTTCCTCTCATCTTCCCTTCTCACCCTCCCTCTTCTCTTGCCATCTCTGTTCATTCCCTTCTCTCCTTCTTTTCCCTTGCCCTCTCCTCATCTTTCTCTCTCTCTCTCTCATTTTCCTTCTCCCTTCTTTCTCCCTAGCATACTCTCACTCCCTTTGCCTTTTCTCCTCCATCCATCACTCTCATGCTCTCCCACCCTTCCTGACACTCGCTGTCTTCTTCTCTTCCCTATAGCACATTCTTTTTCTCTCCCCATCCACCCCTCCCACCTCTCTCAGCACACTCTCTTCTCCCAACCTCTCCCTGGTGCTCTCTTTCACCCCTCCCCCTTCCCCCAGACATACTCTTGTTCCCTTTTCTTTTCTTCTTTTCTCTCCAGGCGCACACTCTCCAACCCTAGGTCTAGCATCCCCCCACCCCACCAGGTTCATCATTCTCTCCTTCTACCTCCCCTTCACTCAAACCATGTCCAGCATCTTCCCTCCTCTCTTCCTGCCATGGCTCCTTCACCTTGATGGGGTACAGCAGCAAATGGCAACAGGAAATGTTGGCCAGAGAGGACTGGGATTGGGCCGTGTCAGAGTACAAAGAAGCAGGGCGATGATTCACACCACGGAATAGATTGCAAAAAGTTGAATTAGGATGTCCAAACGTTCCTCCTTTCATGGGTCGTGTTTTGGCTGGTGGAAGCCTTCATCAGGGGTCATGGGACTTCAAAAGAAATGACACCTCTCAAGACAAATCAGACAAAAAAATTTTTGTATAACCGCTGTAGTGCACTTCAAGCTCCGTGTTCAGACACCATTGAATGAAACAGCAAACAGGAAAGGACTTCTGGACAACCTAATTTAACTTTTTGCAATCCGCTCCATGGTGTGAATCACCCTGCTCCTTTGTACTCGGTCTTAGATTCTGCAGGTGGGGTTGCTTTTGGTTTTTTGGACATTTGACAGTGCCAGCAATAGTTTTCTTCTTTTGCTATCACTGCCCCGCCCCACCGAGGGAAAGGAATCACGAAGGGATACCAAGAAGGGAGCAATTTGATAGGAAATGGGGCTAAAATTCGTATGGCCTTCCCCTTTCCAGCCCTGGTCTGCAGAGTTTGAGGTGGGGAGGTGGCATTACCACCCGTTAGTCCCCCCCCCCCTCCCCAAATTATGCCCATGGGTAGCTGTGAATGAAATCCTATCCCTAGTTCCAAATTTCTTAGAAGCCCAGAGAAGTAGGTGAAAACTTCCATTTCCACAATGGGAGACATGCAACAGTATCCAACTACATGTCTTGTTACAGTCAGACAGGGTCCCTGTGCTCAGTGCTATGGCGAGACTAAGACAAACCCCCATATCCAGCACTATGGTTAGACTAAGGATGGACAGTGGAGTAGTACACTGAGGTTACTCACCCTCCTCTCCAGCTGTCGTTTGCTCTGCTGCTCCACCTCCAACTTGTCCTCAAATTCCTGCTGCAGGCGCTTCTTTGTGAAATTGACCTCACGAACTGAGCGTTCATACTTCAGACGCCACTCCCCACCTGGAGGAAAAGGAAGAGGGAGCCCTGGTGGTATGTCTGCATGCAGAGCTGCTGACTGAAGCAAACTAGGAACTGATTCTGTGTCTGGTGACAAAGGTCAACAAGCAGCGCGAGCACTGTGCTTCCGGCCCCAGCGCTTGGCAGAGGGTGGAAGTGTTGCCCTCATATCACCATTCGGATTCCTGGCATAAAATTCTCTATTGCAGGTGGTGACTCCTGGGTTGCACAGGATAGGGACAAGGCATATAACGGCTTTCACATTCTCTTCCAAAGAGCAGACTGAAGAATACAGAGCAGGCTTTCTGTTACATTACCTGCCCATGTCTCGTCCTGTGCGATGGACCAAAACGTTTCTTAAATTGAGAACGTAATGCATTATATATTGATTGCTCAGACTTGTTTGCCTTTATAATTGCACTTTATTCTGTGGTTAAGCATTAGCTCTGTAGTGTCACACTCAATATTGGATATACTTTGTACTATTTAAATCTGGGCCCAGGGCTCTGCTGCATGTAGTCTATCATTGTGCATGCACTGTAGGCCCATTCTTGGCTCCTTTTTACCTGCACCTCTCCGCAAAGTGAATATCACGTACCTGTGAGTGTGCCTGCTGAGCCTGGGAGTGTGTATCCTGCTCTGTGTGTCAGTGAATGTGCCCCTCTGTGTACAGGTGTATACCCTGCTCAGTTTGTGAGAGTGTGATCTGCTCAATAATTCACGGCCTTTTGGCTAAGATCCAAATATAGGGTCTGAGGCAAACATTGTCCTTTCTTGATCTTTGAGAAATTGTACAATATGGTGAGGGGTAGGGCTTAATGCGCTGAAAGGCAACCCTCTCTGGACACAAAGATATAATGGCCATTGCCAAAGCAGAAGAGTCAAACCTCCTGCTAAAATAAAGAATGTTTGCATGGTAATGCCACATCCCACACCCTCCGCCCTATCATCAAGCAAGCGTGCTGTACTCAATTTGTCAGAAGGAGAGGGACTGACCTGTGTCTTCATCATCTAGGTCTCCATTGAGCTCAGCTGCACGGATGAGCCGTGCCTCCATCACTTCCATTTCCATGGACTCCATTTGCTTTCTCAATGCATCATGTTTAGTCTGAGAAGAGAAAGGAGAGAGCAGGGACTGAAGATACTTCATACCAAAGATGAGAGTGCAGCAGGGACAGCAGATGCAGCGCAACCAGAGCAGGGAGTGCAACAGGGACCGCAGATGCAGCGCACCCAGAGCAGGGACCTCAGATGCAGCGCAACCAGAGCAGGGAGTGCAACAGGGACCACAGATGCAGCGCACCCAGAGGAGAGGGTGCAGCAGGGACCGCAGATGCAGCGCACCCAGAGGAGAGGGTGCAGCAGGGACCACAGATGCAGCGCACCCAGAGCAGGGAGTGCAGCAGGGACCACAGATGCAGCGCACCCAGAGCAGGGAGTGCAGCAGGGACCACAGATGCAGCACACCCAGAGCAGGGACTGCAGCAGGGACCACAGATGCAGCGCACCCAGAGGAGAGAGTGCAGCAGGGACCACAGATGCAGCACACCCAGAGCAGGGACTGCAGCAGGGACCACAGATGCAGCGCACCCAGAGGAGAGAGTGCAGCAGGGACCACAGATGCAGCGCACCCAGAGGAGAGGGTGCAGCAGGGACCACAGATGCAGCGCACCCAGAGGAGAGAGTGCAGCAGGGACCACAGATGCAGCACACCCAGAGCAGGGACTGCAGCAGGGACCACAGATGCAGCACACCCAGAGCAGGGACTGCAGCAGGGACCACAGATGCAGTGCACCCAGAGGAGAGAGTGCAGCAGGGACCACAGATGCAGCACACCCAGAGCAGGGACTGCAGCAGGGACCACAGATGCAGCGCACCCAGAGGAGAGGGTGCAGCAGGGACCGCAGATGCAGCGCACCCAGAGCAGGGAGTGCAGCAGGGACCACAGATGCAGCGCACCCAGAGCAGGGAGTGCAACAGGGACCACAGATGCAGCGCACCCAGAGGAGAGAGTGCAGCAGGGACCACAGATGCAGCGCACCCAGAGCAGGGAGTGCAGCAGGGACCACAGATGCAGCGCACCCAGAGGAGAGAGTGCAGCAGGGACCACAGATGCAGTGCATCCAGAGGAGAGAGTGCAGCAGGGACCACAGATGCAGTGCATCCAGAGGAGAGAGTGCAGCAGGGACCACAGATGCAGCGCACCCAGAGCAGGGACTGCAGCAGGGACCACAGATGCAGCGCACCCAGAGCAGGGAGTGCAGCAGGGACCGCAGATGCAGCGCACCCAGAGCAGGGACTGCAGCAGGGACCACAGATGCAGCGCACCCAGAGCAGGGAGTGCAGCAGGGACCGCAGATGCAGCGCACCCAGAGCAGGGACTGCAGCAGGGACCACAGATGCAGTGCACCCAGAGGAGAGAGTGCAGCAGGGACCACACATGCAGCACACCCAGAGCAGGGACTGCAGCAGGGACCACAGATGCAGCGAACCCAGAGGAGAGAGTGCAGCAGGGACCACAGATGCAGCGCACCCAGAGCAGGGAGTGCAGCAGGGACCACAGATGCAGCGCACCCAGAGGAGAGGGTGCAGCAGGGACCGCAGATGCAGCGCACCCAGAGCAGGGAGTGCAACAGGGACCACAGATGCAGCGCACCCAGAGGAGAGGGTGCAGCAGGGACCACAGATGCAGCACACCCAGAGCAGGGACTGCAGCAGGGACCACAGATGCAGTGCACCCAGAGGAGAGAGTGCCGCAAGGACCACAGATGCAGTGCACCCAGAGGAGAGAGTGCAGCAGGGACCACAGATGCAGCAGGGACCACAGATGCAGCGCACCCAGAGCAGGGAGTGCAGGATGCAGCGCACCCAGAGCAGGGAGTGCAGCAGGGACCGCAGATGCAGCGCACCCAGAGCAAGGAGTGCAGCAGGAACCACAGATGCAGTGCACTCAGAGGAGAGAGTGCAGCAGGAACCACAGATGCAGTGCACCCAGAGGAGAGAGTGCAGCAGGGACCACAAATGCAGTGCAGAGGAGAGAGTGCAGCAAGGACCACAGATGCAGCACAGCACAGGAGGGAATGCAACAGGGAATGCAGATGCAGTACACAGAGAGGAGAGAGTGCAGCAGGCACCACAGATACAGTACAGCACAGGGAGGAGTAAAGCAGGGATCACAAATACAGTGCAGCACAGGAAAGAATGCAGCAGGGACCGCAGATAACATCACAGGAGGGAACTGCGGCAGGACATAAGGGAGCACAATGCAGGAGGGACCATAGATACAGTACAGCGCAGGAGGGACTGCAGACTACTATAGTGCTAGGAGGCATACACAGCACTGTATAGAGATGGCCCCTGCTCCTCAGAGCTTACAGTCCAATCAAAACAGACAATCCAAGGGCCCGGGACTAGGTTATGTCTAGTGGAATGGTAAGGGAACATAGTTGGATAGCAGGAGACTGAACGGATCAGGATCCAAAAACAGTCTCGAAGAGGTGAGTTTTTAGCTTGATTTGAAAAGGGCCAGAGATGAAGCCTGATGTGCAGACTCAGGTAGTTTATTCGAGGCATAAGGAGCAGTGCACCCAAAGGGCAGAGAGCAGCAGTGACCATAGATACAGCAAAGTGAAGGATGGAGTTGCATCACAGACTGCAGATAACAGTATGGCACAGGAGACAGCACTGCAGGGACTGCGGAAGGAGGAAGAGAGGAATGTAACCCTCATTTGAGGACACTTTCCACTGGCACAGTGTTGGTCCTCTTAACTATATTAAAAAGGACATTTTAGAAATTTTGCACCATATGAGACCAGCTCTATACAAACCTGTCCCAGGACTTTCATCACGTCATTAGCAGTAAGAGGAAGGGACCTTCCATCACAAGGAAAGCCTTCAGATCAATACTCCTCCCCCCCATTGGACCCGACTACAGGATATGGGATACTGTCACATTTCAGAGCATCTGAGGGCAGCAGCTGGGCTGAAAGTTTGACCTCCCAAGAGGAAAGGAACTATGAGATATTAACCTGCAGGTCCTTCATTTCCTTCTCCACTCGCAATCGCTCTGCCGTTTCGGACTCCAGTAGCTGGGAGGCAGATTCTCCTGTGTTCCTCTCGTCTGTCAGCTCCGAGGTCAGCTCTGTGATCTGAGAAGCAAAGAGAAAGCAATCAGGAATCCAGTAAGAGGAGCGAGAAGGCAAAGCTGACCCATACAAACAACCGATCACTACTAGGATGTGCAGTTTACATGCACCTTTCATACAGGCAGGAAAACAAACAGAGGTACTACTTGGAATGGCCCTCTCCATCCCCCCATCTCGTCATGTGTATTTTTAATTCTCCTCCCCACAAAGACATCTTGTGAGTATCTCTAATAATCTCCCTTGCTATTCTTTGAGTATCTATAATAGTTCTCCCTCCTTCCTTTGCTATTCTCATGTTCCACCCAAGAGCCTTTCCTCCACGAGTGTCTATGATACGCCCCCCTCACTATGATACCCCTTCAAGCATCTGCAATGGCCACCACCCACAGTTCTCCATTGTGTGGATATGAAGACAGTTCTTCCGCTTACCCTACTCTCCAGCCGATCGGCCCCCAATCTAAGTTCATTCCTTTCCTTCTCTGCCTTCTCTAGTTTGCCACGAAGCTGCAGGATCTCCTCCTGTTGGGAAAAGCAAGAGTATGTTAGTCTTGCACACTATAACATGATCCAGGCCACCACAGCACCATACTTACCTCCACTGTACCACCTCCCATAGCTCTACTGCAGTACTGCACCTCTTGTACTTCCATCTCCATTGCACACCATGCCTTCCATGCTTCAACTTCCACTGCAGTACTATGCCTCTCATGGAGAAATTTTACCTACCTGATCATTTTTTCCTTTGGATTCTGCTAGACCAGTCCAGACAAGTGAGCTAAGCTCCCTTGCCAGCAGGTGGAGGCAAACTTGAGCAACTTTCAGTGGTATCATCACTCTGTATATCTATTGGTGCAACACTGATAGAAGCCAATATGAAACTTCCCAAGCAGTGAGCAAGACAAACTCAGAAAAAACTACCAGCATTAATCATAAATTGCTATAAACATTTGGAAGAAGCATTTGGCTCCAATAGATACGGAGACTGACAAGGCAAACAAGAGGCAGCAGGGCTCCCAAACATGTAGGAGAGATCTTGCAAGACAGGTCTTGGAATGGTCTAGTTAGGAGTCAAGGAAAGAAAATTATTAGGTATGTAAAATTTCTCCTCTCTTATCATCCTGTTAGACTAGTCCAGACAAGTGGGACTCACTTAAAGCAGTGAAGACCTATGATAGGAGAAAAACAATGAGCTGGACAGTACTACCTGCCAAAGGCTCCATCTGTACAAATCCCCACAAGCAACCTGTAGTGCTTCACAAAGGTGCTCAGCAAAGACTAGATACCCACCTTACAGATGTCCTCCAGAAACGCCAAGTCAGCCTCTGCTCAGGAGGAAGCCTGCACACTAGTTGGGTGAGCTGCAACACCCTCCAGCACATGCTTCCTAGCTAGAATATGTGCTGACTCAATGGCCTCCACAATGGACAATAAAAGGGACTTGGCCGCTGCCAGCCCCTTCTTCAGGCTGCCAAGGAAGATAAAAAGATGACCGACTGGAAGTTGGAATTAGTAATTTTCAAGAATCTGATCAACGCCCTCTACACGTTCACCAGTTGCAGCAAGGAGTCCATTTGAGAATCCTCCTCTTCAAAAAGAAAGCAACCATCAAACGTAAAAGGTCTTCTGAACATCAGTCTCAATTTAATCAATACCTTCAACTTAATGGGAAGGAAAAAGACCTTAGAGAGCTTCATAGACCAAACCTAATGCCATGTTTCTCTCAAACAACATAGATCAGAGAAAAAAATCTTCCATTTTTATATTGTCATGATGCGGGCACTAATAAAGTTGGTTTTAAGAAAAGAAATCCTGTTTTAGAAGAACTAGATGTGCAGTTACCTTCAGGCACAGCTAGAGGGAGCAGGAACAGACATACTGGTCTTAATTTTATTTTATTTATTTATTTATTTATTCACATTTATATACCGCATCTTCCAAGAGTTCAGTTGCGGTTTACAGTTAACAATAATTAACAAATCAAGTTTGTTTTACATGGAACATTGCAATAATACAGAACTTATATACAAGGAACATCATATAAAGTATAGAACAAACAATGTGGTATAATACCGAACAGTGTGGAAACTATATACAAGTTATATATGAATATATATACATGGATTACATGGGGGAGGTCAGAAGATCATCTTTGGAGAGTGCTATCTGTATAGGTTAAAGGTTTATTGCATAGAGCAACCGGATTGTCTATTTAACCTTTGTCTATTGTAGATATTGAGTTATTCATGTTATAATGTTTGGTGAACAGATAGGTTTTCAGTTTCTTGCGTAGTTCTGTGATCTCTGTTAGCTTTCGTAGCTCCTCTGGAAGGGAATTCCAGATAGTAGGGGCTATGTGCGAAAATGCTCTATTGTTTGTTGATTTGTGGGCTTTTGTGAAATCTTTCGGGATTTTTAATCTGCATAGTTGTCCTTTTCTGTGTGTAGGTTTAGCTGGTTCTTTGTGTATTAAGTTACATAACATGGGTGGGGCCAAAGCATATAAGGCTTTGAATGTTGTTATTATTGTTTTGTAGATTATTCTACTTTGAATTGGTAACCAATGAAGGGAGACTAGTATTGGTGATATGTGTTGAAGGGAATTGATTTTCAATGTGATTCTAGCTGCAGCATTTTGTGCGAATTGCAATCGTTTTATACTTTGTTTTGTTAAGCCTATTAGGATTAGATTGGCAAAGTCAAAGTGTGGGGTTATTGTAGCTTGTATTATGTTGATAAAGTCCTGTGTGAAAACTAGTGGACGAAGTTGTTTAAGGGTTTTAAGTTTGAAATAGATTTTCTTTATGGTATTGCTGATGTGAGTTTCCATCGTAAGGTGTGTATCTAGCATGACACCTAGATATCTTATTTCCTTTTTTATTTTGATTTCTTGGTTTTGGAGTCTTATGTGTGATGGAGGGATATAGGTTCTGTTCTTGGTTACGATTAGAACTTCGGTTTTAGCGTGATTTATGTGGAGGTTTTGTGTTTTTAGCCAAGTTGTGACTTCATTATAGCAATCCGATAAGAGTTGAAGCGGTAGGTTGGGAATTGTGAATGGAATATAGAGCATAATATCATCTGCGTAGAGATGATATTTTACTCCAAAGCTTTTGAATATGTTGCAGACTGGTTTTATGTAAATATTGAAAAGTAGAGCTAACAGAGCTGAGCCTAGAGGTAATCCAATTTCTTGCTTGTAGGTGGTGGAGTTTTGATTTCCAATTCTTACATTTTGTGTTCTATCAGTTAGATAGGATGAGAACCATTTGTGTACTGTAGAGTTTAATCCTATTTGTTTTAAGTTATTGAGCATTATTGTGTGGTGTACGCTATCGAACGCAGCTGATATGTCGATGAACAGTAGGATAAATGCCTGTTTAGGATTGTCAATCTCTCTTAGGAGTGCATCTATTAAAACTGTGAGGAGTGTTTCCACTCCATGGCAGGGCCGAAAGCCATATTGTTGCTCATCAAGAGGATAGGATGAGTCAAGAAAATCTTGTGTTTGTAATTGAACTACTTTTTCAATTATTTTGGCCAAAAAAGGTATGCTTGATATGGGTCTATATGACGTTGGGGATGTTTTATCCAGTTTGCTGTTTTTGAGGATTGGCCGGATTTGTGCGTGTTTAAGAGATGGTGGGAGGTAGCCTTGGGTAAGTGAGAGGTTTACTATTGAGAGAATGTAGGGCAATAAGATTGGTAGTGTGTTTTTTATCCAAGTTACTGGACATGGATCTAGATAGGATGTTGTGGTGTTGAGGCCAGAGATGATGTTTTTTAGTGTCTCTTTAGTTATAGGATGGAACTCTAACCATTCATTTGTATGTTGGTGTGACAAGAGGATAGTGTTTATAGGTATTGATGGCAATTTTGCTTTGTTTTGATAATGTTGGGCTAAAGTTTGGACTGAGATGTCTGTGATTTCGCTGTCAGAAGTTTGGGGGTTGGTTAGATTTCTGACAATGGAGAATAATTCTCTTGGTCTGTTATATGATTTTGAGAGTATTTGGGCATAATATTCTTTTTTTGTGCTATCCAAGGTATCTTTGTATTTAGTGAGTAGATTATTGTATATTTCTTTGTGTATCGTCAATTTGGATTTACGCCAGTTATGTTCTAGTTTTCTAAGGTTCCTTTTCATCTGATTTAGTGTAGTATTGAACCATGGTTTGGCATTGGTGTTAGAGTGGTTACTCTTTTTGTGTATTTGATTAGTTTTTGCGGCATTGTAGATGGTGTCATGCCAGTTTTTAACAATGTTATCTAAATTCGTCTCTGTTGTGACGAGGTGGGGGATTGTTAAGTCAATAAATTCATCATTGTTAAACTTTTTAAATCTTGTGGTTGTGACATTTCTGATGTAGTTGTTAGTATTAATGAACCTAAGCTCACTGATGACCTGCAGCTGAAAGGGAACCAGGAAGTCAGCAGTAACGGTTCACTTTATAAGCCAGAGCAGAATGCTTCTGGAGAGCAGTGGCATAAGCAGAGGAAGCAGTGGACACAGCAGGAGCTGAGGAAGGAGGAGAAAGAGGAAGAAGGAACTGGAGCTGGACTAGAAGGAGAAACAGCAGAGAAGCCTGGAGGCTATCAAGGACATAAGCCTGATTGCTGTGGAAGAAGCCAAGCTGGAAGCTGGAGGAGAAACAGACCTCACAAGGTGGGAAACCAGAAAGCCCAAACTGGACCTGTTGTGCAAGGGGAGTTTGGTGGAAGTTGCTCCAAGGTGAGAGGCTCTGCCATGCCTAGTTCCTATACTCTGCCTGTTTGTAACCTAGAGAGAAGAAAGCTAAGAACCAGAGAGGGAGGTTCTGACAGAAGCTTATCCCTAGAGGATCATTGCCCAGTTTCACCTATTAAGAGGGAAAAGCATTTTTATAAGCAACGGAAGTTTTTACTCAGTGAGCCAAGGTATGAGGCATTGATCACTAACTGTAATGATTGTACTGCTAAAAGCTATGCTAAAAGAAGTATTCCTCCTAGGAGAAACAAGAGTCAAGACTGGTTCACTAAACTACCGCCAGCCTTAAGAGTCCCTGGTTATGTGAAGCCAAACTCCCAAGTAGTAGATTACCATGCTGAAATAGACAGGGACAGTGGAAGCCCTTTGAATCAGTATAGGGGAGAGGAATTGATGGAAGTGGATTCTCCCAGCACTATTCCCTCACCTTTGCCTGAGGAAATGGAATGTGATTGGTGCACTGCCTATGCTCCAAAGTGTGTATGCTCCACAGAAGAATAAATGAAGTATAAGTTGATGTTTATTATACTGAATATTACTTTGAAGAAAACCTGCTTTAAACTGTGAAGTAACAGTTAACTAGCCAGTGAATATTGGTACCTTTTGAAACAAAGGACTGTTTCTGTTATCTAAAATATCTCTGAGTTGAACCTTGCTTTAAACGGGGAATAAAAGCCTTTATTACCCTACACTTGGACTCTTTGTTCTTTAACAGCGCTACCTAGTGGCGTATAATCTTTGTGTCACCGGCAACCGAGTGACAATATATATAAAGTTTTTTTACAACCGTGAAATATTTGATATACTATCAAATTATAAATGTGCTATTCCATTCTCCCCTTTCTGGGCTTTATCAAAGGAATACTTCCCTGAACATTTAATGTACAGATTTCGCTATAGATTCTCCTGTACAAATTTCACCATCAGTTCTCCATCACTATCATGGTTTGCCCATACTGCATCAGGGAGAATTATTTTTTAATTCAGAACACTCCATTTTCAAACATTTTTACCAGGCGGGCAAAAAATAAAGCAAAAACGAATGGTAGAGTCATAGAATCAGCACTGGGCTCCAGACCCCTGCAGGGGATCCTAAAATGCCAACAAAAAGGTGCACCGGGCATTCCTACCACAATTGAGGCAGGCTGCATCAGACCACACAGCCGAGTAATGCAAGGGCAAAGAAACAAAAGCTGTGAAAAAACCCTGCTAAAAAGGAATCCAGAGCCATGGCGAAAAGGGAGTCCCAGCACCTGCCAGGCTGACTGGGGAAACACAAGCAGAGAAGCTCCAGACACCCACGCAGGTCTGGGAGGCCTAACTGCTGAGCAAAGCTTTGGTTTCTTTTTAATTAAATACAGAGCTGCTTTATTCCAAGCAGCAAGACACCCAAATATAGCCCACTGAACTCAATAGGAAGATAAAAGCAAAATCAGAAAAAGAGAGAGACAAAAAAAGCATACAGATCATGGACAGCAAGAGGAAAGGAGAGCTAGGGCTGACTTACTAGCTCCCCTCAGGGACCCCATGGGGTCCTCCTGCTCCTCTCCGGCCCAGCAGGGCTGGAATCCACAGGAAAACGTGATGAACACTGAGCGGCTGTCGACTCAACGAGACAGGGGTGTACCCAAGCTCCAAGTAAAATGGGCCTACAAGTCTCAGTCACACAGGCCACAGCACAGTGGGGTAGGCTAGGGAAGACAGGCCTATCTGCACCAGTCCAAACACCTTGCCACTTCTGGAGGCAAATACTTGTTTCTCTTAGTATTGTACCAGTGGATATACGGAATGGCGACATCACTGAAAGTTGCTCAAGTCTGTCTTCACCTGCTGGCCAAGCCACATATCACACTCGTCTGGACTGGTCTAGCAGGACGATAAGGAAACCTCAGTCTTCAACTGTAACTCCATGCTCCTCATACCTCCATTGCAGCATCTCCTATACCTCCACCTCTACTGCATTACTGCATCTCCCTTACCTCCATTTTCCCTACACCTCCTGTACTGCTGTCTCCACTGCAGTGCAACACCTTCCCATACCTCTAGTTCCGCTGCAGTACCACAATTCCTGTATCCCCATGTCTGCAACACTGCACCTTCCATTCCTGAAAGAATTCTATTGACAAAAACACATGGCCAGAAGTAAAAAGATTGATAGCTCCCTGTGTCCTCCAGATAAGGGGTGATTCTGAACTCTGTTTAGTGGGCCTGGACGTCTGATCCGGACGTCCAGACCCGCTAAACGGCTGGACAGCCTGCCAGGGACAGAGCTCCCCATACGAACAGGCGATTTGTATGGGGAGCTCTGTACATGGGAGGGAGGGGGCAGGACAGAGGCGGAGCAAGGGCTAGTGGTGGGCAGAGAGCGACCCCAGATGTACAGGGCCAATTCTGAGATCAGCCCTGTACATCTGGGGTGGGCCACGGAGACAGGGGACTTATTCCTTGGAGGTGGAACGTCCCCCTGGAGGTCGGGGAACTGCGGCACTGGGCAGAGATGGAAGGTGAGAGGGTGCAGGGGAATCACTGCAGCTCGACCCTGGCCATAGGAAGCCAGATTGGGGGGGTCTGGATGTTGGGAAAAATGTTGTCGCTATCAACTGGGGATTGCGGCTCCAGTGCCATGGTGATGGGATGCTATGGCACTGCGGCTCTATTCAGGAGCTTGGCTGAGTTAGCCGAATATGTGCGCTGGGCATGTAGCCAATCAGAATCGAGGCCTGGACTGCAGATCCAGACTGTAGACCCGATTCTGATCCCGCACATCTAGCCCCCGCAGGATGAGAATCAGGTCTATCTCTGTATGCCCCAATTCTGATCAGCCGCACAGGGGCTGGACAGCTAGTACGGAATCGGCCTCATAGGCTTCTAAAAGGATTAAGACCATCAATGGTCATGCGAAACGATCCAAAACATCAAACTGAAACATTCTGTACTAATAGAAGATGAACTTAAATCCACATGCTCCAATAAAAAACTGAAAGCAGCAGCTGAAGCACTATAACTGTGGAGATATGAAGAAAACAGAAAAGAGATATCAAAATAAACTATTTAGAGAGAACTCAAAACTGTTCTACAGGGCATCAAGAGCAAGCATTAATATAATGAAAAAACATCAACTAAAGCTAAAAGATAAACACTCCAGAGCAATGCATCCGAGGATCCTGTAGAGCACAATATGGGAGAATTTGGAAAAGGTAAACATCAAACCACCAAAATGCCTGAAACAGCAAGAGAGTCGAAAAACAGCCTAAAGAGAGCCTCAAACTGGAAGAGCACTGGAGTGACTACATTTGTCTCAAAAAGTTAACATCACTTTACTGAGACCTGGTCAAGCAGCCAAACCCATCACCACAATGGCTAGTAAGAGAAAGAACACTTCTTCTAAAGGGAGATCCAAATACTGTTCCCAAAAATTACAGGCCAATAACATGTCTATTTACAATCTATAAGCTGTTCACTACAATAGAGGCTGACAAGGATATACAATATCATCATTTCCAAGAGAGCATCATGGCAAGAGAGCGGAAGGGCAGTGAGAGGGGAGTATCTGGAAACAAAGACCGGCGAGCGCTGAATAAAGCCAAAATGGCCAGTGCCAAGAAAAGCAGAAATCTCAGTATAGCATGGACTGACTATAAGAAAGCCTTTGATATTAATCTGCATGCTTGGATAATAAATTGCCAGGAAACGCACAAAATAAACCTTGGATTGATTGAATACACCAAGTTCACCATGAAAATACGGCAAACCACATTCCACCTGAAGTATGAAGACAAACAATTCATCACTCCAGACACCAAGATCCAGCAGAGAAGATTTTAGGGAGACTCCCCGTTATATATTTGTGTTTAGTTCATGCCTTTCCAGTGGTAGTTCAAGACAAGGTACAGTCAGTAATACCCTGTCCCTGGAGAGCGTACAGTCTAAGTTTGTACCCGAGTCAATGGAGGGTTAAATGACCTGCCCAAAGCCACAAGGAATATCAATGGTATTTGAACCTGGTCTCTAACCCCCAGGCTGGCACTTAATAGAAGTACTCGGTAAATTAAGTACCAGCCTGAGAGTTAGAGACCAAATACCATTGATATTTCTTGTGGCTTTGGGCAAGTCATTTAATCCTCCATTGCCTCGGGTACAAACTTAGACTGTATGCTCTCCAGGGACAGGGAATTACTGACTATACCTGAACGTAATTTGCCTTGAACTACCACTGGAAAGACATGAGCTAAATACAAATAAATAAGAGTTAATAAAACTCTTTGGGATACAAATTTAGCCTAAAGCCTAAATATGGTAATGATCCAGGGGTAACATCATATTTACTGTTTATAGATGATTTGAAGTTCTACAGTTACAGTAACCAACAATTAGCGGAACAATTCTGTGCAGTAAAAAGCTTCTCAGATTGCAACACGACAAATGTGCTAAGACAGCCTTCCTCAGAGGAAAACTGAAAATCTTTCTCTGACTGATGATTGTGACATAAATGAATTTGAACAGAAGGTGTATATAAATATCTAGGAGCAGAGGAAGTAGCGACAATCGAGCATAAATTACCAATAGGAAAGATCAGTAAAGAATATCACAACTGAAACTGAAAAGTACTTTAACATCATGGAAGAAGAAGGAAGCCATTAATCGGCTGTCAATTCCCATACTTTCATACAGCTTCAGAATTGCAGACTGGCCTCTCAAAGATCTTGGAACAACTGGAAGTATGAATAAGATAACTCTTCCATGCGCACGAGGTAATTTATAAGAATCACTATCTGCCAAGACTGTACACAAGATTATATATAAAGGGGGTAATTCCATGAAGAAGGTGCCCAAAGTACACAACATCTGCACGCGTAAGTCACAATATTCTAGTGACTTACACGTGCTGATGGGCACACATGCACACATACTTATCGAAAAGCTATCGACTGACGTAAATGCGTATGTACCATTATGTGCACCTGAAGGGTGGGCGTACTTATGGGTGGGCACTGGGATAGAGCAGCGGAGAGCCCAGGGATACGCATGTAGGTTACAGACTACTATAACCTACACACATGCCTTTCAAAATCTAGGTGTGGGCATTTCCACCTGCTATGAGGTAAATACAACTGCACATGCCTAGTGAGCGTGCATTGGAGGCCATTTCTGCCCTTTTCTATTAAGCACTCAAAAAGTGTTGAAATATGAAATTAAATGTCCAGAATCCATCTCCATTATTAAACCTGGACAAGCATTCCAAGAAACCATCAGTACGCATAGGGAAGGAAGCAACAGGATTTGCAAAACAAGAGAAAATTCACTTCAAAGAATTAGATCAGCAGGCAAGGAAAAAAGTGGCCAATGCACAAATACAGTGGGAAATATTAAATTTTACTCCAGGAACCAATCATTAACCAAAACCGGACACATGAATGATTAAGGTCAGGTGACCTGAAACCTAAGGATGAGATATTGATAGTTGCAGCCCAGATGGACAAGATGATTCACGGCAGGCATAGAAAAAAACTTGTAAGACAGACATATGTAAATTCTGTAAGAAAGAGTTGGAAACGGCTACTTATCTTATAAATGATTGCAAAGTTCTGGTGGTAGAAAATTTCAGTACAGAAAGGCACAATAGGATGGCATGTTTCATACACTGGAAACTTTGTAAACACTACATTATTGCTGTACTGGAAAGGCACTGATATCACAACTCTTAAGAAAATGATAAAGAATGAAGATGGTATGATCCAATTCCAAGTAATAATAAGCTCAATACAAGGAAACCAGACATAGCGGTAAAGAGGAAGAATACTAAAGCAAGAAAGTTTGATTATGGAAATGTCATTTCCAAGTGAATATCCTGTGAACAGGTGGAGAAGGGAGAAGATCCTCAAGTACCAAGAAATGCAGACAAAGACCAAGAAAATGTGAGGCCCCTCCTCAAGTTCCTGTCTCCACTACAGTTCTGTCAGAGCCTACTTATTATTGCAGCTTACTGGATGCCTCTCTCTCCAGACCATCTCGTTTTCTGTTATTCCTCTCCTCTGCCCTGTTGCTTGGATCTCCTAAACCTGCCTTTGCCTGTGCATACAGTTCTTTGCTCAAGCCAAGGTTCCTCTGTCTGCCATGCTGCTGTGCTCCGACAATCTATTCTAAAATCATACCACCCGTAGCCACGTTCCCACTGTGTTGGCTACTGGTGTGGTGGCTGCATGTATGTAATTTCCTAGCGAGTGGGGGAGGAGTTAAAGAGGTGGTGCTAGAGAGTATGCTGGCATGTTGTGTCGGCTTGGTCTGGGCTGCCTCAATAGCTCTGGTTTTCTGACTGTGATGGTTGGGCTGCAGCAGGGATCGTCAAAGGTTCATGGATCCTGGGCTGCATGCGGCACTTAAACGCACTGATTCTTCACTGTTGATACATCCATTTCTGTATCCCATCCACAGCACTACACAGCCACATTATGTGCTTCATGCTGACGTTCTGGTGCTGCCCCCAAAATTAATGCCACCCTAGACAACTGCCTAGTCTATGTGGGCCTGGAGCCATCCCTGCCCATCCTTCCATTCTGCAACAGCACAGCACCTCCCATACCTTCACCTCCACTGCAATGCCACATGCTTCTCATACTTCCACCTCTACTGCAGCACCATGCCTCTCATACCTCCAACACCAGGCATCCCATCCCTCTACCTGCACTGCAATACCACAAATCCAACACCTCCATTTCCAATGCAGCGACGGGCCTCCTGTAATGCAGCACTATGCTTACCATCCCTCCACCTCCTCTGCAGCGCAACACTTCCTTTACCTCCATCTCAGCACTGTGCACCTCCTATACTCCACTTCCACTGCAGCGCAACACTTCCTTTACCTCCATCTCAGCACTGTGCACCTCCTATACGCCACTTCCTCTGCAGCGCAACACTTCCCCCTTACTTCCATCTCAGCACTGTGCACCTCCTATACTCCACTTCCTCTGCAGCGCAACACTTCCTTTACCTCCATCTCAGCACTGTGCACCTCCTATACTCCACTTCCTCTGCAGCGCAACACTTCCTTTACCTCCATCTCAGCACTGTGCACCTCCTATACTCCACTTCCACTGCAGCGCAACACTTCCTTTACCTCCATCTCAGCACTGTGCACCTCCTATACTCCACTTCCTCTGCAGCGCAACACTTCCTTTACCTCCATCTCAGCACTGTGCACCTCCTATACTCCACTTCCTCTGCAGCGCAACACTTCCTTTACCTCCATCTCATCACTGTGCACCTCCTATACTCCACTTCCACTGCAGCGCAACACTTCCCTCACCTCCATCTCCGCACTGTGCACCTCCTATACTCCACTTCCACTGCAGCGCAACACTTCCTTTACCTCCATCTCAGCACTGTGCACCTCCTATACTCCACTTCCTCTGCAGCGCAACACTTCCTTTACCTCCATCTCAGCACTGTGCACCTCCTATACTCCACTTCCACTGCAGCGCAACACTTCCTTTACCTCCATCTCAGCACTGTGCACCTCCTATACTCCACTTCCTCTGCAGCGCAACACTTCCTTTACCTCCATCTCAGCACTGTGCACCTCCTATACTCCACTTCCACTGCAGTGCAACACTTCCTTTACCTCCATCACAGCACTGTGCACCTCCTATACTCCACTTCCACTGCAGCGCAACACTTCCTTTACCTCCATCTCAGCACTGTGCACCTCCTATACTCCACTTCCACTGCAGCGCAACACTTCCTTTACCTCCATCTCAGCACTGTGCACCTCCTATACTCCACTTCCACTGCAGTGCAACACTTCCTTTACCTCCATCACAGCACTGTGCACCTCCTATACTCCACTTCCACTGCAGCGCAACACTTCCCCCTTACCTCCATCTCAGCACTGTGCACCTCCTATACTCCACTTCCACTGCAGCGCAACACTTCCTTTACCTCCATCTCAGCACTGTGCACCTCCTATACTCCACTTCCTCTGCAGCGCAACACTTCCTTTACCTCCATCTCAGCACTGTGCACCTCCTATACTCCACTTCCTCTGCAGCGCAACACTTCCTTTACCTCCATCTCATCACTGTGCACCTCCTATACTCCACTTCCACTGCAGCGCAACACTTCCTTTACCTCCATCTCAGCACTGTGCACCTCCTATACTCCACTTCCTCTGCAGCGCAACACTTCCTTTACCTCCATCTCAGCACTGTGCACCTCCTATACTCCACTTCCTCTGCAGCGCAACACTTCCTTTACCTCCATCTCAGCACTGTGCACCTCCTATACTCCACTTCCTCTGCAGCGCAACACTTCCTTTACCTCCATCTCAGCACTGTGCACCTCCTATACTCCACTTCCTCTGCAGCGCAACACTTCCTTTACCTCCATCTCAGCACTGTGCACCTCCTATACTCCACTTCCTCTGCAGCGCAACACTTCCTTTACCTCCATCTCAGCACTGTGCACCTCCTATACTCCACTTCCTCTGCAGCGCAACACTTCCTTTACCTCCATCTCAGCACTGTGCACCTCCTATACTCCACTTCCTCTGCAGCGCAACACTTTCTTTACCTCCATCTCAGCACTGTGCACCTCCTATACTCCACTTCCACTGCAGCGCAACACTTCCTTTACCTCCATCTCAGCACTGTGCACCTCCTATACTCCACTTCCACTGCAGCGCAACACTTCCTTTACCTCCATCTCAGCACTGTGCACCTCCTATACTCCACTTCCACTGCAGCGCAACACTTCCTTTACCTCCATCTCAGCACTGTGCACCTCCTATACTCCACTTCCACTGCAGCGCAACACTTCCCCCTTACCTCCATCTCAGCACTGTGCACCTCCTATACTCCACTTCCACTGCAGCGCAACACTTCCCTCACCTCCATCTCCGCACTGTGCACCTCCTATACTCCACTTCCACTGCAGCGCAACACTTCCCTCACCTCCATCTCCGCACTGTGCACCTCCTATACTCCACTTCCTCTGCAGCGCAACACTTCCTTTACCTCCATCTCAGCACTGTGCACCTCCTATACTCCACTTCCACTGCAGCGCAACACTTCCTTTACCTCCATCTCAGCACTGTGCACCTCCTATACTCCACTTCCACTGCAGCGCAACACTTCCTTTACCTCCATCTCAGCACTGTGCACCTCCTATACTCCACTTCCACTGCAGCGCAACACTTCCCCCTTACCTCCATCTCAGCACTGTGCACCTCCTATACTCCACTTCCACTGCAGCGCAACACTTCCTTTACCTCCATCTCAGCACTGTGCACCTCCTATACTCCACTTCCTCTGCAGCGCAACACTTCCCTCACCTCCATCTCCGCACTGTGCACCTCCTATACTCCACTTCCACTGCAGCGCAACACTTCCTTTACCTCCATCTCAGCACTGTGCACCTCCTATACTCCACTTCCACTGCAGCGCAACACTTCCTTTACCTCCATCTCAGCACTGTGCACCTCCTATACTCCACTTCCACTGCAGCGCAACACTTCCCTCACCTCCATCTCAGCACTGTGCACCTCCTATACTCCACTTCCACTGCAGCGCAACACTTCCTTTACCTCCATCTCAGCACTGTGCACCTCCTATACTCCACTTCCTCTGCAGCGCAACACTTCCTTTACCTCCATCTCAGCACTGTGCACCTCCTATACTCCACTTCCTCTGCAGCGCAATGCCTCCCATCCCTCCACTCAAACACTACCATAGTGCCATGCCTCTCAAGCGTACCTTCTCTTAATCCAGTATCCATGATACGTAGGGAAGCTTTTGATTTATATATATATATATTTTTTAAGTTAGGGGGCATTTACTTTGCAATTCATTACTTCAGTCTTTGTGTGATGCACGCTTCTTTTTAACTTTTCATAAGAGTTTGAATGCTTATTTCTTTTGGAAGGCCTTTGGGGTAAGGCTTGCTTATTCCTTTTCTGTTAAATGTCTGTTCTTTTTTTCTGTTTCTCTATTGTTTTTTTGTATATATATGTTTAATATGTAACCACTTAGAAGGTGATTGATAGGTGAATCATTAAAGATTTAAATAAAAAAATAAAAAAACCCACCTCCATCTCCACAGCAAAGCCTGCCTCTTATACTTCCCCTGCAGTGACGCAGGTTCCATACCCGCAGCACACTTCCTGTCCCTCCTCTTCAGCACCACTGTGAAGCTCTGACTCCCGCACCTGCATTCTCGTATCGTGCCTTCTGAACCACCATGGTCCAAGTTCTAGTCCTGTCTATCGGAAGCTTGCCTTTCATCTCTCTCATGGCTACTCATTCTTTCTGGACATAGAAGACAACTGCAAGAGGAGGAACTGCAGAGAAGCCCGTGGCTCTGTACTTACACGTGTGATAAAACAGTGGCAATATAACGAGAAATTCTGCGATAAGCACAGAGTAGCCTATCTGTGAAAAAATGGAAGGAATGCAACTCAGCAGAAGGGTCTTATCTGCCTTCAGAGTCTGTTTCAATGACACCGGTACTTTCATACACCACACACACACACACAAACACACACGCACACAAATACACACACACACAAATACATACAAAGGCTAAACAAAGTGCACAGGATCACTAGAGTCTCTCTCTTCTGGGTATTTTCCTCGATTAATTCCGCATATCAGACCGAGAACCTCTGTCCTGTAAGGTGCAAGATTTTCTTTCCTCATTGTTTAGATAAATCCTAGTGAGCACCAGCTCAGTACAAAGCTGCCCTCCCAAATAAGTGACAACAGCAGCAGAGAAATGCCAGCCAAGGTTGAAATTTACTACCGTTAAGAAGTCCTTTCCTACAGCTTACTTGCCATATTCTTGTCAGTCTCAGGCCACCTTATCTCCTCAGATCTGTTCCCACAGACGCCGCATAGCAACAGCACTGAGGACTGAATGAAATGGGAGCTCATGAAGAATAAGGCAAGTGGGAGAGGGCTCTCTGTCACAGGGCTCTCTCGGGAATCGGCACGCCTGGCAGCGGTCACGTTTCCATGTTCCCCCACAGACCTTCTCAGGGTGCTCATCACCCACTCCCCAGGTAGAGGAAGACAGTACTTCATTCTTACACTACATGTGCTAGGGGTGAGAGGAGAGGGACTTTCTCTCTTTCACCAAGCAAGTGCACTTGTCTGCCTCTTAGATGCAAGGCAGCATCTGGGGTATTCCTGCCTTTAGCACCCCACCTGCAGGGGGCAGTGGAAACTTCTCAATTCCTCATAAACCTCATAAACTGTTCCATGTAAACCGCTTTAAATACAAGAAAAGCAGTATAGAAAAGTTGTTAAATAAATAAAAATAAAATCTCAGGGCTTCCAGGCACAGCCGCCGAGTGCCATTCACTAGTGCAGGGAGTCTGTCTTCCGGGACCCGTGCTTAACATGCAAGTAGTTGATGTGTGCAGCCCAGAAACCCAACCATGAGCGTGTCTACAAGATACCTACATCTTTGCCTCGGATCTGGTCCTCGGTCAGCTGGATCTCTATAAGTGGTCGCACAGTGGTAAAGAGCTTCCACCACAGCCAATCCTTCACACCCTTATTCTTCCTAATGTTCTTCTGTACACAGCGGATTGCCAGGGCCTGGATCTGAAGACAGGAGGGAGATCAGAGGCAAAAATCAGAGACAAGAGGGGCAAGTCCATAGAGATGAAGTGAGGTGCATATAAAGGCAGTGTGAACAGAGTATAAAAGCAGAGAGGCTGGAGGTGTCAGAGAGGGCATAGGAGTGGAAATTGCATATTTTGGCATCTAACTAAACACCAGTTAGGGGCGTGGCATGCCTTAGAGCAGATAGCAGATGCTGAGGGGCCGTGTCTACCGGAAATGTGGCAAGCCTTGTGTCCAAGGGTCCCAGCTATCAATAAATTATGAACCTTGTGCACAGGAAGCCAGCCTGCTGGCGACATGATGAGCCTTGTGCCTTTGGGCCCCATTGAGCCTTGGGCCAAAGGCACTGCCTATCGGTGCTGTGACATGTCTTGTGCCTAAGGGCCCCTACCACCAGTGATTTAATGATTCCTATGCCTTCACATTATTAAAAAAAAATCCTTTTAATGGTTCTCTGATTCTTCCAGGCAACCTATCCTTGCTTAGCCATTAAACATAATCTTGCTGAGATGCCAGATGTCCTCTTTAAGAAGCAGACCCATTAAGCACAGCTCTTCCTGATTCTCTCATCTGCTCGGAGATGCAGATCTTATAAATGTGCACACACAGTAGTTCAGTACATTGGAACAGCAAAGTACAGCCCAACTCAAAGATCGTCCCAGATGCTTCTCTAACAATCTGACCCCTGCTACAATAAAATATGGCTTACCGGTACAATCAGGTTTGGATTGAGTGGTCATTTAAAAAAATATATTCAAAAGACACAATTCTGGGATCTGACCGGGCGTTACTAGGTTATATGTCTGTCGATGGCATCAACTTTCTGCAGTCACCATTATGTCCTAGGTTCAGGTTTGGAACCTCATATGCTGCTCTACTTTAAAGTGACATAAAGAAAGGTCTTGAGATTGCAATACCTTTACTGTCTGTGGTGCATATGACGGAAAACACAGCTCTACTTGTCCAGCTCAGTTATCTCTGCAGGATATCAGAACTGTGACAGCACCCTAAAGGGAGGCGGGCTCTGTGAAGCTGGGGTGTGATCACTGCAGGAGAGCTATACTAGTACAGCAAGTTCATCTGATTCTATATTCCTGCTTTTTTAACATCAAATACATTTAAAAATTCTAAAAAAAAGTTGAAATCAAACAGCTGATGGTGTTGACTGAATCCTTATATCTCCACTATGTTCAAAGGAGCTGCAACAGGATCGGTTTTAGACTCCAAAGGGCCAAGTGGCAATACCTTGTCCTTAACTGAAGCAGAGAATGTTTCTGTCTCTCTACTTTGTTTTTCCTGAGACCCCTTTAGTCCCCCCCTGTCCCCATCACAGTGCCTCCCACCTTAGAAGCAGTACAGACTCAGGACACAGATAGTCAGGATCACTTACCTCACAACCAAACAGAAAATAAAAGGAATGAAAAAAAACTAGAATAGGGGGTGGGGAAAAGGGGGTCCTGGAGACAAAAGGATTTGCAAGTGTCTCCCAGCGTACCACCTTCTTCGGCAGTCACAGCGCAGACTGCCAGCCTAACTGAAAGCTCAGTCCCACATGCCAAGTCTGAGCAGTGGATGCATGCCGAGGTGTAGACAGCAGCAGGGCGGCTTCAAGCAATCAGTTTTACCATTTTAGGGAAACAGCAACTGTACCGATGCAGTGTGTGAAGTCTCTCTCTCTGGTTATCTGTGTAAACGTGCTGCATCGAGGCAGGGCACCTCCACCCAGGCTGGGACAGCTCGCTGTTGTGGTGTGGAAGATTAAACTCCTCCTGGCTGCCATTATCTCTCTCTCTGTAGGAGCAATGACTCTCCCCTACCCAATGACAGAATAGGCAGGACTCCTACCTTCCGCTTTTTAAAGTGCTGTCGGGCCAGATATCCCCTGCAGGCAGCTTGAAAGAGAGAAATATTCCTGCAAGTCTGCTGGTCCCTGTGTTCTTCCAGTTTTGCCAGTGTCCCTGCCCTAAAAAACACCTGCCAAAGAAAGAGTAATACATCAGAAAGTACTTAGGAAGGTCGATCCACCCTGCAGGCCCGAGTCTCGCCACAGCTATGAGCACAGGAGCTATTGCCAGGCATCCTGTCAGTGATGTGGCAATTAATAAGCATTACAGTCAAATATATATTCACATCCCTGAAGAAATGGTTTGTTTTATTTCACATGTCACAGAGTGGGGAATGACCATAATACAGAAGGCAGGTCTATAACATTATGACATTTACACCCTTTGAACAGTCCATCAATTTACAGGATATATTGTGTATATGTGAAGCAGCTCTATTCGGCTACTTACGCACACACACATATACAGACAAATGTTATCCATTCAAGCCACAGAAACCAACCTTCCTAAGAAACCCCAGTGGATTCCCAAATGTTTAGCACTCTGGAAACTTCATTTATCTTTGAGAAGGTCCAAGGAGGTCTTTGCACCAATTTCTCAGAGGAGGCAGCCTGCAAAGCCCCTGTCCTGTGTCAAAGCCATGTAGGAGCCTTCCCTCCCTGGCACATGTACAGGGCTCCTCACTCCTCTATGACAAATCGCTGCATCATATTACCGAGCCTTCACCTCCTAATGCTTAACTTTGACGTTATGGAGCACTAACCAATGGCAACCCAGAAGTAGCTGTGCCCATCATCACACTCCAGCCTCCGCCAGCTGATCTTTCATTGTTCCAACAGAATCCCGTGAGCTCGATGTTCAGCGGTGCCAGCTATCACTACTAAAGTGGCCAGCCATCACCACTGAACACCAGACCCGGATAGTCAATGCTGAGGCCATATCTGGTCACCAGCACCGAATATCGGGATTGGCCGGATAGCGATGAAACAAGCTGTGTAGTGGTGATATTCAGCTGCTGCCCAGTTAGCTTCTGCGGTGAAAGCTCAGCCAGCCTTTAAAGTGCCTAACGTTCGACGCTTAGCAATAACCAAGTGGCGGCTCAATACTGCCACTGCCCGGTGATCGCCAGGTGCTGCCGTCACAATGTCCCGAAGCTGTCCGGCTAGCATCAGACGTTCACCAGCAGCACTCACAGATGTACCATCAGCACTAACGCAGCTATTCCAGTGACAGCACAGTTACTTACCTGTAACAGGTGATCTCTGGGAACAGCAGAAATAAGTCTTCACATATGGGTATCGTCGGTACCGATGGAGCCTGCGCGGGAACGTTCCCCAGCGTCCAAAAGGAAAGCTTTTGGGAGCATCCCACAGCGCCTGCACGCTGCCTTCCCGCCTTTCCTAACCGCCTCTCTCCAGTTCGAGTTTTAAGCTGAGACAAAGAGAGAGAGGAAAGGAAAGATAGAAAAAGAGATACAACTCCTAGGGGAGGTGGGTGGGTTGGGAAGACTTATTCCTGCTGTTCCCAGAGATCACCTGTTACAGGTAAGTAACTGTGCTATCTCCAGGAACAAGCAGAAATGAATCTTCACATATGGGGACTCCCAAGCTAGAGATGCCTGGGAGATCACCCAGGTTGTGAGTCCCTGGGAAGGGCTCTACCTCCCCCCATGAATCTCAGGCATCCAGCCAGGGATGGAGGGTAGGAGTTGATTAGGTATGGAATAGGTGTTTGAGAACAGCCTGACCAAACAAGGCATCCCAGCGGGAGTCCTTGTCCACGCAGTAGTGGGCTGTGAAGGTATGAACCGAGGCCCAGGTGGCCGCTCGACAGATCTGGTCGATGGACACAGAATTAAGATGAGCCATAGAGGCTGCCATGGCCCTCACATTGTGAGCTGTGACATGGCCTTCCAGAGAAAGGTTCTTACTCTGGTAGGCGAAAGAAATACACTGAGCAATCCAATTAGACAGAGTTCTCTTAGAGACTGGAAGTCCTAAATGAGAGGGATCAAAAGCAACAGAGTTGAGAGGACTTTTTATGTTGCTGTGTCCTTTGTAAGTAAAAAGCAAGAGCTCTTTTACAATCCAGGGTATGAGGATTCCTCTCCGCACTTGATGCATGAGGTCCTGGAAAAAAAACAGGTAAATAAACCTCCTGGTTCAGATGAAAAGGTGAGACCACTTTAGGCATAAAGTGTGGATTAGTCCTAGGGACCACCTTGTCATGATGGAACCTTGTGTAAGGAGGATTAGACACCAAGGCTTGCAGCTCACTGATGCGGCGAGCTGAAGTGACTGCAATGAGAAAAATAACCTTCCAGGAAAGAAATTTCAAGGAGGCAGTGGCTAAGGGTTCAAAGGGTGGCTTCATAAGCTGGCCAAGAACCAGATTCAAGTCCCATGCCACTGGAGGTGGCCTAATGGGAGGTTTAGTCAAAAGAAGGCCTCTCATGAATCTTGCTATAAGAGGATGAGAGGAAATAGGCTGTCCATTGAGAGGCTTAAGGGATGCTGCATTAGCACTCAAATGGACTCTTACTGAATTCGTTTTAAGGCCTGCATGGGATAAATGCAGAAAATACTCTAGTAAAGAATTCAGAGGTATTGCAAGAGGGTTAAGACCCTTCTCTGCACACCAAATGGTAAATCTTTTCCATTTAAAAGCATAGGAACGTCTAGTGGAAGGCTTTCTGGAAGCATGAAGGATATCCTTCACTTTCTGAGAAAGATGTAAATCTTGAAGGTCTAGGCCTTCAGCAACCAGGCTCTGAGGTGAAGAGACTGGGGATTTGGGTGCCACAACGTTCCCCCCTCCTGGGACAGGAGGTCTGGAGCAGAACCCAAGTCCAGGGAGGGAGCTTGGGAGAGATGAAGAAGTAGAGGGTACCACACTTGGCATGGCCAATGTGGTGCTATGAGGATCATAGACCCCTTGTCTCTCTGAAGTTTGAAGAGTGTCTTGGGAATTAGGGGAATGGGTGGAAAGGCATAAAGGAAGTCTTGCCCCCAATGGAGGAGGAAGGCATCCCTGGCCTGAACTCCCTGACACGGAATTCTGGAACAGAACCGGGGAAGTATGGCATTCCACGGACTTGCAAACAAGTCTGTCTGGGGTTCCCCAAATTCGAAAGATCCTGGCTATCTGGTCCCCATGGAGGGACCATTCGTGTGGAAGCAGAACTCGACTGAGTCTGTCTGCCCAAGAGTTTTGAACCCCTGGAAGATACACTGCCATGAGATGAATCTGATGCTCTCTGGCAAAGGCCCACAATCTCAGAGCTTCGTTGCAAAGCGACAGAGAGCCAGTCCCGCCCTGCTTGTTCACGTAGAACATGGCTACCTGGTTGTCCGTGTGGATGAGGACTGTCTTGTAGCTGAGCAGGGTGTGGAAGACTCAGAGCTAGAAAAATTGCTCTGAGCTCTAAGAGGTTGATATGTAGAGATGTCTCCTGTAAAGACCAGATGCCTTGAGTGGAGAGATCTTGAAGATGAGCCCCCCAACCTCTTGGAGAGGCATCTATTGTAAGGGTTGCTTGGGGTAACACCTGTTGAAAGGGGGACCCCAGCAACAGATTTTGAGTGGACTTCCACCACTGGAGGGACCAAAAGAGGCAACTGGAGGTTGCTATTTTGTCTGACAGGCAACCTGATGCCTGGGTCCATTGGGTGGACAGAGTCCACTGAGCTGCCCTTATGTGAAGGCGAGCGTAAGGGACCACATGCACAGTGGATGCCATGTGGCCTAACAGTTGTAACATCTCTCGAGCAGTTAAATGGGATTTTAACTGAATTTGTGAGGCTAACTGCACCAAGCGTAGGCAACGGGCCTGGGGAAGATAGGCCCTTGCAGTTGTGGTATCCAGCAAGGCCCCTATGAACTCTAGAGACTGAGTAGGGGTGAGATGGGATTTTGGAATGTTTATTACAAGTCCCAGATACTGAAGGATACGCCTTGTGCAAGTTAGAGAAGTCTGGGCCTCTGACTGGGATGGAGCTCGGATGAGCCAGTCGTCCAGATATGGGAATACGAATATCCCTAGAGTGCGTAGAAATGCTGCTACTACTGCCATGCATTTTGTGAACACCCTTGGTGCAGAGGCCAGACCAAAAGGAAGCACTCTGTATTGGTAGTGCTTTCCCTGATAAAGGAAGCGAAGGAACCTTCTGTGTGTTGGATGGATGAGGACATGGGTGTACGCATCCTTGAGGTCTAGAGAGCAAAGCCAATCCTGACTCTGAAGGTATGGAAGGAGAGTACCGAGAGAAATCATCTTGAATTTCTCCTTGCATATAAACTTGTTCAATTCTCTGAGATCTAATATGGGTCTGTAGCCCCCTGTTTTCTTTGGGATAAGAAAGTAGGGGGAGTAGAACCCTGAGCCCTGTTGAAGAAGGGGTACTTCTTCTATTGCCCCTTGGGCAAGAAGGGTAGTAATCTCTTGACCTAGAAGGTCGAGGAGAGATGTCTGAGAATTGAACTGTCTCACCATGGTGTGAGGAGGAAGGTTTAAGAAATGAAGCTTGTACCCCTCCCTTATGATGGAGAGGGTCCATTGCTCTGCTGTGATTTGTTCCCATCTGGGAGCAAAGTAAACCAACCTTCCTGGAATGGTGAGAGGCTCTGGATGTTCTAGAGCCAGAAAGGCTAAGCTCTCTAGTTGTAAGTCAAAGGCCCTGAGGAGGCTGAGGCTGTTGGGCCGTAGCAGTCCTAGCAGCCTTAGGCTTGGCCTGTTTCGGTTGTTGCTGTCTCTTTGTAGGAAAACGACCTGCAGTAGATGACTGCTGACCATAAGCAGAATAATATTTCCCTTTTTTGGGAAAAAAACCTTTTTTGAACAACCTTTTCTTAAAAGGAGCAGAAGTAGACTTTGAAAGTCTATCTAAAGCAGAATTTTCAGCATCCATTTGGGTGGTCTTTGCTTGCCAATCTTTGCCAAAAAGGTTTTCACCTGTACAAGGAAGGTTTCCTAGTCCATCTTGAACCCAAGGTTCCAAATCAGAAGCTTGTAACCAAGCAACTCTGCGTGCACCTATGGCAATGGCCGAGGCTCTGCTGGCACCTTCAAAAGAGTCAAAGGCTGCACGGTTGGAAAACTTGGAAATATCCTGGGCATGTTTGAGCCAGGTGAGGAACTCTTCCCTTTTATCTTCTGCAATAAAAGGAGATAAAGTTTGCAGGTGATCTGTAACTTCTTTTAGAAACATCCCCATATAGACACTATAGGAGTTGATTCTGGCAACAAGCATACTGGCCTGGAAAATTCTCCTGCCAAAGGCATCTAAGGTTCTGCATTCTCTACCTGGAGGAGCAGAAGAGTGCCTTTTTGTACTCTTTATCTTCTTCATAGCAGACTCCACCACAATGGAGTGGTGAGGGAGCTGAGTCTTATGAAAGCCAGGACAAGGAGGAACACGATACATGGTGTCCAACCTGCGAGAATGAGGGGAAGTGGTGAGAGGAGTCTCCCATATGCCCAACATGTGATCATAAAGAATCTCATGTATTGGTAAAGTGGCTGCCTCTTTAGGAGCCTTAGGATATTGTAAAATATCTAATTTTTTTGCTCTAGGCTCTGTCTCAGAGGTCACTGAGATGGAAAGACCCCTGGCCACTTCCCTAATGAAGTCTTGAAAAGACAAGTCCTCTGGAGGAGACATTCTCCTTTTTGGAGAAGAGGGCTCCTGAGGATGAATTACCGATGCTTCGACAGAAACCTCTGATTCATCAGAGTCTTCAGAGGAATCGAAGTATCGCCTGTCTGGATGCTCCTGCAGAGCCCGATACGCATACCGGGTGGTATCGACATCGGGAGTGATCGGTACCGGATCAGTACCGATGGGCATCACCGAACAGTGTACCACTGCAGTCGACCCCGAAGTGGATGTCGATGCAATCGGTACCGGCACCGGAACCGATGTCGGTACCGGTGCCGGAGTCGGTACCGGCAACGGAGTTTGTTGCGGTACCGAAGGCGTCGCAGCTTGTATGAATGCCGTTATGGCATGCTGCATGGTCAGGATATTCTGATCCATTGATGCAACCAATGTCTGGATGTCGGTACCAGTGGGAACCACCGGTACCCCAGAACATGGCAACAGGTGATCGGTCGAGGCCAAGCCATCGATGTCAACCTGTGACCCCATAGATAAAAGCTTTGGAAGCCGGAGCCTCCCGCCGGGGTAATTTTGCCGGTGTGGATTCCTCGAGGGCAAGCCCGGAGGCATCTCGATACTTGGAGGGAGATCTACCCTTCGAGGACCGGCTGGATTTAAGTTTGGTTACCTGAGATCCATGTGAGGAAGAAGCAGCCCTGGAAGACGTCGATGCAACCGAAGCCGCATCCGAGGGAAACAGGGTACTGAGCTTAGCTGCTCGATTCTGTAGACCTCTTTTAGACATCATGGAGCAGGACTCGCAATCCGCAATGGAGTGGTCAGGACCTAAACATTTTAGACACCATTCATGGGTGTCAGTGACAGAAATAGTGCCGCTGCACTTCGTGCATTTTTTAAACCCAGAAGCGGGCTTTTCCATGAGGAAAAATGTCCTAGGCCTAAGGCCAGAAGAAAATGCACTGAAGTGAGAAAAAACAGGTTTTTTTGGGGGGGGTTTAGAATAAAGAAAGAAAAGACCGGCGATACCGGTCCAGCGTTGAGAAGGCAGACGCGCGACCAAAGAAATAAAATAAAATAAAGAAATTCTTCAGCGGTGACAGGAACACGACCTGCTGGCTCCGCAGAAAAGAATAACTGGAGAGAGGCGGTTAGGAAAGGCGGGAAGGCAGCGCGCAGGCGCTGTGGGATGCTCCCAAAAGCTTTCCTTTTGGATGCTGGGAAGCGTTCCCTCGCAGGCTCCGTCGGTACCGACGATACCCATATGTGAAGACTCATTCCTGCTTGTTCCTGGAGATTGCAGTTAACATGGTTAATGGGGGAGGGGGAGAGGGATTCTTCTTTTTCTCTTTTGAAATAATGTTGTTTCATATTGTTTCCTGACTCTTTTCCTGTATGTATTTTAAAATTATTAAAAATAAAAAAAGCTATGTCTGCTCACTGTGTTAGACCCTTTTTACATATCCCCCTGTATGTTTTACCCTTCCACTTTTACCAGTACAATCTCACACTGCAGGAGGTGTGCCCAAACTCTTTATACACACTGTCACATGTTATTGGCTACATACACACAAACACTCATATGAATGCCAGGTGTGACCCTGCTGGCATGGCTTGCAAGCCTGATTTGCTCCTTTGAATGTGGGAGACGTGGAATGTTTTCACCAGTGTAACATACAAGAGACATCTTCCTTCAAGGCCACACACAAAACTGCTCTGAATCTGATGGTCGGCAAAAGGTCACATAGGATGGCAGAACCCCTCTACTAGCTCCACATCAGCCTTCAAGCAGGCTTGGCTTCTTCTCTAAATATAAAAGATGGACCCTCATGCTCACTCTCAGACATCCTTGGTACAAAGTTCATCCCAATGACAAAGAATCTGTGGAATTCTGGACCACAGCTTACCCAACTCAAGCCCATGTGATAACTTAACCCAAATCCACCAAGCCAACTCAAGTCCTTGTGATAACTGGAGTTGGACCTAAGAGGCAGCTAAACCTGGGTCAACTACTTATCTGACTTAGATGCATATAATAAGTGGAACCAGGTCCACTGCTTATTCGAGTGGGACCCAGGTGATTATTGGATCCAGGCCTATTGTTTACCTGGCTCAGGCCCATATGATAACTGCTCTTCTCCAGATCCAGGAAATCCAGCAGCTCCTCTACCGCCTGCAACCAAGAGACAAAGGAGAGCATCAGGGACGGCAGTCATCACAGTTCAAGGGGCAGAATGCCTTGGCAGGGCACTTGGAAAAATGCCCAGTTACAGTGCTGGTCCCAGTACATCAACAAAAGCAGAGAAAGAACGCAAGTTTTGTGTTTCAGGAAGGCTTTCTTAACAGAGGGTCCCGATGGCTGCCAAACATTGTACCCAAACACCAAAATGCCTCAAAGGTCAAAAACGTATTCTCAGCTCTATCCTGCAAAAACAACGTTAGAGACGACCTTCACCTACGCTCCATCTCACAAGACAGCCAGGGATCCACCTGTCACCTGAGACTCCCAAGAAGAGAAACAGATGAACAGGGAGACTGGCTCCACCCCAACACCCGCACACGCATATATAAACACACACACACAAAGCACTGTCCCATATATTATTTACGAAACCAGAACCGATAGAGCAAACTGCTCAGGCAGCAAGGGTTGCAAGTTTTTCTCACATTAAATTGCAGAAGGGCAGCCAGAAAGCTCTGCGTCTTCCCACTGCCTTATTAGGAAGGGAAGACATCTACCACCTCTGCCTGCACACCCCGGGCCTGCCAGAGAACCTCCGAACGTTCTTAATATGGTTTGAAGCCGTTCGGCTCACATTCAGATGACTCTGCTTGGCAGATAAAAGACACTGCCAGCTTCTTGTTCTCATACTGTCACTGCAATGTGCCATTTCTACTTGGCAATACTTGTGTTTAATCTGATGATTTAAACAGGATTCTTCCCTCATACCTTGGTTCTAGTGCATTGTTTAGAATCACAGAGCACTGTATTAAGCTAATTTTACATACTCATCAGTTAGACTTTTGGGGAAGCCTTAGAGTCCCACTCACCCCTCCCCCCCATTGGCTATTCTTAAATAGACTGTTTTGGGTGGGGGGCAGGGAGGAGGAATCTCCATGCAAAGGCTGTTTCTGCACCTGGAAAAGGTCTTCTATAAATATTATCCAGCGGTGTACATGTATTTGAGTTTATGCGGTGACAGCACATACGTGCGCTACATGTAGGCATTCCCAGGGGTGTAGTTTGAGCAACACAGGAGCAAAGTTGCAATGGAACAACTATGGGGGGGGGAGGGATATTCAGCACTGGCAGCTAAAGCTGCTAATTTGGTTAGTTGCCAGCACTGAACATATCCAGCCCCGGCATTGAATATCCAGGTTCGCCAGATTGCCGCAAAGCTAACCGGGCAGTGGCGATATTGAGCGGCTGCCTGGTTAGCTAATGTAGTAAACATTATGCCAGGGTTACCTGCACCCGACTTTCACCACGTACTGCTAACCAGGCATCGGTTCAATATCACCGTTGCCCGGTGGCAATAGGCACTGCCTCTGCCCTCTGCCGCAGAGTGCCCTGATGCCAAACCATTAGCATCGGAGCTTTAGTGGCAGCGCCCAGGGACAGTCAGCTGCATATCCCACAGAACAGGATTTACACGGTTTGCAAGCTGCAAATCATGTAAATGCCTTTGAAAATGCCTCCCTCCCCCCCATATGAATATAGTACACGCAAACGTTTACACTTGGTTTTGGACCCGGTATAAATGCAGGCATAGACATTTACGAGCTACAGGAGTCTATTTTATAAAGGCTTAAAATACACACCCTTCTGAAGCTCTCATATAGGCATCCTGTTATAAAATCAGACCATCAGAGGGCAGAGATTTGCCACTGCTGAATTTTGGGCGATAAGATCATCTTACATTATGACCCTTGCAAACCTCATTTTTTCTCTTTGCTTCCAAATAACTTGGGTCCTGGTAGGGACACCCATCTCTCCCATGCTCCTATTCTCAACAGTTCACCCATTACTCTTGCTGATTCTTTCAAATATCTTGGGGGTCTTTCTTGATTATCAACTTTCTTCCGACTATCATATAGTTTCCGTAGCCGAAGCTACTGTCCTGTCTCTCCCATGCTGTCTGTGCCTGTCTTGATGAGACCTTTCATCCACACATTAGTGGCCTCGTGCAATGTGATTTCTGCAGGTACCACTTCTCATAATTTAAAGCAATTACAGACCATATAGAATACCGCTACATGTATTTTGACACCAACTTGCAAACACAATCATGTTAACACATCTGCTTTTCCAACATCTCTAGCCCCCAATCCTCTATAGCAGGAGTTCTCACCCCAGTAATCAGGACACACCTAGCCAATCACGTTTTCAGGATAACTGCAATGAACATGCAAGGGTTTTTTTGTTTGTTTTTATTTTCTTTATTATAAATTTCCAAAAACTTACAAAAGCAAGCATAAAGTAACCATAGTGCTATAACAAAGAAACACCACCATAAGGAAAAAAAAATAAACAAAACACTATCCCATAGCCCACAACATGGGGAGGTATCACAAAGTAATATTAGAAAGGAAAAAAAAGAGCAAAAGCTCTTAAAAATATAACAGCCTATAATTTTTAACCCTCCAACCACCTTCTATGAAAGAGGGTTTTTTTATAAGGCTTCTTTTTGGCTGGAGTGGCTGTAGATTTCGACAATCTATCTAGAGTAGTATTGTCAGCATCTAACTCGTTAGCCTTTTCCTGCCAGTTCTTGCCAAAAAGATTCTCTCTCGTGCAAGGAATGTTGCCTAACTTGTCCTGTACCCAAGTCTAAGTCTGATGCCTGAAGCCAGGCAATCCGTCGTGTGCCAATGGCAATAGCAGAGGTTCTGCTGACGCATTCAAAGCAGTCGAAGGCTGCACGATTCACAAACCTGGAAACATCTTGAGCATGCTTAACTAGAGCAAGAAAGTCTTGTCTGTTGTCATCTGGGAGAAATGGGTTCATAAGCTCCAAGTCTCCTGTAACTTCCTTGAGGAACATTCCCATATATAGTATATATGAACTGATCCTAGCTGAAAGCATGGCAGCCTGAAAAGTTTGGCGCCCAAAAGCGTCCAGAGCCCTGCATTCACGACCTGGGTGATTGGATGCATGCCTCTTTGCACTTTTCATCCTACGCATGGCTGACTCCACCACCATTGAATGGTGTGGCAGCTGAGTCTTTTGAAATCCAGGACATGGCGGAACTCGCTACATAGTATCAAGTCTCCTAGAATGAGGAGATGTAGTCAGAGGTGTCTCCCACATTCTGAGCATCAAGTTATGCAAAATTTCATGGATGGGCAGAGTGGCTGCCTCCTTTGGAGCTTTAGGATATTGGAGAATTTCCAATTCCTTTGCTCTGGGTTCCTCTTCAGGAGCCACCGTGATTGAAAGGCCCTTGGCCATATCACAAATAAAATCCTGAAAAGACATGTCCTCTGGAGGTGACATTCTACGTTGGGGAGAAGAGGGATCTTCTGGGAGAAACCCTCTAGTACCCACAGAATTGTCAGAGTCTTCGGAATCGGAGGATTCCAAGTATTCCTGACCACGATGCTCCTGCAAAGCATGGTCCTGGTATCGATCGAAGTCGGTACCGAGTTGATCCGGTACCGATCTGTCGATTCCAGCCAAAGATGACGTGGGAAGGATTCTCACCGGAGCTGGTACTGTTGGTACCGGTACCGGTGTTTGCACCAGTGTAGGTACCGGCATCGGTATCGATACCAGTGCCCATTGGACCAACGGTACCACAGCTGAGAGAAGAGCTGCAATGCTGCGTTTGATAGTGAGGAACCTCTGGTCTATTGACGCTGCCGATGCCTGGGTGTTGGTACCTGTGAAAAAGGCCAGGACCCCTGAGCATGGCACAGGGAGTTCTTGTGAGGTCGAGGCCTCGAGAACATCCTGGAGCCCCACTGATGCTTTGGAAGCCGAAGCCTCCTGCCGGGGCTGTTTTGCCGGTGTGGTTCCCCTCAAGGGCAATGCCAATGGCCTCTCGATGCTTAGCAGGAGAGCTACCCTTTGAGGACCAGCTTTTATGTTTAGTTACCTGAGATCCATGGGAGGAAGGAGGCGGCCCTTGAAGATGTCGATGCAATGGATCTGGCATCCAAAGAAAAGAGGGTACCGAGCTTTGAAGCCCGGTTCTGTCTTCCTCTTTTAGTCATCCCATACAGGAGAGACATTCAGATGGAGAATGTTCAGGCCCTAAACATTTAAGACCTCAATCATGGGTGTCAGTGACGGAAATGGTACTGCCACACTTAGTACATTTTTTAAAACCACTAGTTGGTTTTTCCATGTTTTAGGAATATGGGGCCTAGTGCCCAAAATGGCACCTAGCACCAAAAAAGAAATGTTTCTGAAGAGAAACAGTTCAAAGTATAAGTTTTTTTTTTTGGGGGGGGGGTTTAGAAAAGAAAAGAAAAGAAAAGAACCGGCGGTACCGGTAAGCGTCGTGCGGAGGCAAACGCGACCACAAGAAAACAATTATAAAGAGAATTTTTTGTGGTGACAGGGTATGGAACCTGCCGGCTCCATGGAAAATGAAGAACTGAAGAGGGACAGTTGGAAGGGCGGGAAGGCAGCGCACATGTGCTGAGGAATGCTCCCAAAAGCTTTCCTATTGGATGCTGGGGAGCATTCCCACGCAGGCTCCATCGGTACTGACGATACCCATATGTGAAGACTACATTCCTGCAGATAGTATTTTTCAACACCACCCAAGCTTGATGTAAGTCTTTAACCTTTGCAACTGCTCCTTTTAGTTTTTTCTTAACTATTTTCCTCATTTTATCATAGTCTCCCTTTCGAAAGTTAAAAGGTAGTACTGTGGATTTCCTTACTATCCCTCCTCCACTAATTAAATCAAACGCGATAATGCTATGATCACTATTGCCAAGTGGCCCCAACACCCTTATCTCTTGCACCAGATCAGGTGTTCCACTAAGGACTAGGTCTAATATGGCTTCCCCTCTGGTCGGTTCATGAACCAGCTGCTCCAAGAAGCAGTTATTTATTTCATCTAGGAACTTTATCTCCCTAGCATGTCCTGCCGTGACACTGACCCAGTTGATAACGGGGTAATTGAAATCACCCATTATTATTACTGCGCTGTAACGTTTGTTAGCTTCCTTGATTTCTTTGAGCATTTCATCATCATCAAGAGACACACCAGAGAGGCAGGGCCTGAAGGGAGCCACAGAGAAAGACTAGAACAAGAGAGATGTGCAAACAGGCAGGAGCTGACTGGAATCACAGTGCAGACAGACCCACAATGCAGAGGCATACATATCGTATATATCAGCCAGGATTCAAGGCGAGTGAGAGCAGAGGAGCATCCTCTCATAGCAGGGCCAGCTCTTCCACTAGGCAAGTTTGTGCTGCTCTAGGCGATTGCCTAGTTTGGGGGCAGCAGCCGCAGCACTCAGCAAGTGCACCGAGTCATGCAGTGCAGCAGAGTACTGAAAGGGAAGTGGCAGGACAAAGCAGTCAACTCATCCACTGCTGCCACTGTCCTCTCCCCAAACACAGTAGGTGGAGTGCCTCCCCCCTCCCCCAAACACTGCAGGACATAAGAACATAAGATAACATCATAAGATATGCCATACTGGGTCAGACCAAGATCCATCAAGCCCAGTATCCTGTTTCCAATGGTGGCCAATCTAGGTCATATGTACCTAGCAGTTTCCCCAAAAGACACACAGGTTCCACAATGCTTGTACTGGGTCAAGCATTGATATCCTGGGTCCCTTCTTAATAATGGTTTATGGACCTTTCCTCCATGAACTTGTCCAAACCTTTTTTAAACCCAGCTACACTAACAGCCTTTACTACATCCTCCGGTAACAAATTCCAGAGTTTGATTACACGTTGAGTGAAAAAATATTTTCTTTTATTAGTCTTAAATAGTTTACCCTGTAGCTTCATTGCATGTCCCCAAGTCTTTCTATATTCTGATAACGTAAACAATCGATCTACGTTTACCCATTCCACTCCGTTCATTAATTTATAGACTTCTATCATATCTCCCCTCAGCCGTCTCTTTTCCAGCTTAAAGAGCCCTAACCTTTTTAGCCTTTCTTCATAGGAGTATCCTTCCATCCCCTTTACCATTTTGGTGGCTCTTCTCTGTATCTTTTCTAATAACGCTATATCCTTTTTAAGATACAGCAACCAGAATTGCATACAATACTCAAGGTGCGGTCGCACCATGGAACAATACAGAGGCATTATAATATCTTTTGTATTATTTTCCATTCCTTTCCTTATGATACCTAGCCTCTTTACCCCCGTGGTTCGCCCCCTCAAACTTTCCCAATACAGCTCCTTCCTTCCTTATATTTGTGAGTGTCAGTGCTGAAAAATAAAAAGAATCCACGTGGAACCTTGTGCTGGAAACCCCTGCTGGTCCCACCTCCTCTGCTGCACACTTCCTGCTGCCATAGGCGCAGGGACCGGCAGGGGTTTAAAGCATGAGGTTCCACAGTGGATTCATTTTCTTTTTCAGCACTGGACACTCAAATACAAGTAAGGGAAGAGCTTTGCCTAGAAGGTTTGAGGAGGTAGACTAGAGAGCAGGAAGGAAAGAGATACTGAACTACAGAGAGAGCATGCATGGTCTAGGACAGCAGGTACCCTTAGGCCAGCCCCGAATAATAGTGACATCACCAGAAACATGTTAAAACTATGAATCAGGTCCTCTGTTCTACTGCTCACTCAGTACCCCTGGGGTTCAGCTCTCAGGTTTTAGTTTTGATTCACCATAAGTTTCATGGTGAGAGCAGGTATGCAGGTAATCAGGACAAATATATAGCCCTCTTATCAAATGTTTTCATTCTGCAACCGCAACTAATATAGTACAGTATAGCACACCCTAAGAGTTGCAAAACACTAGTGGAGCAGGTGACCCTTGGTAGAGTAATGGACTGAGAACCAAGGAAACCAAATTTCAAATTCTTCTTCTCCTCCACTGTTGCTCCTTGGGCAAGTTGCTATCTTGCGCTGTTTCGTGTAACCATTTAGAACAGTAAGCTCTTTAGGGAAGTGACTTGTGATAGCTTCTAGAACACAGTCTAAACATATCCCCCCTCATTAATCAAGAGCAGGTGTGGTGCAAACATATTAAGCCCCCCTCCCATTATCTTTCAGGTCCCAGGCCCCTAGGACCACCACCTGAGATTCTGAATATTAAAATTCAACAATCATGATTACCCAACATCACCCCTCCCAGAACTATCAGTAAAACAACAGTAGTGGACATCATACTTTTAAATATTAACCTTTGTTCTATGCATTTTTATTGTGAGGAATATATTTTATCTGGGCTTCCAAGATGCTATGTATTATATCTATATAAACACACACAAACATGCACATTTGGTGAGGGTAGTTTTATAGAAGAGTGCTTATTTTACAATGACAATATTTGCACCTATATCCTTTTATAAAGGAACAACAGGGAACGTAGGTGTACACCTTTACATCCACTCTGAGTCAGATGTTATTGTGGGCATGTATGTGCCAGTCAGAATGAGCGCATATGTGCAGAGTCTATAAACTACATGCATAAGTGCCAATCTCACCCCATTCCACCTATTCTCCATCCCAGAGAAAGTCTACGGGTATTATCCTATAAAATAGGTGCTGTGTTCCTGCTTTTTATGCTTGTTTACCCCCTTCCACCCCCAGAGCAATTTTGAGCTTAGCAGCGTGTGTAAAAGCATGCTGAAGCTGTTTCTAAAATTATCCTCAATGAGCAGAATTTCCAAAATGTTTTGGCCTAATATTCAAAATCAATTATCTGGAAAACAGCTGCTGCTGACCACATAATTGCTCCAGGCTAGCACTACCTGATGCTTTTCAGCACCACTATACAGACAGTGCTGCTGAAAATCATTAGAAAACACCCCAGCACTATCCAGAGTGCAGCAGGGCAGCGCAAGGTCAAAGCCCGGCTGTTCTGTTTAGTTATCCGAGGAGCGGTGATACGCAGCCCGCTATCTGGACACATTTAAGACAGCAAAAAAGCTTTCGTAGATTTATCCGGAAAATGGGACAAATATTGCTCCTCTCCTGATAGCAAGCATCGCCGACTGCTCCATATCTATATTCAGCACCATTTGATATCTGGACGGCAGCACTGCATACGCATTTTATTAAAACCCTGTGGCCAGTATTAAAATAAAAACCTTGACCACAGTGTTTATTATTTATTTATTCAGGTAAATTGGCTGCTTGGAAATCTGCCGCTCTCCCTGCAGGTAAAGACCACACATCTGATATCTCTTTGAGTTTGTGTGGAAGTCAGATCTATCGCTTTGCTTTAACTGCAGCTGCTCTTTGTCACGCCAGCTCCCTAATGGTTAAGTCCATCTTGCCAGGAGAGCTGGATTTTTGCCATGCGTGAATACTGCCATGTCGTCACCGTGCTAGCGCAGTGTCACCAGCTTCCACATCAGACTCAGAAGGAATTTACTAGCTGATGATTAAATAACGTTTTATAAAACAGGATAATTGGCCAGGGGTGAAGGGGGTTATAAATAACACTAAGCGAAGAATCACTAATCTTTCCAATATTGTTTCAGAGCGAGGAGATTTCTTTATACATACTGAGAGCTTCTCTGTGCCTTGGGCACGCCACACTTCACACACACACACACAGCGGGTATCATCACTCCTCTGTCATGTGTATATATACATACATCACATTTCCACCGAGCCAAGGCTTCCCAGCTCTAAGAAAGATCATTTGCAGCATGTCAGATCTCTTACTTGGAAAAGCTGCCAAGTCTCAAATAACCATGTCATTAACCCAGCCTGGAAATTAACTTTCCTAAAGAGACATTCAAATCGGTACCCTCTCCTGCATGTGACATCCTACTCTGCAGGCAGCGCCCTCTGCCACCCAGTGCAACTTATCCCGGGAGGGAGCACCTTGTTCTGCCTGCAATGCTGTAATAGTTCCTTCTCCTGTCCACAGGGCAGTATCCTTAAAAGAGTGCCCCTTCCTACCCTGGAGGTTGTGCCCTTTCTCCTGCCCACATGCTATGTCCTTGAGGCTCAGCCCTGAGGCTACAGCACCGCCTTGTCTTCTGCACAGTAAGACCTGTCTTCAATGTCCATCTCTCAAGTACACCGTCAGCTCCACTGAGCAGAGACTCTCGCTTTTGTGTGTCCGGACTGCACTGCATACGCCTCGTCACTATATAAACGTTTAGTAGGAGCAACAATTGCAGTAAGGCTTGCATATTGGGGAAGAACTTAAGGAACAGGGTTTATTTGCATTTATTTAATGGATGTTTTGTACTGCTTTATCAAAATCAAAGCGGTTTACGTTATAACATGAACTCGGTGATGACATTACAACAGGAACACTGAACTTGGATTATACATTAACTTTAATAACTTTGGTTGAACATTGATTGTTACAGTAGGAGGTTGGTACAGTAGTGTGGCATGCTTGTTTCGGGCTATGTCACGGTTCCAAAGTGTTCTGGAAATAGATGGGTTTTAGTGTTGTAATGTATCTACTGTCCATGCTGTGGTAAATATATTTGCAGTAAAATCATCATCTTAGAAGATACTCTGAACGCTGAAGGTCTGCAATGAGCAAGTCCCTGATCTTCCCTTGGCTCTGTGCACCCACGGATACTTACCCGTTTCTCATCTGTGACAATGTAATTACGGCCATGCTTTTTCGTCAGGTGAGGTGCCAGTACATCAAACCGTCGTCTGAACTCTGAGAACACCATGTGATCCGGGTAGCCTGCAAGAGAGAGGGGGTTAGTAGTATGGAAACGTCCACAGAGGGAGGTGACCTGATCACTCAGCATCATGCAGCTTACTAACATGCTCCACTGGATCTCTGTCCCCAAATTCCATCACTCCCACTCCGTCTGCCCCCAGTACCCTGGGACCACCGAGACAAGAGAAGACCAGGTTTCATGTTTCAGATGTATTTGACATAATGGCTATGGGGCCCTTTTACAAAAGGTTGACGCGCATTAAGCGCCATTGCACCCATCAAAATAAAAGGGCCGCAGGCACTTAGCACGCATTAAAACCTCCAGTAAAAGGGCTCCTATCTCTAAGTGGCTTAGAAATTTAAAATAAAATACTAGCAAGATCAGTCAAATATATGGTGAAACAGAAGGAAAAAAAAAAAGATGCATTACGTCTCCACCATGTTGTGAAGGGCTAAAACACATTCTCACTTCGAGATTCATTTGTTTTGCTTCACTAATGAAATGGGTTTGGTGATCACAATCCAGTGCAGCCCTAACCTTTAATTTCACACGGTGTTTCTTTATCTGTCCAAGCAAGCCTTTTCTGTTCTTTTTTTTAAAGGGGTGCCTATGATAAGCTTATTTAATAAAATAAAACAGGCAGCTACTTGTCTGAATACTAGCATAAGGTGCCGAGATTCACACCAGCCCCACCAGCTGCTATAAATGCCTGCACCTATATTTTTCAAGAACGCACGTAAATTGTCTTTTATAATCTATGCACCACACTCTGCCCACACGGATGTCTACTGACAAAGCACACATCATCATGCAATATGCATACTATTGCACTGGTCACGTTAATGAATAAAGTAACCCCGAAGTAGGCATGTAGGCTGTGGTTAAAAGCAAATGCCCCCATTATTAAATTGTCCTTAAGATATGCCATGTTGGATCAGACCAACGTGTCCACTGCATCCATTTTCCAATAACGACTGATTCTGGGTCACAATATCCAGCAGGATCCCAGAGTCAGCCCATTCCTTGTTGCTCAAATCCAGGAATCAGCAGTACCCAATAACGCTTTATGGACTTTTCCTCCGACACTCCTTTAAACCCCTTATAATCCCAGTTATGTTAAGATGCCTTGACTACAGCTTCTGGAAACAAACTCTACAGCCTGATTGTGTACCAAGTGCAAAAATACCCTCACCAATTTGCTTTAAATCTGCTGTTAGTTTCAAGGAGCATCCCCTAGTCATAGTGCTATTTGAAAAGGTAAAGAATGGTTTCCTACTTAGCTGCTCCACATCACTCATGATTTATAAATTCCTGTCATATCCCCTCTTAGTGCCTTCTCCAAGCTGAAGAGCCCTTGATCATGTGTGTTGCGACTTTTTTGTAGCCTTCCGAATTCCATTATATCTTTTCTGATGGGGCTGACAGAGCTACACACAATGTTCAAGTTGCTCTCACACCATGGATCGATGCAGAGACATTCTGATATTATCAGTTTAATTATCCCTTCCTTTTTGAATAATTCTTAATATTCTATTTCAGGGTTTTCTTTTCTTTTTTTTACTGCTCCCGCATACATTGAGCTGAAGATTTCAATGTACTGCCCACCATTACCCCAAGATGTTTCAGTATGGAACCCAGAATTGTGCACCTCTAATTGAGGTATTTTCATTATGTGCCTCACTTTGCACTTGTCTGCACTGAATTCCATCTTCCATTGAGATGTCCAGACCCCCAATCTCGAAAAGCTCTTCTGCAACACCTCACAATCTATGTGTGTTTTAACAACCGTGTCACCTGCAAACGTGATCAGCTCACTTCTAGCTCCCTCCCTTTTCCAATCAATTATGAGTAGGTTAAACAGACTGGTCCCAAAACTATCTAGTCCTACGTCGTTTCCTAGTTTTAATATGTTATCAATCCACCACAGGACACAGTCTCCAAGCCCATGTTTCTTTTTTTAATTTCCTGAGTCACCTCTCATGAGGGGCATTGTTAAATGCCTTCTCAAAAAGCATAGTTACTCTCCTGTAACAAGTGTTCTCCAGGAACAGCAAGAATCAATCCTCACATATGGGTGACATCGGCGCCAACGGAGCCCACATGGTAACCTCTCCCCCAGCTTTCAAAGAAAGCCTTTGGGAGATGCACCATGCATGCACGGTCCCCTTCCCACCTAAGGGTGCCATCTTGCCTCAGTATGATATAGCATAAGACAGCAAAAATGATAAGAAACAACTCCACGGGGAGGAGGAGAGAGTTGTGAAGACCGCTTCCTACTATCCCCGGAGAACACCTGCTACAAGCAAGTAACCACGCTTTCTCCAAGAACAAGCAGGAAGTTAGTCCTCACATATGGGACTCCCCAGGCTACTGAAAGAAACATGTAAAAAGTCACAGGTGACCAGAAAAGGTGAGCCATGAGCAGCAGCGCGTGACCCGAGAGACAACAGATCCCCGAGTGACCCAAATGTCCAGAGAGGAACCAGTTTACCAGTAGCCTGAACACAGCAAGGGACGGAGGGCAAGAGCTGCCTATATCCCGAACAAATTTATTTATTATTTATTACAAATTCTTATATACTGCGCTATTTAGAATCAGTGCGGTTTACATTGTAACAACATTTTGCATTAGAACAAGATCTTTTGCTTACATTATAACAGGGATTGTAACTTGGAAGTAACAGGATAACTTTATACAGTTCAAACAAAGGAGCTTATAAATTATTTAAGTTATATTATGTAATAGAGTCGTAATGTAGTCATGCTGATTGTGAATGTTCCTAATGGTGAGTTTCTTTTGTAAATCACTGGGGGTTATGTTGTTGGTACGTCAGATGCTGTGTGGGTGAGATGAGGTGTTGGATGTGAATGTATTAGGTTAGTGTGGGTAAAATAAAGGCAGAACAAGTGATGTTTAATAGCTTTTCTGAATTGCGAGAGGTCAGTAATTGATCTTATATGTGGTGGAAGATTGTTCCAGCACTTAGGAGCATATAGTGTAAATGCTCTGTTTCTAGTTGTTTGGGTACATTTAGTGGACTCAGGTGGTATAGATAGCGTATTGCTAGTTGTTGACCTTCTTAGCCTGTTAGTGGGGGTACTGGTCAGGAGTGAAGAGGGATGTGGAAGATATCCAGTTAATTGCTTTAAATGACAGGATTAACACCTTGTAGGTGACTCTGCATTGTACTGGTAGCCAGTGTAGGTCCATAAGTATGGGAGTTATGTGGTCTTTTCTGGAGATGCCGCAGAGAATGACAGAGTATTGCCTGACCAAAGGCACTGTCCCGGCAGGACTCCCTCTCCAGGCAGTAATGAGCTGTGAAGGTATGGACTAGGTGGTGGCCCGGCAGATTTCCGACAAGTTTGCCACAGAAGATGCCATGGCCCGGTCGCTGCGTGCTGTGAGACAGTGCTTCAGCAAGAGAATGGCCTGCTCACAGACAAATGCAATGCAGTCCGCTACCCAGGTGGACAGGGTGCATTTAGAGACCACTGCCCCCAACCAACTTGGGTCAAGGGAAACAAAGAGCTGAGAGGTTCAGCAGTTGCCCTGGGTGCGCTGCAAGTAGAAGAATAGTTCCCGCTTACAGACCAGTGTGTGGAGAAAGGCTTCTGCCCTGCCTTCCGTGGCACTGCGGAAAGAAGATGGGAAGCACCACCTGCTGGTTAAGGTGGAACAGAGACACATCTTAGGCAGGAACTTGGGGTGCATGTGAAGCACAACCCTGTTCCTATAGAACCTAGTGTATGGTGGGTCCGCCACCAACACCTGAAGCTCACTGAATCTGTGAGCAGAAGTGAGAGCCACAAGGACCACCACCTTCCAAGTGAGAAACTTAAGTTGGCAGGAGCCAGGAGGCTCAAAGGGTGGCAGGAAGCTCTGAGAGTACAACATTCAAGTCCCATTCTGCTGCCAGTGGGAGGATGGGAGGCTTCAATAGGAGATCCCTCCCTCAGAAAGTGAGCCACTAGAGGTAGGGAGGGATGAGTCGCCTAGTGGTTGGGGCAAGTTACCTCAGGCCAGAGGGCCAGGGGTTCAAATTCCACTAGAGGACAGCAACCTTGGGCCGGAAGGACTGGGGTTTCTAGTCCCACAGGTGCTCCTTGTGGCCTTGGGCAAGCCACTTAACCCTCCTTGGCCTCAGGTACAAAAACACAGATTGTGAGCCCTTTGGAGACAAGGTAAAAATATATATACAGTACCTGAATGTACACTGGTTTGACTGGTAGAAAAGCAGTACATAAGGATATCTATCTATCTAAAGAAAGATTAGATGATGGTGCACCGCCAGTGTGCTGTGCACCCTCACCAAGTTGGACTTCAAATCTGCCTGACACAGGTGAAGCAGATACTACATCACTAGCTGAAAGTAGCAGGAGAAGGGGGTTGATCTGCCTCTCTGCGCACCAGACAGAGAACCTCCGCCACTTGAAGACGTATGCCCAGCATGTGGAGGACTTAGAGGAGGGCCAGAAGCACCTCCTCCACCTCAGTAGAGAGATTGAAGTGAGCCAGGGCTACCTGTTCAGCAGCCAGGCCATGAATGACAGGGACCCCAGGTTGGGGTACAGGAGAGAACCCTCTTCTTGCATGAGTAGGTCTGAGTTGCACAGGGGAACCAGGGGCATCGTGGACAGGTGGAGAAGCAGGGGAAACTGTGACTGCCTGGCTCACCATGGAGGTACCAGGATCTTTGTGGTCCTGTCATGTTGCACCTTGAAGAGGGTTTTGGCAACCAGAGGTATGGGCAGGAAGGCATAGAGAAGGCCCTCCGCCTATGAGATAAAGAATGTATCCGCCACCACCCTGGTGGAGTGCGGATGCCGGGAACAGAAGTGGGGCAGCTGGGCAATGGCTGGGCTGGCAAAGAGATCCATCCGTGGAGCCCCCAAGTGCTGGAATAGCCAGTAGGCTACCCTGTGTTCCAGCCTCCATTCGTGCAGCTGGAGGACCCGGGGCATTGTCCTGGCCCAGGAGGTATACTGCTCGCAGGAGCATCCCGTTGCTGCTGGCATAAGAGCAGATGGCCACCGCTTTCTGGCAAACCAGGGACGGCCCTGTGCTCCACTGTTTCTTGATGTAAATCACCACCACCTGACTGTCAGTCTGGACCAGTACTGCTTGGTCTCGCAGGTGGTGGCGAAAAGACCAAAGGGTTAAGGCCACAGCACAGAGCTCCAGGAGGTTGATTTGCTGAAGGCTCTCCTCTGGCGACCACCTGCCCTGAGTGCAGATGTCACCGCAATGGGCTCCCCACCCCAGTTTGGCAGCATCCATCTTGAGGACCCCATGAGGTGCGGGCCCTCAAAAGGCATCCCCTCCAGTATGTGCTGGAGGTGTTGCGACCAGTCAAGAGAGTCAGCCAGGGGATGGGTGACTGCTACCCTGTCTTGAAGGTGCCCTGTGGCCTGGGACCACAGAGAGCAGAGGGCCCACTGGGTCATCCACATCTGCAAGTGGGCATCTGGGGTGACATGCACCACTGACGCCATGCATCCCAGTAGGCAGAGCATGTGGCGGGCTGAAGCCAAGCGATGGCGCTGGGTGCTCTCTGCGAGCACCTGGAGGTGAGGGCCCTGTCCCTCGAAGAAAAGCCCTGGCCTGGATGATGTCCAGCTGTGCCCCCAAGAACTCCAGCCTTTGAGTTGACTGGAGATGAGACTTTGGGTAGTTGATGATGAAGCCCAACGTCGCCTGTTGTACTTCAGCAGCTGTACTGCCCTTTACCAACCAGTCATCCAGACAGGGGAAGACAAAGACCCCCTGGAGCCTGAGGTGGGCTGTGACTACCGCTAGGCACTTGGTGAATACCTGAGCGGGGCGGTGGCCAGCCCAAAGGGTAGCACTCTGTACTCATAGTGACCTCCCCCCACCACGAAGCAAAGATACTGCATGTGGAGGGGGGTGGATGAGGATGTGAGTGTCCGCATCCTTTAAGTCCAAGGAGAATAGCCAATCTCCCTGAGGGAGGAATGGCAGCAATGTTCCAAGGGAGACAATCTTGAACTTCTCCCTCACCAGAAATCTGTTGCAGTCCTGCAGGTCTAGGATGGGCTGAAACCCACCAGTCCTTTTGGGGACCAGGAAGTAGTAGGAGTAGAACCCCTTGTCCTTAAGGTGGGCAGGTACGGGTTCCACTGCCTTGCTTACTAGGTCAATGAGTTCCTGCTGGAGCAGGGCCCAGAGAAAGGCGTCCTGGGGACTCTCCTAGGAAATACAGTGGGGGCATCTGCCGGAGGTGGAGGAGGTACCCCTCCCTGACCTCTGGAAGAGCCCAGGTGTTGGTGGTGATGGAGGGCCATCGGTGGGTGTAGAGCACCAGATGTCCCTATGTGCTGCAGGGTTGTGACTCCTGAGGAAAGAGAGGCTGTGCCCAAGGAGTCAAAAGTTCCCTCCAGGTTGCGCTGGGGGCACAATCTGGGGCTTGGGGGTCTTAGACTTACATGGGTCTTGGCCTGCTGGCCCTGTTGGGTAGCTGGGAAGGCCGGGTACTAGGGGCAATTTCCTTAAGCCTTCCTCTTCTTCAAGAATGAGGATTTTCTGCCCAAAGCCGCCTTCTGGGAAGTCTCAGTCGTCTTCTAGGAGAGCCTGATCCTAATCAGGAACTCTGAATAACTCAGCGGCCTTATACATCATGGGTTTGCCAAAGAGGTTCTCTCCCTGGCAGGGGACATCAACCAGCTTGTCCTCTATCCATTGCTCCAGGTCGGACTGTAGTCAGGCATGGCATCGGGAACTGATGCCTGCCGCAACTACTCTAACCACCAACTGGAAGCAGTCATAGGCTGCTCCAGTAATAAACTTGGAGCTGACTGCCGAGGCCAGGGTCAGGAACCACTGGATGGGGTCTTCCGAAAGACCAGCCAAGAACCCGATGAGTTCCTTCGCCAGGTCCCACAAGTACATGTCCTGGTACAGCTGGTAGGCCTGGAGCCAACTGACAAGCACTGAGCCCTGGAAACACTTTCTGCCTATGGCATCCATGGCATGGGCTTCCCTACCAGGGGGGCACCAAGGAGTATGTCTTCTGGCTTTTGAGTCGATGCATGGCCGACTCCACCATCATGGAGTTATGAGGCAGTTGGGCCTTCTAGAAGCCAGAGCTCCAGCAGACCCGATACATAGAGTCCAGCCGCTTGCTCACTATGGGCACCAAGGAGGGGATCTCCCACATGCAGAGGAGCAGCCATTCCAGGATGGGAGGAATGGGCATAAGAACATAAGATATGCCGTACTGGGTCAGACCAAGGTCCATCAAGCCCAGTATCCTGTTTCCAACAGTGGCCAATCTAGGTCATAAGTACCTAGCAGTTTCCCCAAAAGACACAGGTTCCACAATGCTTGCATTGGGTCAAGCAGTGATATTCTGGGTCCCTTTTAATAATGGTTTATGGACCTTTCCTCCAGGAACTTGTCCAAACCTTTTTTTAAACCCAGCTACACTAACAGCTTTTACTACATCCTCCGGAAACAAATTCCAGAGTTTGATTACACATTGAGTGAAAAAATATTTTCTCTTATTAGTCTTAAATAGGTTACCCTGTAGCTTCATTGCATGTCCCCTTATCTTTCTATATTCTGATGACAAACAATCGATCTATGCTTACCCGTTCCACTCCATTCATTTATCTAAAGACCTCTATCATATCTCCCCTCAGCCGTCTCTTTTCCAGGTTGAACAGCCCTAACGTTTTCAGCTTTCCATCCCATTTACCATTTTGGTGGCTCTTCTCTGTACCTTTTCTAATAACGCTATATCCTTTTTAAGATACGGCTACCAGAATTGCACACAATATTCAAGGTGTGGTCACAGCATAGAACGATACGGATGCATTATAATATCCTTTGTTTTATTTTCCATTCCTTTCCTTATGATACCTAGCATTCTATTTGCTCTCTTGGCAGCCGCTACACACTAGGCGGAGAGTTTTAACATGTTATCCATGACGCCTTTTTCCTGGATGGTGGTTCCTAATGTGGAACCTTGCATCATGGAACCATCGTTTAGGTTGTTCTTTCCTAGATGCATAACTTTGCACTTCTCCACATTAAATGTCATCTGCCTTTTGGATGCCCAGTATTCCAATTTATCAAGATCCTCTTGCAATTTTCCACAATCCTCATGGGTTTTAACTTCTTTAAATAGTTTCAGGTCATCTGCAAATTTGATAACCTCGCTCGTTATTCCCTTTTCCAGGTCATTTATGAATATATCAAAAAGCAGCAGACCCAGCACAGATCCCTTTCTCCATTGGGAAAATTCGCCATTTAGCCCTACCCTCTGCTTTCTATCTTTTAACCAGTTCCTGATCCACAATAGTCTACTGCCTCCTATCCCATGACTTTTTAAGTTTTGCCAAAAGTCTCTGTTGAGGGACCTTGTCAAAGGCTTTCTGAAAGTCCAGATACACTATATCAACCAACTCACCTATGTCTACCTGTTTATTCACACCTTCAAAAAAACATAACAGATTAGTAAGACAAGATCTTCCTTCTCTAAGCTGGCTGTCTCCCATTAGGCCATGACTATCTACATGTTCAGTAATTTTGTTCTTTTATGATGGTTTCTACCATTTTTCCCGGTATTGACGTCAGGCTCACCGGCCTGTAGTTTCCCTGATCAACCCTGGAACCCTTTTTAAAAATCGGCGTTACACTAGCCATCCTCCAATCTTCAGGTATTACAGTTCCTTCTTCAGGGGAGCTTCATACTGGAGGATCTCGAGGTCCTCCATGCAAGGGTTTTCCTCTGACTCGGTGGTGAAGACAAGGGCCTTTGCCATATCCCTCACGAAGTCGTGGAAGGCCATGTCCTCGGTTGTGGATCGGTGCCATGTCTGTGGGAGAGATGGGTCTGAGAGCACATCCCGGTGGCAGTGAGTGTCCAAGGACTCCCAGTACAACTGAGATGCAATGGAGTCATCGGGGTTCTTGGGGTTGGCCTCGGCCCCAATTGCTCCAATGCCCAGCATCCCTCTGCTCAGAACTGAGGGCACTAAGCGGGGAAGGCCACGGCCCTCGGATTGGGAGAGCTGGATCGGGACAAATGCCAAGATGTCTCTTGAGGCTGGTGGCACTCGAGGATTGGCTTGACTTCCGGGGAGTCCCTTGAGGTGAGGGCCCCGTGGTTGGGAGTGATGATCCAGAGGAACTGGGCATCAGCCTGCTGCTGGGCCAAGAAGGCAGACAAACTGTGTTCCAAGGCCCCCATCCTGGCCTCAAGACCATATAGCTCTGCAGCCTTCAGCACAGGCACAGAGCATGGCCTTGGCGATCCAAGGCCGATCCCTCATTATCAATGGCTCCCGTCAGGGCAACTTGGAAGCCTATCCCGGCTGTTGCCCTTGGCCTTGAATCAGGGGCTGTGAATCCTGGGCCCGTGGGATTTACCCACTTTTCCTGACTCGTCTCCTGATGTGATCTTCGAGAGCTTCCAGTTCTTCAAGCAGCCCTCGTCGATGGAACTAAAATGTTTTCTAGTGCCTAAGCTCTTTTCGTTGCACTATTGCATCATTTCTGCATCGAGATTCTGGAATTCAGCCCGATTCTAAAGTCTAACACATGGAATTGGGTGAACATGTCTGAGACTGCAACCCTAGAGGTTCTCGGTTTCAATTACCTACTTAAAATCCTTTAATTTAACTTCCAGGACCCCTCTTCAGCATTTTCCTCTTCCGTTTCCACATGAATTGGTGCTCAGAAGAGTATGAGGAGTGAAACAGCAGGGGGTATGCTGCAAGGCAGGAGTGAGATACACTGGTGAGCTGTGAGCAGAGCCAGTGCAAAGGTATTAGGAGCCCAAGGCAATCTTTCAGCTTTGTATCTTCCCTTCATTTGACTTTCAGATCTTTAGCCTCTCACAGCCAGATTTTCACAACTAAACTCAACAGTCATGACTAAAGCAACCCTGCTCTTCCCAGAATAACACAGGTACACTAAAAAAAATTTTTTTTAAACTGCCTCTAATGTTTCGATTGATTTTTATGTTTTTTGGTGCGCTGAATCCAAATCTGGTAACCAATTTGCTCCATCACGTACAGATTTCTTGCTACATTGGGTTAGCAGTTTGAGGTGAACGTTTCAGATTGAGGGCGATCGAGATAAAAGTTTCTTGGATAAATTCTTTATACTAATTGTTTAGTAGTTATTCAAATAAGAATAAAGAAAATTGTAACAAGGCAGCAAATAAGAATAGAGCAATGTCAACAAAACACACTGTGATGGTAGCAAAATTGTCTGCACTTAAAACAGCCACATACATGTGCAAACATTGAGCATATAAGAGCGAGGTTAGACACAAAGCAAAGCAAAGAAATGTGCAAAAAATGTTGTACAGGTATGTATGTAAGAATAGAAAACACAAACCGCACCATTGCAATACATGAAGACAAACACCCGATGGTGTGAAAATAAAATTCTAATAAATGAGATCCGACACTGTGGTAATAACTAGCAAATTTTTATTTCAAAGTTTAGTAAAAACACAATATTTGTCAACACAGTTTAGATTTTAAAGTCATTCTTGGGTCAATCAATCTCCTGGTGGACCCGTTTCTTCTTCCCCCGAATGCTTCTCTTGGTGCGCTGCTTGGCGTATTTTTCATCTGGGCTTTCCCGCAGCAGCAACCAGCAGAAATCAGCCATCATAGTGGTGTTCCATCTTCCTTGGTACCTTCTCTCTGCGTCCTTGATGTCCTGGTGAAACCTTTCACCTTGTTCTTCACTGTACGCCCCCAAGTTTTCGGGAAAGTAGTTCACATGGGAGTGCAAGAAATGGACTTTCAGGCTCATGTTACAGCCTTGTTCTTTGAAGGCATTGAGCATCCTGGCAACAATATCCTTATAGTTCTCATCCCACCTGTTTCCCAAGAATTTGAGATCATCATCCTTGAAGGAATCCCAGGCTTCTTTTTCCTTCTCAGACATCGTTTCAGCGAATGCTCCATCTGAAATGAGTTTCCTTATATCAGGGCCAACAAACACTCCTTCCTTTAGCTTTGCTTCAGAAATTCGGGGGAACTTTGAGCAAAGGTACCGAAAGCACTCACCATCTTTTGGAAGGGACTTGATGAATTGCTTAATGAGACCCAACTTAATGTGGAGAGGTGGTAATAGAATTTTATCATGAGGTACCAAGCTCTCATGAAGAACATTTTTCTCACCGGGTCTCAAATACTCCCGAATTGGCCAGTCTTTTTTCCCCCCAGTGTAGGTCGCGGGCCCGGCTATCCCACAAGCAAAGGAAGCAGGGATATTTGGTGAAACCGGATTGCTGCCCTAATAGCATGGATAGAATTTTAAAGTCTCCACAAATCATCCACTTATGCTCATCATAACGAATCTTCTGAAGAATCAGGGCCAAATTCTCGTATTTTTCTTGGAGAATAACAGAGTGAGCAATAGGAACTGAAGCGAATGTGTTGCCATTATGAAGAACACCTTTTATGCTGTCTTTTGACGAATCAATGAACAGCCGCCATTCAGCAGGATCATACTTGAGTTTAAACTTTTCCATCACTCTGTATATATCGTTGCAAAATACCAAATCTTCCTCTTTGCTGAAATACTTCAAAAATTGTGTCTCGCGGTTGTGGTACCAATAAAAAGTTGTTCCTGGTGACAATAGATTTTTCTGTTTAAGCCGAGAACCTAGCAGTTGGGCAGCATCTTTTGGGAGTCCTAAATCCCGGACTAAATCATTCAATTCAGCTTGAGAGAAAAGTTCAGGTTTCGGATCTGGTTCAGTTTCAAACTCGGAAGTACTGGACTCATCGGGAAAAGCCATCTGATGAGTCTCATCATGATCAGAACCGTCCACACAAATATGATCCAAAGATTTTGGTGGTTCAGGCACAGGTACTTCATTGCTATGAGGCATAGGCCTAATTGCTGAGGGAAGGTTGGGGTAACTTATTACGTTCTTTATTTTTTAAGTTGTATCCCTTCACAATGCAAGAGCAAAAATAGCAGTCACTGCTGTGGTCTCTTTGTTCACGCCACATCATAGGTATTCCGAAACGAAATGCTTGTTTTTTACCTTTCATCCATAAGCGTAGATCTTCCTCACATGTCTTGCACACTTTGTGAGGAGCCCACGGTTTGTCTTGATCGCCTAACTTCAAACCGAAATAGGCGAAATATACTTTTTTAATAAATGCAGAAATGTTCCTCTGCCGCTTTTTCATGGTATATTCCCCACAAATAAAACAAAAACTGTCCGGAGAGTTGACGCAACCTCTGGCTCTGTGAGCCATCACAAATACACAGCACTGCAAACTACAACTGTAGTGAACCACTTCGGAATAAAGCTGGATTACGACTGAGCAAACAAAAGGTAATAATGAACTTGCAAGAAACTGAAATTTGACAGGAACGTTCATGTCGCAACCACCGTGTTTGAGCGAGCGAACGAGGCGAGGCGAACAGGAAAGAACATGCGCCAGCGCGAGTACTGGATTTAGCCCCCCGCCTCCCAATTGTCCTGTTAATGTATAAAATGAATACAAAACACTCTAAAATATCATGAGGGAGTGTTTCTAATTAGTTAACCATTACAACCTCTATTTTGGGCCAAGAAAATAAACTGCAGTCGGCTAAAAAGAAATTATGTGAACATTCCTTATATGGGTAAGAGATCTAATTTTGCAAGAAAACGTGACGTGATGGAACATTTTGGCTATTTTTCCTGGATTCAGCACCCCAAAATCTATAGGAATCAATTGCAAAACTGGAGGCAGTTTTTTGGTAGTGTACCTGTGTAATCCTGGAATGCTCACGGGATATCATGCATTTAAATATTAAACTTTGCCAATACTTATGCACATATATATGTACACTGAAGGGTACCTTCATAACTTTGGAGCAGGTATAAATACGTGCATTGGGGGGCAGATCTGGGAGCCTATTTTATAAAGGCATATAGGTGTCTATTCAGGGCTGGCTCAAAGATTTCTGCTGCCCTACACCACTCTCCCCCCTTCCCCGTGCTGAGCTGTGCTGCCGCAGATTCTGGCAATGGGGTCGGGAGAGGGGGGTTGGCTCGGCTTTAGCGGCAGGCTATCTGCTTCAGAACACATGGCCTGCTGCTTCTGACCCCTCCGACACAACTTCGAGGGGTGGGGGGTTATCAGAAGCTGCAGGCCATGTGTGCTGGGCCGCCCACTGAGGTCTGCCTGCCCTAAGTGACTGCCTAGGTTTGCCTAGTGGACGGGCCGGCATTGCATCTATATTGTTTTTATAAAACAGGAACCTTCTTGGCCTGTCCCATCATAAAACTGTCCCCAATGAGAGCAATTTCCAAAATGTGTTTACCCACATAAACGAGCCGTCTGAAAACTGCTCCCTTTCCCTCTCTCTCTGAGTCAGAGTACATGCTGATGTTTATTTGAATTTGTGCAGCTGTGGAGACACATTGCTTTGCTTTGATTGCTGCTGCAATTTTCCATCAACCCTAAGGCAGCCTCCTAATCTCTCTGATGGTTAAGTCAGCCCTGCTGGGGTGTGAGTCTCAGTACTGGAATAGGAAGTGATGCTGTGGGGCAACAATGAGGTGTTTTAGCAGAGCTATGTGAGAACTGGAAACTTTACCAGATGCTTGGCCTGTAAACGCTGGGCTAAAACATTAGGTTTGTAAAGGGACTGGCTTTGTGTATAATTTAATCAGTTATGACAGCCTGCTCCTTGTCTGAACAGATCTGGTCATTAATTTGATCTGGCTGTTGGTGCTATAAACTGTGGCAGCAACGGGAGACTCACCAGTCCCAGGGCTGCATTGATTCATTTGTTTGAGCTCCTCATTGATTTTGGTTCTGAGAACAGAGGATCGAGTTGCAAGCAATAACAACCCATCAGCTTTGCATCAAGATGTTTGCACTGAGGAATTCCTTATTTAAAAACAGGACTACCAACTCTTGCTGAGGATGAACACTGAAGTTGACCTCCTTGAAGTGCCGGTGCAACCATTAGGCAAATTAGGTGGGCACAGAGTGCCAAACTGTATAGTCCAAATCTCCGCTCCTTTCCATTATTGCTGCCAGTCTGCTACTGCATCTCCCTGGACTGGCAATAGCAGGAAAACAAGAAGCAAGGCAAAGGACCTGCAAACCCCAGTATGCTGTGCTCTTAAATTCCAGCCAGTTCTGCCCCCGTGCAAAGTGTGTCATGTAGGGAGTTCAGAGGTCCTGTGCCATGCTTCTTCTTGTTTTCTTGCCCCAGTCTTAGGGAAATGCGACAGTGATGGTGGTAAGAATATGAGTGGGTCCACAAGCTGGACAATGGGGGTGGCAAAAATGAGGGTTCACCTAAGGGGACTACTAACCTTGCTTCGGCCCTGCCTCCTTGGTTTCCTGGATGGTGGCAGATCCCTCAGTCCAATATCTCCTCCCACCCCCCATATAACTGTATCCTGGGAGACTCTGCATCGCTCACTCTTCTTACCAGTCAGAGAGAAATCTGGAAGCTGTAATACCTAAGAGGGCAGCTCTGTCGGCTGATGATATCATTGTGTGGCTGACTCATCCTGAATATCTACAGATTAAAACTGCTAAAATGGGTCAGATCAATGGTCGATCAAGCCCAGTATCCCTAACAACTGGCATTCTGGGTCATTTGGAAGTATCCACAGATCGTGATGTGGAAATCTATTCCTTGCCGTTCACTCCCAGAAGAGATGGTAATCTGTAAATCTGCCTGACCAATAATTATTAGTGAGCCTTTTCTCTAAACTCCTGCCCAAACCTTTTTCAAATCCAACTGTAGTAGCCTTAACTATATTCGCAGGCTGCAAATTCCACGTGGCATGTAGCATGACACCAACCTTGCCGGTGCATGCGGAGGGCATCCAGAAGCCTGGATCCACGCAGCTGCGCCCGCAATAGTGGTAAATCCAGTTGCATAAGCTCAGCATCATGGCTCTCACTTCGCAGATCCAGCTCACTACTGCTGACCCGCGGTGCAGGTACGACCCGCTGCTCACCCATCCACCCCTCAGCTTTTGGGAGGAAGCAGTGAACAAAGTGGATTTTGGATTTCTTGATGGTGTCAATCAGTGCATCCTGAAGAGGAGAAGAAGAGTGATAATATAGCTTATTGAAGACAATGGTAGAAGAGCTGTGATCTTAACCCATGCCACCCATCCCTCCGTGCACATACCTGCAGACAATGATAGATTGCAGGTGTGTGCGCCTCACACAGAAGGAAGCTCTCTTTGGCACGATGTAAATATTGTGGCAAGCCTTAGCAATAAATTTGATACGGAGATGTTACTCCACATACTCTGGGGCTTAGGAACGAGGTTCATGACTGTTATGGTATGTGCAAAGGTAACGCATTTGGAGAAACTGCCCCCAGTGAAATTGGCTACAACACAGTTTCCATATAGAGTATGCCTAGTCTTGTGCCCTTGTGTCAGTGCTATAGGAGCCCTCATGCAGTGCACTCACCACTTGCAGTTTGATCTGAATGCAGAGAGATTTCTTCTTTACAGCTGCGACACCAGTGGTGAAGGTCTTCCTCATGCTGGTAGCTCTGCGCAGCGCAAGCTGGGAGCCTCCTTCAAGACCAGCGATGGACCCCGACAGTACAGCGGCTGAGCCCGCACGACCCAGAAACAGATTACTGATGATTTTCCTGAGGGACAGACAGACGTTCTCAGCCTGCATACAGACTAGCCCACCCAAATGAGGCAGCGGTCACTGAGGAAAGCGAAGGATGGCAGCAAACACCGAGGGAGGGAGCAAATGGCAACCTGCTGTCCTGACAACTCCTGCTAGCAAATAAAATGCATCTAAACTTTCAGCCTCCGATAGTTCCTTGCTAAAACCAGCCAGGGATAGGGAAGGTCTGGAAAAACCCCATGCTCTGTTGAGCATTACTACTACACAAAAATGATCACTAGTTAGTAAAAGGTAATACCTACAAAGTAACAAGGTGTCTGGGAACCATGAGAAGGGCACTGTGCACACAACATAACAGGAAGGCACTGAAGGTCTCTCAGCATGCTCACCGGGTAAAAATGCAGGTGATATGCAATATCCAGGAAGAAGGGAGAAGGAAACTCTGCAAACAGTACAGTCCAGCCTAGGAGTGAAGAAGACCACGGCCACACCAGCTATATTGTCACACAACCAACCAGTTTATTAAGGGACCCGACTTGGCCAAGTTTCGGCACTAAGGCCTGCATCAGGGGTCTAAAACCATAAAAACATATTTCCATATAAAAATACAATACATCCCAAAAGGGATATTAAATCGGTTGTGAAAAAGGAAAAGAAGCAGAGTTGTGCACCAGTATAGGACAAATAAATGCAAAGTGTGGACAAACAATAAACATAAAAAGTAAGAGGAAATTATAGGAATCATTGACAAGGGATAATAAAAGAACTAAATTAATAATCCAATACTGGAATTATCCACTTGCAATACACAACGCTAATGATTATATCTAACCCTTGATTGTCAATCACTAGCATTGTGTATTGCAAGTGGATAATTCCAGTACTGGATTGGTAATTTATTTTTTTTTTATTATCCCCTGTCAATGATTCATATGATTTCCTCTTACTTTTTATATTTACTGTTTGTCCACACTTTACATTTATTTGTACTATACTGATGCACAACTCTGCTTCTTTTCCTTTTTCACAACTGATTTAATATCCCTTTTAGGATGTATTGTATTTTTATATGTATATATGTTTTTATGTTTTTAGACCCCTGATGCAGGCCTTAGTGCCAAAACTTGGCCAAGTCTCCATTAATACTGTTGAGGAAATATTTTAAAGAAATTTTGCGGTTGGAAAATGCTGATGGGATACAAATTACAAGTGTGTATTATATATCTGGGAGGTTGCAGCCTTTAGAGACTGCTGAGCCCCCCTCCCCCCCCAAGACTCCCCTCGATTTCTCCCAGTTTTTGGAGCAATCATGGAAGTAATTTCTACTAGAGCGACTTTACCTTTTTCATTTGTTGACGATTCTGATAAATCCCTGGTTATGAAAATGTATTTCAAAAATAAACTGAGACCCTTTTGTGGACAAAGGGTTTTAGTTTTTCCGGATGTTGCCAGGGCTACTCAATTAAGATGTAAAGAGTTCCTCCTGCTTAAACCTCAGGTGTTGGTGTTGAGAGTTACATTCTTTTTCCAATTTCTTTGCAAATGTTTGGTTAAATTGCAGGGTATCCGATATGTTTATGTGGATCCCTTGCAACTTGTGGAATTTATAAGAGCTAGGGAAGGGTTGGTTCCCAGTAATGCATGATGGGTGGTTGAGTTATGTCATATTGTATTCTTAGGATTGCTTCTTTGTGGGTTTAGGAATGTGCATGTTACAATTTAGTTTCGGGTTTTTGGGTATTTGTTTACCTTCTCTCCCCTTGATGTGGTCTGCATTGCAAGTATGTTGTGTTTATATTATGTTTCTTTATAGTAAGATGTTTTTACATCTGTTGCTGCTAGTTGTCTTTTTCTATTTCTGTTGTATGTATAATGGAAATTCTAAACTGATTGGTTGTGTGAAGATAACTGGTGTGGCTGTGGTCTTCTCTGCTCCTAGACTCAAGTATACACAATATCCACCAAGTACTGCCACCGGCCGGCAATGACACACTATGATTACCAGCGGAGGAATGATACCCCATGAGCAATATCACAGGCTAAGGACACTACACCCCGAGTACTGCTGCCATCGGGAATAGTACAAGCCCAAGTATTGCCCCCAGTTGAGAACAATACTCTCTCGGGTACTGCCAACAAATAGAAACAATACCCTATGAGTACTGCTGCAGGCTAGGACTAACATTCCCCGAGTATTGTGCCTCCTGCTGGAATGAAACGTCCCGATTTCTGGCGCGACTTACTTCTGCGAGTCCTGTAGGAGAACAGCAGCATTGTGCAAGGCAGGGCTCTGTTTGACGTAATTTAACCAACCCGTAGCATTGTATTCCACCCAATCTGTTCCATAGCTGTGGCCAAGAAGAAAATGTTGCGCTTTATTGCTCTTTAGAAGTGGCTTCTGACCTGCAAAGAGTAAAGAATGGCAATATTGACTCGAGTCTCCTGGCACAGATTAGGACAGTATATACTGCAGTCTTGTGGTATAGCCTGGGACAGAATTGACTGGGGTCCATAGCACTCTGTGCTGCACTATAAACTAGAGTCTCATAGCACATTGTAGAGTGCTATATACACTGAGATCCTAGAAAATTAATTTCCATAGGACAGAGTTGGCTATTTTCTCTTTTTACCTCTATCTTCTCCTTCTTGAGGCCCATAGTAGGTGAAAAGTCGCTCAAGTAGGGTGTCCTCATTGCCACCAGGCTGCAAGGCCTCTTCTTCCAGTAACCAGAGGAGGCCTCGGGCTTCATCTGTCCGTGTCAATGTGCGCACCTACGGGGAAAAACAGATAGTACCAGAACATACTCACAAGCCAGTTCCTTAATGGCATGTGATAGGCAAGCTGTCTGCCAGTCACCAGACGGAAAAAAATCAAAGCAAGAATAGGAAGTGTTAAAGAGCCCAATCCCTCCTTCATCAACTAACCCCTCCCTATCCCCCACAGATTTCCAGCCAGACCCACAATCTACCAGACATTTCTTCCTCTACATCTGAATACTGATGGCATCTCTCCTGAAAAGGCAGCTGTGAAAATCTCCCAAGCTTGCTTACTCAGAGTAATCCTCACACCATTTTAAGAGACACAAAGAAAAAAAAATCAATGCCTAATTTCACCAAGAGGAAAACAACATTAGCGCCTAGTAAAACGGTTTAGTCTAAATGCCCTTTCTCGTAAAAATTCTATCCGGGTAGGCGATAAGGTGGAATTATAACTGGGAGCAGTGAGACAGATGTTCCCTGAAAGTCACACGCAGCCACACTCACACGGGGGCGGGCTCTGTGTCTCAGACTGCACTGAATCTGAGGTCAGATCCTCCATCCAGTGGGACATAACATGGAGATGGTGCACCGAGGTTCGCAGGGGAGGAGAGGGGAAAGGAGGCCTCTCTCTGGCCCTCAGGAGTTTCAGAGTCATCTGAGCTGGCATATGAAGGGGGAAGGAGCTATCCGTCCGCGTATATCTGCAGATGTATGCGTGCACATGCAGATTCTTCGTTCTCACTCTCAGCTGTTCCCACCGGTAAAGAACCCTTTGCTTGTCTCACTATTCTTAAACTCTGGAGGATGCTCAGCTAATTAGATCAACGGATATCGCAAGGGTAATTCTATAGACCATGTTCCCACATAAAACAGTGGGTTCTTAAAAAGTTAGCCACACCTAAAACGTACGTCCAGTGCAAGCCAATGCGTGTTTGCACAGTAGGCGCGCAAAAGGGCAGAGTTAAGGTGGCGTTTTGACGGAGCTGTAATGTATTTTATCAGGTACACGCTAACATTGCACCTCCTCAAGGGCAGGCATAATGTCTGTCCTTTGGTCTACGCACGACTGCCGCAGGATTTGTGCTACTATGTAATAAAGACACGTGTCTCTTAACAGAAATGCCTTTTCCCTCTCCAAACCTAGATGTCCTGATATTAACTCACCCCCCCTGCATGTGTGCTTATTCTCTGTAAAGTGCACTCTTGCGCAGGGCACAGAATCAAGCCAAAGTCCTCCATCACTTTTAGGAAATATTTTGGATTGCGTTAATTTTTGTCTAATGCTTCAGCTTTTCTGAAGCTGTGGGAAGCTAACTGTCTAGATAAAGCGTAGTTACTCACCTGTAACAGGTGTTCTCCAGGGACAGCAGGAATCAGTCCTCACATATGGCTGACATCAGCGCTGATGGAGCCCGCATGATAACCTCTCCCAACTTTTGAAGAAAGCTTTTCGGAGATGTACACGTGGTCCCCTTCCCCCCCTAAGGGTGCCATCTTGCCTCAGTATGACGACATAGCTCAAGACGGCAAAAAAGAAAAGCAACTCCACGGGGAGGAGGGAGGATTCCGAGGCCTGATTCCTGCTGTCCCCGGAGAACACCTGTTACAGGTGAGTAACTATGCTTTCTCCGGGAACAAGCAGGAAGTCAGTTCTCACATATGGGACTCCCCAGCTACAGGCTACCGAAAAAACCTGCAAAAGTGCACAGGTGACCCGAAAAAGGTGAACGGTGAGAAGCAGCAACGGAGTCAAGAGATAGTAGACCCATAAGTGGCCCAGAGTGTCAAGCAAGGAAACAGTTTTCTGGTAAACTGAACACACTGAAGGACCAGAGGGTAGAAGTTGCCTTATACCCCAAACAAATGATGGAGTACTGCCTGGCCAAAGGCGCTGTCCCAGTGGGACTCCCTCTCCAGGCAGCAATGAGTTGCAAACATATAAAGTGAGGACTAGGTGGCAGCCCAGCAGATCTCCGCAGGTTCAGCACGGAGGCTGCCATGGCCCGGATGCTGTGCAATATGACATGACATGACACTCCAGAAAGAGACCAACTTGCTCATAGGTGAAGGCGATGCAGTCCGCCACTCAAATGGATAGGGTATACTTAAAGACTGCTATCCCCAGCCAATTTGGGTCATAGGAGATGAAGAGCTGTAAGGAGCAACAGTGGGCCTGGGAGCACTCCAGATAGTAGGACAGGGCACGCTTACTGTCCAGAGCATGGAGAGCAGAGTCTGCCCTGTTAGCATGAGGCTGCAGGAAGAAGGTGGGGAGCACCACCTCCTGGTTGAGGTGGAATGGAGACACCGCCTTAGGTAGAAACTTGGGGTGCATGCAGAGTACGACCCTGTTCTTGTGGAACCTCATATAAGGTGGATGAGCCATCAAAGCCTGGAGCTCGCTAACTCTGCAAGCAGAGGTGAGTGCCACGAGGAAGACCACCTTCAAGAAGAGGTATTTGAGATGGCAAGAGCTGAGAGGCTCAAAAGGTGGTGTGGTAAGTTTTAAGAGAATCATGTTGAGATACCACTCCGCTGTCAGGAGGTGGACGGGTGATCTTGAGAGTAGTAGGCTCCTCAGGAAGCAAGTCACGAAGGGCTGAGCGGAGCGGGGCTTGCCCTCAACAAGATGGTAGTGTGTGGACAGTGTGCTAAGGTGTACTCTAACAGAGTTGGACTGCAGTCCTGCCTGGGACAGGTGAAGCAGGTTCTGTCCAGCTGGTGCTGCAGTACTAAAGAAGAAGGGATTGATCTGCTCCTCCATGCACCACACAGAGAATCTCCGCCACTTGAAGGTGTAGACCCGGCGGGTGGAAGTTTTGCAGGAGGCTAAAAGGACCTCCACCACCTCACTTGAGAGATTGAAGTGGCCAAGGCTACCCTTTCAGCAGCCAGGCCGTCAGAGTCAGGGATTTCATACTGGGGTGCAGGAGATCACCTACTGCAAGAGCAGGCCTGGGGCACACCCCAGAGGAACCAGGGGTACTTGGGACAGGCAGAGGAGCAGGGGGAAACATGTCTGCAGGCCCACCAAGGAGCCAACAGTATCAAGGTGGCTCTGCCAAGCCGGACCTTAAACAGGGACTTGATCAGCAGCATGGGCGAGAAGAGGCGGCCCCCATCCACGGAATCAGGAACGCATCTGCTGCCACCCATGAGGGATGTGGCTGCTTGGAGCAGCAGCGGGGCAGCTGAACTTTGACTGGACTGGCAAAGAGGTCCATCTGCAGGAGTCCCCAGAGATGGAACAGCCAGCTGGCCACTTTGGGGTCCAGCTGCCACTCGTACGGTTGGAGGACACAGTTGAGCTGATCCGCCAGAGTGTTTTCCTGGCCCACTGCCTGCAGGAGCACCTCACTGTTGCTGGGATGCTCCTGTGGGCAGAGCATTCCAACAGAGGCTCACCATAGCAGAGGTTACCACTTCCTGGATCAGGAGGGATGATCCCATTTCTCCCTGTTTGTTGATACAGAACATTGCCACCTGATTGTCAGTCTGGATTAGTACCGCTTGGTGCTGAAGGTGGTGGTGAATGGCCCAGAGGGCTAGCGCTATGGCTCGAAGGTCCAGGAGGTTGATCTGCTGGAGGATCTCCACCTGCAACCAACTATCCTGAGTGAAGTTGTCACAATGGGCTCCCCAGCCAAGTTTGGAGGTATCCGTGGTAAGGATCCTCTGGGGAGTGGGGACCTGGAAAGGTATCCCAGCCTGTAGGTGCTGGAGCTCTTGCCACCAGCTGAGGGAGCTGGCCAGAGGATAGGTCACAACCACTCTGTCCCACAAGCACCCTGTTGTTTGAGACCACTGGGAGTAGATGGCCCACTGAGCCAGCCACATATGCAGGCGGGCATCTGGAATGACATGCATCATGGATGCCATGTGACCCAGCAGGTGAAGCAGGAGGCGGGCAGATGCCGAGGGGTGACCTTGTATGTTCCCTGAAAGCACCTTGATACACTGGGCCCTGCACAGAAGGAGGAAGGCATGGGCTTGGACAGTGTCCAGCAGTGCCTCTATGAACTCAAGCATTGTGATGGATGGAGATAGGACCTTGGGTAATTTATGACAAACCCCAAGTGCTCCAGAATGATGGTACGGGTTGTTGCCTGATGAGCTTCAGTGGTGGGGCTTCCTTTTATGAGCCAATCATCCAGATAGGGGAAGACAACCACTCCATGGAGATGCAGGAAGGCAGTGACCACTGCCAGGCACTTGGTGAATATCCACAGGGCAGAGGCCAGACCGAAGGGTAGAACCCTGTACTGGTAGTGGCAGCCTCCTACCATAAAGCAGAGGTACTGCCTGTGAAGGGGATGGATGAGGATGTGCGTATATGCATCCTTTAGATCCAAGGAGCACAGCCCGTTTTCTTGCCGGAGGTATGACAGCAATGTTCTAAGGGAGAGCATCTTGAACTTCTCCCTCAGCAGTAACTGGTTGAGGTCCCGTAGGTCTAGAAATGGCCGAAACTCTCTGATCTTTTTGGGTACCAGAAGGTAGCAGGAGTAGAACCCCTTGCTGCTGAGGTGGAAGGGGATGGGTTCCACCGCCCTGTCTGCCAGAAGACTTGCAAGTTCCCGCTGAAGCAGGCACTGGTGAAGGGGAGTCATAGGGGGCTCTCCCGGAAAGAACAGCAGGGACGTCTGTTTGAGGTGGAGGAGGTAACCCTCTTTCACCACCTGTAGAGCCCATGCATCGGTGGTGATGGTGGATCACTTGTTGGCATAAAATACCAGACGATCCCCTGTATGCTGTGGGGTAGGACCTCCTAGAGCAGTGGTTCTCAACCTTTTTTGTACCGTGACCCCTTTTACCATTGGTCAACTTGTGGTGACCCCCAATGATAAAATCAAAATGCGTCTCTCTTCCTTTATCGTTAATGCATTGTCGCTGTAATCATTTGTTCAATTATTAATATATTATAGGCCTTTGCAATATGTTTTTATTTATAAAATTTACTTATTTAAACCACAAGTAACAATATTTGATTTCAAAATGATGATGATTTTGTAGTCAAATCACTAACATGAAATAAAATTGTTTTTTTCTACCTTTGTTGTCTGACCAATTTATTCTCTGATCATGCTGGTCCCGATCTGAGGCTTCTGCTTTCCTGTCTTCTCTTAGCTCTCTTTCTGTGGTCTATGGTCCATCAACCATTTCTTATCTCTTCTTTCGTTTTCTTCACTTCTTTCCATCAGCCTATTTCCAGTCCCAGTAACCCTCCCCAGTATCAGCCCCTTTCCAGTCCTCACTCCCAGTACCTTCCAATGTCAACTTGCATTCCCATGACTGGTGTCCATTCCCTTCCAGTCCCCCTCCTTCCCCACTGACCAGTCCCTTCTAGTACAAATACCATGGCAGCCCCTCTCAGATCCACTCCCTTCCAGTTCCATTCTCCCATCCCCTCATATCAGCCCATTTGTAGCCTTAGCCCCCAGTTTTCTTCCAGGGCCAGCAGCTCTATCCTCCCTTCCACACAATCAGCCCATTCCCAGTCGAAGCCCCCAATCAGCTCGCTTCCAGTGCTTGTCCCCCCTCAACCCCATTACCAGTGCTAGTCTCACCTAATCAGCCCAATACCAATCCTACCCCCCATCATCTCATTACCAGTCCTAGCCTCCTCTAATCAGCTCATTTCCAGGGCTAGTCCCTCCTCAACCCCATTACTAGTGCTAGGCTCCCCTAAATCAGCCCATTACCAGTCCTACCCCCCCCCCCATCAGCCCATTTCCAGTCCTAACCTCCCGATCAGCTTATTTCCAGTGCTAGCCCCCCATCAGTCCATTACTAGTCCTACCCTCCTAACAGCACATTACCAGTCCCAACCCCCCTTGATCAGTCCATTCCCAGTCCTAGCCTTCACTAATCAACCCATTACCAGTCCTAGCCCCCCATCTGCCCATTATAATCCTAACCCGCACTGTCTCTCCCCTCTGTCCAGCATTTATCCCCCGTCTGTCCAGTATGTCCCCCTGTATCTTCCCTTTGTCCATGTCAGCCCCCTGCCCATGTCAGCCCCCCTTCCTCCCTCCATCATCTCTCCCCTCCCTCCATGTCAGGCCCCCTGTCCATGTCAACCCCCTTCCTCCCACCATCCAACAATCAGCTCTCCCCTCCCTCCATGTCAGCCCCCTCCCTCCATCCATCCCTCCATATCAGCCCCCTCCCTCCCTCATGTCAGCCCCATTGCAGGTTCCCTGCCCCCTCCTCCCCTCTCCCTGTCTGCCTCCTACTGCCCTGTTCTTCTGCAGCCGCGGCTCCCTGCCTCTTAGGGAACTACGGCTGTGCCCGCTGTGAGTAAAGCCGTTGCGGAGCCTTTCTGTCTCTCGATGGGTTCCGTGCGGCATGCTATTGTCCCGCCTCCAAAGAAAGTGGTAAAACAACTTCCTTTGGAGGTGGGACAATGCTGCACGGAGCCCATCGAGAGACAGAAAGGCTCCGCAACGGCTTCATTCACAGGCACAGCCGTGGTTCCCTAAGAGGCAGGGAGCCGCGGCTGCAGAAGATTGGAGTCTGTCAGTTTGCCGCTGCCAAGAAGTGGACTCGGCAGCGGCAGCAACTTCTGCGTTGTTGGGTTGCTTTTTTTGGTTTTTTTTAAACAGCAGAGTGAGGCAACCCCCGCTGAATCCTGTGGCGACCCCCGTGGGGGTCGCGACCCACAGGTTGAGAACCGCTGTCCTAGGGGATGAGAGACTATGCCCTAGGAGTCAAAACCCCCTCCAGGTAGCACCGGAAGCATGGTCTTGGGTTTGGGGCTCTTAGGCTTATGAGGGCCTTGATCTGGTCTCTTGGCCTGCTGGCCATGCTGGGGAGTGGAGAAGGCAGAAGCTAGTTTCCATAAGCCTCTCTCTTCTTTGTGCATAGGAGCTTTTTATCAGAGTCTTTCCTTTTTTGGAAAGCCTGGCCCTGGTCATGAACACGGACTCCAACTCTGCAGCCTTGTCCATCATAGGCATGCCAAAGAGGTTCTCTCCCCAGCAAGGGATATTGACCAACTCATCCTGCATCCACTGCTCCAAGTTGGAAGACTGTAGCCAGGCCTGACAGTGGGCCCTCATGCCCACCGTATAGCTGTCTACTCAAAGCCATCATAGGCTGTCCGAGTCATAAATTTGGAGCACTCTTTGACCATGCAGGCCAGGATGTAGAAACACTGAAGAGGTTCCTCAGAGAGCCCAGCCGAGAACCCAGCAAGTTCCCTTGCCATGTCCTGCAAGTACATGTCCATGTACAGCTGTTAAGCCTGGATCCGGCTGATGAGCATCAAGCCCTGGAAGCACTTCCTGCCCAGGGCATCCATGGTGTGCACCTCCCTGCCTGGGGGGCACAGAGAGTGCATTTTCTGGCTCTTCAGCCCACGCATGGCCGACTCCACCACCATGGAGTTACAAGGACCCAGAAGCAACAAATCACGCAGAACAGACACAACCAATCCAAGGCGTGATGAGATGGAAAGACAGAGTCTTTATTAGTGAGCATGTGACTGCCCGACACAGGCCGTGTTTCATCACCCTTTGTCAGGGGCTAGCCAGGCAAAGAAACTAAAAACATAAATATACAAACACTTAAAATCATTGTAAAAGAACAGACGGCAAGTCAATAAATAAATACAATAAACACAATGAAATAGTATCATAAAATAAATACATAAATAAATACTAATATCAAATAAAATTATATAAACCATATAAGACCAAAATCAACTAATATGCTCAGGACCTGATGCATATGTAAAAAATGTAAATGTATAAATACTTATAAATACATGCATAGAAATACTAACCTCTGTTGAAGATTGTTAAAAAACTTTTACATCATGTAGTTATGAAGCTGTCTAGGTAAACACGCACACTAAAAAACATAAATAAGGTTAAAAACAAATGCAGATTAAGATGACATCCAGCATAAATAAATAACTAAAGCAGAAGGTGTAAATAAAGAGAGAGGAGGAGGAGGCAGGATCTAACATAGTGGACACAAAAGTATCTCTCAAAACAATATGGCAATAGTTACTCTATTGCTGCAGGAGTGAGTCAGGATAGCTACCTATATATTACTGCAGAAGTGAGTCAATGAAAAAAATGACAAGGAATGAAACTTAAAATAAGCATTGGATCATGCAGAACAGATGACTGACACACATTGTATCAAAAAAATGCACCTTAATAATGTAATAAAAAATAGGATAAAACAAACCATCCTAAAAAAATAATGACACCATATTAAATCTGATAAGCAGCATGTATAAAAAATGGAAGAGATACCAAAGGGAGACAGCGCGTGAATCGAAGCAAACAGTGAACTTTCAATCGAAGAGACAACATAGCATGTGTAGAGATGGCCCCTCCGAGGTAAAGCAGTAACATAATATAAATTATGCCACTACTATATTATGCCCACCGTAGCTACTCTAGCTGTCTACTCAAAGCCATCATAGGCTGTCCGAGTCATAAATTTGGAGCACTCTTTGACCATGCAGGCCAGGATGTAGAAACACTGAAGAGGTTCCTCAGAGAGACCAGCCGAGAACCCAGCAAGTTCCCTTGCCATGTCTTGCAAGTACATGCCCATGTACAGCTGGTAAGCCTGGATCCGGCTGATGAGCATCAAGCCCTGGAAGCACTTCCTGCCCAGGGCATCCCTGGCGTGCACCTCCCTGCCTGGGGGGCACAGAGAGTGCATTTTCTGGCTCTTCAGCCCACGCATGGCCGACTCCACCACCATGGAGTTACAAGGACCCAGTACATCGAGTACAACCGCCTGCTCACAATGGGAGCAGAGGCCAGGATCTCCCACATATGGCAGAGCAGCCATTTCAGGATGGGGGAATGGGCACCATAAGGACCTCCTTAGGGGAAGCCTCATATCTGAGAATCTCGAGGTCCTCCGCCTTGGACTCTGTGATGAAGGTAAGAGATTTCACCATATCACAAACAAAGTCCAGAAAGGCCAGGTCCTCAGGTGGGGACCAGCAACGGGCTTCAAGAGGAGAAGTGTCCGAAGGCACATCCCTGTGGAGTCGAGTGTCTCGAGACTTGTCATCATCAGTCTCCCAGTCCAACCCAGAGTCAGAGGATATCTCGAGGGTCTTCCGGGCCTCAGGCTTGTGCCCCAGCCCAGATGGCCCAAGGACCCTGATGCCCCAAGTCAGGAGCACTGTGCGGGGAAGTCCTCAGCCCCAAGTCGGACCAGGACCAGTGCTAAGGTGTCTCTCCAGGCTGTGGCGCTCAAGGATTAGCTCAACCTCTGTGGACTTCCTTGCTGTGGAGAGGCCAATGGTCAGGAGTAATGACCCAAAGGAACCGGGTATCATAGCCCATTGGTGGGCCATGAAGGCAGATAAGCTGTGTTCTAAGGCTGTCATCTTGGCCTCGAGGCCAGAAGGCCCCGCAGTCACTGGCACGGGCACTGAGGACTTGGGCCTGGTGCAGTCTCTATCGAGGGGGTGTCTTTGACAAGTATGGCCTCCGAGGACAGAGATAGATCCCTGGATGCTAATGGCATTTTCTCCCTCCAGGGCAGCTTCAAGCGTGACTCCCAGCCATTGCCCTCAGCCTCGTGTTGAGGGCTCTGAAGCCAGGGCCCAGGACATCCCCACAGCTCCAGACTCATCACTCAACGAGGCCACTGACGATGTCCAGCTCTTCAAGGGGCATCCCTCCCCAAGGGAGCCACAGCTCGACACCCCGTGACCTCGAGCCTCTGAGAAGGGCCTCGAGTGTGCTGGTCCCACGGATGACTCCAGTCTGTCTTGTGAAAAATTGACTCATACTGCATCTTATGGCTTCAGAGGGCCTTGGGGGGTCCATCTGCTGGCAGAGACCACACGCCAATGCATCATGACGCAGCCCAAGGCACAGAAGGCAACCACCATGCAGATCCATGCGTGACATTTGTGCACAGCAGTCGCAGAGCTTGAAACCACTGACTGAGGCCATAGTGGAGAATACGGTCCCTGTGAGGTCAAACTCCTTTGGCCCAGCTAGGAAAGGGCGCCAAAACCCACACACCAAGAAAACCCTGAGGGGAAAAAAAGCAAACCTGAGGAAAAGTGCGATGCCGAAGGCAAGCGGACTCAGGAGCTGAGAAGGACTCCAGTACGCAATCAGAGAAAGGAATCAGTCCAAAAACCAAAGTAAAAGGCAAGAAATAAATCAACTTTATCCAGGGGGAACAGACATACATCCAATGGGTTCTGCGGAAAAAGGAGACTGAGCAAGATGGCACTCTTAAGCGGGAAGGGGACCATGAATGTGTGGTGCATCTCCCAAAGGCTCTCTTTGAAAGCTGAGGAGAAGTTACCACACGGGCACCATCGGCGCCGACGTCACCCATATCTGAGGACTGACTTCCTGCTTGTTCCCGGAGAAAAGATACCTCACTTCAAAGTTGTGCACCAAGTCGTGTTTAGTAGTATTTTTATCCATCTAATGCTCAAAACGTCAGTCTGACCTTTGGCATTTTTATTTTAAAATCTAAAGAGGGGATATTCTGCTGCAGTGGCTGGCTATTCTAACGCAACTAGCCACTGCAACTGAAACTTAAACCCAGACATTAAATGTCCTGGCCTTGAATATCTGGATTGCCTGGACTGGCAGGAAGCTATCCAGGCAGTGGTGATATTCAGCTGCTGCTCAATTAGCTTCCGCTGCGAAAGTTAGGTCAGCCCTTGCTGCGCCTTACTTCCACTCCTTTGCTAACCGGTTAGCATCGGGACGCAGAGCAGTGGCCCTGGGGATATCCAGCAGCACTAACCATATTAATGCCGCTGAATATCCTGGACAGAGGGATTAACATGAGTAGCAGGTCTGCTAACCATGTTAATCCCTTTGAATATCAGGCCTAAATCAATAGGTCAAATTGTTCCCAAGATTAGAGGAACAGTCGAGCTACTGCCCTCCCCCCTTCCCCCCCCCAATGTCAGCATCGGCCCAGTTGGCTGGCTAGGTGTCCCCTGGGGCTTTACAGTGTGTTCCGTTCATCATTACACCTATTCAGTTGTATTTCCTCTACACCTTGTGATTTCCTTCATTCTTTAAATCCAGAGGCTAAAAAGCAGAAGATGGGAAACTTTGCAGCTCACTTAACCAAATATCTGCTGTAGAAATAAACATCTAGTGCATAAGACAAGAGAGAGAATGCAAAATTGATTCATCGCCCAGAGAACGCTGTGGAAATTACTGCAGGAAATCATTCTGTATCATTGGCATTAGCCGTGAAATTGTGTGTGTGCACTCATATTGCTACCAAACTTAATATGCAAAGATGACAAAAAAACAGATGTGTTAACAACTCACACAGAGGTTACGGCCTGGAGAAAAGGCCCTTTTCTTTTACTCGCTCCCTAAAGCCTTTAAAATAATCCACATGTTCAATGTCTCTGTGCAACATACCCAAATCTAACTCCATAAAATTGTGCATCCCAACCCTAGGGCCCGATGAGGAAGTGCTGCATATTGCAGGCTATGTACAGGCCTGAAGCTGAACTCAACAGCTGGAGGAATCAGCCAAGTTGCCTATGACAGTGGGTGAGGAAGCAGGCGTACTAATGGTACAGCAATTACTGAGCCCCAGCAGTACTGTTATCCTTTGTCCTAATGCTCCATAAACTGCAGTAATGGATCAGTACAGGGCCCAAGGTCTTGATAAGCAGCAATGCCATGGGAATGAGGAGCAGTGGTGGAAGCTGCAGACAGAATCCTTCCAGTCTGGCTGAATGTGATGCTAATTCCTCACTGCATTCTCTAGGTTGGGGAGCAGTACCTCCAATTCTAACCTGTCAAATGATGGAGAGCCTCCACCAGTCTTCCGAGCATAGCCCTGTAGTAGCCACTCAGTGCCTCAGACCCATGGAAAAACAGTTTTCATCATGTATGGCCCCTGGATTCCCCTCTCTCTCTCTCTGGCAGTACCTATATCACTGGTTACTGTTCCCATCTGCCTCTTTTCCCTCCTTGGCAAGTCCTATACCTTTGGTTATTGCCCCTACTTGCCCTCCCTCTTTCTCCTCTGCAGTGCCTATATATCTGGGTATAAGCTCCTCTTTGACCTTCCGCTCTCTCCCCTCTGCAGTTCCCATATCTATGGTTCTTGTCCCCATTTTATCCACACTTTCCTCTCCTCTTCACACTGCAGTGATATGTTATACGATAACAGTCTGCCTCTCATCCTCTTATTAGTAAACCAGGGGAACCACACTCAAAGTGAGTGATACATTTGACAGCAGGTGGGGAATCCATAACTCACTTAGCCATAAATTTTCAGCTGTTACACAGCTAAAATCATTCACCAGGCTAAACAACCTGATTTTATCCACAGTATATGCGGCCAGCAATTATCCACTTAGTAGCGACATTCAGTCACTCAACGGTGAAGTCATCGACACGTTCACCACTTGCACACATGGCCAGCAATACACATAAATGGATCCAATCCCTAATCAAGCAAGCTATTAACAACAGACTCGGTCAACAAAATACAGCCAATCTTCTCCTTCCATCAATGCAATTCTGCAAGAAACCCCAACACACTTGCACCAGAGCATTTGAATTCTACACCCCCAACTAATGGAACCAACTCCCCCCACCTTACTCTGCATACAATCTCACATCATCTGTAAGAAGCACCTCAAAACATTCCTATTTGAAGAATACTATGGTACGTCCCCAGCATCCAACCCACAGCAAGACCATCCTGCACTTTCTCCCCCTCTCCAACCCCACCATAATCCTTTTTCTTTTCCCCTTCCTAGACATAAACCCACAATCTCGTAAATCCCACAGCACCTACATTCTTCCCCCTCTCACCCCTCACATATGATATAACACCTTATCCTCTGGGCTCCAATATTGACACAATCAACACTACTTCCATCCACCCTATCAATTCTGTCAACCTAATACCAGCTATCTCCTCATAGCTGCCTGTATATAGTTTGCCAGAATTGGCTTTTGCACATAGTTGCCTACACTGTTCTATAAAGTTATCTGTACCGTTATCGACGTGTTCTATGTAAACCGTTATGCCTTGTAGAATAACGGTATATCAAATTTAGTTAAATAAATAAATAAAATAGTGCCCCTGAAAATATGCATAAAACTAAGCACCAGGCTCGCCTTCTAAAACTGGGCCCAGGAGAACAAGAGCAGTAGATTTAACACAGAAGAGAGGATGTGCTATGATGTGCCCTTTATGCTTACCAGCGCTTGGTGTGAAGCTTGGTCTATAGCAGCTACAGAGCTAGAAGTACTGGCTTCTAAGTCATCTAGTGCAAGCTCTATATTTTCCTAGAGAGGACAGATGAGTGATTAGTACCTGTAAACTAAGATCACAGTTATGGTGCGTTAGAAAATGGAAGAAAATCTCTAGTGTACATGGGGTGCAGGGGTCTCCCCAAGAACACATTCATTCTAGCCACATCGAGACTAAGGGAAGCTATAAACCACAGTGCCATCCTGTGGCCAACTCACAGCATCGCATACAGGTTAATTTGCATGTGAGGGCTCTCGCACGTCTGCATTAAGCAAGAGACTAAAACTGCATTTTAAAAGAATAACACAGCAAGCTGAGTCTCAGATTTCTTGGTTAACTCATGGGCACGGTTATCTTTAGCTAAAGAATTACTGCTGCTTCTCTAGGCATTTTAAAACTGAAAAAAATAAAGATATATATATATATATATATATCTGATAAATGCTAAAATTGACTTGGTCTTTAACTTTGTGGCTACAGAGAACAGGAAATCCTCATGGAAACCCCTGCATTAAACAGCATGAAATTGCATCATTTTACTACTTCATCCTTTCACTACATAAAGCAGATTAACAGTCATCTACGGGAGAACTGGCTCCAGAGTAGATGGAGGAAAGAGGCATGCATGAGGGAAATGAAGAACGTGCGGGTAAGGCCGGCCCAACCACTAGGCAAACGCCTAGGTAGCAACCTCTGGAGGGCAGCAAAAGCAGACCATTCAAAAATAAATAATAGATTAGACAGCCAGAGGGGGTGTAAAGCTTGCGGTTCGCCTAGGGCTCCAACACTTTGGACCAACTCTAGGGCCGGCCCTAAGTGGGTGGAGGGGGAGGGGGAGGGGGACTGGGGAGAAAGGAAGGAAGGAAAGGAGCGAAGAGTTAGAAGAATGAACTGCAGCAAGCTAAAGGGGAGAGGGGTATCCCCATGTCTAAAGCCATGCTCTCCTTGCCAGGGCTGGTGAGAAGATACCTCCTTGTATCTCTCCAGCTCCTGGACAAAGGTTCTCTCATGGAAGAGCGCCTGAAGACGCTCCTGGGCATAGTTGTGACACAGCTCCTCGAAGGTGGCTCCTCTGTCTTGGTTAGCAAGCTTAGGGTTCTGGAATCCCGGGGTATCCACAATCATCACGGAGCACAGAGAGTGCTGACTGGACTTCAGTGCTCTGCAAGATCAAGGAACCAGAAGAATTACAAGGGAACTGGATTTCATGAAACAAGAAGCTTAAATTTTTCAGAAACATGACCATGTACACGTTTTGGAAGTACATGGGTCACACGTGTTCTTTCTTGCAACTTCCAAACAACCAATGCTGTCCCACCATTGGTGCAGGAAAGCAGCAGATGTCATTTTATGTCACCTATTTACATTCTCTACTTATCATGTGATATGAACACCACCACACTATTTACCCAGCGCACTTCGGAAATCATGCCATCTACTTTAAAGTGTGTAATATGGAGGTTGAGATGTTGCATAATAGGAAAGCACAGTTACTTACCTGTAACAGGTGATCTCTGGGAACAGCAGGAATAAGTCTTCACATATGGGTACGTCGGTACCGACGGAGTCTGCACGGGAACGCTTCCCAGCGTCCAATCAAGAGCTTTTGGAAGCATCCCAGCACGCCTGCGTGCTGCCTTCCCGCCTTTCCCAACTGCCTCTCCTCAGTTAAGTTTTAAAGTTGAGACAAAGAGAGAGAGAGAGGAAAGGAAAGATAGATAGAGATACAACTCCTGGGGAGGTGGGAGGGTTGTGAAGACTGTGATGGAGAAGGTCCCTCTGACCCCTTAGAGAGAGATAAAACACAGGATCCAGCTTTAGGCTGGGAAAGAAAACAAGTGCACATGGCTCCTGGTTTCCCAGGCAACCATAAACAGAGCAGGTCAGAAGAAGGGAAAACACGCCCCTGCTGCAGTTCAGTGCAGCAGTCACGAGTTAAGCCAGAACACCTGTTGGTGGGAGGAGCCAGGGTAAACCCGGGAAACCAGAGATTTAAGGGAAGCTCATTAGGAGGAGAGAGGACACAGCTGGAGAGAACACAGCTGGGGAGGAACACAGCTGGGGAGGAACACAGCTGGGGAGGAACACAGCTGGGGAGGAACACAGCTGGGGAGGAACACCGCGGGTAGTTCAGAGGAGAGCTCAGCCAAGAGCAGCATGGCTGAGAACACAGTTCTTAGAACCGTCACGAGAAACAGAGGATTGCCTTAGGAATGAAGACTCAGAGGAATCTATGATAATTGAGGATTCTCTGACCTTTGATTCAAAAGAGGAAGTCAGCAGAGGAAACAAGTATAGAGTTGGTGCAAAGGAGCCAGGTACAAGTGACCCGGGTTTGGTGCTGGGAGTAAAAGGCAACCAAAAGGGAAACGTACTGGGAAGGCATACTTGTATGCACAGAGAAACTCCAAGGCTCACGTTTGCAGCTGATCCTAGAGGACAAAAGGAAACTCTCAAAAGGAAGCCAAGAGGTAGGATAAGTGACCGGTATAAACGGGAAGCTGTTTTTAAGTGCTCTGATATTAGCCCAGAAGGGTTGGGGCTCCACATGCTGGGAATACTGTGGCAATTCACAACCGTGTATATCAAAAGGCTGTGAGGAAAAATGCAATGCTGAAAAGATAGACGTGTGTTTGGAAACACCCTGTAGCAACTTGCAAACATTTCCAGGTGGGGTTCAGATTGAACCAATGGACACTGAACCACCTTTAGAATGTCAGCCTAGTGAACCAATGGATTGTACGATATCTGTATCTGAGAAGATAAGTCCTGTGAAATAGAATTAAGCTGTGCAGAGAAAGAGAGAGTGCTGCAGGTAGCAGCTGACAAGAAAAGTACAAAAGGGTTTTGAAATAGAAAAGTGTTTTTCATTTGGATTACAGAGATGCAGAGATAAGAAGCTTGAATTTCTTTTTATATAATTTAGTGCCAGAAGTGTATGGCCAATGTTCCTTTTGTTCTGCATGTGAAACCACTTGGGAAGGGGAATTAAAAATCCTGTTTTGCCTGAAACCCTCGAGTCCACAACTCTCTTTATTTGGGATAGTGAAAAACTTCAACTCCCAGAAGGCAGTGCTTTCCCCAAGCACCAATAATTTCCTGAATAGAGACTCAGGCCGTCCATCTCCACAAGCTCAAGCTGTGGAGGTAACAGTGACGCGACAGGTTGGCGTAGTTTTGAGGATTTTGCATGGAGCACAAAGGACATTTGTAAAAAGAAAAGACACCAACTACCAGGGAAAAGAAACTGCTGGCAGAGGGCTCCGGAATCGCCTGACAGCCGGTCAGGAGGAGTAAAAGGCTACTTTCTCAGTGCTGGACTCTGCACTGTGCCGAGGTAAAGGTAGCTGGGCATAGGTGTGGGAGGATAATTAGGGAGAAAGGGGAGCCATTAATCTGCTGCAGCAGGGAGTCATTTTGAGAAAAAAAAAAAAGAGAGGAAAAGTTTTGTTGTGGTGTAAGGACTGCACTTGGTGGGGTTTTTTTGTGTTTGTTTTCTTGCAGGAACAGCCGAGTCCATAATGGAGCCACGGGAGCTGTTAAGGTGGATGTCCAGCCAGTGGGACAAACAGCTGGAGCTGTCGCGCCACACCCAAGAACAGACTGCAGCGGCCATCTGTTCTCAACAGAAACCTCTTATGGACTTAATGGAGGCTCTTCTCAAGAAGCAAAAGGAACCAGAACCACCTGCACCGTCTTTTAATCAGGCGGTAGGACTGCCTAATGGTAGCGCTATGGCGCTGGGACAGTTTAATCAAACTGATAACTTAGATGATTACATAGAAGCGTTTGAGCGTATTGCCGAGGCTACTAAATTGCCTGAGGAGCAATGGGCGGTACGATTCGCTATGTCGCTCTCAGGGGAAGCCTTAGCGGCTTATAAGTTTATGCCTGCAATGCTTGCTTCTAATTATAAGGCAGTCAAGGAAGCTGTCAAGGATAGGCTTGGCTTAAACCCTTTATTCTATAAGCGCATGTTCTGGGAGGCTAAGTTAAAGCCCAATGAAACCCCAAAAATGCTGTTCCATAGAATAAAAGGTTTAGCATGGAAGTGGCTTGAACCCAGCCAAAAGTCTCTAGAAACTGTATTGGATGCATTTGTACTAGAGCAGTATATGAATGCAGTACCTGCTGATGTGAAAACCTTTCTGATACTCCAAAGCTGTAAAACTACAGAGGAAGCGGCTAATCTTACAGAGGTATTTTGAAGCTGAGCTGGTCAAGGCTTCAAACCCGGTGGCTCTGAAGGAGATAAAAGCTTCCTACTTTAGGAGATCAGAAAAGTTTGCAAAGGATAAGTTACCTAATGACAGTAATATTACACCTGTGATAGAGGGTAAATGTTTCAACTGTGGGGAGTTGGGGCATTACCGCAGGGATTGTGCACTACGTACAGCACTAGTGTCTGGAGGTGTAAAGCAAACACATGAGGGATTTGTACTTAGGGTACAAGTAGAAGGTGTTGAGGCCCAGGCACTGCTTGACTCTGGTGCTGACCAGAGCATGGTGTCCCAAAAGCTCTGGCAGGCTATCGAAGCCCACCTGCCGTCAGCATCGAGTCAAGCAGTGGCCCGTGTCAAGATACGATGTGTGCATGGGGCAGCCTCCTACTACCCAGTGTATAAACTGTCAGTGAAAGGGCTGGGCACTGAGAAGGAGAAATTGGTGGCAGTGGTACCACGTCTTCCGCAGGACATCGTTCTAGGAAGAGATTGGCCAGATTTCAGCAAAGGGATAGAGAAGGGCCTTGGGGAGAAAAAGGGCTTGGTATCCACACGCTCGCAGGCCAGAACCCCTACTGCCAAGTGACCCAGCAGAAGAGTTAGAAAATGCATCCCAGGAAGGGGAGGGTTCATCTGGGAGAGAGGTGGAAAGGGAAGAAGAAGTAGACCCCTTACCTACGCATGATGATCTGATACAAACCTCGTCAAAAGGAATTAGGAAAGGGAAGGCTGAGAAAAAGCAAGAAAGGCGGCACAGGGCCCAAGGGAGGGCTGGATTAGAGGCCGGAGAGGGACTACCCTGGGTGCCATCTAAACTGGTTAAAAAGTTGCCTTCCTTTCCCCAGGAACAAAGAGATGACCCCGCTTTAAAACGTGCCTTTGAGTTTGCACAAGAGGACAGGAACATCCTTCCTCGGTTCCTTTTGGAAAAAGGCATACTTTATAGGGAGAGTAACAACCCCCACACAGGAGCTGTGAGAAAGCAGCTGGTGGTGCCAACCACACTTAAGGCCATAGTCATGCGGTTGGCCCATGACCATCCTGTGGGTGGCCACAAGGGGATCCATGGGACATTGGACCAAATCCTGGCTCGTTTTTACTGGCCAGGGGTCTTTAAAGAGACCACTCGCTACTGCGAGTCCTGTCCCCGGTGTCAACGGGTTACTGCCTCTAAACCAAAGGCTGTACCCTTAATATCTACACCCACAATATCTACACCGATTCGCCGGTTAGCAATGGATATCATAGGACCCCTAGTAAAGACTCCCCGGGGCTTTCAATATGTTTTGGTGATTATAGACCAGGCAACCTGTTTTCCCTGGGCTATACCCCTCAGAAGTACCTCAGCAAGAACGATAGCATTGGAATTGGTTAAAATATTCTGTGAGGTCGGGTTCCCACAAGAGGTGCTTACCGACCAAGGGAGTAACTTTATGTCCAAGTATCTAGCGACAGTATGGGATGCCTTTGGCATACATCATGTGCGCACAGCGGCCTATCATCCCCAGTCCAATGGGCTGGATGAAAGGATGAACCAGACTATTAAACAAATGCTAAGGAGAGGCCTAAACGGTAAGATGACCGAGTGGGATACGTTATTGCCATTTGTTTTATATGCGTGCCGTGAACGCATACAGACATCCTTAGGGACATCACCCTACGAGTTGTTATTTGGCAGGGCCCCTAGAGGGATCTTGGATATATTGCAAGAGCAATGGGTGGAACCGGACAGAGAAGAAATGGGCGTACCCCAGTTTCTCAGGAACTTAAGAGACCGGTTAAAAAGGACGTCCCAAATTTCTGTAGAAAATCTGCAGGCTAGTCAGATTAAGCAAAAACAATATTATAATCGGGGAAAGAAACATCGCCAATTAGAAGTGGGTGACAAGGTGATAATATTAGTGGCTGGTATGGGACCCAAGTTTGAGTCTCAGTGGAAGGGACCATGCACAGTTGTAAAGAAGGTAGGGCCTGTCTCTTACACTGTGGAAAATGCTAAAGGGCGCCGCCAAACATACCATGTGAATGTTTTAAAACCATGGTTGGAAAGAGCGGCAACAGTGAGTTGGGCTACTCGAGAAAGACACGTGAACCTAGTATCCAGGATTACGTGCTGTCCGTTAAAATCCACAGCAGCCCGTAATATCTTAAGGGGGGGGATATGTGATGGAGAAGGTCCCTCTGACCCCTTAGAGAGAGATAAAACACAGGATCCAGCTTTAGGCTGGGAAAGAAAACAAGTGCACATGGCTCCTGGTTTCCCAGGCAACCATAAACAGAGCAGGTCAGAAGAAGGAAAAACACGCCCCTGCTGTAGTTCAGTGCAGCAGTCACGAGTTAAGCCAGAACACCTGTTGGTGGGAGGAGCCAGTGTAAACCCGGGAAACCAGAGATTTCGAGTGAGGTTATCAAATTTGCTGATGACACAAAACTATTTAAAGTTGTTAAAACCCAGGAGGATTGTGGAAAATTGCAAGAGGATCTTGATAAATTGGAAGACTGGGCATCAAAATGGCAGATGAAATTTAATGTGGAGAAGTGCAAGGTTATGCACCTAGGGAAGAACAACCCAAACTATGGTTACACGATGCAAGGTTCCACATTAGGAACCACCACCCAAGAAAAAGATTTAGGCGTCCTTGTGGATACCATGTTAAAACCCTCGGCCCAGTGTGCAGCGGCGGCCAAGAGAGCAAATAGAATGCTAGGTATGATAAGGAAAGGAATGGAAAATAAAACAAAAGATATTATAATGCCTCTATATCGTTCCATGGTGAGACCGCACCTTGAATATTGTGTGCAATTCTGGTCGCCATATCTTAAAAAGGATATAGCAATTTTAGAAAAGGTTCAGAAAAGAGCCACCAAAATGGTAAAGGGGATGGAAGGCTACTCCTATGAAGAAAGGCTAAAAAGGTTGGGGCTCTTTAACCTGGAAAAGAGACGGCTGAGGGGAGATATGATAGAAGTCTATAAATTAATGAACGGAGTGGAACGGGTAAACGTAGATCGATTGTTTACCTTATCAGAATATAGAAAGACTAGGGGACATGCAATGAAGCTACAGGGTAAACTATTTAAGACTAATAAAAGAAAATTTTTTCACTCAACGTGTAATCAAACTCTGGAATTTGTTACCGGAGGATGTAGTAAAGGCTGTTAGTGTAGCTGGGTTTTAAAAAAGGTTTGGACAAGTTCCTGGAGGAAAGGTCCATAAACCATTATTAAGAAGGGACCCAGGATATCAATGCTTGAACCAATACAAGCATTGTGGAACCTGTGTCCCTTGGGGAAACTGCTAGGTACGTATGACCTAGATTGGCCACTGTTGGAAACAGAATACTGGGCTTGATGGACCTTGGTCTGACCCAGTATGGCATATCTTATGTTCTTATGTTCTTATGTAAGCTCATTAGGAGAAGAGAGGACACAGCTGGGAGGGACACAGCTGGGAGAAGCACAGCCGGTAGCTCAGAGGAGAGCTCAGCCAAGAGCAGCATGGCTGAGAACACAGCTCAGAACCGTCATGAGAAACAGAGGATTGCCTTAGGAATGAAGACTCAGAGGAATCTATGATAATTGAGGATTCTCTGACCTTTGATTCAGAAGAGGAAGTCAGCAGAGGAAACAAGCATAGAGTTGGTGCAAAGGAGCCAGGTACAAGTAACTCGGGTTTGGTGCTGGGAGTAAAAGGCAACCAAAAGGGAAACGTACTGGGAAGGCAGACTTGTATGCACAGAGAAACTCCAAGGCTCACATTTGCAGCTGATCCTAGAGGACAAAAGGAAACTCTCATAAGGAAGCCAAGATGTAGGATAAGTGACTGGTATAAACAGGAAGCTGTTTTTAAGAGCTCTGATATTAGCCCAGAAGGGTGGGGCTCCACATGCTGGGAATACTGTGGCAATTCACAACTGTGTATATCAAAAGGCTGTGAGGAAAAATGCAATGCTGAAAAGATAGACGTGTGTTTGGAAACACCCTGTAGCAACTTGCAAACATTTCCAGGTGGGGTTCAGATTGAACCAATGGACACTGAACCACCTTTAGAATGTCAGCCTAGTGAACCAATGGATTGTACGATATCTGTATCTGAGAAGATAAGTCCTGTGAAATAGAATTAAGCTGTGCAGAGAAAGAGAGAGTGCTGCAGGTAGCAGCTGACAAGAAAAGCACAAAAGGGTTTTGAAATAGAAAAGTGTTTTTCATTTGGATTACAGAGATGCTGAGTTAAGAAGCTTGAATTTCTTTTTATATAATTTAGTGCCAGAAGTGTATGGCCAATGTTCCTTTTGTTCTGCATGTGAAACCACTTGGGAAGGGAAATTAAAAATCCTGTTTTGCCTGAAACCCTCGAGTCCACAACTCTCTTTATTTGGGATAGTGAAAAACTTCAACTCCCAGAAGGCAGTGCTTTCCCCAAGCACCAGTAACTTCCTGAATAGAGACTCAGGCCGTCCATCTCCACAAGCTCAAGCTGTGGAGGTAACAGTGACGCGACAAGACTTATTCCTGCTGTTCCCAGAGATCACCTGTTACAGGTAAGTAAATGTGCTATCTCCAGGAACAAGCAGGAATGAGTCTTCACATATGGGGACTCCCAAGCTGAGATGCCTGGAGTCCCAGCATGTCATAGGTTGGAACATGCTATCTACCAGAACACCAGGCATCCTGAGGATGGAGGGTAGGAGTTGAAGAAAGAAGGATGCTGTGGAACAGCTAAGCTAGCATAGGACTGCAGAGAAGGAATCCATGTGAAGATGATGATGGTCATCAATAATATTGCAAAGGATATTGCAATATGGACCTCCCCTTACAGGATTTCACAGAAGTATGGAGGTTCATGGATCTACTGGGAAACCTAGTAGAGGAACCTTGAAGAGGACCTCACTGTAAGTGGAGGTAATAATCCTGTAGGAAAAACAGTGGAGGTCAGAATCCTGAAAGGTAACAGGTAACCCCAGTAGGAAAACTGGGGTAGTCCAAAAACGTTGGGCCTTCAGCGGAAGGCTTTATGACAAAAAAAAAAAACAAAAAAAAAAACCTAGCTCTTTTGGAGGCAGAGTGAGTCACTCTTAGGAGCAAAAAGAGAAAGGCTGTCGGAGGAAGTGACGTCATCAACTAGAATGGCAGCTTAGGCTGAAAGCTCCGGAGGGCAGCTAGCGTGTTTTACAAAAATTTCCCCTGTCCGAGTTTGAGTACCCCTGAGAAAATACAGGAGGTGGTGGGGGAGTGCTTCCCGCTCCATATGGCGACGAGAAAGAAAACGGCGGACTTAAAGGAGTTCGCCTATGGCGGCGCGAAGTCCACAGCGGCAGAGAAGAAGATGGCGGGACAAAGCGCGGGAAATGGTGAGGCGCTTGATCGGAAGGGGCAGCGGAGTGAGACTACACTGCTGGCGGAGACGGTGGTGCAGAATGTGACAAGAGCGGAACTGCAGAGCTGGTTTGGTGAAATTAAAACCGAAATGCAGGCAGTGAGGACGGAGGTAGGAGATATGTGTGTAGCCCTGCGTGAGGAGATGGGTGAGCTGGGGCAGCGCGTCGAGGATCATGAGCGGCAGCTGGGCCAGTTGGACACCCGGCAGAGTGTGGTGGAGGGCACGCTTAAGGACACGGAGGCGTGGAGAGAATCGATCCTGTTGAAATTGGAAGACCTTGAAAATCGATCACGAAGGAATAATTTAAGATTACGGGGGGTGCCCGAAGAAAAAGAGTTCGTGGACAGTGAGAAGGTGGCTGGCGCAATCCTAAAGACTGTCCTGCTTGACTCTGGGACTGAGCTGGTACAGGGGGGGCTGCAACTGGTGCGGGCACATCGGGCTCTGGGCCCCAGTAGGCCCAATCAGCCAAGGGACATAGTGTTGTGCATGGCAGACTTTAAAACTAAAGAGCGGATCCTTACTCTGATGCGCAATCGTAGAGACTTTGTTTGGCAAGGCTATACCATTCAGATTTTCCCGGACCTGGCTGCTGGTACTTTGCAGAGGAGACGAGAAATGCAGCCGGTCACCGCCATCCTACGGAGGGAGAATGTTAGATACCGCTGGCTCTTTCCCTTCGGTATTCAGTTCACTGTGGGGCTCAAGAATTGGAGGGCCCACACAGTTCCGGAGGCATTGGCAGCCGTCCAAATGGCGGGTTTGAGGAGCGGACCGTCGCATGCATCGGGGGGCGATAGTGGACGAACAGAGCCGCCGGCACACCAGAAGACCGGAGCGAAGGGGCGAGAGAGTCCGATGGAGGACGTTGGAGAGCACATTGGAGACAATGCGGTGGAGGGGGTACCTGAGGGTTCGGGGACTTCCCTATGTTGTCCAAATGTTTTTGAATTGGGAGCGGTCCCTTTCTGGGCCGATTTATGCTCCTTACTGGTAACCGTGTTACTGAATTGCCTGTTATCTTTTGTATAATGTTGTTTTGTGGAATGATCTCTGTCGACCATTGAGAGGGGGGGATATTGTGGGGTGTGGGGTGGTGTGTTTTGCTGAAGCAGTTGGGGGGGGGAAGGGTGAATAGGGATGCAGGGGTGTTAGTGGGGGGGTTGATGGGCTTAGGTAGGGGAGGGGGGATGAGTGTGGGGGGGGGATGGGGAATATACACAGGTGGAGGGTGGGGGGAGCGTGGTGGGGTGCTGTCTCTGGTTGATGAGCACTACTCCGAGGGAGACCTCCAGCAGGTGGAGGGGGATATGGAAGGGATGGGGGGAGGGGGGGAGGGGGGCAGGGGAGAGGGGGTAGGGGGGAAGGGGGTGGGGTAGGGGGGAACGGGGAGCGGGAGGGGGGGTGGGAGTGGGGGGACAGAGACGGGGAGTGGTGAGGGGATGGAGGGGGGGTAGGGAGAATGGGGGAGGGAAAAGAGTGGGGGCAGCAGCAATTGACTGTAGCCACGATGAATGTGCGGGGGTTGGGAACTTGGAGGAAGAGGCGAATGGTGGAACGTGAGGGAGGTAGGTTAAGAGCAGATTTCATTTGCCTCCAAGAAACACATTTGAAAGTTGGCCAGGAAAGGTTATTGCAGACCAAGCGGTACCCCAGAGCAATGTTAGCCGGGCAGAGGGCGGAGGCTCGGAAGGGGGGGGTAGGTATTTTGGTGGGGGTGGATTGGGTGGACAAGGTAGTGGGGGAATATCGGGATAAGGGGGGGCGAGCGGTGGGGCTTAAAATTCAACTTGGGAGGGAGCAGGTTTGGATAGTGAGTTTATATGGCCCTAATGATAGGCAGGGGGAGTTTTTTGTTCGTATGCAGGGGGAGCTGGGGGGGTTATGTGATGCCCCCTTATTATTGGGGGTGACTTTAATTTGACGATGAACCCGAGGGTAGATAATGGGGGGGGCAGTGGGCTGGGGAGGAGGGTGGATCGGGTGAAATTGTTACACTTGAAGGAACGGTTAGGGGTGGAAGATGTCTGGCGGAGTCAACACCCTGGGTGTAAACAATATACTTTTTATTCAGTGCCACATGGTACCTATAGTAGGCTTGATATGGTGTGGGCGGGAGGAGGATGGTTGAACCGGGTGGATGAGGCGGACCAAGGCCCCATCACGTGGACGGATCATGCGCCTGTGTGGGTAAGGTTTAATCTGGGTTACGTGGATGAGGGGGTAAAATTCTGGAGGCTTAATGAGGCCTTGTTGGAAGAGCCAGGGGTGATTGAGCGGCTTGGGAAGGTGGTAAAGGAATATCAGGGGTTTAACTTAAATGGCGAGGTGAAGGTGGGGATGGTGTGGGATGGCCTTAAGGCAGTGGTGAGGGGGCACCTGGTTCAGGAAGCTGCCCGGGAGCGTCGCCGTAAGGGGGAACGGGAGTCACAACTGGTGCAGGCTATTAGGGATCTGGAAGGGAAGGTGCATGGAAGAGGGGGTGGGGGAGGGGGGGTTGTTGAGCAATTGAAAGAGTTGCGGAGTCAACTGGAGCAATTGAGGGCGAGTGATTTGACATATGAGCTACGGGTTTTAAAACAGGGGTGGTTTGAGGGGGGTAATAAGGTGGGGAGGAGACTAGCCCAGCGGCTCCGTAGCAAGGTAATGCGGACGAATATTGGGGGTATCCGGGGAGTAGGAGGGAGGCTGGTTCACGGGAATAATGAAATTCGGGCGACCTTCGCGGACTATTATCAATCATTGTATACTAGTGAGATGAGGGAGGGGAAAGCTCCCTGTGTTGAGTACCTGAAGGACTGTGCCCTTGCCTCACTGTCTGTAGCACAGAGGGCGTGGCTCGATCGGCCCATAACGGAGGTAGAAGTGGATCTGGCGATTGGGACATTGAAGAGGGGTAAGGCCCCGGGTTTAGATGGCTTATCGGGGCGCTTTTATCAGGTGTTCCGCTCCCTACTGGGGCCTTTGATGGTGGAAGTCTTTAATGGAGTGCTTTCGGGGGGGGAGACTCCACCTTCGATGAGGGAAGCTGGGATTACCATTATCCCTAAGCCCGGGAAAGATCCGATGGTTTGTGGGTCCTACAGGCCTATTTCCTTATTGAATGTGGACGCAAAACTTCTTGCAAAGGTCTTAGCCAATAGGCTGGGTATGCTGATGCCTGAGCTAATACATCCCGACCAAACCGGGTTTATCTCGGGGCGGCAAGGTGGTGACAATATTCGTAAGATCTGTAACCTCACCTGGGAGGTTCAGAGGACGGGGCAGCGGGCGGTTTTCTTAACGGTAGACGCGGAAAAGGCGTTTGATAGGGTGGAGTGGCCTTTTATGATTAGTGTGTTGGAGAAAGTAGGGGTGGGTCCCAATTTTATTCATTGGGTTCAAGCGATGTATAGGGCCCCTCAGGCCGGGTAAGGGTCAATGGTAGTTACTCGGGAATGTTTCCATTGGGCAGGGGTACTAGGCAGGGGTGCCCTTTATCTCCCCTGCTTTTTGCCCTGGTTATCGAGCCACTGGCGGCAAGGATTAGGGGGTCCTCCGATATTAAGGGGATTCTCATGAATTCCCAGGAGGTTAAGATTACTTTATTTGCGGATGATATCATATTCACCCTACGCGAGCCCCTGTTAACCTTACCGAATTTGATGCAGGAGATTGCGTGTTATAGTCGGGTATCTGGGTATAAGATTAATGCCAGTAAATCAGAGATTTTGGGGTTTAATCTCACTACCGAGTTGGAGGGGGTGCTGAGAGGGGGATTTGCATTTAAGTGGGTGGGGGAACACTACCGATATCTGGGGATCCAGATGGGACCGAATTTGGAGGGATTGGTGAAGGTCAATTATGGGGGGCTCTTGAATGACGTGTGCCGGGATTTGCAACGGTGGAAAGGGTTATATCTTACGTGGTTGGGTAGGATAGCGGTTTTTAAAAATGAATGTGTTACCGAGGTTTTTGTTTCTGTTTAGCTCCCTTCCGTGTAAGGTATCCCGGAACTTCTTGAAACGGGCGCAAAGGGTTATGGTGGAGTTTATCTGGGCCGGACGGCGTCAGAGGGTAGCGCGGCTGGTCATGTATCGCCCGACTAGGGAGGGGGGAATGGGTGTTCCCTGGTTGGAAAAATATTATTTGGCTTCTCAGCTGAGGGCGTTGCTCAGTTGGCAAGGTGGGGAGATGGAGACCCCTCGTTGGGTGCAGCTGGAACAGGGGGTTGGACCTGGGCAGAGTCTGGTGGAATGGGTATGGGACCCGGGTGGGGGGGTAGAATGGGGGACGGAGGGGAATCCTTTTCGGGCCCTGACTAAGGCGCTTTGGGTAAAGGTGGCGGCGTCCGTTACTAGGGGGCAAAAGATACACGGGGAATGTCTCTTATGGGGGTTCAGGAGTTTACCCCCGGGAAAGAGGGGGGGGTGTTTCGGGAGTGGAGGGAGAAGGGGTTACGGTTTATGGGTCAGCTGCTCCAGGCGGGGGGGGAGGTATTAGCTGAATTTGGGTTGGATGGTAGAGGGTTTTATGCCTATCTACAGGTAGTGTCTTTTCTGAGTAGGCGAGAGGTTAAGGAGGATGTTTGTCAGGCCGCTACGGTGATTGAAGCACTTTTGGTGAAGGGAGTGCGAAGGGGGGCTATTACCCAGTTCTATCAGGAATTGCTTAAGCTGGGAGGGGTAGGGGCGTGTATTCGGGGCGAGGTGGCTTGGGAGAGGACACTGGGGGGGGAGTGGACTCGGGAGCGTTGGCAGGATATTTATGTGTGGTCTAGGAGGTTGGCCCCGGGCACTGCGTATTTGGAAAGCAGTTTGAAGATTCGCTACCAGACTTATTGGACTCCCTGGAAATTGAGGGCCTTCAATAAGGAGGAAACAGGGCAGTGTTGGAGGGGGTGTAAGGGGAGAGAGGACCTATATCATTTGTTGTGGGACTGTCCGATAGTGCGGACTATGTGGGAGGATTGGGGAGGGGGTTATAAGGGAGATGACGGGGGTCCGGTGGTTTGGACTCCTGCCCTGGCCCTGTTGACGGCTTTGGCGGGGGCGGGGGACCGGGAGGTGCAGTTGCTGATTGGCTACTGTGTTGCTGCAGCGCGGGGGGAGATTTTGTTGCGGTGGAGGAGTATCGCTCCCCCATCTAGGGGAGATATTGTGGGACGCTTAAGTGGGGTGCGGAGTATGTGCGAAATCGCGGCCTATGGGGCACATCGGGTGCCGCACTTTCGGCGGATATGGAAGGGCTATGATGGGTGGTTAGAGAGTGGGCGGACGGAACGGGAGGGTAGGGGAGAGGAGTAGAGGGGTAGTGGTGGGTGGTCTGGGGGCGGGGGGGGGGAAGGTGGGGGTACCACTTTGTGGGGGCTGGGCCGGGGGGGGGAGCACAGGTTTATATGAGGGTGCCTGGTGAGGGATTTGTAGCTGGGGTGGGTTGGTCTGGGCCTGGATTGGAGGGTGGGATGGTCGGAGTTTGGTTTGTTGAATGTGTATTTGGGTGGGGGGGGGGGTTGGATGGGATCTTGTTGTTGTATTTTCTGGTTCTTGTGTGATTGGTGTATTATTGCAAAAACTAATAATGGAAAAGTTACAAAAAAAAAAAGAGAAAGGCTAACCGATTTGGACAAACAGGCACAGTCCTTGTGGGGAGAAAGGGTGTGGGAACTCCTTGTATCCCAAAAAGAGAGGACAAAGGCCTGAGGCGTTAAAGCCTGTGATTAACTGAAGATCCACAATGTCTCTCCTAACTGGGGTAAGCTAGGAGAGATATTGGGCACGGAGAGCTTCAGGAGGTAGCTAAACAGTTAGGTTATGGTATAAAAATTGTTGACTACCACAGGAGTGGTTGAGTGTGTAGAACCCCAAACCTGCTAGATAGCATAGGTATGGGTAAAGCCCCTCTGTCAGAATCATATAGCTATATGAGGATGGACAGTGAGATAGATAAGTATGTGGATACATATCTATCTATAATAAAATATCTCAACAGATATATATATATATATGTGTATATATAGATAGATATATAGATAGACATATAAGAATATATCTATAGTGAGATATGGAAGGGCATAAAATACACACAAAAAATAAATATGGATATGTAGGCCTACATATGGGTGTCTGCAATTAGACAGAGATATGCCTACAGCACAGTGATCACATAGGATATGTGGAGAGGAAAGATTCATCTAACAACAAGGAGGTGGAACCTACTTGAGAAGACGTATAGAGAATCTATTCCTCCTGGTCATGATCTGCAAGAATGCTAGGTAGTGAAAAATAACCAGGACTGTTACGTGAAAAACAAAGGATAATATCAATGTGCAGCCAGCAAGTCCCGAGTCTTCCAGGACTCTAGCATGGTAAGTAGAGAAGACGCCTAGAGATGAGATACCATGTTGACCTGCTTAAGGGCAAAGGTATCATGCGTTCTTACCATGAGGACGAGCATATCCCCGATTGGGAATACTATGGATCAAAACAGGGAACTGGCAACTCCTTGAGCTTTCACGTAAGAGAAGGCCTATGTCCTTTATATCAAAAAAGGAGATAGTAAAAGAAGGGAGAACCTTCTAGTCATGGGAGACATGACTGAAAAGCTTTTTCTAACCAGCTAGGATAGTTGTTGGAGAACCCCCCCCCCCCCCCCAATGCTCTCTAGCAAGGGCCCATAGTGGAAAGCTTCTCTGTAGATTGCAGAAAGCATGATGCAGGAGAATGAGGAGATAGAACTGGCTGCTAGAGAGCCAGTATCTCTGCCAACTATGCTGCCAAACCCAGGAAAATGGAGATGGCAGAATAGAAGACAATCTAGAAAGCTTGTAGTGAGATGATCTCCAAGAGAAATGAAGCACTGACTTGGAGCCACTACTAAGACTAGACAGAATGTTAGTGGAGGACAATCTGGTTGTTTGAAGACAAGAACCAGTGGTCCAAACATTAAGGCTCCTGCATAGGCAGCTGCTAGCAAGACAGCAGAAAGAATCTTACTGTTGAAAACAAAAAGGACAGAACAGGAGTAGGAAACTCTGGACATGTCTGATAAGCTGCCCCAAAGCAAGATTGAAGCAGAGGAGGTAACTCAGAGGAAAACTCCGCAATGGAAAGTGAGAAAAGTAGAGAGGCTGAATAAAGCAGCCTCCCAGTAAGTAATTCCCTCTTACAGGGGAAAAACTTGGTAGAGGGTGAAGAGAATGGAGCTGAAGACGACTTACGAAGTAGGAAGTCCATAGAAAGGAAAAAATACATGCTGGCACAGGAACTATCATTTGATAGTGGTTAGACCTCTTTCCCTAGCAGGAAAAAGAGGAGAAACCTGTGACCTATAGGCATGAATATCCTGACAGCTCACAGAAATATAGAAAAAATGGATATCTTTTGGAAAGAGATCCATGTGTAGGGGTTAGAATGAAGCGGTGGATTGTATTCATTGAGAAGAAGCAACTGTAGATGCTAACCCCCAGAGTCACAAGCATCTGATGATGATTGATCAGAAACCCTGCAGATGCTGGGTTTGCTGAGACTGGTGAGAGGTTGGATTCTTCAGACCAGGACGATGCCTCCCCTGTTGGGGAACATCTGTATGATGGGCAAGTGATGAATAAAACCTTCTTCTCCTGTGGGAAGAAAGTTTGGTAGGAGATTTCCTACCTAGTGGGACAGAAGGTGGTGTAGAACAACCCTTAGGAACAGGTAAATCAGTGGATAACTGAGTAACCTGACGTAAAGACTCCTTGTTGAAAGGATTTTCTCCAGTGGAAGGAGTATGTCCCAGACGTTGTTGTGCCCATTTGTCCAAGTCTAAAGCTTGGAGCCAGGCTCTACGTCGTGCCCCTATAGCAATAGCAGATGTTCTGCTAACAGACTCAAAAGAGTCTAGGGAAGCACGAGAAAGAAACCAAGAAATATTCTGGATATGCTTAAGCAGTGAAGAATAGTCTTTACTCCTAGAATCTGGAAGGAAAGGAGTCAAAAGATGTAACTGCTTTGTGACCTCCTCAAGAGAAAGACTCATATAAAAAAATATATGAGATAATTCTTGCAGAAAGCATAAATGTCTGGAAGGTTTGACGTCCAAAGGCATCTAGTGTCTTAGACTCACGACCTGGCGGATAAGAAGAGTGCTTTTTCTTACTCTTTACCCGCCTCATTACTGATTCCACTACTATGGAATGATGAGGAAGTTGAGTCTTTTGAAACCCTGGAGAGGGGGGCACCTGATATAAGAGATCAGTTGCCCTGTGAGGTGGGGTACCCTTAAAGGTGTTTCCCACATTCCTAGAAGGAGATCCTGCAAGGAATGATGCAAAGGAAGCATTATATTGTCCTTTGCTTTTGTAGAAACAGAGCCTTGTGCAGGATCATGTCCTGGAATAGGAATGGCAAGGGATCTTGCTATATCCAGGAGGAAACTCTGAAAAGAGGGATCCCAAACAGGAATCTCCCTTGGGCAGGGTAGATCCAAAGAACTAGCCTGAGCATCCACAGAGTTATCCAAATATATAGGGATAGAAGATCCTGCAGAGTGCAGTGTGGAAAGCTTAAAAGATGGTTGCTGGTACTGGCTGTCTGGAGCAGCAACCATCCTTACCACATTGTCCATGCCAGGTATAGACTCCAAGCTTGGTATAGAATGGAGTGATCCTGCTGAAAAAAGCATGGCAGGAGTTGGCCACGATGCTACTGTGGGTACCGGTACAGATGCCAATACCGGTACCGATGTCGGAGTCGAACCCGACAAAGACATCGGAGCAGTCATCGGTGACAGTTCAATCGGTACCGAGGTAACCAAAAACCTCTGGCCGCTATCCTCGGTACCGAAGCACCGGTATCGATCGGTGTCGGTACCAAAATCTATTGGTACCCAGTCTTCTAGACTAGAGATCGATTCCAAACTCGGCATCGAGGGCAAAGAGCCTGATAAGCGAAGCATGGAAGGCACCGACCGTGAAGGTAATAAGGACATCGGTACCAACTTCGATACCGTGTCTGATACCAGTGAAGGAAGGGCAATCGGCGTTGGGGGAACCGAGAGTTGTGGATCCGAATCATTGGAACCGAGCCTTTGGTACCGTCGAGAGCCAGTACCAAGGCGAGTCGGTACCCAATCCTCCAGACTAGAGATCGATTCCAGACTTGGCATCGAAGGAAGCGAGGCTATCGATGCACATCTGGAGGGTACCGACGTCGGTTGGAATATCGGTGTTGGTACCGATAATGGAAAGTCAATCTGGAGGGTATCCAGCGGTCCCGAAGGTACCGAGGACGCCAGATGACGATCCCTGGTGAGGAGTGTTTCATCCAACACCAGTGCTGATGCCGGGGTATCGGTACCGCTCGAAGCGGATGCCACCACCGTACACGGCTTAGGTATGTTCTGTGGGGGGTGAACCCCAGGAACAACCTGAAACCCCTTATAGGCTTTGGAAACCGAAGACTCCTGCCGGGGTTTTGAAGCCAGTGGGCCCTCGAGGGCAAGGCCGGAGCCGTCTACATGCTGCGCATGAGACCTACCACTCGAGGACTGGCTAGTCTTAACAGACTGTTTGTGGGTTACCTGATCCTGTGTGGAAGAAGAAGGGGACGGTGCTCCGAAGTTGGAGGGCAACCGGGTATCTAGGGAGCCTCGATGTTGAAAACCTCTTCTTACCAAACTGTTGTCAGGACCCAAGCAGGTTAGACACCGACTTCGAGGGTCTAAAAATAAAGTTGTACCGCCACAGTCTGAACATTTCCTGGAGAAAGTGTCTGGCGGTTCCATGAAGGAAAAAGAAGAGGCCTAAAAGGCCTAAGAGACCGTGGGACACTATAAAATGAAGAAAAAATATCCTGTGGAAAAAGAAAATTTTACAAGAAAAAAGAAAACACCAGCGGTACCGGTGGCGTCGGGAAGACAGCCGCGACCACAAGAAAACTAAAAAATAAAAACAAGAATTTTCTGCGGTGACAGGAGGACGTCCTGCCGGCTCCGCGGAAAAAAAAAAAACTGAGGAGAGGCAGTTGGGAAAGGCGGGAAGGCAGCATGCAGGCGTGCTGGGATGCTTCCAAAAGCTCTTGATTGGATGCTGGGAAGCGTTCCCGCGCAGACTCTGTCGGTACCGACGTACCCATATGTGAAGACTCATTCCTGCTTGTTCCTGGAGATACATCCTTTCAAACTACTAATTGCTGGGGCAGGGGGGAGAGAGGGCAGCTAAACCCAAAGTCTGCAGGCTGTGTAGTGGAATACTTAAGATATGCCCAAACAGTCTCCAGGGACATCTAAAGGCAAACAAAAAGGGTTGGGCAGACTCTACTAGGAGTAAATTCCATCACTGCAGAAGAAGGGGAATAAACACCCCTTCCTGAGGTAGCATGGGAGCGAGGAGGGGGGCCCAAACACTCCCTCTAAGTGGCAGGATAAGGGATAGCGAGCAACTGCATGAAGTCTCTCTCAGCACAAGCCACACATGACTCAAATACTGCTCGTTGCTGTTATGATGACACTTCTAAACCAAGATAAACAGGTACAGTTTTGTTATTCCTTATTCCTGCCTGTTCTCCACAATCAGGGCCAGCCCTACGCGTGTGCAAGTATGTTGTTGGCACAGGGCCACGTGATACAGGGAGGCCCACACCAACTTCATGCCACACATACAGTACTTCCTGCTTGTCCACAAACTGCTGTCTGCTGCTCTATTGTGTCCTGCTCAGCTCTAGAACCGGCCCTAGCTCCGGCTCAAGCCTGCCGCATCCCAGTTTTATGCTTCTTTACATGCTGCCACTGCCCAACACTGATGTTTCTGTATGTGTCGTGTGCCAGAGAAGAGAGGTGCTTAGAGACTCCAACGCCTCCCACCCGGTGGGCTCGCGGCTCCATTTGCACGTGCTGCACAGCGAGGCAGTCTTGGGGCCAGATGTGAAGTGTGGCGACAAAACCTTTTTCAGGTATATTCGGGAGAGGAGGAAAATCAGAAGTGGAACTGCAGGACTCAAAAGTGCTGGGAACAGATTTGTGGAAAGTGACATTGAAAAAGCACAAATGCTAAACAAATACTACTACTAAAGAAAATCCTGAAGAAGGACCACCTGTGATTGACAAGTATACAAATGGGAATGGAGTAGATAACGCACCACTCACAGAAGATGTGTTTGAACAGCTTGCAAAACTGAAAGTGGACAAGGCCATGGGACCAGATGACATACATTCCAGGATACTGAAAGAGCTCAGAGAGGTTCTTGCAGGGCCGTTAAAGGATGTTTTTAATAAATCCTTGGAAACAGGAGAAGTTCCACAGGACTGGAGAAGGGCTGATGTGGTACCTCTTCACAAAAGTGGTGGACATGCAATGAAGCTACAGGGTAAACTATTTAAGATTAATAAAAGAAAATATTTTTTCACTCAACGTGTAATCAAACTCTGGAATTTGTTACCGGAGGATGTAGTAAAGATTGTTAGTGTAGCTGGGTTTAAAAAAGGTTTGGACAAGTTCCTGGAGGAAAGGTCCATAAACCATTATTAAGAAGGGACCCAGGAAATCAATGCTTGACCCAGTACAAGCATTGTGGAACCTGTGTCTTTTGGGGAAACTGCTAGGTACGTATGACCTAGATTGGCCACTGTTGGAAACAGGATACTGGGCTTGATGGACCTTGGTCTGACACAGTATGGCATATCTTATGTTCTTATGACAGGGCAGAAGTGACAAACTACAGGCCGGTAAACCTTACCTCGATGGTGGGAAAAGTAATGGAGGTGCTCCTGAAAGCGCGAATAGTGGACTTTTTCGTAACCAACAGGTTGCATGATCCGAGGCAACATGGTTTTAGCAAAGGACGATCTTGCCAAACAAATCTGAGTTCTTTGACTGGATGACCAGAGAATTAGATCAAGGGCATGCAATAGATGTGATCTACCTAGATTTCAGCAAAGCCTTTGATACTGTTTATTTATTTATTTGTTACATTTCTATACCGTCCCTTCCAGAGATCAGGGGCGGTTTACAAGAAACCAAAAACATGTTACATGGAACAGAAGTAAACTTTTTACATAGAACAGAAATAAACTTTTCACATAAAACTTGGTTTTAGGGTAGGAATAGTAATTTGGGAATTTAGGAATGTGCTAGGTAGGGTTTAACTATATACAGGGAGTAAGTATATGTGGGCAGGTTTTTCCTTAAACAGTTCCTGTCCTGGTTGTGTTAGTTAATGGTGTGTCGTGGTGGGGTGGGTGTGTTAGAGTGTGGGGCATTTGCTCCATAGTGCATAGGGTGCATAGGGTTTTCAGTTGTTTTCTAAATTCGAGGTCTTTGGTTGCGTGGATGTGTAGTGGGAGGGAGTTCCAGATGATGGGGGCAGAGTATGTGAACGTTCTGGAACTGGTAGTATGTTTTGTTTTGCAGATGGAGGGCGGGATAGTTAAGGAGTGAAGGGCATTTTTCCTACGGGATCTGGTGTTTTCAGGGGCGAGGAGGAGGGTTGAGAGGAAGGATGGGGCAATCTTGTTGAGTTAGAAGGTTGTTACGAGGAGCTTATACCTTAGCCGACTTTCTATTGGGAGCCAATGTAGGCCATATAGTAGGGGTGTGATATGGTCGTTTAGTTTGGCTTTGCAGGTGACTCTAGCGGTGATGTTTTGCATTCGTTGGAGTATGTGAAGGCTCTTTGCTGGGAGATCCTGCAATAGGGGGTTGCAGTAGTCGAAGTGGGGGGTAATGATGGATTGAATGACTGCTCTGAAGTCGTTATCTTCTAGGATGGGTCTTAAATGCTGTATGGACTTCAGTTTGAATAGGATCGTTCTGGCTGTTCGTTTTAAGTGGGGTATCATGCTGAGGTAAGTGGGGTATCAGCTACCTCTGTGTTTTCTTGGCAATGTATCACCAGAAGTAGATTGCCAGCCTTTTCTTCCGAGGCACTGGAGGGTAAAGTGACTTGCCCAAGGTCACAAGGCATGCCAGTGGGAATCGAACCCTTGATCTTCTGGGTACTAGGTAGTTGCTCTACCACTAGGCTACTCCTCCCTTCTATCCAGGATTATACCAAGGTATTTAACTTCTTGTTTGATGGGAATAATTCCTCATAGGAGGCTTATCAATAAACTCAACAGTTTGGGGACAGGTCCTAAGGTGGTGAACTGGATCAGAAATTGGTTGACTGAAAGATGACAGAAGGCGATGGTAAACAGAACTCACTCGGATGAAAGGAAGGTGATTAGCAGTGTGCCTCAGGGTTCGGTCCTGGGACCGGTACTGTTCAATGTATTTGCGAGTGATATTTCTGAAGGACTGAATGGAAAAGTCTGTGTTTTTGCAGATGACACAAACATTTGCAATAGAGTGGACTCCCCAAAGGGAGTGGATAACATGAGGAAAGATCTACAAAAGCTGGAAGAATGGTCTACTGCTTGGCAGTTAAGATTTAATGTGAAAAAGTGCAGAGTCATGCACTTGGGAAGCAGAAACCCAAGAGTATGCAATAGAAGGCGAGAGGTTGGTGTGCACAGACCCGCAGAAGAACCTCGGCTTGATTGTTTCAGAGGATCTCAAGGTGGCGGAACAGTGTAACAAGGTGGTGGCAAAAGCCAGAAAAATGCTAGGTTGCATACAGAAAAGTACTACCAGCAGAAAGGAAGCGGTACTAATGCCACTGTACAAGTCGCTGGTGAGGCCTCACTTGGAATATTGTGTCCAGTTTTGGAGACCATATCTCGCAAAGGATATAAAAAGACTGGAAACGGTTCAGAGAAAGGCGACCAAAATGATTTGGAGCCTGCATCAGAAGACATATGAGAAGAGACTTGAAGACCTAAATATGTACACTCTGGAGGAAAGGAGGGGCAGGGGAGATATGATTCAGACCTTTAAATACTTAAAAGAGTATTAACTAACAATCAAACCTCTTCCAAAGACAGGGAAGCTGTAAAACTAGAGGGCATAACATGAAGCTACAAAGGGGTAAACTGAAAGGCAACGTCAGGAAATACTTTTTCACTGAAAGGCTGGTGGATGCTTGGAATGCCCTCCCGATGGAAGTGGTGGGGGCCAATACAGTGACGACATTCAAAGTGGCTTGGGACAGACACAGTGGATCCCTTTATAGCAACAAAGTAAAATCAAAATAATCATAACTCTTATATCTCAACAAATAGGGGTGATCTACACAGAACGGTGGGTATACCCCTAAACAAAGGCATGAAGGGTGACCTGCACAGAGCGGCAGGGGCACCTACTGTTACCGCCTGGCTGGGCAGACTAGATGGACCATACTGGATGGACCATACTGGTCTTTATCTGCAGTCATATCTGTATACTTCATATCTGCAGTCATATCTGTATACTTCAAAATACGCTCGCTTAGGCATATGCGCTCCATGTTGGACCCGGATGACTTCCGAACCATATACCAAGCACTAATCCTGCCACACTTCGACTTTGCAAATGCCATATTACAAGGTCTCCCTCAATCCACTCTTAGCCCATTACAGATGGCCATGAATGCCGCAGCAAGAGTCCTCTACGGAGCCTCCAGAAGCGATCATGTAACTCCCATTCTTAAACAGCTTCACTGGCTCCCCATCCATGGGAGGATCATCTTTAAAACCCTAGTCCTATCATTCAAGGCAATCAAGGGTATCTCATCCTCCTCACTCACAGATCTGATTCACACTGTACCCCCAACAGATCCAGAAGAACATCAGCCGTAAACCTACTGACAACCTCGAAGGCGTTGACAAAGTGCAACATGACAACCTCAAACAGAGCCTTCAGTTTCTATGTACCCAAATGCTGGAACGCTCTACCCTCCGACATAAGGGCCATTACTGACCTACTCCAGTTCAGGAAGGCACTCAAATACCACCTCTTCCTTCAATACTACCCTACCAGCAATTGAACCAGAGGAAGTGACCCACTCATGAACACACCATGCCGTTCTTGATATTATTAAGACTCTATTCTGTTCTATGTAATTATCTCATGTATATAGTTTACCCCGGTTCTCCAAGTTTGTACTCCTGTTCGATGTAAACCAAACAGCTTGTTGTTATGGTCTTTATGTTATAATGTAAACCGCGCTGATGCCGAATAGTGCGGTATATAAGAACTTGTAATAAATAAATAAATAAATAAACTATGTTACTATGTTACACCAGTCTGTAGGTAGGCAGCACAGCTGAGCAAGCCACAGGCTTGGGGGAAGCCCCCTCTCACCCACCCAGCAGCAATTTGAGTCAGGACTGTGGAACTGGAGAAGAGATTCTGACTGTCACAGTGATGATTTTTTCTTTTTTTTAATTTTCTCACTCTCTTCCCTTCCTCTCCTTGTTACTGTTTAGGTAACAAACTATGTCACTTTGTTTTTTTTTAAAGAGCAAAAACATATTCTTTTGTAGGGAAGGTGGTGAAATAGTAACATTTAAGAATGGTCAAAGAAAAAACGTTTGGTTAATCATTGGGTCTTTTTTCAAACTTTTATGTGATTTTCAGATATTTGGATTCATTTCACACATTTGTGTTAAAGAAATTTGTTTAAGGCATTGTCTGAACTTTATAACAAGAGTTAATTGACTCAGTGGGGCATGTTTACTAAGGGGTACTAATTGGTTAATGCATGAGGCCGCAGGAATAGTTACCATGCAAGCGTAATAATTACTTCACGCTAATTCCCACGTGCAATGGCTTAGAGAATGGGTCGGTTAGGGGTAGAGAAAAGACATGGAGAGTTAGTGTGCGTGAGTGGTGGGGGGATGTTATTATTGTGCACTAATGGTCAATGCTGCAGTCAGTCTGTGAGGGTATAAACAAAACATTTAAATACTGAGGAACTAGGAGGAGGGAGTGGGGGGATAAGTGGGTAAGGGTGGGAGTCACAAGTTTTACAAACTCTAATGAATAGATATAGTATGTGCATTTCCAATGAGAATTTATACTGTATCTATTTCATTAGGGTCTGTAAAAGTTGTGACCCCCACACTTCCCCCTCCCTCATCTCAAGAGAACCTTTGTAAAAGACAGAGAAGTAAAAAATATGAATACTATATGGGGAAAATGAATTCCCACTGCCTTTACTTGAGCTCAGAGCTGTGGGTATCAATGATCAATATAAATGCTGTAATGTGAGTTCTTCAGGTTATGTTGGATATGCCAAGAAACAAGCTTTCAAGGAGAAATGCCCCCCGCCCCCTTCTCCACCCTCAGATGGACACCAGGGACTGCTTTATATATGGTGTTTTCAGGCCTTTTATTGATCTCTCAATTTAATATATATACAGCAATCAGACTCAGTATACGTATAACGGTCTCTTATTAATATTCATCATAAGTATGTTCCTGGATTACCTTTTTATAATTTTAGCTTTTATTTATTTTTTTATTTTATTTATTTTACATCCTCTTATATACCGCGCTATTCTGCATCAGTGTGGTTTACATTGAACAAACTGAAATTACATTGAACAGGGCATTATAACTTGGAGATAACTATTTTACAGGGAACATGGGCTATGGAGGGTTAAGTGGCTTGCCCAAGACCACAAGGAGCACCTGTGGGACTAGAAACCCCAGTCCTTCCGGCCCAAGGTTGCTGTCCTCTAGTGGGATTTGAACCCCCGACCTTCCGGCCTGAAGTACCTTGCCCCAACCACTAGGCCACTCCTCCACTCCACTCCACTTTTGCCTTACAATCAAAAGTTTTGTTGAATACCTAAGGTGGAAGTACAGCTGGTATCCTTGAGTAGTCCAGTGATGAAACATAGAAACATGACGGCAGATAAAGACCATACAGTCTATCTATTCTGCCCTTCTGTACTAACCTCTAAGCTCTACAGTCCCTTTTTGTCCTTCAGAGTTCTTCTGCTTTGATACCATGCTTTCTTGAATTCAGATATAGTTTTTGTCTCTACTACCTCCACTCTTCATAAAGAAATATTTCCGCTAATTACTCCTGAGTCTATCTCCTTTCACCCTCATCCTATGCCCCCTTGTTGTAGAGCTTACTTTCAATTAAAAGAAGCTCTCCTCCTGTCCATTTATGCCATGGAGGTTTTAAACATCCCTATTATATCACTACTCTCTCGTTATTCTCCAAAATATTACATATTGGGATCTTTACGTCTGTCCCCATATGCCTTAAGACAAAGCTCACTAACCATTTTGGTAGCCACCGTGCACCACTTCCATTCTGTTAATATCCTTTTGAAGGTGCGGTCTCCAGAATGGCAAACACCACTCTAAATTAGGTCTCACCAAAGACTTATAAAGAGGCACTATCACCTCCTTCTTCTAGCTGGTCAGTCCTCTCTCCATGCACCCAAGCATCCTTCTGGCTTTCGCTGATGCCTTTTCTACCTGTTTAGCCACCTTAAGATCATCAGAAACAATCAAGCCCAGGTCCCACTCTTCTTTGGTGGACAGAAGCACTTCACACTCCCTATACTGTACTGCTCCCTTGGAGTTTTGCAGTCCAAATGCATGACCCTGCATTCTTGGAGTGTTAAATCTCAACTGCCAAATTCTCAACCACTCTTTAGCTTTGCTAAATCCCTCCTCATGTTATCTAATCTTCCTGGGCGTCTACTGCACATTTTGGTATCGCCCAAAAAGAGGTAAACCTTACCCAATAGCCTTTCCGCAATGTCATTTACAAAAAATATTAAAAAGAATTGGACCAAGGACACATCCTTGTGGCACAGGTTTTTTATGCACAGGATATAGCTGCTGCTAACAAATACATGCATCTGGCTTGCTTTCCTGGTTTAGCACAGATGTTCTGTGCATAACTTATTTCCATGTTTGTTTACAGCATCAGAGAGTCCAACTTCTGGGTTAGACTAGTATGAGGAAACCCTGCACTAGAACATTAGCGCCAGGCTCTAGGACGGAGTTTCTGTATTGAACTGACCCTCCAAAGCATTCCTATTGCTAAATAGCCACAATGAACATTTCAGTCTGTGATTGTGATGCTGACAGTGTTATCTTTGTGGGTTTTTGAATGCTGCCACATTTGTTTACTGTATTCCTGAGAGACTCCGCAATTTTGTTTATCTGGATACATTTTATAATTCCTTATTTTAAGGTAGTTTTACATATTTTATTTCATTTCATGTTATTTTACTGTAGACTTACTATGCGGAAGAAAGGCCTGACAATCTACTTCTGATCGTACCTTGCAAAGAAAACCCTTGGTCACCAGGAGTCAGCAAGGACTCAACAGCACACACTACCCTACAAATACAAATACCCTTCTGGGCTGGTTTCTAGATTTAATGAAAATGTTGTCGACAACCGAGGCCAGTGTTAGCATGTACATAAAAACATAAGATATGCCATACTGGGTCAGACCAAGGTCCATCAAGCCCAGTATCCTGTTTCCAACAGTGGCCAATCTAGGTCATACGTACCTAGCAATTTCCCCAAAAGACACAGGTTCCACAGTGCTTGTACTGGGTCAAGCACTGATATCCTGGGTCCCTTTTTAATAATGATTTATGGACCTTTCCTCCAGGAACTTGTCCAAACCTTTTTTAAACCCAGCTACACTAACAGCCTTTACTACATCCTCCGGTAACAAATTCCAGAGTTTGATTACACGTTGAGTTAAAAAATATTTTATTTTATTAGTCTTAAATAGTTTACCTTGTAGCTTCATTGCATGTCCCCTAGTCTTTCCATATTCTGATAACGTAAACAATCGATCCACGTTTACCCGTTCCACTCCGTTCATTAATTTATAGACTTCTATCATATCTCCCCTCAGCCGTCTCTTTTCCAGGTTAAATAGCCCTAATCTTTTTAGCCTTTCTTCATAGGAGTATCCTTCCATCCCCTTTACCATTTTGGTGGCTCTTCTCAGAACCTTTTCTAATATTGATATATCCTTTTAAAGATACGGCGACCAGAATTGCACACAATATTCAAGGTGCAGTCTCACCATGGAACGATAGAGAGGCATTATAATATCTTTTGTTTTATTTTCCATTCCTTTCCTTATCATACCTAGCATTCTATTTGCTCTCTTGGCCGCCGCTGCACACTGGGAGGAGGGTTTTAACATGTTATCCACAATGATGCCTAAATCTTTTTCCTGGGTGGTGGTTCCTAATGTGGAACCTTGCATCGTGTAACCATAGTTTGGGTTGTTCTTCCCTAAGTGCATAACTTCGCACTTGTCCACATTAAATTTCATCTGCCATTTTGATGCCCAGTCTTCCAATTTATCAAGATCCTCTTGCAATTTTCCACAATCCTCTTTGGGTTTTAACAACTTTAAATAGATTTGTGTCATCTGCAAATTTGATAACCTCACTCGTTATTCCACTTTCCAGGTCATTTATGAATGTCAAAAAGCAGCGGACCCAGCACAGAACCCTAGGGTACACCACTATTCACCTTTCTCCCATTGGGAAAATTGGCCATTTAGCCCTACCCTCTGCTTTCTATCTTTTAACCAGTTCCTGATCCACATTAGTACACTGCCTCCTATCCCATGACTCTTTAGTTTTGCCAAACGTCTCTGATGAGGGACCTTGTCAAAGGCTTTCTGAAAGTCCAGATACACTATATCAACCGACTCACCTTTGTCCACCTGTTTATTCACACCTTCAAAAAAACATAAGAAATTACAAGATCTTCCTTGTCTAAAGCCATGTTGGCTGTCTCCCATTAGAACATGACTATCTACATGCTGAGTAATTTTATTCTTTATGATGGTGTCTACCATTTTTCCCTGTACTGACGTGAGACTCACCAGTCTGTAGTTTCCCGGATCACCCCTGGAATCCTTTTTAAAAATTGGTGTTACATTGGCGATCCTCCAATCTTCAGGTATTAGAGATCATTTTAATGGTAGTTCACAGATTACTAATAGCAGGTCTGCAATCTAATATTTCAGTTCTTTCAACACCCTTGGATGTATACCTTCCGGCCCAGGTGATTTGCTACTCTTCAGTTTATCTAATAGTTATAATACATATTTTCTTCAATTCTTCCGCACCTTTAAATACCACTTCAGTCACGGGTAACATCCCTACATCTTCCTCAGTAAAGACCAAAGCAAAGAATTCATTCAGTCTCTCCACTATCGCCTTGTCGCCTCTTAGTGCCCCTTTAACCCCTCTATCATCTAATGGACCAACTGACTCTCTCACAGGTTTTTTGCTACGAATGTACTTGAAAAAGTCTTTATTTCGCGTTTTTGCTTCCGCAGCAAGCTTCTTCTCAAATTCTTCCTTTGCCTGCCTTATCAATGCCTTGCATTTGACTTGCCAGTGCTTGTGCTGTTTCCAGGTTTTGTCGTTTGGCTCTTTTTTCCATTTCCTGAAAGATGCTTTTTTGGCAACATCAGCCTCTCTGACCTCCCCTTTAAACCATGCTGGCAGGTTTTTTTACTTCCTTCCACTTTTCTTAAAGCGTGGAATACAGCTGGTCTGAGCTTCCAAGACAGTATTTTTCAACACCACCCAAGCTTGATGTAAGTCTTTAACCTTTGCAAATGCTCCTTTTAGTTTTTTCTTAACTGTTTTCCTCATTTTATCATAGTCTCCCTTTCGAAAGTTAAAAGGTAGTACTGTGGATTTCCTTACTATCCCTCCTTCACTAATTAAATCAAAGGCGATCATGCTATGATCACTATTGCCAAGTGGCCCCAACACCCTTATCTTTTGCACTAGATCTGGTGTTCCACTAAGGACTAGGTCTAATATTGACTCCCCCTCTGGTCGGTTCATGAACCAGCTGCCCCAAGAAGCAGTCATTTATTTCATCTAGGAACTTTATCTCCCTAGCATGTCCTGCCATGACACTGACCCAGTCAATAACGGGGTAATTTAAATCACCCATATTATTACTGCGCTGTAACTTTTGTTAGCTTCCTTGATTTCTTTGAGCATTTCATCATCCATTTGTTCATTCTGGCCAGGAGGTCGATAGTACACCCCCACTGCCATCGCCTTCCCCTTTTTACATGGAATTTCAATCCATAGAGATTCTACAGCAAATTTTGTTTCCTGCAAAACTTTAATCCTTTCTGACTCAATGCCCTCTCTAACAGAGCGCAACCCTTCCACCAATTTGATCAGCTCTATCATTACGATATAGTTTGTACCCAGGTATCACAGTGTCCCACTGGTTGTCCTCCTTCCACCATGTCTCTGATATTCCAATCATATCTAACCTCTCATTTAGTGCTATATATTCTAACTCTCCCATCTTATTTTTTAGACTTCTAGCATTTGCATACAAGCATTTTAGAGACTGTATTTTATTCATATTAATTTGGCTATTGGTAGACATGGGTAATTTGGGATCTTTAAGCTCTGTCTGCTCCATACTCTAGGGCATTTGGGCTACTTTACTCTTTTCTGGAACCTCTCTGCTTTTGGTAGTATCCTTCAAGGATACATTCTTCCGAACCATCCGCTCTTGGACGACTGTCGGCTTTCCCCTATTATCTAGTTTAAAAGCTGCTCTATCTCCTTTTTAAAGGTTAATGCCAGCAGCCTGGTTCCATCCCAGTTAAGGTGAAGCCCATCCCTTCGGAAGAGCCCCTCCTTTCCCCAGAATGTTCCCCAGTTCCTAACAAATCAAAAACCCTCATCTCTGCACCACTGTCTCATCCACGCATTGAGTCTCCGGAGCTCTGCCTATCTTTTGGGTCCTGCACATGGAATGGGAAGCATTTTGGAGAACGCTACCCTGGAAGTTCTGGATTTCAACTTCCTATCTAAAAGCCTAAATTTAGCCTCCAGAACCTCCCTACCACATTTTCCTATGTCATTGGTACCGACATGTACCAAGACAGCAGACTCCTCCCCAGCATTATCTAAGACCTTATCTAGGTGGCGCATGAGGTCCACTACCTTCGCACCAGGCAGGCATGTTACCAGGCGATCCTCACGTCCACCAGCCACCCAGCTATCTACATGCCTAATGATCGAATCACCAACTATAACGGCTGTCCTAACCCTTCCCTCATGGGCACATGGCCCTGGAGAAACTTCCTCGGTGTGAGAGGGTTTTACATCACCTGGAGGACAGGTCCTAGTTACAGGATCACTTCCTGCCACACCAGGGTGATGCTCTCCTGTCACGTGGCCTCACTCCTCCATGGCAACAGGGATGCTGCCAGACTGGAGGTGGGACTTCAGGACTATATCCCTGTAGGTCTCGTCTATGTACCTCTCTGTCTTTCTTATGTTTTCCAAGTCTGCTACTCTAGCCTCTAGAGAACGGACTCGTTCCCTGAGAGCAAAGAGCTCCTTGCACCTAGTGCACACGTAAGACCTCTCACCAACTGCGAGAAAATCATACGTGACACTCAATGCAAAAGACTGGAAAGCCCCCATCTCGCTGCATGTAGTTTGTAGCAGTCCAACTTGTTCTGTTTTTCCAGATCAGTAGAAGATGTAATGTTGATCTAGGACCTGGTATAATACTTACATTATTGCTCTTTCATAACTGGGATTATTGCTGCGAGACTTTTAGAATAGCAGGGCTCCTACAGAGGCGCTGAGCATCTGTGTGATATGCATGAGAATTAGTTGATTTGTTTAGCTCTTCCAACTAAAAGGGCATTTCGCTGCCCTTAGTATATGGCAGGCAGTTTCCTTTATTCCTGAGTTTTGAGGTCTCCATCTAAATGATTATCAAATATTCCTCTAGGGGGATCATTTTAAAAGCCCTAGCTGTGATTTGGACATCTGAAAACTTCCTTGCGGCTGTCCAAATCATGGACACATCCCTGGAGCCATTTTACATTGAAAAAAGTGAATTGGGATAACCCTATTCAGTATACTATACATGATTAATCTTTACTGGTTACGGCTTGTTGGGGCTACTCTTCGCAAAGGACTGGAGAAAGAACAAACGAAGCACACAATGACCAGCAGAGACAGATTTTGAAAATATCCCTCTGGTGCAGAGAAAGTAGAAAAAAGAAAATGTGAGCAAAAGTTCTTAGAAACACAGAAAGGAACTTTGGAAAAATACATGAAAAAAAAGATCAAAATGTAGAAGAAAGTGAGGCAATGGATAACGTAGAGCAGAGTGAATTGGAAGTGCTGACAGAAACTGCAAACTGAGCGAAGACTGCGAGAAAAGTACACTGGACATGACTGAGCCAAGCACAAGCTCTGCACTTGAGCAACGCCTGAGAAGTGTTACCCACAAAAGTGCTGCTCCAGTCACCAATTATGATGATCCAGGATTTTGGCCTCAATCTATTGACGCAAAATTAGGTGACTTTCTTGTGCTAAGAGGTCCCACTCCAATCAAGGATTATTCCTTTCCAAAGGACCAGTACAACCGTTGTTTCAAGGCAGCATATTATGTTTGTATGATGCCAAGTGGCTTGCATATTCTAAAAATCTCAACACTATGTTTTGCTTCTATTGTACCTTATTCCATTTTGATGTTTCTAACTCCATACAACTCACAAAGGGAGGATGTTCAGATTGGACCCATTTAGCTTCATGCTTGAAACATGAATGTGCCGTAACACATTTTGACTGGAACAGCTATTGACCGTGTTAATCAATCTGCCATTAACACTGAAAGACAAAGATGGCGGAATGTTCTTGAGCGTCTGTTTGCTATTTATTTACTTATTTATAAACTTTTATATACCGCCACTTCCAGAGATCAGTGGCAGTTTACAATGAACATAACAAATAGGTTTACATTATAACGTCAGAGGAACTTATTTACAGTGAACAGTAAGCATAACAGTTAACTTTACATTGTAAAAATGTATAACTAATTTACAAGTAATAAAGTTGAAGATGAAGTTATTTCCAGGACTTTAGATAAGTCTCAGTTCATTGGTACATAAACTTTTGATATGTGAGATTTAAGGAGGATGGTTGAATTGGATTGGGGAGGAGTTAGGGTGTTTGTGGTGGCTGGTTAAAAGTGCTGGAGCTATGGTGTTGGATGAAAAGGTGCGTTTTGAGTTCCTTTCGAAAAGCCTTTTATAAGCCTTAAGTTATCTGGGAGTACGTTCCGGAGGATAGGGGCAACATAAATGAAGGCCCTTGAACTGGTAGTTTTACTGGTGCTGCGGATGTGGGCAGGTATTGAGAGTATTCTGGTAACATGTTCTTCTAGTTCTAGTGATGTCCAGAAGGGTGAGGAGAGGTAGGAGGGGGCAATCTCGTTATACAATTTGAAAACTATCATTATATATTTGTATTTGATCCTGGCTCCAATAGGTAGCCAGTGGAGGTTATGTAGTGGTGAGTGATGTGGTCAGAGTAGTGTGCCCTGTGGATTATATGGCAGCTAGGTTTTGTGCCATCTGGAGTTGTTGTGTGGTTGTTTTGGGTAATTCATAGAGGATGCTATGACAATAATCAAAGTGTGTTATTATAAGGGTCTGTAGAACTGAACGGAAATCGTGGTTATCCAGGAGGAGTCTGAGATGCTGAATTGTTTTTAATTTGAAGTAGATTGTCTTGTCTTTGAGATAGATTTTATATGTGAGGTCATGGTTAGGGACTGGTCAAGAATAATACCTAAGTATTTGACTTCTTGTTTGACTGCTATATCGGCATCATTAATGTGGACTTTAGTGGGTGGGTTGAAGATCTAGTTGTGAGATATGTAACGAACTTCTGTCTTATTGAAGTTGATCTATAAGTTATGTGTATTAAGCCAATCAGTTATGTCCATAAGACATGCTTGAATCTGGAGGCAATGGTGGTTTGCGATGTCAATGGGGTGGTAGAACATTATATCATCTACATAAAGATAAAGCACAGTTACTTACCTGTAACAGGTGATCTCTGGGAACAGCAGGAATAAGTCTTCACATATGGGTACGTTGGTACCGACGGAGCCTGCACGGGAACGCTCCCCAGCGTCCAATCAGAAAGCTTTTGGGAGCATCCCTCAGCGCCTGCGTGCTGCCTTCTCGCCTTTCCAGCTGTCTCTCCTCAGTTGAGTTTTATAGCTGAGACAAAGAGAGAGAAAGAAGAAAGGAAGAGAGATAGAGAGATACAACTCCTAGGGGAGGTGGGTGGGTTGTGAAGACTTATTCCTGCTGTTCCCAGAGATCACCTGTTACAGGTAAGTAACTGTGCTATCTCCAGGAACAAGTAGGATTGAGTCTTCACATATGGGGACTCCCAAGCTAAGATGCCTGGAGCCCTAGCATGGTGGGGATTGGAACATGCTACACCTCATATGGCCAGGCATCGTGAGGATGGAGGGTAGGAGTTGAAAAGAGAGGAGCTGTGGAAAAACAGCTAACCTAAGGACTACAAGTAAGGAGTCCTTGTATGTATGATAATTACCATGAAAAATATTGAAATGAACAATCACAATATGGACCTCACCTACTGGGTTGCAGGAAGTAGAGAGGCTGATGTTGTCTACTGGAGATCCAGTACAGGAATCTTCAAGGTGACCTCACGGAAGGGAAGGTGAAGGTCCCAATCTGGAATTGACAGGTGACCCAGGTGTCCACTGGGGTAGTAGAAAAAACGGCAGTTCTTTAGTGGAAGCTTTATGGAAAAAGCTGGGAACTCTTTTGGCTACAGAGTTACTAACATTTAGGAGCAAAAGAGGAAGACTGACCGATTTGGACAAACTAGCCCAGTCCTGGAGGGAAGAAGGGGCATGGGAAGAAACCCATATTCCCAAGGAGGACAGATGTCTGAAGGGTTGAAACCTCAGATCTACTGAAGATCCATCCTGTCTTTCCTAACTGGTGAGAGATAGGAAAGATATTGAAGCATGGAGCTTCAGGGATACCTAAACACCTAGGGTTAAAGTAGTAGCTGTCAGTACCACAGTAGTGGTTGTGTGCATAATACCCCAGACATACTGAGGGACAGTATGAACATATGCAAGCCCACTGTCTGGAACCTATAGGAAGGTAAAAACCTTTATAGCATAGACAGTTAGGGAGATATGTATGTAAATACATATCTACCTATTAAGGAAGCATTTCGACAGATACACACACACACACATATATATATATTATATATAGGGGTATATATATATATATATGCGGGTATATATATATATATATATTTATAGTGAGATCTGGAGGGGCATAACATATGCACATGCAGCTTACAGACATATATATCTATAGAGAAGTATATAGAGATATAGACATACATGAATATATATGTCTAAGATAAATGTCTGCAACTAAGCAGACAAAGATATGCTCATAAGAACATTCACATTGGAGATGTGAAGGAGAAAGATTCATCTAATAACAAGAAGGTGGAACCTACTTGATAAGAGATATAGAGGATCTATTCCCCCTGGCTAAGATGGCACAGGAATGTTATTCAGTAAAATAACCAGGATGGTTGCGTGAATTACAGAGGATAATATCAGTCTGTAAACAGCAAGTCCTGAGTCCTGAGTCCTGTAGAACTCTCACATGGTAAATGGGCAGAAAACGCATAGGCTGAGATACCAGGTTGACCCACTGGAGGGACACAAAGGGGTATCATGCGTTATTAGTTAAATATGTGCTGTCCATGGAGGATTAGGATACCATGACGATAAGCTGTAAGGAAAAAAGAGCATATTCCTTGTAGGAGATGGATAACTCTTTAGACCTACACGCGGAGAAGGCTTATATCCTTTGTATGAAAAGGAGATAGTAGGGAGTGAAGAACCCTCACAATCATGGGGGATGACTGAGGAAGCCTTTTTCGACCATGATGGATAGTCATTAGAGGAAAAACTCCATGCTCTCTCGCAAGGGCCCATAGTGGAAAGCTTCTCTGTAGGATTGCAGAGAGCATTATGCAGGAGAATTGGAAGATAGAAGTGGCTGATGGAAAAAACCAGCAGCCTAGTAAACTATGCTGCCAAACCCAAAGGATTGGAGATGGCAAGGATAGAAGGTAGTGTTAGAAGACTGTAGGTGATAAGGATTTCCCAAGAAAGATGTAAATACTGTCTTGGAATCACTACTAAGGCCCGACCGAAAAGTGGTGGAAGACAAGACTGGAACTTGTGAAAAAGTACCAGTAGTCAAATCACTGGAACTCCTGCATGGGCAGCTACTGAATTGGACTGAAGAAGGGGAGGATCTTATCCCTGTCTGATGAGCTGCCCAGAGAAAAAACTCCACAGTAGAAAGAAAGACAAGAAGTCTTTCAGTGGTAAGGTACTCCTCTTACAGGGGAAAAACCTGGAGGAGAGGGTAGATATACAAGAGCTGAAAAAAAAAAAAACGGCTTACCATATGGTAAGTCCCTGGAAGGGAAAAATTCATGTTGGTACAGAAAAACTATCATGTGATAGTTGTTAAACCTCTCTTCTTGTCAGGAAAAGGAGGAAAAACCTGTGACCCATAGACATGAATAGCCTGACAGCTCAACATACCGAAGATCAAAGGGATGTCCTGAGAATAGGAATCCCTGTCTAGAGTTTTGAATGAAAAAACAGTGAAAAACTTCTATTGAAAAGAAGATAACTGTAGGTTATAAAGAGATTAATCAGAACCGCATGGTTGCTGTGTTTATTCAGCCTGGCTAGAGTTTGGATTCTTTAGACCAGGACGAGGCTTCCCGTGCTTGGGAACATCTGAATGATGGGCAGGAGATGAGTAAAACCTCTTTCTCCTAGGGAAAGAAGGTTTGGTAGGGCATTTCCTACCTACTGGGGAAGGAGAAGGCTTAGGATTGCCTTCAGAAACAGGGAAGTCAATGGAGCACTGAGCAACCTGATGTAAAGACTCCTTATTGAAGAGATTTTCTCCAGTGCAAGGAGTATTACCCAGTCTTTGTTGTGCCCATTTGTTCAAGTCTGAAGCTTGGAGCCAGGCTCTAGGTCGTGCCCCTATGGCTATAGCAGAGGTTCTGCTAATAGACTCAAAAGAGTCTAGGGAAGCACGAGAAAGAAACCAAGAGATATTTTGGCTATGACTAAGAAGTAAGGAATAGTCTGCAGCCTTGGGCTCTGATAGAAAAGGAGTCAACAGAGACAATTTCTTTGTGACCTCCTGAAGGGGTAGACTCATATAAAAAATATATGAGAGAATCCTTGATGCCAGCATAGATGTTTGGAAGGTGTGACGTCCAAAGGCATCCAGTGTTCTGGATTCACGACCTGGCGGGTAAGAAGAATGCTTCTTCTTGCTTTTTACCTTCCTCATTGCTGATTCCACTACAATGGAATGATGGGGAAGTTGAGTCTTTTGAAACCCTGGAGAGGGGGGCACCTGATAGAGAAGATCAGTTGCTCTAGAAGGTGAGGAAACCCTTAAAGGTGCTTCCCACATTCGTAGAAGATCCTGCAAGGAATGACGTAAAGGAAGCATTATATTTCCCTTTCCTCAGGAATAAAGAGAGCTTTGAGCAGGATCATAGCCAGGGGTAGGAAAAGCAAGGGATGTTGCTATGTCCAGGAGAAAATTCTGAAAAGAAGGATCTCCAACAGAAGCCATCCCTGGACAGGCTAGATCTGAAGAACTGGCCTGGGCACCGGAGTAGGCACTTGAGAATGTAGGAATAGAAGATCTCGCCCGGTGCAGAAAAGGATCTCTAAGAGATGGATGCTGGTACTGTAGGTCATGACGTGAGACAGTCAGTACTGCATCGTCCATGCCAGGTATCGACTCCAAACTAGGAATAGAAAGGAGCGATTCTGGTGAAAGAAGCATGGAAGGAGCTGACCCCGATGCTACTGCAGGTATCGGCACCGATACCGATACCGATACCGGCAGCTGTGCCGGAATCGAAGACGATACCGACATCGAAGCAGTCATCGGAGGCTGCTCAAGTGGTACCGAGGAAACCGAAGGCCTCTGGTAACTACTCTCGGTACCGAGCATCCGGAATCGGTGAGCATCGGATCCGAGACATGTCGGTACCCAGTCTTCCAGACTGGAAATCTATTCCAGACTCTGCATCGAAGGAAGCGAGTCTATCGATGCATGTCTGGAAGGTACCGACATCGGTGGTAGTATCGGTGATACCGATACTGGAAAGTCAATCTGGGATGTATCGAGCAGTCCCGAAGATACCGAGAAAACCAGATGACGATCCCTGGTGAAGAGTGGATCACTCAACACCAGTGCCGATGCCGGGGTTTCGGTACCGCTCGAAGCGGATGCCACCACCGAGCACGGCTCAGGTATGTTCTGTGAGGGGTGAGCCTCAGGAACAACCTGAAACCCCTGAAAGGCTTTGGAGACCGAAGACTCCCGCCGGGGTTTTGAAGCCAAAGGATCCTTGAGGGCAAGGCCGGAGCCGTCATCATGCTGTGCATGAGACCTACCACTCAAGCATTGGCTAGTCTGAACAGACTGTTTGTGGGTTACCTGATCCTGTAGAGAAGGAGAAATGGTCGGTGCCCTGCCATTGGAAGGGAACTCGGTATCGAGGAAAACTCGAAAAGGGAAATCTCTTCTCATAATATGGTAGCCTAATGGCTCCGGATGGTCAGGACCCAAACAGTTTAGACACCATGACTTGGAGTCTAAAAACAATACTGCACTGCCACAGTTAAGGCACTTCTTAGGAAAAGGAGGAGGCGGCTCCATAATGGAGAGGCCTGAAGGCCCAAAGTTTAAAACTGAAACTGAGGGAAAAAAATTCCCAGAATTAAACAAAAAGAAAATAAAAAAACACCGGCGATACCGGTGGAGTCGGGCAGACAGCCGCGACCACAGGAAAACAAGAATTAAAGAATTTAAAGAAAATATTTTCTGCGGTGACAGGAGGACGTCCTGCCGGCTCCGCGGAAAAACGAAAACTGAGGAGAGACAGTTGGAAAGGTGGGAAGGCAGCACGCAGGCGCTGAGGGATGCTCCCAAAAGCTTTCTGATTGGACGCTGGGGAGTGGAGATTATACTTTGTGTTTAAGGATGTTGCAAATGGGTTACATATAGAGGTTAAAGAGTACGGCAGAGAGGATGGAGCCTTAAGGGATGCCTTGAATCTGTTTAAAGGTTGAGGAGATTGTCGTGCCGATCCAAACTTGCTGTGTGCGGTGATCAGTGAGGTAAGATTTAAACCACTCTAGAACTGTGCCTTGTGGGAGTCTTTCAATGAGCAATTTATGACTAATGCTGCCAAAGGCAGCAGCAATGTCCAGAAATACAAGCATAAAACACTTGTTTTCTATTGTTAAGCCCCAGAGGAGTCTGTTCATAAGTGATAACATGAGGGTATTGGCACTGTGATGCTGTCTAAAAAAATGCCATTGGTCATCCAGTGGAACATTTAAGTTCACCTGGCTTTCAAAATAATACTTTTCGTGGCCATAATGATACACTGTATACTCCAAACAATGGAAATTTTCTGAGCTTGGTAGAACCGTTAGCACGTGATGCAGAACCATGTTAACAAAGTTAAAGACAAGACTGCCCATAACCATTACTTAGGCCACAGAATTCAGCATGAGATCAGAGATTTAATGTCTCCAAAAATTAAAGCTGTTATCCTTCAAAATGTAACCCTCCATTGCCTCAGAAAAATCCAAGTTATCAATGTCCCTGTTTAATGTACATCATCAAGATTAAGTTACAATGTAAACCACTTTGAAATGATAAAGTGGTCTAATAAACCTGTTAAATAAATAAAATTAATACTTTTCAGTGATTTTGGACTGTGCCGAATTGATAGTGTAAAATAAATTTGTTTTCAAGCATCTAATATCAGAGAAGCCTTGTTGGAGGTTGCAGATACAACGAATGATTCTGTAGTTCAAAGTGAAGCCCAGACTCTAGTCAACAATGAACTTAGCTCTTTCAAGTTCTTGGTCAGTTTAGTTCTATGGTATGATCTCTGAGCTGAAGTGAATGTAGTTAGCAAACTTATGGAAGACTCCAAGATTCAGACTGATGTGATTCTGAAACATATAGAACATTTATATATATTTATTAAGAAATATAGGGAAAGCAAAGTTACTTACCTGTAACAGGCGATCTCTGGGAACAGCAGGAATAAATCTTCACATATGGGTACGTCGGTACCGACGGAGCCTGCGCGGGAACGCTCCCCAGCATCCAAAAAGAAAGCTTTTGGGAGCATCCCACACGCATGCGCGCTGTCTTCCCGCCCATTCACTTCCCTCTCATCAGTTGGGTTTGTAGCTGAGTCCGAAGGAGGGAAGTAGACAAATTAGAGAGAGAGAGAGAGCGCAACTCCTAGGGGAGGTGGGTGGGTGGGTTGTGAAGACTTATTCCTGCTGTTCCCAGAGATCACCTGTTACAGGTAAGTAACTGGGCTATCTCCAGGAACAAGCAGGAATGAGTCTTCACATATGGGGACTCCCAAGCTAGAGATGCCTAGAGGAGGTCCCAGCATGTTGCAAATCTAATGGATGGGCCATGCTATTTCCCAGAACCTCAGGCATCCAAGGGATGGAGGGTAGGAGTTGAATAAAAAAGGGTGTGCTGTGGAACAGCTTGACTAAACAAGGCGTCTAGAGGAGAGTACTTGTGTAGACCATAATTGTTGTTGTTTCTATAATCTCTAAAGGTAAAGGGGACTGTTGTAGTTGTTGATATGGAAGGACAGACTAGATAGGCCATGTGGTCTTTTTCTGTCATCATGTTTCTATGTTTCTAATTGTTAGCAAATATTGAATTCCAATTTTCAAAAGTGGACCTTACTGAAAAGTATTGCGAAAGTGTCTATTGAGGCTAATATGGGTCTGCTGCTAAGAGACAGTAGATTATCCTCAAAGAAATTACCTCACTGTGAAGTAGAGGAAAATAAATTTTGCAATACAGGCAGAGGTCAGAAGCCTTAATGGCTAGAACTAATCCCAGAAGAAAAACTGGGGAAGTTTAAAGAGGTTGGACTTTGGAGGAAAAGCTGAAGCTTCTGCAGGCCAAAGTTTAAAGCTCTTTGTCCTTGGAGCAGAATAAAGCTCTAGGAAAGAGAGGAGATAAATCTGACTGGTTTGGACAAAAAGGTAGAAATACCCCCCTGCAGAAAAAGGATGGGTCTTTAAGACCCCTTTATCCAAAAGAAAGAAAAAAACATTTGTAGTAGGCGGTGTAGCCTCCAATTTCTTGAAGATCAGTAATGTCTTCCCTAAGTGATGTCACTTAGGATAATGACTTTACATGGAGAGCTTCAGATGTAACGTAACCGGAAAGGTTACGGTAAAAGAAGGTATTTTCTAATTACCATAGAAATTGGTTGTCCATTTAAACTCGTATGGTATGCTGGAACAGCATCAATATGGACAGTCACAAATCTTTCAAAGTCATATATATATGAATGGATTTCTCTTGTGGCAAGAGATTCATGCCTAGCATCGAGGATTGAGTCAGTGTATCACTGATATCTCAGTAAGGATGAGATGAACTGTAGATGCTTCTTTTGATAAGTAGGCTACTGGTTCTAAACCTCAAACAGGAAAAAGATATTTAATGAATAAAATATCAGAAACCCTGCGACTGCTGGGTTTGCTGAGCCTGTTGAGGTTTGGATTTTCCTAGCCTGGTTTGATGTTGCCCTTCTTTGGAAACATCTGCATGATGGGTAGAAGATGGATAAAACTTTTTCCCCTTAGGGGGATAAAGTTTGTTAGGAGATTTTTTAGTACCTGGGATAGAGGAAAGTTTTGACAATCCTCTGAAAGCAACAATATCAGTGTTTAACTGATTAGCTTGGAATAAAGCATCCTTGTTAAAGAGATTTTCACCAGTACAAGGAGTGTTTCCCAGCCTTTCTTGTACCCATTTGTTCAAGTCTGAAGCTTGGAGCCAGGCCATGCGTCGTGCCCCTATGGCTATAGCAGGAGTTCTGCTAATAGACTCAAAACAGTCCAGGGAAGCACGATTAAGGAACTTAGAGACATTTTAAGCATGACTGACTAATAAGAAATAGTCTGCTCTTTTATGTTCTTGAAGAAAAGGGTTCAAAAGCTTTAAGTTCTTTGTGATCTCGTCAAGAGATAATCCCATATAGAAAATATATGAGATAATTCTTGCTGAAAGCATGGATGCCTGGAAGCATCGACATCCAAAGGCATCTAAAGTCCTAGACTCACGACCTGGCGGATAAGAAGAGTGCTTCTTTGCACTCTTAATACGCCTCATTGCTGATTCTACAACAATAGAATGATGAGGAAGTTGAGTCTTTTGAAAACCTGGAGAAGGTGGCACCTTGTACATAGTGTCAAGTGTCTTAGAATGTGGGGATACCGTTAAAGGAGTTTCCCACATTCTTAATAGTAGATCCTGTAAGATCTGATGCAAAGGAAGCATGATCACCTCCTTTGGAATCCAGGGGGATTGCAGGGTCTCTGAATCTCCTGGTATGGATTCTTCACCAGGTATAGAAATGGCAAGTAACTTTGCCATATCAAGCAGAAAAACTTGAAAAGAAATCTCCCCTGAGGAGGACTCCCTAAAATGAGGGCTAAAGGCTAGAATTGTTGAGAATTCAGCCTTGGTACCGATGGATTCATCCCAGTCATCGAGATCAGAAGACTTGAAAGGATGAAGCATCGGATTTTCTTTAAAGCGATGTCTTCTGTACCGGCCGAGGTCGATACCGAGACGAGTGGGTACCGAATCCTCCATGCTAGAGAGCGATTCCAGGCTTGGAATCGAAGGAAGCGAGTCTGTCGAAGCAAGCATGGACGGTACCGACACCGGTGCCGATGTCGATAACGGTACCGAAGCCGATACTGATGCTCAAGGAACGGTCTGCAGCAACTCTAGCGGTACCGAAGTAGCTGAGAGTGCTAGACTATGTTCATCGGTGAGGAGTGTTTCATCCATCACCATAGTCGATGCCAAAGTGTCGGTACCGCTCGAAGCGGCCACAACCACCGAGCATGGCCCAGGTATGTTCATCGAGGTAAGAGCCCCGGGAACAACCTGAAGCCCCGTTAATGCTTTGGAGCCCGAAGACTCCCGCCGGGGCTTTATTGCCAAAATGTCCAAGGGCAACGCCAGAGGCATCTCGATGCTTAGAGGGAGATCTACCACTCGAGGACTGGCTAGTCTTTACAGACTTTTGTTTGGTTACCTGATCCTGTGAAAAAGAAGATATTCTGGCAGGTGACATTGAGTCCGATGTGAACCGGGTATCGAGTTGTGCTCGATCCTGAAGACTTCTTCTGTTTGAACTCCAGCAGGAGAGACACTCCAGTGGGCAATGGTCAGGACCTAAACATTTTAGACACCAAGTATGAGTGTCTAAAAATATATCTGTACCGCCACACTGAGTATTTCTTAAGGATAGTGGCCGGCTTTTCCATAATGGAAGGATAGAGGCCTAGTGGCCTAGAGACCGTCAGGCACTAAAACAGGAAAAAATTTTGTAGAGAAAGAAGAAATTTTTTAGTAAAAGAAAGAAAAGCACCAGCGGTACCGGTGGCGTCGAGGGAAGGCAGACGCGACCACAAGAAAGTAAGAATAAAAAGAAGAATTTTCTGCGGTGACAGGAATACGTCCTGCCAGCTCCGCGGAAAATGGAAAACTGATGAGAGGGAAGTGAATGGGCGGGAAGGCAGCGCACATGCGTGTGGGATGCTCCCAAAAGCTTTTTTTTGGACGCTGGGGAGCGTTCCCGCGCAGGCTCCGTCGGTACCGACATATCCATATGTGAAGACTCATTCCTGCTTGTTCCTGGAGATACTAGTTTCATTTCAGGAATTACTAGAGCCAAAGAAATTGCAGCAAGGTGTATTTGGAACCCAGATTCAGACAGAATTGTGTTTTAAGAAGGAAGAGAGTTTTTGACTATGAGGCATGTGACCAACCTATTGAGGATGTAGAACAAACTTTCAAAACAGAGTATTTCATGGTAGTCATCAATAGTGCTCTAATTTCAATTGAAGAAATTGGCTCATTGGCTGACTAAAGGAAAAAGCCACAGAAGAATGCCTGCAATACTGCAAAAATGAACAGTGTCTTCTGAGTGATACTGGGGTCAGAATTCTGGTATAGATGGAGATGATCTGTTTTTGGAGCTACAGCGATCATCAGCCTAGAATTCTCAAGTACCTTCATAAAAGCCGTCTGTTGGATACATATCCTGACACATCCATTGTACTGAGTATTTTATTAACTTCGCCATCCACCATGGCATCAGCAGAGTGCAGCTTTTCAAAACTAAAAGCGATTAAGACCTATCTGAGATCTACAATGAATCAAGAGTGGTTTGTTGGCCTTGCACGCATTTCAATAGAGAACAGTGTTGCTCAGGCACTGGATTTTACTGATCTAATTGACGCTTTTGCCAAAAAAAGGCTAGGAAGGTTCTACTGTAAGCAAAATCAAGATAGACTGAAAACATGAGGCTATAGATATTGTAGTCTCTTTCAAAACAGAGCATTTCTTGGTAGTTGTTGATAGTGCAGGTTGCTTATAGTGGTTTGCAATGTTTCCAGTTGGAAGATTATTCCTTGTTTCATGTGACTGGACTACAGCATTCAAAGACAGCTTCTAAAGAAGAGTATTAATATAACCTATGGACGTTCACACTACACTAAAACATCCGATTGTTAGTCTTGAACGCTGCCATTCTTATTAAACTCAACAATGAAAAAACAGCAACTTTTGTTAAATGATGTTATTAAAAGAATTATAGTGCTATGGCTTCTTAACAAAATAAGAAGCAGTATATCTAATAAAAGTGAAACTAATTACTCTTGGATACTAATCTCTAGTTTTTCTTGCCTTGCAAAATGCTAAGCTCGCTTTTTGTTAAACATTACTTTAAGAGGCACAGACCGCCTGTAGTCCTATACTATTAGGCACATAAGAAATACATTTAAGAGAACAGACTGAAAGGGAGCATTGGTACAAGGTCCTGTGGTTATGCAAATATTTATGCAAAAGAGGCCCTTCAAAGAGTTTCTGCACAAGGCCCTGCACATCCCCCTTGGGCCACCCCTGTCCACAATTAAAACATAATGAGAATTTAAGCTCAGTATTACATATACAGCAGGAGAAGGCCCTAGAGATCCAACACAGGGGGCCCTTCTCTGGCCCAGTAGACATAAGGGGGAGCTCAAATTCCAGAGACAGAATGCCTTGGGAAGTTAAACTCACTCTTAAACAGAGACAAAGGGTCAATATCCTGTCCCTTTAAAGCAACACACCCCTCCTACTGCTGTCAGCTAGCCAGTACAGGATACAGCCCCGACATCAGCTTCTGAGTTAACAGTGGACCATGTATCGCTCTCGTGTTTTCTCTCTTTTACCCACATATTAATGCCAGAGAACTGTTTCTAGAATGAACCATAATGAGTCAGCTCTTTCCTCTTAGGTGCATACAGCACTGCACCTAAGTGTGTTAAAAAGAGACCCAAAGTGAAGAGCCCTGGTCCAGATGGAGTGGCCGGTTTATGACTCTGTTAAAATCCCTCCACCAAGACCTGGCAAACTGACAGCCAGACATAACATCATGATAACTGATAACATCTGTGAAACGTTATCAGCTATTCAACTAATGTATTGCTTTTCTTCTGTGTATGTTTTAGTTTTTTAAAGCATTAACGTGACTCTTCCATTCTAGCCTCTGAGATACACAAGTTTGTTTTTTCTCTTGCTGCATCTGGAGAAATATGATTCACTGTTGGGAATGCCTGAATCGGCAAGGAGAGGAACCTTTCCTGCATGAGGGCCTAACCAGAGTCTTGCCCTCTTGTTGACGACGTGCACTCTACATACCTGTTTATTAGCGAGATGAGAAGTGTGAAGAGCTCCGAGTACAAACCAGAGGCAAGGCCCTCCAAGCAGCCAAGTGCGCTCATCTTGGATCCTGTGTCAGAAAGAACAAATCTGTTCAGAGACTGGAGGAAGGACATAAGAAAGAGAGAGACAGAGAAATCCTGCTGAGAACAGGCAAACCCATAAATGTTGCAGGCAGACTCTGGAGGGGGAGGATAGGGGAAGTAACATGGATGCACTACTTGGTAACACAAAGACTACTGAAATGCACCTGAACCGTCGCTAGGGCCTCCATCTTCAAGCCCCTGGCGAAAGGATGTAGACTTCTGTAAGGTGCCCTTGGGTTGATGCTTGAAGATGGCTGAAGAAAGCTCCTCCAAGGTACATCCCAACAGATAGGCAGCTTTTTGAGCCCACTCATGACGTGCAAACTGCTTCCTGCCAGCTTTTGGGAGAAAAGACAAGGAGATGTCAGAAACACACACACACAGAGCCCTCTATTAAAGTGGCACACTCCCTTAGCATGAAAAGGGAGATTGTCACAATGCTACGAACAGATACTGTAGAAGCCACAGCAGTTTAGCATGGCCATCAGAGACCAGTATGAAAAGATCTATGTCCCACTCACAGGTAAGCACAATCAATAAAAGGCTGAAGGGATAACGAGATCACACACAGGGCAATGACTCCAAAGTGGGAGACAGTTCTTATTGATAAGCATGAGATCAGCAGCTTACACACAGAGTGGGCAGTCCTTGCCCTTAATGCACCAGATGCCAAGTGTCACAGCCGGCTGTGCTGCCACCCCCCCCCCCAAGCAGTGCCAGCCCCACTCACGTGGTAAGCCACAGCCCCCAATGCTTAGCCATGCTACTGCCAATTCCAGCGGCAGGGTCGAGGGGAGGTGCAGCTTGGCTCGGCAGCAGACCATGTGCTTCGGCACACATGGCCTGCCGATTTTGACCTCTCTCAGACATAGCTCTGGGGGTTCAGAAGTGGCAGGCCATGTGTACCGAAGCACATGGCCTGCCACAGAGCCTAGCCATGCCCCCTCCTGCTGCTGGAATCAGCTGCAGCAGGGGACAGCAGCATAGCATGGCTCAGCAGAGAGGGGGGGGGAAGGACGTCACGGCATGGCTCGGCGTGCAGGGGGAGGCGGCAGGCCATGTGTGCCAAAGCACATAGCCTGTCACCCAGAGATCTGTCACCCTAGGTGGCCGCCTAGCCCACCTAGTGGACAGGCCGGCCCGGCCCTGCCAGGGTTCCAGAATTCACACAATCATCCTGAAGGGCAGAGCAATCACTGTCAAAAATGCCCAGGTCCAGGTCCAGGTCCATGTCCAGGTCCAGGTCCTGGCTATAACTGAAGCTTCATGCTCTTTTTAAGTGCTGCATGGTGGATTATTTTTGCACAAGGTCACAGGGGGCTCTCTAGCACCTCAGAGAAAAACATGTCTTCCTAGAGAATGGGAGAGTTACAGAAGTGATATAATGTGACTAGTGCCAGAAGAGCAGCTATGGCGACATTTGACAGCTCATTACTGCTGGGAACAGAAAAGCCATCACAGAAGCACCATTAAGGTGCAGCTGGAGGGACTGTGTTCACACATCAAGGCTATGGCAGGCACCCATCAGAACTCAGGTGTCCCGCACAAAATACAGCAGGTACAGTGCCAGCAGGAGCAGCATCCAGGCACTTACACTTGCAATGACGTTCACCCAAACTGTGCCATGGAGGTCTGCAGCTCAGGAAGTCATGCATTTCAACTGTTATTACTCATTCTTCCAAAACCGAGCTCAAGGCAAGTAACACATTCAGGTACAGATGGCAGGTCTTTGCCCCAGAAGCCTTACAATCGAGATTAGGGTCTGATATAGTAAGCTGCGCTAACCTTTACTATGCTAATCTTACTCCTGATATAGTAAGAGTTTATAGAAAGGGGAAATTAGTGGTAGCAGTGCTGTGCTCAAGGGTAGTGTGGTGCACATGCAAAACACCAAATTCTAAACCGCACTCCATGTAAAAGGCTGTGCTAAATTTGATATGGGTTTTACTTCTGTTGTGGCGTGGAATTAGGATGGAGTAAAGATTCCAGTGTGGGATCAGTAGGGTCATCTAACGTACACTGCAGCATGTCAGCTCAGATGGCCCTTTCTGCCATGACTTTCTGGTGAGTGCAGCGGGCCCCAGATCCCTCTTCCCCCCCCCACCCCAACCTTGAAAACATTTCCCTGCTAGCCCAGTGGATCCAGGTACTCCCTGCTCCCTTCAAGCCCCCTACATACCTTTGGGGTTGGCAGATGCATGTGATGCCCATTGGCTCCTGCCTTGGCACTGCCATCTTGCAGTGCCTAATAGCCTAGAGATCAGTCTGCCAAATAAGGGAAGTGCCTCCTTGTTTAGTAACTTGACCCCTTGTGATGCATTGGGATGTACCACTAGGGGTCAGGTGGCAACATTTTGCAAGATGGAGATGAGGAAGAGGATGTCAGCTGGACACCTCCTCAGGACTAGATAATTATTATTATTGGTCCATGGGAAGGGGAGAGGGACCAAAGCATCAGACACATTCTGATAAAAGCTAGGATGCCAGGACTGGGATGCCCTAGACCAGATAACGTCATGGTGGGGGGGGGGGGGGGCTGTATTTTTTCTCCTCCTCCTGTCAGTGCGTGAGCCAATCCTAGGATCTTGGATTGGCTTGCGCACTAATAAGAAAGGAGAAATTTAAAAAGTCCTCACCTAAATGTACAAACCAGCAGCATGTTACTGCGGCAATGTGCATGGTTTTCTTTCAGCACACATTTTTTAATTGCTGTGGTTATTTGCATTGAATGTTTTTTTGCCCACAGCTCTAATGCATGGCTTATTACATTGGGCTGTAGGTTTACACCGGAGCAAATGGAGAATAAAGTGACTTGCCCAAGGTCACAAGCAGCACGAGTAGGAGAAGCAGGATCTGAGTCCTGGCTTCCCTGGTTTTCAACCCACTGCTCTAACCATTAGGCCACTGCTTGGAAAGAACAAGGCTAAATCTGCAGCACAAGGACAACATAAATTTAATCTAGAGCCATCCGGATAGCACCAGACTAACACCAAGTCTAAATTGGAGCATAAAAATAAAGCAGCATCGGAGAGAAAGCATAGTTACTCACCTGTAACAGGCGATCTCCGGGAACAGCAGGAATTTAGTCTTCGCATATGGGTATCGTTGGTACCGACGGAGCCTGCACGGGAACGCTCCCCAGCGTCCAATAGGAAAGCTTTTGGAAGCATCCCACAGCACTTGCGTGCTGCCTTCCCGCCTTTCCCAACTGTCCCTCTCCAGTTGAGTTTAAAGCTGAGACAAAAGAGAGAGGGAAAGAGAGAGATAGAGAGATACAACTCCTAGGGGAGGTGGGTGGGTTGTGAAGACTAAATTCCTGCTGTTCCCGGAGATCACCTGTTATAGGTAAGTAACTATGCTATCTCCAGGAACAAGCAGGAATGTAGTCTTCACATATGGGGACTCCCTAGCTGCAGATGCCAGGAAGAAACCCCAGAAGTTGTGTGCCCTTGTGAAAGAGCTCCACTTCCCCCCATGGATATCTGGCATCCTATCAGGGATGGTGGGTAGGAGTTGATTAAGTATGGAACAGGTGTTGAAGAACAGCCTGACCAAACAAGGCATCCCGGTGGGAGTCCTTGTCTAAGCAGTAATGGGCTGTGAAGGTATGAACCGAAGCCCAAGTAGCTGCTCAGCAGATGTTGTCAATAGACACAGAGTGAAGATGAGCCATAGAGGCTACCATGGCTCTCACATTGTGAGATGTGACATGGCCTTCCAGAGGAAGGTTTTTACTCTCATAGGCAAAAGATATACACTGTGCAATCCAGTTGGACAGTGCTCTTTTGGAGACTGGAAGTCCCAAATGACTAGGATCAAAAGCAACAAAAAGTTGAGAGGACTTCCTATGTTCCTGTGTCCTTTGTAAGTAAAAGGCCAGAGCCCTTTTACAATCCAAAGTATGAAGATTCCTTTCTACATTTGAGGCATGAGGCCTTGGGAAGAATACAGGAAGGTAAACTGCTTGGTTTAAATGAAAAAGTGACACCACCTTTGCATAAAGTGTGGATGAGTCCTAAGGACTATCTTATCATGATGGAATCTTGTATAAAGAGGATCAGCCACCAATTCTTGCAATTCACTGATGCGACGTGCTGATGTGATTACAATAAGAAAGATGACCTTCCAAGAAAGGAATTTCAAGAAGGTAGTGGCTAATGGTTCAAAGGGCAGTTTCATAAGCTGCCCAAGAACCAAATTTAAGTCCCATGCCACCGGTGGTGTTTTAATGGGAGGCTTAGTTAAAAGAAGGCCTCTCATAAATCTCGCTATGAGAGGATGAGAGGAAATAGGTTGCCCATTTAGAGGCTTGAAAGAAGCTGCAATAGCACTCAAATGAACTCTCACTGAATTGGTCTTAAGCCCTGCATTAGATAAATGAAGGAGATACTCCAGTAATGATTCCAGAGGTATCGCAAGAGGGTTAAGACCCTTCTGCGAGCACCATATGGTAAACCTTTTCCACTTGAAAGCATAAGAGCGTCTTGTGGAAGGCTTCCTGGAAGCATAAAGGATATCCTTTACCTGCTGAGAAAGGTTAAGACCGTGATGTTCTAGGCTTTCAGCAACCAGGCCCTGAGATGGAGACTGGGGATTGGGATGCCACAGCATCCCGTCCTCCTGAGAAAGGAAATCTGGAGCAGATCCTAACTCCAGAGGCGGAGCTTGAGAGAGATGTAGGAGCAGAGGGTACCACATTTGCCGTGGCCAATGTGTAGCTATGAGTATCATATGACCTCTGTCTCTCTGAAGCTTGAACAGGGTTTTGGGAATTAGGGGAACGGGTGGAAAGGCATACAGGAAGTCCTGGCCCCAGTGGAGGAGGAAAGCATCCCTGGTCTGACAACCCTGAGCCGGAATTATGGACCAGAACCAGGGAAGTTTGGCATTCAACGGATTTGCGAAAAGGTCTATGTCCGGGGTTCCCCAAATTTGCAAAAGATTGGCCACCTGGTCAGCATGGAGAGACCATTCGTGTGGAAGCAGAACTCGACTGAGTCTGTCTGCCCAAGAGTTTTGAATGCCTGGAAGATACACCGCAAGGAGATGAATCTGAAGCTGTCTGGTGAGGGCCCATAGTCGCAAAGCTTCGTTGCTAAGCGAGAGAGCCTGCTCCGCCCTGCTTGTTCACATAGAACATGGCTACTTGATTGTCCATTTGAACTAGGACTGTCTTGTAGCTGAGCTGGGTGTGGAATACTCGAAGAGCAAGGAAGATTGCTCTGAGTTCCAGGAGATTGATATGTAGATAGGTCTCCTGTGGAGTCCACGTACCCTGGGTAGAGAGGCCTTGCAGGTGGGCTCCTCAATCCACCTGTGAGGCATCTGTTGTTAGAGTGGCTTGGGGTGGAGGTTGCTGAAAAGGGGACCCCACCAAAAGGTTTTGGGGTGATTGCCACCATTGGAGGGACAAAATAAGGTGATCTGAGTTTGCTATTTTGTCTGACAGGCAACCTGACGCCTGAGTCCATTGAGTGGATAAAGTCCACTGGGCTGCCCTCATATGGAGGCGAGCATAAGGAACCACATGCACGGTGGATGCCATGTGGCCTAGCAATTGTAACATTTCCCGAGCAGTGAGGTAAGGTTTTAGCACTGCCTGGGAAGCTAATAGCACAATGTGAAGGCAGTGGGGCTGTGGAAGGTAGGCCCTTGTCTGGTATCCAGTAGAGCTCCTATAAACTCTAGGGACCGAGTGGGAGCAAGGTTGGATTTTGGGAAGTTTATGACAACTCCCAAATACTGAAGGATGCGCATTGTGCGAGAGAGAGCAACCCTGGCCTCTAGCTCTGAAGGGACTCGGATGAGCCATTCGTCTAAGTAAGGGAAGATGAATATTCCTAGGGTGCAAAGAAATGCTGCCACCACAGCCATGCATTTTGTGAACACCCTTGGTGCTGAGGCCAGGCCAAAAGGAAGAACTCTGTATTGGTAGTGCTTCCCTTGAAACAGGAATCGAAGGAACTTTCGATGAGTTGGATGGATGAGAACATGAGTTTACGCATCCTTGAGATCTAGAGAACAAAGCCAATCCAGACTCTGAAGGTATGGCAGCAGAGTTCCTAGAGAAATCATTTTGAACTTCTCTTTGAACAGGAATTTGTTCAATTCTCTCAGGTCTAAAATGGGTCTATGTCCTCCTGTTTTCTTTGGAATAAGGAAATAGGGGGAGTAGAACCCTGTACCCTGTTGGAGAATGGGTACCTCTTCTACTGCCCCTTGGGCAAGAAGCATAGTGACCTCTTCACCTAACTGGTCATTGAGAAAGGTCTGAGAATTTTACTGTCCTACCATTGTAGGAGGGGGCATGCTGAGGAAATGAAGCTTGTACCCCTCTCTTACAATAGACAGAGTCCAATTTTCTGCTGTTATCTGACCCCATCTGGGGGCAAAATAACATAACCTTCCTGGAATGGTGGAAAGCTTTGGGCCATTCAGGGCCAGGAAGGCAAAGTTCTCTAGATAGGAGTCAAAGCCCCTGTGGAGGCTGAGTTTGCTGAGCCGGTTGAGGCTTAGCAGCTTTTGTTTTTCTTTGCCTAGGTTGTTGCTGCTGTCACCTTTGGGCAGACTGACTTAAACGATGCTCCTGCTGGGTATAGGAGGGATAAAACTTCATCTTCTTACTGAAGAATGGTTTCTCGTAGGATTTTTTCCTTGCAGGATCAGCTGTAGATATAGACAATCTATCCAAAGTGATATTGTCAGCATCTATCTCATTAGCTTTTTCCTGCCAATTCTTGCCAAAGAGATTCTCTTCTGTGCAAGGAATATTCCCTAGTTTATCCTGTACCCAAAGTTCCAAGTCAGATACCTGGAGCCAGGCAATCCTACGTGCACCTCTGGCAATAGCAGAGGTTCTGCTTATGCACTCAAAGCTGTCAAAGGCTGCACGATTCACAAACTTGGAAACATCCTGAGCATGCTCGACAAGGGCGAGGTAATCCTGCCTCTTATCGTCAGGAAGGAGAAGGCTCATAAGCTCTAAATCTCCTGTGACCTCCTTAAGGAACATACCCATATATAGGAACTGATCCTAGCAGAAAGCATGGAAGCCTGGAAGGTTTGACGTCCAAAGGCGTCAAGAGTCCTACACTCAGGTCCTGAAGGATTAGATGCATGCCTTTTTGCACTCTTGATCCTTCTCATAGCTGATTCCACCACCATGGAATGGTGTGGTAGCTAAGTCTTCTGAAACCCAGGACAAAGAGGAACTCGATACATGGTGTCGAGTCTTCGAGAGTGAGATGTGGTTAGAGGCGTTTCCCACATCCTTAACATGAGATCATGCAAGATCTCATGAATAGGTAAGGTAGCTGCCTCCTTGGGAGCTTTAGGATATTGTAGGATTTCTAATTCCTTTGCCCTAGGCTTTTTTTCAGGAGCCACTGTGATGGAAAGACCTCAAGCCACATCTCGGATAAACTCCTGAAAGGACATATCCTCTGGTGGAGACATCCTACGCTGAGGAGAAGAAGAATCCTCAGGAAGAAGGATACCAATCGGCAGAGTTTTCAGAGTCTTCAGGCTCATCCGAGGATTCAAAGTATCTCCGATCCAGGTGATCGTGCAAGGCACGGTACCGATCGAAGTCGGCATTGGAGGGGTCCGGTACCGACTTGTTGATACCGGATGGATAAGCATGACTCGGTCCCGGTAGAAGACCTGCCTATGTTGATGCAGTCGGTGCCAGTACCGGAGTCGGTGCCGGTACTGGTTGAATTGTCTGAAGCAGTTTCAGGGGCATCGAGGCCGTGAGAAGAGCCGCCAGACTGCGTTCAATAGCCAAGAATCTCTGGTCCATCGACGCTGCCGATGCTTGGGTTTCGGTACCGGATGAAGTAGCCGGTACCCCAGAGCATGGCACCAGTAGTTCTGCCAAGGTTGAGGCCTCGAGAACATCCTGGAGCCCCGTTAGTGCTTTGGAAGCCAAAGCCTCCCTCCGGAGCAATTTTGCCGGTGAAAGCCCCTCAAGGGCAACGCCAGAGGCATCTTGATGCTTAGAGGGAGATCTACCCTTTGAGGACTGGCTAGATTTATGTTTAGTTACTGGAGATCCATGGGAGGAAGACGAATCCCTGGAAGACGTCGATGCCACAGAGGTTGCATCAGAAGGAAAAAGGGTGCTAAGTTTAGCAGCTCAGTTCTGACGGCCCCTTTTTGACATCATCCCACAGGCAACACACTCCAAAATAGAGTGGTCAGGACCTAAACATTTGAGGCACCACTCATGGGTGTCGGTGACGGAGATGGTACCGCCACACTTGGAACACTTTTTAAAACCTGAAGCGGGTTTTTCCATTTTAAAGGAAAAAAGTTGGGCCTAGTGCCCAAAATGGCACGTGGCACCTGAGGAGAAAATAACTGGAAAAGACTCCAGAAGAAAGGGGGTTTTTTTGGAAAAGAAAGAAAGAAAGAAGAATCGGCGGTACCGGTGTAGCGTCGAAGGAAGGCAGACGCGACCACAAAAAAGAAGAATAGAAGGGAATTATTTTCTGCAGTGACAGGGTACCACATCCTGTCGGCTCCGCGGCAAACGAAGAACTGGAGAGGGACAGTTGGGAAAGGCAGGAAGGCAGCACGCAGGTGCTGTGGGATGCTCCCAAAAGCTTTCCTATTGGACGCTGGGGAGCGTTCCCGCGCAGGCTCCGTCGGTACTGACGATACCCATATGTGAAGACTACATTCCTGCTTGTTCTTGGAAATAGTCCACTTTGCCTTCTCTCCCCACATGAACAAATGCTCATGGCAGAGCAAACAATAAACAGATTTTACCTTCATCGGCGTCTGCATTACAACGGAGCAGCATGCAACATGCAAAGAAAAAGAGCATGTTAGACAATAAAACAGGTTATTGGATCACTGCCAAGCATGTGTGCAGAAAACTGACCAAGAGGCCAAGAGCTGTGAGACTAACATACTAGGCACAAGAAGAGGAGGATATGGGGGGGGGGGGGGGGGACAGACACAGGTACAGGATGCACCATGCAGAGAGGCAGGGAATAGGGATACCACACGGAGACAAACATACGGACAGGGTGCACTATGTAGAGAGAGATGGGACAAGGCATGCCACACAAAGAGAAGAGGAGGAGACACTAAATACTCTAAGAAGAGAAACAGAAACTATGCCACTCGGCAGAATACAGAGGATAGGGTATGCCATGCACACAGACGCAGGAACAGGCACACCAAGCAGAGTGACATGAGATGAGGGTGTGATACAATACACACATCAATGGATGAATACATGCTAGGAGGAGAGACAGGGAGTCAGAAAATACAGACTAATGTTTTCTTATGCTCTCAGTACCCTGCAAAAGGGATCGTTGCAGATCATGATTCTCAATGCCTTTCAAACTCTCGCCTCAAAGGCTAATGCCATACTGCCCACCCTCTGGTTGGTACTTAAATAAGAACCTCTAACCCAAGCACAGAGAAGCACCATCCTCGGATCAATGTCCTTCTCACAACTAGTACGTCTGAAAACAACTAATACGCCTGTACACACACACACACACACACAGCCTCACAACTGTACACATATCAGCATTCACACATGCTATCACTGAGGAAGAGATGACTGGGGGAGTCTACAGAGCACTGGGCAGCATTTGTGGTCAACAAAGAGATTCAGAGATCTTGCATGTAGGTATGAGCACAGAATGGAGGGCAGCCAGTAGACAGCAGCACAGAGGGTGCCTTAGCTTCAACCATGCCCTCAATATTAGGCTTGTCTAAATTAGGAAAACGGCCGATGGCAGAAAAAGTTACAGTCTGTGCATAAACCAAAGGAGAGAGAAAGTTCAAACCTGAAGATGTGCCAAAAAAGGGCCAAGCAACATGCAAAAAGAGGCATGCAACAGGAAAGGTGATGTTTATCTAATCTGCATGGTTTAAAAGGCAAACTAAATTAGTTCATCAGGAAGGTGAAGCACAAAAGATGGTGGATGCAGCAGTGTGAAACATGACATAACATTCATCTATAATTGCATTTGGATTTAGGTCACGCCTTTCACTCAAGGCGAGCTATGTTCAGTTAGAATAGGTATTTTCTTATACCCAGAGTTCTTACAACTTAAGTTTGCACTAATATGTAATAATTAGGGACAACCAAACCATAAAGAATAAACTCAAAACATTATGTAGTTCTGAATGCAAGTACCTCATCAGATAATCAATGAGTTAGAATAGAGAAATTAGGCCTTACTTGCTAATTTTCTTTCCTTATCATCCCTCCAGTCCAGTCCAGACGCGTGGATTATGCATGCCTACCAGTAGATGGAGACAGAGAACCACTGACTTGATTTTGAGGTCACGGTATAAAGCAGGGGTCTCAAACATGCGGCCCGCGAGACAACTTTGTGCGGCCCGCGACGGAGGAAAACAAAAAAACCCCAAAACCCTGGCTTCTGCCGTTGCCGCCGTGGCAGCGGCAGAATCAATTGTCAAATTTTAAAAAAACTTACTTCTGCTGCTCAAGCAGCAAATCAGCTGTCTGCGGCCCCTTCCCCTGTGCCCGGAGATCCGAGTCTGCTCTATCAGCGGCGTGCTTTTCAAGCCGCGAAGAGAGTATTCCCCTCTCGCGCGGTTTCAAGCCGCGCGAGAGGGGAATACTCTCCTCGCGGCTTGAAAAGCACGCCGCTGATAGAGCAGACTCGGATCTCCGGGCACAGGGGAAGGGGCTGCAGGACAGCTGATTTTGCTGCTTGAGCAGCAGAAGTAAGTTTTTTTTTAATTTACCTAGGGGGGGGGTGTAGGACTGGAAATGGGCTATTGGCAGGGGGGGGGGTATGACTGGAAATGGGCTATTGGCCGGGGGGGTTATGAAGGGATATGGGCTATTGGCAGGGGGGGTTATGAATGGAGATGGGGCTATTGGCAGGTGGGGGGGTTATGACTGGAGATGGGCTATTGGCAGGGGGGTTATGACTGGTAATGGGCTATGGTGGGGGCTAGGACTGGAAATGGGCAGGTGGGGGTTAGGAAGGACTGGAGGTGGGCTGATGGGGGAGTTAGGACTGGTAATGAGCTATGGAAGGGCTGACTGAAATGGGGTAATGGGGGTTAGGGCTGGAAGTGGGGCTATTGGCAGGGGGGTTATGACTGGTAATGGGCTATGGGGGGGTAAGACTGAAATGGGGTGATGGGGGCAAAACTGGAAGTGCGCTATGGGGAGGTTAGGACTGGTAATTGGGCTATGGGGGGTCTAGGACTGGTAATGGGCTGGGGGGGGTTGCTAGGACTGGAAATGGGCTGAGTGGAAGGGGGGCTTGAACTGCAAATGGCTGATGGGGAGGGGCTTGGAATGGAAATGGCTGTGAGGGAGGGGAGCTAGGATTGGACATGGGCTGATGGGGGCTAGGATTGGAAATGGGCTGATGGTGAGGCTAGGATAGGATGGAAATGGACTAACGGGGGGACTAGAAGGGAGCGGCTGCTGGGGGGGGCTGGAACTAGAAGGGAGCTGATGTTGGGGGAGGATTAGAATGGGATGGAGCTGGGAAAGTGAAATGGAGAGGGGAAAAATATTTTGTCTGGGAGAGAAGACAAATCTACAATTGGCCAGGTATTGGGAGAGTAAGTGGGGATTGAGGATGGAGGGGTAAAATTTGAGTGGATGAAATAGGAATGAGGAAAGAGAAAAAGGAGAAAGATTAGTATGTTAAAGCAGATGTAGAGAGAGAATGGAAAAAAAACTAGGAGAGAAGAAAGGGCAAATGGACAGCAGACGATGGAGAGTTAGCAGAAGACATGAAGAAACCAGAAGAAAGTGGCTGGAACAATTGCAACTGAAAAAAATGCACAAAAGGTAGAAAATATCTCTTTATTTTGAATTTATTAACTGGAATATGTCAGCTCTGGGAAATGTGCATCATTAATGTTTGCGCTTTGTTTAGTACAAGAGGAAATTAATTTATAGTTTTATTTCTACAGTGTTGTTGTACATTCCAAGTTTTGGCTTTTGGGGTTCACAGTTTAATTATTGTCTTCTTGTTTCTAAATCTTTTAGTCTTTCTTTATCCATACTCATTAAAGAGGCATGTTTACTAAAAGTTAGTGTATGGTAACATTATGCAAATATTTATGCAAATGAGGCCCCTTATGCAAATGAGGCCCCGCGTCTTATGCGGCCCCCGGGTTACTTTACAAGTCCTCATTTGGCCCTCAAAGCAATTTGAGTTTGAGACCCCTGGTATAAAGGAACTGTGCAGCTTCAATCTCACCAGTATTTCTCAGTCTCCAGCAGATGGTGCTGTATTCACTCTGTGCTGTCTGAACTAGTTTGGTTGATTTGGAATGCAGGCTGGGGTGCATAGGATGGTTCAGTCCACTTATTCAGCCTTGGGTTATAAATCTGATGGTGCCAGATCCCTCCATCTCACCCACCTACCCACTGTTCTTCTGGAGAGCATATATGCATCATTTGGTGGAGGCCTTCCCCATTCCTTCTTCCCCAAATCTTGGGAAGGGGCACAGGGGAGATGCAGTTATACAGTGCTCACTGAAGAAGTGTAAGCCTGATCATGCTCGTTCTCGCAAGCAAAACTGGCTATTGTGTGAGTTTCATTTCTGGAAGGGTTGCAATTTCTCGGTCTTCGGCAGTTATCACATAAGCTGAGCGGGGCCAAGTCAGCTAATTTCCACTTGAATGGGGAGTTTTGCTGAGGTATGAAGAACAATGGCTTCTACACAGCTTCTGCGCTATTGTCCTGGCAAATGTCCCCTTGAATGAGGAGTTTTGTCGAGCTGTGCGAGGCAACAGTTTTCCACAGCTCCCATGTTTTCTTTCAGAAGGTGAGAATGCAAGCAGTTTCGCTGTTCCGGGCTGCAGGCCCTGTGGCATGATGGCGGAAAGGTATTTTGTGTTTAGTCGGTATCACTCAGAAATTATGCTTTTAATCATGAGAGTATTTTATATGTTTTGGTGGGAACTGACACTATTTTTGGATTGGCCGTTCACACCCAGCTCAGCTGGGTATTCTGGTCACTTAGAGGCTCTTTCGGCTCGAATCCCTGGTGCTTTTTGGTAGTGGCTCATTTGGGGCCGCCAGGCTTCGCTCTGGTTGTCCGCTATTGGGAGGTTAGGCTGTTTGGGGATTTGTTTGGTTCTGGAGCACGTGGCGACTCTTGGCGGAAATAGTGGCTATTTTTGTTCACCTGTCAGCCCGCTCCTTTGTTCGCAAAGAGTTGTGAAGATGGAGGTATCGATATGGATATTTCTATATATGTTTATGTGTGTGTGTATTTATGCATGTATTTGTGTATTGTCACACCCCCTGCTGGCTAGGCGGTTGCCTATAGGCAGTGGGCATACCTCCTATTGTCCCTTGGTATTATGGGTTCCCAGAGCCAAGGCTTCTGGGGGGTTGGAGTTGTGAAAAAAATGAGTAGCTGAGGGTTGAAGGCAAATACAGGAAAAATTTATTCTTTTCTTCTTTGGTCCTTTCAAACATACAGCAACAAAAGTAGGATACTTCTCCAAATAAAGAAAAAGGAACTTTCACAGTAACACCGGTAGCAACTGCTTCACTCAGCTTGTTATACCAGTAGTATATCTTTTTCCAGAGTTCAAGAATACAGCTTAAGGGTTCCTTGCTCAGTTCACCCCAAATAACTGCTCTTCCAAATTGAGCAGTATGCAAAGCAGAGCCCACTTTACTTCTGGCTGTTTATACGTTTAGGTAGTGACTTTTTAAGCATTCAAATCAGCACTTCTGAACCTTCTCTGCCAGCTTTAAAATGTTAGCATCTTCATTTCAAACATTTCTAGCAGAACAGGCAAGTACAAAGTTTCTGGGTTTTCTTAGTTTTAAACCTTACAGCTTCTTCATCTTTGCTTTACACACAAAGAACAGTCCATTTGAGAGTCGGAAGAACTATTATCAGAATCATAGTTATCTACCTGCATGCTCTCATACTCGGGGTCAGTTAGCATCTGGCTGTAATCAGCTTGTGGGATTTCAGGTTTTATTTCTTCTAATAACTTTAAAACCTTCTCGCTATGAGACCTCTTTCTAGGCTGAGGAATGTTGGAAGGGCTGAGGGAATTCTTATCCTTCAATAAACTATGCAAGGTTTCAAATGGGTTCACCTTACTTCTAGTAACAGAGCTCTTTACAGACCTTCCTCTAGGTCAGGGTTCTGCAACCTTTAAGACATAAAGAGCCACTTGGACCCGTTTCCGAAGGGAAAAAAAAACTGGGAGTCGCAAAACCATTGCGACATTTAAAACAAATCTAACACTGCATATATTGTTTCTTACCTTAATGCTATATACGACCCCCTACTTTTCCTGTTAAAATATAGTGTTTGGCCTATACTCGCCGTATAAGACTACCCCTCTTCCTTCGCACACCAACAAAAATACGCCAGAAAATATCACAACAAGTAACAATATTTGATTTCAAAATTATGATGATTTTGTAGTCAAATCACTAATATGAAATAAAATTATTTTTTCTACCTTTGTTGTCTGACCAATTTATTCTTTGATCATGCTGGTTCCGATCTGAGGTTTCTGCTTTCCTGTCTTCTCTTAGCTCTCTTTCTGTGGTCTATGGTCCATCTGCCATTTCTTATCTCTTCTTTCGTTTTCTTCACTTCTTTCCATCAGCCTATTTCCAGTCCCAGTAACCCTCCCCAGTATCAGCCCCTTTCCAGTCCTCACTCTCAGTACCTTCCAATGTCAACTTGCATTCCCATGATTGCCACTGGTGTCCATTCCCTTCCAGTCCCCCTCCTTCCCCACTGACCAGTCCCTTCTAGTACAAATACCATGGCAGCCCCTCTCAGATCCACTCCCTCCAAGTTCCATTTTCCCATCCCCTCATATCAGCCCATTTGTAGCCTTAGCCCCCAGTTATCTTCCAGGGCCAGCAGCTCTATCCTCCCCTCCCCACAATCAGCCCATGCCCAGTCAAAGCCCCCAATCAGCTCGCTTCCAGTGCTAATCCCCCCTCAACCCCATTACCAGTGCTAGCCTCCCCTAATCAGCCCAATACCAGTCCTACCCCCCATCAGCTCATTACCAGTCCTAGCCTCCCCTAATCAGCTCATTTCCAGTGCTAGTCCCCTCAACCCCATTACCAGTGCTCCATCCCTCCATGTCAGACCCCTCCCTCCCTCCATCCATATCAGCTCCCTCCCTCCATGTCAGCCCGCCTCCCCAATCCCTCCATGTCAGCCCCCTCCATGTCAGCCCCCCTCCCTCCCTCCATATCAGCTCCATCCCTCCATGTCAGCCCCCCTCCCTCGATCCATTTCTCCTTCCTCCCACCAGCTCAGCCTCCCTCCCTCCATCCATATCAGCTCCCTCCCTCCATGTCAGCCCCCTCCATCCCTCCATGTCAGCCCCCTCCATCCCTCCATGTCAGCCCCCTCCATCCCTCCATCCATATCAGCTCCCTCCCTCCATCCATATCAGCTCCCTCCCTCCATGTCAGCCCCCTCCATCCCTCCATGTCAGCCCCCCTCCCTCCATCCATATCAGCTCCCTCCCTCCATGTCAGCCCCCTCCATCCCTCCATGTCAGCCCCCCTCCCTCCATCCATATCAGCTCCCTCCCTCCAACCATATCAGCTCCCTCCCTCCATGCCAGTCCCCTCCATCCCTCCATGTCAGCCCCCCTCCCTCCATCCATATCAGCTCCCTCCCTCCATCCATATCAGCTCCCTCCCTCCATGTCAGCTCCCCTCCCTTCTTCTGCAGCCGCGGCTCCCTGCCTCTTAGGGAACCGCGGCTGTGCTTTTAAAATCATCTCGGAGCCCTTCCTGTCTTGACGGGCTCCGTGCAGCATTGTCCCGCCTCCAAAACTTCCTTTAGAGGCGGGACAATGCTGCACGGAGCCCGTCAAGACAGGAAGAGCTCCGAGATGATTTTAAAAGCACAGCCGCGGTTCCCTAAGAGGCAGGGAGCCGCGGCTGCAGAAGAAGGGAGGGAGCTGACATGGAGGGAGCCCATAACGCCACGTTTAAATACATCTTTACAACACTATTGCCTGTCACCGGGCAGGCAGTGTGCTCCGGAGCCGCGGCAAAGGTGAGAAAGAGCCGCATGCGGCTCTGGAGCCGCGGGTTGCCAACCCCTGCTCTAGGTGAAGCTCTTCCCTCAGGTTCTGGCAGGACCACGCCTGTGCACTGATCAAAGACATCACTTTCCTCAGGATAAACCCTCCTGTCTTCAGGGCCTGCTGTAATACTCCTACAACATGGGCTTCCTTCAGAGCTGTAGTTTCCTGTGTGCTGGCTGCAACGAGAACCTTTCCTGAGGCTGCTTCTAGAACACCTCCCCCTCTCTCAGCTTCCTTGCAAGAGCCTTCCCCTTCTCCTCCTGGTTCCTTGGTTGTCCCTTCTCGTCCTGGTTCCCCGGTTGTCTCCTCTCTTCCTGTTTCCTCAGGCTTAAATGACTGGGGCTGCCCTATGGCTTCAAACTCCGCCCCCGGGTGTTCCCCATTACCTACCCTGGTTGCCTTGGCTTGCACTCAGCAACTCTATGTGTGTGGTTTTTTTCCTTGGCTGGAGTTTCAAAGTCAAAACTCCCTGAACTATTCTTCTGCTTAGGGGTAAATGTCTGTTTTCTATCCATTTCCTTGGGTTCCACTACAGTCTCGCCACCACAGTATACATATATGCTTTCTTAAAGAGGGTTCTTCTTTCATTTGATATGCAGAGCGTCTTTTGGGTACTAGCTTTGGGCGTTGGTGGTACCCAGGAGGCGTTTAATCTTTGGGGGGGGGGGGGAGTCTTCCTGCTTAGTAAGTTTGGCACCCTGATGGAGTAGGCTAGTTCCTCTTTGGGGAGAAGAGGTGGCTGTGTTCCGCATTGTTTTTTGTTAGCTAGTCGCTGATCTACTGTTAGACAAAGGGTGGAATCTAGGCGTCTCCCGTGTTGGTTTCTAGTATTCAGGATCGAATCCTTATGGGACTCTGTTTTCCTGGGTGATGCTTGCAGTGCCTAATGGTTTAGGATTTGATCTTTTTTTTTGGGGGGGGGGGAGGGTCAGCTCTCCTCTTCTACAGTTATCATATGCAGGGCTAGCTGTAGGCTTAGTGCAAGTACTGTGCTTTTCCTCTCTTCTGTATTCAGGGCATAACCCAGACTAGCAGTCTCTGGAGAGTTATGTAAAAAAGAAATAAAATATAGTAAGCCGAGCTAGAATGGAGGGACTTGGGAGGCACAAATTGGTAAAGGGCATGGCCTCTGCCTCTTCAGCCGCATGGTCTTCCATTGGATTGGGGTGGTGGCGTTGCACAATGATCCTTGCAGGGGGTCTCTCGGGTTTGTAGCACTTTGGATACCCTAAGTCTCTTGCCTGGTGGATATTTTGTGGTTGGTCTTCTGTTTTTGCTTATTCTCCAGAGTGGAGAGGGAGATAAGACTGGAGAGCTCCTACTATACATTTGCTAGCTTCTCCCCTGTTCGGGGGAGCGATTTTTGTGCTTCTTACTCACTTCATCAGAGTTTGGACCTTTGGATGTAAGTAGTTCCTGGAAGGATTCTCCAGTGCTATGGGCTAAGTGAGTCTTTAGTATTGTTCGCATATGCGGGTCCCATTGGGGCAACGATGCAAGGGGAACATTCCTCCCCAGACAGGGAGTCCTGCTTCCTTATTAGCAAGTTGTCTGCGGTTTTCAATCAATCAATCAAGGTTGGTGTAGTCCAGGTACTGCAGTGGTGCCGGGCACAGCCTCCGATCTCTCTGCAAGTGGTGCAGAAGCCCATAAAGGGATTGCCCTTCCGTCCTTCCTGGTGTTTTTGTCTTCAGAGGCGTAATTATGCCATGCTGGCATTTCCTGTCTCAAAAACAAGCGATTAACGCTGCCAATAATCTCAGCCGCACCGCCAGTGGAGTATCCTTAGTATTCTCCTTTTGCCCTCTTGAAGGCCTCATACTCTCTTCAGGCTGGACTATTTCCTTCCTTTTCCTATATTGCGGTACTGCTTCGTTACATCCCATGCATCTGGACTGGACTGGAGAGATAAGGAAGGTACAATTAGATCTTACCTACTAATTGTCTTTCCTCGAGTCCCTCTAAACAAGTCCAGAACCCGCCCTCCATTTTTCATTGACTTTAGTTCCGGCCTTATGTGCTGCAGGGTATGCAGTGGCTGTGAGGCCGATTGGTGTTCTGGAATCTCCATGGTCTCCCTTCTAAGGTATGTATAAGCTCTTCGCTCTTTTCAACTCTGTGCTGATGGATGAGGCGGGACTTCTCCTCTGGAGTTCTTGGGGTTAGGTCTCCTCTCTTTCAGGTGGTTGAGTGTGTAAGAGGCTGCTGAAGGAATTCTTCCAGTTGGACTTTGTATTGGTTGGATAAGCGTTTTAATATTTCTGCATTTAGTATTTAAGTATTTACTTTCTTCAAGTTGTTGCATCTGCTGTGCTACAGAACTACTGGTGAGAATGAGGTTGCACAGTTCCCTCTATACCATGACGTCAAAATCAAGTCAATGGTTCTCAGTCTCCGTCTGCTGGTAGGCGTACATAACCCATGTGTCTGGACTGGACTGGACTGGAGGGAGTCAAGGAAAGACAATTAGCCAGTAAGATTTAATTGCAGCTTCCTTGAATACCTCCACACCAGTCTAAGAACATGGGTGTATGCTCTCCTACCACTCGATGCAAGGCAATGTGTGCCTTCGAGTCAGTCCTGACTCCTGGCGACCCAGAAGCTCTTGGGTTTTCTTGGCAGTGTCACCGGAAGTAGATTGCCAGGCATTTCTTCTGAGGCAATGGAGGGTTAAGTGACTTGCTCAAGGCCACAAGGAGTGCTAGTGGAAATTGAACCCTGGTTGCTTGGTTACCAAGCCAGTGTTCTAACCACTAGGCTACTCCTCCACTCGATAGAGACTGAAAACCACTGGTTTGATTATGTCACCCTTTAAAGGAACCTGTGCAGATCACAGTCAACCAGCATTTCTATAACAAAGCAATGAAACAATCTCACCCTCTAACCCACTGAGCAAGAGAGCAAGGGATGAACAGATCTCAGCTGCCAGGAAACAAACCTGAGAGAAACTGAGGTATCCCAGGAACAGAAACTCAGGATGTGAGAACCATCTAACCCTAACCATTCTCATTATTCCAATTTATCTACAATGAGCAGAACCAACTGGGTGGGTTGTGGACTGGTCTGAAGGGTGTCAAGGAAAGAAAATTAGTAGATAAGGCCTAATTTCTCCTCCATCCCTCAAGACCAATCCAGATGCGTGGGAAGTACCCAAGCAGTAATCACACATGGTAGTTTTCTGCAAAAAAAGAGAAGAAGAAAGTAGAGGAAACAGCCTGGCATTTGAATTATATCACAAATAAGGAGGACTTCTTGGTTCAATGACATCCAAATTCCCCCCTCCCCCATATTCTGTACCTTACCAAAGACACAAATCTTTGTGTAATCCCCGAGGAGACCGATAGTAGCTAGATGTAGATTTTCTGATTCAGCAGTACAAACTTGGTTCATAACATTAGATGTTTTTTCCTTGCATACGAATATAGAACAGGAAGCATTTCTTCAGATCATTCAGAATACTCCCTTGGAGGAGTTAAAACTGGATAGAATACCAAAAGAATTGGTTCTTGAACTGTTGTAGATTGTTCTTACGAAGAATTGTTTTTACTATGAGGGCCGATTCCATCTACAAATAAATAGCATAGTGATGGGGGCCCCCTCTATAGCAGCCATTTATATGGCTGTGCTTGAAGAGGAATGTGCTCTCTCTACATGAATCCACTATGGAAAACTGTGGAACCGCTATCTAGATTTATTTTTGTTCTCTGGTATAGAACAGAATGACAATTAGATCTGTTTTTAGCTTGGCTTAATAATCAAAAGTGACTCTTGAAATTTAAGATGACGAGACAATGCCTTTATCGATATCTTTAGATATAAAGATTTTGAAGGAGGGAGATTCTTTGACGACATCTCTTTACAGGAAAGAAACCAAGAGGAATAACTTGCTTAAGTATAACCAATGCCATCCGATCAAGTTATAAAATAATCTGCCAACTGGCCAATCCCTTCGGCTTCGAAGAATATGCAGCTCTAAGGAAGATTTCTGCTGTACACCATGGATCTACAGAAACAGTTTAGAGAACAGGATTCTCTCAAATGGGCAATTAAGTAGACATATAAAAGAGGCCTTTATGCACAGTGCCCCCTGTTGTCCTACTGGAAGACTGAAAAGAGTGAACGTATGACTTGCATTCTTCCATATTCAGCGAAGGCAATGGAAGTTTGGAGAATTATGCTTCATCACTGGAATATATTATCAATGATGCCTGGCTTTGATGGTCCTCCTTTTACGGCATTTACTAAAGGAAAGAATATTGGTGAACTCCTACATAAGAAAGACAAACTATCAGAAGTGAGTAATTCATTACAGAGAGGACATTATAAATGTTTATAATGTGCCTACTGTGAACGGAAGGCTTGGAATAGGACCCAATTATGGGGAAGGTGTACTATTCCACGTATCAAACTACTTGTACAGTAGTGGCCAAAAAATTAAGGCAGAGTCCAAAATATCAGAATTCTATTAGAAAAGTACGTGTTAATGTCACTTTCATGGTCAAAAGCTTTAAGAACCAAAGATATATATGTCATTTTCAAAGTTTTATTCAGGAAAAATATATCTGTCAATATTTGATAGGATGTCCATGATTTTTCAGCACAGCCTGGATTCTTGTAGGCATACTGTTAACTAGCGTTTTATTTCATTGACCCATACATTCATTATTTCATTGACCCATACATGCTTGAGTATGTCCTTTAAATCTGCTTCTGAAGTTGGACGGTGTGCTGCCACCTTTTTCTTAACAAGATTCCAACAGTTTTCAATTACATTGAGATCCGGAGAGTTTGATGGCCAACTTGGTAGCACAGTTTGATCATGTTGTCCACGAACTATTTTTTGACTGTTTTTGCAGTGTGGCACGGTGCCGAGTCCTGCCGAAATATAGTTGTGCCAGAAACATTCACGTGTATTTTAACTTTACTGTTCAGCACGGATATGTATTTTGCAGCATTTACTCTTTCACCTTTCTCAAAAATGTGCAGGCCACATCGTCCATTTGCCGAGATACCACCCCATACCATGACCGATGGTGGGTGTTTAACAGTCTTGATCGTGTACTTCGGATTTAGTCTCTCGCCTGCTGGTCAACGGACATAGTTGTAACCACTCCCACGTTGAAATGTACTTTCATCTGTGAACATTACCCTCTCCCACCATTCAGCAGATTTGTCTTTCATCTTGCTACAAAACTGTATGCGGGCAGCAATTTGTTTCCTGGTCATCATAGGCTTCTTGGCAGGTCTTCTGGCCACGAGTTTGAATTCATCCACAAGCTGTCAGACAGATCTGGCACTTATCTTTATTCCTCGATCATTAGCTAACTGAGCCACACGTTGAGATGAAGTATGTGGAATAGATGTAATAATGCTTTTGAGGAATTGGTCATCTCGTCCAGTAGTTATCCGTCTGCGCCCACATTTCGAACGACGTGTACAGACACCTGATTTCAGAACATTCTGAACTGCACACCTTGATATATGCAAATGTTTTGCAATAGCACATTGCGAATATCCTTCAGCATGGTGTGACAACTTGTCCCTTTACAAAGTCATTAATATCGCACTTTCTACCCATCTTGATTGTATATTTTACATGTAACTTTCAATCTTTTCCTAGTTGTAAAACTTCAAAACGTCATCCAAGAGACCTATTACAGAGTGTAAGTAAACTAAAATGGACGCCAGACACATGGTGTGACTAATCACCATGCTGATTAAATAAGTAAGCATGTGTGACATCTCCACAGTACATTATTTAACAATAAATTGTAGAAAAAGATACCTGCCTTAATTTTTTGGCCACTACTGTACTTCGAGTTTTTTTACTTTATCTAATTCAGGGGTCTCAAACTCAAATTGCTTTGAGGGCCAAATGAGGACTTGTAAAGTAACCCGGGGGCCGCACAAGACGCAGGCCTAATTTGCATAAGGGACCTCATTTGCATAAATATTTGCATAATGTTACCATAAACTAACTTTTAGTAAACATGCCTCTTAATGAGCGTATGGATAAAGAAAGACTAAAAGATTTCTACATTACTATAATCCAGTGCCAACCGCCAGGCACATTAGGAACTACTACAAACACTACCCATTTAGAACCCATAGCAAACCCACCGTATCGTAACAGCACTACCAGGACTCACAAAGCACCATACCCTAACTATCAAAAGGCAACACTGCAAATATTAAACCAATACATTTCAGAGAATAACAATACATGACCTACTGGGGAAAGAGAACAAGTGGCAATGTCAAATAGGAATTACATAAACAGAATACCTCAGCTCAGTTACACATGCAGAACATACACCATCACCAAACAAGGAATCAAAATTTAGAAACAGGAAGACAATAATTAAACTGGGAACCCCAAAAGCCAAACTTGGAATGTACAACAACACTGTAGAAATAAAACTATAAATTAATTTCCTCTTGTATTAAATAAAGCACAGACGTTAATGATGCACATTTCCCAGAGCTGACATATTCCAGTTAATTCAAAATAAAGAGATATTTTTCTACCTTTTGTGCATTTTTTTTTTCAGTTGCAATTGTGCCAGCCACTTTCTTCTGGTTTCTTGGTGTCTTCTGCTAACTCTCCATGGTCTGCTGTCCATTTGTACTTTCTTCTCTCTTCTAGTTTTTTTTCCTTTCTCTCTCTGCATCTGCTTTAACATACTAATCTTTTTCCTTTTGCTCTTTCCTCATTCCTATTTCATCCACTCAAATTTTACCCCTCCATTCTCAATCCACACTTACTCACCCAGTACCTGGCCAATTGTAGATTTTTCTTCCCTCCCACACAAAATATTTTTTCCCCTCTCCATTTTACTCTCCCAGCCCTATCCCATTCTAATCCTCCCCCAACATCAGCTCCCTTGTAGTTTCAGCCCCACCCAGCATCTGCTCCCTTCTAGTCCCCGCATCATCAGCCCATTCCAGTCCTATTCTAGCCCCACCATCAGCCCATTTCCTGTCCTTGCTCCCCCCAACTAAGCCCATTTCCAGTCCTAGCTCCCTCCCCTCACAGCCCATTTCCTTTCTAAGCCCCCTCCCCATCAGCCCATTTCCATTCCAAGCCCCCCTCCCCATCAGCCCATTTCCATTCCAAGCCCCCTTCCACTCAGCCCATTTCCATTCCAAAACCCGGTCCCCATCAGGTATTAGCAGTTCAAGCCCCCCCTTCTACTCAGCCCATTTCCAGTCCTAGCAACCCCCCCAGTCCATTACCAGTTCTAGCCCCCCCATAGCCCATTACCAGTCCTAAGCCCCCCAACAGCCCACTTCCAGTCCTAACCCTCCCATCACCCCCAGTTCATTCTTAGCCCCCCCATAACCCCATTTTCAGTCTTAGCCCCCCCCACTCAGACCACCTCCAGTCCTAACCCCATCTGCCCATTTCCAGTCCTCGCCCCCCCATAGCCCATTACCATTCCTAAGCCCCCCAACAGCCCACTTCCAGTCCTAACCCTCCCATCACCCCATTTTCATTCTTAGCCCCCCCATCACCCCATTTTTAGTCTTAGCCCCCCCCAATCAGACCACCTCCAGTCCTAACCCCATCTGCCCATTTCCAGTCCTCGCCCCCCCATAGCCCATTACCATTCCTAAGCCCCCCAACAGCCCACTTCCAGTCCTAACCCTCCCATCACCCCATTTTCATTCTTAGCCCCCCCCCCATAACCCCATTTTTAGTCTTAGCCCCCCCCAACAGCCCACCTCCAGTCCTAACCCCATCTGCCCATTTCCAGTCCTAACCCCCCCCCCCCCAATCAGGCCAAGTAAATAAACTAACAACAAAACCCTGTCTGCTGCTGCTGCTGCCGCCGCCGCCGCCGCCGTGGTAGCAGCACAATCAGCTGTTCGCGGTCCCTTCTCCTATGCCCGGAAGAGCCCCGAGTCTGCTCCTTTAGCGGTGAGCTTTTCAAGCCGCGAAGAGAGTATTTTCCTCTCGCGCGGCTTGACAAGCCGCGCGAGAGGGAAATATTCTCTTTGCATCTTGAAAAGCCCGCCGCTAAAGGAGCAGACTCGGGGCTCTTCCGGGCTGAGGAGAAGGGACCGCGAACAGCTGATTGTGCTGCTACCACGGCGGCAGCAGCAGCAGCAGAAGACAGGGTTTGTGTTTTTTTTTTTTCCTCCGTCGCGGGCCGCACAAAGTTCGGTTGCGGGCCGCATGCGGCCCGCGGGCCGCGTGTTTGAGACCCCGGATCTAATTAGATGCAAGTGTCCTAGAATTTATACTGACCAGACTAATAGAGCATTAAAAATGAGATTAGCGGAACATAAATCTAGGTTCCTTCACTTGGTTTTCAGCTAATCGTGCTGTGAGGGCTTGTGTGCATCAGTGATGCTGAGGGCAAAGCTAACGGTAGCTTAACTACTGGCAGGGTCTCCCAAGATGGACAAGTCTCAGTTGAGGTGCCAGACCACGACAAACCACCCATCTGGGCAGCAGCAGAATGGGATGGTACTGATGCTGGAGGATCACAAACCTAAGCTTGGTTACACATGCAGAACATAGACCGTGTGATAAGGAAGCTTATCATAGTTCAGGAAGACATAATACAAGAGGTCAATTGGCTCTAAATAAGCAACCTGTGCTGGCTGGTAAAAGCACTAAAACAGAGTGTTTACTTAAGACTACCAGACCCAGAATGCACTGGTTTACAGAAAGCCTCTAGGAGAGCTGAAGTAGGGAAACGTGTGCCTAATCAGAGAAGCAATGATGTAATCCCTAATCACCCATCTCCTAGGGCAGGGCTTGATTCAGAACACCTGGACTGTGCTAGGGTGGAGTGTCCATCTAGGCACTTTAAAGGAAGAAGAAATTCTTCAGACAAACAGCAAGGAGAACAGCAAGAAGAGCAACAGCAGGAGTAAAGAGAACACAGAAGGAAGAACAGCAAGATGAGAGATTACTGGGGCAAGCATTCTTCATTGGACTGGAAGAAACCAGAGGCTTGGAGATATACAGCCAGGAACCCTTGGACAGCACCTGTAAAGGAGACGGCTGCATCTACAGAAAGAAGGAGCTCTAATACCTATTTAAGGAGGTATGGGAAAAGAGACCTAAAGTCCAGAGATTCTGACTGGAGAGCTGGGCACAGAAGCTTTGCTACCTACTGGCCAAAATACCCAGAGATGAAACCTAATGACAACGTGATCTCAGGTATGAACTCTGTTCTGTTCCCTAGCTTTGCACAAGGAAGACAGCAGGGAAACAGTTTCTATCCTGGTAGAGATCAGTTAGAGAATTCCTCTGAGCCAGTGTATGAAAGTGATCCTATGATATTTCAAGAGCAAGGGGAAATATCAAATGAGAAAGTGGAATGCATGGATTGCTCTCTTTCTAGGCTGCTGTTCTAAAGTAATCCTCAGTTAAGCATCAAACACCAAAAGGAACTGTACTGTTTTTTTAGCTTCCCAGAAAAGTTTCTTTGAGAGAAAGCTTTGGGGAAAGTTGGAGCCACGTGGAGAGTGGACCAGCAATGGTTTGCAGCTGGTAAAGCACCTGTGATTAGGGCAAGGTACAAGTGCACATGGGACTTTGGAAAGAAAACTTCACTGTGTGAAAGGAAGAAAGTTGTTTTTTTGATAAAGAGAATTTTCCTTTTGGGTTTATTTTTCATTCCAGCACTGCTAAGAAAGTTTATTAGCAGGGGCTAGAAGAAAGACCTTTTCTGTTCCATCAAGGTCTTTACTAAGTTGTTGCATAAGTAATTCAGTTGCCTTATTTGTTTTGTTTCCTGAATACAATTCCTTAAGAAATTATCCTGTTGATGTTACCAAGCATATCTGTGCGAGGGAATAACTCCCCATAAATAAAATCTGTTTTCTGCTTTACACTCGAGCAACTACAATTCTTTATTCTTGTTAAACGGCTGATTTTGTGTGCATGAACTACAACACCCACAATCCTTTGCAAGTCAAGTAAATTCCTGTCTTTGCCAAGATCGTGGAACTTTCACAACAAGCACCCCCGTTTACAACTGTCACCAAACAAACAATAAAGGATCATAATTTAGAAATAGGAAGACAATAATTAAACTGGGAACCCCAAAAGCCAAACTTGGAATGTACAACACTGAAGAAATAAAACTATAAATTAATTTTCTCTTGTATTAAACAAAACGCAAAGACGTTAACAATGCACATTTCCCAGAGCTGACATATTCCAGCTAATAAATTCAAAATAAAAAAAGTTGGGTTTTTTTTGGGGGGGGGGTTAAACTTTTGTTGTTTGGGCATTTTATTTTTCAATTGCAATTGCTCCTGTTACTTTCTTCTGGTTTCTTCATGTCTTCTGCTAACTCTCCATTGTCTGCTGTCCATTTGTCCTTTCTTCTCTCATCTATTTTTCCATTTTCTCTCTACATCTGCTTTAACATACTGATCTATCCCCTTTGGTCTTTCCTCCATTTCTTTCTTTATTCCTTTTTCATCCACTCAAATTTCACCCTTCCATCCTCAATCCTCACTTACTCTCCCAACACCCGGCCAATCATAGATTTTTCTTCCCTCACACACACAATAGATTTTCCCTTCTCCATGATCACTCCCCCAGCCCCATCTTCTTCTAGTCCTCCCCCAACATCAGTTCCCTTCTAGTTCCAGCCCCACTCAGCATCTGCTCCCTTCTAGTCCCATTCTGCAATCCCTCCGCATCAGCCCATTTCCAGTCCTAGCTCCCCATCAACCCATTTCCAGTTCTATCCTAGCCCCCCTGCCCATTTCCAGTTCTAACCTAGTCCCCCATCAGCCCTTTCCAGTCCTATCCTAGACCCCATCAGCCCATTTCCAGTCCTAGCCTCCCCTCAATCAGCCCATTTCCAGTCCCAGCCCCCTATCAGCCATTTCCTGTCCTAGCATCCTCCCCTCCCCAAAAATCCCCATGCCTGTCTGCTTGGCTTTAGAGGGAGCCAGGTAGGCCCTGGCTCACCTCTCTACAGCCGCTGAAGTGAAGAGCACTGTTTTTCTTCACTTTGGCAGCTGTGTTGCAATGTAGACCACTGGCGTGCTGAGTGCCGGGAAACAGGAAAGGTCCTTTAAACTCTGGCGCACCAGCAGCCTACATTAGAACAAGCTACCGAAATGAAGAAAAATGGTGCTCTTCACTTCATCGACTGTAGAGAGGTGAGCCGGGGCCTGCCAGGAGCTGAACAGCAAGTGTGGGATGTTGGCGCGGAACCTCCTGAAGTGAGGGGCCCTGTGAGAACAACATTCTCGCACAATGGACGGGCCAGCCCTGGTCTACTATGCTGGAAATGAAAGAACAAAGAAATGGTGTTGCATTCATAATTAAGAAGAAACTTGCAAGAACTTTAATGAAATATAATGCAATCAGTGAACGCTTAATTTCTATTCATCTACAAGGAATGCCCATCAACACAACTATAATTCAAGTATATGCCCCAACAACAGCTACAGAAAGGGATAAAGTTGAAGAGTTCTATGAACAAGTACAAGCTGAAATTGGCAGAATATGCAAACAGGATATCCCGATAGTCATGGGTGACTGGAATGCAAAAGTTGGCAACAAGGAAAAAAGCAAAGTGGTTGGAAAAAATGGACATGGCAACAGAAATGAAGATGAAGAAAGACTGATAGAATTATGCAAGAACAATGATCTAGTCAAATGAAACACCTTCTTCCAGCAACACAAGCAGCAAATGTACACATGGACTTCACCCAATGGATTGTGCAAAAACCAAATTGACCATTTGTGGAAGTTGACGATGGAAAAGCTCTATAACATCAACAAATACAAAACCTGGAGCTAACTGTGGTACAGATCACCAACTACTAGTATGAAAAACTAAAGTCAAAAGAGAGCAAGCCACTCATGAATGTAGCAAAATATGACCCTGACAATATACCATCAAAATTTAAAGACTGCTTGTAAAATTGATTTGCTGCTTTACATACAAATTACAAAGCTCCAGAAGAGTTATGGGATGACATCAAAAAGGTTGTGTTGGAAGGAAGTGAGAAGCCTCTACAAAAAGGTGAAAAAGCAAAAATGGCCAAAATGGATGACTGAAGAAACTCTGAAAATTGCCCAGAAATGCAAAGCTAAAGGCAGAGGAGAAAGAGAAGCAATCACAAAATTCAGAGATTTCCAATGTGCAGCAAGACAAGACAAGGAGAAGTACTAAAATGACGCATGCAAGGAAATAGATGCAGAAACTATTAGAGAAAGAATAAGATCAGTTTTCCTAACGCTACGAGAGTTAAAGAAAAAATTCCAGCCTTGAAGATCAAGAAAAGGTGGAAAGAATATACAGAATAATTATACCATAAAGATCAAGTGGACCAACAGCCATTTCAACCTGTACCTTATGATCAGGAACTACTGATCATGAAAGAAGAAGAAGTCGAAGCAGCATTGAAAGCCTTATCAAAGAACAAAGCAACAGGCATTGAAGGCATCACCATTGAAGTATTACAGCAATCTGGTGCAGCTGTTACCATACTTACAGTACAAGGCTCTACCAGGAAATTTGGAAGACAACATTATGGCCAACTGACTGGAAAAGATCTGTGTTTATACCAATACTAAAGAAAGGTGATCCAACTGACTGTGGAAATTAATTGCACAATTGCTCTAATCCCACATGACAGCAAGATTCTACTAAAGATCATTCAGTGGAGACTACAACCATACTTGGAATGAGAACTGCCTGAAGTGCAAGGAGGATTCAGGAAAGGGCAAGGAATGAAAGACATCATGGCAGATGTGAGATGGATCCTTGAAAAGACAAAAGAATACTAAAAGGATATCTATATGTGTTTTGTCAAATACAGAAAGGCTTTTGACTGTGTATACCATGAGAAACTCTGGGTCACATTAAGAAGCATGGGTATACTAGAACACCTGATCATTCTCTTGAACAACCTTTACATTGATCAAGAAGCAATAGTTTGAACAGAACAAGGGGAAACAGAATGGCTTAAAATCAGCAAAGATGTATGGAAAGAGTGGCCTAGTGGTTGGCACACAGTACGTCAGGCCAGAGGGCCGGGAGTTCAATTCCCACCTGGGGACAGCAATCTCAGGCCAGAGGAACTGGGTTTTTTTAGTCCTATAGGCACTCCTTGTGGCCTTGGGCAAGCCACTTAACCCTCCATTGCCTCAGGTACACATAGATTGTGAGCCCTTTGGGGATAAGGGAATGTATCCAGTACCTGATTGTAGTGATTACATAATGTAAACTGCTTTGATTGAAGGATAAGGTGGTATAGAAAATTGGTTGGATGACTGAATGACTGAATGAATAAATAAATAAATAAAGCTGCATACTTTCCCCCTACCTATTCAATTTATATGCAGAACAAATCATCAGAGAAGCAGGACTGTATGAAGACAACTGAGATGTGAAGATTGGTGGAAGACTCGTCAAACAACCTTCGCTATGCTGATACCACCACATTACTGGCTGAAAGTGAAGATGATCTGAAACATTTGCTTCTCAAGGTCAAGGAAATAGTCTTAAAAAGGTCCTGCATCTTAATGTAAAGACGACAAAGATCCTGACAATTGGCAAAATCAATAAGTTGATGGAGAAGAAATTGAAATAGTGGACAAATTTAACCTACTTGGATCAACTATCAATAAAGAAACAGCAAGCAGTCAAGAAATCCGACGACATATTTCTCCTGGCAGAATGGCTACGAAGGACCTAGACAAGATTCTCAAGAACAGAGATGTCTCTCAATACAAAGATTTGACTCGTTCAAGCCATGGTATTTTCAATAACATCATATTGTACGTGAGTCGGACAGTGAGAAAATTGATGTCTTTGAATTATAGTTCTGGAGATGAATACTGTGTATACCATGGACTGCCCGAAAAATAAACCAGTCAGTACTAGAGGAGATCAAACCTAAGCTTTCTTTAGAAGCTCAGATAACAAGACATTGATTTTCATACTTTGGACACATCATGCAAAGAGAGAGATCATTAGAGAAAGACATCATGCTTGGCAAGCTAGACGGTCAACGCAAAAGAGGAAGGCCAACAATGAGATATATATTGGCTACCTCTTGTAGGTTAGCTATGCAGCGCTGCGTGTGTGGCGCTTTTAAGTGCTGAATAGTAGTAGTAGATGGATCGATACAATAACAGCAGCTATGGGTGCCAGTCTGTCAACAATGAACCACCTGACTGAAGACCGAACACAATTTAGAACAACTATCCAGAGGGTTGACATAAGTTGACACAGACTCAACGGCACTTAACAAATCTAAGTTGAAATATCTAAATCTGCCCCTGTGGTATTCCACTGTTTAGATCATGAACATGCATTTGCTTCTCTTAAATGCAGCATGATAGATTCTGTTCTAGGGGACCCTTCAGGAGGCAATCGTGCACATCATTTAAAATTTCTGGAGCAGCTGTGCATATTTTGTTTAAATTCACTGGATCCCACTGGAATGAATGTCAGCAATGATTGTACACTTTGCTCTGAAGAATATGGTTTGGGAGACAGAGTCCCATGTTTAGAACTGGAGCCCTTGAATAACAAGCACCAGAACCTGGTGATGATACCAGACACCACATTATATAGATGGATCAGAACAACTAAATCACAAGCCACATGAATATCATCTGAATGAAACAAAGAAGTTGGGCTGCTTTTAAGAAAAACGGCGTATGTGTTGAGAAGTTATGAATCCGTGTGAACTCCCTGAAGCAGGACTTAGTAAGTAATGTGTTTGTCTGAAACATAACGATGTGTTAGAGAGATTGAGACTGAGAAATATGTTGGTTAAATCAGAGAAATAAGTGGCCTACCCATTATGGCCTTTTGTGAATGGCATTTTTGATGAACAGCGTTATTGGAATGGAACATTTATCTATTTAAGGAACCGAATCATAGACTGAAGAAAATCTTTTAATATTGAACAGAGTAAAAAGGGCTCAAGTGTATAAAAGCTGTGAATGTTTATAGCGCTAGATGTGAGCAGAGCCTGACAAAAAGTTTTTCTATGTAACCAGGAACAACGATTGAACCCTGGTGTTTGTTTGGGAAGGGTTTCTATGAGTAGTTTATGGCATTGACTTAACCCTTTGCATATACCACTAGAGTGCTGTCCAATAACAGGACAAATTCTGAGAAGGTACCTCTAGAAGCCTCTTTCCACGTGTCAGCCATCAGGGTCTTCTCTCTGCCTGGCAAAGAGTAGGTAAACATCAGAGGTTCTTCACCCCCACATGCAGCCAGGGCTAACAAAATGGCAGCTGTTTCTACCACAAACGGACTCTGTTCCCACTGCAGCGGAGCTAAAGGCTGCACACTACCAGAGACGTGTCCCACCACACCACTAATACCCAACCCCAGGACTCCCAAAGTACATGTGTAGCACACCCTCACTTTCCAACTGCAAGCTGAGCAAACCTCTGCCTAGAAGGACTAGAAAAAGGGACTGTTACTTCTGGAGAGAGATCTGCAACTGTGAGTATATACTTCTGGTAATTTTCTAAAAGGAATTCTTTGTATTAAAGCTAATTAATCTGTGAACCCACTATTGTTAAATCAGTCAAGGCCTAGTACCAGCAGTTTAAGCTTAAATTTAAAACACAGAGGAGAACTTTCTGGTTACATTTCATACCCAGCAGAGAGCATGTAGTTTAAATTTAATAGTCACTCAGGGCCTAGTAACAGCAAAATACTTTTAGTTTACATTTAAAACACAGAAGAGAGCTTTCTGGTTACATTTGGAACCCAGCAGAGAGCTTGTAGTTTAAATTTTATAAGAAGTTAGAGACTAGCAACAGCTAAGAGCTATAATTTAAATCAAATCAGAATATAGCTTACCTCAGCAGCACAAGACAGGGTACTGTGCAGCAGCCCTCTTTTATTTAGTGTTATTTCCCTCCCTCCCTCCCCACACCCACCCACCCCTGGGATAATCGTAGCTTTATAGATACTTACACATCTTAAAAGGCAGGAGGTGCTCTCAGGTGAAGCTCATTACCCAAATCAGTCATACACTGCGATTAGTTAAGCTTCAGGTGAACAAGGTATATTACATGTATTAGGTACAGTTTTATTAGTATAAATATCCATAGCAACCCTTAGTAAGTAAAGAACTTAGATCTAAACACAAACTTAAAACTAAGATGCAGACAGCAGTCCAGCAGCGGGATGGGGGCTTTCCAGTCTTTTGCATTGAGTGTCACATGTATGATTTTCTCCCTGTTGGTGAGAGGTCTTACGTGTGCACTAGGTGCAAGGAGCTCTTTGCTCTCAGGGAACGAGTCCGTTCTCTAGAGGCTAAAGTAGCAGACTTGGAAAGAATAAGACAGACAGAGAGGTACATAGACGAGACCTACAGGGATATAGTCCTGAAGTCCCACCTCTAGTCTGGCAGCATCCCTGCTGCCATGGAGGAGAGAAGTCACGTGACAAGAGAGCATCACCCTGGTGTGGCAGAAAGTGATCCTGTAACTAGGACCTGTCCTCCAGGTGATGTAAAACCCTCTCGCACTGAAGAAGCTTCTCCAGGGCCATGTGCCCATGAGGGAAGGGTTAGGACAGCCGTTATAGTTGGTGATTCGATCATTAGGCATGTAGATAGCTGGGTGGCTGGTGGACGTGAGGATCGCCTGGTAACATGCCTGCCTGGTGCGAAGGTAGCGGACCTCACGCGCCACCTAGATAAGGTCTTAGATAGTGCTGGGGAGGAGTCTGCTGTCTTGGTACATGTCGGTACCAATGACATAGGAAAATGTGGTAGGGAGGTTCTGGAGGCTAAATTTAGGCTTTTAGGTAGGAAGTCGAAATCCAGAACTTCCAGGGTAGCATTCTCCGAAATGCTTCCTGTTCCACGCGCAGGACCCAAAAGGTAGGCAGAGCTCCAGAGTCTCAATGCGTGGATGAGACAGTGGTGCAGAGATGAGGGTTTTGGATTTGTTAGGAACTGGGGAACATTCTGGGGAAAGGAGGGGCTCTTCCGAAGGGATGGGCTTCACCTTAACCGGGATGGAACCAGGCTGCTGGCATTAACCTTTAAAAAGGAGATAGAGCAGCTTTTAAACTAGATATTAGGGGAAAGCCGACAGTCGCCCAAGAGCGGATGGTTCGGAAGAATGTATCTTTGAAGGATACTACCAAAAGCAGAGAGGTTCCACAAAAGAGTAAAGTAGCCCAAATGCCCTCAAGTATGGAGCAGACAGAGCTTAAAGATCCCAAATTACCCATGTCTAACAATAACCAAATTAATATGAATAAAATACATTCTCTAAAATGCTTGTATGCAAATGCTAGAAGTCTAAAAAATAAGATGGGAGAGTTAGAATATATAGCACTAAATGAAAGGTTAGATATGATTGGAATATCAAAGACATGGTGGAAGGAGGACAACCAGTGGGACACTGTGATACCTGGGTACAAACTATATCGTAATGATAGAGCTGATCAAATTGGTGGAGGGGTTGCTCTCTATGTTAGAGAGGGCATTGAGTCAGAAAGGATTAAAGTTTTGCAGGAAACAAAATCTGCTGTAGAATCTATATGGATTGAAATTCCATGTAAAAGGGGGAAGGCAATGGCAGTGGGGGTGTATTATCGAGCGCCTGGCCAGAATGACCAAATGGATGATGAAATGCTCAAAGAAATCAAGGAAGCCAACAAAAGTTACAGCGCAGTAATAATGGGTGATTTCAACTACCCCGGTATCGACTGGGTCAGTGTCACGTCAGGACATGCTAGGGAGATAAAGTTCCTAGATTTTTATTTATTTATTTATTTAGACAGTTTTGTATACCGCCTTATCCTTCAATCAAAGCGGTCACAACACAATTGGGGGATACATTTAACACGCGGGGATATGAGACACATACACTAATACTTACAGGGAACATGGGCAATGGAGGGTTAAGATGAAATAAATGACTGCTTCTTGGAGCAGCTGGTTCATGAACTGACCAGAGGGGAAGCCATATTAGACCTAGTCCTTAGTGGAACACCAGATCTAGTGCAAGAGATAAGGTTCTTGGGGCCACTTGGCAATAGTGATCATAGCATGATCGCCTTTGATTTAATTAGTGGAGGAGGGATAGTAAGGAAATCCACAGTACTAACTTTCGAAAGGGAGACTATGATAAAATAAGGAAAACAGTTAAGAAAATACTAAAAGGAGCAGTTGCAAAGGTTAAAGACGTACATCAGGCTTGGCTGTTGTTGAAAAATACTATCTTGGAAGCCCAGACCCGCTGTATTCCACACTTTAAGAAAAGTGGAAGGAAGTCCATAAAACTGCCAGCATGGTTTAAAGGTGATGTCAGAGAGGCTGTTGCCTAAAAAGCATCTTTCAGGAAATGGAAAAAAGAGCCAAACGACAAAACCTGGAAACAGCACAAGCACTGGCAAGTCAAATGCAAGGCATTGATAAGGCAGGCAAAGGGAGAATTTGAGAAGCAGCTTGCTGCGGAAGCAAAAACGCGAAGTAAAGACCTTTTCAAGTACATTCGTAGCAAAAAACCTGTGAGAGAGACAGTAGGTCCATTAGATGATAAAGGGGTTAAAGGAGCACTAAGAGGCGACAAGGCAATAGCGGAGAGACTGAATGAATTCTTTGCTTCAGTCTTTACTGAGGAAGAGGTAGGGATGTTACCCATGACTGAAGTGGTATTTAAAGGTGCGGAAGAATTGAAGGAAATATCGATACATCAGGAAGATGTATTACAACTATTAGATAAACTGAAGAGTAGCAAATCACCTGGGCCAGATGGTATACATCCAAGGGTGTTGAAAGAACTGAAAATATGAGATTGCAGACCTGCTATTACTAATCTGTGAACTATCATTAAAATCATCTCTAATACCTGAAGATTGGAGGCTCGCCAATCTAACACCAGTTTTTAAAAAGGGTTCCAGGGGTGATCCGGGAAACTACAGACCGGTGCGCCTGACATCAGTACCGGGAAAAATGGTAGAAACCATCATAAAGAATAAAATTACTCAGCATGTAGATAGTCATGACCTAATGGGAGACAGCCAACATGGCTTTAGACAAAGAAGATCTTGTTTTACTAATCTGTTATGTTTTTTTGAAGGAGTGAATAATCAGGTGGACAAAGGTGAGTCGGTTGATATTGTGTATCTGGACTTTCAGAAAGCCTTTGACAAGGTCCCTCATGAGAGACATTTGCAAAACTAAGGAGTCATGGGATAGGAGGCAGTGTACTATTGTGGATCAGGAACTGGTTAAAAGATAGAAAGCAGAGTGTAGGACTAAATAGCCAATTTTCCCAATGGTGTACCCCAGGGATCTGTGCTGGGTCCGCTGCTTTTTGACATATTCATAAATGACCTGGAAAGTGGAACGAGTGAGGTTATCAAATTTGCAGATGACACAAAACTATTTAAAGTTGTTAAAACCCAAGAGGATTGTGGAAAATTGCAAGAGGATCTTGATAAATTGGAAGACTGGGCATCAAAATGGCAGATGAAATTTAATGTGGACAAGTGCAAGGTTATGCACCTAGGGAAGAACAACCCAAACTATGGTTCCAGGATGCAAGGTTCCATATTAGGAACTGTTGTTAAGTGCCGTCAAGTCGGAGTCGACTCATGGCGACCCTCTGGATAGCTATCCTAAATTGTGTTCGGTCTTCAGTCAGGCGGCTCATTGTTGACAGACTGGTACCCATAGCTGCTGTTATTGTATCGATCCATCTCATTGCTGGCCTTCCTCTTTTGCGTTGACCTTCTATTTTGCCAAGCATGATGTCTTTCTCTAATGATCTATCTCTGCTCATGATGTGTCCAAAGTACGAAAGTCGAAGTCTTGTCATCTGAGCTTCTAAAGAAAGCTTAGGTTTGATCTCCTCTAGTACAGACTGGTTTGTTCTTCGGGCAGTCCATGGTATACACAGTATTCGCCACCAGCACCATAATTCAAAGGCATCAATTTTCTTCCTGTCTATCCAGCTTTCACATCCATATGATGTTATTGAAAATACCATGGCTTGAACAAGTTGAATCTTTGTATGGAGAGAGACATCTCTGCTCTTGAGAATCTTATCTAGGTCTTTCATAGCCATTCTGCCAAGAACAATGCGTCGTCTGATTTCTTGACTGCTTGTTGCTTCTTTATTGATAATTGATCCAAGTAGGTTAAAGTTATTTACGATTTCAATTTCTTCTCCTTCGACGATGAACCTGTTGATTATGCCAGTTGTCATGATCTTTGTCTTCTTTACATTAAGGTGCAGGCCCATTTTGAGACTATGTTCTTTGATTGTGAGAAGCAAATGTTTCAGATCATCTTCACTTTCCGCCAGTAATGTGGTATCATCAGCATAGCGAAGGTTGTTGATGAGTCTTCCACCAATCTTCACACCTTTGTTGTCTTCATACAATCCTGCTTCTCTGATGATTTGTTCTGCATATAAATTAAACAGGAAGGGGGAAAGTATGCAGCCTTGTCTTACACCTTTGCATATTTTAAACCATTCTGTTTCTCCTTGTTCCGTTCGAACTGTTGCTTCTTGATCAATGTACAGATTGTGCAAGATGTCACCAGCAGGGGCCGAACTGTGGCGTAAGCAGCCAGCAGACTGCTGGGCCTGACCTTTCTTAATGAAAAGTAGTAGTTGTGAGTCAGAGTGGTCAGGTTTTTCAAAAAGGATTTTATTCCCCTCCCAGGGTTGGATTTTCAAAAATAGTATATTACAAAAGAACTCAGGATACAACCATTATTTTGGCACAACTGAAGAAAAACTTAAATACAGCGTCTTGCTTCAACAAAAAGTCATAAATCACAGTGAGCAGTTTTATCTAATATGCTGGCAGTCTCTTCTTGGCTTTTTCAGCTGTTACAAGGCACTCTTGTCTTTAGCTTCAGCACAAAGAAGAACTCACATCAGACATCAGTAAAGAGCAATCCATTTCCTCAACACATGGACTTATAATACTAGCCTCTGTAATCATAGGCTCATCAATTACAGTCTTTTCCCTAGGATAGAAAGTCTGTAGCTTTCTTAACTCCATCTCTCTCTCAGAGCTCTCTGTACAGCCTTCTTCACAACAAGGCAGATAATTGTCATATAGCTTGTAGTAGCAGGAAGGAGAGACACCTCTATCTAAGCAAGCTTTCTCTCTAAAACTTTTGAACCTCCTGCCTTTTGTAATCGGCTGCAACTCATAGCACTGCTCTCTTCTGTTAAATGAAGACTTTTCCCTTGGAAGTCTTTTGCAGGTTTTTACTGGCATACATTCATCAAGATCAAACATACACACATCCTCAACAGGACTGCTTTCCCTCTCAAGGGCTTGTAACGGTTTTAAACAGCTCTGCTTCTCAAATACATACGGTTTGTTTCTAGCTGCCTCACTTTCCTTCAACTCAGGCAGGTGCCTGGGAAATTCACACTGCGTCAGAGGTAAGTGTTTCCTATAGCTGACCTCTCTGGGTGAAACTTTCTTTGTTTCCTTCTGGTAATTCCTCTGTGGCTTCCTGCTCAAAGTTTCAGGCAGTTCAAACTCTGTGTCTGAGTATTCTGAGCTTCCTTCCGAGTCCTGCAAGTTTCCCTTGTCTTGCCAAGCGCCTACGTCTCCTGAAGCTCCTTGATCTAACTCTGTCTTGAGCATTTTTTATACAGCTTCATGGGCGTTCCCTTGCCCAGGTGAAAGCTGTTTTCCTCATCAGTTGGGGAATGCTTGCTAACTAGGCATGACTGCAGACCTCGTGTCTGAGTTTGTTTACGTTGCCTGGGGTAACTGGGAATCGTTTTGCTTGCCTGCCTGTCAGAATCTAAGCTATATCTATCAGCTTTCTGTGTTTCTGAGGCAGAGGGCAGATCTTCTGTGTTACAAAGAGAACGATCAGGTGTTCTGGTATACCCATGCTTCTTAATGTGGCCCAGAGTTTCTCATGGTTTACACAGTCAAAAGCTTTGCTATAGTCGATAAAGCACAAATAGATATCCTTTTGGTATTCTTTAGTCTTTTCAAGGATCCATCTCACATCCGCAATGTCGTCTCTTGTTCCTCGCCCTTTTCTGAACCCTGCTTGCACTTCAGGTAGTTCTTGTGCCAGGTATGATTGTAGTCTCTTTTGAATAATCTTCAGTAGAATCTTGCTGGCATGTAGGATCAGAGCGATTGTGCGATAATTTCCACAGTCAGTTGGATCACCTTTCTTTAGTATTGGTATAAACACAGATCTTTTCCAGTCAGTTGGGCCATGATGCTGTCTTCCATATTTCTTGGCAGAGCCTTGTAAGTACGGTAACAGCTGCATCAGATTGCTGTAATACTTCTATGGGAATGCAATCAATGCCTGGTGCTTTGTTCTTTGATAAGGCTTTCAATGCTGCTTCAACTTCTTCTTTCATCACCAATGGTTCCAGATCATAAGGTACAGGTTGAAACGGCTTTTGGTCCACTTGATCTTTATCATATAAAAACTCTGCATATTCCTTCCATCTTTTCTTGATCTTCTCAGCATCATTCAACGTAGAACCTTGAGCATCTTGTAACATTCCAATTCGAGGCTGGAACTTTTTCTTTAACTCTCGTAGCTTTAGGAAAGCTGATCTTGTTCTTCCTCTAATAGTTTCTGCTTCTATTTCCTTGCATGCGTCATTGTAGTACTTTTCCTTGCCCTGTCTTGCTGCACGTTGGAAATCTCTGTTGAGTTCTGTGATTGTCTTTCTTTCTCCTCTGGCTTTAGCTTCTCTGCGTTTCTGGGCAATTTTCAGAGTTTCTTCCGTCATCCATTTTGGCCGTTTTTTCTTTTTTACCTTATGTAGAGACTTCTCGCTTTCTTCCAACACAACCTTCTTGACCAACAAACCACCCATCTGGGCAGCAGCAGAATGGGATAGTGTTGACGGTGGAGGATCACATTTCTGTGACAATGGCAACACCACCAAACTTAAACTGCGTGGAAGAAAGGCCCGGCAATCTACTTCTGTATCTTGCCATGAAAACCCAATGGATAGTTACAACAAAACAAATTGTGCTGTAGTGCTGGAAGATGAGACCCCCAGGTTGGAAGGCACTCAACTAGCTACTGGGGAAGAGCTGAAGACTTTTCAGAGTAAAGCCAGCATTTATGATGTGGTTGGATCAAAGCCCTCGGGACGTCTGACTGCTGATGTAGCTGCACATGAAATGAGAGTCAGAAGCTGTAAAGATGTCTTACACATTGGAACATGGAACGTACGAAGCATGAACCAAGGGAAGTTGGAGGTGGTCAAGAATGAAATGGAACATGTACAACTTGATCTGTTGGGTGTCAGCGAACTGAAATGGACTGGCATCGGGCACTTTGCATCAGAAGATCACATGGTCTACTATCCTGGAAATGAAAGACAAAGAAGAAATGGTGTTGCATTTATAATAAAGAAGAAACTTGCAAGAACTGTAATGAAATACAATGCAGTCAGCGAATGCTTAATCTCTATTCGTCTACGAGGAATGCCTATCAACAAAACTATAATTCAAGTATATGCCCCAACAACAGCTGCAGAAGAGAATGAAATTGAAGAGTTCTATGAACAAGTACAAGCTGAAATTGACAGAACATGCAAACAGGATATCCTGATAGTCATGGGTGATTGGAACGCAAAGGTTGGCAACAAAGAAGACAAAGTAGTTGGAAAATATGGACTTGGCAACAGAAATGAAGCTGGAGAAAGACTGATAGAATTCTGCAAGACCAACGATCTATTCATCTCGAACACCTTCTTCCAGCAACACAAGCGGCGACTGTACACAAGGACTTCCCCAATGGATTGTATAAAAATCAAATTGACTACATCTGTGGAAGTCAACGATGGAAAAGCTCTATAACATTAGGAACTACCACCCAGGAAAAAGATTTAGGCATCATTGTGGATACCATGTTAAAACCCTCGGCCCAGTGTGCAGCGGCGGCCAAGAGAGCAAATAGAATGCTAGGTATCATAAGGAAAGGAATGGAAAACAAAACAAAAGATATTATAATGCCTCTATATCGTTCCATGGTGAGACCGCAGCTTGAATATTGTGTGCAATTCTGGTTGCCGTATCTTAAAAAGGATATAGCGATTTTAGAAAAGGTTCAGAGAAGAGCCACCAAAATGGTAAAGGGAATGGAAGGATACTCCTATCAAGAAAGGCTAAAAAGATTAGGGCTCTTTAACCTGGAAAAGAGACGGCTGAGGGGAGATATGATAGAAGTCTATAAATTAATGAACAGAGTGGAACGGGTAAACGGAGATCGATTGTTTACCTTATCAGAATATAGAAAGACTAGGGGACATGCAATGAAGCTACAGGGTATACTATTTAAGACTAATAAAAGAAAATCTTTTTTCACTCAACGTGTAATCAAACTCTGGAATTTGTTACTGGAGGATGTAGTAAAGGCTGTTAGTGTAGCTGGGTTTAAAAAAGGTTTGGACAAGTTCCTGGAGGAAAGGTCCATAAACCATTATTAAGAAGGGACCCAGGATATCAATGCTTGAACCAATACAAGCATTGTGGAACCTGTGTCCCTTGGGGAAACTGTTAGGTACATATGACCTAGATTGGCCACTGTTGGAAACACAATACTGGGCTTGATGGACCTTGGTCTGACCCAGTATGGCATATCTTATGTTCTTATGTTAGGACCACAGGCTGCAAAGTGCTTCCCAGACTCTGTTGCAACCTCCATTAGCCGTGTGGTCCCACACTGATCTCACTCGCTCCCACCACACAAACAGTAGCAACCCAAGGAGGCCCCAGACGCTTCAGAATCTGCCTACCACCTTCCTTCACAGCAGCAAATCGCCTTTGCCATGGGAACTGGCACAGCACAAAGCCACGTGTGTACATCTTTGTTTCCTTTCCTTTTCTTTTCTGAAACTTCAGTGGAGGAGTGGCAAAAGACCAACTCTAAGGGACCCCCGGACCTCTCCCAGAAGTAGATAGGGACAGATGCCCCCACAGGCTAATTCCCAACACAGTGGTGGGAGAAATGGGCAAGACGGGGAGAAACCCAGCCCAACCGGTTTGCATCTTTGAGCACGTATGGTCAGCTTCAGCCAGCCCCAAGCCCTCTTACTTAAAGTGGGCAATAAAGCAGCCTTACTTCCGCTTCTCTGAGCTTGTCTCCTTTTCTCCAACCAGGGCTGTACAGACTTACCTTCACCTACCATCTACTGGAGACTAAGAAATACTGGTTGGCTATGAGTTGCACAGATCCCTATATAGGGCGACATCATCAGTCTCAATCTGCTGGTAGAAGGGCATAAACCCATGCGTCTGGACGGGTCTGCAGGGGCAATGAGGTAAAACCAGTCTGCCTAGTGTGTTGCAGTAGCACTGGGATATGGACGAGAGGAAGGACTGACAAAACACTGAGATACAGGAGAATGTGCCTGAGATACAGCCAGTGATAACCCTCGGCAGAGGTGCGGGATTAGAGCTAGCCAGCGAGAGATAGCCCACGAAAGAGTTGTGGGATTATAGCCAGAGAGCGACACCCATGACAGAGGTGCAGGACATTATCAGCAAAACCCATAGCAGAGGTGCAGGATACAGCCAGAGATACCCCAGAGCAGAGGTGATACTTATGTGTACAAATAGTCCAAGGAATGGCACAGACTTTGCTGCACCCTATAGACTAAAGGATTTATTGAGGCAGAAGCTTTCGAGGACAAGAGTCCAGTTTAGCAGATGCTGTGCCCGTTATCTTATGAATGGAACTCTTGTTCTCGAAAGCTTACACCTCAACAGACCCGTTAGTCTGTCAAGTACCACCAACCTCTGGGTCTTTTTTGCTACTAGAGTACTGCTGCTATTAATAATTTATATAGCGCTACAAGGCGTACTAACAGACTAACCCGCTAGGCTGTCATATATGGCATAAAAGTGCAATCTTGGATGCCTGACCGATATCGGTGCCATGGGATATCACTGTACCGTACCACAACACCAGTCCTGAGAGCTTCCCGATACCATAAGCATGCCCTGCTACAATTTATTTATCAAGGGGGGCGAATTTGATAAACCTTTCATGTGTAAAACCCTGTTTACATGCATAAAGAGAGCCTCTTGTAAAATTACCTCAGGTTACATGCATAAAAGTAAGAAGTGGTAACAAAAGATTCGTACTTTTAAGTGACCTATGCTTGGCTATGCTCAAGGACAGTTTCAGTGGAGCTAAGCAGTACACAGGTGTTTTATAAAAAGCACAAATACGCACGTCTTTCACCTGCCTACATTTGCACCGGCTCTCAAGCTGGTGAAAACCAGCATGGGTGTAGTTTAGCCAAAACCATGCAGGATTTGCGCTAGTATTTTATAAAGGCATCTACAAACCTTTGTGCCTTCAGAAACTAGGCTACAAATAGGCACCTGCTTGCCCTCTCAAACTAGGTGACTTCTGTCAAATTACCCGCAATATTTCTAAACTGTCTCCCCAGAAAATATTTTCTGAAGAGGCACATGATATGAGACACAACCGTTCATTCATCAAGAAAAAAACTAAAACCCTCTCTCTCCCATTCACACTGCCACTTGTAGTGTTTCCAGCATACACACCTGCCTGGAGCCTTATCTACCTAACTGTCCAACAGAAGATAATCACACAGAGTCAGCTTACTAATCACCACATCATTATTATTCCAGCAACAAGACATAAGACCCCTCCCCCTTCCATACCATCTCCGCCCACACCCCCAGCCCCATGTAAACCAGCCCTCTTTGGTGACCCATGTAAAACTGTCATGCCAATAAAGTTATTTGAATCTGAACCTGAACCTTCCCTCTGCGACCATTAGCCATCCTAAGCCATGAATTAATTTTCCTCACTAGGATGTCCCCCCTTGCCAAGGATTAAGACATGTTACCTTTGGTTGCTCCTGCAGCACCCAGATGGTAGATGGCACCCAGAATGAGCCAGCACACCTTCTGTTCATCTGGGGAGATGCCTACCACTTTCATGGCAGCCTGCAGCCGGCTGAACTGCTGGACAGCTCTCTGCTTCTCTTCCGCCTGCAACCATAGAAGTGTGAGAATTTCACTCAAAGCCACCTATCGGAGCAAATCATGGCTACACACAGAACAGTTTCTAACTCTTCACTCCTCTGATAACACAGTTACCCACAGGGCTGAAGCACTGACCTGGTGCCCAGAGGATTGCTCACCTTGTATAGTGGAGTAATCCCAAACACGTTATTCTCGGCCAAGTGGTTGAAGTAAAGCTCCGTCCTGAAAGAAACAAGAGGATGTGTAGGGTCATAGTGCACAGAGGAGGAATTTGGGAAGACTGTAGGAGCTTTTATCAGGGTAGAGGAAGAATTATCCCAGCACCATGCAGCCAGGCAAACATCGAAAAGCAGGAGACCCCAGACAGACCTTATGCCACAGCTCTATACTACAGAAGATGGAAAACTGAAGCCCCTCCTGACCCTCCGCATCACAGGGTTTGTTGCACTGCAGAGCTGATACCTCCGAGCAGTTACAGACATAAGGCTTTTGGAGCTCTAGGTAGATAAGTCCTGTTCTGTGCGTCATTATAATAATCTTTAGAGCAATTAATAAAAAGCTGAGCATTACAATGCCAACTTCATCCCCCTCACGCTTCCCCCAAAAAGGGCTTAAAAAATGGCGGGGCTCTCTAAAACATGGAACCCAGGACGGTTGCACAATTTGGTTACATTCCAGGACATAATGAAGGTTCACAGCTCTCTCTTGGCACAAGGAAACCTACCTAGAACACCCAAAGGGGCTCTGAACAACTCAACCTGGAGCCCTTCCAGGAGAAATAGAGTTCATCCTTGTCGTCACATTTTATCAAGTTGGAAGAAGATGGGACACATTATGTTAGAACTACCTCTGCATGACCAACATTCAAATTACAGCATAGAATATTTCATGCAGCCCAACAGAGTTACCCAAGCATGTCATAGTACCAGTGATGTCACGAAATGTTACCCTCTGTCCTATCCGAGAATGCTGCAGTACCTGTGGTGTCAAATGCAGTGACTCTCTCTCTCAGACTCACATGACCATGCTTTAGTACCTGCGGTCTCACGTGCTGTCTGTTACGCGAGCATGTCTCTGTGTGTGTGTGTCTCTCTCTCTCTCGCCTGAGCAAGCTGCACTGCCTATGGCATCAAGTGCACTGCCTCTCTTTCTTACCTGAGGGTGTTATCTGCACCAGCCATCAGATAGTAGAAGGCATTAAAGGTGGCTTCCTTCTCCGGGCGTTTTGCTACTCTCATCTTCTCTAAAAGCATGGTCTGTTCAACAAATGTAACAGAGAGGAAAAGGGAACAATCATTTAACAGATACAAAACATTTCAATTTCATTTTCGATGACTGTACAGTACCCATGAACACTACTTATCAAGCCCTACAGATTGCCCTAAGCAACTTGCAATTTAAAACAAATATACTATAGCAACATGCCTCATGAGTAATAACTGTTCTGGTTGCTACCCCTCACCTGAAGGGAAACACAGTCAGAGGAGTAACCTACACCTGCTACCCCTCAACCTGTAGAGAAACGCAGTCAGAGGAGTAACCTACACCTGCTACTCCTCACCTGTAAGGAAACGCAGAGGAGTAACCTACACCTGCTACCCCTCAACCTGTAGGGAAACGCAGTCAGAGGAGTAACCTACACCTGCTACCCCTCAACCTGTAGAGAAACGCAGTCAGAGGAGTAACCTACACCTGCTACCCCTCAATCTGTAGGGAAACGCAGTCAGAGGAGTAACCTACATCTGCTACTCCTCACCTGTAGGGAAACGCAGTCAGAGGAGTAACCTACACCTGCTACCCCTCAATCTGTAGGGAAACGCAGTCAGGAGGAGTAACCTACACCTGCTACCCCTCAACCTTCAGGGAAAGGCAGTCAAGAGGAGTTAACCTACACCTGCTACCCCTTACCTGTAGGGAAACCCAGTCAGAGGAGTATCCTCACAGCTGGCACAAGGAGATGAGGCACCCTAGGCAAATCTCATCCTTTGTGCCCCACTCTCCACCCCACTGCCGCTGCTTCTGCTTCTGTCCCTTTCTGGGACAGTTCCACACACCCATCTCAAAACCTTGGTGCCACGGGGCTGTTTACTTCCACCCCCAGCAACACCCAGTGCTGACTTCCTTTTGTATGGAAGCGGAAGCTGCTTGCACTCCCAAGCAAACAGGAAGTCAGCATCAGTGGAGGTGGAAGCAAACAGCCCTGCGGCTCCGAAGTCTTGAGGTAAGCACTACGGGGCTGTTTCAGGCCACTGCCAGCACTGTAGGTCCCAGAGAGAGGTGGCGATGGTGGCAATTGGCACCTTGAGAAGGCCGGAGCTCTAGGTGGCTGTCTAGTTAACCTAATGGTAGCACCAATCCCGAGTATTCTACACCTGCTATCCCAGACCTATAGGAAAACACATTCAGACCAGAAAGGAAACAAAGTCAAAGGAGTGACCTGGGTCTACTACCTCTCACCTGGATAGATGCGGAGGCCACCTGTCCTGCCTGGTCGAAGTCCAGCGAGATGATTTGAGAGACACGGGAGGCATTACCATTCAGACCCGTCATGCTGTTTCCGAATGCCTCCAGGATAGTGTAGACAGCCTGCCACTTCTCCACTGCAAAGCAAACAGAGTCTGTAGGAGACTGAGCTTGCTGCCACTCCCTGGATACCTCACGGGGTACATGCATTAGGTATGTTATTCAAATATTTATGCTATGTAGTATTTTCAAAATGAAATGTATTATTAAACATACTCTAATATTTTGTAAACCGCTTATGGCAATCCTGACAGATTAATTAGGTGGGTCTAAATGTAACAAAACATAAATGGACATGAACTAATCAGCCCCTAGGATACCCTCAAAGATGAGCAGGTGTATCTGACAAATCCCTGCCCCCATCCCCCATCCTGGTTTCACTCACAGATGAGCACATGTGCGTGGACGGCTGTGTGTAATGCGCGATAGGCTCAGGCCAGCACATACAGGCAGGATCCAAGAGCTCTCCTCCCGCTGGACTGGAAATTGCACATCTGGCCTTGCAAACATTAATAGCCCTCTCCGAAGAGACAGAGAGGGAGAGACGGATGGCAAGGAAATGTACTAGAAAAAAGGAAAGCGAGAAGGCACGAGTATGCTGGGACCCGTTTACCTGAGAAGATTTTGCCTGTGCTTCCAGCAATGGTGGCCAAGTACTGAATCAGGTGCTGACTGCTGGCAGTCTTCCCACTGCCACTGCTCCCCAGCAGCACAATGGACTGGTCCTGCCGTGTCATCAGCATGTTCCGGTAAGCAGCCTGTGCCACAGCGTATATGTGCGGTGAGGTGTCCTCCCTACGGCAGCCTTTAAACATATGCATCACCTATAAAACAGCAACAGTAAGCGGAGAAGGGCAGATGTTCTCAGAGGACTGCAAAACTAAAGGAGCATCATGGTAGGAGGGAGCTTCCAGTGTGGATGATATCTCAGATCTACTGCACACAGCGAGGGGCAAGCCCATGACCACAACAGGAGTAACAATGGCTTCATCAATATTAAGCGTCACATCCAGACACCCACCAAAAATGTAACATGAGCAAAGCCACTACCTAGCAGCATCAGAACCAGAGCACTGCCCACCTTGTTTTCACACCCCTCATATATTACCCCTCGGGCAAGACATATACATTGAGTCTGAATTACAGAAAGACAGACAGATTTAGAGAAATAGACAAATACAGTGCACAAGAGAACATACCCAAATATTGAATGCCACTGATGCTCTCTGGTGGCTAAGCTTACTAACTTGATTTCTTCCTTTGCTTCATGCCATAATGTCTGTACAGAACCCAGTATACCTGCCTTCCAGCCCCGGGCTCCCAGGCACCCACCTTCTCAGAGTACATGGAGGGAGAGCTGAGTGGGTTCAGGATGACCATGGAAGGCCCAGCGTACGTATGGATGAGGTTCCCACCATAGCGCTGCCGCAGAGTGTGAAGGACGCTGGATTCATTGAGATAGACAAGTGATGTCAAGTCTTCCACTTGGTCACAAGATACGGGATTTGCCTGTTGAAAAGCAGAAAGCAAAGGGAGCTGGCTCTTCTCAGAGATCTTCAAGTGCCCCAGCAGCAAACCCAACGAGAGAACTTTCTGCAGCCTAATGGGACAGCCTTTGCTGGGAAAAAGCCTTCCCCTTCCTTTCTCACACCGAAGTCGACTAGTGAAGAGCTCTGTGCAACAGGTAGCAAGCATTCTTCAAAGAGCCTCTACATCACGCATGTATGACATTTTAGGAAACATACTGACAAATGCTTGGAGAAGAAGCTTCTGTTAACCATGAGCTCCCTCTCTCTAATGTCAGAGCATGGACTTAACATGAAGTTACTTGTCTTTGATAGTTCAACTTTCTTTTTAAATCTCATGCTTTTGACCCATCTATGATTAACAGTTAGCTGTGTAAATACTTTTATGTAAGCTGTGTTTTATATCTGTGAAAACTTCTGCTACTAAACTTCATTGAGGATTAGGATGCTCAATTAGCCCTATCCTAAAAAAAACCCACCTCGACCCGTCCAACCCCTCTTCCTACAGACCTATACCAAGCCTACCATTCTTAACCAAAATAATCGAGAAAACCATCCAAATCCAACTACAACTACAAGAACACCTCGATGCCCATGCCCCACTTGATTCTCAGCAGCATGGTTTCCAACCTTACCACGAAGTGGAAACCCTCCTAACTTCATTCATGAACAATCTCATAAAGGGAATTCAGAGCATTCACCAAGGAGTCATCCTCGTATTCCTTGATATTTAAGCTGCCTTTGACACCATCAACCACAACATCTTCCTACAGCGCCTCCAGTCAATTGGAATACAGGATGCTGTATTAAAATGGTTTCAAGCCTACCTTCACAACTGACTCCAGCAGATAAGAAATCGGACCACTACCATCAACCCCATACATTCAAACTCAAGGCATCCCCAAGGATCTACCCTCTCAGCTCTCCTCTTCACTATCTACTTGCAGCATCATCCAATCACATCTATGCAGATGACATCATGCTCTACACACCACTCATCCTCAACGAACCATCCTACCATGAACTCCAGCAATGCTTTTCAGATGTCTCACAATGGCTATCTGCAAATCGTTTATCTATAAACCTCAAGAAAACTGAAGCCCTACTCATCACCAAAAATAAATAATTCACCCCCCCCCCCTCCCAATCCATCACTCTCAGCATAGAAATCCAAATCAAACTGGAAGTAAAGTACCTGGGAATCACTCTCGACAGCCACCTCACCTTGAAGTCACAAATAATAAATGTATCAAGATCAATTGACTACAAAGCCCAAATCTTACAACACCTCCGCCCTCTCCTCGCCCCATCAGACTTTCGCTCAGCCCTACAGGCTCTCACCATACCACACACAGACAACTGCAACTCAATATATCACGGACTCGCAAAATCAATGCATCCTCTACATATGACAACCCGAACCATCACAGGAGCCTCCAAGCATGAACACATCATTCCCATCCTCAGACTCACCGACTCCCACTGCAAAACAGAATACTCTACAAAACCCTTCTAATGATACACAAAGTTTTCAAAAAAACAAAACAAAACTGTAAAAACCTGTTAAAATTATCTTCCCACCTTCTTTCCCTCATCACACCCCTACGGACGAACAGGCCATGGAGATCCTCCACTATGAACACCCTAACCACCCTCAAGCAACAACAAAAAGCACTCAACAGGCTTGCGCCAGATCCTTTGAACTATATGCTCCCTCAACCTGGAGCTTCCTCCCCGAGCATATAAGAAACACCACTGTCCTCATAACCTTCCACAAGCCCCTCAAAACTCACCACCCTCCTCTTCAATCCCCCCCCAACCACAACAAACAACTTAATGTATATTGTCAACATCTAAATACCATGAAGAACCTTATGTATGTACCTAAAGTTTAATCATGCATACTCTGATCCTTTATTTATTGTACAAATTTGCCTGTTCAATGTAAACTTTGCTTGAATTGTTTTGAAGTTCCACGTAAACCAGTATATAAATCCAGACAAAAAAAAACAAATAAATATAATTAAGTTGCCCGGTTTCTGATTTATGTCCGAACTGCAGTTAATCGCCCCGCTGGAATAGCTGAGAGAGTATACATTGGGTTTGGTTTGATTCTGCTTGATCGGTTTGCAGGGAATAAATAGGCACATTGGACTGAGTTATAGAGCTGAAATTTTTAATGCTGGAAGGGTGCTCTCTTTGGGGTGACCGGAAAGATGGGGGAGGTTCATAACATGCAGTTTCTGCCTTGTGGGTGCAATAGGGCAGGATCTTGTTTAGAGAATGGTGTGTCCCTGCCTACACAGAATAGGCTCACAGACCCAAAGTCAAATTTGAAATGTGCATTTTGAGTCTCTGTAGTGGCAGTAAAAAGGAGCCTTGATTTGGGGAATGAACTAAAGTAAAACACAACAGCCCAGATCGCCTCCTACTGGGGCCACATTCAGGGTGCCGAGTGGGGATTAGAATTCTTGTAAAGAGGGCTATACAACAGGGCATTAAAGATAACTCAAAGCCCATCATAGCATGAAAATGCCGCCACTGTCTCTTTAACCTTTTCTCTTGAAACGTAAGGATCCACTGGATGTACCAGACACACTCAGCCATTAACACAAGGAACCTAGATACTATCGCCTATCAACAAATCCTAACAGAGGCCCAGGAGATGAGAACATTACCACAAAACTGTGCTGGAGTCCTCCAGACATGTTGTTGCCGGTGGGGGAAATGCAATATCACATGTTCAGTAATGAGGAACATCGCCTGCCCTTCACAACTGAAATTGTGGGGTCACACCACCTCACTCTGCACAACTTCATGAGAACATTGGATGAGAGACCTGACACAGAGAAGAAAGAAGGGTGAAATGGAGACAGAGGAAGAGAGGGAACGGATAAGAAGAGTAGTAGGGGAACAGGATAACAAAGGAGTAAAGGCATGAACGGGGAAGAGAGTAGAAAGGAGAAAGCCAGTGAAGCTGTATTGGACCTACTGAGGCTGTACAGTAGCTGCCGATAATATTTTAAAGCAATGGGTAAGGGAAGACAAAAAAACATCAAACCTTCTCCACATCATCCTCGTCCACGTCCAGAACTGTCCCATCATGATCCAGGCGGATCCGTACTTTCCCCTCAGGCACACTGCTGCTGTCTGCCTTCAGCTGGTTCGCTGGGAGAAACAACAAGAGGCACATAGCTCAGCACCAGAGATGTCAGCAGGGGGAGCTAGAGAGCGGCAAAGGGGAACACTGACCAATCAGACTCAGGGAGAGGTAGACCCTAAGCGATAAGAGCTAAAGAACAGCAGCCAATCAAAGACCAGTAGGCAAAGATGCATTCAGAAATGGGACTCTGTCAGCCAGTCTTAGCATCTTTAGGACACAATTTAAAGATAGAGCAACTAGTTCACAAAAAAAGCCAACTTATCAGCAGGAGAGGATTAATCTGAGGATAAAGATCTGAGCATGCATTTGCTTTAGATTTAAGATATGCACAAAACTCCAGCTGTTCTCTCCATGCTGAAATCAAATATTGCACAAAACAAATCTGCAAATTAAGTCCAGTCCATTTCTTATGCAAGTTTTCACAGCATGTAAGTTCTGCCCCAGGAACAAATGCTACACCATGCAAACTCTTGCACAAAAAATTGCACTTAAGAACTTGGCTTTATAAAGGAAATTTTTGTGAGAAATCCTAAAATGCACCTATTTTATAAACGGCAACATAGGTGCTGATAAAACAAGCTCCCAGATGCAGTCCTGCTAACACACAAACCAGCACATTAGACACACCTGTTCCAAAGCAAGGACACACATGTGCATGCACTTTCTGAACATACTTTTTCTAAAATATATGCCCTGGGAATACCTACAAGCAGCGTGCATATAGCACACACCATCCGGTCAGCAGGTGTATTTGTGCATGCATATACCACAGAGTAATCGCAAAACAAGCCTTTTCCAGGTTTACACATGGAGAAATCTTCATAATGACGCCCTCTCCCCAAAAGCAAACAGCATCTTGTGAAGAGATTCGTGCCCCAGGCAGTACAATCACTTCTTTAACCCATCCTGAAGTAGACATTTCTGCCCCTTATCCTGAGCACATACTTTTGCTCCTTAAATCCACATGTGAAACAGGCTTTACAAGACGATAAAGCTTTCTAAAATTAACCCCTGAATCTGTAATCCCAACATGATACATTTACACGCGCAATCCACAAACTGAACTTTTAGAAAGTGTTTCCAAAGAGAACAGGTAACCTATAAGGTAGCGTTTTATGCAACATTATCATATACCAATTATATCTCTCAGTCCATCATTGTTTAAATTTAATTTTCTAAAACGCCTCCCTCTCGTGCATTTGCAAATGTGAGATTGCCCTGATCATCGATGCCATGGTCTGGTCTTGCAGATGTTTCCCCCACATAAGCGCTGCTTTGCTCTCCTTTGTGAAATGTTGTTATTTTAGGTCTATGTAGGTTTCTTTTTTTTCCTAATTTCTGGGCTGTTTCCCCAGCGAGCATCCTTCTGCACTGAGTAACATATACCACACAGGAGGAGCATGGACAGGATCTCCTCATGGGGTGGGGGGGCATCCTGTCATATGTGCCGGCCTAGTTTACAACGGTGCCAAGGTCTTGTGCCAGTTTCTTCTTTCCGTTTGTTTCAGATTAGTGCTGGCCAGAAAGCTAGCGCAGGACGAACAGGGAAGATTTCTCGCCACAATTCGTTCTCCGGGGGTGACTGCACTAGGTCTGGAGACGAGTCTAGGTGTGCAGCCTTTTCGTTTGAAGGACTCAGTTAGGGCTTTGAGGTGTTTGTTTCCATCTTTTGTGTCCAAGCATATGCGGCAATATAGTGTGGCTTGTGTGTATATAATGGACCTTTCTATACGTGATGGCTGGAAGCTGGAACTGTAAAGGTAGCTATGCCGGCACATATCCAAAGGGACCCCACCGTTACCGACATGGGAGAGGCATTCAACCTAAGGGGATACCTTATTCACTGCAGAAACAATGAACAGACACAAGATAATACAGCACAAAGAAGAGCAAGGCACCATCTCTGTGGGGAAACATCTCTCAGGCCAGGCTAGTGTATCAATGAACCTTCTGATCCAGATACTAAAAGGGAAATCAGAACAGAAGATATTCAACAATGCACCGATCACAGATTTAAGAACAGACGTCAAAGAGAGACACAGATTTTTTAAATCGGACCACCAGACACAAAGAGGAGACAGAGAAAGAGGATAATTATCATTCAGCTAATACACTGCCCCACCTCCGTCCTACATCCTTCACGGTAATCTCCCCCATCACTGTTCCTATGCATTTTTTTAGTGAACAGATACAATTGAAAACGATGGGGCCAGTAGCGATTACCATGCACAGTAATGCGCATTAATGGCGGCGCGGGTACCACGCTTTAATGAAAGTGACTCTTCTTTTGACCTTATGAAGGAAGCACCATTACTGTTACCAGGGTCAGTTCAACCATTAGGCAAGGCCAGGCTGTCACCCAGGGCAAAGGTTTCTCAGGGCGACAAAGCCAAACAATAGATCCCGACAGTCATGCAAACACAGAGCGTACACAGCAAAGTTTAATATTTAAAAGTATGATGTCCAATTATGCATTTTTCCAGGATTATTGCAGGGGAGGTGGTGTATTGGAATGATAATGATTGTTGAGTATAATGTCAAAATCTCAGGGAGAGGGAGGAATAAGGCTGAAGGTTCATCTTGGTCAACCAATACCCTTGGCACAAGCTCTAACCATCACCACTAATCATCTTGATAATGCTAGACAAACGCATGTTAAGTTAGTTCAATAACAAGTTTAACTTTGTATTTCTGGGGTGGATCTTTAATTGTGCACATTCACGTGGACAAGCACAACACCCTTTGTACATTATTTCTTGAAGCTATAAGCTTCAGCTAATTTACCAAATGTCAATCCTCAACACCAGGCAATAACTTCCTTATTAAGCAAGTTCTAATGTATTAATCCCTGTAAAGAGGACAGTCCTTCATAATGCGCAAGAGCCTTCTCTCTCTCCCGTAAGTGTATAATGGTTTGGCTCCAAGGCCCCAGAGGTGGAGTTAAGGCAGGGATTGAAAGCAGCTAGACCCCGATATTTAAAGGGATTAACGCAGTTAGCAGATCTGCTGATCACGTTAATCTCCTTGGCCAGAATATTCAGCAGCACGAACACGGTTAGCACCACTGAACATCCACGCGTGGCAGCGCTGCATGACCCGAGGCCAGCTAGCTACCATTGAGGCATCCCAGGGGGCGGCACCCGGCAATAACCAGGCAGCCACTGCCCGGTTATCGCAAAGTGGCAAAACATGGGCACATTAAAGGCTGGTCTACCCTTCACCGCAGAAGCTAACTGGGAATCAGCGGACTATCACTGCCGTCCGGTTAAATTCATCTGGGTAACCTGTATATTCAATGCTGGTGGCTGCATATGACCCCGGCACTGATATCTGGGTTTAAGTTTCAGCGGTAATGGCTAGCCACTGAAACCACGTTAGCTGCCACTGCTGAATATCTCCCCCATAAAGTTTTGTATTTTCAAAATTATCGCACATTACTTTCATCAGAAAAAGTACCTACAGAATAAGAAGGTGCCAGTTGTCCCTGGATACTTTTCCTCCAGTAATTTGCAACGTGAAAGTTTCTGTGCATCTTCACTTTGAAAACTGCTACTAAGTTTTGTGGGTGAAAATACCCACAGACTTTGTGGCAATGAGGATAGAGTGGAATTTGCTTTCATAATGGACAATCCCTGCTCCTGGGAGCTTACCATCTAGTCAAAACAAGTCACATAACAAAAGACAAATGAAGAGCCTTTAAGCTTAAACCTAGAGATAAAAGATGTTCCAGGGCCCTGCTAAACTGCTGGAATCCACGAGGGGGAGAGGAAGAGGGGTTGGGGACAGGGGACGGGGAGGCTGGCAGTAAAACAGATCTTAGTGACGAGCCAAGAGATTCACCCAGGTTGAGAAAGAAGCCACAGGAAGGACTACAGCCTCTCCGATCCTCCCACTCCGCATAAGAACTCTGCTGGGCGCAAACCAGTGGAGTGCAGCCAAAAAATGCTCATTTCTTTTGGTTTTGTGTTTCCTTTTTTCATAAGCCTAACATAAACCAAAACCATTTTAGAATGCACTAAACATGTTAACGTGTGCTAAAACAATTTAATGCATGCTAAGTTAAATGAAACACGAGAAAGAAGAGCATGTCCGTAGCCAATAGTCCTGCTCTTTGAAAATCCCAAAGTTAGAGCCTCAACGCCAGGCATAGGCTGCTTGTGTGATACTGGGCCTTGCGGAAAGCACTCTACCCTAGGGGTCTGATACATTACAGGGTTTGTCCCAAGTTATGGCTAGAGGAAAAAGCTTAGTACATGGAGCTCATCATCTGTTCTTAGTGCAGCGCAGTCCTCTGTCAGCTCCCCCCGCCTCAGACACATTATCCGGACAGGATTTCTTCTGCTTCCACAACCATGAAACAGAGTTTTACACAACGGTTCTTTAGACCCAGACTATGCCAAGTTCACTCCTGACAACTCTGCTCATTAGATGTGAAAGAAAGAGAAGGGACTATATCAACTATTTGCAGTATATCGAATGAATAAACCGTAAACCTTACCTAATGAGAAGCCATCCTTATGGACCAGCCAGACCTTCTCCGCTTCATACCAGCTCTGCTCAGCTGTGATCTGCTCCTCAGTCTTAGCCTGGAAAGGGACAGTGGACAGCATTATTGGGAGGCCAAAACCAGCCTACTGAAGCCTGTACTACTCAGGCAAGAAACATTTCACATTCATGTGGTCTCCTGGGGGTCTCCAAATGGGTTTGCTTTGCACAAGAATGAGCCCCACTCATGAGGGTCAGATATGATCTCAGTCTGAAAGTTACTGCTGGTGCTCCTAAGTGCAGACCCTGGTCCCCTTCTCAGCTCATTCTGGGTTTCTTGCTCCTCCCCTCGACTTCTCACAGCAACTTTGACCCTCTTTTCTTAAAAAAAAACAAAACACCCTTTTGCTAAGCTTAGGGACTTCTCTCCTTTTATTCTCTAGTCTAAGTCTCTGTGGTCCTCACCTCCTTTAACAAGACATGGTGAGAACGAAAACAGTAACCCAAAGAAGAGCTGGGGATAAAGGCAATTATTAAACCCTAGGAGCCAGGGACAGATGAACCTTCTTTACCCTCTTATGTATTCCAACTGGTCACGTTAGCCTTCTGCCCTTTGATCTCTCTTCAAACCCAACAGTGAAGCCAAACCCACCCAAATATTCTCAGCCCAACAGACAGCGCTTTGATTAGCAAAGCAGACCTGTAGTACAGGATGAGCATGACACATAGCTGCCACAAACTGATGGGAGAGAGGAGGAGCAGGACTGCTGCACCCATCACTCATATGAAAGACCCCTGTTTTAGCAACAGTACAGTACAACCCCCTCCTAAATGGGCAGAGGTTGCTTCAGTAACAGGGAGTGGGGGAGTAGCCTAATGGTTAAAGCACTGGCTTGGAAACCAGGCGACCAGGGTTCAATTCCCACTAGCACTCCTTATGACCTTGGGCAAGTCACTTAACCCTCCAGTGCCTCAGAAAAATCCAAGTTATCAATGTCCCTGTTTAATGTACATTACCAAATTTAAAGTTATAATGTAAACAATTGTTAAATCAACTTTCTGACTTGCAGCACAGCAAACACCCTGCTTCCAGCATCTTAGGCTCTGCACATCTATATGAAGTATCAAATGCTCCAGAGTACAGAATCTGAAACCTTGGGAAAAATCAACAGATCTTTCCCTAATCGACCATACAAACTGACCCTGGACAAGTCACTTAAGCTCCTGATGTTCATACTTAGACTGCAACAGACTCCAGCCATGTGCAGCATTCTGTGCACAGAAAACACTATGTCTGAAATATAACTAGTCACAGCAACACTGCTGGTGAGCTCCAGTCTGGCTCGAAGACCACTTGGAAGGAACAAAAAATTTGGCTGCCAACCTGAAGAGATGTAGCCGAAGCAGAGTTCACCGTAGCTGCATGGACTTCATCCCCCTGACCCTAGACAGTGAGGAAGAAAGGGGCAGGAAAGGATGAAGACAGAAGGGAAAAGAAGAAAGAATAAGAGACCAGAAGGAAAGACGACGACAGGAGGGAAAGGAGACAGAGAAGGAAAGAACAAACTTTAAAAGAGGTTTCATTACTTCATCATTCAAAGTTATCTAGTAAGCATTAGAAAATAAATTAGACAAAAGCAATACATGCAGAGGCAGAAAAGATGAAAAAGAAAAGAAAAGCATGAAAGCCAATGAAAGTGAAATTATGGCATGAAACCCTTTCCCTTCTTTGCGAGAGAATCCCAATCACTAGCTGTGTGATCTCTTTTCAGACATTGAAGTGACAGCCTCAAGCACTCTTCAGGCTGCATAGCCAACCCTCCAGCTCTGAGGAATTATTCTTAATGGAGCACATGTTGGAGCTATGAAGAGCAAGTGTCAGGGCCAGATGGTTACCCAAAACCAGGCCACTCCAGGATACACTGTAATACAAAATCAGTCAAGGCACCAGTTCAGCTGCAAGAGACTCTTGTATAATTCCCACCATGACTAAAACATACTTCAGTAGACAAAATACAATTATTTTTGGAAAAAGGATTTTTCAAAGTCAAATGAATAAAGTGCCATTCGCTAGACTGCAGTGAGACTTTGATAATGAAAATGTCTCTAACAATGTATAACTTACAGAAAGTCTTTCATCCAGTATTTAAAAACATGCACAACTTTGATCTACTGAAAAAGGCAGAAATGGTAGTGCAAGTAGGGTGATGTGTCCGAGTCAGGCAACGAGAGGATGGGGTGGAGTGGAATTGGTGTTGAGAGTCACGCAAGGAGAAAAGAATATTGGATGGGGATGGAGAAAGATGCAAAGTGTCTTACACGCCAACATGACACTCGCGCAAAGACCCCAGCCCAGACACAGGCGAGAGGTGCAGTGGGATCACCCATGGAGGAAGTGGACAGATCCTGAGGACAGTACAGTACCTGGCTCTGTGCAGGGGAGGCGGCTACTGGTCCCAGCTATGACAGCAAAGCAAAGAAGATAAAACATCGTGAGTGAGAAGAGGAACAGAAAGAGCATGGAAAGGAGGAAAACAGCAGCAGAGATCATAACTAAAGCAGTAGAAATGAAAACTGCATCATGTAGTTCTTTCCTGACTATTGCTACATTCCTGCAAATGTTCTGCTGAGTTTGGAAGAATATCTTGCTTAATTACGTCCAACACTAGAGAAAGTCAAGCCAACCAGTACACTCCTGTACTGTTCATCATCAGGAAAGGTTATGCGCATAACACCCCACTATATTCAGTGGGTGAATAAAAGAGCACCTTGTAAACAGTCCATATTTATCAACAGGGGGTCTCGTGAGCCATTTCTAAGTAGTGTTGTCTCTAATTCAAACAAGCAAAGACAAGAACTGAAATTAAATATCACGACATTGTTGGAAGTTGTATATCGATTCCAAAGCCTTGTGAGGTTTTTTGGGGTTTTTTTATTCCAAATGAGCTGCTGCAGCTACAGTGTATCTATCACTCCTTCCCACATTGGACACTTCATCGGAAAGAGTATCTACAACTCTCCCAATCCCTCCCCCCCCCCCACACACACACACTACTTGCTCATAACAAAAGCAGTGCACAGACATAGCTGAAGTGCACAGAGCGGAAGATGCGAAAACTACACTTCAACGTGTGAGTGGCAACAGCAGAGTTAGAGGTTAAAGAAAAAATGGTAAGTTACAGAAGCCATGAAGATCTTCTCCAGTCTTCTCTGTGCTTCATCCACTGGGGTCAGCGGGGAGTTGGTAGAGCCAGCCTGAAGGTCAAAAACAATCCTCACGTGACCCAGAGCATGAGGTTGGTGAGGGGCAACTATCTGTATTCACTCACAGAATATGTAGCCATTGTAACGTATCTTTACCCACAGTAACTACGGCTTCCCACCACTCCTACCCTCAAAAAAACAAAAATAAATCATCAAAGTCTTATGCTGTCGCCTAAATCCAGATCCCTGACATTTCAGCTCCCCTCCTAGTTTCCTATTCCCCAACACCAGGATATTCTGTTCCTGTTGCATTTATCATCTGTAGCATATGTCTCGGCTGCAAACTCGGGGCTCGATGCAGAAAAGTGCGCGAACATTAGCACAGTGTTTGTGCATAATTTTCTGTGCTAGTGTGGGTTCCGAATGTTGGAAGGGATTTAATGCAAAACGTAAGCAATGCATAGATGCCTGAGCTAACCAGCACCACATGGCACATTTAAATCCATTTAACTAGATAGCAGTGAAGCAATTAGCTATGCAGTGCAGATGTGGAGATGTGTGCGGAAGAGCAGGAGGCTGCACCCAACACCTGGATTTTCTTGCAAGGTCTGAGGAGACGTCAAGGGTTGGCTCATAGGTCTGGCAATGGTTAGGGATTTTATGCCCATTTCTAAAGTGCACAGCTTTGCTGAAGACAGCGCTGAATAACACCACAGAGGAAGTGTGCTGGAACAATGCTATGCACATATGCTATCAGGCAGTATTAGTCTGCGCAGAATAATATTTGCTGTTTATGTGCCAGATAGCATATTCCAGCACATGGGCATCACTGCCAAATCGCTTTTTTTTGTGCATAGGATATAGATGTAGCTAACGCAGCCCCGTGTGTGTTTGTGTCTGGCTTGCTCTCCTTGTTTAGCGCAGACATTTCATGCAAAGCTCATTTGCATGCTGTTTCCCCCCACAGCATCGCTGAGCAAGACATCTGTGTTCAATTTGCGTTAGGAACCCATGCGCTACCGTTTTAACACTGGGCTCTGGCATTGGCCCTTACAGGCTGATGCAGAAAGCCAGCACTGAAGTTGCACTATGTCCACTCTGTACGCTTCTTTGCAGCACACCAATAGTGCGCAACTTCAGCGCTGGCATGCAGAAAGGGACTCATAGGCAAATTAGCCAAGTGCTAGCCACACTTTAAACTCGACGCAAATGGCAGCATTAAACTGGGAAAGCAAGCCAAATCCATGCACACAGAAGTCGGCGCAGGTTTGGCATGCTCTCCCAGAGAAACAGGAGCTTTCCCCAATGCCTGCATCATCTAAGGTGAGGTGTGACAGAAAGCAAATCCCTGGTGGCCCAATGACCCCAATTCCCCCATCTGCCCAATCCCCCACCCATCCAACTAAAAATAATCCTGGTGGCCCAGCAGCCCTGAGCCCCGAACTCAAGCCCCCAACCCTCTCCCTCCCCCCCCCCTCCCCCGGTGCCTTCACAAAGAAGCGGGAGCACAGTCCTTACACTCCCACTCTTGCATGGCCATCTTGAAAAATGGCAGCGCCTGGCTCTGTGCAGTCCGTCCTGGGATGCACTGGGCGGGGTCAGACTGCCATAGAACTGCGTGGCCAAACATTTAAGCCACCTCAAGACCAAGTGCAGAGATATCGGTGCTAAGGATGGTTACAAAACCCTCTACACTTTTCTCTGCAACGGGCGCAGACAATATTAACATACGGCTAGTTCATCTGCCTATAATAATCTTCCTTTAAATACTTAAAGAGTATTAATGAAGAAATAAACCTCTTCCAAAGATGGGGAAGTTGTAAAACTAGAGGCATAACATGAAGCTGCAAGGGGGTAAACTGAAAGGGTGGTGGATGCTTGGAACGCCCTCCCGATGGAAGTGGTGTGGACAAATACAATGACAGAATTCAAAATAGCATGGGACAGACACAATGGATCTATTTATAGCAACAGGATACAATCAAAACAAACATAACTATCTCTTATATCTCAGTAAATAGGGGTGGCCTACACGGAGCGGTGGGTACACCCCTAAACAAAGGGGTGACCTGCACGGAGCAGCAAGTGCACCTACTCTTGCTGCCTTGTTGGGCAGACCAGATGAACCATACTGATCTTTATCTGCCATCATATACTATTACTATGTATGTTACTATGTAATTTAAATACTCTTGGCATTAATTGTGCGCTAGTTTTTCCTTTGCTGTTTACGTGTGCGCCCGTCTCTTTTCTGCATTTGGCTGCGGCAGTAATTGTGCCTAAGAATGGTGTTATCTATGCTTAAAAGTCACACTAGTTTTCTGCATCGGCCCATTAGATGTAAGCCCTCTGAGGACAGGTAAATACCTACTATACTGACTGTAACTCGCCTTGAGCTACCAATAAGTTCTATCCAATGTATGGTGTATGTATATTATTAGAAGGGTAGAGTCCACTTTGTGCATGAAAGTGGTGTGTGTTTGTTTGTATATATATTATATGTATATATATGTATGTATATATGTATATAAACACACACAGCTGCCACTTTCATGCACAAAGACCACTAACAGCTCTAGTCTCTTCAGTAAGAGGCCGTCACTTCAAGCTGTTCATGATGCAATGGCGCCCTCATGAGGCTGCCAGAAAGATTTCAGTATGGATTCATATACCACAATTGTCTAGTTTAATTTTCTTTAAATAAGGAAATAGAAAATCAAAGCTCAACATTAGCTCTTAACAGTGACCAAAAACCTTTAAAATGTGCAACAGGTTTTGCTTTTGCCTTTGCTGTCAGTATTCCATTTAAAGCAAAATATTCTGAACACAATTTAGGACAACTATCCAGAGGGTCGCCACGAGTCGACACCAACTCGACAGCACTTAACATCTTTTACAAAAACTGCTTTTTTCCTCAGGTAGCTCAGTGGGTGAATGAATAATCTTCACATTTCTCTTTTAATCTGAAGTTTATTTCATCCCCAACAAAGCTGACATAAATAAGTTTTATTAGCTCAAACTAAAATTGATAGAAAGATGCCAAACTATATGAGCTAATGAAGTCAAATTCTTTTTCCACATGATATGCTTGGATTCCTGTTTTCCTTATAACAAATATGGCTCTAAGCATGGTGCAAGCCATCACAGATATACACAAGCATTTCAGTTTGCAATCACTTCACTACTACAGTCATTATGACTGTATGTCATCAGAGTTTGTAGCTGTATTGATCAGAACCCCAGACAGTATCCTACAGATGAATTTAATGAATACAGCAAGAATACCTAGGGAGTCAGCTCAGAACATATTCTAAAAACAGGGAGTGTGACCATAACAAAAGATACCTCTTTTATTCTAAGTAGTATAAACATATGAAAGCAATATTGAAAACCACTTATGTATAGCATCAGGTGTTTACCACCTAAGTAGGTTTCAAAAATAATTTCTCCAGCACTTAAACATGAATAAATTTTGGCCATATAAGTTGCTATATAGCCAAACTTTATCTAGTCAAAGCGTGGCAGGATTTGGAGCAGACCCAGAAGTTATATATGGATAGCAGGAATATTCACCCATCCTCTGTGTGACTTATGCGTTCAAGTCTGAATGCAGAAATAACAAGAGAATTTTACATGAATAAGGTACACACATAGAATGCTAGGATATCACAGAGACCTAGAAATAAGGAGAGAGAGCCAATAAGTTACCAAGCACAACAGTTGCCACTTTTCTTGATAATCTATGAGCTAACACACCTGCTGCCCGGGCACCTGCTCTGTAGTGTCCAGGTCTGGCACAACTTCAGAAGACGCTCTCCCCTTCAAACATGCCAAAAACGGAAGAGACAGGCATAAAAAAAATGTGTGGTAAAGAAAAAGGGTTACTCTTTGTTTAAAGCTGATTAACTCTTAGCTATTAATGCAAGAAAAACATGTTCCTTTCTTTAATGCACACACATAGATTGGGAAAACCACCATCTTCTCCTTGTCACACAGTACAATTCTGGCTTTAATGTTACAGCAAAACTCACTCTGAGTGCCAGCCTTCAGGCACCATGCATGGGGTGGACACATGATTTTCTACTAACATTGGATAAGTTAAATGGTTACAAAGCTAATCATTGCAAAGCTAATGTGCTTTTGTGTGATCCTCTGCTTTCCACTGTCTATTGACAGCAGCTCCAGAGGGGTCATGTCCAGGCTCCAGCCATTTTCTCTGTGCAATGACTAAGACTGCTAAGCATTTGGGGGCAAGGAAGGGTCAATATGTTGAGTAGATATTAAGGAAAAAAAGCCCCACCACGCACACTCACATAGCTTTAGTGAAAATGTGCAAAAGGCAGGCAGTGGAAGACAAACCTTGCATCGCTTTTTTTGTTAGTGTGGTGTGCAGACAAGCCCTGGAGTGTCATTTTATAATCTTTTCAGGCCTCAAATGGGTTTCAGAAAATCACAGAAGAGATTCTGACTATGTCCAAACTACAAAGAGACCTGATCGTCCTCTCAGACGCAGGAAAATTCAAGAGGGAGAAAATAGTCCCTCCATAAATATTACAGAGGCCTACAGTATTCCCACCTAGTGCAAATACAGGGCGGTCCAAAAAAAGTGAGAACATCTCCTAGAATATAAGTTATTTAAAAATTCAAAGAGACAGATGTAAACGATTGACAAATTTAAAAAAACAAAAATGGCGACCGGAAATTGTCAAAATAAAGACGTTATATAGCTAAAAAAGGTAAATAAGTAAACTATTTAAGCTTTTAATTTACGAGATGTTCTCACTTTTTTTGGGCCACCCTGTTTATGCATTAACCCCGTGCACACACAAGCTGCTGCACATTAATGAGCATCTGACTTCAAACTCAGCCAAAGTTTCAAACGAATAAGGTCTCGCACACTAATCTATGCAAATTTACTCTTCTCTACAGATGTAGGGCAACAGCTTCGTCAAGAGATGGCCACAAAGCAGCTAACGTATTGGAAAACACAGGACTCACCAGCAATGCCAGCCCTGATCTGCTTCATTTCTGGGGTATTATCGTCTGCTGGTACTAACTCCGCTATCCCAAAGCCTACAGGATCACTAGAATGTGCCTCCCTTCTCTGTTATTCCTTTACTCACCATCAGCCGTCTCCCTACCTCTGCCCCAGGGGTGGGTTTTCCACCATGAAGCAGGCCTTCTGCCTTAACTACCTTATCGGGCAGACTGGATGGGACACTGAAGCCTTTATCTTCTGTCATTTACTGTGACCATCTTTGGAATACTGCAACCTCCCATACCCACTGGGACAAGAGAGAAGGACCATTAGATCCAACTGGTTTCATTTCATTATCTTGTTAATCTTATTATACTTTGATCTTCTTTGTTACAATGTACTTAGTTGATTGATATTATTGTTACAATGTACTCAGTTGAAATATACTGTCTGTTATGTTACTTGTAAACCGACTTGAATTGTAGAAAGTCGGTATATAAAAACTGTTAAATAAATAAATAAATAAATAAATTTCTCGTGCAATATCAAAGACCCCAGCCAACCTCTGGCTTGCCTATCACATCTTTCAAACTGTGTCATCCTGGACATTTCACATTAACAACTATCAGTCAACCGTCTCTTTGCCACCAGGTATCATCCGTACTCGCTTTTACTGACTTGTTACAATTTTTGTCTGGCGTGTAAGTATGTAGAGATACAAATGCATGCATGTGGGGATATGTGGTTATGTGCAGAGACGTGCCAGGGCGTATGGGTACACACATGTGATTGCATTGTGTAGTGGGGCAGTTATATAGGTTTATATTTCCCCATGCATTAACAACAAGGCAACAGTCTAGGACTGTCGCCAGTTGAATATCCATCAGTTCTGTATACCTCGCGTATTTAGGACTGTTGCACCCAACAAATACTCAGGGCAGAACAGCGCTCTATTTATATCCGAGACCCCAACATTCCATGCCTGCCTTGAACATGAGAACCATAAAGTCAAATAGTTCTCCGATTGCATCCCTATCATTTCTTTTCAACAGCACCTTCAGAGCCCCTTTCATTTATCCAAAGCACCTTCACTGCCAGCGCCTGGTCCATCCTGTACATTGCACTGCACTCACATGCGAATTCCATGCACTACTAGAGCAGTTACTGGTACAGGTTAGGAGCCTTTGCTTCAGGCGTGTAAAGCATGCAGTCCTTAGTCTAGTAAGCACACAGTGACAATACCTCCACTTCACCCCCTGCCGCTTGCTTGGTCTCTGCCTTTCCCTCAGGTACAGGAGACAGAGTTTCTGGCTTCTCTGGGTCCGACTTCATGGGGGACTTGGGGGACATATCTGCCCCCTGGACCAAAATCTTCTCTTCCTTCTTCACAAGTGGCCTGTATCGAGGTCTGTGCTCTTTCGTTCTCCCACGTGACATTAAGTTCGTCAAACCAATAGAAATGTCATCCTTGGTGTTCTCCTTCCTGGTCTCTGGCTTCCGCACCAGGACCGGTGGGGGCGATGGAGACAGAACTCTTGAATGCGGTTTCTGCTCTGCTTTGGTATCTCCTGTCTGATCTGGAGTCTTTGGCAGCTTCTTCACACCACCTCCTTCATCTACTGGCAAGACTTTACGCACCATTTTCTTCATCACTTTCACCATCTTCTTCTTTGTAACCACACCAGAGTCATCACCAGCAGTCTCCATACTGAGCCCCGAGTTGCATCTACCTTTCTCAGCCCCATTCACTACACCAGGAGGATTCCCAGTGTCACCATTCGGCACCAGTTCAGGACTCTCTACTCTGACAGGCCTCCAGCCTGGCTCTGGGCTCTTGGCTTTCACTGGGCTTACAGAAGGTTCCAGATTGTTTGACGGCACTGGGCTTTTCAACACCCGTGTCCTGTCATTTGCTGCTTCTGCATTTTCAGACTACATTTATAAAATTTAAATGTTATAAAAAGAAAAGAAACTTAATGAGCAACACGATGCAATAAAAATTCCTGACAGAAAAAATACATTTTAGCAACTGTTAAAAGACAAAGACATTCTCCTTGAAGTTCAACATTCACCAATCAGTTACTGAACATTTACAGGGTGAAACTGACAGAAACTAATGAAAAGGTCAGTAGAAAGGTTTCTCGAACAAGGCAAAAAACCTCCATCCATCAGCCCCTACCACATTACATCGCTGTGAGGTCACAACAAATCTGCTTCATATTTCCAGAAAGAAAGTGAATCACAGCAGACTTCAACAGAGATGCGTCAGCTCAGTGGGAGCACAGAAAATGATTTCTAATGGTGCCCCTAATATCTGACCTGAGCACCAAGGCTTTTAATACTTTTCTGATGTCATTCAGGGGCGATGCTGGGAAAATCACAGGGATGTGAGTCAGCTGCTCCTTCTGTCCTCTCCTGCTCCCACACCCTAATAATACCCCTGGCAGAAAAGGGCATTGAAAGAACATGGCTCACCCAAGCAGGATCCGAACATGTCTTACCAACTTAACACAACCGTAACTTCCCTCTATATAGCAGCTTAGTCATCATCAAAAAATACAGGAAGAACGGCTATTCAATTATATATGTCTGAAGAGAGCTATGATGGGATTATGAGGGGACTGATTGTGTGGCCATTTTAATGAATAACCCCGTGAGTTACCCTGAGCTCCCTATCTCCTACACAGATTTGTGATGTTAAGAGAATATCAAACGTATATAATTTAATAGCCGTTCTTCCTACATTTTTTTTGTTATCAACTTTACAAACATGCATATAGCCATCTCTGATGCTTGATGTCTACAACCTATTAAGAAGGGAAAGGGAGAGTGAACTGAGAAAAGAAAAACACCTTGAACTGGAAATGCAAATATTCTCCCGCCTCCTAATCTAAGCAGCAGCCCATCTACTATAGTAATAGTGTGGAGCACTCCCAGTTCTGCTAATGCGGCTCACTCCTTCCACGCAATATTCCTCGTTACGCTAGTAAAACAACCCTCTACCACTCAGCGCTCTGTCCCTGCACTCCAATCCTTTCATGCATTTTCTTGGTGCTGAGTTTACGGACTGATTACCTTTGTATAATCAGACTGAAAAGCATTATTACAGTGGACCAACCATGGGGAAAAGGAGGGGGACGGAGTGAAGACCACCCAAAATACTATATCTGGAAAGAGAAATGAAGGTTCATGTCCAGAGAACCGTATTCCTGTTATAAGGCAACTGTGATGTGTCGGAGATTGTAGTGCAGCACAGCTCTAAAACCAATCCCAGCGAACAAGCCCCTGCACAGCAACATCTAATGGGGACCAGAGCCCTCAGGGACACAGAATAGAACGCTGGCTGGAGTGAGGATCCTATTCCAGGAGGCGCTTTATGCTTTCACTCGCAAGAGCTTCATCACTCCTAGTGCTCTCTGGGTCACATTATCTCAGGCACCTTGCCATACCCGCCATAAAGTCTTCTCCTCGCTGCAGAAAGCACGTGGCTTCCACACACTCCAGGAAGCTCAAACTCTGGCTCTGCAGAAGGAGCATCAAGATACCCTGGATGACTACCGATACGTGAGAGCATCAATCAACTTTCAGCCACAGGTAAGAGAGAGCACCCAGCACTCAGAGACCAGACTAGCATTGACTGAGACCACAGAACAGCCAGAGTCCAGACGGTACCAGCAAGCATGAGGGGGTAGGACGGCACTTCTGGATGTCACACTCAGCACAGATATCTACACTCACACACAGGCCAATACACACTCACCCATATAATGTGCGAGCATCCCACTCTCCCAATATTAACCTTTAGGGGTTCACTGGAACATGCGTGCATTATTTTGGTATTCAGTAAAACCAGACATATTTTCAATTTGCAATCCTAATTCTGGCAAGATATATTTAACCAGGAATGGCCCAAGTTCAATAGAAAAATGTTGCACAGTCAAGGGCGGTGCTTAACAAATCCCAAGCACCAGGTCACCATAGGAACTAAACATTTCTATCTGGTGCCTAAGATTTTTTTCACCCTCAACTATGCTTTTTTATTTTTCTTTGCAGCCGCAACCACTGTTTGAGCAGGAGCTGCCTTCTCCCTGCCCAGCCCTGCTCTGTGTGAGTCTGAGCCATGCTGAGCAGGATCTCTTATATTGGGTCTTACAAGGTTGGAGAATCGGAGATCAAGACGAGAGTTTCTGCCTTCAGTAGCTCAGATTCACACAGAGCAACACTATGCAGGGAGGAGGCACTTTCTGCTCAAATACTAGATTTGAAACATGAAGAGAGACACTTCTTTAAGAAACAGGAAGTACCTGGTTTCATGTTTCAAATCTGCCAGCTGATGAGGAAGAGGATCAGCCCAGTGAGACAGGTAGGAGTTGGGGATTTGGAGGAGAGGGCTGGAGGCTGATACTGGGAATGGAGGGGTAGGGATTTGGGGGGGGGGGTGTGGTTGACTGGTTTGCTGTGGCAGGAGTAAGGCATAGTAGGCCCGATGAATGGCTAGGGGAGGGGGTGGCTGACTGGCTTGCTGGGGTGGTGAAGGCTAGCTAGGGGGGTGGAGGCTGGGGTGTATCTGACTGCTTTGCTGGGGCAGAGGTAAGGACTTCGTGGGGCAGACTGACTTGCTAGCTTGGGGGGCTGGCTTACTGGATAGCAAGGGGATTGGGAAAGGAGGATGACTGACTGGATAGCTGGGAGTGAGAAGGCTGGCTGACTTTAAGAGGAGAAAGACATAATGGAATACATAAGGGACATTGCTGGGAAGGAACGGATACAAGAGGGAGCCTGCGTGACAACGGGGGGGGGGGGGAGCGAAGAGATGGAGGGAGACTGGGCAAGGAGGGGGCTGCTGGCTATACATTTCTGCCAGTGGCCTGCAGGGATGCCTGATTTACTAAGCTTTCTTTTCCCTTAGGTATGGAATGGGAAAGCAGCCTTGGTTAATCAGGCCCTAAAGGAGCTGCAATAGATCCCCCTTCCCGCCCCTCTTTGCCTGCTCAATTTCAGTGAAGACAATGGGGTGTAGGGGGAGGTGGTCTCAGCCACTGGCTTCTAAGTTTTTAGGGTGGCTCCTAAAATCAAAGAAACTTTATTGAGGCCTGACCTAAAGGAACTGTTACTTTTACCCCATTTTTCTTGCATTGCAAGTAACAATCCGACATCACCTGCCCCCAGAGAACAGTCAGTTGGAGCTCCAGCCATCTGCCATCTCACCCAGCTTCAGCCAAGGGCCTCAGCGGTGGCAGACAGAAAATCAGGAACGGACTCCAAGCTTGTGCAGCAGAAAGTTAGCATGGGAGTCCCTGTGCTTTGGTAGGGGAATCAGAGAAGCACTGAATGCGCAACAGTCAGGGAGACACGATGGATCCTAGAAACCAATCTGATCCGGCTTCATTGTTAAACATTCACACAAGAGCAGAAGCCACAGAGAAACTTACAGCCTCACTACCAGCGGAGCCGTTTCTTTTCTTAGAGAGTGGCTTGTCTTCATCCTTAACCTAAAGGTTTCAAACAAAACAGATGGAGTGACGTCAATGGTCATGTGAAGAATCAGACTTGGACTGTGCAATGTGCCCCTAATGCCCTGCTGGAAGGTAACTAGAGCTGCACATAAGGGTGGTGGTAACAGCAGAGGTCAGACGTGATGGAGCGCAGTCAAGTCTTCAGGAGTTCTCCACAAACATATACATATTATTTCATCAAATTTTGGTCATGAAGAAAGGGGAACAGCCTATGCAGCTGGTAATAGGAGCCCCAAGGAAGTCTCTGTAGCGGCCAGATTTTGCTCTCACCGTTCAGCTCAAGATGATCAGAAAAGGGAAAGCACAATGTGGACTCAACGAAACTGAGCACAGTAATCTCCTCTCAGTGTCACAATACAGTCACAGGTGGCCTCAGCTCACCATACTTCCTTTCTACAATATGCAGGGATATGTGGCCCACTTGCCTCCATCGCATGACTGGATAAAGAACTACAGATCCCAGCATGCTATGGGACAGACTGCCCCAGGTCAGGAGAGACATGCCATGGGGGTGGAGCTTTTTCTGCATACTGAAATCAGCACAGCATGAGCCTTCAAGTAAATTCAAAAGCATCATGATGGCGAGGGATCCACTGTAGCAGAATTCCTCTTTATGGAGATCAGTATACACTTTACACTGAAGGAAGGCTTGCAGTGCAACTCTTGCAACTAATAAGAAACCAACTTGGGAAAGGCAAACGAAGACCAGTCAATGAGGTCCTCAAGCAGATTATGGAAACCCTTCAGGGCTCATCAACAGTCCAATGAAGGCAACTACAATAATGCTAAATTCCCTTCCTGCACCAGAGGATGGCCACAGTGAAGGGTAAAAGATTTTGGGCTCTCTACCTGCTATCTTCTATATAAGAGACCATTAGGGATGTGCATTCAGCTGATTAGTGTGCCTTAAAAAAATGTAGGGTGCATTACAAAAACAATTATTAAAAGAAATGAGTGAAATTAACCAAAAGAGAACACCAAAAAATTAGAACAACATTTGGGGGGAAAATTGAAAACTAACCAAATTTTGTTTGCCTGCAGAACTCCCTAGGGGCTGTTACTAGCCACAGAAGATCTGCCCTCAGCATTACAGAGCAGGACCTCGACTCTGAGCATCTGAGGGAGGAGCGGCCTAGTGGTTGGGGCAAGGTACCTCAGGCCGGGGGTTCAAATCCCACTAGAGGACAGCAACCTTGGGCCAGAAGGACTGGGGTTTCTAGCCCCGCAGGTTCTCCTTGTGGTCTTGGGCAAGCCACTTAACCCTCCATTGCCCATGTTCCCTGTAAAATATCTCCAAGTTATAATGCCCTGTTCAATGTAATTTCAGTTTGTTCAATGTAAACTGCCTTGATGTCATGAAAGGCGGTATATAAGAAAAGTTAAATAAAATAAATAAATAAATCTGGGAGCTACCTCACTGGATAACCCCACACTGCTACTTTGGGATCTTAAAGCACATGGCAGCCACCATACACCTGCGAGCAGGCATCATGCTCACCTTCCAGGGACAAGGCAAAAGGTCAGTAGCATTGGGAGGGAGGCATAGTTACTGGTAAATCTGCTCACACCCTGCAGGAGTTACGGGTCAAACTGCTCACATACTGTAGAGTGGAGGGGAGGCACAGTTACTGGTACATTTGCTCACACACTGAATTAGGCAACTCCAGGCTATAAATCTTACGAACCCTTGACCTGCACTCTTGCCTTGCCTATGCAATACATGCATTTGTGACTCATACCCCCAGGAGGTCTGTATTCTGAGGTAATGGAACCCCAGAAAGTCTGTGCTTCACATACCTCAGGCTTGTCAAGCTCTTCAAGGGTGGTCTATCATATCCTAGCTACAATGCTGTGTGTGTATCCAAATTCCATCTGCTAAAGCCATCCAGAGTCCAACTTGGAGGATCCAGTGAATCCCTGCCCCAGCAGTGACCCTCCTAATACTCAACAGTCCATCTATGGCCATGCAGCTTAAATTTAAGACCCATCTATGACCATACGGGCCAGTCCCAGCAGCGACCTTCCTAATACCCATGGACCTGTCCATAGCAACACAACCCAAAATGGACCCCAAAACCCACCAGCCCATCCTTTGTCATGCGGCCCTGCTCTGCCCTGCCCAATATCTATCAGCTCATCCCCGACTATATTCCTTGCAATATCTGTATCTGCAGGTAACTACACAGACAAAAAGCCATCTTCCATCACTCTTAACTTGAGACCCCCAAATTCTAGCAACATCCCTGCAAGCCTTCTACAGCTGTGGCTTCATGTGCTTACAGATCCAGATTTCCCTATCAGGTGATTATTTGACCTCTGAACCTAGCGCTAGCTGCTCTGTACTGCATATCAGAACATTATGGGTGAGCTACTTGTGTCTGTAGACAGTGCTTACAAAGTGCAGACAATACAAAACAAGACTTCCCTTTTGCTCCCAGAATGCAAAGCGAGATGAGAATGCCATGGCTGGTCTGTCATGGACTGGCAGCTGCTATACTGCTAGGGAGGAGGAGAGGAAGAGGAAGATGAAGGCTTTCAGGGTTTGGAGATAGGCAGGAGGAAAGGACCCACAATCTTCCTACAGACTAAAGGCAGGCAGCGTGCATGGGACCAGACCATGCAGCAGGGTTGCTGGACACTGTAAGATACAGAGACAAAAAAAAAAAAGCACAAAAGGTTAAAAAGGTAAAAATATGTCATGAAGAAATCAATAAAAACAAAAAAAGAGAAGCAAAAGAAAAGGAAGATTAAATCTAGGTTCAGATTATAAGCCGAGCCCCACACCTGAGCACAGAAGCGGTAAAGCATGTTGGTACCGAGTCTGCAAAGACCCAGGTCCATCACTCACCAAGATACAGCTCCATGGGCAATATTAAACAGCAAGGGGGATAAACAGGCCAATTCTATAGCTATTAAGTAATCCACATGCCCTAAGAATGTCTGCTCTCAAACTCTAAGGCATTGGCATTCTGGATGCATCTTTACCTCTGAAATTTCTGTTCCTACTGTCTCAGGGGCCCTTGTCTCTCACCCACAGAAGCAACTACCCACTTCTTCAGCACCGAAAGCTTAGAGAAGGTCTGAGATCTCCAGCCGTCAGCACATCTGCAGAAAACAGCAACACAGCTCTACAATGAAATTACAATCACATCTCGCTGGTGAGGACTTAACTGTACATAGTAGCCCCTGATCTAATAGATGTGGTGGGAACTATTTTAGATGCAGAAAAGGTTTTCAAGGTTTCACGTGCTGTACACCATCTTGGGTGAATCCCTTCATAAAAATGTCTAACAAACAAACATTTGCAATGTCCCACTTGGCTATAAACCCTATGGCATAGTACATTTTACTTACTTCTCAGCCTCTGCTTGGGTTATCAATTACTTACAGGCAGAATGAAAGAAACAAACAATCAACAAATCAAAGAGCACAGGAAATTGACAATACAAATGCAACAAATACCTAAAGTTTGAAAGCACAGCCAGAACGGACATCACCATCAGTGCACACACTCCGCTGACGAGACTGGACAAGAACAGAATCAATCATTGTGAAAGGGAGAAGCAGCAACGTTTTATCACAAATCTTTGACTCTGTACCCAAGGAAGTACCATTCCTCTGCCTGGCAGAATGAAATGTATCCACAGTAAGCTCACAGAGGCTCCATTCAGCAACAAAGTTACCCTCCTCCTGTGCTAACAATTCAGCCCGCACGTAGGAACAGTATCAATGCACTGGAAAGAAACAACAGATACCAAAAACGTTTTTCAAGGACAACACACAGAGCACATTAGTGATAGTTTCAGTGGCCTCACAACTGTCAGCAGGTCTATGTACAGAGGACAAGAGGGCAACAGAGCTCATCACTGGGGAAAGCACATCCCAGCATCAAAGGAACACCGGAGCCAGCCTTGGGCTGGTTTTAGGGGAGAAGGGGCGTTTATAGAATGGGGTAAAATAACGTGCTGCAGAACAGCCAAATACTACAGATGGATTTCTCTTGCCCTCTGTTGCCAAGTTGCTGCATTCATCCTCCCCCAAGCCCACCTCACTGCATATTCTAGACTACTATCAATGGATAACGAGATGTCAGGAGCTGTGCCCTGGGCCGACCCCTGACGGCTCTCGGCACCATCCCAGAAGGAGCAGCCTTCAGGCTAAGAAACTGACAACACTCACCCCATCTCAGAGACACACCTGCATTTGTCCAGAGGTGACCTGGAATCTGGTTGTGATATCACAGCCACACAAGCAAATCTGTAAAGCTCCCCGCACATGCCCCCAAAGAGATTCCACGGCAACAAAGTGTTACACATACGGACAAAGAAGTGGAGGAGGGAAAAGGCACCTTCGTAGCAAGGCTGGCGTTGTGACGCTTCTGCGACATGCAGCCAGAGAGAGGAAGCAGATGCTGGGCCTACCCTTCCTGTTTTCACATGTTAAAACTCCTTGCCCACGATTCAGTGCCGCCGTTTCATAGGTTCCAACAACTACTGACAATAACCGTCTCCTAACCACTTCAATATACTCCAAGCACTCAGAACTGAAAGCTCTGTGCTTAGATCTCACGCCGAACAGCCTTTGGATAAGCTTTTCCAACACCGGGTAGGAATGGTGCCCAGGTGCGGTTCCAGAAAATGACACAGTTCATACTACAGCCCCCTGTACTAGACCACAGGGGCGAAAGGCGGCAGGGCTGCTTCAGTGCATTCACCCATAGCTGCCCAGCACCTCCAAGAGGTGAAAGAATAAGTACAAGGAGATGCTCTTGCATGAACTAACAGGAAAGTCTAAAAGCCAATTCTACTTTATCGCCTCTTTCCAAAAACTTACAACGTGACGTCTGTATTGCAAGAAGTCTACGATTTTATCATTCATAAATGGAATAGATTTTGCTCACTAGGTAAGGAGACGAGGATCCCACAAGCTGCAAACACCTCCATTTACTGCACATACAGGTCAAGGCAGAAAACCGGCGCTAGACGCATGCGGTAGTGACCTTTGTGTGTGTACATAGCGCCCAACTCTTCAGCATCAGTGCAGAAAAGGATGGGTATGCAAATGAAGGATGCATAAAACCAAGCGTATGCAAGTGATCGAGGCGTAAAATCCTGGCACACAAGTAAATATGACCATAAAACATCGGCATTAAGGAGCAGAGTGACGCAGAAACGGAAGAGGTGCTCGGTTGAGCATGCGCATGACGTCAGACGCCTGTCTGCGAGTCCATCCAGTACCGCCCTGCTTCTGAATAGGCGCCGTCTGCAGGGCCTCATGATGATGATGGGGGCATCATGTACCTCCTCCTGCTCCTCTCTCGGGTCTGCTGTTCTCCCGTCTCTGTCTGGATCTTGCAAGCAACAAAATGGCAAGAAGATAAGCAGCAACAGACATCTTCAAATCTTCCTGAACGCCAAGGTGATATATGCTGATGAGAAGAGTATAATATGTGCGCGGACCAAAACACTGATCTTGATTGGTTCACACACCAATGAATACGGACTGCTGAAGCCATCCACGTGGAGTACAGAGAAGGACATACTAGAGTTTAAAGCCACCTCCTGACCAGGCATACAAACAACAACACTCAACGTTAACATCCGACTGGGTAATTTCTAACACGTTTCTCTGCATTGAGCTCAGACCTCGTTTAACATGTTATTTAAGTATGCCCAACTCATTATAATACACAGAGTGCTCCATGTGCACAGAGGTTCGGCAGACTTCTTACATGCGCGTTCATCTCTTTTCTGCATTTGGCATGCGCGCGTACAAACTGCTGGAAACTTTCTGCATCGACCTAATAGGAAGAGGCACGGACAGAATGGGAATACGTCCTAGCTCCAGAGCAACAGTTAAACTATCAGAAAAGGGGAGCACTTACTGAGCTTTATTTAGAAAGAACTCCCCCCCCCCTTCCACACCCCCAGCTCTGCCTATCAAGACAAATCTTTCTTGAACCATGTGGGGCTCAACATCTTAGAAAATAGTTAAAATCCACACAATTCTGAAACACAAGAAAATTCCTCTTCCAAACCCTGGTGTAAATTTCAGAACTGAGCCAGGGGCTTAGGAGGCCTTTTTCCTTAAAGAGGAACCTGACCTTAGCAAACTTCCGCTGAACAGGAAAAGGGGAGCACATAAGAAACCCTGCTCCAATCTCCCTGGCAAGACTCTCCGTCAAACCCGCGCAGCAGAATCTGAGCCGAATCCTTGTGCCATTGCCCAGTCTAACTACCGGGACAGAACTAGAAATCAAAGTGACCAGTCACCAATACACCAGAACTGGGGCAGGGACCATCTTACAATATGTGAACACTTTATCCAAAAAGAAGAAAAGTCTGTGCGAAAACAGACGATTCATTCTGAAAAAGTAGCTGAGAAACATGGCCAGAAAAGCATCTAGTGTGCCTCCATTTACTATAAATAGTTCCCAAGCCCTATGTAGGCCAGCTCACATTTACAATGGATATCAAACAACTATATTATCTCAGACCAAATTCACATAGAGAAATCTGTCAAAGAAACAGATCTGGCCTGTTTCCTGAGAAAACAGCAGGACTAACTTACCCAAGATTTGAAAGAAAAGGACCTAGAGAGGCAGAAGCAGAGGCAACAGGCAAATTCTGTCCGAATGAGACAGGGGAAGAGGGGAAGAGACACAGAGCGTAATGTGAGAGACACAGTCACTTCCCTAATCTGGAGGCCAGGGGACAGCTGCACTTATACAGGCTCCAAAAATAGCCCAAGAATGTGAGATAGACCAGGCAAAACAGCCTTCTCTACCACCCAGCTATGTGCCCCCTCCCCAAAACACAACAAAGGAAATCAGAACTGCCAAAGAGACACAATAATGGGGGGGGGGGGGAGAAACACTGTCAGCATGAAACTCCTGATACACCACCCTCTATCACTGCCAAACTCTTCAGTGTGCTTCCAAGCTAAGCCCTCCCCAATACTACAGCCTCAAACCCCCCCCCCCCCATCCACAAGCTGAGCCGTCATCAGCAATGGTCTGTCTAGTTTTTTCAGGGGCATGAGTGGGTGTGCCCTATTCGTAGGCATATAATTTTTGCAAGTGTGCAGTGGTGGGGGGGGAGGAAGTTTGTGACCCTCCTGTCCCCCTCCACCCCCCCCCCCTCCAAGTCAGGAACTGTTTTTTTTATTGTTACACCACCACTTAACCACTACCTGCTACCCCAGTACCTGCAGCCCAAGCCCACGCTGTCACCTACCCTCCCCCCCCCCCACTCCATTTTCCTCTCTCCTACTCTATTTTGTGTCCCCCAGCTGCTTCCAAAAGAGGGATTTCAGAGTGTCCTGTCTGATGATTCAAAAAAGGTAGCAAGAGTGTGATAAAACATTGCCAGGGCCACAGGGGCGTGACTCGCACTGTTTCCCTCCCTCCCTCCCTCCCTCCCAGCACAAACCCCGAGTCTGCTCAGCATACCCTCCTCCCAGGACCGGCCCCAGAATTGGTTCAATATGTTTACAGTTTATTCCACCTTGATATACCAGACGGTGCCCTAGGCAGACCTTAAGTCTTATGGTCTGTGTCTGCCCCCCCCCCCCTGTAGGTCAAAATCTATTGTTTAGCTTTGAATGGCCGGCTTGCAGTCGCCCCAGACTACTGTCTAGTTTGCCTAAGGGTTGTGCCGGCCCTGCCTCTCGCCTCTTCACCGATCATCACAAAAAGAGCAGCAGGTAAGTGGCCACATATCAGGCTGCTTCCCTCCTGCTCCTCTGCTACCTGGGGCCAACTGCCAAATTTGAACCACTTGGCTTTACACACTATCTGACAATATTGAAAAACAGCAGGCAGCACTTAAGTTAGGTGCCTAAATTTTCCCCCCATTTTCAGTCAAACTTAGGAGCCGAAGTTTTCAGCTTTAGGTTTGGGTCTATTCATTTGATATACTGCCTTCAGGAAATCATCAAGGCAGCTTACACTATAAAAGTGTTACAACAGTAAGGAACAAAACCAACAATAAGAATGGAAACAAAATAAGGATTAATTTGTAAGTTACAGTCTCAGGACAGAGCCAAGAGGGGAAAAAAAGGAAAGAGAAAAATAAGAGGCGGCCATTTTGATCCATTATACCTGATGAAAGAAGATTCATCTAAGACTGCTGCCGACTTATCAGTAGACCCACAAGCTTCAGCGAACAGCCATGTCTTTACCTTGGTCCAAAACAGAGAGTATGTAATATACCTCTTAAATCCACCAAACAAAGGCCTTTGAGAGCTAAAAGCTGACCTACAAGACTCCTCCAAGCAAATTCTTACTGGAGATGGTACATTTAAAAAAATTGTCGGTAGATGACTGTGTACGGTACATGAGGCACATGTGGTAAGAGGAGATCAGTCAGACAGACCAGTTTAGTCAACAGAGCATTAAAGCCTATAGTTAGGATCTTAAACCAAATTCTATAATCAATGACGGCTCACTAAAAGGGATGTCACAGGATCAAACCTATGTGCATGACAAACCATTTTTTGCCTGTAATTTGAAAGAGTTGGAACTCTTGCAGGAAACTAGCTATAATTCCTGTAAGGAGCATATTTCCTTGATCAAGATAAGAAATAATTCTAGTGTGTGCATCAACAGAAATAAATCTCTAACCCGTAAAAAGAGGCATCTGATCATCTCTGATCATCCGAAGATTAAAAAAATAAATAAATAAAGATGCCCTATTTAAAGAAGAGACCTGGTTCTGTAAAGTAAGATAGGAACAAGATGATTGCACCTAAGACTCCCATTATTCCTTCAGAGGAAGGGGAAACCCTGAGAACCGCAGTGGCACATGTTATCCACAAAGTCTCCGACTTCAGAGGATTGAATTTCAATCTGTGTTCTGCTAGCCAGCGTGACACAGCGGTCATACAGGAGATGAACTAGTTTGGTCTCAAGCAGCAGCATCAGTCTAATACAACGTGGATGTCATCTGCTTAATAGCGGGTGTCGATCCCAGAGCTCTGAATTAGAGTAGATAGGGGGTCCAAAAAAAAAAACCTGAAGAATGTCAAAGTCAGAATTGGGGCCCTGAGGCACTGCAAAACTCAGTGAATGGGAACGAGAAACTCCAGCCTTCCTGTGATCTTGCTGAAAAGTAGAGCTGTATTGCAAATGCCCATCTCACGCCAACGTGATAGAGGCAAACGGGGATCTACAAGATCAAATGTAGTGCTGAAAATCTAGAGCTACTGGACAAATGATTTTACCAACATCCAGATTCACCTTTTCATCCATTACATAGAAAGACAGAAAAATGATGACAGATAAGAAATATTTCCTCAGATTACTCCTGAGTCTATCCCCTTTCACCTTCGTCCTATGTCCCCTTGTTGCGGAGCTTGCTTTCAGCTGAAAGAGGCTCTCCTCCTGTGCATTTATGCCACAGAGATATTTAAACATCTCTATCATAACTCCCCTCCTGCTTTTCTTCCAACCTATAAATATTGAGCTCTTTAAGTCTGTCCCCATATGTCTTATAATGAAGACCACTGACCATTTTGGTAACCACCCTCTGTAATGACTCCATTAAGGCTAATAAAGCTGACACCATGCTGTGAAACTTCCTAAACAGACTGTCTCCTATGAAATGTATTTAATTTTATTGAGGAAAAATCAATTATGCTAAGACTGCTTTTTCTTCAGTTTTTGACAGCAAGGGTAGAAAAAGCATAGTTATTCACCTGTAACAGGTGATCTCCGGGAACAGCAAGAATTTAATCTTCACATATGGGTATCGTCGGTACCAACGGAGCCTGCGTGGGAACGCTCCCCAGCGTCCAATTAGAAAGCTTTTGGGAGCATCCCACAGCACCTGCGTGCTGCCTTCCCGCCTTTCCCAACTGCCTCTCTCCAGTTGAGTTTTAAAGCTGAGAAAAAGAGAGAGAGAGGGAAAGAGATAGAGAGATACAACTCCTAGGGGAGGTGGGTGGGTTGTGAAGACTAAATTCCTGCTGTTCCTGGAGATCACCTGTTATACAGGTGAGTAACTATGCTATCTTCAGGAACAAGCAGGAATGTAGGCTTCACATATGGGGACTCCCTAGCTTTAGATGCCAAGGAGAGACCCCAAATGTTGTGTGTCCCTGAAAAAAGGGCTTCAATTCCCCCCATGGATCTCTGGCATCCAACCAGGGATGGTGGGTAGGAATTGATTAGGTATGGAACAGGTGTTGGAGAACAGCCTGACCAAACAAGGCATCCCGGTGGGAGTCCTTGTCTAAGCAGTAATGGGCTGTGAAGGTATGAACCGAGGCCCAAGTGGCTGCTCGACAGATGTCGTCGATAGACACAGAGTGCAGATGAGCCACTGAAGCTGCCATGGCTCTCACATTGTGAGCTGTGACATGGCCCTCCAGAGAAAGGTTCTTACTCTGATAGGCAAACGAAATACACTGAGCAATCCAGCTGAACAGTGTTCTCTTGGAGACTGGAAGTCCCAAATGAGAAGGATCAAAAGCAACAAAAAGTTGAGAGGACTTTCTATGTTGCTGTGTTCTTTGTAAGTAAAAGGCTAAAGCTCTTTTACAGTCCAAAGTATGAAGATTCCTTTCTGCATTTGGTGCATGAGGCCTTGGAAAAAATACAGGCAGGTAAACCGCTTGGTTTAGATGAAAAGGCAAGACCACCTTTGGCATAAAGTGTGGATGAGTCCTAAGGACTACCTTGCCATGATGAAACCTTGTATAAGGCGGATCAGCCACTAGTGCCTGCAACTCACTGATGTGACGTGCTGATGTGATTGCAATGAGAAAGATAACTTTCCAGGAAAGGAACTTCAACGAGGTAGTGGCCAAGGGTTCGAAAGGTGGCTTCATGAGCTGGCCAAGAACCAGGTTTAAGTCCCATGCCACCGGTGGTGGCCTAATGGGAGGCTTAGTTAGAAGGAGGCCTCTCATAAATCTTGCTATAAGAGGATGGGAGGAAATAGGTTGTCCATTTAAAGGCTTGAAAGAAGCTGCAATAGCACTCAAATGGACTCTTACTGAGTTAGTCTTAAGTCCTGCATTGGATAAATGAAGGAGATACTCCAGTAATGATTCCAGAGGTATCGAAAGGGAGCTAAGACCCTTCTGCGAGCACCATATGGTAAACCTTTTCCACTTGAAAGCATAAGAGCGTCTTGTGGAAGGTTTTCTGGAAGCATAAAGGATATCCTTTACTTGCTGAGAAAGGTTAAGATCATGAAGATCTGGGCCTTAGCAACCAAGCCCTGAGATGCAGAGACTGGAGATTGGGATGCCATAACATTCCGTCCTCCTGAGAAAGGAGATCTGGAGCAGACCCTAACTCCAGAGAGGGAGCTTGAGAGAGATGTAGAAGCAGAGGGTACCACACTTGCCGTGGCCAATGTGGAGCTATGAGAATCATACGGCCTCTGTCTCTCTGAAGCTTGAACAGAGTTTTGGGAATTAGGGGAATGGGTGGAAAGGCATAAAGGAAGTCTTGACCCCAATGAAGGAGGAAAGCATCCCTGGCCTGAGATCCCTGAGCCGGAATCCTGGAACAGAACCGGGGAAGTTTGGCATTCAATGGACTTGCAAAGAGGTCAATGTCCGGGGTTCCCCAAATTTGGAAAATCTTGGCTACCTGGTCTGCATGTAGGGACCATTCGTGTGGAAGCAGAACTTGACTGAGTCTGTCTGCCCAAGAGTTTTGAATGCCTGGAAAATACACTGACAGGAGATGAATCTGATGCTCTCTGGCGAGGGCCCATAGTCGCAAAGCTTCGTTGCAAAGCGACAGAGAGCCGGCTCCTCCCTGCTTGTTCACGTAGAACATGGCTACTTGATTGTCCGTATGAATGAGGACTGTCTTGTAGCTGAGCAGAGTGTGGAACACTCGAAGAGCAAGGAAGATTGCTCTGAGCTCTAAGAGATTGATGTGTAGATGAGTCTCCTGTGGAGTCCAAGTGCCTTGGGTGGAGAGGTCTTGCAAATGAGCTCCCCAACCCATTGGTGAAGCATCTGCTGTGAGAGTTGCCTGGGATAAAGGTTGTTGAAATGAGGACCCCACCAACAGGTTTTGAGTGGACTGCCACCATTGGAGGGACAAAATAAGGCGATTTGTGCTTGCTATTTTGTCTGACAGGCACCCTGATGCCTGGGTCCATTGAGTAGATAAAGTCCACTGAGCTGTTCTCATATGGAGGCGAGCATAAGGAACCACATGCACAGTAGATGCCATGTGGCCTAGTAGTTGTAACATTTCTCGAGCAGTGAGATGAGGCTTTAGCACTGCTTGAGAAGCTAACTGCACCATGCGAAGGCAACGGGTCTGAGGAAGATAGGCCCTTGCTTTTCTGGTATCCAGCGAAGCTCCTATGAACTCTAGAGACTGAGTGGGAGTTAGGCTGGATTTTGGGATGTTTATGACCAGACCTAAATACTGAAGGATATGCATTGTGCAAGATGGAGAAATCCTGGCCTTGTGGAGGCTGAGACTGCTGAGACGGTTGAGGCTTAGCAGTCTTTGCTTTCCTTTGTTTAGGTGGTTGCTGACTCTTTCGGGCAGGTTGACCTGCAGAACGTCCCTGCAAGGAATAAGAGGGATAAAACCTCTTCTTTTTGGAGAAGAATAGTTTCTTGAAAGATTTCTTCCTTGCAGGATCAGCTGTGGCTTTGGATAATCTATCCAAGGTGGAGTTGTCAGCATCCAACTCATTGGCTTTCTCTTGCCAATTTTTGCCAAATAGATTCTCACCTGTACAAGGGATATTGCCCAGTTTGTCCTGCACCCAGCACTCCAAATCGGATGCCTGGAGCCAGGCAATTCTACATGCACCTATGGCAAAGGCAGAGGTTCTGCTTATGCACTCAAAACAGTCAAAAGCTGCACGATTGACAAACTTAGAAACATCCTGGGCATGTTTAACCAGTGTGAGAAAATCCTGCCTCTTATCATCAGGAAGAAGAGGGCTTAAAACCTCTAAATCTCCTGTGACTTCCTTAAGGAACATTCCCATATATAAAATATAGGAACTGATGCTGGCAGAAAGCATGGAAGCCTGGAAAGTACGACGTCCAAAGGCATCCAAAGTTCGACACTCATGTCCTGGAGGATTAGAGGCACGTCTCTTTGCACTTCTGATCCTTCTCATGGCTGATTCCACTACAATAGAGTGGTGAGGAAGCTGAGTCTTCTGGAAACCAGGACACGGAGGGACTCGATACATGGTATCCAGTATACGAGAGTGAGGAGAGGTGGTAAGAGGTGTCTCCCACATGCTCAACATGAGATCATGTAAGATCTCATGGATAGGCAAAGTAGCTGCCTCCTTAGGAGCCTTGGGATATTGTAGAATCTCCAACTCCTATGCCCTGGGCTCTGTTTCAGGAGCCACAGTAATGGACAGACCTCGAGCCAACTCCCTGATAAAATCCTGAAAGGAGATGTCTTCTGGAGGAGACATCCTGCGCTTAGGAGAGGAAGGCTCTTCTGGGAGAAGTACTCCGGTACCGATGGAGCTGTCAGAATCTTCAGATTCCTCCGAGGATTCAAAGTACCTTCTGTCTGGATGCTCTTGTAGAGCCCGATACCTGTACCGACCGAAGTCGGTGCCGGGGGGGAAATCGGTACCAGTGTATCGGTACCGGAAGGCATAGCATGACTGGGTGCCGCCAATGCAGACACCGATGTCGATGCCGATGCTGTCAGTACCGGTACCGATACCGGTTGAACTGACGCGGTTCCGAGGGTGTCGATGCTGCAAGGAGAGCCACCAGACTGCGTTCAATAGTCAGGAACCTCTGGTTTATCGACACTGCCGATGCCTGGGTATCGGTACCGGAGAAAGCAGCCGGTACCCCAGAGCATGGCACCAGTAGTTCTGCCGAGGTCCAGGCCTTGAGAACGTCCTGGAGCCCCGATAATGCTTTGTAAGCCGAAGCCTCCCGCCGTGGAAATTTTGCCGGTACAGAACCCTCAAGGGCAACACCAGAGGCATCTTGATGCTTGGAAGGAGATCTACCCTTTGAGAACCAGCCAAACTTATGTTTAGTTACCTGAGATCCATGGGAGGAAGACGAAGCCCTGGTAGACGTCGATGCCACAGAGGCTGCATCGGAGGGAAAAAGGGTGCAGAGCTTAGCAGCTCGGTTTTGTCGACCCCTCTTGGACATCATGGCACAGGCCATACACTCCAAAATGAAGTGGTTAGGACCTAAACATTTAAGACACCACTCATGGGTGTCGGTGACGGAGATGGTACTGTCACACTTGGTGCACTTCTTGAAACCCGAAGCAGGTTTTTCCATGGTAAAGGAAATTTTGGGCCTAAGGCCCAAAATGGCACATGCACCTGAGGAAGAAAAGTTTGGGAAAAAAGAACTATATTTTTTTTTAAAAAAAGAAAGAACGAACCAGTGGTACCGGTATAGCGTCGAGAAAGGCAGACGCGACCACAAAAAAGAAGGAGAATGGGAAAACCTTTCTGCGGTGACAGGAACAATGACCTGCAGGCACCACGGAAAACGAAGAACTGGAGAGAGGCAGTTGGGAAAGGCGGGAAGGCAGCACGCAGGCGCTGTGGGATGCTCCCAAAAGCTTTCTAATTGGACGCTGGGGAGCGTTCCCACGCAGGCTCCGTCGGTACCGACGATACACATATGTGAAGACTACATTCCTGCTTGTTCCTGGAGATGAAACAAACATTAGAAATCAGTCAAGATTGATCCAACTGCAATTCTTCAATAGGGATTTGATCCTGACCCCTTTCCAGCATTTAGGGACAATGCTTTTGGAAAAAGACTTGCATTTATCATTGTACAAGTATATGATGCCAATTCTGATTGAAGGTCCTTTACAAGGAATGCTGCAAACAGATTACTTTCTGAAAGTAAACTCTTAAGTCGCTGTCGTAACTGGATTAAACATTGTGTGTACACTCCTTAAATTCATAGTATCAGATGAATGCAAAACAAATTTCAGACATGTAGGTTCTGCCTCCCATCCACGCTGCCTGAAGTCCTCACAACCTCATCTCCTTACTCAAGCCAATGCATCCTTAGCAATGAGCTGGCGGCCAGAAATTATAGGACCTAGTTCTACTTCCAATCAGATCAAAGCAACTACTACTGCCACCATCACCGTTGCCACCACTTACAAAGGCCAACGGCGATGTGTTCAGACCAGGAGCTGGAGAACTAAGTTATTTAACTAGGCTTATATACCACTTTTCTACCATTCAAAGTGGTATATTATTTAGGTACTTCAGGGACAAGGGAAAAATCTGTTTTTGCACCTGAGGCAATGGAGGGTTAATTGGCTTGCCCAAGGCCACAAGGAGCACCTGTTGGACTAGAAACCCCAGTCCTTCCGGCCCAAGGTTGCTGTCCTCTAGCGGGATTTGAATCCCCGGCCCTCCGACCAGAGGTAACTTGCCCCAACCACTAGGCCACTCCTCCCTCAGTCAGTGCAGACCGTCCCCGCCATGGACAATTTGCAGCCAGCAACCACTGTCACCACTCTGTTCAGGGTGGAAGGGAAGGGTGGGCTGGAGAAGGCTGGAAGAGAGAGTGTTGGGAGAAGCAGGGGGCTGGAAAAAGTGTGAGTGGTGGAAAAGGTGAGGTCAAGTTGGTCAAGGGGGCATGCAGAGATGCAAGTTCCAGGAGAGAGATTTAAAGCCAGTCCTGGATTTCTAGTAACTCTATAGCATTATGGAACTTGCTGCTGAGGTTACCAACTTTTCCACAAACCATAGCTGGATACGCCTTCGGCATTGGGGGTGGGGGGAGGAGAGTCCTCTGTGAACCCAACAACTGGAAGCAGGGGTGCAGGATGGGAAGAGAATCTGTTATCAAGGCACATCCTACCCTCCATCACCTCCTGATTTAGTATCTCCTCTCCTCTTTCCTCTACCTCCCCAATGTCCAGCCATTTTCTCCTCTCTCCCCTAACTCCTGCACCCATCCCCCATGGTCCACCTTCTGCTATGCTGCTTGACCACAGTATGGCAGCCTGCAGCAATAAGAACTAATGCTAACTCGTGCTGTGGAGCCTTCAAGCCCATGTGTTCTGCCCTTCTATGTCCTGCTCCCTCTCCTGTAGGCATGAGGGTGGGATGTGGAAAAGCGGAGTGCATGGTATGGCTTAACATTAGTTCTTATTGCTGCTGCCATGTGGAACTAGGCAGTCCAACACAAAAGCACAACCCCACGTATAAATGACAAAACCAGTACAAAACGTGGAATACTCAGAAGGATAAAAATTTATTGAAAATTCATGCGCCACTGGCCCGACACAGGCCATGTTTCGTTGCCTTCATCAGGGGCTTGAAGTGGACTTAAAACTAAAAACATATAAAACATAATATAAAACAAAAAATGAAATACATCCATTAAGATCAATAAATATAGACATAACAACCTTAAAATGGAACCATAAAAAGTAATGGTAATTAAGGCTACACATAGATGAAACAGTTAAATATAAAACACAATCTTAAAAATATAAAAATATAAATATCAAAGAAATCAGGTTGTATATAAATAAACAAATATAGATAACATTAAAAACATAAAAAATTATAAATAACTGATATTTAATAACTATATAAATCATCAAAAGGTTTAAGAACTGAACCAAAAACAAAGAGAACACATACCTTCTTATATCCTTGAATATAATTGTGCATCACTACACCTTTAAAGGGAGGAAGAAAACATGCATAAATGAAAATGCATACCATTAACACCAAAGTAGGGACCATAATAGTCAAGGAGAAATTACTAGGGGAAGATTCAATCGCACAATAGGAGGATCAATGGAACCTGAGAGCTTACGACTAAAAGAAATAAGCATAGATGTATTTAAAAATAATAAAAATAAAGACATGGATGTATCTAAAAAACTAAAGGGGATCAGCAGGTTCAAAATACTTTCACAGTTTAAATCATTGTAAAGATAATAAACTGAGAAAGTGAAACTGTCAGATTTTATTACTAATTTTAATTATTACCTGTAGAGACAGCTTTTCATTACGAAGGAAAAGGAAACTGCTCCTATTCACTACGCAGCTCGCTGAAAAACACTTTTAAACTAAACGCTGAAAATCACTTTAAATCTCCGGCGTCTACACTAGAAAATAAGAATAGACCATTAAATTGATATTACATATCTATAAAAAGTGTATACTACTAATTATATAAATATATAAATACAAAAATGAATCTCCAAAAACCCTTCATAAAACCACAGTTAAAAAGACTTATGTATTCTTAAATGAAGAAGGAAAATAAATGCAAAAAAATACAAAGTGTTTATGAATATTTAATAAAAACTCGAAAGGGACACGAGAATAAAAACTTAAAAAGTGAAACTATGAAGTGTTGGCTATCTGCTATACAACGCCCTAGTGAGCCACTTAAAAGATACTTTTGAAGTCTTCAACATTTACAAAAAATTATTATTAAAAAAGACAAACTTTAAATATTGTATTTCATATATGTTTAAAACCAGAATGTAAACAAGAGGAACCTCGGTACTCAAGACAAGATGTAACACAAAAGGAACCTCAATTCTCACAACACCGGCATTTTCATTTACCGGCATTTACATTTAAACGTAAAAAGTGAGAAAAGACGCAAGTGCCTAAAACCAGACCAAATTCATATATGAAAGACTTTTCAAAGAGGGGGTTATCTTTAGCGTAAAGAAAATCTTTTCAAACCAGAAAATGGCGTGCATTAAGATCCTTCCTAAAACATCTGGACCATTACTTTTAAAACTAATCTTACATACATTGTAAGGATCGTAAAAAATCCTTTTCTAAACTGAACATAAACAACCTTCAGATCCATAATCTATCGTACATAAAAAATATCACAAAGATGAAAACTGAAAAATGAAGACACCTTACATTCTACTGAGGGTCCGAACTGTGCATCTGCATTCATTCTCAAAAAAACGCCAGCGCCTGCATACTGGCGAGGAGGGGTCTATTTATAGCAACGAAGTGCCTCGAACTAATGACGTATACAGCTAATCGTGGCTAACATATACCATAATACAAAGCTGAAAGTAATGTAGATTTAAAGTCTTGTCTTTGCAAATACTATATGATAAAAAATAAATAAACCGACCAGATATTATAAAAAAATGGACAAATCATTATCCATATTAAGACCATTGGGATGTAAACTATTCATTGCAAAAATATCTCTCTCCTCTAAACGTCGTATAGTTTTATCCACATCCCCTACTCTCCAATTTACTTTTACTTTCTTGATAACAAAAAATTTTAGATCAGAAATTTTGTGTGTAAACTTAAGCCAATGATTGACCAGAGGCTTGTCAATCAATTTTCTTTTTATACAGTTTCTATGCTCTATAATCCTATCCCGGACAGGACGAATTGTCTTACCTACGTATACTTTATTGCATGGGCAAAGTATCACGTAAATGACATGACTGGTAAGACAATTAGAAAAATCATCTATATAAAATGTATGATTATTAGTAGAATGAATATATTGTTTTTTAATCGTTAAAGAATGTATGCATACTGAACGACCACATGGAAAATGGCCTTTATATTTCGAAAGGTACTTCCGTTCAGTAAATGCTGATGGAACTAACATACAGTATTTCTTAAGTTCACATTGCGTTTATGAGCTATTATGAATTTCTGATCTTGAAAGCCTGGTATGGATTGAACCAAATGCCAATGTTTCCTAATTATTTTTTCTATTTTATGGGATTGGTGAGAATATAATAGAGGACAGACAATGCCAACATCGTTATTCTTCTCTTGCTGGGTTAGCAAGTCTTCACGAACGCTGTATTTAGCTCTGTAATATGCATTTTGAATACACTGATGGGGGTATAGTCTTCCTCTAAACCTATCTTTCATAGTAGTTGCTTGTTCTTCAAAGTCTTGACCAGAAGTATAAATCCTACGTGCCTTCAAAAATTGGCTAACTGGTAAATTTCGTTTAAGTGCCAGATTATGGAAACGTTGGTAATGAAGCAAGTGATTTCTATCTGTTGGTTTTCTATAGAGAGTGGTTACAAGACCTTTATCAGTTTTTTTAATCAGTAGGTCCAAATACGATATTTGATGTTCATCATAGGTAATTTGGAACCGCAAGTTGTTATCACACGAGTTAATCCATTCATTAAATTCAGTTAACAAATCTACTGAGCCATCCCATAAAACAAAGGTATCATCTATATATCTGATCCATATTTTAATATTGGTTTTAAAACGGTTGTCTTTAATATAGGTTTCTTCAAAATTGAAGACTTATGGGTTCGCGACATCTGGGGCCATTGAGGACCCCATGGCTACCCCCTTTATTTGTTGGTAAAATAATTCGCGAAAACAAAAGTAATTCTCGCAGAGAGCCACGCGCACTAAGTCCATCAAAAATGCTGTTGAAATCCGCCTATATGTCTTCCTATTATATAGATATTGTTCAATTATTTTTAAGGCCTCTTTTTGCGGTATGTTCGTATAAAGTGATTCTATATCAAGTGTAACCAAAAGAAAAGTAGAACTAAACTCATGTAAAGAAGAAAGAATCTGTATAACTTGTGTTGAATCCCGAATATAGGACCACATGTCTTGAACAAAAGGCCGCAAAAAACAAATCCATAAATTTTGAAATTGGTTCTAGTAAGGATCCTATGGCGGACACAATTGGACGACCAGGAGGATTTTCAAGACACTTATGTATTTTAGGTAATATATAAATTTTGGGTGTTATTGGAAAATCTACTGTTAAAAAAGGCCCTCTCCTTTTCTGTAAGGTGGCCAAATTCAAAAGCAATTGTAATTAAATTATCCAAAGACCTCTTTAAAGAATCAGTAGGGTCTTTTTGGAGTTGTATATAGAAATTCTCATCTTTCAATTGTCTTTGAATCTCATTAATATAAGAATCTTTATCCATTATAACAATAGCACCCCCTTTATCCGTTGGCTTAATGATAATGTTATCATTTCTTTGCAAGGATTCAATAGCTTCTTTCTCCCCAACGGTAAGATTATTGTATGGTAATTTGTCTGTTCGGGATAATGATTCAACCTCTTTTAAAACCATCAGAATTGAGGTTTGGTTTTGTTAGATGTTGGAACACCATTCTTAATAAACGTTCATTAGATCTTATGATTTTACTTATTAGTACGGCCAACAAAAAAATCAGAGTTGTATAAAGCAGAAATAGATGAGAAGTTAGTAGCATTGAAGAACTGTGAAAAAAATTTCGAAGAGATACATAAGGATTTTGAAAGAAATAATATATCCTTTAAGAAAGAAATCAAAGACAAAAAAATGGATAAATTAAAAGGGATGAGGAAGACTACATGTATGAATATGTATATCCATGGTGCAAGTAAACAGAGGGTGATCACCTCCGGTGATGCGGTGAGTGAGAGCAGACACATGTCGCTCGTGCTCCGGGCCCCCCTTCTCCTCTGCACTAAAACGTTTATGTAAAATCGCTGATTTGGGGTTCCAGACCTCCTCCCCGCTCACCTGTATCGGCCACACAGCGAAATAAAGTGTTGGATCCTCCCCCCGCTCTCCGGTGCTGCTGAGAGAGAGAGGGTCAGTCGACGCCGGATCCAGGCCTCTCCTTAAGACGGCACCTGTAGGAATGGAAGAACCGCCCCTCCCTGCTTCTGTGAGCCGGTAAGTGGCAGTGAGTAAGATCGGACGCCCCCCCTGCCTCCCCAAACCGGCGGAATCAAGCAGCCGGATCTGGTTCCCGGATACCCCTCTTGCCCCAACATAGGACCGCAGTGCCGGAAAATGGCGAAGACATCGGATTAAGCCCCCTGCGCTTCTTCGGGCCGCCGGGAGGCCAAAGAGCTGCTGCTGCCGGGACCCACGCCACCGTGGCCATTGAGGTCGAGGGAAGAGATGACCGGAGCCCCCCCACCCCCGATTTCGCAATCCGGAGAGGAGGCAGACTACGGGAGGCCTGGAGGCCTTGACCCCCCCGACCTTGTGTATCAGCCACACATTGAGATCTGAGAGTTGTGGCTGTTGGAGGGAGTATCGGGGGTGATTTGCAGTTTTGCAGTGGTGCTTTTCTCTTGGGTGTTATCCTTCCCTGGAGTGCTCACCTTACTGGCCTTCTTCTGGAGACAGCTTTCCCCCTGGGGGTATTCCCACTCTTGCCGCCCTCAGGGCTCAGCATTCATCAGGAACCTCTTCCTGCTGCTCCTGGTTTCTCCAAACTGTTGGCGCCACTGGTCTGATACTGCAGAGCTCGGGCTTCTTCCTGCCAGCCCAGAGTGTATCCAGTCAGGCATTCCCACAGCTTGGCGGGAGGTGGCGGAGGTGGCGACCGGGGCGGCCTTGCTTTCTCGTGGCTGCAGAAGAGCGCAATTAAGAGGTGGGTGAGTCCTCGACGACTGGGTGACAACAGAAACGGCAGCAAGGAAGGCGAGAACGCCAAAGGAGAAAGAGGATATGGTGGCAGCAGCAAAGGGGGGACGCCGAGAAAAAGAGAAAGTGCCCACGCAACACAGAGCAGCAGAGCAACCCTCACCGCCGAAGGTAGGGGCCAAGGCGGAACTGGCAGATGAAATCTCGCTGGCGGTGGTGGGGGCATTATCCGCGCAATTTGAAGACCTGCGGGGCCGGATGGATCTTCTTCAATCCTCAGTGGAGGCCCTTGGTAGCCGAATACAGGAGGCAGAGCACTGGATAGAGCAGGCGGAAGAGCATGTGCTGGAGTTGCAGCAGGAGGTGAACCGCATGAGAACACTGTTACAGGGGCAAGAGGCCAAGCTAGATGACCTAGAAAACAGGTCTCGCCACAACAATCTGAGATTTCTTGGGGTTCCAGATACCACAGAAGACAAAGATCTAAAACCCTATTTGGAAGAACTGGTGAAGCAAATCTTGGAGGATGACACAGAAGGAGGCCTAGTGCAAATAGAGAGAGCACACCGTGTCGGGCCCAAGAGAGTTAATGACGGCCGCCCTAGAGTGGTCCTAGCGAGGTTCCTGCGGTTCCCACAAAAGGAGGCGGTGCTGCGGGCGGTGAGAAAGCTGGGATCAGTTTCCAAGGACAATGCCAAGCTGCGAATAGTACGACTACTCGGCAGCCCTGGGCCAACGTCGACGAGAATATGGACCTCTGTGTCAGACGTTGATAGATAATAATACTAAATTCATAGTGCAATACCCTGCCCGACTGATCTTTACCCATGGGGGAGTTCGCAGGACATTCGAATCAGCCACGGCAGCGACATCATATGTAGAGGAGATACGGAGAGGAGCCACAGCTGCAGCAGAAGCACGGCATTGAGGCGTGGAGAGCGAGACCTGGAAGACGAGAGCTACACTGGAGGAGCTAGAATGGACCATACTGTTTCTGGCAGGAGGACGAGATGCCTCTGATGGAGGGTATAAGGGGTTTGAAATTGTTGAACTAAAGTTAACCAGTCTGTTGTTTTTCTTGGGTCATACTGTATGGCTGCGATTTTGAGGTGTGGGGGAGGGGGAGGGCGAGAGAATACACACGGGGATGGAGTGAGCCGGGGGAAGAGCGGGGGGGGGGGTGAACTTAGATGGGCGCACAGAGAGCAGTTATAAAGAGAGGAGTGGGGGGGCACCACACGCATCTTGGGGTTACAAAAAAGAGGGGGAGAGGAGGTAATAGGTAAAGATGAGGGGTTGGAGGAGAGAGGGGAATGGGGGGAGAGGGCGGAGGTAGTGGGGGAAGCGGAGACGGGGGGAGAGGGAGGAGGTAGTGGGGGAAGCGGAGAGCAGTTCAAGGGGAGTTATTGGGTTCGACTTGGGGCACATACACAACAGAGAGGGAGGGCCTCAGGCTGGGGGGGGTCCTTTACTACGACAGGCGACTTGCTGTGAGGTTTGAGTTTTATGGCTACCCATTGACCTGAAGATTATATCCTGGAATGTCTGTGGGAAAGGTAACCCTATCAAGCGATAAAGTGTTGCAGGCCCTAGCGAGGCAGAAATGTGATGTAGCAATGTTACAGGAAACCCACCAGACTGCTGAGGAACATCTTAAATTAAAAAGGGATTGGGTGGGACAGATGTGGGGGGCACCGGCGATGGGGAGCAAAGGTGAAGTGGTCATTCTGATACACAAGCGAATTAGATTCATTCAGGAGAGTATTTTTGTGGGTGCCGGGGGAAGATATGTGCTTTTGTATGGGCTATTGGAGGGGAAACCTGTGGTGTTGAGTAATGTGTATAGCCCAAACGTGCTGGACCGGAAGCTCTATGCCAGTCTGGGCTCACGGGTGGAGCAGCTGCCGGATGCCCCCCTGATTTTGGCAGGAAACTTTAATGGAGTCATGGATGCGGAACTAGATACAACTAGAGGTGGGGGAGATAGGGCTCGGGTCCAAACTGCTAAAGCGTTACAGAGTCTAGGGCGTAGATTGGGGGGTGGTGGATCCTTGGAGGCTGTTGCACCCTTTTGAAAGAGACTATACGCACCAATCACGAGTGCATGGATCGAGTGCCCGCATTGATTATGTGTTAGTCTCGGAGAGATCCTTTGCCCAAGTAGAAGACGCGCAAGTGGGTCCTATCGAGATATCGGACCATGCGTTGGTCTGGGTGGACATGGTATGGCATGATGTGACTCATATTTGGAGATTTCCTATGGAATTGTACAGGGATGTTGAATTTCATGCATTTATAGGCAGAAGTGGCAAGAATTTGCTGCTCACAACACCGGGAGGACCCGGAGCTTTTTTGGGAAACCGCAAAGGTAGTCTTACGGGGAGACATTATAGGGTATGTCGGGAGGAAGCGGAAGATGTTGACACAGTAGATTGTCCAGCTGGAACAGGCAGCACGTAGAGAGAGAAGGCAGCGGGCGCAGCACCCCTCGGCGGTGAATGGGAGAAAAGTATGGGAAATTCAAACGGCCCTGAACGAGCTGTTGCACCAAAGGGCCAAAAAGTCATTTTTATATTACAGATTTCAGCTATATAGATATGGGGATAAGCCGGGTAAGCTCTTGGCGAGATGCCTTAGGGGCAAGTAGGGGGACCGGCCTGGTCGCGGCGCTGAGGGATGATCGGGGGACGATGCACAGAGAGAGTAAGGCGATTGCTCAAGTGTTACAGACGTTCTACCAAAACTTGTATTCGAGGAGGGGAGGGTCCCAGACTGCCATGGAAGAATATTTAAGAGATGTGCACCTGCCCCGCGGGCACAACTAGATGCGCCAGTGTCCGAGGAGGAGGTATATAAGAAATGTTAAATAAATAAATAAATACAACGGGTTATCCAGAGGGCGAGTTGTTGCAAGACGCCGGGTCCAGACGGATTCGGGACGGAATTTTATAAGTTGTTGGGGGAGAAGCTGGCCCCCTCCCTAGTGGCAGTGTATCATAGGAGAGTGTAGCAAGGGGGGTTTGGGCGGGGGGAGAATAACGCGCACATTATACTGATACCCAAGGCGGGGAAAATCGTACACAGGCTGCGTCTTATCGGCCTATCTCCCTGCTGAACTTTGATGTAAAAATACTGGCCAAGGTGATGGCGGACCACCTGGCCCTGGTTTTGGGGAGCTGGTATATGATTCTCAGGTGGGGTTTGTGAAGGGATGGCACGCAGTGCGTAACCTACATAAAATTGTGGCCTCGCTGGAGTGGGTACGGAATAGGAAGCTGCAGTCTCTTTTGATTAGTTTCGATGTGGAAAAGGCGTTCGATCAAGTGAACTGGGCATACTTAAAATATTTGCTGCCTCAGTATGGACTTGGGGTGTCTTTTTGCAATATGGTGGAGCTCCTATACTCGAGGCCTACAGCGAGGGTACTCTGTAATGGAGTGCTATCGGATGGATTTAGGTTGGAGAGAGGAATGAGGCAGGGATGCCCGCTCTCTCCCCTGCTCTTTGGACCCTCTGGTGCGGCGGATAGAGGCGTCCAGGGATATACGAGGTATAGATATAGGGCAGCATGCCTTTAAGATGGCTGCATTTGCAGATGACATGCTCGTGCACTTGCTGTCCCCTCAGACGTCGCTGCCTAGTTTATTAAAGGAATTCTCTCGGTTTGGCAGTTTTGCTGGACTTTGTATTAATATGGAAAAGTCGGAGGCCTTGGATGTGGCGGGGACGCTGAGGGGGCAGTGGAATGGGAGGTTCCCACTTAAGTGGACGGGAGACTCCTTTGTGTAGGGGGTGCTATTGACCAGAGAGTCGAGAGAGCTATATAGGAAAAACCTGGAACGGGTCTTGGCCCAAATTTGCTCGCAGCTCCAGGCATGGATTCCGCTGCCCCTGTCTCTGCTGGGACGGGTGGCGGCATTGGGGATGGTGATTTTGCCATGAGTGCTTTATTGGTTACAGACTCTCCCAGTGTGGATATTGAAGCAAGACTTAAACTCTACAGACCGAGAGGTTCAGAAGTTTCTTTGGAGAGGGGCTCGGGCTCGTATACCACTACATAGACTGAGAAGGAGATGGGAATGAGGGGGGATAGGACTTCAAGACCTAAGGAGTTCTGCCCTAGCGTGCCAAGCGCGGCATATAGGAAACTGGTTGGGTGATACGGAGGTGTACACCCCACGAGCATTGGAGGAGACCTTTGTGGCCCCACAATCCCTGCTAGTGGTACTGCATTTGGAGAGTAGATACTTGACTGGAGGAGTGACGAGTAGTGAGCTGATTCGCCCTGCACAACAAATGTGGCAATACCTAAATGGATTTTGGGGGGAGACCCCAGCGGTCTCGAGTTGGTTGCCCATATAAGGGAACTGTCGGTTCACCCCTGGATCGGAAACACCAGTGTTTTGGGGATGGAGGAGACAGGGCATACGGAATATTGGACATGTGATTGATCCAACGGGGCAGGGCAGACCTTTTGAGACCTTATGCAAGGATTATGGGGTGAGCAGCCGACACTACTTTGCCTATGTCCAACTGCACCACTATATAGCTTCGCTCCCGCAGGCTGCACTACGGGTGGAAAGGGCTGCGCAGATATTGGAGTTTTTTGCACTGGGGGAGGAGGCTCCACCCACAATCGCAAGTCTGAAGAGGCGAATGGATGGGTATGTTAGCCCGTCGGATTATGGGGCGGAAGAGGCATTGTGGGCTCGGGAGTTGAATTTGGTGGTGCCACCGGGAGCACTTAATAGGGCCCTGGGTAGGATACGCGGATTGGTGGAGGGGGCACGCTGGCGAGAAGTGCAGTTTAAATGCCTAATAAGAGCACACTTCTCTCCTAGAAATGCACTACGGTGTTGTCTCACTGAGGGAGGTTACCCAAAATGCTCTTGCCCTTTGGCGGATTTGGGACATATGTGGTGGAGATGTCAGAGGATTTACCAATATTGGAGAAAGATTGCTGATTATATGAGTAAGGTCATACAGCAAAAGATTGACTGGACGGCATCGCTTGTGGTGTTAGACCTACTTGGACCACTCCACCCGAAGGGGAGGTGGGAACGCCTGTTAGTTAGGAAGGCATGTCTGGTGGGTAAAGGCCCGATACTCCACCAGTGGAGAGAAGCGGTGAGCCCTACCTTTTGGGAGTGGCGCAACAGCTTCCACCAACTAATGTTTATGGAAAGGAGGAGAGCTAGGGGAAATGCCCGTCGCTGGGCTTCGTTCCTGTTGGTATGGGATCCTTATATTCAGACGTTGGGCCCACCTGCCCGGAATGAGGTACTCCGGGTGGGCTGAGGAGGGTTAGAGGAAGATAGGGGAGTACATAGAGTAGTGCGGAACCATGGATAAGAGGGATACGGTGGCTCTCAGTGTATGTTCCCTAGTGGTAGAGGAAGAGCTGCGGGGGTTGGGGGGTAGGATTAAATGTAAACTTTGCGGTACCTTTCTGTATGATCTGTGGTGAAGCCCTGGAGCGGGGGATAAGACACAACCCCTGCAAGGGCTGCCATGTATATAGTTTTGCATGATCTGTATTGTGTGGCTGTGCTTTCAATAAACAGAGTTTAAAAAAAAAAAAACCACAAAGGGTGATCGGTTATGGTTTAAAAAGAAGTCCACTATGTTTGATAGGACTGATCAGGGTAGAGATGATCACTCTATAAGTAGTCCACAAGAACCAAAGAAAAAGCGCACTAGGAGTGTATCAGTGGAATCTATTGATGCTTCGGCATCTTTATTTTCAAATCATAATGACCAACAAAGAACAGTGTATGATTCTAAAAAGATGATAAAAGGTAAAAATAATAATTTTTTGAACATGGATTCGCTCTGGAAAGGGGGAGGTCGGGATTCTTCCCGTGGACAGTACCCCCAAAAAGACAACCAACGGTACAAAGATCCAAATCAGGAAAGAATGTATGGACATCAAAATCAGTACAGAGGTCGAGGGAGAGGTCGCAGGCAATCAGAGATATCCATGGAAAGGAAATATTAAAATTAAATTCAGTTAATAATGTGATCAATATATCAAAATATAACCTCACTTCTGATGAACAATCACTTTTGAACAAAGGTTTGTCCTTTGTTCCGGTTACTAGGTATGATCCTTTTGAAACTCAGATCTATATAAATTTTTTCGAAAGATTAAGATAAGACAATTTTTTAATCATGAGTCCATAATTAAAAATAAATCATCTTGGATTCCTCCCAATACTGATCCTATTATTATTACTTTTGAAAAAATGGTTTTAAAAGAGGTTGAATCATTATCCCGAACAGACAAATTACCATACAATAATCTTACCGTTGGGGAGAAAGAAGCTATTAAATCCTTGCAAAGAAATGACATTATCATTAAGCCAGCGGATAAAGGGGGTACTATTGTTATAACGGATAAACATTCTTATATTAATGAGATTCAAAGACAATTGAAAGATGAGAATTTCTATATACGACTCCAAAAAGACCCTACTGATTCTTTAAAGAGGTCTTTGGATAATTTAATTACAATTGCTTTTGAATTTGGCCACCTTACAGAAAAGGAGAGGGTCTTTTTAACAGTAGATTTTCCAATACCCCCCACAATTTATATATTACCTAAAATACATAAGCGTCTTGAAAATCCTCCTGGTCGTCCAACTGTGTCCGCCATAGGATCCTTACTAGAACCAATTTCAAAATTTATGGATTTTTTTTGCGGCCTTTTGTTCAAGACATGTGGTCCTATATTCGGGACTCAACACAAGTTATACAGATTCTCTCTTCTTTACATGAGTTTAGTCCTACTTTTCTTTTGGTTACACTTGATATAGAATCACTTTATACGAACATACCGCAAAAAGAGGCCTTAAAAATAATTGAACAGGGGGGGCGCTCGTGAGCCCGCTGCGAGATGGCCGCATCCTAATTGAGCTCCGTCCCCATCACCCCAAAACTTCAGCAAACACGTGCTAACTGCCGCAAAATCCCCCATCTTTACCTGCCTTGGGTCGGCATAGGCAAGCGGTGCCCTCCAGAGTCGGGTTAAATCGTTCAGCAAGATTCCGGGCGGCTGAGAAGCCGTGGAGTCCGTCCCCGGAGCACGGCCTGCCGCTGCTCGCTTCTTCCCGACGCATGTTCCGGGCCGGCCTGACACCATAGCAGACTCCTGTGACCTGCGCGGACCGGACGGCACTTGTGCGAAGTCTTTCTGGACTGTGTTGCTGGGCCCCGGGAGACGGGTCGAGGCCGTGAGGCAATCCACTACCAGGCGGAGCACTGCACTCAAGGTGGGGGCTCCTGAGCGCGGAGACGGAGCCCTGACTACGGAGCTGAGGAGCAGGCCTGGAACCCGTGTGACAACTGCTGAAGCCCATCGCCTTCTCCCACCAGTGTGAATCCCCCTAAAGGGGGTAAGTACGAGGGTTACATCCCTTTTTCTCATACCTTCGGGATTAAAAACGGCGCCGGAGATGGTGGTATTTATTAGCTCATCAGTGCCCCGCCGAGGCCTCGGCTCTGCAGCGTGGACCCCGGAGGCCCTGTTAAAATGCCTCTGCGTTCTCCTTAATCTCAGAACTGCCATCGGAGCCTAACATCGGGCAGTAGTGGGCCCTTAGAGCACTGTCTTCACATAGCTCTACAGAGCACTCTGAGTATCATCTCCGGCGGCTCGCCCCTTCAGGAAGGCCAGGAGCAGCCCCCATCTCATTGCCCCGCTGTCTCTCCAGTACCCTGGGCTTTGCGGACATTGACTTTATATATCTCCCAACACTGTGTGGCAGTGACTGCTTGGCGGGCCTGTGAGGTTCTGAGCACTGCTATCCCCCTAGTGACTTTGCCCTTGCTGACATTGGCGGTATCTCTCTCCCAACACTGTGTGATACAGGGGACCCAGTGGGATGGCTGCCAAAGCTAAAAATTCTGAAATTCGGGAAGGGATGCGTTCCTCCCAGCGACTGCAGAACAAGTCTGGGGCCCCAAGCAGCCCACGTGAACAATCTCCTCCATCAGGTACTGATGATGAGACTGTCAGTGAAGAGGAATTGGACTCCCACAAACAACTCTCCTCTGCCCAAATCAAGCAGGAACTCCGTAAAGGCTTTGCGGAGTTAGCCAATGAGTTTCGCTCGCTACGGGAGGAGTTGTTGAAAGATGTCGCAGAACTCCGGACCGACATCAAAGAGTTGGGAGCCCGAGTGGAGGACGTGGAGACCAAAATGGTTGATCATGATGGAACTCTGATGGATTTACAATGTGCAATGGACCGGCAACAAGCACAAGCAATGGAACTGACTTATAAAATTGATGACATTGAAAACCGCTCCCGACGCAACAACGTGCGTTTTCGCGGAATTCCAGAAGCGGTAGGGGGCGGAGAAGATTTGCCAACTGTGCTTAAGCTGTTGATAGCGGAGTTGCTCCCGGCAGAGGACCTGGCTGCGCATGCTTCTGGGATGGAAATAGAACGAGTCCACCGTGCCCTGGGAAAACCTCCCAACAACCAACCTCGTGATGTCATTGCGAGATTTTTGCGATACTCTGATGCTGAGATGCTCATACGTCGAGGCCGGGAGAAGAAAGCGGTTCGATTCCAGGACGCGACAGTGTCCATCTACCAAGACCTTTCGATGTTCACCCTGGCACGCCGGAGAGAGATGAAACCAGTCACAACGGTCCTGAACAGCAAGGGGATTCGCTACTCTTGGTCCTTTCCATTTAGGATGAACTTTCTCCTGGGCAACAAAAAGATTTCCGCAAAAGACTATACTGAAGCTTGGCGAGCTCTTCGCCAGGCGGGACTAGTTGATGACAATGCTCAGTCTCACCCGCCGCCCCCTAAGCCCCAGCACTCCAAGTGGACTCGAGTGGGCAAGCCCGCTTGATTCCCCTTTTTCTTTTTTTTTCTTTTTTTTTCTCTTTTTTCTCTGTGTGTAAATGTAGAGCTTTTCTTAGTGTTTTGGGAGCCTTACTCTGTGGGCCTCCTGAACTCTGGATAAGTGGTGGAATGACTGGCCATTGGTACTTGGCTGTTTTCTTTTTGATTGTCTTCCCCCCCTTCTGTTTTTGTAATATTTCTTACTGAGTTATTGGCTATTGACAAAGATCAGCCTGGGCCCACACTCCGCCATACACAGGGGGCGGCGGATGACCTGCAAATGTTTTGCTGATGATATTGTCCTGATGGGGAGGCATGATGGGATTGATGACTCAGGGTGGGTGGGGGAGTGGTGGGGGGAATGTTACTATATGTTGAGGTTGAATTGTTGCTTTGTGGGGTTTTGGGGGGAACGGGGTTTGTGGTCAACTTACCGTGTCCTGTATTAACTTCGACAGGCAGGTGGTATTGACGGGAAGGGGGGGGGGGCTTGGGTTGAAGGGGGGGTTTTTTCATTTGGAACTGGTGGGTATGTTTGGATTTGGGAAGAGGGACTATGGCTCTTATTTCTGGAGGATGGAATAGGTGGGCCCAGCTAACTAATCCTCTGGGCTTGCTGGGGGGAAGACATCACTGGGATCTTCTGGGTAGCTGGAGGATAAGAGGGTCTAGACTGTAAATATCAATGGTGTGCTTCATCTCTTTCAATGTTAAGGGTCTTAATTCCCCAAGGAAACGGTCGCTGCTGTTCTCAGAATTGCGCACTTTGCAGGGGGACATTGTTTACTTACAGGAGACCCATCTTCAGAATTGTAAGCAGGGCTGGCTAAAGAGGTCCCCGTATACTGTATACTGAGGTGCGGGTGGCCTCAGATGCGCAGGGACGGAAGAAGCGGGGAGTGGCCTTACTATTTCACCAGAGCCTCTCTCTACAGATAGAGGAGATAAAGCGAGATACTCTGGGGAGGTGGCTTTTTTTGAACATCCGCTTAGAAGGACACTTGCTAACTTTAGCTAATGTTTACGCGCCCAATACAGGTCAGGGGCTCTTTTTTACACGACTGAAAGCCTTACTGGCGGATTTTGCAAAGGGCCCCATTGTTCTGGGGGGGGATTGTAACACGCATTTGGTGCCCCACCTGGATTCCACAGGTCGCGCTGGGGGGAGAGTGGGGGGGTCGGCAAGAGCCCTTCAACGCTTTATGCTAGACCTAGGTTTGCGGGATGTCTGGAGGGACACCCATGGGGGGGGAGAGAGGCTATACGTACTACTCTCCGGTCCATCAGGTTCACACTCGCATTGACTATTTTTTATTGGATCAGCGCCTGATGGACGGGAGAGTGAAGGCTGGACATGGAACGCTGACTTGGTCAGATCATGCCCTGTGCTGGCTTGCTCTTCCAGCCGGATTGTACAGTGAGCACCAACGTCTTTGGCGCTTAGACGTGAGGTTCCTACGGCGGCAAGGTGCAGTGCAGGACCATGTCCGTTTTATCACTGAATTCTTTGAGCTTAACAACTCTGGGGATGTTCCCCTCCCCACGGTGTGGGATGCTTATAAGGCTACGGCTCGAGGTCAACTCATGGCTGAGGCAGCCCGCACGTGTAAAATGTGGACGCATGACCACGACCAGTTGGTGAAGGAGTCTACTCGCCTAGGTTTGGAACACGCCCGAACTGGTTCGCGTCAGGTGCTGCGCGCCAGTGGCGGACTGTTCGAGCCAACTTGGATGCGTGTTTGCAGAAAGAATTAGATAATAAACGCCGGAAATTATGGCAAACTTTTTATGAGCATGGGAATAAAACAAGCCGCTTCCTAGCCTTGCGTCTTCGGCAACAGCAGTCCGCGAGAGTGGTTCGCGAACTGCGCAACTCTGGGGGACGGAAGAGGGTTATTTCCCGGGAGATACGTGATCTCTTTGCTGACTATTTGGAGCTGCTCTATAAGGCAGAGCCCTTTGATCGGGATCGTGTACAGGACTATTTGCAGGGGATTGCTCTGCCGCATCTCTCTGACCCTGACCGAGCTCAGTTAGATTCTGAATTAACGGTAGACGAAATGGAAATTGCGATCCGGCGATTGAAAACTGGCAGTGCGCTGGGTAGTGATGGCTTCCCAGCAGAATATTATAAGAAGTTTCGGGCACAATTAGCGCCAACCTTGACTATCTTGTTCAATGAGATCTTGGGGGGGGGGGGGGTCTCTCTACCATCGTCCCAGCGTGAGGCATTGATAGTGATGATACCCAAACCTGATAAACCACTGCACGATGCGGCGTCGTACCGCCCCATTTCCCTGTTAAATGTTGACGTTAAAATATTTGCCTCTGTGCTGGCTGCGCGCTTGAATCGGGTCCTTCCGGGCTTGGTTCATCCAGATCAGGTTGGGTTTGTGCCAGGTCGCCAGGCTGCAGATAACATTAGGCGTATGTTGCAGGTCATTCACGTAGCCCAACGGGAACCACAACCAGCCCTGCTGGTGGGGATTGACGCAGAAAAAGCTTTTGATCGGGTCGACTGGGAATACCTATGGTGTGTTCTGGAGACAATGGGCTTTGACTCTAATTATATCCGTTGGGTTCGTAGTCTTTATCAGATGCCCCAGGCGTGCGTTCGGATTAATGGGGGACACTCGAGATACTTCTTTCTGGAGAGGAGCACGCGACAGGGTTGCCCTCTTTCGCCTCTGCTCTTCGCACTCGCGATGGAACCCTTGGCTCAGAGCTTTCAAGAACATCCAGGCTTGCAGGGGGTCCACATTGGCCCTGCGGAATATCGGATTGCACTCTTTGCGGATGACATCATATTGTCCCTGGTGGATCCGTCCGCTTCCCTTCCAGTTGCGATGCAGTTGTTCGAAAACTATTCTCGGGTATCCGGTTTCAAAATTAATTACACTAAATCGGAGATCTTGAATGTTGGGGTCCCCGGGGCGGTTTGTGCGGAGCTCCAAGCGGCTTATCGTCTTCGCTGGGTGTCCGGAGCCCTACGTTATTTAGGGGTGCATTTGACTGTGGAGCGGGCGGACCTCTTTAAGGCCAATTATGATCCCCTGCTTCGTCAGATTCGGCGGGACCTAGAGGTTTGGAATGGCCTGCTCCTTTCCTGGTTCGGGCGTATAGCCGTAGTCAAGATGGTGGTCGTTCCCCGCTTTCTTTATTTTTTTCAGGTTCTACCGCTTCCCATTGCGCGGGCCACTTTGGCGACCTGGCAGCAGCTGCTTATAAATTCATATGGCATTATCGTTGTCCGCGATTAGCGCGACATGTTCTCTATGCCCGTACGCGTTCTGGAGGTATGGGCATGCCCAATTTGCACTGGTATTATGCGGCGGCGCAATGTCGGGCGGGGGTGGAGTGGATGATTGCTGATAGCACTAAGCGATGGGTACAACTGGAAATGAGCATGGCGGGGGGAGCGGGATTAGGAGACTGGCTGTGGCTTGGTCCAAAACTCCGGCGTGGTAAATGCACCAGTAACCCCTATGTTCTTCATACCCTCCATTGCTGGGACCAGCACTTTCGGCCTCGAGACATGGACTTAACCCCTTTAGTCCCTATAGTAGATAATGCTTCTTTCCCACCGGGGCTAAGCGATACAGTCTTTCGGCAGTGGGGACATCACGGCCTTAGTCGGGTCAGACAACTCTTTGATGACGGTCGATTACAATCTTTTCATGCGTTACAAGATGAATTTGACATTCCGGCTAGGCATCTCTATCAATATACGCAAGTGACACACTGGGTTCGATCCAAGCTTGTTCGGCCCCAGGTTGCTCGGGCCCTGACGGATCTGGAACGTTACTGTGAGGGGTGCACCACCACTAAGGGACTCGTGGCGACCCTGTATGCCCACTTGCAGGGGTCCCAATCGTGTTCTACTACTAGGCACAGGGAACTTTGGAACTCTGACTTGAACCTCTCCTATACTGAGCAGCAGTGGGAGAGGGCGGAAACACACTTGTGGAAGAGTGCGGTAGCGATTAATGCCCGTGAAACCAATTATAAAATACTGTACCGTTGGTACATGACCCCGGCACGGATCGCACGTATATATCCTGGGGCGGTGGACCTCTGTTGGCGTAATTGTGGGCAACGGGGTACCCTAGGGCACATTTGGTGGGCTTACCCCCGCATTCGCGCCTTTTGGAGGGGTATACAATTCCGGCTGCAATTGCTTCTGGAAGTGAGTATCCCTTGGGATCTGGGGATTTTCCTGTTTGGGGCCTCGGTGCCGGGTGCATGGGCTCTGCAGCTTGCTCTACTCCGCCATGGCCTGAATGCAGCTAGATTTTCCCTTGCAGCAGCCTGGAAGCATGCCTTGGCCCCCTCCTTTCAGGCTTGGCTGGAACGGATGTGGGATATGTATACCATGGAGCGAGGGGTAGCGGTCAGTAGGATGCGCTTGGCGCGCTTTGAGTTGGTGTGGGCACCCTTTGTCTCTCGTTATGGTGCGTGACTGTGCTGGATGAGAGGGGGGAATACGCATACTTTAAAGGGAGCTTGCCTCCTGTGTGTGCCTCTTGCTCACCATCTTCCCGTGCTTAAGCACTAGCAAGCCATAGTTGGGGGGATTGGGAGGGAGGGGGGTCCTGGGCTAGGGAGGTTGGGGGGTTATTGCTCCCCGTTTCCTTATCTTAAAACTGCAAAAATGAAGGCATATTGTTGAATGCTGTTGTGATCGGAAGTTATGCTGTTACTGTTGCATTTTCTTTGAAGATCTTTGTGGTTTATGTTTCTATGTATTTTTTGGAAGCCTTTCAATAAAAATAAAAAAATAATTGAACAATATCTATATAATAGGAAGACACAGACGGATCTCAACAGCATTTTTGATGGACTTAGTGCGCATGGCTCTCTGCGAGAATTACTTTTGTTTTTGCAAATTATTTTACCAACAAATAAAGGGGGTAGCCATGGCCCCAGATGTCGCAAACCCATAAGTCTTATATTTTGAAGAAACCTATATTAAAGACAACCTTTTTAAAACCAATATTAAAATTGGGATCAGATATATAGACGATATCTTTGTTTTATGGGATGGCTCAGTAGATTTGTTAATTGAATTTAATGAATGGATTAACTCGTGTGATAACAACTTGCTTCATTACCAAAGTTTCCATAATCCAGCACACTTAAACGAAATTTACCAGGTAGCCAATTTTTGAGGGCACGTAGGATTTGTACTTCTGGTCAAGACTTTGAAGAACAAGCAACTACTAAGAAAGATGGGGGTATAGTCTTCCTCTAAACCTATCAGTGTATTCAAAACGCATATTACAGAGCTAAATACAACGTTCGTGAAGACTTGCTAACCCAGCAAGAGAAGAATAACGATGTTGGCATTGTCTGTCCTCTATTATATTCTCACCAATCCCATAAAATAGAAAAAATAATTAGGAAACATTGGCATTTGATTCAATCCATACCAGGCTTTCAAGATCAGAAATTCACAATAGCTCATAAACGCAATGTGAACTTAATATGTTAGTTCCCTCAGCATTTACTGAACGGAAGTACCTTTCGAAATATAAAGGCCATTTTCCATGTGGTCGTTGTTCAGTATGCATACATTCTTTAACGATTAAAAAACAATATATTCATTCTACTAATAATCATACATTTTATATAGATGATTTTTCTAATTGTCTTACCAGTCATGTCATTTACGTGATACTTTGCCCATGCAATAAAGTATACGTAGGTAAGACAATTCGTCCTGTCCGGGATAGGATTATAGAGCATAGAAGCTGTATAAAAAGAAAATTGATTGACAAGCCTCTGGTCAATCATTGGCTTGAGTTTACACATAAAGTTTCTGATCTAAAATTTTTTGTTATCAAGAAAGTAAAAGTAAACTGGAGAGTAGGGGATGTGGATAAAACTATACGATGTTTAGAGGAGAGATATATTTTTGCAATGAATAGTTTACATCCCAATGGTCTTAATATGGATAATGATTTGTCAGTTTTTTTATAATATCTGGTCAGTTTATTATTTATTTTTTTATATCATCTGGTCGGTTTATTATTATTTTTTTTTTTTATCATATAGTACTTGCAAAGACAAGACTTTAAATCTACATTACTTTCAGCTTTATATTATGGTATATGTTAGCCACGATTAGCTGTATACGTCATTAGTTCGAGGCACTTCGTTGCTATAAATAGACCCCTCCTCGCCAGTATGCAGGCGCTGGCGTTTTTTTGAGAATGAATGCAGATGCACAGTTCGGACCCTCAGTAGAATGTAAGGTGTCTTCATTTTTTCAGTTTTCATCTTTGTGATATTTTTTATGTACGATAGATTATGGATCTGAAGGTTGTTTATGTTCAGTTTAGAAAGGATTTTTTACGATCCTTACAATGTATGTAAGATTAGTTTTAAAAGTAATGGTCCAGATTTTTTAGGAAGGATCTTCTCAATGCACGCCGTTTTCTGGTTTGAAAAGATTTTCTTTACGCTAAAGATAACCCCCTCTTTGAAAAGTCTTTCATATATGAATTTGGTCTGGTTTTAGGCACTTGCGTCTTTTCTCACTTTTTACGTTTAAATGTAAATGCCGGTAAATGAAAATGCCGGTGTTCTGAGAATCGCGGTTCCTTTTGTGTTACATCTTGTCTTGAATACCGAGGTTCCTCTTGCTTACATTGTGGTTTTAAACATATATGAAATACAATATTTAAAGTTTGTCTTTTTTAATAATAATTTTTTGTAAATGTTGAAGACTTCAAAAGTGTCCTTTAAGTGGCTCACTAGGGCGTTGTATAGCAGATAGCCAACACTTCATAGTTTCACTTTTTAAGTTTTTATTCTCGTGTCCCTTTCGAGTTTTTATTAAGTATTCATAAACACTTCATATTTTTTGCATTTATTTTCCTTCTTCGTTTAAGAATACATAAGTCTTTAACTGTGGTTTTATGAAGGGTTTTTGGAGATTCATTTTTGTATTTATATATTTATATAATTAGTAGTATACACTTTTTATAGATATGTAATATCAATTTAATGGTCTATTCTTATAATTTTCTAGTGTAGATGCCGGAGATTTAAAGTGATTTTCAGCGAGCTGCGTATTGAATAGGAGCAGTTTCCTTTTCCTTCGTAATGAAAAGCTGTCTCTACAGGTAATAATTAAAATTAGTAATAAAATCTGACAGTTTCACTTTCTCAGTTTATTATCTCTACAATGATTTAAACTGTGAAAGTATTTTGAACCGGCTGATCCCCTTTAGTTTTTTAGATACATCCATGTCTTTATTTTTATTAGTTTTAAATACATCTATGCTTATTTCTTTTAGTCGTAAGCTCTCAGGTTCCATTGATCCTCCTATTGTGCGCTTGAATCTTCCCCTACTAATTTCTCCTCGACTATTATGGTCCCTACTTTGGTGTTAATGGTATGCATTTCCATTTATGCATGTTTTCTTCCTCCCTTTAAAGGTGTAGTGATGCACAGTTATATTCAAGGATATAAGAAGGTATGTATTCTCTTTGTTTTTGGTTCAGTTCTGAAACCTTTTGATGATTTATATAGTTATTAAATATCAATTATTTATAATTTTTTATGTTTTCAATGTTATCTATATTTGATTTATTTATTTATATACAACCTGATTTCTTTGATATTTGTATTTTTATATTTTTAAGATTGTGTTTTATATTTAACTGTTTCATCTATATGTAGCCTTAATTACCATTACTTTTTATGGTTCCTTTTTAAGGTCGTTATGTCTATATTTATTGATCTTAATGGATATATTTCATTTTATGTCTATATTTATTGATCTTAATGGATATATTTCATTTTTTGTTTTATAATTATGTTTTATATGTTTTTAGTTTTAAGTCCACTTCAAGCCCCTGATGAAGGCAACGAAACACGGCCTGTGTTGGGCCAGTGGCGCATGAATTTTCAAAAACGTTTTATCCTTCTGAGTACTCCACGTTTTGTACTGGTTATGTGGAACTAGGCATACAGCACCTATTTTGTTTAGTTGTAGAATGAAGCTTTTGATTTGGATGATTTTCTGTTCTTCATTCTGATACTGGGTCAATTATTTTTTGGATTTGCCATGTTCAAGTGGCTTGCGGGAGGCACCGACTTCAATGGGCGGTATCTGGGACTGCAAATATTAATTTGCTTTAAGATGCAAGTTCAAAACAAGGACTATCCAAAAAAATCTCCCTCCAAGAATAGGGTAACTTGCACAGCTCTGAATGAGATGATCAAGCTTCCATCATTTTTAAGAGCTTCGAGCTGCCAACAGTTGGAAATCAAGAACCACAAAAATTCACTGTGCTTTCATACAGTAAAAGAAATGGTGCAGCTGACTCCCTTCCAGTATACTTGTGTCAATGTTCATTAAAGCAAGTATGAAGAACTCATGAACAAAATGCAATATTAAAACACTGGAACCTGGAGGAGGCAGCAAGATGGTGGCAGGGAGCAGTTCCAGGGCAGAGCGCTCCTGATTGTTGATCCGGAGCCTGCAAAGACAGTTGGTTTGTAGCCATGGGGCACCGCAAATGGAAGCAAGCCAGCTTACCCTCGAGCTTGGCGGGAGACACCATTGCTGGGCAAAGGATACTTACAGTGTGGCTTTACTGCCTCGGGGCCTGAAGCAGCATCTTCAGTGGGGCAGTTGGAGGACTCTTCAACAGCCCTGAGCACGTAAGGCTTTCTCTCCAGAGCAGCGACCCTGCGCTCCCTCCCCCCCTCCCCCCCCGCCCCCCCGCCTCCTCCCCCCCGCCTCCCCGCCTCCTCCCCCCCGCCTCCTCCCCCCCCCGCCTGCGCCCCCCCCCCGCCTCCTCCCCGCCTCCTCCCCCCCCCGCCTGCGCCCCCCCCACCCCCGCCTGCGCCCCCCCCCCTCCCCCCCCTCCGCCCCCCCCCTCCTCCCCCCCCCCCCCCCTGCGCCCCCCCTCCTCCTCCCCCCCCCCCCCGCTCCCCCCCCCCCCCGCCTCCTCCCCCCCCCTCCCCCCCCGCCTGCGCCCCCCCCGCCGCCTGCGCCCCCCCCCGCCTCCCCCCCTCCCCCTCCTGCCCCCCCCCCCCGCCTCCCCCCCCGCCATCTCCCCCCTCCCCCCCACCTGCGCCCCCCCCCCTCCTGCGCCCCCCCCCCCACCCCCCCACCCCCCACACACGTTTGTTGTCCAGCACACCAGGAAGCCGGTCCAACCTTCTCTTGTGCTTAGGGATTCCGCTGGAGCAAGTGGTGAAGCAGTACAGATTCTGGCAACCGTAGCTTTGGTGAAACCTTGTAAGATAACTTTAGAAGCGCTGTGGGATGCCTTAGCCACAATGAATTCCTCGCTTCAAGCTGTTGTTGGGACTGTGAGTACTGAGCTTTCTTCATTGCAATCCAATTTCTCAGAGGTTTCTCGGCTGCAGGAAGAGCAAGTGGGGGAAGATAGATCGGTTGGAAGAGGATTTGTTGCAACTTCATGGGATGTGTGTAGCCCAAGTTAAAGAGAGGACTGTGCTTGTGAGAAAGACAGAATACTTACTTGGACAATCAAGTTTGTAGGAATAACTTACGTTTGCTTAATTTTCCTAAATCTCCTGTTCCATCTGCCTCCGAGATGATGCGCAAATATTTTTAGGAGGTACTTAAGCTGCCTTCTGATAAATTTTCCCCCTCTTGTACGTGCCCAGTATCTGACCTTGGGTTCTGGATCAAGGGGGCTGTGCTCCAGTGATCCCTCTCGGTCTCTTGCGGACCTGACTGGGTTTCTGGAGAGTTCCCTTGATGTAATTACCAAGCGAACTAATCTCCTTGTAATCCTCGCCTTGGAATCTGATGAATCTGTAATTCTTCGATTATTTTAGGAACTTCAATTTGCAGTTTTTGGGCTCGTGTGTCAGCATTTTTCCTGATCTTTCTCGGGTTACCCAGCAGAGGAGGAAGGAATTCCTAGCCCTTTGGTCTAAGGTTCTCTCCCTGGAGGGTAAAGTTTATATTGAGAGTTCCTTCTCGTTGTATAATTTCCTATTTGGATAAAACGTTTCTGTGTTTGAGCCGGGACAGCTTTTGGAGTTCCTACTTGCAAGGGAGGGACCTGTGGTGAATGTGGTATCCCATATGGATGATGCGCAAGTCTCCACCCTATTTGGACTTTTTGAATTGTATTGTTAGATTTTGGGCTAATCCTAAGATCCTTTTGTTGACTATTTCCTGATGCCGCCTCCTTTTTTCCTTTTACTTTGTGAACTAACTTTGGATATGATATGACTTGATATGATTTGTTTGATTTTTCCTGTCTCAGTCTTTTTTCTTTTCTTTTTTTTTTTTTATATTGCATTCAAATAATTCTCTGATGTATATTCTCTCTCAGATATACAAAGTGGCCCAAAAAAAGTGAGACCATCTCGTAGCATATAAGTTATTTAAAAATTCAAAAAGACAGATGTAAACGATTGACAAACTTAAAAAAAAAAAAAAAAAGATGGCGACCGGAAATTGTCAAAGTAAAGACATTATATGGCTAAAAAAGGTAAATAAGTAAATTATTTAAGCTTTTAATTTACGAGATGTTCTCACTTTTTTTTGGGACACCCTGTATATTGAAAAATTAATAAATATTAAGAATCAAAAAAATAAAACACTGGAACCTAAACACAAGAGACAACCTCTCCCCTCCCCTAGTTGTGAAGAACAAGCAAACTTACAATTCCCGGGGAAAGAAAGGAGAGGACACTCCCCCAAGGGGGGAAAAAAACACGCACACACAGATTTCTTCTTCAGCTAGGCATAACAATCAGCTTTGCACCTACCAGTACAACCTTCGCAATCAAACTGAACCAAACACCAAACTGCAACCTCTGCAGCCAGGGCTGGTGCCACCATTAGGACTAGGCAGTCGCCTACAGCACAAATGTTCCAGGGGCATCCCTTCAAGACATATATGGAACTGATAGCCTGCTTGATCCTCCTTGCAAATGTCACCTTAGCTACTATCTCTCCCTTATGCAGCCCAGCAAGCAGCATGAGCAGTCTGTCCAACTTGTGGAATAAACTTCATGATAATGTAATGGAGCCCAACATACATTTTTTAAAAAAAGGCAGTCTACCCTCTGACTCATTATGGACCTCCCTCCTGAAGGAAGGGAAATAACCTGATTTAGGTGAAATACCAAAACTATATTCCACAGAACTGAAGAAACGGGACTCAAAATGACAGAGTCCTTCAATAAAACTTAGTAGGGGTCCCTTAAGACAGTGCCTGTAATTCCAAAATGCATCTTGCATTAACATATGGCCATCATGACTGCTGTCTTCAAGGAAAGATCCTTCAAAGTTGCTCAGCAAATGGGTGCCTCAGACTGTGCAACATTATGTTAAGATGCCATAGAGGTACAAGTAGCCAGAAAGGGGCCCAAACATGCTTCACCCCTCTCAAAAACCTAATTATGTCCAGATGACCCTCCAAACGAGAAGCCACCTACACAACACCTATAGCAGGCTAAGGCCATTTGAACCTTCAAAAGAGTTGAGGGCAAGCCCATTTTGCAATCCCTGTTGCAGGAACACCAAAATTGCCAGAACATCTGCCTTCCAGGAAGATGTCCCTTCCAAAGTGCACAAGACCTCAAAAATAAGTCGTATCCACACATACCCCAGATACATGGAATCCTTTTTAGCTTTTAAAAAAATATAATCATGAGAGTCAGCATTTGCAGATACCGGGGCTCGGTGTGCTGTTTGTTTCCACCTTTGATTGGCTGCAGTTTTGAGCTCCTCCTTTTCCAACAGCACTCCTGCAGTATTTAATCAGCGACAGCCTTTCGCGGCCGTGGTCGCGGTCGGGTGCCCGAAGGGGGTGAGACCAAAGGGGGAACGCCCCTTTGGTGCCCCTTCGGTGCCATTAGGGGCCTGGTGCCCCAGCCGCTGTCGGGATGCCCAGAGGACATGCTAAGAGAAAGAACAAGTCTGACAAGTCCACCAAGTCTACGAGGCAACCTACAAACCTTGTTTCTACACCATTGGTAACTTCTGGTCCTATGGATCAGCATGTGATTGTTATACCATCTGTTACTTCGGTAACGCAAGGCGTGTCTGTGTCTACTTCTGGTGCTTCCCCGAGTTCCTGTGAGAGGACTCCTCCGCCTAACCCTGGGCCTTCTCAACTGCCTGATTTGGATTTATCTTCTGTGCAATTCTGGTCACCGTATCTTAAAAAGGATATACCTATGAAGAAAGGCTAAAAAGGTTGGGGCTCTTTAACCTGGAAAAGAGATGGCTGAGGGGAGATATGATAGAAGTCTATAAATTAATGAACGGAGTGGAACGGGTAAACGTAGATCGATTGTTTACCTTATCAGAATATAGAAAGACTAGGGGACATGCAATGAAGCTACAGGGTAAACTATTTAAGACTAATAAAAGAAAATATTTTTTCACTCAACGTGTAATCAAACTCTGGAATTTGTTACCGGAGGATGTAGTAAAGGCGGTTAGTGTAGCTGGGTTTAAAAAAGGTTTGGACAAGTTCCTGGAGGAAAGGTCCATAAACCATTATTAAGAAGGGACACCAATACAAGCATTGTGGAACCTGTGTCCCTTGGGGAAACTGCTAGGTACGTATGACCTAGATTGGCCACTGTTGGAAACAGAATACTGGGCTTGATGGACCTTGGTCTGACCCAGTATGGCATATCTTATGTTCTTATGAGGGGTTGTCTACTTCGGAAGAGGAGGAAGAGGCACCTGCTGTTAATATTTCTTCTTGTGAGGTACCGTCTACTGATTCTATACTGGCTGTTCGTCCTCAAGGATTGTCGTAATTATCTTCGGTTGTTAATATTGAGAATGTTACATTGGCAGATATTTGGAATCTTGTTTCTGCAACAAACTCTTTGCTGTCTACCTTTATGGACCAAACTGCTCTTTTTTCTCAACAAGTTATTAATAAGGTCCATAATGTTGAAGGCATTACTAAGAGTTTATCTCAGCGTGTGACTCAGGTGGAGACACACGTTGGTTCCTTGAAATCAACGAGTGAATCCACCGTTAAAGATCTTTCGATACTATATAAGCAGATAGAATCCTTGGAGAATAGTTCCCGTGCAAAACATATTCGTGTTTTGAATTTCCCTAAAACCCGTTTTATGTCTTCTGTTTCTCTTTTCAAACAGTATTGCAAGGATGTTTTATTGTTGCCAGATCCAGATTCTATTATGATTGCTCATTCATTTTACTTGCCGGTTCGGGCAGCTTCTGGGGGTACTAGCACGGAGTTGGTGGAAGTTCAGAATGATCATGATCCTGATTTGACTGATTTTTTGGAAAATTCTCAGGTTCTGATCTCCTCCCGTGCTACCTTAGTGGTCACTTTGGTCAATCTTGCTGATAAGGCTTTAATTATGAAAGCCTTTTTTTCTAAGAAAGATTTTCTTTTTTTATGGCCATAAGATGTCCATTTTTCCCAGACGTTTCCCGATACACGCAAGCACGTCGGAGGTCCTTCCTCCAGCTTAAGCCTAGAGTCTTGGCTGGGGGGGGTTCCTTTTTTCTTCGATTTCCATGTAAGTGTTTAATCACCATACAAGGTATTGATTATATTTTCACTGAATCTACTCAGCTTGTTGCTCTCTTAGATTCATTACAGGTGTGACAGGCCAGATTTTGATTTTGATTCTGTCTTTAACTTTGAATTTTTATACTGTTAGGGGATGTAGCCTTAAGTTTGTTTGAGCTCTGGTACTACTATCGCTGTGCTCTCCTTGATGTGGACTATGTAGTGGTCTTGCAGTTAGTGGTTTTTTCTTTTATTTCTCTCTTGGTTAGAGGATTTTGTGTGTACTGCTTATTTGCATAATATTTTGTATTTGGAATGCATTAATTGAAATAAAAAAAATATATATATAATCATTCACCTCCAAAGTATAACTCCTCTTCTGGAACTGCCACCCCTCAAGGACCATGTCATAAGAAAGAATTTTGCTGGCCCATCCATCAGAACCAGCTCCTGACAAAGACGACCAACAGAATTAGGGAAAGACAAGGGATTCCCAACCATCAGATTCATTAGATTGGCATACATCTTCAAGGTCAATCAGGAGTCACTAGGATGACTAGGCCTAGATGGTCCCCCTGAAGAACTTGAGCCAGCAGGGGCCATGAAGGAAAGATGAACAACTTTTGATCAGCAGGCCACATCTGGACCAGAGCATCTATCTTCTTGGACTCTGACTCCATCCAAAGGCTGAAGAAACTTATCACTTTGGCATTTTGGTGCCTCACATTAGATCCCATACTGTGAAACCCAACATTCAACTACCAGACCAAATGCCTCTGGGCTGAGCTCCCAATTCACTCAGGTTGAGGGTGTTTCAACAAGTCTGCCTTCACACTGCCAACAGGAACCAAAGATTTTCCTCCACCCACTGGAGGAGCAAGCATACTTACCTGTAGAGTTCCAGGCTCTGTGTGTCTCTCTGCCAGTTGACACAGGCACTTCTGTGGCATTGTCAGACAGGACACATATGGTTTCCCCCATAGGAAGTGATGGAAGCTTAGCAAGGCCAGCTAGATGGTCAGCATTTCCAGCCTATTGATTGACCAGGTCACCTCCATGCTGTCCATTGACTATGTCACTTGTCCCAGGCAATGAGCCCCCATCCCAAAAGATTCACATCTGTCATAACCAAATTAAGCCAGGAGGCTCCAAGTTCCTTCCCTGTCTTAGAATTCATGTCTCTAGCCACCACCACAGACTCCGTGCAAGGAGCAGGAGCCATCATACATAAGCCTGAAACAGGGGAAGCCTCAGAGTCAACAGCAAGACCTGAAAACAGATGAGAGCCCCGGCCCAAGGTACTAAATGTATTGCCAAGGCCATCAGCCCTAGAATCTAATGGTAACAGCAGGTTCTTGTGGTCTTGGCTTTTCTAGAAGTAACTAACAAAAATGTCAGATCTTTTCAGCCCTTTCCTCAGTCATAAGCACTAAACCCTGGCAAGTGTCTGAGACCTCAGCTATTCCAAGGGCTGAGAAGGGGATAGGCACCCCACCAGATGCACTACTGCCCACTGACAATCCTCCTTGGATTTTGACCTGATCAGCCAATCAACAAGATAAGGATGGATAATCTGCCCTACCCAAGCTGCCCCATGACCATCACCTTGGTAAAGGTTAGGCATTAACATCATTCCAAATAGCAGGGCTGTGAACTGAAAAAGTTAACTCAAGACTGCAAACCAGAGAAGTTGCTGGTACTGTGGCCAGATCTGAATATGGAGATAGTGGCGGTCCTCATGGAAGAGTTTCTGGCCCTATTAGATCTAGCTGTGGCCTATCACCAGCAATGGGGAACTCGAGAGCATGATTGATGCCTTTCAAATCAAGAATAGAGTGATAGGTGCCACCCTTTTTCAGCACTACAAAATAAATTAAGTACCAACACTGACCCCACTTTTCTTGGGGCACTTGGGTGACATCCTTCACCTGAAGGCAGTGGTCAAGCATCTTCTGCACTGCCTGGCACTTTACCTCTCCTCCATAAGCGGATTCCATAAAGATGCCTGGAACCAGGGCCACAAACTCCAAAGCATAACCAAGCCAGACTATATCTGGGACCCACTGATCCAGGATAATCTGAACCCACTCCTGGCAGAACAAGGGCAGACAGCCTCCTACTAACACTACTACAAAGTAGGTCCATTGCCCCTCGTTAAGAAGGGAGATCTCTACCAGCACTGATGGTCTTGCTGTCCTTGGGATTCCAAAAAGACCAAAATGGCTGAGAATGCCCTTTCACCTTGCCTGCCTAGGAGCTATCCTGCCTCCTTGGCTTATTTTAACTCGTGTCCCCTTAATTAAGAGATCCTGACATTACCCTCATGAAGCTTGCAGCTTACCTTCTGGCAAGCATTGTGGCTTACACTCCCCTAAATCCTTGACCAGCTTCCCCAAATCATCAACTAAGAGAAGAGACCTACGAAAGGGTAACCTGCTCATGCAAGTCTAATGCCAGATCTGCCAACCAATGATGCAGCCATAAAAGCCTCCATGCTGAGGCTACCAAATCAATGCTCCTCCCTGACCCAAATGAGATCCTACAGTGCATCCACCAGAAATGCTGCCCCTGACTCCAGGCATGCCACCTCTGAGCAGGGCTGGATTCAAGATGGTAGGACTCATAGGCAAGACCAAACAGCAGTTGCCAGAGAATGGGAGGTGGGGATGGGTAGCAGAGATCTCAAAGACTGGAAAGCCAGAAGAGGAGGAGTGGAAGGCAACAGTGCCCTTTTGAAGCAGCTCATGCATATGGCACTAAAGCAAGTGGAATCAGGCTTCTCTTTAGCCTGGGTATTTGGTGCTTTCAAAATATGTGCCCTAGGCAGCTGCCTGTGCCTATGACCTTCTACAAGCTGCTGAACCACTCACAGGAGGGCTTTCATCATGTAGCCTCCACACACTGCTTTTCCTGTAGCAACATTGACAAGGAAGTGAAGGTATGCTTCAAGAGTGCTTCCACCTTCCTGCCCTGCAAGTCCCAGAGCACTGTGCCCTCTCCACCAAAATCATAGTCCATGGTGTCGCAGTGACCAAGGCATCTACTTTCAGCACTTGAAACAGGTTATCAGCCAACCCTGGTTTCCTTCAGGACCTCCTATGGCACCTTTCATGCCACCAGGGTCATTTGGCGGAGCACCTTGTGAAGCGGGATGGCCTTGATTAGTTTACACAGGGCTCTATCTCCTCCAATGGCTTCTCTGTGATCCGCAGCACCTTGTCATTCAGGAAATCAAAGAAATCTACTCTTCCTTCTAGAAGGGAGTGGAGGAACCGACTAATGGTTAGAGCGGCAGGAACAAACTTACATTGTAAGCCCTCCAGGGACAGGGAAATGACTACTGTACCTGAATGTAACTCACCTTGAACTACTATGGAAAGGTGAGAGTTCAATGATTAAAATTTAAAAATAAAAAAATAAAAATAAAAAAAGTGTTCCCCTCCTCCCTGTATCCACTGCTACACTGAAAAATCATTATCCTGGGCAATCTACATTTATGGAACAGCAAGAATTATCAGTAGCCCCCTATAATGGAGGAGTGAAACCATGAAAAGGAGAAATACTCCAAAAAGGAAATAACGAAACAGGCAAATTAAGAGGAGACGGTGCCCCAAGGAGATATCTAAAAAAACGATGGAGTCATGTCACAGGTGTAGAGCTAATTGATAAACGTGAGTTTAGGAAAACAGTAAGATCCTCAGGGGAGAAAAACACATACTTCTGAGTTTTATAGGTAATTAAACATTTACATGGAAATCTTAGCATAAATTGTGCACCAAGTCGCGCTACTCCCGGTTTCAATACTAGAAAGGCCCTTCTACGCTTCTGCGTCTACCGTGCAACATCTGGGAAAAGGAGAATCTTTTTCCCATAGAACAATTTTCCACGCTTCTTATAAAACAATTTTAGGAGCCACTCCCGATCTGAGGAAAGAGCTAAAGTTGCTAACAAGGTTGATACAGCTATGTCCTCCTCTTTAGGTGTACTAAGCAAATCTGAAACATTAAGAGAGTCTATCTCCAATTGACCAACAGACACTTTCCCAGCTCTTTTCCCAGCAGGAGATAGTAAACCTTAGAGACTGGGGGCAACAACTCTGGAGGGACTGCTAGAACCTCCTGAAGATAATTCTTAAACATATCCAAAGGTGCCTTCCCAGATATAACAGGGAAATTCAAGAGACGAACATTACATGCTCGAACAGCATTCTCCAATGTCTCAGTTTTAGCCCGAAGATTTATATTATCTTTAACCAAAGAAGCAGTTAAATCAACAACTTTAGTCAATTGATGATCCATAGTTGATTGTTTGCTGGTAACATCTGCAATAGAAGCATGTAGCAATGGAGACTCCACTTCAAGTGTGGCAATCCGATCCGAAAGGGAAGAAATTTGAAGACCCACCATGCAATCTACATTTATAAACATAAACAATCTCCAGGGGAATTCCAGGCACCCTAGGGGCCTTTTGGCATTAGGACATTCTGAGACCAGTGCAGTTGCTTAAGGGCCACTTGATCAGGACCCCAGAGGAAGCCCTTCAGTAGGGACCACTGAGGCCAGAAAAGGAGCAGAACCAAGTCCCTGCAGGGAACAGTAGACCTGAAACATAACCTTGACAAAGTCCAGCAAGGAAATGGCCCCAAGGCCCAAAAGATAAACCGCACTGGTGTCAAATAGCGCAGTATAAAAGAAACTGTAAATAAAATAAATAAATAAATAAAAAATGCCTCGGCCCCCAGCCTGAAATGCCCCAAAGAAGGAGGGCTCCTCCTGACCATCAGGAATACCCCAACTGAAACCAGAAAGCCCAGTGTTATCATATGACTGCTCCAAGATGGCCATTATTCCTGCAATTTCAGCTACTGGCAGGAACCTGTCTGAACACTAGAGCAGGCTGCACTAGGTCTAGAGTCCTCCCAGTCACAGCATGAAATTTCAGCTTTCCTGCCAAAAAGGGAATCCCTGGGGTAGCCCCCATTACATGTACAAAATGAGCCAGCTGCAGAACTACAACAGCAGCCCCACAGCATTTACTGCATTCCCTGGGCTTCCCCATGCTAGAGCGCCCTCTTAGATCCAACAATGCCTCGATGCTCACAGCAATGCCTCTCCAGCATCAAGGGCTTCCTTAGCAGCTCACAATGATAGCTGCCTCAGCTACTAGTCAATATATATATATATTTTTAAGAATACTTAATTCCTACCAAAGAGACAGCAAAAATGCAGTTCATTTGGCCCCTGGGATCTTCTCCCACCCCCCCCCCCCAAAAAAAAAGAAGGGAAAAGCTACAGATGGTAGGATGGAATATGTGGGACCCTACCCCAGCTCAGGCAGCCAACTGACCCCTGTAGAGAGTGGAAGTCCGAGGAGAGATGGAAGTCTTCACTAGGCTCCTACTGCAAGCTCAACCACTGCCCTTCCTCAACCAGGGAAAAGAGAGCCTGATCCAGACACATCAGCCCAGCCCATGTTCATCATCTGCTGGAGATCAAGAATACTCAGAGAGATCAAGTTACACCACCCTTTTTATAATATGAGAGCACAGTGAAAGATTTCTGGTTCTCAATGTCCATCTGACAAGAAACATAACCCACTCATCTGGACTGGGCTGATTCACTTAATGTACTCATCCACACTTCTGTCCACAGACAAATCACAGAAGAGAAGATAACAGTCCACCAGGAAAAAGTTGGAGAGGCTTGACAATTGCTCTTAAGTCTCAATTTCCCAGACATAAAAATCAGACCGAGAGTAGGGCCTGCTTTGTATGCAGGGACTGTCACATGATGGTAAAAACCCAATTCCTCCAGAAGGGCAAGGAGGCACCTATCTTTCCGGTGTGAGGGTAGTTCTACTGAAAATTCACCTACAATCAGGAGTTTAAAAATTATGTTCCAAAATATAGGCCTGCCATTCATTTGCCTATGCTTATGAGCTTAATTTAGGTGCCAAGTGCTAAGCTCTTAATGTTCCCCCCCCCTTCTCAAATCTGTCTCTTATCAGAGGCCAATTTAGCATCCCAACTCTCAAAGTTAGCAGCCAAAAACCTTGGAAAATTGACCCCAAAATAACCAAATAAAAATATACATTAAAATAGCAAACACAAGCAGCACAATTATAAAAATGCAATCCTAGTAAAACATTTCAAAACAACAACTTAAATATCTTTTATACCTCAACAAATAGAGAGGGATGACCTGCACAGAGAAGCAGGTACACCTACGCTAGCCACCTTACTGGGCAGATTAGTGGACCATGTTGTTGTTAAGTGCCGTCGGAGTGGACTCATGGCGACCCTCTGGATAGCTATCCTAAATTGTGTTCGGTCTTCAGTCAGGCGGCTCATTGTTGACAGACTGGTACCCGTAGCTGCTGTTATTGTATCGATCCATCTCATTGCTGGCCTTCCTCTTTTGCGTTGACCATATGAGTCTTTATCTGCCATTAAATACTATGTTGCAGTACTTAATTGAACATTTGATGAATTGTATTTCATTAACTGCTTTTTATTCAAAAAGAAACTAATTTAAAAGTTATGGGGCCCAATATTCAAAGCGATGAAATCTGCTAGCCGAAATGCTCACTGTGTTCATCACAGAGACTGGGATATTCAGCAGCTAGCATCAGTGTTCCGTGGGCAAAATGGAAGTAGCGCTCGAGGATAATCTGCCGCTATCTGGCAAAAGGTAGGCCTGAACCTTCGCTGCTGTAGCTAATCGGGCTGCAACACTATCCAGCAAACACAGACATTCAATGCCAGTGGCCAGATGTGGCCCTGGTATTGAATATCAAGATTTAGAGTTCAGTGGCGACAGTTCGCCGCCGCCACCGCCGCTGCTGAAAAACCTTCCTATATATTTTTCCTGGCTTCTAAAAGTTTTGGCTAGAACATAAGGTTCCTAAGCATTTTTCCACCACTGCAACCAACCCTCCAATATGGGAACAAAGGCTGAGGTTTATACAAGACGTAATAGAATCACCATATGAGCCCTGCGCCTCCAGTTCTATAAATATACATTGTGCCCACAGAAACATGCCCATCAACAAGTGTTCATTTCCCCATACATCTCACTGTACAAAAATATATTCAAATTCTGGTGTCATATCTGTAACATCAACACAAAATTCTGAAACAAAGCGGAGCAAATAAATACATAAATAAATAAAAGACATCTATGCGGCAAACTTGCCAGATCATAGCAGCACTAACACCCCATAACTCAAAGGGCAAGTAACAGCCACCATCTCTGAAAACTGGTGATAGAACATCAATACATCTACTGAAATACAGAGCAAGCTGAATTACTATAGATCCCTTGACAGAAATACATGACAATAGAGTATCTCACCTAGGACACACACATAAAAACAATAAGACCCTTATCAAATGCAAAATGAGGGAACACATTAGAAATGTGCTAACAAAAAACTGCATTGAAGCCTCAGAAAGCTAGACTCTGCATGTATGCAACACAGTAGAAAGAAAATCTGAAGCACATTTAAGTCCTGGAAGAATTCTATGCAAATACTCAATGCAGGATTTGCCCAGAGTTCCCCTCTGCAGGAAGGCAATAGTGAAGACCGCACATGATCACTGCCTGTGCACCTAGAAGCAGTGCCAACTCTAAGCGGCTAGCATGGGCTGGAAGAGAATACCACATCTGCAGGGGCCCATGCATGCCAAGATGGAGCCCACAACAGCCTAGGAAGAGGGAAAACGTTGAGGGGTTGGCACTAAGAGACAGAAAAGGGAGAGTTATAGCAGAGGGGTCTGACCTACATAAGAAGAGAAAGTGGACACGAGAGAGCGGTAGGGGTTGGACTGGGTTACAGACGAGGGAGAGAAAGTTGGACCTAGACAGGTAGAGTCCTTGGAGGGAGGGAGGGTGGGAAGAATGTGCGCAAGGGATTGCTTTAAACTGAACAGCAATGGTACTGCTGGGAGAGTCTCTGTTTTGAACTCATAACTTTATTGCATTTTAAAATTAATGTACTCAAAGAGCAAGCTATATATATATAAATTGCTCGTTGAGTACATTAATATATATGCTCTCTAAATAACATGCAGAAACATTCCCCCCCCCCCGAGTCCTTGCTATCCCCTTCCCACTCAGTGTTTCTCTTTCATCTCACTCCCCCTACACTTTCCGCTCCCCCTCCAAGTTCTCATCTCCTTGTCCTCCTCCCCAAACCAGATCTCCAAGTCCCTGCTCTCTCCTCCACAGGCTTATCTTTCTCTCCCAATCTCCAAGTTCCTGTTCTCCCTTTCAAACTGCCCCTCCCCATCCCCTCCCCCACACAACTGCTGCTCCCCACTATCCCCAGGCCTCTTTCTCCCAACTAGTTCCCATTCTCTTCTCCACACCTGTGGCTGCTCTCTCTCCCCTCTTGCTCGCCCCGAAAAGCCTCCAGTTCCCCCCTTGAGACCCTGCTTCTTCCCCACCCCACCCTCCCCTCCCACACCATCTACCTCCATTACAGAGTCTTCATTATTTTTTCCCTACGCCATACCCGGGTCCAGCTGCACTATAGGTACTGAACGGCAGAGAATCCAGTGCAGCCCTGCCCCAGCAGTGCCCCCCCCATCAGCCCATCCATAGCCATGCAGCTCAGCAGTGACCTTAAACACATCTATGACCATGTGGCCCTATTCCAGCAGTGATCTTCCTAAAACCCATCTGGCCAAGTCCTCACTTGCCCCACCCCATCCCTGAATCCCTAATCTCTTTCTCCCATATCGTGTCTCCCAAGCCCCGATAATCCCTTTTTCACTTCCATTCTAAGCCTCTGCTTAATCCCGCCCCCTCCAGCTCCCACTTAATACCCAAGTCTGTGTTCTACTTAAACTTCCCAGTTCCTGCTCACCCATCAAGACATGCCTCCTATTTCTTCCTTTTTCTCCCCCTCCCAGCACTTGCCTTAATGTTTCTCTCTTTTCCCTCCCTCCCACCCACCCACCCCAAGGCCTGCTACCTTTCATCTTCTGTTCTTTCCTTCCCCTCCTTCTTCCAAAGCATGGGCCTCTCACCTCTACCTGCGATCTGCAGCAGACATCCATGCTGCTACAGGAGGTGCCAAAAACCCGCAGGCAAGCACTTCATCCTGCTGACTTTGGGTCATCGTGAGATCAGTATCAGGAACAAGCTCGTCTGCACGTTCCGAGAATGCTCGCGGCACAGACAGAGGTGGTAGCAGCAGGGGCTCCTGCACTTTAGACCTGGCTGCATCAGGAATGGTGCGCGACCACACACGTGCGTACCTTCGATGGAGCACTGCCATCAAATTGAGCTCCCCCATAGTACAATCTCACACTCACTGCCAGAAGAGGAGGCCTTGGGCACGACTACAGAAAAGATCTCCTGTAATCAGTACAGGTATTATGGGACACATTTTAGAGAGAATATTTATGCAGCCATGCTGAGCAGAGTTGCTGGTCCACCAATCCCAAGCCAATTGTGAAACTGGAGGTCGAAAGGGATTTTTTTGTTTTCATTACCGGGTGGAAAGCTGTCAGTAGTTGGTGAAAGGTTGGATGTCCCCCGATCTTCCTTCAGTAAGTAAATGAGTGATGATGGGATTTCTAAGCCATTCCCTCAAAGGAACATCGATTAGCTGCATCAGAGGGCACAAAGTCCCTGGGTACCTGACCTTTGGAGATTTGACTTATCCACAGAAGTTAGACAATGGCGTGACTTCCAGAGGCCATGTCTCACTTCTCCACTCATAGGAATCCATCTTGGGGCCACCTGCTACAAGCTACCGATTAAGAGAAACTCAGTGAGAAATGTGACTAAGCTTGCGCTGTGAGCAGGACTGGAAAGAGGCAGGTTGAAGTCATGGCACATGTTTCCGAGTGGGCAGGGTGGGCCTGGGCTGCTGTGCATGGCATTTGGTCATTGCTGCCTTTCTGTCTCCACTGTTCTAGTGGATCATCCATACAGTAACTATGGGCCTGATATTAAGCAGCAGTTACTGTACTGTGATTCCAGCAGCTAGTTGCCGTAGCTGAACACTAAACCTAGATACTCAGTGCCGGAGCCATATCTGGGTTTGTTGCTGTAACGGGCAACTAACCGGGCAGCGACAATATTCAGCTGCTGCCTGGTTAACTTCAGAGGCAAACGTTAGGACAGCTTTTCAAGTGCTTAACTTTTGCTGGCGAGGAATAACTGGGCAGCAACTGAATATCGCCGCTGACCGGTTATCCCCGGGTATTCCAGTTACCATCTGTGGATATCACACAACGGCATTTAGATGGGACCCTATAGAACTAGTTGCAGGTGTTAGATTTCATCACATATGGAACTAGTTAAGAATTACCAGTTACATTTCTCGGCTCCTCTGAGTCCTCTTGGAGACAAAGTCTTGCCCCTGTATGGCTGCAGACTAGTTTTAAAGATAAATCATCATAATCTCCTAAACCTCCATGATCTGTATAACCGGAATGAAAGAAAGAGACACTATAGAAACTACCGTATTCACAAAATCTCCCTAGAGTTGAAAGCTGGTTAAAATGTACATTTTCCACCAAGAAATTCAAAGTGCCCGAGACATCGTATGGCTAAGGGCTCAGTTACTGACCACAGGTCAGAACCTGCTGACCTGATAAAGTAATTACAGATATAGTCAAGTCGTTTCCAGCATGGCCCACTTACAGGGCATCAAGAACAGGAACTGCACCAAATCCAAGGAGGTGAAAAATATTATTTAAAAAAAAAAAGTCACTACAAGCAAACTATCCCATAGAACAGGAATCCAAGGAGCCAGACAGAGTAAATTATCGCCAGCCTACACCATATACCTATAAGGACCACAATGCAACCATTCCTCTGAAAAATAAAGGGTGCACATACTGGACACATAGTAGCAGCTGACACAGAGGCTGAATCAACCGAAGCTGAATGCTATATGCTGTAGATGAAAATGAAGCTTTGACGATTGCTGCTATTGCTCACCAGTCTCACACTTGTGCTAAGTCACCTCTTCCTCTGCAACGGCACATAATGCCCCCCCCCCCTCCACTCCTTCTGTATGAGAAAGAATAACTACCGGGCCGACGCAGAAAACTGCACAGCCTTTAAGCACAATTACCGCCATCGCCAAATGCAGAAGAGAAACAGACGCACGCGTAAACAGCAAAAGAAAAAAATAGTGCAGAATTAACGCAGAGTATTTAAATTTCTTTACATTATAGTCAAATGAGCTGCACATGGTATGCTAGTATTGGATGTGTCTGATACAGAGTAACACGTAAAGGATTTTGCAGCCAGGCACAGTGTCTCTATGCCTGGTCTTGAGCTGCCTTAAACATCGAGCACGTGCCCCTGACAGTATTTTGATGGCAGCAGGTGCTTTCCATGATGCCTGGATCATGTGAGGAGAAATGTCATAGATGATCCAGGCATTGGGGAAAGCCCCCAATGTCATCAAAATAATGCTGGAGGCTAGTGCCCCCAACAGAAAGCGAATCTCTGGTGGCCCAGCAGACCCAATCCCAATTCCCAACTAAAAATAAAACCCTCCACCCCCCTCTCCTAGTACCTTTACAAATGAGTGGGAACGCCGCCATCTTGAAAAATGGCAGCACCTGGCCCCATTCTGCGCATCCCAGTCAGACTGCCATATAAGGTAGAAAATGCCTTATATGGCAGAACTGACCCTGCACGATGCATCCCAAGATCACCGTGTGGGTCCAAGCACTGCCATTTTTCAAGATGGGAGCACTCCCACTCATTTGTAAAAGTACTAGGAGGACGGGGGGGGGGGAGGGGGGTTCAAAGAAATCCGGGATTCGCTGTTGAGGGCGCCAGCTCCCAGTAGAATGTTTTGATGGCATCAGGGGCTTTCCCCGATGCCTGGATCATCTGAGGGGAGTTTGACATTTCCCCTCAGATGGTCCAGACATCAGTGAAAGTCCCCAATGCCATCAAAATACTGTTGGGGCTCATATGCAAATTAGCCACGCAGTGCTCCTGTTACTCTGGGATTGGATGGTAAACTTGCGCCGACTTCTGTGCACATGTGTTTGGCTTGCTCTCCCAGTTTAAGGCTGCATGGCTAACACATGGCTAATTTGCATATCAGCCCCTTTCTGCATGCCAGCATTAAAGTCTCCTGCTATCGGTGCACTGCAAATAAGCATAAAAAAGTTGACAGTGCATGACTTCAGCACCAGCTTTCGGTATCGGCCTGTAAACACAAACATTACAGACCTTGCAGAGATACAAGTGCACCATCCTGAAACTAACACTGACACTAGTAAACAAACTGAATGCAATATCTACATGCTGCCAACAGATGGCACCAAACTACTTTTTATAACAGGAAGACCACGGGCAGTTTGACTGAAGGTTTCCTTCACACACACTAGCCTCAATACAGAAACCCAGTGCTAGAGCCCAATGCCAAAGCGCTAGCGCAGTGTTTTCTAATGCAAATTTAATGCAGACTTTTTGCTCAGTAATGCTCTAAGCAAACAGCATGCAAATAAGCTCTGCACAGAAAAACAAGAACAAGCCACACACAGGGGTCTGCGTCAGCACCAGCTATATCTTACACATAAGCTGGTGTGCTATTAACAAACAAGATCATCTGAGATGAAGGCTGACACTTCACCTCCCACCTCCCCCCACCCATGGTGTATGCTGGACACACAAATTGGAGTCAGCATACTGACTGACCCCATGATGTGTGTCTGAGAATGCACTGTGAGGAGGGGTGTCAGTCTGCATATAGGCAATTTTACCTTATATGCCAGACTGACCTCTCCCGGTGCACCACAGGATACACTATGCAGGGGCAGACGCTGCCATTTTCCAAGATGGCGACATGAGGGCAGCAGCATATGGGCATCGCTCCTGCCTACTAGTGAGGAAGGTCTGGGGCAATCGGGGGGGGAGGGATGAATCAGAGGGGTTGTGGCTAAGGGGGAGGATCTGAGAAGGGGGTTGAGGGATACAGCTGCCACTTGAGCCACCCATGGGTTTTTCTGTCAGGTTCAGGAGGACGTGGGGGGTAGGGGCCACCAGGGACACATTTTAGGGAGTTTGGTAGCACCAGTGATTGTATGGCAGTGTCAGACAGGCACGTGATCTGGGGTCTTGGCCTCTGTCATCTGAGGTGATGTGTCAAACCTCACCTCCGATGTTCTTTTGCCCCCTGCTGCATTTTTACACCTGCCAAAGCTGACGATGACCCAGCGTTAAGAGAAAAGTGAAAAAAACTGTGCTGTCAGTACAGTCCTTTTTCCATCCGGAGCGATTAAGTACGCACTCCTTTGGATGCAATCAGCATGCCCACTGTGCTATGCTGTAGTGCAGTGGTTTTGCTTGGGATTCTCCTATGGCTAACTTGTAGTCTGTATTGGCAGCAAGATTAGCACAGGAAAATCTCAAGTAAAACTCAGAGCTAGAGCATAGTGCAGTCTACTGCAGCAGGGCCATTGTCCCAGAGATCATATACAACCTGGGCAGCAGCAGTGCAAACCTCTCTCGCACACACTGCCCCATCGCTGACAGGCACAGCACGGACAGCAGCAGTACAAGCTCCTCTCACACACACTGCGCCATCACAGAACAGAAACAGTACAGCAGCAGCATAAGCCTCCATCACACAGACAGGAGCAGGAAAAGCTTCCCCCCAGCACTGCTCAGTCCGAGTGCCTCACCTCTGGAGGTCGCGGTTCCAGAGCTCAGTGACTGCAGTAGTTGCCCTCAGAAAGTCAGGTCTGTGTGGCAGGCCATGCAGTAGGCCAAGAACCCAACCAGTGGATGGCTCTGTCTGGCAGGCTGCAAGTTTGTTTACTTTCTATCCAGTAACGTGGGTCAGTGTATTCACTCTTGTCCTAAAAGCCCGTTAGAAATTCAGTAGAGGAGCCTAGTGGTTCAAGTAGCAGGCTGAGGGTTGCAGAAGCCAGGGTTCAAATCCTAGCTCTTTCACGGACACCCCTTGTCACCCTGAGCAAATCATTTCACCCTCCATTTCCTCACGTACACATGTAAATTCAGAGTCCTCTGGAGACAAATACCTGCTGTACCCAAACAAAATTCACCTTGAGCTTCCACTGGAAAGATGAGCACTCAATTTTAAAAATGTAAAACGGTCACAATAAGAATCACTTAGAGATCGGTTGTAAAGTAACTACTACTTCCGTTTGTCATTTCTATAGTGCTGCAGGCATATGCATTGCTCTAGAGAGACATGAAAGAGACAGTCCCTGCTCATAACAGCTTACAGTCTAGTGGAGGCAGACAACATAACAACTAGGGGCTGGGATTCATCTAGAGCAGGGGTCTGCAACCTTTAAGACATAAAGAGCCACTTGGACCCGTTTCCGAAGGGAAAAAAAAAACTGGGAGCCGCAAAACCATTGCGACATTTAAAACAAATCTAACACTGCATATATTGTTTCTTACCTTAATGCTATATACGACCCCCTACTTTTCCTGTTAAAATATAGGTGTTTGGCCTATACTCGCCGTATAAGACTACCCCTGTTCCTTCGCACACCAAAAAAAAATACGCCAGAAAATATCACAACAACAAGTAACAATATTTGATTTCAAAATTATGATGATTTTGTAGTCAAATCACTAATATGAAATAAAATTATTTTTTCTACCTTTGTTGTCTGACCAATTTATTCTTTGATCATGCTGGTCCCGATCTGAGGCTTCTGCTTTCCTGTCTTCTCTTAGCTCTCTTTCTGTGGTCTATGGTCCATCTGCCATTTCTTATCTCTTCTTTCGTTTTCTTCACTTCTTTCCATCAGCCTATTTCCAGTCCCAGTAACCCTCCCCAATATCAGCCCCTTTCCAGTCCTCACTCCCAGTACCTTCCAATGTCAACTTGCATTCCCATGATTGCCACTGGTGTCCATTTCCTTCCAATCCCCCTCCTTCCCCACTGACCAGTCCCTTCTAGTACAAATACCATGGCAGCCTTAGCCCCCAGTTATCTTCCAGGGCCAGCAGCTCTATCCTCCCCTCCCCACAATCAGCCCATGCCCATTCAAAGCCCCCCAATCAGCTCGCTTCCAGTGCTAATCCCCCCTCAACCCCATTACCAGTGCTAGCCTCCCCTAATCAGCCCAATACCAGTCCTACCCCCCATCAGCTCATTACCAGTCCTAGCCTTCCCTAATCAGCTCATTTCCAGTGCTAGTCCCCTCAACCCCATTACCAGTGCTCCATCCCTCCATGTCAGCCCCCTCCATGTCAGCCCCCCTCCCTCCATCCATATCAGCTCCCTCCCTCCATGTCAGCCCCCTCCATCCCTCCATGTCAGCCCCCCTCCCTCCATCCATATCAGCTCCCTCCCTCCATGTCAGCCCCCTCCATCCCTCCATGTCAGCCCCCCTCCCTCCATCCATATCAGCTCCCTCCCTCCATGTCAGCCCCTCCTCCCTCCATCCATGTCAGCCCCCCTCCCGCCATGTCAGCCCCCCTCCCTCCATCCCTCCATATTAGCTCCCTCCCTCCATGTCAGCCCCCCCTCCATCCATCCATATCAGCTCCCTCCCTCCATGTCAGCCCCCTCCATCCCTCCATATCAGCTCCCTCCCTCCATGTCAGCCCCCTCCATCCCTCCATGTCAGCCCCCCTCCCTCCATCCATATCAGCTCCCTCCCTCCATGTCAGCCCCTCCTCCCTCCATCCATCCATGTCAGCCCCCCTCCCTCCATCCATGTCAGCCCCCCTCCCTCCATGTCAGCCCCCTCCCTCCATCCATATCAGCTCCCTCCCTCCATGTCAGCCCCCTCCATCCCTCCATGTCAGCCCCCCTCCCTCCATCCATATCAGCTCCCTCCATCCATGTCAGCCCCTCCTCCCTCCATCCATCCATGTCAGCCCCCCTCCCACCATGTCAGCCCCCCTCCCTCCATCCATATCAGCTCCCTCCCTCCATGCCAGCCCCCTCCCTCCATCCATCCATATCAGCTCCCTCCCTCCATGTCAGCCCCCTCCCTCCATGTCAGCCCCCTCCATCCCTCCATGTCAGCCCCCCTCCCTCCATCCATATCTGCTCCCTCCCTCCATGTCAGCCCCCCTCCCTCCATCCATCCATATCAGCTCCCTCCCTCCATGTCAGCCCCCTCCATCCCTCCATGTCAGCCCCCCTCCCTCCATCCATATCAGCTCCCTCCCTCCATGTCAGCCCCTCCTCCCTCCATCCATCCATCCATGTCAGCCCCCCTCCCACCATCCATGTCAGCCCCCCTCCCTCCATCCATGTCAGGCCCCCTCCCTCCATCCATGTCAGCCCCCCTCCCTCCCTCCATGTCAGCCCCCCTCCCTCCATCCATATCAGCTCCCTCCCTCCATGTCAGCCCCCCTCCCTCCATCCATATCAGCTCCCTCCCTCCATGTCAGCCCCCCTCCCTCCATGCTCCATCCCTCCATGTCAGCCCCCCTCCCTCCATCCATATCTGCTCTCTCCCTCCATGTCAGCTCCCCTCCCTTCTTCTGCAGCCGCGGCTCCCTGCCTCTTACGGAACCGCGGCTGTGCTTTTAAAATCATCTCGGAGCCCTTCCTGTCTTGACGGGCTCCGTGCAGCATTGTCCCGCCTCCAAACTTCCTTTAGAGGCGGGACAATGCTGCACGGAGCCCGTCAAGACAGGAAGGGCTCCGAGATTAGTTTAAAAGCACAGCCGCGGTTCCCTAAGAGGCAGGGAGCCGCGGCTGCAGAAGAAGGGAGGGAGCTTACAACACTATTGCCTGTCACCGGGCGGGCAGTGTGCTCCGGAGCCGCGGCAAAGGTGAGAAAGAGCCGCATGCGACTCCGGAGCCGCGGGTTGCCGACCCCTGATCTAGGGGAATGCAGGAGGTGAACAGGAGACTAGGGGATCAGGCGCTAAGACAGACATGACGATTCAGCTCTTTAAGATCTGTTTTGCACAGAGCCAACTGTTATACTGCTGTAATAGCCTAGGCTTGTGTTATCAATAAATAAAGACTACATTTAAAAAATTTTCTTAAAATAAAGATTTTGCTTAGTACATCTGTGCATAAAAAGCTAAAAATCTATATAACACATCTGTATACCTTCTATATGACACCACCACCCTGTCTATGTCCAAGAAATTAATTATTTTGAGGAATCCGACATTTGGCCACGTAGATCAATATATATCCAAACCAGCTCTTTAGACTTGAGGCAGGCTGCAAACTTAACATGGATAGTTACAATGTGCGTGTAAGAGTTCCACACAAATAATGGATAAGGCAAAATTAGACCTTACCTGCTGATTGTCTTTCCTTGAGTACCTCCAGGCCAGTCCAGTTACACTTGGGTAGTCACCATCCTCCAGCACTGAGAACTGAGCATGTCAGGATACAGATGCTCCACTACAACTGCTCCCCTCCTTCAGCTTCAGGATTCAGTCTCCTACTGACAAAGCAGACCCCCGACAAAAGCAAACCCCACACAGAAGACTATGCAATATTCCATCCGGCATGGCGGTAGCAGAGAGAAGGAACAAGGAAGGAGGCATATATATGATTTCAAAACCTCTGCTTCTTTCTCTTTTTCTTTTTAAACATGAACTATGTACAGAGTAAGGACTTGAACCGGGCAATGGGGCTACATAACTCCATGCCCAACCAAGAGCGGACCCTCTACTCCCTAGTTCTGTACTTCAACAGTATCCTTACTTACATCACTGAGCTTCAAGCCAAATGGATTCGCTCTACAGAACCAAATCCAGCATGGAGCGGCCTCGAATGGCCTGGAGGTACTCAAGGAAAGACAATTAGTAGGACAGGTCTAATTTTGCCTTCCTAATCATACCTCCAGGCAAGTCCAGTTGCACATGGGATGTAGCAAAGCAGTATCTACACCCAGGAGGGAACCCGAGTCCCGCTTGAAGTATGGAAGCGCCAAAGCGCACATCTCCAGCCACCTGGGCATCCAATTGGTAATGTCTGATGAAGCTATGGAGCAACAACCATGTTGCTGCCCTACAAATCTCAACTGGCAATACCAGACTGCACTCTGCCAAAGACACCACTTGTGATTGGGTCAAAATGAGCTCGAAGACCCGACAGCGGTACTCTCCAGTGCACCACATAAGTGGAATGGATTGTCTGCTTCACCCAGCACACTATGGAGTCCTTGGAGGCCACTGCCCCTTTATGTGGACTCCCATACAACACCAACGATCTGAGATCCGAAAGGACTCTGTCCTCTTAAGGTACCTTGCGCAGGACCCTTCGCAGATCTAACAAGTGCAGCTGTTTATCCTCCTAAAAATCTCCCAGCTCAGGGATGACAGGTAAAGATACTGCCTGGTTCACATGGAAGCGAGAGACTACCTTAGGAAGGAAGCAGGGAACCGGCCATAGCATGACTCTTTCCCTAGAAAAGAGAAGAAACGGTTCCCTACACGAAAGAGCCTGAAGCACAGAAATCCATCTCACAAAGCAAATGACCACCACAAAAATTACCTTCAGGGTGAGATCCCTCAAATATGCCCATGCGAGGGGCTCAAAAAGAAAACCCATCAGGATCTCCAGAACCAAGCTGAGGTCCCAAGGTGGCATTGCAGGCTGCACGGGCAGTCGAACTTGCTTCACTGCTTGGAGGAAGCAGATTACATCTGGATGAGCTGCCAACGACTGCCCCTACACGCGGCCCCTATAGGAAGAGAGTGGCGAGATCCACATACCATGGTTTCTGAGGCCAATCCGGTGTGATGAGGATCACCGTCCCCCTGTGGGTTTCTAATTGCTGCAGGAGACGCCAGATGAGTGCCCACAGTGGAAAAACATACAGAAGTCCGGCCTCTGGCCAGGTCTGTGCCAAGGCATCGATACCCTTGGACATGTGCTCCCTGCACCTGCTGAAGAAATGGTTTGCTTTGGTATATCCTAGTGTGATCATAAGGTCCATCACTGGCTGTCCCCACCGCACCGTAATGTTGTAAAACACCACCACATTTAACTCCCACTCTCTGGGATCCGAACAGTGCCAGCTGAGGAAGTTTGCCTAAATGTTGTCTTTCCCTGTCATGTGTGCTGTAAAGAGCACCATCAGATTCTCCTCCACCCACATCAATAAGGATGGACTCTCGGCCATCAGGGCCACACTGCTCATGCTGCCCTGCCGGTTGATGTACGTCACTGTGGTCGCATTGTTGGAACACACACCCGGACTGCCTTCTGATCTATCAAAGGGTGGAAGAACTGTAGGGCCATGAATACTGCTCTCAGTTTCATGTGGTTGATGGACCAGGAGCTCTCCTTTATCATCCACGGTCTAGCATCCATTGTGACCAAAAGGCGAGCCTTAAGATTGCTCGCCTGCAGCCACCAATCCAGACTCTGTCGCACATGATCTGGACAGGGTAATGTTTGAGACAACGGCTCATGCTGTGGTCCAGCTCAACAGCAGCATCTGCTTTAATGGCCTCATATGAACCCAAACCCAGGGCACCAGATCCAGAGCAACTGCCATGGATCCTAGCAGCTGCATGTAATACCACACTGCAGATGCTACCTTCTGTGATTGAATTTTTTGTCCTCTGGCAGGGAAACTACCCCCATCTGAGTATCGAACTGGGCCCCTAGGTAGATGAAGCGTTGAACAGGCTGAAGCCAATTCTTGGCCAGGTTGACCACCCAGCCCAGGCTCTGAAGAAACTGTACAAACCAGTGTGTAGCAGCAAGTCCTTTGGCCTCCAACGTTGCCCAGATGAGCCAGTTGTCCAAATAAGAGTGAACCAGTACCCCCCTCCATGATCTTAGTAAAAGTGCGCGGTGACGGTAGCCAGCCCAAAGGGCAGAGCCCTGAACTGAAAGTAACCCTCTGGGATGGCAAAATGCAGGTACCACTGATGGTCCAGCCAGATAGGGATGTGCAAACAGGCCTCCTTGAGGTCCTGGACAGACAAGAACTTGTCCTGCTGCACCACTAGAATAACAGAGTGCAGGGTCTCCATCCAGAAGTGCACAACATGCAGGGCACAATTCACATGCTTAAGGGAGAGGATGGGCCAGAAGGAACCCTCCTTTTTGGGCACTACTATATAGAGTATTGACTTGACCTGTACTGATCTCAGAGCACTAGCACTACTGCCTCCAACTGCAACAAGTGCTGAAGTGTGTCATACATTGCCCTAGCCTTCACCGAGGTGCTGCAGGAGACAAAAGGCATCAGATGGGGTCAAGCAAAACCCTCTCAAATAATCTCCAGGACCCACTGGTCTGTTGTGATACTGACTCAGATGGGATAAAACTCTTGCAACCAACCCCATATTGCCACTCCCACCTGAGCTGTCCTGGCATCATTGGGGCTTTTTGGCCAGAGCTGGAAGGGAGAAGAAACTCTTGACAGGATCCTCGGTAGCCATGAAAAGACTGCCCCCCTCTGTCCGTATCAACCCCTCTGATACAGAGCAAAGAAAGTGGACCGGAAGCAATGGAAATCCCTGGGCTGCCCCCTCTATGGGATTCCCCGTTTTAAGCTCGCCGGATGATCCTCCAGGAGACAGCCCCCGTTAGAGCCGCTAAGATCTTTAACCAGCTTTTCCAGCGCTTCACCAAAACACAACTTCCCCTCAGGGCCATACTGAACTAGAATCACACCCTGGCAACTTGCACACCAGGCGCCCCCCCCATCCCACCCCCCATCTCCATCCAGCCTGCCACTTTCTGCTCTTACCTTGCTGCCGTCACCCTCTGTTTTCTCCACAGCAGCGCCGGAAGCAGGGAAAAAACAGAAAGCAGCTGGATGGAGGTGGAGGAGAGGGCACGAGCCCAATGTGCAAATTGCTGGCATTTTAAGCAGATTTGTCCCTCCCTGCTCTAACAGCGCATCAGAGGAGGGGAGGGAGGACCAGACCTGCTTAAAGTGACACAAAAAGGCTTAGGGGGCGCATTTTGTTTGTCTGCTGTTGCCCTGCCGCCGCTGAGAGAAGAAAAACTGGCGGTGGCAGGGCAACAACAGGCAGCCAAAATGTGCCCCCCCTCCCCAAGCCTTTGCACCCTGTGCGGCTGCACCGCTCGCACAGGGCTAGGTACGGTTCTGCTTCCCCTTATAGGGGAGCTTACCGAGCTTGGCCTTAGAGGCAGTATCTTCTGACCAATTGCAGAGTCACAGAAAACACCATGCAGCAATGACAGAGGCTATGGATTTAGTGGAGGCCCTAACTAAATCACAGAAGGCGTCCACTGGGTATGCCGCTGCCAACTGCAGCCAACTCCCCTCCGAGACTACTTGTCCCACCAAGTTCTGGATCCAGCAAATAGAAGCCCTGGGGACATAAGACCCACAGATGGAAGCCTGCAGCATCAATGCACTGGAATCAAAAGCCTGCCTAAGAAGAGACTCCAGCCTACGAGCCTGGAGGTCCTTCAGAGCTGCTCCTCTTTTGACCGGGATGGTGGTCTTTTTAGTGACTGCGGAAACCAGGGCATCCATCTTGGGCATTATGAGGAGGTCTCAATCATCCTGAGAACTAGGGTACAAGCGACCCATCATTCTGCCTCCTCCTAGCTTGCCTCTGGGAATTCCCATTCTGACTCATTGTCTTATTTATTTATTTATTTTATTTATTTACTTACAGTTTCTTATATACCGCACTATTCGACATCAGCGCGGTTTACATGGAACAGAAAAATCAGAACATGTACATAGTTCTGTGTTACAAATAACAGGTCAGAAAAACTTGGGTAACAAGGGAAACTATTTACATACTGGAGTCAAAGAGTAGATATGACATGAGAAACTATGTACAGGACACCTAGCTAGGAGTGTTCCTTGGTCTAATAGGTGTGTTGGTATAGTTACAAGTATTCAGTGTATGTGATTCCGTGTTCTCTGGGAAGTATTTGAGGAAGAGGTAGTGTTTGAGGGCTTTTCTGAACTGAAGTAGGTTAGTGGTGGTTCTGATGCTTGAGGGTAAAGCGTTCCAGAGTCTAGGGGCACAGAATTTGAAAGCCCTATTTGATGTTGTCGCTGTGCAACTTGTTGATTCTCTCGGAATTGCCAGTGTATTTATTGATGCAGATCTTCTTGATCTATTAGGGGTTATGGTATGGATGAGGTCGGATAGAGGAGGAGGAGGAGGAGAGATTATTAACCGCCTTGAATGTCAGTAATATTGTCTTAAAAATGATCCTGGCCTGTATTGGAAGCCAGTGTAGCTGTTTCAACAGGGGCGTCACATGGTCTCTCCTAGTTGCTCCATATAGAACCCTCGCTGCGCTATTCATTGTGAGCTGTAAGGGGTTCAGGGTGGATTGGGGAAGTCCTTGTAAAATGGCGTTGGCGTAATTGAAATGCAGTATGATAAGGGCCTGGTAAATTGTACGGAAATCCTCTGGTTCAAGCAGTGGGCGAAGATGTCTAAGGGAACGGATTTTGAAATAGATAGCTCTGACAGTGTTAGCAATGTGTGCTTTCATGTCAAGGTTTTGATCCAATATAACTCTTAATCACCCAATGAATGGGAAAGCCCATCTGAGCCCCCCTGAACATCCACAACAAGGGATCTTCAAGGGACTCCTCTTGAAAGGCCTTAGAAAGGTCAAGATTCAGAGCTGCCAATGAATGAGCAATGAGGGCTGCCAGCTCTTCCCTATAGCTGGCCCAGGGGGAATTCGCCTTCCTCCAAATCCGAATCCTCATGCGCCTCCCAGAGATTTGAGGACCCTTCACCCAGCTCCTCTGAGGCCTGCGATTGTGGGGAGTCCTGAGCCAGCCATGCCTCTGACTCCCCCATATTCCTGCTCAAGGATGGAGTCCACCCTAGGAGGTCACTCCCCCTGCAGGCCCCATGGGGCAGACAGCTCCAACATATCCCATGGGGCAGCAGAACCACTATCTTTGAGTGGAAGCATTTTGCCTCCTCTTAAGGCAGCATGCCTTATGCAGTGAAGGGAGAAAACAGACTCAGGCTCCAAAAAACCTCCAGACTGGCCGTAGTACTGAAATTTTAACCCTCGAGGGCTTAGCTTTACTTTTCCTGTGTTTGAGCTGCTGCTGCAAAAGCTGCTCAGCTTGAAACAAGATAGTCACGGTTCCCACCAAAACCGTAGGAACCGCTGGCCCTGAAACATCCCCTGCCAGCGCTGAAGACTCGCTTTTAATCATCGGCACAACACCCGATCACTGCATTGCCCGATACAAAACCCGCAGAAACCCGAAGAGAGCGCAGGCATGTACATTCTGTCGCAACTGAAAGCCCACGCTGCCTCCACGGAGAACCCACGAAGCCGCCCACAAACACAGTGCCCTGCCAAGCTGACTGATGCAGAAGGGGAATTACCGCAATACAGGAAAGCTTCTGGCAGCCAGTCGTCCACTCTCTGCCCTCTTCCTCTGGCTCCCTTACCTTTTCTTCCAGAAATACAGCTATCAAGAGGAGGGAAAGGGGAGAGGAGACCCAGCAACCTGCAGCTTAAAGGCACAGAAGACTCCTAAGCTGGAAGGGGAAAGGGACCTAGGGCTCCCAGGTATTTTAACCTCTGATTAGGCCATGGCTGAGAAGAAAGACAGGCCTACCCCGGCAGACCCCTGCAGCCTTGCCTTACTGAGCACACAGTTCCCTAGTAAGGGGAACCCAAATGACACCGTGCTTGATCGCCTGTTCCTTTTAGTTTTCCTTTTTTTGTTCTGTTTTGTTTTCTTAAAATGGGGAAAAAACCTCTGCCAAGGAAATTGTCTCTTCAAGACAGTCCACCATACAAGAGCTCTTTACTCAGCTGCTGATGACTGAGACTGAATTCTAGAGCTAAAGGGAGAGCTCTTGAAGTGGAGCATTAGGAATCGGATTCTGACATGCTTAGTCCTCAGCTACTGGAAGGGACCAATACCCCTGTGTAACTGGACTGACCTGGAGTTACAAATAGGGATGTACAATTTTGTACGGATAAGATATCTCTACACAGTTGTATGTGCACATTCAATACAGATACTGCTGCATACATATAACTTTATATGTACAAGTAAAAAAAATAGCTCTGCACTGAATTATTTGCTTTAGAGTTGTGGTCTGAACACTGTTTTCTGCTATATGGCAATCTACTTCCAGTCACACCTTGCCAAGAAAAATCAGGGACTGCTGGGTGGTCAGGACTCAGCATCGACGCAACAATACACATTGCATTGCATATTTAAATTGTGGAGGAGTAGCCTAGCAGTTTGAGCACAGCTTGGGAGCCAAGAGACCAGGGTTCGATTCCCACTAGCACTCCTTGTGGCCTTGGACAAGTCACTTTACCCTCCATTGCCTCAGAAAAATCCAAGTTATCAATGACTCTATTTAATGTACATTCCCAAGTTTAAGTTACAAAATGATAAAGCGGTATAATAAACCTATTAAATAAACTAATTAATTAATTAACAAAGAATGTTTTCCCACTTATACCCTATCATTTTTGCTTATGATTAAATTAGATACGTGATGTGTTATTTCTGTTGCTAAATTTAGTAAGTGCTGTCTACAGGTGGTCACATGTGACTGGCAGCTGGGTCATGTCCTTGGGAATATGTAACAGAGGTAACTGGCCAGACTAGCACTGGCAAGTCAAACGCAAGGCACTGATAAGGCAGGCAAAGGGAGAATTTGAGAAGCAGCTTGCTGCAGAAGCAAAAACGCGAAATAAAGACCTTTTCAAGTACATTCGTAGCAAAAAACCTGTGAGAGAGTCAGTTAGTCCATTAGATGATAGAGGGGTTAAAGGGGCACTAAGAGGCGATAAGGCGATAAGGCGATAGTGGAGAGACTGAATGAATTCTTTGCTTCGGTCTTTACTGAGGAAGATGTAGGGATGTTACCCATGACTGAAGTGGTATTAAAAGGTGCGGAAGAATTGAAGGAAATATCGATACATCGGGAAGATGTATTACAACTATTAGATAAACTGAAGAGTAGCAAATCACGTGGGCCGGATGGTATACATCCAAGGGTGTTGAAAGAACTGAAATATGAGATTGCAGACCTGCTATTAGCAATATATGAACAATCATTAAAATCATCTGTAATACCTGAAGATTGGAGGATCGCCAATGTAACACCAATTTTTAAAAATGGTTCCAGGGGTGATCCAGGAAACTACAGACCAGTGAGCCTGATGTCAGTTCCAGGAAAAATGGTAGAAACCATCATAAAGAACAAAATTACTCAGCATGTAGATAGTCATGGCCTAATGGGAGACAGCCAACATGGCTTTAGACAAGGAAGATCTTGTCTTACTAATGTGTTATGTTTTTTTGAAAGCATGAATAAACAGGTGGACAAAGGTGAGTCGGTTGATATAGTGTATCTGGACTTTCAGAAAGCCTTTGACAAGGTCCCTCAGAGACTTTTGGCAAAACTAAAGGGTCATGGAATAGGAGGCAGTGTAATATTGTGGATCAGGAACTGGTTAAAAGATAGAAAGTAGAGGGTAGGACTAAATGGCCAATTTTCCCAATGGAGAAAGGTGAATAGTGGTGTACCCCAGGGATCTGTGCTGGGTCCGCTGCTTTTTGACATATTCATAAATTACCTGGAAAAGGGAATAATGAGTGAGGTTATCAAATTTGCAGATGACACAAAACTATTTAAAGTTGTCAAAACCCAAGAGGATTGTGGAAAATTGCAAGAGGATCTTGATAAATTGGAAGACGGCATCAAAATGGCAGATGAAATTTAATGTGGACAAGTGCAAAGTTATGCACCTAGGAAAGAACAACCCACACTATGGTTATACAATGCAAGGTTCCACATTAGGAACCACCACCCAGGAAAAAGATTTAGGCGTCATTGTGGATAACATGTTAAAACCCTCGGCCCAGTGTGCAGCGGCAGCCAAGAGAGCAAATAGAATGCTAGGTATCATAAGGAAAGGAATGGAAAATAAAACAAAAGATATTATAATGCCTCTATATCGTTCCATGGTGAGACCGCACCTTGAATATTGTGTGCAATTCTGGTCGCCGTTATCTTAAAAAGGATATAGCGTTATTAGAAAAGGTTCAGAGAAGAACCACCAAAATGGCAAAGGGGATGGAAAGATACCCCTATGAAGAAAGGCTAAAAAGGTTAGGGCTCTTTAATCTGGAAAACAGACGGCTGAGGGGAGATATGATAGAAGTCTATAAATTAATGAACGGAGTGGAACGGGTAAACGTAGATTGATTGTTTATGTTATGAGAATATAGAAAGACTAGGGGACATGCAATGAAGCTACAGGGTAAACTATTTAAGACTAATAAAAAAATTTTTTTTTTCACTCAACGTGTAATCAAACTCTGGAATTTGTTACCGGAGGATGTAGTAAAGGCTGTTAGTGTAGCTGGGTTTAAAAAAGGTTTGGACAAGTTCCTGGAGGAAAGGTCCACAGGATATCAAGAAGTGACCCAGGATATCAATGCTTGACCCAGTACAAGCATTGTGGAACCTGTGTCTTTTGGGGAAACTGCTAGGTACGTATGACCTAGATTGGCCACTGTTGGAAACAGGATACTGGGCTTGATGGACCTTGGTCTGACCCAGTATGGCATATCTTATGTTAGATGGGCCATTGGGCCTTTTTCTCCCCTCACCTACCATATCACGCTGTAGATGGTCATAAAGCTTTTATTTCTGAGTTAAGAACAGCAACGATTAGTTGTCGTCTCATGTCCATTCTCCAAAGTCACACAGCTGTCCACTGACAGGGTTTGCTGCCAACATCAGACAGACAATGAAGGGGAATTCCTCACATGATGCAGACTGTTGGATGCTCTCGGGCGGAGGCGATTCACAGTTACTAGTGAGCTTCTCCCAAATGTACAAACAATCTAAGGATGAAAGCTCTCTTCCATGTCTTATCAGGCAATTCTACACATATGAATACATACATGTAGTGAAGGCTTAAAAGCACAAGGAGAAGGGAGTGGTGGGGGAGATAAACCCCAGCTACACTGTTCTTTGTTGGGGGGGGGGTCTTAAGATTCTTGAAAAAATGGGGGACTTTAATAGAGACAGACTATATGCAGGGGACACACCTTGTGCTCCTCTAAAAGAAAGAAAAAACAAAAATTGCAGACCGAGCAGGACAGTTATTCCAGAGAAGCAGAATTTCCAGGCTTAGAAAGTCGGAGCTCACATAGCCGAAAGCTAAAAGTCAGCTTGTTACTCTCACTGACATTAGGACCCAGCAGTGGGTTAATCAGGCTGAAATGCTGGGGGAGAGGAAGGACTAGCCGCATACAAAGTACTGGTCTGTTTTCTGATCCCGGCAGAAGGTCAGCCAATGATATGAAAACCATCAGAGGGTGGAAGGAGAGTACACAAAACACATTAAACCCAAATCTCATCTCAAACAGTGATGAAAACACTATACAGATTTTAGAGGGTAGTTTTAGAGGTGAGAAGGCACCTATTTTTAGCCTATTTCATAAAGACAGGGGCCAATGCTCCTTTACACAATACTAGCAGAAATCCTGCAGAAATAACTAGATAGTGGATGCCGACATTTACGCTCTAGGGCCGACATAAATGTTAGTGTGCAAAGTATACACATAATTTATCACATATGCTCAAAATTGCAGCGTTTCCCCATGCTCTTCCCTTGAGAACACCTCCTCTACCAAGAGACCCTTTATGCACAAAAATGGTTTATAAACAATTACCTTCATAGTGTCCAGAATCATTCAGTGTAAGGAAAGTTCATGTTTGTCACATACTCGCATCACCTTCAGTATCTCCCTCATTTTATAAAGCTTTTATGTGCTTAAAAGACCTCATATAAAAGTTGCTATATCCTTGCAAACTAGCACATCCAGAGAAGGAATCTTGGTGTAACCACATCCAGTGTGTATATTTTATACTACTACTGCTGAGAATTTGTATAGCACCAATATGCACATCCCCTTAAGAGAGAAATTTAAACCCGTTCTCGCGCAGACATAGTGGCTATGCGTTCCTTCTAGGTGCGACTTCTGCAGGATTCGTACTAGCACTTTATAAAGACCCCTAGGCTAAAACTAGGTACATTCTCGCACTATTAACCTAAGCATCTTGGTATAAAATTGCCCTCAGAGAGCTACTATTATAGACCATATCTCCATACTCCTTTAATTCTGATCCATGGGAAGAGCTGTAAAATCCACCCCTTCCTGCAGAACTGCTGTGGGACACTGGTGGTCAGGGAGCTAGTAATTTCCTGCAACATGTCCTTATACCCCCACCTCCCAAGCCGATTCCCTGCCTGACATTTCTTGCATGGCAGCAGCGCATATGAATGAAGCTCTCCCCATCTCACAGAAAGGGATGATATTCATTGCCCCTGTATGCACCCGTAAAGCTCAGGTTACAAAGAGCATTCACTCACAATAAAATGTTCGGTGTATATTTTTATTTGGGTGCCATTCCTGAAAATGAAATAAAGAGTAGTTACTCACCTGTAACAGGTGATCTCCAGGAACAGCAGGAATTTAGTCTTCACATATGGGTATCATCGGTACCAACGGAGCCTGCGCGGGAACGCTCCACAGCGTCCAAAAGAAAAGCCTTTGGGAGCATCCCACAGTGCATGCGTGCTGCCTTCCCACCTCTGTACCTCTCGCACTTCAGTTGAGTTTATAGCTCAGACCAAAGGAGAGAAGTAGAGAAAGAGAGAGATAAAGACAACTCCTAGGGGAGGTGGGTGGGTTGTGAAGACTAAATTCCTGCTGTTCCTGGAGATCACTTGTAACAGGTGAGTAACTACGCTATCTCCAGGAACAAGCAGGAATGTAGTCTTCACATATGGGGACTCCCCAGCTGAAAGATGCCAAGGGGTGACCCCAGCTAGCTGCGAACCCAGGTGAGATGGGTCATGCTTCCTCCCATGGACCTTAGGCATCCAAACTGTGGATGGTGGATAGGCGTTGTATTAAGTATGGAAGAGATGTTGTAGAACAGCCAGGCCAAACGAGGCATCCCGACGGGAGTCCTTGTCTAAGCAATAGTGGGCTGTGAAGGTATGTTCCGAAGTCCAAGTGGCTGCTTTGCAGATGTCATCAATAGAGACAGAATGAAGGTTAGCCGTTGAGGCTGCCATTGCTCTCACATTGTGAGCCGTGACATGGCCTTCGAGAGAAAGTCCCTTACTCTGATATGTATAGGATATGCATTCTGCAATCCAATTTGACAGAGTTCTTTTAGAAACTGGAAGTCCCAAATGACTAGACTCAAAAGCCACAAAAAGCTGAGAAGATTTTCTATGTGGCTTAGTTCTTTGGAGATAAAAAGCCAAGGCTCTTTTACAATCTAATGTGTGAAGATTCCTTTCCGCAATGGAGGCATGAGGCCTAGGGAAGAATATAGGAAGATAAACCGACTGGTTTAAATGAAAAGGCGAAACCACCTTTGGCAGAAAGTGAGGATGAATCCTGAGGACTACTTTATCATAGTGAAACCTTGTATAAGGAGGGTCAGCTACTAACGCCTGTAGTTCACTAATGTGTATTGCAGAAGTGATAGCAATTAGGAAAATAACTTTCCATGAAAGAAACTTTAGGTCTGAAGTGGCTAAAGGTTCAAAGGACGGTTTCATAAACTGACCAAGAACAAGATTTAGATACCATGCCACCGGTGGTGATTTAATGGGAGGTTTTGTTAAAAGTAGGCTTCTCATAAATCTTGATATAAGTGGATGAGAGGAAAGCACAGTTACTTACCTGTAACAGGTGATCTCTGGGAACAGCAGGAATAAGTCTTCACATATGGGTACGTCGGTACCGACGGATTCTGAGCGGGAACGCTTCCCAGCGTCCAATCAAAAAGCTTTTGGAAGCATCCCACCACGCCTGCGTGCTGCCTTCCCGCCTTTCCCAACTGCCTCTCCTCAGTTAAGTTTCGAGCTGAGACAAAGAGAGAGAGAGAGAGAAGGGAAAGACAGAGATAGAGAGATACAACTCCTAGGGGAGGTGGGTGGGTTGTGAAGACTTATTCCTGCTGTTCCCAGAGATCACCTGTTACAGGTAAGTAACTGTGCTATCTCCAGGAACAAGCAGGAATGAGTCTTCACATATGGGGACTCCCAAGCTGAGATGCCTGGAGTCCCAGCATGTCATAGGATGGAACATGCTATCCCCCACAACACCAGGCATCCTGAGGATGGAGGGTAGGAGTTGAAAAGAAAGCGCTGTGGAGTTGCTAACCTAGCATAGGACTGCAGACAAGGAGTCCATGTGTGGATGATAACTATCATCAATGATATTGAAAGAAATATTGCAATATGGACCTCCCCTAACAGGATTACACAGCAGTAAAGAGGTTCATGGGATCTACTGGGGAACCCAGTAAAGGAACCTCAAGGAGGACCTCACTGTGAAGTGGAGGTAATAAACCTGTAGGAAAAAAACAGTGGAGACCAGATTCCTGAAAGGTAAGAGGGAACCCCAGTAATAACTGGGGTAGTACAAAAACGGTGGGTCTTCAGTGGAAGGCTTTATGACAAAAGCCGGACTCTTTTGGCGACAGAGTGGCTCACCCTTAGGAGCAAAAAGAGAAGGCTGACCGATTTAGACAAACAGGCTCAGTCCTTGTGGGAGGGGAAAGGTATGGAAACCCCTTGTATCCCAAAAGAAAGGACAAATGCCTGAGGCATTAGAGCCTGTGATTAACTGAAGATCCGCAAGGTCTCTCCTAACTGGAGTCAGCTAGGAGAGATACTGGAACATGGAGAGCTTCAGAGGTACCTAAACCGTAAGGTTATGGTGGAAGTTGTTAACTACCACAGGAAGTGGTTGTGCGTGTAGAACCCCAAACATGCTGGATAGCATAGGTATGGGTAAAGCCCATCTGTCAGAATCATATAGCTATATGAGCCTAGACAGTCAGGTAGATAAATATGCGGATACATATCTACCGATAATGTATAATGTATCTGTCGAGATATTCTATTATCTATATCTATATCTATATCTATAGATATACGTATAAGAATATATCTATAGTGAGATATGAAAGGGCATAAAATACACACAAATGATAGACAGACATCTGTAAGATGTATACTATAGATATGAATATATAGGCCTCTATATGGGTGTCTGCAATGAAGCAGACAGAGATATGCCTACAGAACGGTATTCACATAGGAAATGTGGTGAGGAAAGATTCATCTAATAACAAGAAGGTGGAACCTACTTGAGAAGATATATAGAGAATCAATTCCCACTGGTTATGAGCTACAGGGATGCTAGCTAGTGAAATAACCAGGACAGTTACGTGAAAAGCAGAGGATGAAATCAGTCTGCAGCCAGCAAGTCCCGAGTATTCCAGAACTCTAGCATGGTAAGTGAACAGAAGATGCATAAAAATGAGATACCATGCTGACCTGCTTAAGGGCAAAAAGGTATCATGCGTTCTTACCATGAGGACGAGCTGCAAGGAGAAAAAGCATATTCCTGATTGGAAATAGTATGGACCGAAGCAGGGAATTGGCAACTCCTTAAGCTTTCACGTAAGAAAAGGCCTATGTCCTTTATATTAAAAAGGAGATAGTGAAAAAAGGGAGAACCTTTCTAGTCATGGGAGACATGACTGAAAAAGCCTTTTCCAACCATCTAGGATAGCTGTTGGAGAAAAAACCCTCATGCTCTCTAGCAAGGGCCCATAGTGGAGAGCTTCTCTGTAGAATTGCCGAGAGCATGAGGCAGGAGAATGAGGAGATAGAACTGGCTGCAGGAGAGCCAGTACCTATGTCAACTATGCTGCCAAACCCAGGGGAATGGAGATGGCAGAAAGAGAAGACAATCCAACGAGCCTGTAGTGAAATAATTTCCAAGACAGATGACAGCACTGACTTGGAGTCACTACTAAGACCAGACAGAATGTTAGTGGAGGACAAATCTGGTTGCTGGTGGACAAGAACCAGTGGTCCAAACATTAAGGCTCCTGCATTGGCAGCTGCTTGCCAGACAGCAGAAAGAATCTTGCTGTTTAAAAACAGAAAGAACAGACAGAACAGGAGTAGAAAACTCTGGACATGTCTGATGAACTGCCTCAAAGCAAGATTGAAAAAGAGGAGTCAACTCAGAGAGGAAAACTCCGCACTGGAAAAGTAACAAAACTAAAGAGGCTGAAGAAAAAGCCCTCCAGTGAAGCAATACCGCTCTTACAAAGGAAAAGCTTGGTAAGAGGGTAAAGAGAATGGAGCTGAAGACGACTTACAAGGTAGTAAGTCTATAGAAAGGAAAAAAAGACATGCTGGCACAGGAAACTATCGTTTGATAGTGGTTAGATCTCTTTCCCTAGCAGGAAGAAGAGGAGAACCTGTGACCTATAGGCATGAACATCCTGACAGCTCATAGAAAAAATGGATGTCTTTTGGGAAGAGATCCATGTCTAGGATTTAGAATGAAAGCAATGGATTGCCTCTATTGAGAAGAAGCAACTGCCGATTCTAACCCCAAGAGTCACAAGCATCTCATGGAGATTGATCAGAAACCCTGTGGTTGCTGGGTTTGCTGAGCCTGGTGAGAGGTTGAATTCTGCAGACCAGGACGATGCTTACCTTGTTTGGGAACGTCTGTATGATGGGCAGATGATGCATAAAACCTTCTTCTCCTATGGGAAGAAAGTTTGGCAGGACATTTCCTACCTACTGGGACAGAAGGTGGTGCAGAACAGCCCCTAGGAACAGGTAAGTCAGTGGACAACTGAGTAACCTGACGTAAAGACTCCTTGTTGAAAAGATTGTCTCCAGTGCAAGGAGTATGTCCCAGTCTTTGCTGTGCCCATCTGTCCAAGTCTGAAGCTTGGAGCCAGGCTCTACATCGTGCCCCTATAGTTATAGCAGACGTCCTGCTAACAGACTCAAAAGAGTCTAGGGAAGCACGAGTAAGAAACCAAGAGATATTCTGAAGATGCTTAAGCAGTGAAGAATAGCCTGCACTCTTGGACTCTGGAAGGGAAGGAGTCAAAAGATGTAATTGCTTTGTGACCTCAAGAGATAAACTCATATAAAAAATATATGAGAGAATTCTTGCAGAAAGCATAGATGTCTAGAAGGTTTGACGTCCAAAGGCATCTAGTGTCTTAGACTCACGACCTGGCGGATAATAAGAGTGCTTTTTCTTACTCTTTACCCGCCTCATTGCTGATTCCACTACTATGGAATAATGAGGAAGCTGAGTCTTTTGAAACCCTGGAGAGGGGGGCACCTGATATAAGAGATCAGTTGCTCTGGAAGGTGGGGGTACCCTTAAAGGTGTTTCCCACATTCCTAGAAGGAGATCCTGCAAGGAATGATGCAAAGGAAGCATTATGTTCTCCTTTGCTTTGGTAGAAACAGAGCCTTGTGCAGGATCATGTCCCGGGATAGGAATGGCAAAGGATCTTGCTATATCCAAGAGGAAACTCTGAAAAGAGGGATCTCCAAAGGGAATCTCCTTTGGACAGGTTAGATCTGAAGAACTAGCCTGAGCACTGAAGAGCTATGCAAATATATAGGAATAGAAGATCCTGCACGGTGCAGTGTGGAATCCTTAAGGGATGGTCGCCGGTACTGGCTGTCAGGAGCAGCGACCGTCAGTACCACATCGTCCATGCCAGGTATCGACTCCAAGCTTGGTGTAGAAGGAGCGATCCTGTTGAAAAAAGCATGGCAGGAGTTGGCCATGATGCTACTGTGGATACCGGTACCGATGCCGATACCGGTACCGATGTCAGAGCCGAGCCCGACACAGACACCGGAGCAGCCATTGGTGACAGTTCAATCAGTACCGAGGTAACCGAAAACCTCCGGCTGCTAACCTCGGTACCGAGCCTCCGGGATCGATTGGTGCGGTACCAAAACGTGCTGGTACCCAGTCTTCCAGACTAGAGATAGATTCCAAACTCGGCATCGAGGGCAAAGAGCCTGATGAGCGAAGCATGGAAGGCACCAACCGCAAGGGTAATGTGGACATCGGTACCGACTTCGGTACCATGTCTGATACCAGTGGATGAAGGTCAACCAGTGGCAACTCAAATGGCCTCGGAGGAACCGAGAGTTGCGGATCCGAATCATCGGAACCGAGCCTTCGGTACTGCCGAGAGCCGGTACTAAGGCGAGTCGGTACCCGGTCCTCCAGACTGGAGATCGATTCCAGACTCGGCATCGAAGGAAGCGAGGCTAAATCGATGCACGTCTGGAGGGTACCGACGTCGGTGGCAGTATCGGTGCTGGTACCGATAATGGAAAGTCAGTCTGGAAAGTATCCACCGGTCCCGAAGGCACTGAGGACGCCAGATGACCATCCCTGGTGAGGAGTGTTTCATCCAACACCAGTGCCGATGCCGGGGTATCGGTACCGCTCGAAGCAGATGCCACCACCGGACACGGCTCAGGTATGTTCTGTGAGGGGTGAACCCCAGGAACAACCTGAAACCCCTCAAACGCTTTGGAGACCGAAGACTCCCGCTGGGGTTTTGAAGCCAGTGGGCCCTCGAGGGCAAGGCCAGAGCCGTCTACATGCTGTGCATGAGACCTACCACTCGAGGGCTGGCTAGTCTTAACAGACTGTTTGTGGGTTACCTGATCCTGTGTAGAAGAAGAAAGGGACGGTGCCCTGAAGTTGAAGGGAAACCGTGTATCGAGGGAACCTCGATGTTGAAAACCTCTTCTCACCAAACTGTTGCCTAAAGGCTCCGGAGGAAAAAGGTCAGGACCCAAGCAGGTTAGACACCGACTTCGAGGGTCTAAAAATAAAGTTGTACCGCCAGAGTTTGAACATTTCTTGGAGAAAGTGGCTGGCGGTTCCATGAAGGAAAAAGAAGAGGCCTAAAAGGTCTGAGAAACCGTGAGACACTATGGAGAAAAAATATCCCTTGAAAAGGAAGATTTTACAAGAAAAGAAAAGAAAACACCGGCAGTACCGGTGGCGTCGGGGAAGACAGCTGCGACCACAAGAAAACTAAAGAAATAAAACAAGAAGTTTCTGCGGTGTCAGGAGGACGTCCTGCTGGCTCCGCGGAAAATGAAAAACTGAGGAGAGGCAGTTGGGAAAGGCGGGAAGGCAGCATGCAGGCATGGTGGGATGCTTCCAAAAGTTTTTTGATTGGACGCTGGGAAGCTTTCCCGCGCAGACTCCGTCGGTACCGACGTACCCATATGTGAAGACTCATTCCCTGCTTGTTCCTGGAGATATAGGTTGTCCATCGAAAGGTTTATGAAAAGCAGAATAGCACTAAGATGGACCCTAACTGAATTGGTCTTCAGACCAGAAGTTGATAATTGTAGAAGATACTCTAGTAGCAACTCTACAGGTACTAAAAGGGTTAAGTCCCTTTTGTGAACACCAGATAGAGAACCTTTCCCACTTGAAAGCGTAGGAACGCCTTGTGGAGGGTTTTCTGGAAGCCAGGAGGATATCCTTTACTTGTTGAGAAAGGTTAACATCCTGGAATTCTAGGCTTTCAGTAACCAGGCCCCGAGATGTAGGGACTGGGGATTGGGATGCAGTAAAGATACATCCTCCTGCGACAGGAGATCTGGAGCATTCCCCAACTTCAGAGGAGTGGTTTGAGAGAGACACAGAAGAAGAGGATACCACGTTTGCCGTGGCCAACGTGGCGCTATGAGAATCATATGACCTCTGTCTCTCTGAAGTTTGAATAAAGTCTTGGAAATGAGGGGAATGGGTGGGAAAGCATAGAGGAAGTCCTATCCCCAGTGGAGTAGGAAAGCATCTCTTGCCTGACAGTTTTGAGCTGGAATTCTGGGGAAGTTTGACATTCCGTGGACTTGCAAAGAGGTCTATATCTGGTGTTCCCCAGATTCGAAAACACTCGAGCAAGCTGGTATGAGTGAAGGGACCACTCGTGTGGAAGCAGTATTCAACCGAGTTTGTCTGTCCACAAGTTTTGAATGTCCAGAAGGTATACCGCAAACAGGTGGATTTGTAACTCTCTGGCGAGGGCCCAAATTTGCAAGGCTTCATTGCATAGCGACAGAGAGCCTGTTCCGCCTTGCTTGTTCACACAGAACATAGGTACCTGATTGTCGGTTTGGACCAGAACTATTTTGTTGCTGAGATGGCCCTGAAAGACTTGAATAGCATTGAAAATGGCTCTCAGCTAGGTGGTTTATGTGAAGGGAAACCTCCTGTAAGATCCAAAGACCCTGAGTGGACAGATCGTGCAAGTGGGCTCCCCAACCCATCTTGGACGCATCTGTCGTCAGAGTGATTTGGCATAGAGGCTGCCGGAAAGGAGAGCCTACAAGGAGGTTTTCCAGGGATTGCCACCAATGCAGGGACGAAATTAGACGTGCGGTAGTTCTGATTTTGTCTGTTAGTCGACCTGAGGCTTGTGACCACTGAGAGGGAAGGGTCCACTGGGCTGCTTGCATGTGGAGGTGAGCATAGGGAACCACATGGACAGTGGATGCCATGTGTCCCAGCAGTTGAAGTATCTCCCGAGCAGTAAGGAATACCTTCATAGATGCTTGAGATGCCAGGTGTATTATACGCAGACAGCGTGGCTGGGGCAGGAAAGCCTTTGACTGCCATGTGTCTAGATGAGCCCCTATGAATTCTAGAGATTGAGAGGGGATGAGATGAGATTTTGGGAGGTTTATGACCAGCCCCAAGTATTTAAGAATTCTCATTGCTCAAGAGAGTGCGAAGCTGGCCTCTGGAGCTGTTGATGCTCGAATGAGCCAATCGTCTAAGTAAGGGAAGACGAATATTCCCAGAGTCCTCATAAATGCTGCTACCACTGCCATGCATTTTGTGAAGACTCTTGGAGCAGAGGCTAGTCCGAAGGGAAGAACTCTGTACTGGAAGTGTCTTCCTTGGACCAGGAATCGAAGGAACTTCCTGTGATCTGAGTGGATGAGAATATGCGGGTATGCATCTCTTAGATCTAGAGAACATAGTCAGTCCTGACTTTGGAGGTATGGTAAAAGTGTTCCGAGGGAGATCATTTTGAACTTTTCTTGGAACAAATATTTGTTTAATTCTCTGGAGGTCTAATATAGGTCTGTGTCCCCCTGTCTTCTTTGGAAAAGAAAATAGGGGGAGTAAAACCCTGTCCCTTGTTGGGAAATGGGTACTTCTTCGATTGCTTCTTGAGCTAGAAGTGATGCAACCTCCTGCCACAAGAGGTCGATGGCAAGGCCCTGAGAATTCAACTGTTTTATTATTGTAGGTGGGGGCAAGTTGAGAAAATGAAGCTTGTACCCCAGTTGTACAATGGACAGAGTCCAATTTTCTGATGTTGTTTGTTGCCCTCTTTTGGCAAAAAAGCATAGTCTTCCTGGAATGGTCAAGAGTTCTTTTAGGGGCATAATGACTAAGTTCTCTAGATAGAAGTCAAAGACCCTGAGGGGGCTGGGTCTGTTGAGCCAGTTGAGCTTTTTGAGCTTGCGGCTTTCTTTGCTGTCTGTTCTGTTGTTGCCCCTTCTGGGGGAACATGGAGCGGACAGTGAGTTTGATGGGTGTAAGATGGGTAAGGCTTCTTTTTCTTACTGAAAAAGGTTTTTTTGAATATTTTCTTCTTTGCTGGGTTGGCAGTAGACTTTGACAATCTGTTTAAAGTAGCACTGTCAGATTCAAGCTGATTAGCCTTGTCCTGCCAGTCCTTGCCAAAGAGATTTTCTCCTATGCAAGGAATGTTTCCCAGTTTTTCTTGCACCCACTGTTCTAAGTCTGATGCTTGAAGCTAGGCAATACGACGTGCTCCTATGGATATAGCAGAGGTTCTGCTAATACATTCAAAGCAATCAAAGGTAGCACGGTTCATGAATTTTGAGACATTCTGGGCATGCTTGACCAGAATAAGGTAGTCTGTTCTTTTTTCCTCCGAAACACAAGGACTAAGGAGCTCTAAGTCTTTTGTGACTTCTTCCAGGAACATTCCCATATAAAGAATGTAGGAACTGATCCTGGCTCCTAGCATGGAGGATTGAAAGCATCGACAGCCAAAGGCATCGAGTGTCCTGGATTCACGGCCTGGAGGATTAGAAGAATGTGTTTTAGCACTCTTGATCCTTCGCATGGCCGATTCCACTACCATTGAATGGTGTGGTAACTGAGTCTTTTGAAAACCAGGACAACTTGGCACTTGGTACATAGTGTCAAGGCATCGGGAATGTGAAGATATTGTTAAAAGGAGTTTCCCACATTCTCAACATTAGATCATGTAAGATCTTGTGAATGGGAAGCATAGCTGCTTCCTTGGGAGCCATAGGGTATTGTAGAATTCTTAATTCTTCTGCCCTAGGTTCCTTTTCTTGAATCACAGTGATTGCAAGACCCTTTGCTAAATCACATATGAAATCCTGGAAGGACATATCCTCTGGAGGAGACATTCTGCGTTGAGGAGAAGGAACCGAATCTTCTAATAGATTCGCTCTGGTACCGGTAGAATCGTCAGAGTCATCAGAATCGGAAGACTCAAGCACCGGGTGCTTCTGTAACGCATGATATCGGTACCACTCAAAGTCGGTACCAAAATGTCTTGGTCCCTGATCCCCGATACCGGACATCGGCATGGGGGTGAAGCAGTCCTGTCAAAGCAGGTACTGTCGGTACCGGTACATGTTGAACCATCTGTTGTGGTCTTAGCGGTACCGAAGCCGCTAAGAGAGCCGCTAGACTGCGTTCGATAGCGAGGATTCTGTGATCCATCGCTCCTGCCAATGCCTGGGTGCCGGTACCGGTGAAAGCGGCTACGACCCCAGAACATGGCATCAGTAGTTTGCAAAGGTGGAGGCCTCTGGAACATCCTGGAGCCCCGTTAATGCTTTGGAGCCTGAAGACTGCTGGGGCTGTTTTGCTGGTGAAGTATCCTCGAGGGAAATGCCAGTGGCATCTCGATACTTTGAAGGAGGATTTACCCTTCGAGGACTGGCTAGTCTTAGAAGACTTCAATTTGGTTACCTGAGATCCATGGGAGGAAGATGAAGCAACTGACATGTCAGCGGCAAAAAGGGTACCGAGTTTTGCAGCTCTATTCTGCAGGCCCCTTTTGGTCATTCTTGTGCAGGAGAGACACTCCATTGGACAATGTTCAGGACCCAAACATTTTAGACACCGATCTTGGGTGTCGGTTACAGAAATGGTACCACCACATTTTGAGCATTTTTTGAAACCACTAGCTGGTTTCTCCATGCTTGAAGAAAAATGGGCCTAGTACCCAAAATGGCGCCTAGCACCAGAAGCAGGTGAAATACACGGTTTTTTTTAAGGAAAGAAGAGAACTGGCGGTACCGGTAGACATCAAATGAAAGCAGACACGACCACAAAAAACAAGAAATAAAAGGTAAATTTTCTGCAGTGACAGGGTACCACATCCTGTCGGTTCCGCGGAAAACAAAGAACTGAATTGAGAGAGGTACAGAGGCGGGAAGGCAGCACACATGCACTGTGGGATGCTCCCAAAGGCTTTCCTACTGGACGCTGGGGAGTATTCCCACGTGGGTTCCATCGGTACCGACGATACCCATATGTCAAGACCACATTCCTGCTTGTTCCTGGAGATATATGTTTATCTGGAAAAGCAATAGATATCTGACAGCAAAAAAAGTATTGAGCGTCATTGAAAAATGTATTATACCCAGTTTGTATAGTTCAGTCGTGGATATACGTATTGTGACAAATAATTTTTAATGCTTTGTGTTGGTTGTAACTCACGAGGTTTTTCAGTATTGGAAGGAGTGTATTTGCTTCACTTGTTGATTCTGTTATTTTACCTGGCTTTGTATCATTTTATCAGTTGCTGTGAGCTGTCCACATGGTATGGTTATTATTGGATGTACTGTATGTATTGCATGAATAATAATAGGCAAATGGAGATGGGAAACATTTCATAAAGTACGTGACAGCAGGGAAGGAGAGAAGCCAGTTTCCCACTAGAGAGTTTATTAACACCACCAGTGCACATTATGCTGTTAGAGAAAAATCAGATGAATGCAAACAGCCTTAGAGATATTTGGCAACTCGCTGGAGGTCAGACTGAGCACTAGTGGCATTAGTAAGACTAGATAACAAGCAAGCTCCTCTCCACCAATCGCATCACCTTAAACTTTCCATGACAACATACTGGAGGGAACTTCATTCCACTGAAACTGAGAACAACGCAATTTCATCTTCGCTCTGGTGACAGTCAGGAATTTTAATAACGATCGATGACCATGATGATAATGTGCTGGGGGCGGGGAGACCGTCCTGGACAGAGGCCACACTGGTGTACACGGAGGAGAGGTTCACACGCGAGGAGGGTAGGTGCAGTATGAAGAGAGGTTCTGGAGCCCTTTCGTCAGCAGCAGGAATGCAGCCCAGCCCTGGGCTGGCTAATTATCTTGCACGGCAAGCGGCAACCTGCACTCCCCTTAAAGTACCAGGGTGTGTGTGTGTGTTCCGAATATAGGACATACTAAGAGATAAGTGAAGGAAGATTGCGCCTTCCCCCTCCCCCACCTCCAGAACGAGGGACAGCATTCAAACGGACACACTTTAGGGAAACTTGCGTGAGGCTAAATGCTGGCCTTAGTATGTGTGTGTGGTTTGTACTGCTGTGGCCGCCGACCCCCATGATAGTCCAGTGTGCAGAGATGTTAAGTCTGACTTACAGAAGCAGGTCACATATTTGAAGGCTCTGTCACGCTAACACTTTGCGAGCCTCTTTTCTCTCTTATCAGAGCCTCATTAAGCCCCACCAGTAGGGAGAAAGCCGAGTACAGCCCCCACCTGCCCCATCTCTTTTCCTTGTACCTACAGTACATGCACTCTGAGACCTGCATGCATACTATTACCCACTAAGAGAGTGAATTCAGGGCCAGCCCCAGTTGCATCAAGATGTTGGCATCATAGGCAAACCTTAAGCCTTATGCCACCCCTCCCCAGCTGTTAGAATCTATTGTTTAGCTTTGAATGCCTTGGACATTGCTTGCTCCACCCTCCTCCCCCCCCCCCCACCAAAAAGCAGCCACCCTAGGCAGCCTCCTAGTTGAATAGTGGTTGGGCCAGACCTGGGTAAATTTATAAAGTCATGTCTAGTTAATGCCCGTCTTTTATGCCTCTTTTATAAAGCCAAGATGCTCGACTTTATAAAATCCTAGCCTTAAGTGACAGAGAATGTGCCTTAAATGTATGTTGGCTATTGTTTGCAATGTTTTTGAAGGTTAATAAAAAATATTGAACCATATTTCGAAATGACCAGTCTAGGGTAGCATTTAGCCATTTCAAAAGACAGTAGCAGCCCTTTTCAAGTTATAAGCACACATACATATATGCTTAAACTTTATTTTATACATATAGATAAATATTCTATATATTTCTAAAATTCCTCCACTTTCTTCAGACAAAATAGTTAATTTTACATCTTCTCCTACCATGATCGAGAAGACAGCATTAGAGAGTTTTCAGGAGAAGCAATGTCTTTTGCCCACTGAAATTGGGGACAGCAAGTGGTTATAATCATGGAATCTGGGACACTACCTCAAAATCAGGCACATCTTACGCAAGACCGTACCAAGCTAGAAACGCGTCCTGTGCGACTAATGAATCTGGCGCTTCCCTCCACCCCAGCCACATGCAGTAACTCACTTTTTTTTGAGCTTCCCAGAAGCCCCATGATGATATCAGCACTCTTTCTGTATGTGCGGCCGCACCGCTCAAACAGCCCTTGGTACAGCCCTGACTCTAAGCCTACTGCACTTTGCTGCATCGAGCCCTAAGTTTGCACTTGAGGCAATGAAGCGTGAAATGACTTGCCCAAGGTCACAAGCAGCATCTGTGGGAAAAGCAGGATTTGAACCCTGGATTCTCTGGTTCTCAGCCTGCTACTCTAACCACTAGGCTACTCCTTCACCCTGCTGTTGCAGCGGAGCACGACGCAAAGGCTTCAAGTTCCTAGCAGCAGAGGTTCCTCTCCGGCTCTCATCACTCCAGCTCCTTTGATAACCCAGGGCAGCTCAGCGCTGCATGACCTGGATCAATTTCATTTGTTCGTCCTCCTCTGTTCTAAGACGACCATTGCCGGGGAGGGGCTAAAGCATCTCACTTTCAGCTTTCACAACACATCTGGGCCTAGCAGCTTTCCCTGCACCTCCCAGGACCTTGTTATCTGACCTCATTTTGCCCCACCTGGGTGGAATGCGCAAGTCGGAAAATGAATGTTCAGAACACAGCCCTGCCCTTCTGTTTAATCACAACAATTGGTTAGTAACTACACAGACCAGGCTCCAGACGTGCTCAGCCGCACCTCACAGCAGAGACTGAAATTTCTCTCTGTCATTCTCTTCTATGCAAGCTCCGCCAGTCTTGTTACCTTGGCACCTTCACTCTGGACTGGTGATTGGTGAAGCAGAAGATTCTCACACAGCCAGAGCAGTGAGGAACAACAGTCACCCTCTAAAAGGGATCACACCCAGCTTGCACATGCAGCGTCCAAGTCTCTAGTTTGGGGAGGCTTCCAGCCTAGAACCCATCTGCCCAAAAGCTGCCCTGGGCTCCCAATTGAGCAATTTAGTCAGATACATCACACACCAGGGGAGAAGCTTCAGTGTGGACTCAGCGCGGCCTCAATGGCTAGGAGGCCACACTACTGTGAAACGTCTGCTCAGTGGCTCCTGTACATCCACTGTTCTGCCATGTCTCCTCAGTCTAGGGCACAGAGTGGCAGCATGAAATAAGTGCCCTTTTATTGTACTTTCCAAACCAGAATTTGAGTAAATCCCCATAGGAACTCAGAGGCATCACTCACAGATTAAGATACTGCCGGGAGTCAGGGTATTTACTCTCCCCACCAGTTCCCTCTGAAAGAGACTCCAGTGGCCGCAGCTGCAGGGAGGTGATGGGTACAGTCAAAAAGCCAGAATGGGACCAGGCCCTAGTGCTGGGAGCTACAGGAGGGGACAGAAAGAATGACAAGAAGAGAGAGTGGCGGCAACGTAGTGTAGAAAAGCGAGTGCGTGTGCGTGTGTGCGTGTGCGTGTGCGTGTGTGTCTTTGTGAGCGCTGCATTCCTCATGCTCCTCCCGGCCCCTGTATCTGAAGTTCTCTGGGTGGTTCACTCTCCTCGGCTGCCACTTGTTGTGCGACACTTTACTGCTCCTGTGACTTGTGTGTCAGATAGTTGGATTTAGTAGCTCAGTGCTGAATGGCTCTCCCTCGGGCTCTGCAGCCAGTGTAAACTGAGACAGCAAGCAGAAAGTCCGGCCTACACCTTTCCCACACCCACAACAGTGCAGTAGCAGGGCTTTCGCGATGCAAGGGGAGGGTAGAACTTGCCCAAGCAGAAACACACGGTGGGGCAGAAGAGGAGCAGCCACCCTCCTCAGTCCCTCATTGCACAAGGGTTCTTAAAACAGGCTGGACATACTAGTTTTGTGACTCATGAGATCGACACCGCTGACCCATTAGTTTAACAAATGTTTGCATGATACCATCTCTGGTCCACCCCATGACTCCATCTAATCTTGATTCAAAGTTTTGCAAATTCAGCAAACTATTTTAGAAAGACTTGGAAAGGCTTAAACTCCCCAAGCCTCTTATATCCACCACCTATGCCAGCCTGCTCTGATAATCCAGGTCACTGCAAACAGGAAAGCCAGGAGACGGGACAAAGTGAGGAGAAACAAAGCAACTGGGAGATGAACTGTTCCACTCTGTGGTATCACACAATCCCGGTTGCAAATCTAATTTTATTTATTTATTGCCACGTATTAATTGCCCCTATCATTAGACTCTGAGCAATTTACCACAACATAAAAATCACAAATCACCGTTAAAAGAAAAAAAACAAAACACACCCAAACCTCAGGTCGCTAATACAATTCCATAACTGATGAACCCCAAAAGGACACCTGTAACCCTCCCTTCTAACTGAAAACCTGCTTCCATAATCCAGCCTTTTACTGCTTTTCAATAACACAATTTCTTTCCTGCCATAATGCTGTAGTGAGCTTATTCCACAGTATGGGGACAACCATCAAGAAAGTCCTAGTTCTAGGAAACTACAAATGAACTTTCTTCACTCAAGGTATCACCAACAAATTTCCTCATACCAACAGCAAGCCACACTCTGTTACATAATGTACAATCAGATCTGCCCCACCATTAGGCAAACTAGGCAGTTGCCTAAAGTGGCAGCTTCTGAGGGGTGGAAAAGAGTGGGACATTCAAGGCTAAACAATACAGTTTGAAAGCCAAGGGGGAGGGGGGTACATAAGACTTAAGGTTTGCCTAGGGCGCTGCCAACACCTTGCACCAACTCTGCCATTGTGGCATGCACGTCACATGATTCCTAGACTTCGAGGCTATCATCGGTATGGCGTTTTGCAATCGTGTATCTTACATAAGGATTTCCTCTGGTGCCCCACAAACAGCATTACCTTAGTCAACACCTTAGTTGTCATATGCAAACCTCTCCAGTACCAATAAGCCCTCAATTACCTAATGAACCTACGTTGAAAGACCACCACAGGTTAGTTTACGAATCTGAATATCAAAAGATAGCATTGAATTTAACCAAACCCCTAGATTTCTCACAGAAGCTTCAATTGGAACATGCTGATCATTTTTTTTGCTGAAATTAAACCCTCATCCAATTGTCCCTTCCCAACCTAAAGTACATTTGACTTTGCCACATTTAGCTTTAACCTGTTAAACGTCCATTGTGAGGTCACTGCTGCAAACTCCCCAGTTTCCTTAACCCTATTCTTCAGCAAAAAAAGTGATAACGCAAGCTAGTATCACCTAAAATGAACATAAGAACATAAGATATGCCATACTGGGTCAGACCAAGGTCCATCAAGCCCAGTATCCTGTTTCCAACAGTGACCAGTCAAAGACACAAGTACCTAGCAGTTTCCCCAAAAGACATAGGTTCCACAATGCTGGTATTAGGGCAAGCAGTGGATATCCTGAGCCCCCTTTAATAATGGTTTATGGATCTTTCCTCCAGGAACTTGTCCAAACCTTTTTTTAAACCCAGCTACATTAACAGTTTTTACTACATTCTCCAGAGTTTGATTACACGCTGAATGAAAAAATATTTTCTTATTAATCTTAAATAGGTTACCCTGTAGCTTCATTGTATGTCCCCTAGGCTTTCTATATTTTGATGGCGTAAACAATCAATCTACATTTACCTCTTCCACTCCATTCATTAATTTATAGACCTCTATTATATCTCCCCTCAGCCGTCTGTTTTCCAGGTTGAAGAGCCCTAACCTTTTTAGCCTCTCTTCACAGGGGTATACTTCCACCCCCTTTACCATTTTCGTGGCTCTTCTCTGTACCTTTTCTAATAACGCTACATCCTTTTTAAGATACGGTGACCAAAATTGCACACAATATTCAAGGTGAGGTCGCACCATGGAACGATACAGAGGCATTATAATATCCTTTGTTTTATTTTCCATTCTTTTCCTTATGATACCTAGCATTCTATTTGCTCTCTTGGCTGCCGCTGCACACTGGGCGGAGAGTTTTAACATGTTATGCATGATGACACCAAAATCTTTTTCCTGGGTGCTGGTTCCCAATGTGGAACTTTGCAACGTGTAACCATAGTTATTTCCATTTCCAGGTCATTTACGAATATGTTAAAAAGCAGCAGCCCCTGTACAGATCCCTGGAGTACACCATCATTTACCTTTCACCATTGGGAAAATTGGCCATTTAGCCTTACCTTCTGCTTTCTATCTTTTAACCAGTTTGTGATCCACAATAGTACACTGCTTCCTAGGTTTGCAAAGGTCACAAAAAGAGATTAAACAAAATTGGGGGAAATACTAAACTTTAGGGAACTCCGCATCCCATCAACTATCTGAAAGCTTTTGGTCTCAACACACTCGCTATCAGCAATATTCCAAGAAAGATGAAAAGCATCGAAGGACTAAATCCGCCATCTCTAACCCTTGCAAGCAGGCTAAGAAATGATCATGTTGTACATTATCAAAAGCAGCCGCTAAATTCAAAAAAATATAATAGCCACATTCGTCCCTAGCGAGACATGCTAGGATGGAAGTGGGAGAGTTAGTTTGAATAACGTTGCAGCATATTTACTGCAGACCTGAACATGCGGTAAAGAGTGCAATGCGCATTATAAGCGCCCCACAGTGCGACTTGCAAACTACCACAATCCAAGTGCATAACGGAGAGAGAAACGAGCCACAGAAATAATCTCGGACGTCACCATGTCCAGTCTCAATAGATCATCGCACAGTCATGTACTGGGCAGTCAGTGTGCTTCTTTTGGCGCCAGGAGCCCCTTCTGATTCCCGGTTCTTAAAGATGCCACTGCAGCATGGCCCTCTGCCCCATCATTACCAAAGGCACCTGGTGCAGGGCATGCAGTGAGAGTACAGCATAACTCCCCAGCCTTATCGCAGACTCACAGGGCATTCCATGCAGCCCTTCCTCTTAAGAGTCTAATTCACACCTTAGAGGCTTGTCACTTCCAAAGCAAACAATTCGAGAAACTCAACAAATAAAGTGGCTTATGGTACGTTGCACCGATATATCTTCTTTACTCACCAGCTAATCTGGACAGGAGGGCAGAACACCCATGTGTTTAATGTTAGGCGACAAGGCCAGAGAAAAGATCCCCAACATAGCAAGAGCCTCAGACTACCGACTGCCCACTGCTAATCCCCCATAGTCAGATCTAAATGCAAATCTGCAATTGCTGCAACCCAGATTTCAATCCCACTGCTACTCAAATTTGGGGGGTTCGATTTTTGCAGCGGGGACACTAAATGTTGCAGTTGATCTTGTGCTGGGTTGTGTACAGACTACACTTTCAGACTGGAATCAGCAGTTGTGCACGTCATCCCTCGCTGTTGAAGCATGACCAGAGTCATGTGCGCAAGAGGAGAGAATCATGGTGCAGTCTGTGTTCTCTGCTCCGAGCAACACACTCAAATATTTGCTCAAACCTTCATGCTGCGATACCCAGGGCCATAATGTGACCCTGCTTCACTAAACCAGTTTTACAGCATAGAATCCAGCAAGTTGCTCCCCACAGAAATGAAAGCGGAAGACACAGCTCCAACAGCTGAGGATGAAGACACAGAATCCGTTTGCAAACCAGCTCCATGCTGCGCAGGAAGAAGAGCTGGGGGCAGCAGGTTACCAAGTTAATCATCTACAGTGGAAATCCCTATCCACTGAGCTGTCTAGGATTGCCGGGTGGCAGGAGCCAGCAGAGAAGGGGCTTTGCTGAGCTCTGACATCCAGGGCTGGATTTAAGATCCTGGCACCCACAGACAGGCGTGGAGGAGGTTAGAATATCACAGCAGCATCCCTGAAGCATATGCCCCCCTAAAGCAAAGAGAAGCGGGCCCCTCTATAGCTTGGGTGTTTGGCACCCTAGGCAGTTACCTATGTTGCCTATGCCTAAATCTGGGCCAGCTGGAATCTTGAATCCTGGGGTATCGTACCAGCCACGACCAAGAAAAATCCAAATAGAGTTTCTTCTTGAGATCCAAATGAGATTTCAGCCGAGACTTGTACAGAGGCACCAGCGCCATCCCCTTCCCACTGGTCACTCCTTCCCCTATGCACCCTAGCATTCTTCTGCCCTTTGCTGTTGCTTTAAATACCCGTGTGGCATCCTTATGATGCCCCAGACATTCCTCTTTCTCTGTGCAGAGAACTTCTTCACCCAACATCGACACTGTCCTGCTCCCTTAGCTTTTTGCAGGACCCTACATTTTTGAGCATTTAACTTTCCAAACTGTAGACTATTCCTAAGGTTTGTGATCCCTCCGACTCATGTTTTCTATGCGTTCCAAGGTGTCTATACCCTGTTGTATCTTTTGGCAACATTTGCAAGAAGACAAACCTTTTCCGACAGCCATTCCACAATACCGCTTACAAAAAAATTGGTGAATAAAATGCGAGCCCAATTTTCATGGCACACAACTGGTATCCTTCCTTTCTTTTAGATGAACTCTCTGTTTACCACTACCTTTTGTCATTTCCAACTTAACCGTTTTCTAACCCAGTCACGTTAGGGCCCCTAGTTAGGGCACTCATTTTATATATAATTCATCTGTAAGAAACCTTACATAATGCTCTGCCAGTCCAACTAGGGCCACCCACACAAAGAAATTGATCCAATCCCACTGACAACACCTCCCTCTGGTAAGCCACTGTGTAAGTAGCACATTAATTAATTTGCTTACCAACAAGGCAAGACTAATCGCCCCCTTAACCCCCGCCTCTTCCTTATGGTGCCCTGTCCTGCTCTTGAAGCCCCCCATCCCCTTGGGCAAGCTGCTCTGGCACTCAGCCACCCTCACATTTACACCATCAATTTTTGTCCTTTCTGAAATATGGTCTTTCAAGAGTTTAGTTTAGTTTATTCATGCTTGCTATACTGCTTTTCAGAATAGTTTTCAAAAACAGCGTACAATAAATTAATTAGGGTATAAAGGAAGGGAGGAAAAATCAGTAACTGTAACAATACGTAACAGAGGCACATAAAATAAATACAAACAAAACATAAAAAACATAAAAGTTTAAATTTTAATTTCAAAATACTTTAAAAACAAGAAACGTCAGGCGAACCCGCGGTTTATTATGATGCCATCTCCATCAGCCTTCCCAAAAACTGCAAATCCAATTCTCCAAAAGCTGGTTCAAAAAGATAAGAGTTAAGTACAGTCTTAGATTTCAGAAGGAAAGACACCTCTCTAAGATAAAGAGGCCTCGAGTTCCATAACATTGGGAGCTGTTAAAAAAAATGGGACTTGCTGATATTTGCTCCCCCCACCCCCACCCCGAACGTGCCTAGGTTCTCGTTACTTCCCTGCTGCCTCTGTTTTGGCTTAGCATCAGCACCATATTGTGCCCCCCCCCCTTCATACATACACCCCAATGCTGACTTCCAAAAGGTACATAGAGTGACCACCTAAGGAGTCTGAAATTTGTGTATGTTTGATAACACAGATTCGCACAGAAACAGGAGCATGTGCTTTAAAATATGATCAAATAAAGGCTTGGCATAGATTTCTGCTGGTCCCAGTCCTCACCAGCAGATGACTGGAACGCATGATGTGGGCAGCGCCAGCAGCCCTGCTTCACAAACACTGGTTCAGATCTGGGTCCTTGTGTTCTGAGAGACTTCAAGAACCAGAACACAAAAAGGTAAAGACCTGCGAGGGCAGAACTGCGCCCTTCTCACACAATTAGTGACTCCTGCCAAAAACGAAAGCACCACGTTGCCTCTTTTCATCGCTTTCCTGTCATTGGAGATTTTTTTGCTTGAGGCCTGAAGCACGTGGCTCCATTCAAGTATCAGCGATCTAGCAGCTCGCGCTACACCTCTGCTGACACCAAGCACTGGCTACCATTATCATATCACGTTATCGGAAAAAAAAAGTTGTTGTTTATATCTGAGATCTTGCACACAAATAGTCCAGAATCTGTGCAAACATTTAATTCTTTATACAATCCCCCCCCCCCTCAAAACATAAAAAATGCCACACTGTGTCAGACCAAGGTCCATAAAGCCCAGTATCCTGTTTCCAACAGTGGCCAATCTAGGTCATAAGTACCTAGCAGTCTCCCCAAAAGACACAGGTTCCTCAATGCTTGTATTAGGTCAAGCAGTGATATCCCAGGTCCTCTTTAATAATGGTTTATGGACTTTTCCTCCAAGAACTTGTCCAAACCTTTTTTAAACCTGGCTACACTAACAGCTTTTACTACATCCTCCAGTAACTAATTTCAGAGTTTGATTATACGTTGAGTGAAAAAATATTTTCTCTTATTAATCTTAAATAGCTTACCCTGTAGCTTCACTGCATGTCCCCTAGTCTTTCTATATTCTGATGACGCAAACAATCGATCTATGTTTACCCGTTCCACTCCGTTCATTAATTTATAGACTTCTATCATATCTCCCCTCAGCCGTCTCTTTTCCAGGTTGAAGAGCCCTAACCTTTTAAGCCTCTCCTCATAGGGGTCCTTCCATCCCCTTTACCATTTTGGTGGCTCTTCTCTGTACCTTTTACAATTCAGCTATATCATTTTTAAGATACAGTGACCAGAACTGCAGAGGCATTATAATATCCTTTGTTTTATTCTCCATTCCTTTTGTTATGATTCCTAGCATTCTATTTGCCTTTTGGCCGCCGCTGCACACTGGGTGGAGGGTTTCAACGTATTATCCACGATGACGCCTAAATCTTTTTCCTGGGTGGTGGTTCCTAATGTGGAACCTTGCATCATGTAGCCAGTTTGGGTTGTTCTTTCCTAGGTGCATAACTTTGCACTTGTCCACATTAAATTTCACCTGCCATTTGGACGTCCACTCTTCCACTGCAACAAGTACATCAGCTTGCTATCCCAGCTTCAATTTAAGAACACTCGTAAAACATATTTAACAAGTAGAATCACCGGTAATAGTATTACAGTTGGACCATAGAGAGAACTTTAATGGAGCAGTGCCAGACTTCAAAGCTTCGCATGCGGACCAACTCAGTCCCCTAACCAACAGGCAAAGTCTTCAAGAAAAGAAAGAGAGAAACTCCTATGACGTTAGGGAATAAAGCTTTTTGAAATGGTAATCAGTGCCTATGTCTTTAGATAAGAGATGCCGTGGGGGGGCCCATCAAGCCCAGCATCCTGTCTACGGCCGGCCCAAAGGTTTCTGCCGCCCTAAGCAGAAGCCCGGGATATGCTGCCACACCCGCGAGCCAAACCATGCTCTCCCCCTATGCTGAGCCGTGCTACCACAGATTCCAGCGGCAGGGTCGAGGGAGGGGGGCTTGGCACAAGCCATGTGCTTCGGTACACGTGGCCTGCCGCTTCCAACATAACTTCAGGGGTTCAGAAGTGGCAGGCCATGTGTGCCAAAGCACATGACCTGCCGCTGAGCCTAGCTGTCATCCCTCCCCTGCCACCAGAATCAGCAGTAGTGGAGGGCAACAGAGCGTCACGGCTCAGCACAGGGGGAGAAGGGTATCAGGCCATGTGTGCCGAAACATATGGCCTGCCACCCACAGAGATCTTCCACCTTAGGAAGCTGCCTAGCGGACAGGCCGGCCCTGATCCTGTCTGATGATGCTTAGTCTGATCACAGGGAAGGACCAGGAAGATCCTAATGGCAAGATCCCTTCCTGTTACTCAATCCCAGAAGGTGTCAAATCTCAAGTTTACCTGACTAGAATTAATGCATCTGTCCTCCATAAACTTGTCCAAAACATTTTAAAAACTCAGCTGTCTTATAGATTTGTACAAGAAATTTCACAGCTTAAATTTGCATTGAATACAAAAAAAAAAAGCCTACCCCTAATTTGTTTTAAATCTGTTGTCAGTTTTATGGCGCGCTTCCTGATCTTATTACTTGAAAGTGAAATTAATTATTATCCATTTACATGTTCCATTCCACTCATGATTTGACAAATCTCTTATATATTTCATTTCATTTATTCTATTTTTGTATCTTGCCTAGGTGAGTCACAACACACATAAGGGCATGTTTACTAAAGGTTAATGTGAGCTAATGAAATTAACACGCATTAAGTGCGACTGTGCCCACAGAAATAAAAGGGCGGGGGATGCTTAATGCACAGTCCTTTTGTTTACATGGGCGCAATGGCACTAAATGTGCATTAACTTCATTAATACGTGTTAGATTTATGTGCCGCGCCTGTTTACAAAAACATCACATGACAAATAACATACAAATAAAACAAAATATTGTTTTTTATTCATTGCTGACAAACTTAAAAATGACACTGCACTAATTAATATTTCAACCTAAATGTGGTCTATAAAAATGCAGCAAACTAGAGTAAATTAAATCAATTATTTTAAACAAAGGCAGCTAATGCTTTCAATTTCTTCCTAAATTTAAAAAAAAACCACACCTCTCTCTGAGCATAATTCTACAGGAGGTGTGTTTGAGAACTGGGAATCATGACGTTAAAAGGCTCACTGTGCTCTTGTACACACTCTACGGGCTAAACTGACTGGCGGAATAGCCAAGTCTTCTAGACTTCAGTGAAGATGACAGGTTCATCACTGAAAAAAGTACAGTCTTCAGCTCACTATATAAAATTTTATGAATCACACATATGCTTTTAAATTGGGTTTCAAATTTTCCTCGGAACCAATGATAATTTAATCAAATATGATCCATTTTTCTTACATCATAACATAACGTGTGCGGCAGCATTCTGAGTTGTAATGACGTTAATGTAGTGGGCAAACAAGATATAACATTAAAATAACCAATAAAATGTAGAACTAACAACTATACTACCATCCAACATTTGTCAAAGCCCTTATAAAGCTTCAAGCCATGGACTATTTATAAAATGCTACCCATACTACTTGTAAGACCTGACAGGACATCCAGAGGTTAACATCTAGAATAACGCCCAAGTAGCGTACTTCTTAAACCAATGGGAACATTATGCCCATCAAGAGTGATGGAAGAGAATGAGAGATTAATTTTCGAGTTTAATAGAATTTTACAATTGTGCAGGGAATTATAAAATTGGATCTGTTCAAGTAAAAAAACAGTGGGATCAGCTGCACACCACAATTTTTAGTTCGCAAACATTGCAATTTAATATTTTGTCACAATGGAATTAGGAAAACCTCCTAAAAGTCACTCCAACAAGAAGAGTATGACTGAGATACTGAGAGAATTTGGCATAACTGACAGAGATAGTGGGGCTATTCGGTTAGTACAGTAGTAGACTCGCTAATTTTAAGTCCGAAGACTGCAGACTCAAACATCCTGAAATATTCCTATGAAATCCCAATGTGGTACATGGGCTTAGAGATACACTGAAGTGAAGAAAGCCATAATCTATCTGGTGTTAAGGTCAATATTCTTACTGCTTCCCTATCATTATGTTCTAGGTTTCAGTGTTCTTAGGAAGCCAAATGAGCAAGATGGTGAAATTGGACTGCACTGGAAGGACTCCAGGAAAGAAAATTAGCAGGTAAGTCTAGACATGTATTATGACCACCCACCAACAGATGGAGAGAGTGAGAAAAAAAACTGAGCTGAGTCAACCCTCTAGGAGCCTGTGCACCATTCCACAGCCAGTATGACTGTAACAAAGCAGATGAAGGGGTAGTCCGCATCCCATACTCTGCCAGCCAGCACCACTCAAAAACCAAGGCCAAAGGCCCAAAACCGCTATAAGCTCCACAAAAACAACCCAAAAAATAAATAAATAAATAACTCACTGCATCCATTCAGAGTCCATTCCTTTCCTTTTTTTTTTCTTTTGAAATGCTCCCACAAGGAGCAAGCAAGAGATTCAAAATGGACCCAGTAGCAGGACTCCAGCTAGAAAAATAGACAGGAGCCAAGCAGAGTAGAATCCCTTCACACTTCAGGACAACGCCGGCCAAACCCCCCCCCCCCCCCCAAAAAAAAAAAAAACAGACGACACCCCTGGGCAGGTTCTGGACTGGAGTGGAGGGACTCCAGGAAAGAAGATTAGCAGGTAAGTCTAATTTCACCTTCCTAATCATACCTCTAGTCCAGTCTAAATGCATGGGATGTACAACAGCAGCATTAATGATAGGCGGAGCCTGCAACATCCGAGCGCCAAATCTTGTCTGGCCTGCACATCTAGCCAGTAGTGCCTCGCAAAGGAGTGGAGGGAGGACCAAGTGTGGCAGAATGAGACTGACCTTCAGAATCGATTGGCCCCTGACCAGGTAGGCCGATGCAACAGCTTCCTGGATCCAGCCAAATATTGACGCATTAGATGCTGCCTTGCACTTATTTGCCACCCCCCCCCCCCCCGAAGGCTACAAAGAGGCGATCAGACTTCCTAAAATCCTGCATCACCTGCCAGTACCACCAAAGAGCTCTACAGACATACAACAAATTCAAAGACTGCGAGTCCTCGGCCTTCGGTCCCCAGATGAGATGGGCAGCGTAACCACCTGATTTATGTGAAAGGTTTATGACACCTTTGGTAAACAGGAGGAGGTGACAGGATGAAGGATCGCCTTCTCCCGGAAGAAAATCAAGTATGGCTCCCAAAAGACAAGGCCCGCAGCTCGGATTTCCAGCACATCAAGCAAATGGCAACCAACAGCATCACCTTCAGCGTCAAACCCTTCAAGGAGGCAGACTGGAGAGACTCAAATGGAGCTCCTGCAAGGACCAAAAGCTCCAGATTTGGTGGTTCCATCCTGGGGCCACAAACAGCACGGCAGAAATTGTACCACATCCAAGTGCGCCACGAGGGATTGCCCCTGGACCTGGCAATAGAAGCAAGCCAAGGCCACAATCTGAACCCACAAAGTGTTCAAGATGAGCCCTTTGTCCAGACCAACATGCCAGAAGGCCAAAATATCTCGGAGAGATGCCCCAAAAAGGGGTGCACCCCATTCTCCACACATCACACCTCAAAGATGCTGTACCAGTCACACACATAGGCCAAAGACGTGGAGCATTGCCGTGCCTGCAGCAGGGTGTCCACCATCCATGGGGACTATCCCCTATGGCTCAAACACGCCCGCTCAAGAGCTGCACCAGAAATGAGAATCAATCCAATATCAGCATCTGAACTGGCTCCTGGAACAGCAAATCACCCCATCCCACCCGAGAGGCAGGGACTCCGCCACACAGAACTGCGAGTCCCTCCTTGCCAATTGATATAGGTGATTATGGCTTCCCATCAGCACAATACAAAGTCCTAACCATAATCCACAAGACCCTAGACAAACAAACAATCTTCAGAGTACCTTCAAACATTAATTCACGCTTCGAACCCTGACAGACCAAGAAGAGCGAGCACTCTAAACCTCCTCAGTCTCCCACTGCAGGTTCGCAAGAGCAAGCAAACCACACAACTAAGAGCATTCAATCTGTACACCCCACCCTCTGGGATTCATTACCCCCTCAATAAGAAGCATCAAATCAACCACAGACTTTTGTAAAAACTAAAGACACATCTTTCCTGGAACACTTTGGCAGTGGGTACCAAGCAATTACAGAACAAAATGGTCATACACAAACAAACAGAATATCCCCCACCCCCATAAAAACTCTGACAACCCTACACCCCATCATGCTCCCCAACCCCTACGCCACTGTATATAGTTTTTACAGATTTTAAAGCTTGAACTTATTGAGCTTTCTAAAGAAGTTCACTGTTTTGTTCTATCAACATTTTTCATAAAATTTTCAGAAAATGTTCATTATGTTCTATATAAATTGTTCATTATATTCACTCAGTTCTATGTAAACAGTTTTGACTTGCAGAAAAACGGTATATGAAAATTTGTTAAATAAAATAAATAAATACATACATCGGACAGGACTCTAACCATTCTGACCTTGACCAGGGGAAAAAACTCCTGTAGGGCACAAATCACCACCTGTGTCTTCAGGCAGTTGGACCATTGGCTCTCCTCCAGGGACAACTGCCCCTGCACCACCTGTGACCCCCCGCCCCAGAGTGGCCACCCCAGCCCCGGAGACTGGCATCCATAGTCACCACCACCCAGTGGCATCCTCATTAACAAGAAAGCACAGTTACTTACCTGTAACAGGTGATCTCTGGGAACAGCAGGAATAAGTCTTCACATATGGGTATCGTCGGTACCGACGGAGCCTGCGCGGGAACGCTCCCCAGCATCCAGTAAGAAAGCTTTTGGGAGCATCCCACAGCGCCTGCGCGCTGACTTCCCGCCTTTCCCAACCGCCTCTCTCCAGTTCGAGTTTTAAAGCTGAGACAAAGAGAGAGAGACGAAAGGAAAGATAGAGAGATACAACTCCTAGGGGAGGTGGGTGGGTTGTGAGGACTTATTCCTGCTGTTCCCAGAGATCACCTGTTACAGCAGGAGTGAGTCTTCACATATGGGGACTCCCTAGCTGTAGATGCCAGGGAGAAACCCCAGGTTGTGTGTCCTTGAAAAGGACTCTACCTCCTCCCATGGATCTCTGGTGTCCGACCAGGGTAGGTGGGTAGGAGTTGATTAGGAATGGAACAGGTGTTTGAGAACAGCCTGACCAAATGAGGCATCCCGGCGGGAGTCCTTGTCCAAACAGTAATGGGCTGTGAAGGTATGAACCGAGGCCCAGGTGGCCGCTCGACAGATTTGGTCGATGGACACAGAGTTTAGATGAGCCATTGAGGCTGCCATGGCTCTCACATTGTGAGCTGTGACATGGCCCTCCAGAGAAATGTTCCTACTCTGGTAGGCGAAAGAAATACACTGAGCAATCCAGTTGGACAGTGTTCTCTTAGAGACTGGAAGTCCTAAATGAGAAGGATCAAAAGCAACAAAGAGTTGAGAAGACTTTCTATGTTGCTGTGTTCTTTGTAAGTAAAAAGCGAGAGCTCTCTTACAAGCCAAGGTACGAAGATTCCTCTCTGCACTTGATGCATGAGGTTCTGGAAAAAAGACAAGTAAATATACCTCTTGGTTCAGATGAAAGGGCGAGACCACTTTGGGCATAAAGTGCGGATTGGTCCTGAGGACTACCTTATCATGATGGAACCTTGTATAAGGTGGATTAGCCACCAAAGCTTGCAATTCACTGATGCGGCGTGCTGAGGTGACTGCAATAAGAAAAATAACTTTCCAAGAAAGAAATTTCAAGGAGGTGGTGGCTAAAGGTTCAAAGGGTGGCTTCATAAGCTGGCCAAGAACCAGGTTTAAGTCCCATGCCACTGGAGGTGGTCTAATGGGAGGTTTAGTTAGAAGACGACCTCTCATGAATCTTGCTATAAGAGGGTGAGAGGAAATAGGCTGTCCATTGAAAGGCTTGAGGGACGCTGCAATAGCACTCAAATGGACTCTTACTGAATTTGTTTTCAGACCTGCATGGGATAGATGCAGGAGATACTCTAGTAAAGAATTCAAAGGTACTGCAAGAGGGTTAAGACCCTTCCCTGAACAACAAATGGTAAATCTTTTCCATTTGAAAGCATAGGAACGTCTAGTAGAAGGCTTTCTAGAGGCATGAACAACATCTCTGACTTGCTGAGAGAGATGAAAATCTTGAAGGTCTAGGCCCTCAGCAACCAAGCCCTGAGATGGAGAGACTGGGGGTTTGGGTGCCATAATGTTCCTTCTTCCTGGGATAGAAGGTCTGGTGCAGAGCCAAGTCCAGGGAAGAAGCTTGAGAGAGATGCAGAAGTAGAGGGTACCACACTTGGCGTGGCCAATGTGGTGCTATGAGGATCATGGTCCCTCGATCTCTCTGAAGCTTGAAAAGAGTTTTGGGAATTAGGGGAATGGGTGGAAAGGCATAAAGGAAGTCTTGACCCCAGTGAAGGAGGAAGGCATCCTTGGCCTGAACTCCCTGACATGGAATTCTGGAACAGAACCGGGGAAGTTTGGCATTCCACGGACTTGCAAAGAGGTCTATGTCCGGGGTTCCCCAAATTCGAAAAATGCTGGCTACCTGGTCCATGTGGAGGGACCACTCGTGTGGAAGCAGAACCCGACTGAGTCTGTCCGCCCAAGAGTTTTGAACGCCTGTAAGATATACTGCCAGAAGATGGATGTGATGCTCTCTGGCGAAGGCCCACAGTCGCAAAGCTTCGTTGCAAAGCGACAGAGCCAGTCCCGCCCTGCTTGTTTACATAGAACATGGCTACTTGGTTGTCCGTATGGATGAGGACTGTCCTGTAGCTGAGCAGGGAATGGAACACTCTGAGAGCTAAGAATATTGCTCTGAGTTCCAAGAGATTGATATGCAGAGAAGTCTCCTGTGGAGACCAGATGCCCTGGGTGGAGAGATCCTACAGATGAGCTCCCCAACCCATTGGAGAAGCATCTGTTGTAAGAGTTGCTTGGGGTAGCGACTGCTGAAAAGGGGACCCCAGCAACAGATTTGGAGAGGACTTCCACCACTGGAGAGACCAAAAAAGGCGACAAGGGTTTGCTATTTTGTCTGACAGGCAACCTGATGCCTGAGTCCATTGGATGGACAAAGTCCATTGAGCTGCCCTCATGTGAAGGCGAGCATATGGAACCACATGCATGGTGGATGCCATGTGGCCTAATAGTCGTAACATCTCTCGAGCAGTTAAATGGGACTTTAACTGTATCTGGGAGGCTAAATGCACCAAGCGTAGGCAACGGGCCTGAGGAAGATAGGCCCTTGCAGTTGTGGTATCCAGCAAGGCCCCTATAAACTCCAGAGACTGAGTAGGGGTGAGATTGGATTTTGGGATGTTTATTACCAGTCCCAAATACTGAAGGACACGCATTGTGCAGGTTAGACAAGTCTGGGCCTCTGACTGGGATGGAGCTCGAATGAGCCAGTCGTCCAGATATGGGAATACGAATATTCCTAGAGTGCGTAGAAATGCAGCTACTACCGCCATGCATTTCGTGAACACCCTTGGTGCAGAGGCCAGACCGAAGGGAAGCACCCTGTATTGGTAGTGCTTTCCTTGAAAAAGGAACCGAAGGAACCTTCTGTGTGTTGGATGGATGAGGACATGGGTGTACGCATCCTTGAGATCTAGAGAACAAAGCCAGTCCTGACTCTGAAGGTATGGAAGCAGAGCACCGAGAGAAATCATCTTGAATTTCTCTTTGAATAGAAACTTGTTCAATTCTCTGAGATCTAATATGGGTCTGTAGCCCCCTGTTTTCTTTGGGATAAGAAAATAAGGGGAGTAGAACCCTGAGCCCTGTTGAAGAAGAGGTACTTCTTCTATTGCCCCTTGGGCAAGAAGGGTGGCAATCTCCTGACCCAGAAAGTTGAGGAGAGATGTCGGAGAATTGAACTGTTTCACCATGGTGCGAGGAGGAAGGCTTAAGAAATGAAGCTTGTACCCTTCCCTTATGATGGAGAGGGTCCATTGCTCTGCTGTGATTTGTTCCCATCTGGGAGCAAAGTAAGCCAACCTTCCTGGAATGGTGAGGGGCTCTGGTTCTTCCAGAGCTAGAAAGGCTAAGTTCTCTAGTTGCAAGTCAAAGGCCCTGAGGAGGCTGAGGCTGCTGGGCCGTGGAAGGCCTAGCAGCCTTTGACTTGGCCTGTTTAGGTGATTGCTGACATTTTGCAGCAAAAAACGACCTGCAGAAGATGCCTGCTGACCATAAACAAGATAATATCTTCTCTTTTTAGAAAAAGATGTCTTTTTGAACAATCTTTTCTTAGCAGGAGTAGAGGTGGACTTTGAAAGTTGATCCAAAGCAGAGTTCTCAGCATCCATCTGAGTGGCCTTTGCTTGCCAATCCTTGCCAAAAAGGTTTTCACCTGTAGAAGGAAGATTTCCCAATTCATCTTGGACCCAGAGTTCCAAATCAGAGGCTTGAAACCAAGCAATTCTGCGTGCACCTATAGCAATAGCCGGGGCTCTGCTTACACACTCAAAAGAGCCAAAGGCTGCACGGTTGGAAAATTTGGAAACATCTTGGGCATGTTTGAGCCAAGTGAGAAATTCCTGCCTTTTATCTTCTGAAATAGAAGGAGCTAAAGTCTGCAGATGATCTGTGACGTTTTAGAAACATCCCCATATAGAGACTATAGGAGTTGATTCTGGCAGCAAGCATATTAGCTTGGAAAACCCTTCGGCCAAAAGCATCTAGGATCCTGTATTCATGTCCTGGAGGATTAGATGAGTGTCTCTTTGCATTCTTTATTTTCCTAATGGCAGACTCTACCACAATAGAGTGGTGAGGAAGCTGAGACTTATGAAAGCCAGGACAAGGAGGGACACGGTACATGGTGTCTAACCTACAAGAATGAGGAGAGGTGGTAAGAGGAGTCTCCCACATGCTCAACATGAGATCATAGAGAATCTCATGAATAGGTAAGGTAGCTGCCTCTTTAGGAGCCTTAGGATATTGCAAAATATCTAATTGCTTGGCTCTAGGCTCTGACTCAGGGGTCACTGTAATGGAGCAGCCCCTAGCCACTTCCCTAATGAAGTCTTGAAAAGACAAGTCTTCTGGAGGAGACATTCTTCGTTTTGGAGAAGAAGACTCCTGAGGAAGAAGTACCGATGCCTCGACAGAAGCCTCCGACTCGTCAAAGTCTTCGGAGGAATCGAAGTATCGCCTGTCTGGATGCTCTTGTAAAGCCCGATATGCGTACCGAGTGGGATCGACATCGGGAGTAAGCGGTACTGGTTCGGTACCGATGGGCATCATAGGACAGGGTACCGTTGCAGTCGACACCGAAGCCGATGTCGATGTCGATGCAATCGGTACCGGCACCGGGAACGATGCCGGTGCCGGTACCGGCAACGGAGATTGTTGCGGTACCGGAGGCGTCGCAGCCTGCATAAATGCCGTTAGGGTGCGCTGCATGGACAGAATATTATGATCCATCGACGCCACCAGAGTCTGGATGTCAGTACCAGTGGAGGCCACCGGTACCCCAGAACACGGCAACAGGTGATCGATCGAGGCCAAGCCATCGATGTCAACCTGTGACCCCATAGACAATGCTTTGGAAGCCGGGACTTCCCGCCGGGGTAATTTTGCCGGTGCAGAATCCTCGAGGACAAGCCCGGAGGCATCTCAATGCTTAGAGGGAGATTTGCCCTTCGAGGACCAGCTAGATTTATGTTTGGCTACCTGAGATCCATGGGAGGAAGAAGAAGCCCTGTAAGATGTCGATGCCACCGAGGCTGCATCAGAGGGAAACAGGGTACTGAGCTTGGCTGCTCGGTTCTGCCGACCTCTTTTAGACATCATGGTACAGGACACACAATCTGTGATGGAATGGTCAGGACCCAAACATTTTAGACACCAATCATGGGTGTCGGTGACAGAAATAGTACCGCCACATTTTGTGCACTTTTTGAACCTGGAAGCAGGCTTCTCCATGAGGAGAAAAATATTCAGGCCTAAGGCCCAAACTGAAAATGCACAGTTCAAGTAAAGAATAGTTTTTTGGTTTTTTTTTTAAAGAAAGAAAAGAAAAGACCGGCGGTACCAGTCTGACGTCAAAGAAGGCAGACGCGACACAGAAAAATAAAGAACTTCTTCTGCGGTGACAGGAACACGACCTGCTGGCTCCGCGGAAAAGAAGAACTGGAGAGAGGCGGCTGGGAAAGGCGGGAAGGCAGCGCGCAGGCGCTGTGGGATGCTCCCAAAAGCTTTCTTACTGGATGCTGGGGAGCGTTCCCGCACAGGCTCCGTCGGTACCAACGATACCCATATGTGAAGACTCATTCCTGCTTGTTCCTGGAGATTGACGAGTCCAGCCATCACTGGAGGCTGCTCCATGCCAGTCCTGACAGGACGAAGCAAACCTCCATCAAATGGAGCTGCGGGGACCAATGGGAGAACACAAAGAACTGCGATGGATGCATGTGCAGGTGGGCCCAGGGCACGAACTCCAGTGTCACAGTCATCAAGCCCAGAACCTGCAAGTACTCCCACACCCGAGGGTGTGGGGATCGCACCAGGGCTTGTACCTGGGCCTGAAGCTGGACTTGCTTGCCTTCCGGCAGGAAGACCATGCCCTTCTATTTATCAAATAGGGACCACAGATAACCAGAGTCTGAGGGGGCTCCAACCTGCTCTTCATGAAATTCACCACCCATCCGAGCTCCTACAGGCAATGGACTACTAAGTCAGTGGGACTTTGCAACTCTCCTGAAGCGGCTTTGCCTGGATCAATCAATCATCCCAGTAAGGGTTGACCAGCACCCCCCTGCTGGTGTAGGGCCACCACTACATCTTGACAAAGACCCGGGTAGCCGTGGCCAGGCCAAAGGGCAACGCCTGGAAATGAAAATGGCCTTCTGGAACAGCGAAGTGCAGATAACACTGATGATCCAGATGGATGGAAATGTGCAGGTAGGCCTCCGTGAGGTTGAGCAAGGTCAGGTACTCCCCTTGGCACACCATGATGACTAACTGCAAGGTCTCAATGCAAAAGCGCGGTACTCATAGGGCATGGTTGACTCCTTTGAGGGTCCAGAATGGGCCAAGAGCCCTCCTTCTTTGGGACCACAAAATAAATGGCGTACCAACACAGACTGCACTCGGGCCAAGCACCACCGCCTCTAGCAGCAGAAGCCACTCCGTGTCCCTAACAACCTGCATCTTTCTGGGCACATGACAGGGGAACACCATAAAGCCAGTCAACTCATATGGTCTGCCACACACCCGGTGCCTCTTGCTACCGACTGAGTCATGCAACCATGCTGTTGACTCACTGCCCTGATTTCTTTTTTCTTTAGCGGAGCAGAAATGGCCTCAGGAAGCTCAATGAGCTCAAACCCAGGACATCTCCCAAAGGTTGGGGAGAGGGAATGGAAGAGCAAGTGCGGCTGGAGGGTTTAGGGGGAGGGACCTAGACCACTGGATTCTGCCCCCCACTGGGGAACAAAAGCTGAAGAGGCACTAAGGAAAACAACAAAAAGCTCTAAAGGCTCAGCACAGAGCACAGGTTATCTGCTGAAACTGAGAAAATGCTGGCTGTGTAATGGTGCACAGACTTGCACAGTTTTTTCTCAGTCTCCATCTGCTGGTGGGTGGTCATAACCCATGCATCTGGAATGGACTGGAGGGATGATTAGGAAGGACACTATTGGATCGGAGTCAGCTATCTCCTTTGTGAGCAGGGGGGAGGGAAATTCTTTCTTGGCTGGTCTCAGTTTACACAGTGTAAGAGAATCAGGTCTTGCCCCCAATCAGTCCTGCCACCATCACCATTCAGCATGAATTACCAATCTGTCCAACACAATGGTAGATCAGTCCTATGCGCACATAAAATGTAAGAACTACAACGCCTTTTTCTTACTCCAATAATAACTATCAGCACCTACAAAGATTATACACATACATCAAGTGCAATGTGTGCCACTGAGTCAATGCTGACTCCTGGGACCCAACAGCCCCGGAGACACATACATGATGGATATAGACAGGCAGCCGTTTTGCAACAAGCCTTAGGAGCCCTAGATGCAGAGGAATGACATATCTAGAATGAGAAAACAGAACAGAATGACAGAAAAAAAAATTAGGCCCATCCATCTAGTCATGGCCAGTGCTAGAGTTTCTGGCACCCCCCTCCCCCTGCCATTACTATTAATGGTTGCTATCCTCCACCCCTCCCCCTTCTTTTCCAAAACTCCTTTGTGAACTCTTTTCATATGATAGTATTTCTCCTTCAAATTGATTGTTGTAAGAAAATTTCAATGAAGGGGCAAATGCATAGCTAGATTAAAAGTAAGTACTGAACGGTACTTCGTATCATGTTAACAAGCTGTGATAAAGTCTAAGACATAATGTGATCAGCAAACAAAATCAATGTATTTCAACAAAAAAACAAAAAAAGGAGGTTCTACAAAGGTTACAACCACTTAGCAATTCATTCACTGATGTCTAACTGGGCACAAGCCTCTCAATAGTAACCATGGCAAGGTTTACAAGCCATTCTGAAGAAATGCCTAATCTCAAATAAACGTATTTTCTATTTTTAACTATGAAAACCACGTGTCACTTGCCACCATGACATAAATCATCAGTGAAGTTGCAACCACTTAGCTTTTCGTGCTTTTATGTTTACAAAATTAGCAATTAATTCACGATGTCTAACTGGGCACATATCACTCTCAACAGCAACCATGGCAAGGTTTACAAGCCTTATCTTGAGAAATGCTGGATCTGTCTAATATCTACTCTGCAGATGAGCCAGAGCCAGGAATGAAAGGAATCTGAAGAGCAATGCCGAATAAATCAATTTATTGATTGACTCACCATAAACCGAGGGGTGGAGTACCTAGTGGTTAGAGCTGTGGCCTGGTGACCAAGAGACCAGAATCTTGTGGCTTGGCAAGTCACTTTATCCTCCATTGTCTCCGACAAAAGACCTGCCAAGAAAACCCAGGAGGTGCTGGTGACAGCATCGACTTGCTGGCATATACTGCATTGTATTTGTACCCAACAGAAGGAAAAACTTCTAAAAATGCCAACAGCCGCCAAATAGAAAACCCTAAGAAGCAAAAGGTATTAAAAAACAAAACAAAAATAACCCTAACCAAGCAAAATATGTGGCAACCATCACTTACACAAAAGGGGTGGTGTGTGTGTGTGTGTGTGGCAGAGATTAGATGCTTGTGTGTGCGCATACGTTTGTAGTGTGGAGCTGCGGTGCGCGTGTCATGTGAAGGTGGGGTACCTGTGTGTGTGAATGTGTGGTGTGTTCTTGAGGAAGGGGACTGCACTTTGGCAACACCTTGCACTTTTCCCTCTCACTCCAACTACTCTCCTGCCGACTCTTCTGTTTTCCTTCCAGATTCTTCCTCCTTCACCAAACCCCCTAGCACTTCCCCATCCTAAAATCCTTCCCCTATTCTCCCTTTTTCTAAGCACACTACCCCTTTAAATTTTACCTGCCTTCTCAACCTCTGTTCCCCCCTCCCCCCCAACACAAAACCTTTTGCTTGCTGCAAGGATTACTGGCTTTCCTCTTCTTTTTGCCCATGGGAATCTGATCTCCCGAGGGCAGACAGCAAGAATATTTGCTGATCGCTGCAGTGATCTTCTGTTCTGCCTGCAGGAATCTGATCACCCATGGGCAGAGAGACTGCTCTTTGCTGATTGCTGTCTGTCCACGAAAGATCAGATTCAAACAAGCAGAGCAGAAGATCAAAGCTGCGATCACCAAAATCTTTTATGATTGGGGCAATGTTTCTCTCTTCTGCCCACGAGAGATGGGGTCCCCACGGGGAGACAATGTGCACGCAGCAGGGCTTTTCTTCTGCCCGTGGGAGAAGGGGCCCCGTGGGCAGACAACTGCATTGAAGCCGGGATCGTAGCAGTGCTCTTCTGTTCTGCCCATGGGAATCCGATCTCCTGCGGGCAGGGCTCCTTTCTTCTATCCACAGGAGATGGGGTCGTTCTGTGAAGGGGCAGGAGCCATGTGGGAGGACAAGTGATGGGAGGGGAGGTGGAGAAGGGGTAAGCAATCCCAGGCAAGCACCTAAAACTTTTTTTAAGCAGTGCCTACTTAGTTCAAACTGGACCACACCGCGTTAGCCCTGAGCTTTTCAGTCAGTCCTCTTCTTCAAACTGCTGGTATGCCCGTGCCTTTAATTCCCAACTACTTGCTGTGTAGCTGCACTGGGTGGTCCCTTGCACTGGAAGCTCCTGCTATTTCGTCCTTCTCTTCTCCATGGCTATAGCAGCTCCTCATGGGGTGGAAGGAGAGAGAAATCTGAAGGACAAGTTCGGTAAGTGGCTGCTGCGGTAAACATCTAACTACTTTATTTTAAATTGCATAATTGGCGTGATGACTTGGCTAAAAATAACACAACACATTTATTGTAAGATGGCAGATCAGTACAACAGTGCTCCCTGCCATCAGCGCCTCCCACTACTGCCGTGCTTATCATGTAGCGCCAGCCCTACATCTAGTCTACCCAGTTTCAGTCCTGGCGCAATGCTGCAAACCCCTTTCAGTCTCGAGCTTTCCACTCACTTCTTTACCACTAGACTTTACTGAATTCCATTAGCGTTTCTGACCCCAACATCGATCCATGCATTCACCACCCCCCCCCCCACCTTCTAAAAAATAAATCGTTTCTGATGCTGCTCCCAAGTCTATACACCCTCTCCCAACCCCAGAAGCCTCACACCATAACCACTTGTTCTAGAACAGGGGTGTCCAACCCTGTCCTGGAGGGCAGCAATCCTGGCAGGTTTTTGGGATAGCCCTAATGAATATGCATGAATATATATGCATTAGAGATATCCTGCCAACCTTACTGGTTTGTGGCCCTCCAGAACTGGATTTAGAGACCCCTGCCTTACATCTCTGTCATTTAAGCTTGTGAGTGGGCAAGGTGCAGATGTCCTAGACAAAAAAAGGGTAGATAGAATTTGTCACATTCCTTCTCGCTTCTCTCTACCCTTTTTGATGTCTACATCTGCACCTTGCCCACTCACAAGCTTCAATGACAGAGGTGTAAGGCAAGGGTCTCTAAATCCAGTTCTGGAGGGCCACAAACCAGTCAGGTTGGCAGGATCTCTCTAATGCATATTCATTAGGGCTATCCCAAAAACCTGCCAGGATTGCGGTCCTCCAGGACAGGGTTGGACACCCCTGTTCTAGAACATTCTTTGTTCTGAAAGCATAGTTACTCACCTGGAACAGGCGATCTCCGGAAACAGCAGGAATTTAGTCTTCACAGATGGGTATCGTCGGTACCGAAGGAGCCTGAGCGGGAACGCTCCCCAGCTTTCAATAGGAAAGCTTTTGGGAGCATTCCACAGTGCCTGCGTGCTGCCTTCCCACCTTTCCCAACTGTCCCTTTCCAGTTGAGTTTAAAGCAGAGACAAAAGAGAGGGAAAGAGAGAAAGAGAGAGAAAGAGATAGAGAGAGAGATACAACTCCTAGGGGAGATGGGTGGGTTCTGAAGACTAAATTCCTGCTGTTCCCGGAGATCACCTGTTACAGGTGAGTAACTATGCTATCTTCAGGAACAAGCAGGAATGTAGTCTTCACATATGGGGACTCCCTAGCTGCAGATGCCAGGGAGAAACCCCAGAAGTTGTGTGCCCTTGTGAAAGGGCTCCACTTCTCCCCATGGATCTCTGGCATCCTATCAGGGATGGTGGGTAGGAGTTGATTAAGTATGGAACAGGTGTTGAAGAACAGCCTGACCAAACAAGGCATCCCGGCGGGAGTCCTTGTCTAAGCAGTAATAGGCTGTAAAGGTATGAACCAAAGCCCAAGTAGCTGCTCGGCAGATGTCGTCGATAGACAGAGTGAAGATGAGCCATAGAGGCTGCCATGGCTCTCACATTGTGAGCTGTGACATGGCCTTCCAGAGGAAGGTTTTTACTCTCATAGGCAAGATATACACTGTGCCATCCAGTTGGACATGTTCTTTTGGAGAATGGAAGTCCCAAATGACTAGGATCAAAAGCAACAAAAAGTTGAGAGGACTTCCTATGTTGTTGTGTCCTTTGTAAGTAAAAGGCCAGAGCCCTTTTACAATCCAAAGTATGAAGATTCCTTTCTGCATTTGAGGCATGAGGCCTTGGGAAGAATACAGGAAGGTAAACCGCTTGGTTTAAATGAACAGGTGACACCACCTTTGGCATAAAGTGTGGATGAGTCCTAAGGACTACCTTATCATGATGGAACCTTGTACAAGGAGGATCAGCCACCAATGCTTGCAATTCACTGATGCGACATGCTGATGTGATTGCAATAAGAAAGATGACCTTCCAGGAAAGGAATTTCAAGGAGGTAGTGGCTAATGGTTCAAAAGGCGGTTTCATAAGCTGCCCAAGAACCAAATTTAAGTCCCATGCCACCGGTGGTGGCTTAATGGGAGGCTTCATTAAAAGAAGGCCTCTCATAAATCTCACTATGAGAGGATGAGAGGAAATAGGTTGTCCATTTAGAGGCTTGAAAGAAGCTGCAATAGCACTCAAATGAACTCTCACTGAATTGGTCTTAAGCCCTGTATTAGATAAATGAAGGAGATACTCCAGTAATGATTCCAGAGGTATCGCAAGAGGGTTAAGACCCTTCTGCGAGCACCATATGGTAAACCTTTTCCACTTGAAAAGCATAAGAGCGTCTTGTGGAAGGCTTCCTGGAAGCATAAAGGATATCCTTTACCTGTTGAGAAAGGTTAAGACCGTGAAGTTCTAGGCTTTCAGCAACCAGGCCCTGAGATGCAGAGACTAGGGATTGGGATGCCACAGCATCCCGTCCTCCTGAGAAAGGAGATATGGAGCAGATCCTAACTTCAGAGGTGGAGCTTGAGAGAGATGTAGGAGCAGAGGGTACCACATTGCCGTGGCCAATGTGGAGCTATGAGAATCATATGACCTCTGTGTCTCTGAAGCTTGAACAGGGTTTTGGGAATTAGGGGAATGGGTGGAAAGGCATACAGGAAGTCCTGACCCCAATGGAGGAGGAAAGCATCCCTGGCCTGACAACCCTAAGGCGGAATTCTGGAACAGAACCGGGGAAGTTTGGCATTCAACGGACTTGCGAAGAGGTCTATGTCCGGGGTTCCCCAAATTTGGAAAATTCTGGCCACCTGGTCTGCATGGAGAGACCATTCATGTGGAAGCAGAACTCGACTGAGTCTGTCTGACCAAGAGTTTTGAATGCCTGGAAGATATACCGCAAGGAGATGAATCTGATGCTCTCTGGCAAGGGCCCATAGTCGCAAAGCTTCGTTGCATAGCGACAGAGAGCCTGTTCCGCCCGGCTTGTTCACATAGAACATGGCTACTTGATTGTCCATTTGAACTAGGACTGTCTTGTAGCTGAGCTGGATGTAGAATACTTGAAGAGCAAAGAAGATTGCTCTGAGTTCTAGGAGAATGATATGTAGATAGGTCTCCTGTGGAGTCCAGGTACCCTGGGTAGAGAGGCCTTGCAGGTGGGCTCCCCAATCCACCTGTGAGGCATCTGTTGTCAGAGTAGCTTGGGGAGAGGTTGCTGAAAAGGGGACCCCACCAAAAGGTTTTGGGGTGATTGCCACCATTGGAGGAACAAAATAAGATGATCTGAGTTTGCTATTTTGTCTGACCGGCAACCTGACGCCTGAGTCCATTGAGTGGATAAAGTCCACTGGGCTGCCCTCATATGGAGGCGAGCATAAGGAACCACATGCATGGTGGATGCCATGTGGCCTAGCAATTCTAACATTTCCTGAGCAGTGAGGTGAGGTTTTAGCACTGCTTGGAAGCTAACTGCACAATGCGAAGGCAGCGGGGCTGTGGAATGTAGGCCCTTGTCTGTCTGGTATCCAGTAGAGCTCCTATAAACTCTAGGAACTGAGTGGGAGCAAGGTTGATTTTGGGAAGTTTATGACAAGTCCCAAATACTGAAGGATGCGCATTGTGCGAGAGAGAGAAACCCTGGCCTCTGGCTCTGAAGGGGCTCAAATGAGCCAGTCGTCTCAATAAGGGAAGACAAATATTCCTAGGGTGCAAAGAAATGCTGCCACCACAGCCATGCATTTTGTGAACACCCTTGGTGCCAAGGCCAGGCCAAAAGGAAGAACCCTGTATTGGTAGTGCTTCCCTTGAAATAGAAAATGAAGGAACTTTCGATGAGTTGGATGGATGAGAACATGAGTGTACGCATCCTTGAGATCTAGAGAACAAAGCCAATCCTGACTCTGAAGGTATGGCAGCAGAGTTCCTAGAGAAATCATTTTGAACTTCTCTTTGAACAGGAATTTGTTCAGTTCTCTGAGGTCTAAAATGGGTCTGTGTCCTGTTTTCTTTGGAATAAATAGGGGAATGAAATAGGGGGAGTAGAACCCTGTACCCTGTTGGAGAATGGGTACCTCTTCTATTGCCCCTTGGGCAAGAAGCATAGTGACCTCTTGACCTAACTGGTCGTTGAGAGACGTCTGAGAATTGAACTGTCTTACCATTGTAGGAGAGGGCATGCTGAGGAAATGAAGCTTGTACCCCTCTCATACAATAGAGTCCAATTTTCTGCTATTATCTGCCCCCATCTGGGGGCAAAATGACATAACCTTGCTGGAATGGTGGAAGGCTCTGGGCCGCTCAGGGCCAGGAAGGCAAAGTTCTCTAGATAGGAGTCAAAGCCCCTGTGGAGGCTGAGTCTGCTGAACCAGTTGAGGCTTAGCAGCTTTTGTTTTTCTTTGCCTAAGTTGTTGCTGCTGTCCCTTTTGGGCAGACTGACCTAAATGATGCCCCTGCTGGGTATAGGAGGGATAAAACTTCTTCTTCCTGAAGAATGGTTTCTTGTAGGATTTTTTCCTTGCAGGATCAGCTGTAGATTTAAACAATCTATCCAAAGTGATATTGTCAGCATCTATCTCATTAGCTTTTTCCTGCCAATTCTTGCCAAAGAGATTCTCTCCTGTGCAAGGAATATTCCCTAGTTTATCCTGTACCCAAAGTTCCAAGTCAGATGCCTGGAGCCAGGCAATCCTACGTGCACCTATGGCAATAGCAGAGGTTCTGCTTATGCACTCAAAGCAGTCAAAGGCTGCACAATTCATAAACTTGGAAACATCCGGAGCATGTTTGACAAGGGCGAGGTAATCCTGCCTCTTATCAGGAAGGAGAGGGCTCATAAGCTCTAAATCTCCCGTGACCTCCTTAAGGAACATTCCCATATATAATATATAGGAACTGATCCTAGCAGAAAGCATGGAAGCCTGGAAGGTTTGACGTCCAAAGGCATCAAGAGTCCTACACTCACGTCCTGGAGGATTAGTTGCATGCCTTTTTGCATTCTTGATCCTTCTCATAGCTGATTCCACCACCATGGAATGGTGTGGTAGCTGACTCTTCTGGAACCCAGGACAAGGAGGAACTCGATACATGGTGTTGAGTCTTCGAGAGTGAGGAGATGTGGTTAGAGGTATTTCCCACATCCTTAACATGAGATCATGCAAGATCTCATGAATAGGTAAGGTAGCTGCCTCCTTGGGAGCTTTAGGATACTGTAGAATTTCTAATTCCTTTGCCTTAGGCTCTTTTTCAGGAGCCACTGTGATGGAAAGACCTCGAGCCACATCTCGGATAAAATTCTGAAAGGACATATCCTCTGGTGGAGGCATCCTACGCTGAGGAGAAGAAGAATCCTCAGGAAGAAGTACTCTGGTATTGGCAGAGCTTTCGGAGTCTTCAGACTCATGAGGATTCGAAGTATCTCCGATCCGGGTGATCGTGCAAGGCACGGTACCGGTACCGACTTGTCAATACCGGATGGATAAGCATGACTCTGTCCCAGTAGAATACCTGCCGATGTCGATGCAGTTGGTACCGGTACTGGAGTCGGTGCCGGTACAGGTTGAATTGTCTGAAGCGGTTTCAAGGGCATCGAGGCCGTGAGAAGAGCCACCGGACTGCGTTCAATAGCCAAGAATCTCTGGTCTATCGACACTGCCGATGCTTGGGTATCGGTACCGAATGAAGCAGCTGGTACCCCAAAGCATGGCACCAATAGTTCTTCTGAGGTTGAGGTCGAGAACATCCTGGAGCCCCGTTAGTGCTTTGGAAGCCAAAGCCTCCCGCCGGGGTAATTTTGCATCTCGATGCTTAGAGGGAGATCTACCCTTTGAGGACCGGCTAGATTTATGTTTAGTTACCTGAGATCCATGGGAGGAAGATGAAGCCCTGGAAGACGTCGATGCCACAGAGGCTGCCTTGGAGGGAAGAAGGGTGCTAAGTATAACAGCTCGGTTCTGCTGGCCCCTTTCGACATCATCCCGCAGGCAACACTCTGAAATAGAGTGGTCAGGACCTAAACATTTGAGGCACCACTCATGGGTGTCGGTGACAGAGATGGTACCGCCACACTTGGAACACTTTTTAAAAACCGAAGCGTGTTTTTCCATTTTAAAGGAAAGGTTTGGGCCTAGTGCCCAAAATGGCGCGTGGTACCCGAGGAGAAAATAACTGGGAAGAACTCCAGAAGAAAGGGGTTTTTCTTTTTGGGGGGGGGGGGGGTTGGAAAAAAAGAAAGAACCACCGGCGGTACCAGTGTAGCGTTGAAGGAAGGCAGACGCAACCACAAAAAAGAAGAATAGAAGGGAATTATTTTCTGTGGTGACAGGATGTGCGACCTGTCGGCTCTGCGGAAAACGAAGAACTGGAGAAGGACAGTTGGGAAAGGCGGGAAGGCAGCATGCAGGTGCTGTGGGATGCTCCCAAAAGCTTTCCTATTGGACGCTGGGGAGCGTTCCCACTCAGGCTCTGTCGGTACCGACGATACCCATATGTGAAGACTACATTCCTGCTTGTTCCTGGAGATAATATTTGTTGCCTGTGCATTAACAAAACTTATGAGGTATTTGAATGCTTCTGCTTAATCCCCCACTCCCTCCTATCCTGAGGTGGCATCTCACAAGGCTTTTGTGTAGACTCTGCACTACTTTGGTAGCCTTTGCATGGACCACCTCCAGCCTTTCTAGTTATTTTCCAAGGTCTCACCAATGATGTATATAGAGACTCCACTACCTCCTTTTCTGGTGGCTATACCTCTCCATTTGTAGTCTATTATCCATCCTTCTGGCTCTGGCCACCATTTTATCACATTGTTTTGTCACACTGGGATCATCAGACACAATCAACCCAAGGTCTTCCTCCTTGCTGGTGCACATCAATTTCTCCCCCTCACACCCCTCATCGTATATTGCTCCCTTGGATTTGGCTGCACTTTTTAAACTGAATCATATTTGAGCTTTTGGATTAAGTGGTACAGAAATATTTTAAATGCCATTAAATGAACTTCCAAGCATTTGACTACTAACGCTTCCTTAGACTGCTTATCATTCCATCTGCCTACTCAGAGACGTCCACTCTATTGCGAGCTTTCTTGCTAATTTCTCTGAAATATCACTCACAAAGGTATTGAACAAAACCAGCCTCAAGACAGATCCCTGGGGCACTTCACTCACCACCCTACTTTCCGAGTGAACTCCACTTCCCCTTCCCCTTGGTTTGTCTACCTCTAGACTACTCCGTGAATGAGCCTCCTGTGTGGGACAATAGCAAAAGGTTTGCGGAGATCCAAGTCATCCACATCCAGCATATTCACTTAAGGAAATCAGAGTCATCAGACAGACACTCTCTCAAATTCAAGCTTCCTTGGATCCTACAATCAAAGGGTACTTCATTTTTCTTTATTCAATAGAATCTCCCTTAATATAACCTACTACCAAGGTTGGGCTACCAGGCCTGTAATTTCCCCTTTTCCCACTACTAATCACTCTTATGAAAAAGGATAATGTCAGAATTTCTGTAGACCCTGGACCATTCATCTCCAAAGATCTTTGCTGTTAGCCAAAGAGTGACATATCTAGTGAATAATAAACAAAGATTCTTCAGTGGACCTGCTAGAAGCTCCTTAAGCTTCCTTAATATCTTAGGATTACTCCTGGATGAATTCTGTGCACCAAATTCTGCATTTTTTATTTCTCCAACTAGCTCAATATAACCACTATCTGAGTAATAACACAGGTCTGCGACTAAAAAGCTGTTTGATTATTTTCATCGAATTTCCATGTATTTTGGTGGGCTGAAAACAAATAAAATATTGGAAAAAACTCCTAGACGTCATGATTTGCCACAACATGCAAAATTGTCTTCAAATTTATCAATTTTTTTTCAAATAACTATTAATTAATTCAAATTACTATTAATTACTTCACATAAGTGCATTTAAGATATAAAATGCCCAAAAAAACATAAAGGGGTTTGTTACGTAAAAAAAAATATAGCACTGTAAATCTGATGGTCAGCAATATATACATAAGCTAAGCAAGTTTTAAGTCCGTGCTTCTAATGGTAGAAGGGATTAATATTTCCTGAAGAATCCAGTGGGAGGGAGACACAGGGCAGATAGCAGCAGCTCCGGTCAGTGCAGGGGGGCGTGGCCAGCACTGTGACATCTCGTGTACAGACACAGAGCTGCTCTCTCCTGCATGCCACACTTGTGCACGAATCATCAGGTTCTTGGTTCTAGGCTGTTCACACTTTTTCATCGCAATTCGTGTTAGCTCGTCATTCTTCAACCGTTATGTTATGGCTCCGCGAAAATGTATTAATTCGCCAGACAGTTTCTGTTTCATCTGTGGTGAATATACAGTGTTGAAGCAACAGCAGAATATTACAGACTTTGTGAAAAAAGTATACTTTGGACTAAAAATTGGAGATCAAGATAAAGTCTGGGCGCCTCAAAGTGTGCAAATGGTGTGTTGAGGACCTCCAAAACTGGTTCAAGGGTAAGAAAAAATCTTTCCGTTATGGGATTCCTATGGTATGGCGAGAGCAAAAGAACCATAGTGACGACTGTTACTTTTGTTCATGTGATGTGAAAGGGTTTAATTCCAAATGGAAGCATTCCATTTCATACCCCAATCTTCACTCGGCAATTCGTCCCATCCCCCATGGCACAGATATACCAGTACCCAAGCCCCCTACTACCTTGGAAGAGATACCTAGCTCCGATGAAGGTGAAGTCATACCTGAACCAGATGACGAATCAAGTTCTGACTTTGAAGATGATACAAGACCAAAATTGTTTTCTCAGGAGGAGATGAATGATTTGGTAAGAGACTTGAATCTTCCCAAAGATGCTGCTGAGTTACTCAGATCAAGGCTGAAAAGCAGGAATTTACTGTTGCCAGGAGTGTCATCTTCATGGTTCAGACATCGTGAAAAGGAGTTCGTTCCTTACTTCGCCCAGGAAGACAAGTTGGTTTATTGCATCGATGTCGAAGGTCTGATGGGTCAATTTAAAATCCAATATGATTCAGAGCAATGGTGTCTTTTTATAGATTCTTCAAAAAGAAGTCTCAAAGCAGTTTTACTCCACAACAGTTTTTACGCTTCTATACCTGTAGGTCATTCAGTACACTTGAAGGAAACCTATGAGAACTTGGAATTGGTTCTTCGTAAACTTAAATATGAAGACCATGGTTGGCAAGTGTGTGGGGACTCTAAGGTCTTGTGCATGCTGCTCGGGCAACAAGCTGGGTATACCAAATATCCTTGTTTTCTGTGTCTATGGGACAGTCGAGACCACCAACATCACTGGACCAAGAAGAGTTGGCAGCCGAGGGTGCAAACAGTCGGTGAAAAAAATGTCCTCCGAGAAACTTTGGTACCTTCCCATAAAGTTCTTCTACCACCTCTCCACATAAAATTGGGATTGATGAAGCAATTCGTAAAATCACTTCCAAGAGATGGAGAATGCTTCAAATACTTGGACACCAAGTTTCCAGGCCTGTCGGAGGCAAAATTGAAGGAAGGTGTGTTCGTCGGACCAGACATTAGAAGGCTTATAGTTGATCAAGAGTTTGTCAATACCATGACGGATCCTCAAAAAGAAGGGTGGATTGCATTTAAAGAAGTCGTACAGAAATTTTTAGGCAATAACAAAGATCCTCACTACAAAAAGATCGTCGGACGAATGCTGAAAGCATTTCAAGCTTTAGGTTGCCTGATGAGTTTGAAAGTGCATTTCCTCCAGTCCCACCTTGACTACTTTCCTGAAAATTTGGGAGCTGTGAGTGAGGAACAAGGTGAACGATTCCACCAAGACATTAAAGAGATGGAAAGGAGATACCAGGGAAAATGGAGCATTACAATGATGGCAACTACTGTTGGATGCTTCAGAGAGACATTCCAGATGCTACTCACAAGCGTAAATGCACCAAGAGGAGCCTCACAAGGAAGAAGAATCGAGTTTAGTGTATGTAGGTGAGCTCATTTCAGTTCAAAAAAGGATTTTCATGAAAATATTGTAATAAAACTTTAATTTTATAAGTCTATTTCCATTTATTTTGAGGTATTGCCTTATTTAACATAGTTACCTAAATTGTCAGGAAACGTGATGTCCTATGACAAACTGGAGGTCATTTTCGGATTCAGCGCACCAAAAAACAAAGATTACGTGGAATAACCAAAACAGCTCTTGAAAAAAATTTTTTTGCAGACCTGTGTAATTAAAGATACAACACACAAATAAAGTTATTACTTAAAAGTGCAGAATTATAAACATTATTTTGAGCAGAAACCCTCCATCATAAGTCCTGGTCCAACTTCCCCAACCTTGACCAGCCCATTGCTCACCGTTTTCCCAGGTGGTTCTCTTCCACCACTCCTTTGGCTTAAGCCTTTCACCTAGGCTCTCTCTGCCCCCTGCAGGCTCAACCCCCTATCCCAGCCTATTTTCTCCCCTCCTGTTTACCCTGCCCACAAAGCCTAGCTCTCTTTCTGCATTCCCAAGCTGGACTCTCATACCCTGACTTGTCTCTAGCTTCCATCCCAGGCATGACCTCTCTCTTTCATCTCCTAAGGAAGCTGCTACCTCTTGTTTCCTCTAACATGCAGACTGATGCTGCTACTACAAACTCCTTGTTTTACTGTCCGTGTGGAGCAGATGGTGTCTCGGTCTATTGCCTTCTCCTTCTGTGCACCAACAAGAAGAAAGACCTTGGGTTGATTGTGTCGATGCTATTATTTCCTCTTTGCAATAGAATTGCCATTGGGCCCTGTGGTAACGGAAGAAGGAAAGAGATTGAAGTAGCATTGCCTGCACATGAAAGTTAGGCTGCAGGAACAGCAGGGTCATTTGCTCCTCGTCTACGTGCACAATTCTGCATGGGAAGGGAATCCTACACAAACTCTGCATTGCTTGGTATTCACCCAGGAGTATAGTACATATCCCCCATAGCTTTGCCCACCTTCAGGTTTTCCAAGCCCATACAAACCCCCTCTTCCATAACTGGTGTCGCACCTACATCACCACCACAAATTCTCATTCCTATTTGCAGTCCTTCTCCAACCCTGTGAGTACTATTTCACTGCTATTCAACAGCTACTTTGTTTTGTTTTGTTGTTATTTCTAGTAATATTCATTTGGATCCAGAGATCTTCCATATTACATTGTTCAAAGCCTGGAGGTCAGGCTGACCAGTTTGGCCTTTTCTAGTTGATAGTAACGAATGCAGACCCACCCCATGCAGAGCAGGACATAGTAAAGCAGAACAATATGAATGAGCTTTCGTTGCATCTGTACTCATCATGGTCTGCTGATTTTCAGCTCTTGACTCCACTAGAGGTTCACCTCACGTGCTGTGTGGAGCTGAACAAGAAGCTGAGGCTGAGGCCGCCCAGCACTCTAAGTCTGAACTAAAGTTCTCTAAAATCAGTTTGAGGGAACTCTCAAGTGTTTCAAACACACTGTGCACTATATAATGGTCTTTAATTGGGGGGGGGGGGACTTAATAATTCAAACCAAGATAACAGTCCCCTAAGCGGTTAAGCTAAGCAGGATTCATCGCCCAGAATGTTAGGGCACCGATGCCATGGCGCGGACCACATATCACTTGCTATGCTATGCACTTCAGAAATATATCTGGCCTCCTTTCAGTGCCTGGAAGTTGCCCAACTGCCTTTTAGTTAAGAACTAAAGAGATGCACGTTTGATGATCCAGCAGTGTAAGGTGAAAAGCAGATGTAGGAACAGCAGCAAGAGTCTGTGAAAGAATCTAGATGTGATTCCCTTGCCCTAAGCTATGTGCCATCGCTCAACTCCCCGAGTTATACCATCCCACCGAGAACAGAATAATGGCAGCACATTAATAGCAGACAACAAACGGATGAAACACCCACATCAAAATTCAGACAAAAGAAAAAGAAATCAGAATTATAACACTCAATCCATCACTGCTATTAAGTATCCCAGAGCTAAAGAATGCAGAAAATGAACCAAAAGAATTCAGCATTGTGCAGTAACTGGTATCTTTCAGGTCTGAACAACTATCCTGTGTCGCTGAAAGAAGCCACAGTCTAACTCCATGTCAACAGAAGACTGCGCTCCAGTTCAGATGATCTTCCCTCCCCTTGCCTCCGCAGCAGGCTTGAAAGCTAGGACTGTACTGAAAGCATAAGGCAGCCAGACCCTTTGATTTCTTTTAACCTAAGCACTGGCATAACTACACAACAGAAAACACCACTGCTGTAATAAAGTTTTTAAAAAAAATCCATTCAGCTATAGTTTATTTGTGGATTTAGGTCATGCCTTTTCAGTAGTACTTCAAGGCAAATTACATTATAAAATAAAACTATGGCTGAATAAGTGAACAGGGACCCTCAGGAGACTGGCACTAATCAAACTGCAAAATAGCCTTTTTTATACAATCTAAATGATTCAGGATGTCAATCACAAAATTTATGGTCATGATTTATCAACAATAATGCAGATCAGATCATGTCCTTCAATCAGCGCACAATAAAAGCACTTCAGAGCTAGATACAAAGTGCGATCAAAAAGTACTCAGACTTGTACAATTTATTTTTATTTTAGGTTTTTCTATACTGCGCTCTTTAAAATCAGCTCGGTTTACAATTAGAACAAATTTGTACAGTGCAGGTGCCGTCCGCACTGTACTTACAAGGAACAGGGTATACAACTTGGCTAACTGGGGTAACTATGTACAATAACACAAGAAGTATAAGACTGACAGTTATTGCACTCTGTCTCCTTCAAAGTAGACTCCTTCCGATAAAATACACTTCCTCCAGCGTTCCTACAACTGCTAGAAGCAATTTTGAAATGCTTCTTTCATTATGCTGTGAAGCTGCTGTGTTGAATTTTGCTTAATGATCTCCAAGTCATCGAATCTCCTTCCTTTCAATGATCATTTCAGTTTTGAAAACAAGAAAGTCACAAGGTGGGAGGTCAGGTGAGTATGGAGGCCGACGGACTTGCTCGATTTGGTGTTTGACCAAGAACAGCTGGACAAGATGTGATGCATAAGCTGGGGTGTTATGATGAAGCAACCAATCACGTGCAACTCTGGCCTATGACGAACTACATCTCTCAAATGAGTCAGAACTTGGACATTGTACTCCTTATTGATGATTTGGCCAATTGGAACATACTCATGAACAATACTCTGGTAATCAAAGAAAACTGTGAGCATGACCTTGACATAGCCCTTCAGGTAAGAAGCATTCTTGGGTCTGGGAGAGTTTGGAGGCTTCCATTGTGAGGATCGAGTCTTAGTTTAAAGGTCATAACCATAAACCCATGATTCATCACCACTAATAATCTTTTTGATGAAATCCGAGTCATTTTCCATGTATTCCAACAACTCCCTGGCTGCAGACAGTCAATCTTTTTGGTAAGGGGATTCCAGCACGAATTTTGTTGACACACATCTCCTCCCCAAATTGACAATATGAATGGACTGTGCAGACTTGAAATTGATGTCCACGTCCTCAGCAAGCTCCCTGATAGTCAACTGATGATTTGAGCGTATTGCGGCACACACTGCTTCATTCCTGCTCATGGATGGCCTTCCAGAACGTTCACTGTCAACACTTTGGCAGCCCTCTTGGAAACATTTGTACCAGTCATACTTGAGCACGACTCATGCATTCATCACTATACACTTGCTGTAACTTGTCATAAGTCTCTCTGCACGAATTTTCAAGTTTCTGGCAGAATTTAATGCAAATTCATTGTTCAATTTTTTCACTTATAAATCTGACCAACGGCTTTTACACAATACAAAACATCACGCGATTTAAAAAAGTACAGGCGTGTTGTAGTCACGCTACACTCTACACATGCAGAGCACATAACTAGGTCACTGCATGCTTAATAGCATTGTTGTGCAACATATTGTTATATAGCTACACAACAAGTCTGGATACTTTTTGATCACACTTTGTATACAGCCACATCCGGAATGGAAGTTCCAAAATACGGTTTCAACACTTGTAACAGAAGATGCAACTGTGATATTACACGTCTCATGTTAATTGATAACCAGTTTTAGGTAGGCAAACAGGCAGAACAAAAATGGGATTCTCTTTAGTGACATGGCATGTCAGGATCAGAGCCCGAATCCCGTGTCCTGACCAGCAGTGCTTCTCATTTATCTGGGGAGATGCAGGCAGGTTCTCAGCAGCAGCAGCAGACAGGATGGCAGCGGAGATCTGGCTCTCATCCCCGCCCACACATAACTGCCTACAAGAATGAGGAATTCAGCACAACTGGTGCATATCACACCCCGGGCAACCCAAATCCGTAGGCAGCGAACAAAAGCCACAAATATTTTAGCTTTTTTGTTTTGTTTTTTTAAACATCCTTAAAATATTTCTCCCCTTGCAGAGTGGTTCTTTCATATCTGTAAATGTCCAAGAGAAACACAAGAATTTAGAAAATATGCACATAAAGCTAGGCAAAGGTCAAGCAACTAGAATACCGCTGTAAAGCTGCAGCTCCTCATAGTAACAGAGGAAAGTAGTAGTTGACAGCACATAACATCAGTTAACTTGATTTATTTCACTAAATGTCACCTCAGACCGTACCAAGCTAGAAATGCATCCTGTGCAACTAACGAATCTGGCGCCTCCCCTCCACCAAGCCACGTACAGTAACTCACTCTTTTTGAGCTTCCAGGAGGCCCAGTGGTATCAGCACCCCCCTTCTTGGCTTGCGCCCTGTGCGGCCACACCACTCGCACAGCCCTTGGCGCAGCCCTGTGCCACCTTAAACAACCCAAATTACCCCAGTGGATCACAATAAGTAACACAGATGAAAAAAGAAGAACAGATTGAACCAGGCCTCCACCACGGCTTGGGTCTCTCCAGGGAGCTCAACTCTACAGCGTCAGGAGGTCATTGCCGCAGAACAGAGAGGAGGGGGGAGGGGATACAGCTAGGGTTGTTCTCTAGTACCTCCAGCCTACTCAGGCACACAACTGTTGGGCCTAGTGTACTGTTAAGAATCGCCACTGCACTCGGAGCGTTAGATGTGTTAAGCTAGGTCACGATAGGACTTTATGTAGGATTGTATGAGATGAGAGCAAAATGGGGGGAGAGGAGGAAAATATAAACCCTGGATGTTTGACCAGACAGTGCAATCTTATAGCTGGAATAGTTCTATATTTTTTTTATTTATTTAACATTTCTTCTATACCGCGCTATTAAAATCAGCACGGTGTACATCAAACAGAAATACTACAATGAATACAAACATTGCGTTTACAAAGAACAAGGAATTGAACGTGGGATAGAAACCGGGGAAACTATATACATATTAACTCAAAACTATGTACAGTACTCTAATTTAAATGGGTATTATGGTCCATAAATTGGGTATTATGGTCTATAAATTGTATTATGGTCCAGTTGTTACACAACTTTGCGATACTAAATAAACAGAGTTATAGGAGGGGAAAAAAACCATAAAAACATAACAAACTGCTTCCCCATACACCTGGGCTGAAAGCAAAGCCTTCAGCTCTTCCCCAAAGCAGCATTAACTGGATCCCTCCCTTACTGCCAGGGGAAGTTCATTCCACAAACAGGGACCAGCACATTAAGACGCCTGCTATCTAGTTGTTGTGACAGTGTAACCATCAATGCGACAATCAGAGTCCTTGGAGATTAACAGGGTCTGATCACTTTAGCTAGGTATTAGGAAAAGCCTCCGATAAGAACAGAGAATCAAAGTACAAAGGGGCCTTAGCTGGAAGCCAATGTAGACTCTAAGCAGAAGGGCAACAATCTAAAGTCTTCATACCCAGAAGCAATTTAAACGTCACTATCTGCAATAGCTGTACTATGTTCAGACTCGTGGATGAAAGACCCCGATATAAAGAATTACAATAATCTGGTCTAGATTATGTCAAGGAATGAATTAAAACCAAATTTTCTTGATAAAGAAAAGGATGCAACCAATACAACAATCAAAGCTCTAAAATATAAAAACAGAATACAACTATAGATGAAATTTGGAAAGACCAGGATAAATCCACATCACTTTTCCCTCATCAGCTTGCAAGCTGATCAGTCACAAGAACATGGAAGCCTGCTATCCTTGGGACCACCCTTGACTGGGCTTTTTTTTTTGACATGAACATAACCCTAGTATTCTCCGTGTTTAATAATAAATGCTTTTGATGTAACCAGTCTACAGTCGTGACTAGACATCTTTTCAACTCATCTATAGCAAAGGATTGATTTGAAGATGGATATCATTTGCAAACCAAAATAACTACCACATCAAATTACTTCTGTAATCAACTGTGCAAAATACAGATTTAATAGAGAGATCCCTGCAGCACCTGATGACACATTGGCCTAAACCCTGAATATTCCCATCCCCAATACATACATCGAGATCGTCCACATAAATAATCTAATATTTCCCTGTATCCCCAAGTCCCGCAGATACCAAAGCAACTGGCCACAAATCAAAACGCAGCCACAGGATATCACACCCCTGGTCTGCTGCACTTTGATGCCGCTCATAGCCAGTAGGACTACATCGGTGCTGCAATATCAGGGCAGAATGCCTCAATATTTTCTAAATAGTCCTTTAACTATACTAAAACTAAACATGACCTATCTGCAATTTTCCATTTCCATGCGAAATCCTAGTTTCCCACCTCTCTACCATATGTCCTAACTGAATGTTCAACTCCTTTCCTACCACTGCCCTCTGTATCAATCCCAGGTGTGCCTAGAATCCATCCAAGTGCTGGTCTCCATTACTCCTCCCGGTAGGTCATTTCAGTCCTAGTCATTCTCTATAATTCTTACAAAGCCAACACCTAATGCAACACCCAGATTGCCTTCCAAATTTTCTATAATGGACACTACTCCAAAAAGCAGCTAAGCCATTGTCCAAAGCATTCAATTCCCTTCTGCTCCCAGCTATGCTAGCTGATAACAAGAACAAGCACACTTTGGGTTTAGAAAACTGGTGATTTCTAGTAAAGCTCAAACCTTGCTTTCTAGTCAGTTCAACCTTAGGAAACGGCAGGGACAGCAATTTAGAATTTCAATGGCATCAGCTTGGCGGAGTTTGGGAATAATTTCTGAGCTATTGGCAGTTGAGGAAAACCAAGAGACTAACAGTGGTTCCCAACCCAGTCCTCAGGTACCCCCCAGGCCAATCAGGTTTTCAGGATATCCACAATGAATATGTATGAGATACATCTGCATGCATTGCTTCCATTGTATGCAGATCTAGCTCATGTATATTCATTGTGGATATCCTGAAAACCTGACTGGCCGGGGGAGGTGGGGTGGGGGATACCTGAGGACTGGGTTGGGAACCACTGGATTTACTGAATCTGAAGTGTCTACAGCCCAGAGAATGTGAAAGCATTGGCAGGATAGTATGAAAACCAGGAATGGATGCTAGTCTCATGACGAAATAAGGTTCTAGGATTAGCACTAGTGCAGCAAAATTAACCCTAGTATTCACCCCCATTCTTCGAGGGCAGGCAAAGGGTGACATTATTGGGATATCCTTAATGAATATGCATAAGAGAGATTTAAATACCACTTCCTCTATTATATGTAGATCTCTCTCATGCATATTCATTAAGGATGTCCTAAAAACCAGACCCATTGGCAGCTCTTGATGACTACTACTACCAGCACTACTATCATTTGTATAGCGCTACAAGGCATAGGCAGCACTATACAGAAATATGTAAAACATGTCCCTGCTCACCAGAGCTTACAGTCTAGTCAAGACAGACTACACAACACAACATCTGGGAAATGGGATGTGTCTAGGAGAATGGGAGGGAAGCTAGGAGCGAATACCACGGTCCTAAATAGGGCTAGAAGGAACTTCAAGAGGTTCAGGCCAAACCTGCACCTCTAGTCAGTCTGGTTTTCATGATACCCATAATAAATGATGTCATGAAAACAGTGCTTGCAAATCTCTCTCATGCGTATTCACTGTGAGCACTGGCTGGAGAAGAGACACTACAGGAATGGATTGAGAAAAACTGGTCTAGGCCACCCCAAGCGGCTAGACAGGTTCCACTGTACTTACAGCAGTCTAGTCAGGTTAGGCGTGTGTCTAACCTGCTCCAGAGATGGAGCTCTCTCCTACCCGCCTTGGGTAATTCATTCCAGCACAGTGCTGCCCTCCCAATGACTAAGCTAACTCTCTCCTACTTTAAATTTAAACCTCTGCTTTTTGTCTTGCCCACAAGACATCTGCCCTGAGTTATTCATCAGCGGAAATTGGAATCTCTCAGTTGATCACAGCGTGTTCATTCTCCACAGTTCTGGATGTCCTCACTGTCACACCCTTTTATGGATGTCAAACCAGCTGTCACCTCACTCCTCCCCTTTTCTTACTTCCAGGATAATTACACTCAGCTCCTCCCACAAAGCCTCCTTAATATTCAAGCTTCTAATCATTTTACTGCGTCCCTCCCCTCTCTAGACTCCTCCTTCCTTGAGATAAGAGATCAAAGCTGGGCACAGTGCACTGGCGCTCCTTACCAGTGCTGAGGGTAGGGGAACTGCTCCCCTTGCCTACAAATCTAAGCTGCCTTCCTACATTGCAAATAACTATTCCGCTCACGGTTTACCATGATCTGCAGAACGTCTAGCATCAACACGGCTCGCTGGCCAGTCATTCCCCCATTCTACATTTCTCTTTCACATGTATCCTGTATGAGAGTGGCATTTTTGTTACTTGAAGCTCTCGCATTAAGCTTTTCATCCTTGAAGGGAAGAAAGATGCAGCTTATAAGTACCTAGTATGAAAGTCCATTTGCCTGAAGAGTAGCACAGAACCAGTCTGAATGCTCTACTGCTCCCGTCCTAAAGGGTATTTCAGCTGGGATTAAAAGGATTATGTTCAGGAATCTCTCCCCATTACTCTTCGCTCATCTGTGTCTGTAGCCCACAGGCCACCCTCCATTCCCATCTTCCTTACACTCCCAGACGAGCACACGTCCTGCTCTTTAACCACCCTGCAACCAGTCATTCCACAGCAATTTGACTTATGTGTTTGTTAAAATACCTGTTTGTAGCACCACTGTCTTACTGTGGGGTTTTATTTTACTTTTCTGCAGTTCGAGGCCAACAGCGGGGGCATTCTCCTCCACCTGCTGGGGGGTTCGTCTTCCCTGCTGTGTATTTTTGCCTCTGGTTGTGTGAACTCCTTCCTATTGTCTCCTGGGGTGGGTTGGCAGGTGAGGGGAGGTTGAGATGATCGCTGTATTCATGACCTTAGTGTAGCTTATTTAGTCTCCACCTTGCACTTATTTGTTTTTATTGGGTTGCTTGGGTTTGTGAACCACCTTGTTGATATACTGTCTTTTGTCTCCATGCAAACACAAATAAACCAGCCAGAGAAATTACAGTCTGTGACAAATTGCCAAAGAGAAGAGGTACACCCCTCATCAGTCAGGCCAGGCTTCCTACCATCGTTTCACACACCCCCTTGGGCTAAGCGCGCTCAGTGGCTGCCTGGCTCATTAGCCTGCATTAGAAATAGCCACCAAATGGTACTGTAGTCCTTCCAGCTAGGTCAGCCAATATCAAGCAGCATCTCTTAATTAAAAAAAAAAAATTCACTCCTGGAAGCATCTGTGTTAACTTCATAAGCAGGGAGGATCGCACCATCCAACTTCAGGTCAGATTAGGAAAGCCCCAGACAGACACACAGAAAACGGATGCAAGGAAACGCGACACTGTGATGGAAAAACATCAAACTGGCATTGACAACAGAGGTGTCTGTTCTAAGCAATTATTCTGTGAATCGTGCGGCGAGGGAGACCATGTACCAAGAAATGTAGTGTGACAGAAAGATACAAAATTATTATTTCCTGTCATACCAGGAGCCACAGCCTGTTCAAGAGGAATTTCCAATCACACCTTGACAAGTTGCCCCTACATGCTACATCTTCTGAACTCCAGAAGGAAGCTCTCTACGGCACAATGAAAGTATTCTCGACATAGTCCTGAACCTCACTCCTAAGCCAGAAGATCAAGGTCTATGCAAAACAAACCCATTTGGAGAAACAGCCTCCAGTAGAAACACTACCATCCACGCTCGCACATGCATGTCTAACAGAAGCATCTCAGCGATCATTCCAGAAGCTGGGAACTCAGCCGTGGATTTCATAGTTCCTAAATCCCAGTCTGGGCAGCAGGCTGCAGGTTTCACAGCAGCAAAAAATCACAACTCATTTGCTAAAGCGTCAGACAAGACACGTTGCAGAGACTCCAAAATCTCAGCTATTCCCCTGGTCAGCACATAACAAACATACCAAGCTCGATTTTAAATGTCAGAGGCCAAGAGAAACACAAGAAAACCAGCCAAATGCTCTGAGATTGATACATTGCCTCATTTCAGGGGTTTCAAATCTGTATTCCGAGGATTGCAGGACGAAGACGGGCGCTGTATCTTACAATGAATAGGCGCCACTGTTCACACTGCACTGTACCAAGTCTGCCCGCAAAGCAGAGAGAATTAGGAACCTCACACGCACCTCTTTACAGACTTCAAATAATTATGATTGGCACCTCCTGTCTGTATCAGCAGCAATTTACAAAGTTAAAGCTACCTGCATCACAGGCCTGCCATGGTCACACAAAGCCCGGGGAGGATTTGAATTTGCATCGCAGGACCTCTCTCAACTCAAAGCTCAGTGCTTTCACTTCTGGACCACTTCTCCTCTCAGTTATTTTAAGTCCATGCCAGTAGAAGATTCAAATACAGTTCTGGTTTTGTGATTCACCAGTCAGATGTACTCTGGTCCCTTAGGAAGTCAGGATGTGTCTTGAATGTTAGGCTGACAGACTCCAGTTTACAGCACTGCTGAAGACATGGGAAGGGAATAATAAGAGTCTAAGGGGTATGTTTACCAAACAGCAGTAGCGGCTTCCATGCAATATCGGAGTGGCAGCCCTACTGAATTCAATGGGACCACGGCTCAGATATCGCACGGAAGCCACTACTGCCGTTTAGTAAACATACCCCAAGTCTACTGCACAAGTCCAGTCAAAATACCTATAGATGGAGCTACTGCATTTCAGACAAGATCTCCTCCAATGCTGTTCCGGGCACCCCATGGCCACTTGGGTTTTTTCATGGTATCCTCTGCATGCTGATTTCTCTCCTGCATATTCATTGTGGATATCCTGAAACTCTGACTGGTTGTGGGATCCTCAGGACAGGTTAGTGAAGCCTGTTGAAGCAGTGATACATCCAATAAGGACCATCTTGGAGGGCTTATGTGCAACATTACTGAATGCTCCCTAAAATCAGCCCTGGTCCCACCACAGGAGAGGTACAGCACAGGCAGCAGCAGTGGAAGATTCCCTGGGCTACCAAGTCCTAGAGTCGACATGGTCCAAATTCTTGTACCATGGTAACATTAAGGCGTACTCCAGCTGGAACTCTGCATACAAGATTTATGCTTCTGCGTCAAAAGGTCTGAATTATGCAAAATTCTGCATGCTTTGCCCCCAAAAAAAAAAAAAAAAAAGCAACTTGTTTTCGAGTGATACCAAATTTAAAATACAATACAGAAAAGAAAAATCACATGGAAAAATGCTGACCTATTGTGTGCATAGAATGGGGAATTTCTGCAGCATGAATCCTAAGAAAGGACCCATGAAGAGGAAAAAAAAATGAAGATTTCTAAATCTCGCCAGATAGGCTTCTTGGAAAGGTTACCATGAAAGCGGATATTTAAAAGCATCTTCAGATGATGCACAACTTAAGTGTACGAACTCCAACGTACAGTCACCAAAGACACAGCACCCAAACATGCTTCACGTCTGCCGTGGATTATTAGGGTCCATTGATCAGAAAGAGGCTTTCAGTAGAAACTCAGAAAGCTTGCCCGCTGTGGTCTCATTTTCTCAGCCCAAAACTTGGCAGCGGCTATAGTCAATCAGGCACAGCTTCCCATCTGCTCATAAGCCTGGCACTGCTGGGCATGACTTCCACCTGATAGTACCTTGACATTAAAGTTTACGCGAAACTTCCAGACTGGGGACATTTCTAATCATCCACCTACAAATTGCTGGTCAAAGCATCTCCTGCACAGACCTACATCAGAGTGTGCAGGTGAAGCAGCCATTGTAGGTGCTTTTCTAAGGCGGAAGGGAGCGCCAGAAAGGGCCCAGAGCAACCCTTAATGTGTTTTCCCAGAAGGAACAAAGCTGGAAAGTGCCCCAGGGTGTAACAAGACTGTCACCTTTCCTCAGGTACCGAGACTTTGGTTTAATTGGCTTGGCTAGGGCCAGTCTTAATTTACAGCTAAATTCCTTGGGAAGAGGGGGGCGGCAACAGATATTCAGTGGCGGAGACCAGTGCAATTACAGTGGCTAGCCATTGCTGCTGAACTTTAAGCCCGAATATTCAAAGCAAGGGTCATCAGCATCAAATGTCCTGGTTGGCTGGATAGTGGCAAAGCTAACCGGACGGTGGTGATATTCACTCATTGTCCAGTTAGCTTCGGCAGCAAAAGTTAGGCACCTTAATGACTGGACTAACTTCGTTGCTGAGGGATAACTGTTCAGCAGCTGAATATCGGCACTGCCCGGTTATCCCTGGATGTTGCCTCCGAAACACCCCAGAACGCTCCAACACTATCCAACTAGCATTGTGGTGTTCAGTGGCCACAATTAATGTGGTTAGCTGGTCTGCTGAATAGTTAATCACTTTGAAAATGCCCCCCCTAGTCTAAGTGAAAACCCATCTGTGTGTTTATATGCCTCCGCTCCTCCAGGGTACAGGAACTGAAGCAAAAAAGTGCTCCCATCTACAGTTCACGTTCACCACGTACTGCCCTGCAGAGCATTCGATAAGGCCACCGGCAATGCACCTGTTGGCCATAAACAATACAAGTTGACAGAACTTCATTTTTCTCTTCGAGCCACCAGCAATGAACAAACTGACACCTCCCTACTGCTAGAACAGAGCAGGTAACTCAGGATGCCTCAAGTCAAGAACACAGTGAAACCATATGGCAATTTGTTCAAGCTCCCCCCAACCACCCCCGCACGGACTTCTATAGCTTCTATACAAATAGGAAAGCCATAGATCTTCAGAGGACAATATCATAAGCTTCTCAGTGGATAAATGGAATCAATTATTGAGAAGCTCACTGGATCAGACGGTGCCACTAAGCAAAAGCAGGAGTAAAAATAAAATTAGTTCATGGTACAATAGTAACATAGTGAATGACGGCAGATAAAGGCCAGCCTGACCCATCTAGTCTGCCCGGCAATTTAGAAATTATTTACATTTGCTTTGATTCTATCCTCTTGCTATGTAGTGATCCTTGTGTCTGTCCCAGCCCTTTTTGAATTCCATAATTCCATCACCGTTTTTGCTCCCACTACCATATTCCAGGCATCCACCACCCTTTCCATGAAAAGGTATTTCCTGATGTTGCTTTTGAAGTTTACCTCCTTGCAACTTCATTTCATGTCCTCTAGTTCTACAGCTTCCCCGTAGTAGTCCTCCAGTTATATACAAGGTGTGCCACTGAGTCAATGCTGACTCCTGGTGACCCAGCGGCCCTTGGGTTTTCTTGGCAAGTCATGACCAGAAGCAGATTACCAGGCCTTTCTTCTGAAACAATGAAGGGTAAAGTAAATTGCCCAAGGCCACAAGGAGTACCAATGGGAATCAAACCATGTTCTCCTGGTCACTAGGCTACTCCAGTTATATAAAAAATAAAAGTAGGTGTGCTCTACTGGGCCATATTTGCATATGCCATCTCCGAGGCCCTCTATTACCAGGCATAACAGGGCACAGAGGCGCCGCAACCCTAAACCAAGAAGGCCGAATGTAGACAAACCCCTGCTAACGCAGAACATCCACATACATTCACCACAAACGCCTCATGATGCATGCATCATCATCCTCATTAATGCCAGATCGATCAGGAACAAGACCCACCTAATCTATGACATCATCACAGATGAGCAGCCTGACATCCTCTGTATAACTGAAACTTGGATCACGGACACCGACTCAGCATTATTAAACCAGATAAATAAACCCGGTTACAAATTATACAACTGCCCCAGCACCAACAAAAGAGGAGGAGGAGTTCTCATCGTCGCCAAAGCCAACCTGCAATTAACAAGCACATACCAGCTATCAAATATGAACATCGATTTGCTTAAAGTTGAAAACTCAGCTCTATCCATCTGCCTGATATACAGACCCCCCTCGCCATACCATGAATCACTTGCCATAGCACTAGAGAGCATCTCCTCCACACAACTCAGGAAATTCCAAATCATCTTGGGAGACCTAAATTTAACCTCAATGCTGCCTACTCACGCAAAGACCTTCCTTGAAGCCATGAACCAACTAGGATATCAACAGCTAATAAATGAGGCCACCCACGACAAGGGTCATACCCTGGACAGGGTCTTCACACCCACGAATCAGCAGCGCAACGAAGAAAAACCTCTAATAAGGATAACTCCAGTACCATGGTCCGACCACCATCAAATTGATCTATGCTTATACCTGCCATCCTTACCCAAAGACGCAAAGGCTCGGAGAACAGTACACCCACAAAGGGGTTTCAACAAATTAAACTTGGAAGATCTCATAAGTAACATTACCACCCACATAGATATGGAATGCATGGACCTCGATCTACTAACAAATAGCTGGGACGCGGGAATCCAGGCTGCATCGCACCCAACATGGAAGACCCCCCCGATCTCAACTAAACCCAGATCTGAACCCTGGTACACAGAAACGCTAACCAGAACGAAGAGGGAACTCCGAAGACTGGAGAGAAAATGGAGACGAAACAAATCCATTGAACACAAGACTGAATACCTCAAAAACCTCACAAAATACAAAGGCGAGGTCAACTCTGCGAAAAGGACACATCACACCAACTTATTAAACAAAGCTATCAATAAGCCTCGTGAGCTATTCGAACTAGTAAAATCACTGACAAAAGTACCTCTGGAAGACCACCGGGGTACCATAATCAAACCCCAAACCCTGGCAGACCATTACGCAAGTAAACTCACTGCAACCACACCCACTCACTGTTTGAACGAAACCTACCTGGAACATCGCCTAAACAAGATGACCAATATAGACCAGGAAAAAACATGGAGCAACTTTCACAACATTGATGTCCAGCAAATTACCAACATAATAACAAACATCCGTACCACCACCTCCCCGCTAGATCCCTGCCCAACTGCTTGGGTTAAGGCGGCAAAACAAGATATTGCGAACCAAGTATCACATATTGTGAACCAATCGCTGCAACAAGGAATAATGCCCACACAACTCAAGAAATCGATAATAAGGCCAATCCTAAAGAACAACTCACTCAACAAGGACGACCCAGCCTCCTACCGCCCAATCTCCAGCATATCTTTCCTGGCAAAGATCATTGAGAAGGCAGTCCTATTACAACTACAAGACCATCTGGATGAACATGAAACCCTAGATGAACAGCAATACGGTTTCCGACAATGTCATGGGGTGGAAACGCTGTTGATAGCACTGCTTAACAACCTCCACAAGGGCCTTGAAGACAAGAAGAAAATGTTTATACTCATTTTCATTGACATCTCTGCCGCCTTTGACACAGTCCATCATGGAACCCTCCTACAAAGGATTGAATCAATAGGAATATTGGGAACCCCCCTGAAATGGTTCTCTTCTTACATAACCAACAGAATGCCACAGGTTCATTTCAATGGCGAAGAAGCAGAAGCTTTCCCGCAAATGCAAGGCATACCTCAGGGCTCCGCTCTCTCGGCACTACTTTTCAATGTCTATATGCGACCCCTCTGTAATATTCTCCAACACCACAATATCAACTACCACATTTATGCGGATGATATTATGCTCTACATACAGTTGGATACTGAGAACCCTAACTATACTCAGCTTGAAACATGCCTCACCGAGATGCTAAATTGGATACAGCAAAACATGGCAATCAACCATAAGAAAACTGAAGTCATGTATATCTCAAGAAAACCAAAAACTTTGACCCTCCTGCGTCAGTCACCCTATGTAACAATACATACAACATGAAGACTGAAATAAAATATCTGGGTGTAACACTTGACAGCAATCTAAAGATGGAAAAGCACCTCCGCAAAACCAACAAGGCCGTTTTCCACAAACTTAGAGTCCTACAACCCCTACGGAGCATCATTGAACCTCACGATTTCAGATCTGTTGCACAAGCTCTAATTATGCCACACCTCGACTACTGCAATGCCATCCTACAGGGCCTTCCAAAGAAAACCCTCAACATTCTCCAAATGGCCCAAAATGTAGCGGCTAGGGTCATCATGAAAAAAAACCTTACTGATCACATTACCCCTGTATTAATCGAGCTACACTGGCTCCCCATTGCAGCCCGGATAAAATATAACACACTAATAACCACCTTCAAGCTTATACATAACATAGCGCCATCCTTTCTCTCCACCCTTATCAGCACGCAACCACCCAACAGAAGCAGGCGAACAATCCACTCAAATATACTCCACGTTCCCCCTGATATCAGATCTGTAACTGCCACTACTAGCCAACGAGCATACTCCTACTCGGCCCCGTCCCTCTGGAACCAACTACCACCAGAGCTAAGAGCTATTAAAGACCTTATGGAATTCAGAAAGAAACTCAAGACACATCTTTTCTAGTGTCAACACAATCTGATATAATCCCAGGGGTATAAATGATACCACCCAATGAAACATGGTTGCAGTTTATGTAAATATGTAATGTCTGACTCCTCTACATATGACCTCTCCCCGTGTGCTGTGCTTCCCCCTCCAAATCAATGTGTATACCGCAAAATTTCTGTCATGATTCGACAAATTCATATCTGTAATCAAACCGCTACTGATCGCTGGAAGTAGCGGTATACAAATGTATGCTAAATAAATAAATAAAATAAATGTGCTGTTGAGTCAATCCTGACTCCTGGTGACCCAGCATCCTCTGGGTTTTCTTGACAAAGTGTGACCAGAAGTAGATTGCCAGGCCTTTTTTCTGAGACAATGGAGGATAAAGTGACTTACCCAAGGCCAGAAAGAGTGCTAGTGGAAAATCAAACCCTAGTCTCTTGGTCACCAGGCCACTGCTCTAACCATTAGGCTACTCCTCAACTCTAGTAGTCATTTGTTAGAAAAGAAATGGGAGCATTGTCTACAAACGACAAGAGCAATGGATGGGTGAGGGCACTCTTAAGACTCAGATTAAGATTTACAAGTCTATGATTAGGGATGCAAAAAAGCAATTTTATCTGAAAGCAAACTTTGGAGAGTTAGAATAAAACTGGAGAGTTGTTTAAGGTGGCTAAAACGTTTTGCACTCTAAGTCAAACAAGTTAGAGCCAAGGGTTTTATTATCTACTTTTATGAAAAGGTCTATCTTGTTGAAAACAAAATAGAGAGCTCATTAACACGATACACTGATATTAGCTAAAGGCTTCACTGGAGATGATAGTAGTAATGTAACAGAGGTTCCCATTCTGGCAGACTGTTTATGGGATGAGTTTTCCATAGTTATGCTGGAAATTGAAAGCATAATTTTAAAAAACATGTAAAAAGGCACAGGGCCTCGGGATAGCTGCCCTGCATGGCTTTTCAAGAGTGCCCCAGTCAAAGCTATATGGTGGCAAACAAGATTTGTGAATAAAAAAATTTTTACAGGCAGGGCTGTAGATGCTAGGAAATTTTGTATCGATCCCACTGTTGAACAGAAGGGATGAAGATCAAAAATTTGTGTAAAAATCATCATCCAATTGCTAACATATCTTGCTCATAAAGATCACCGAGACAATAGTGGCTACAACATTACTACACCACCACCTGGAGGACGATAATATACTCAGGAGTGGTCAGAGCAACAGTCTACCACTCAAGAGATCAGGGTTCGAGTCCCACTGGGACTCCTTGCGACCTTGGGCAAGTCACTTTACCCTCCATTGCCTTGGAAGAAAAGGCCTGGCAATCTACTTCCAGTCATACCTTGCCAAGAAAACCCAGGGGTTGCTGGGACGCCAGGAGTCAGCATTGACTTAATGGCAAAAAAAAAAACACCACCATACAATACAGAGATGCTATTGGTCTCAATGAAAAATGAGCTACAATCAGATGTTGATGGGGAAACCATACAAAATTTGATGTCGTGTGATATTTTCTCTACCTTCAATATAGTAAATTATGATCTGTTACTTAGCAAACTAAGTGAGATTGGAGCGGCAGATGGGATTCTAAATTGGTTCTCAGGATTTTTAAAGAAGAGGTGGATTCATGTAGGATGAAGAGGTCTTTAAGCCCACAAATGATATTCTGGGGTCTCTCAAGAATATCCTCTATCTTATTTAACATTTTCCCCAAGTACACTAGAGGGAGCAGCGAGAGACCGGGATATCTTGTTATTTTCATATGCAGAAGGGTTTTTTTTTTTAGTTATCGTACTCATTAAAAGATCAGAATCATTATCTTTTTCAGGTTTATTTCAATGCTTTACATAGAACATCCTTCTGGGTGGTTTCCCACAGAATGAAAGTTAACCCAGATGAAACAAAACTATTATGTGTAGGATCAAGAAAGGGAAGGCTTCCACTGAAAGTCTGGTTCTGGCAGGCAAAAGGGTGGAGTTTTCTGAAGCGATTGAAGTACTGGGAGTTTCTTACTCAATGGATGAATGCTATGCACAGTGTGAGAGAGCCTGAAAGGATGATGGCGGAAGAAAAGGGAAGGAGAGTTCCAGAGAAAATTTCTTATTATTTGGATGCCATTTATCTGCAGACTCCCTCCAGCAGCTCAGAGGGCAGTTAGAAATCGAAAAGTATATATAGGATGTATGCGTTTGTCTTTTTTGGAAAATGTTTTTGGGGAGGAGGGTTGATAGAGTTCGAGTAAATAGGGGGTGGGGGAAAGAAACAAATGTAAATATACAAGGTTAACTTTTCAACTCTGGTTAGATCAGTTTTGATCGCAAAGATTTTGTATCTACTATCGCTCCGATTGGGGGAGTGTTGCTATAGGTAGAGAGAAGCAATGTTGTATTAGCAGGGAAATTAATTTAAAAACTACTGAAATGAAAGAATTGGGAGATTATTTAGATTCCAGCCCATCCATAGAGCATCAGATAGTACGTATTGCTAATGATTGTGATTCTTAGGATGTTATGTCAAGGTAGAGACTAGAGACTATTTTGAACTAGGACACTGTAAAAACAGCAACAGCTCTAACATATCTGGATTACTACAGTTCCCTTCAGTTAGGGTTGCCCTTGAGACAGACTGTAAGACGAAGACGTGATATCTAACACAACAGCAATGCTGATTTTTAGTCAGCTGAAGTTGGACAGCGCTGCCCCACCACTGAAACTGCTATACTGGTTGCCCGTGCCGGTGAGGGTACAATTTTAAAGTGCCACTGTTTGCTTTTAAGATTGCACATGGGTTGGCACCTGAATATATGTCTGTTGATTCAGTACTATGTACTCTCTCGGCATTTAAGGTCTGTTGATGCTTTTAGTCTGTACTAGCGAGTTGAAGGATGCATGCATTTAAGAAATCCATCATGGGCACCGTTCCAGCTTTATGGAATCTGCTGCCTATAAGGATTTGTATGCTAGCTAATCATGAACATTTTAGGAAGGCCTTAAACACATGATTAGTTAAGTACTTTTAGTTGATATTGTTCTCCTCGGTTAACTATATAATGGAAATATTGTCATAACTTATTTCTAACACACCATGAGATGGAAATGCTGTCAATCTATTTGCAGTATACTATGCTGTGTGTTACTCTTACTTTACCATCTATCTAGAGCTCTGTTGGGTTATGTGCACAATATAAGAGTGTGTATTAAATTAAATTTCAATTTAATCTGTCAGCGAACTGCTACTGCCAGTCTACATGAACGGCGAGGCAAATAACCAGGGTGGAGGAGGAGAAGGGAAGGTAAAAGGTTGCCTCTTTCACAGACTCGCGTCTGGTTATATTTTTTGATTTTGATCAATTTGAACTAATATGAGCAAGGGGACACTTATTACACCTGAGAGAAAGTAAAATAATGCCACAGAAACATAACGGAGTCACGAAAAGCATAACGGGTACTAAAATAGTAAAATACATTCTCTAAAATGCTTGTATGCAAATGCTAGAAGTCTAAAAAATAAGATGGGAGAGTTAGAATATATAGCACTAAATGAAAGGTTAGATATGATTGGAATATCAGAGACATGGTGGAAGGAGGACAACCAGTGGGACACTGATACCTGGGTACAAACTATATCGAAATGATAGAGCTGATCAAATTGGTGGAGGGGTTGCTCTCTATGTTAGAGAGGGCATTGAGTCAGAAAGGATTAAAGTTTTGCAGGAAACAAAATCTGCTGTAGAATCTATATGGATTGAAATTCCATGTAAAAGGGGGAAGGCAAAGCCCTTACAAAAACATCCCCATCATCCACAATCACTACCGGAATCCTTACAATAACATCCCAACCACCCATAACCAGTATCAAAACCCAACACACAGCAATACATACTCAAACCCCCACTATCATCATTCGCGCAACGACTCAGACAAACCCCTTCACAGACGCATACAAATAAAACCCCAACCCTATAGTACAATAAACGAACGAGCTAATAACACAAACTCTAACCTACAAATCATCTTAATAAACATCCGTTCTATACGAAATAAAATACCAATAATCAATGACATAATAAAGGACACAACCCCCAGATATTATCTGCATCACTGAAACATGGCTCTCACACACAGACAGCATTCTACTAAACAAGTTATCAACACATCAATATGACATATTCAACTGTCATAGGAATTTAAAAATTTTATTATGCGATTTAATACTCACAAAAAAAGACATAAAATTCACCCTAACAAACTTAGACAATATAGACGGAATAGACATTGTCAATATAGAAAATAGAACCCTTGCCCTCGCCCTCATCTACCGACCCCCATCATCTGATCAAAATAACCTCACCCCTATCCTAGAACTTGCTTGCACAGCATCTCAAAGCAAACCACTCATACTCCTTGGTGACCTGAACCTTCCATCACTGACCAACTCACAATCGAATAACTTCATAGAAGCTATGACACAAATGGGATATACACAGATAATACAAGCCCCCACACACAATAAAGGTAACATACTTGACCTAATCTTCCTTCCCTCTATGCTCTACAGTCACCAGCCACACACCACTCCAACCATAACCGAAGTACCATGGTCCGACCACCACCTTATTACAACTTACCTACCAATACAAGCTCCAAAAAACACCACAAGCACACCTCCACATACATCACGATTCGCACACTTTAACAAGAATACATTCCTCAACGAAGTATTACCCAAACTCAACACAAACTCATCAGACTCAATTCAACCATAACACATTGGAATTCAACCATTCAAAATGCAGCTGTCCCCACACAAGTCTTACATAGACAAACAAAAAAGACCGGAAAGTGGTTCACGAAAGAGCTAGCAAAACTAAAAAAGCAACTAAGGAAACAAGAAAAGAGATGGAGGAAAACAAAATCGGATGAAAACAAATCCCAATACATGTTAATACTTACTGGATACAAAAATGCAATCAACAAATCAAAAAGAGACTACCACTCTAAAGTACTAAACTCAGCCATCAACCGCCCGAGAGAACTATTTGCGATAGTAAAAACACTAACTAAAACTAATAACACCGAGCCTAAACAACCAGCAATAAATGTACAAACATTAGCAACACACTTTGCAGCGAAATTAAAAAACAAAACCACTACTCTGACACCAATATTTACAAGCACTAAACTCATAAACGAATGGACAAACTTCCACATAATAGACCGAAAACAACTCCTTAAAATCGTAACAATGATCAACACAACAACAAACCCACTAGACCCATGCCCTGTATCATGGATTAAATGTGCAAAGGAGGAACTGGCGGAAAATCTACAACATATAGTGAACCAATCCCTCTCACAAGGCATAATGCCTGATGCCTTAAAACTCACAACACTTAGACCAATAATAAAGAACAACAAGCTTGACCCAAAAGACCCGAACTCATACAGACCCATAGCCAGCATCCCATTTATAGCTAAAATAATAGAAAAAACAATTCAAATACAGTTACAAGAACACATTGATGAACATAAACCACTTGACTCACACCAATTTGGGTTCCGCCCATTCCATGGAGTAGAAACTCTATTAATCACCCTAATGGATTTCCTCATCAGAGGTACAGATGACAACAACCAAGGCTTCCTACTTCTATTCATAGATATTTCTGCCGCCTTTGACAACATTAACCACTCCACACTGATCAACAGACTACAAAGCTTAGGAATAGGCGGGACTGTCCTTGATTGGTTCAAGTCCTACATATCAAACAGACTAATACGCGTACAAATTGACCAAGAAGCATCAGAACCATTCCCCCAAGGCCAAGGAATACCCCAAGGATCAGCCCTCTCCGCCCTCCTATTTAACCTGTATCTACAACCAATAACAAACATATTTAAAAACACAGGATTAACCACTTTATATACGCCGACGACATCATGCTCGCTATCCCTATAACCGCTAAAAACCCCTCATATGACACACTATCAGAATGTATGACTGAGACCTCCTCCTGGTTAGAATCTAGCTACCTCAGCATCAACCTCAAAAAAAACGGAAGCAATGTTCGTAACAAGGTCATCAACCACAGAGAACACCTTCCCAGAAACAATCACAATTAACAGAACATCCATACCTGTTAGAAAAGAAGTAAAATATTTAGGTGTGATAATAGATCACACACTCACCATGCTACCACACATAAAACAAACCGTAAAAAACCATCTACTACAAACTAAAAACTATTCAGCACCTAAGGCCACTCCTAGAAACTCAAGATTTTAGATCTGTAGTAAATACACTAATCACCCCCCACTTTGACTACTGCAACAGTCCTATTAATAGGCCTCCCTCAAAAAAGCACATACCTTCTTCAAAGAGCTCAGAACATCTGTGCAAAAGTAATAGCTAAAGCACGTCTAACAGACCACGTAACCCCAATACTGCTAGAACTACACTGGCTCCCAATCAATAGCCGAATCAGATACAAAACTATCCTAACAACCTTTAAACTCATAAATGACATAGCCCCCTCACCCCTATCCACACTACTGCAATCACCAAACAAAACTAGATCACACAGACAAAACGAAGCCCACTCCCTTATCACACCAAAAGCCTTCAGGAAGACAAAGAAAACCACTAGCTCCAGAGCATTCACATTCACTGCCCCTACACTCTGGAATGACCTCCCAATAGACCTTCGCGTCATAAATGACCTCTATCAGTTCAGGAAAGAGCTAAAAACTTACCTCTTTACTGAACACTTTGAAATCCCATATACCCCCAAAACACCTCCATAACCATGGTATTACACACACAAACCCCCTTGCTCAAAACTAAACACCTCACCCCCCCCCCCGTCTGAAACCCCATACACACCCCCGATTTACGTCATAAAAGGAAATAAATTCCAAAATATCCCCAAACCACAACCACTGTAAATATCCAATGTAATAATTTAATGGTTGTTTGTATTACTAATACATCTTGAAGTTGAAGTTTTGTTCAATGTAAATAGTTAAACTTAACCGTTCATTGTAAATAGTTGAATCTGATTGTTCAATGTAAATGTATACATCGGTGTACAATTGTTAAAATGTTCCTTGTAAACCGCCCTTGATCGCTGGAAGGGGCGGTATAGAAAAAATATAGATAAAATAAAAATAAAAAAATAAAATAAAATAAGGCAATGGCAGTGGGGGTGTACTATCGAGCGCCTGGCCAGAATGAACAATTGGATGATGAAATGCTCAAAGAAATCAAGGAAGCTAACAAAAGTTACAGCGCAGTAATAATAATGGGTGATTTCAACTACCCCGGTATCGACTGGGTCAGTGTCACGTCAGGACATGCTAGGGAGATAAAGTTCCTAGATGAAATAAATGACTGCTTCTTGGAGCAGCTGGTTCATGAACCGACCATAGGGGAAGCCATATTAGACCTAGTCCTTAGTGGAACACCAGATCTAGTGCAAAAGATAAGGTTGTTGGGGCCACTTGGCAATAGTGATCATAGCATGATCGCCTTTGATTAAATTAGTGGAGGAGGGATAGTAAGGAAATCCACAGTACTACCTTTTAACTTTCGAAAGGGAGACTATGATAAAAAGAGGAAAACAGTTAAGAAAAAACGAAAAGGAGCAGCTGCAAAGGTTAAAGACATACATCAGGCTTGGCTGTTGTTGAAAAATATTATCTTGGAAGCCCAGACCAGCTGTATTCCACGCTTTAAGAAAAGTGGAAGGCAGTCCAAAAACTGCCAGCATGGTTTAAAGGTTAGGTCAGAGAGGCTGTTGCCAAAAAAGCATCTTTCAGGAAATGGAAAAAAGAGCCAAACGACGAAACCTGGAAACAGCACAAGCACTGGCAAGTCAAATGCAAGGCATTGATAAGGCAGGCAAAGGGAGAATTTGAGAAGAAGCTTGCTGCAGAAGCAAAAACACGAAGTAAAGACCTTTTCAAGTACATTCGTAGCAAAAAACCTGTGAGAGAGTCAGTTGGTCCATTAGATGATAAAGGGGTTAAAGGAGCACTAAGAGGCGACAAGGCGATAGCAGAGAGACTGAATGAATTCTTTGCTTCAGTCTTTACTGAGGAAGATGTAGGGATGTTACCCATGACTGAAATGGTATTTAAAGGTGCGGAAGAATTGAAGGAAATATCAATACATCGGGAGGATGTATTACAACTATTAGATAAACTAAAGAGTAGCAAATCACCTGGGCCGGATGGTATACATCCAAGGGTGTTGAAAGAACTGAAATATGAGATTGCAGACCTGCTATTAGTAATCTGTGAACTATCATTAAAATCATCTCTAATAACCTGAAGATTGGAGGATCGCCAATGTAACACCAATTTTTAAAAAGGGTTCCAGGGGTGATCCGGGAAACTACAGACCGGTGAGCCTGACATCAGTACCGGGAAAAATGGTAGAAACCATCATAAAGAATAAAATTACTCAGCATGTAGATAGTCGTGACCTAATGGGAGACAGCCAACATGGCTTTAGACAAGGAAGATCTTGTCTTACTAATCTGTTATGTTTTTTTGAAGGAGTGAATAATCAGGTGGACAAAGGTGAGTCGGTTGATATTGTGTATCTGGACTTTCAGAAAGCCTTTGACAAGGTCCCTTATCAGAGACTTTTGGCAAAACTAAAGAGTCATGGGATAGGAGGCTGTACTATTGTGGATCAGGAACTGGTTAAAAGATAGAAAGCAGAGGGCAGGGCTAAATGGCCAATTTTCCCATTGGAGAAAGGTGAATAACTGGTGTACCCCAGGGATCTGTGCTGGTTCCGCTGCTTTTTGACATATTCATAAATGACCTGGAAAGTGGAATAACGAGTGAGGTTATCAAATTTGCAGATGACACAAAACTATTTAAAGTTGTTAAAACCCAAGAGGATTGTGGAAAATTGCAAGAGGATCTTGATAAATTGGAAGACTGGGCATCAAAATGGCAGATGAAATTTAATGTGGACAAGTGCAAGGTTATGCACCTAGGGAAGAACAACCCAAACTATGGTTACACGATGCAAGGTTCCACATTAGGAACCACCACCCAGGAAAAAGATTTAGGCGTCACTGTGGATAACATGTTAAAACCCTCGGCCCAGTGTGCAGCGGTGGCCAAGAGAGCAAATAGAATGCTAGGTATGATAAGGAAAGGAATGGTGAGACTGCACCTTGAATATTGTGTGCAATTCTGGTCGCCGTATCTTAAAAAGGATATAGCGATTTTAGAAAAGGTTCAGAGAAGAGCCACCAAAATGGTAAAGGGGATGGAAGGATACTCCTATGAAGAAAGGCTAAAAAGGTTAGGGCTCTTTAACCTGGAAAAGAGACGGCTGAGGGGAGATATGATAGAAGTCTATAAATTAATGAACGGAGTGGAACGGGTAAACTTAGATCGATTGTTTACCTTATCAGAATATAGAAAGACTAGGGGACATGCAATGAAGCTACAGGGTAAACTATTTAAGACTAATAAAAGAAAATATTTTTTCACTCAACGTGTAATCAAACTCTGGAATTTGTTACCGGAGGATGTAGTAAAGGCTGTTAGTGTAGCTGGGTTTAAAAAAGGTTTGGACAAGTTCCTGGAGGAAAGGTCCATAAACCATTATTAAGAAGGGACCCAGGATATCAATGCTTGAACCAATACAAGCATTGTGGAACCTGTGTCCCTTGGGGAAACTGCTAGGTACATATGACCTATATTGGCCACTGTTAGAAACACAATACTGGGCTTGATGGACCTTGGTCTGACCCAGTATGTCATATCTTATGATCTTATGATCTTAGTACATTCTTTATATATTAGCACACAGAAAGAGCAACTCAGGATACAGACCCTGGCAGCAACAATGTATTATAACGCACATTAAATCAGATATATTTCCAATTCACAAAGGCCCAGAATTCAGAAAATTACAGGCACTATCATCCGACATCTCTAAACAGGATTTGCTCACTTTCTGTGTCGATCAATCCATCAGTCTGGCTCCAAAAAGCGCTTTTATGTTGCGTTTTCATGCCAGTTAACGCTCAATTTCAGCTCCTTGTGCCCCATCAAAAATTGTTCTGAAGGAAAGCCATTTAGTAGAAAAATACCATTTAAGTGATACTCAACCTTTGTGTGTTTCCCACTGATGTGAACATGCACCTCCGAACACCTCCCAGCCTCTATGAGAGTAAAAGTACGTCTGGTGCATAATAATGCCCCTACCTTCAAATACTGCAAATGCCCATGTAGAGTCAATGTCTGCCTGAGTGGGCGGTTGGCTGGCACGAGACCGGGTGTGCAGAGGCCTTTTTCCCCCCATCTTTTGTGACAGGCCTGTTCACGAGTCTCATGTACGATTGTAAAGTAAAAAGTATGATTTCAGAATCTGAAGTATGTCAAAAAGGGATCATGACATCCTAGTCAACAAAGATCCACAGGTATAGAAAAGACATCTTTAGACTTTGAGATTACACCTGCAGAGATTGCAAAATGTTTCTCCCACGTGTGTGATTCTCTCAGATCATCTCTTGCTTAGTCAGACACTTCTCTGCAAGAACATTCTCGGTACCCCATGCTTATAGAGTCTGAAACAAAAAGGATAACCAAGCAAGCAATTTGTTCTCGTTTTCTGCTAAACAGAATTTATTAGTTTCAATGTTTCATTATCTTCAGCCATTTTAGATCCCGTCTCCGCTGCCGCCTTCTTTATTGGGAGAAAGGGCTGAAAGTAGATGAAAGGTTCTCAGCTGGAATTACAGAATCTCAGTACAAAAGCTTCTCCAGCAGAGTCCCTCATTAATAAATGTGATTCCCAGCTTTTGCTATATTTCTCTACTCCTCAAGATTTTGTCTGTGTGACTTGTAACTTAGAAGAGCATCAGAGGTCCAAGATGGTATGTGAATGAGACACGACTGCAGCAGCTCCAGTCTTTTCCTCTATTCCAGCCTAGCTGATGTGGGTAAACGCAGAGGAGCATACTGGAGCAAGCCCAGCAGTCACTCTTTTTTGGAGCAGATGGCAACACAACCCCAATTTGAGGAGTACCTCTTGCTGGGAGGTTTCTCTCTTCCTGGAAGACCCGACACCACCCTTGCTTCCTGGTCAAGAATTACTGGTTTTAGAGCAGACTCCACTCCTTGACAGTTCGGTCCGATTCACCAGAGAGGACTATGGAGTCTGCTCTCGTCTGGAGCCTTGCAAGTCTATACCTGCGGATCTATGTTGCCTCAAGTACACACAGATTGTAAGCCCTTTGGGGACAAGTGAATGTATCCAGTACCTGTTTGTAATGATTACATAATGTAAACCACATTGACTGAAGGATAAGATGGTATAGAAAACTGGTTAAATAAATAAATAAGTTGGCAGTGTTGTCTTGGAAAGTGGAAGAATGGAAGTTGCTGCTACTGCGAGTCCAGTGATGAAGAGTTTGGGCATCTGCTGTGGGGCGGGATGGGAGAGCTACCTACCCCCACCCCCTTCCGGATGTAACATCTATAATAATTTGTTTAAAGAGAAAGCCAGCTCTAGTGAAACCTGCAGTAATCACTCTTGATGATCTCTGGAACAGTAGGGCCTCTGAAGCGATTAGGTTTCTTCAATAGCTGCTTTAACGATGGACATTTGCTCCCAGATGCTGTCTCGGGACTCGGTCGTTCACTAACAGAGTTATTCCGATTTCCCAATTTTCATACTGTCTGAACAGTTCCAGGCTGTACAGCTTGGGCTAATACAAGATAGAACTGGTGTACATCATTGGCTGGAAAATGTTGAAAACTCTTTAAAATCGCTGAACTGGTGCCTTGCTCTATTTCCTCCCTTGGATCTCTACCATAAAGAGGTTTGGGGGGGGGGGGATTTTGAAGGAAGCTTTTTCCCCTATTGGTAATATTTTTTTCTCTCCTTCCTACCTGACGGGTAGGAGATAAGAGGATGAGGAAACTGAAAGGGTTGGAGGGGGACTCTCCATAGATATCCTCAATGCCTTAGGCCTTTTGGATGGAAAGAGCTACCCTCTTGGTCTTCTTTGTACTCCTGCAAGACAGAGATTCCATCCTGAAGCTGTATTTTAGGAAGAGGGAAACTATTTTTGGCTCTAGGAAACGGATTCTCCCTGGTCTTTGCGTAAGACTCAGATCAGGAGGAAAAAGGTTTCTTCAGATGCGCTTTGTAGTTCTCTCATTGGCCACTACCTTCATGGTTAATTTTTCCTGCAAGTGATAAGTGATGGTGTGTATGGGAGGGGGGGTAGCCTTCCCAATCACAATTCTTCTTGGATAATACAAAAAAGTGTTCATGGGTAATATAGTTGAAAGATGTTCTGGGACGAGGCTGCTGCCTGACTAGTTTTGTGGAGAATGAGTACTTTGAGGTAACGACTCAAGCATGTTAGTTTTCCTCTTGCCATTTTTTCTTATTATGACCATGTTTCAGGGTTTTGCTTTGGGCCCTGTTAAATTCTGGTGGACTTTAGAAGATATCCTTATGATTTTCTTTGTGCTGAATATGATTTGGGAGTGGAGGAGTAGCCTAGTGGTTAGAACAGTGGCTTGGTAACCTGGTAACCAGGGTTCGATTCCCACTAGTACTCCTTGTGGCCTTGGGCAAGTCACTTAACCCTCCATTGCCTCGGAAGAAAGGCCTGGCAATCTACTTCCAGTGACAGGAGCTTCTGGGTCGCTAGGAGTCAGGACTGACTCGAAGGCACACAATGCATTTTTGAATATGATTTGAACTATTTCTGTTGCGTGTGGTTAATGATGCCCAATCCAGGGAGGCTGTAGGGCTCTTAAATGAGTCAGTCAATGCCAAAGCTCCTGATAAAGCACCAAATACGAAGAAAAACTCTAGGAACAGAAAACTACTACTACTTGGTGATTCCATCATCAGAGGCACCAACTTGGGAACACAGTTCAAAGGAGAGAAGTTAGTCAATTGCCTCCCAGGCTTATCAGCTAGGAAGAATACAAACCAAATTGTTGATGTCATTAGGACTGAAAGCAAGCACTCCAATATTGATTTTGTCATCCACTTGGGTACAAATGACCTGGCTAGAAACAGTGCCACTACAGTTCAAAGGGACTTTCAAACTCTAGGAGAGAAACTAAAACCCATTGTTAACACTGTAGCACTCTCAGAAGTTCTACCTGTTCTTGGTAAGGGGGCAGAAAGGCTAAATCGCATAAACAGCTTTAACGCATGGCTCCAGACCTGGTGCAAAGAGGAAGTATTCAGATTTATAGGCGACTGGGGATAAAGATGGGCCAACAAGAGACTATACTGTGCTGATAGGATTCTTTTCCCTGCAACAGAGAGATGTAGTCCAAGTGAAAAATTCGGGAAATATGTGGAAATGCATTTAAACTAGAAAAAGGGGGCGACGGATGGGGAAGGTCAAAAGTTCTGGACGTCACTCCCTACAAAAGCAGAAAAACCATCAGAAACAGCCACACTCTTAAACCACACATCATAAACAAGTGGGAAGATGTGGGCAGAACAAAATCAATGCAAAATACACACAAGCCAGGTAAATGCTGGAAAGCAATGAGCACAAATGCTCGCAGCTTAGCCAACAAAGTTCCAGACCTAGAAGCCCTAATGGTGGAAATGGATTTGGACATTGTGGCCATTACAGAAACATGGTTTAATGAATCGCATGATTGGGATGTAGCCATAGCTGGCTATAATCTATTCAGAAGAGACAGAGTAAATGGAAAAGGAGGAGGAGTAGCCTTGTATATCAAAAGCAATATTAAAGCTACTGAAATGCAGGGGGCATGGGGAAAAGAAGAAGCGCTCTGGATAGTGTTGGAAAGAGGAGATGGCACTGTCATCCATACTGCTGTAGTCTACAGACCTCCGACTCAAATTGAAGAGAGAGATAACGAATTGATTATAGATATTGCCAAGATAGCCACAAAGGGGGAAGCGATCATTTTGGGCGACTTTAATCTACACGATGTGGATTGGATAACTCCTGCAAATCTAGAAAGAAGCAAAATAATTGTGGATGCTCTTCAAGATGCTTTACTTAAACAAATGGTGATGGAACCAACAAGGGAGAGCTCAACACTGGATTTAGTGTTCACCAACGGTGATAGCAATGTCAAATTTCCGGGTGGGCGCTCCTGTGAGCAACAGCGATCATCACACAGTGTGGTTTGAGATAAAAGCCAAAGTGCAGTCCAATCATAGCAAGCTCAAGGTCCTAAACTTCAAAAACAATGACTACAGTAAAATGGCCAAGTACCTGAAGGAGGAGTTGGCAGGGTGGGAGAGGATAAGGGAAGTGGAATTGCTATGGGCTAAACTAAACTAAAGGTGGCAATAAAAGGGGCAACAGACAAATATGTAAGGAAAGTAAACAACAACAAGAAGAGAAGGAAACCTATTTGGTTCTCCAAAGAAGTGGCTGCTCAAATAAAGGCAAAAAACACAGCTTTCACAAAATTCAAAAGCTTGCAAACAGAGGAATACAGAAATGAATACAGGATTAAACTCAAAGACTAAAAGAGAAATAAGGATAGCAAAATCAAAGGCAGAGAAAAAGATGTGAAGCGTGGCGACAAAACTTTCTTCAGGTATATTCGGGAAAGGAAGAAGATCAGGGGTGGAATTGCAGGGCTCAGAAGTGTTGGGAACGGACTCATTGAAAGCGACATTGAAAAGGCAAAATTGCTAAACAAATACTTCTGCTCCGTTTTTACTAAAGAAAATCCTGGAGAAGGACCACCTGTGACTCCCAAATATAAAAATGGAAATGAAGTAGATACCACACCATTCACAGAAGATGAGGTGTTAGAACAACATGCAAAACTGAAAGTGAACAAGGCCATGGGACCGGATGGGATACATCCCAGGATACTGAAAGAGCTCAGAGAGGTTCTTGCAGGACCATTAAAGGATGTTTTCAACAGATTCTTGGAAACAGGAGAAGTTCCTCAAGACTGGAGAATGGCTGATGTCGTACCTCTACACAAAAGTGGTGACAGGGAAAAAGTGTCAAACTACAGGCCCGTGAGCCTTAGCTCGGTGGCAGGAAAACTAATGGAGGCACTCCTGAAAGAGCGAATAGTGAACTTTCTCAAAACCAACAGGTTGCAAGATCCGAGACAACATGGTTTTACCGAAGGACGATCTTGCCAAACAACTCTGATCTAGTTCTCTGGTCACCCAGTCAAAGAACTCAATCAGGGGCATGCGATGGATGCCATCTACCTGGATTTCAGCAAAGCCTTTGATACTGTCCCTCATAGGAGGCTCATCAATAAACTCAGTAGCTTGGAGATGGGTCCCAAGGTGGTAAACTGGAACAGAAATTGGTCGACTGACAGACGACAGAAGATGATGGTAAATGGAACTCACTCGGATGAAAGGAAGGTGATTAGCAGGGGTGCCCCAGGGTTCTGTCCTGGGCCCGGCACTGTTCAATGTATTTGTGAGTGATATGGCTGAAAGACTGAATGGAAAGGTCTGTCTTTTTGCAGATGACACAAAAATTTGCAACAGAGTGGACTCCCCTGAGGGAGTGATGAACATGAGGAAAGATCTACAAAAGCTGGAAGAATGGTCTAATGCTTGGCAATTAAGATTAATGCAAAGAAATGCAGTGTTATGCATTTGGGTAGCAGAAACCCAAGGGACATGTATGCGATAGGGGGCAAGAGGGAGTGCATGGATCAGGAGAAAGACCTTGGTGTGATTATTTCTGTAGATCTCAAGGTGGCAAAACAGTGCGACAAGGCAGTGGCAAAAGCCAGGAGGATGTTGGGCTGCATACAAAGAGGAATTACCAGCAGAAAGGAGGAGGTATTAATGCCACTGTATAAGTCACTGGTGAGGCCTCACTTGGAATACTATGTTCAGTTTTGGAGACCGTATCTTGCAAAGGATGTAAAAAGAATTGAAACTGTTCAGAGGAAGGCAACCAAAATGATTTGGAGCCTGCGTCAGAAGCCTTATGAGAAGAGACTTGAAGACCTAAATATGTACACTCTGGAGGAGAGGAGGGATAGGGGAGCTATGATTCAGACCTTTAAATACTTAAAGAATTAATGAACAAACAAACCTCTTCCAAAGACGGGGAAGCTGCAAAACTAGAGGGCATAACATGAAGCTGCAAGGGGGTAAACTGAAAGAAAATGTCAGGAAATACTTCTTCACTGAAAGAGTGGTGGATGCTTGGAATGCCCTCCCGAGGGAAGTGATGGGAGCAAACACAGTGACGGAATTCAAAATGGCATGGGACCGACACAATGGATCCCTTTACAACAGGATAAAAGCAAAATAATCTGGGCAGACTAGGTGGACCATACTGGTCTTTATCTGCCACCATTTACTATGTTACTATGTGTGTATTTGCTGTAATATTGGAAAGGCAAAATACAAATTTAAAAAGTGAAAATATTTGCAAATTTGTTACTCAACAGTCTCCAGCTCTTCAGTTTTTCAATCAAGCTCCCTTGTTGCGTTATTATTTGAAAAAACGGGCTTAGTAGCCACTGGGTCAAATCAAATTCATCTTGTTTCTTAGTCACTGCAGCCTGCCACAAGGGCTCCAGAGTGATATGGTTCAACTCTCAGTGTAGACCACAAGGACAAGACTAATACTTCAAGTAAAAGTAGGTAACTTGACAGCACTCAAGATGCAAAATGGAAGAACACCATTTCCATTCATTTTTATGTAAGAAGAATTGGGCCAAGTGCCCCTTTCCACCTCTTTTGCACCAGGGAGAGAAACCAGGAAACAGCGCACATATGGAAGGAGACGTCTATGGAAAAATCACACCATAAACCTCCACAGCAAGGCCTGTGGAACGTTGTGCATCTCTTGAGGCAGCGTTTCTCAAGCTGGTCCTGGTGTACCCCCTGGCCAGTCTGCTTTTCAGGATACCTGCAATGAATATGCATGGGATAAATTTGCATGCAATGGAGGCAGCACATGCAAAGCTGTTCGCTGCATGTTTATTGTAGATGTCCTAAAACTCATACTAGCTGGAGGACGCATCCGGATCGGCTTGAGAAATACCCTCCTAAGGAAAGAGAAGAAAGTATTTTTGGCCAAGTTTGCCAAGTAGTTTCATGTGGAAACCTTATTGTATAACATTTACACTAAGTCTCAGCAAGACAACTACTACGACTGAAGCCAGACAGGAAGCAAAAAGAAAAAACATTCATACTGGCTGTACATCACCTAGGATAAAAAGGTGCTCCCCATTAGCTTACGTTCTAGTATTAGGGCAAACGACTGTAGTAGTTGTCTTGCAGACACAGCATTCCTCGTACAGCTACAGGCCATGGTGAACATATTTCTGGACCCGCTGCAAGAAGACAGAATCCTCTTAATTTTTTCATTAGCTTCTGTAATCCAACTACAATTAGGCCAGCTTCTGAAGATACAAAGGAGATAATGTACTGCTATTTCCCTGTCACCGCACGTGTTCTGTCTGGCTCTAAATCCACGGTGACCTTATGAACAAATTGGCCTATAGATTCAGCTTTAATCCCAGAAGAACTAATGAGCCCAAACAACATCACACCTATTATCTCTGGATGATTTTAAGTTGTACAGCTCCTATACAACTGAACAAACATCTCCACACAGCAAGAGCTTCTCAGGCGATATCAGGATGACTTTCGAACAAATATACAAAAGCAAATCTTCCTCAATGGAAAACTAAGGAGAACTGAATAAGTCTCTCTACCAGAAGACTAATATAAAAGAGCTTGAGCAGGCAGGTGCATATAAACATCTAGGATGAACACAAATTACTGAGAAAAAGATCAGCAACAACTATTACAGAAGATTAAACCAATGCTGCATGGAGCAAGATACAAGCTAAGTCAACGAAGACACAACAGAATTGTAAAACTAAAGAAAAAGGCTTTTGTAAAGAATTTGGTCACAAAAATGTAAGTGGCTATATCACAAATACTAAGATTTATACGGAAAGTAGATCAAGACCCGACATAGGGATGAGAGACTGATGAATGCAACACAGAACAGATTATAGATGAACTTCACGGTAAACAGAAGAAAACCAGTAGAACAGACAAATGCAGATTCTATAGCAGTGAACTGGAAAGATCATACACCTAATCGCTGGGTGTGACCTGCTGATGTCAGAAAGCCCGTACACAGAAAGCTACAAGGAGGTAGCAAAGCTCAGCTTATCCACTGGAAACTGTGCAAACAAACACTTTATCACTGTGCCAGAAAAACATTAGGAACACAACCCAGTCAAAACCGCGGGGAATGAAGAAGTTGTGATCATATGGGACATTCTCATTTCCACTGATCAATGGCTCGATGCAAGAAAACTGGATGTGTAATAACACTGAGAAACGCACAAAAGCAGCATTACGCAGTGACTTTTCTGTACTAGGTGTGAGAAGGGAGAAGATCCTCAAGTACCAACCAAAGACCAAGAACATGTGGCAGAAAGATACAGAAATTGTCTCAAGTGTATTGGGTGCCATCAATCTGATCAAAAAGAATTTGCAAGCACATTTTAAATGTGTTTCCTGTTTATATTACACCTTAATGAACTCCAGAAGGCAGCTCTCTTGGCACAATGCAAGTATCAAGAAGTGTGCTAGCAGTAAATCTGAGCTCTTGAAGTCCTCTCCAGCATATTCTGGCATAGGAATAAGGCTCATTCTTGTCATGGAATGCACAGAACTAACCCATTTGGAGACAGTGGAGACTCCATGGAAATATTCTGCCCTCCTAACCTGTATTCCATTTCTTTAGCAAGCTCTTTTGCAAAAGTTTTGTTTGCTATATACACAAAAAAAAAAATATTCCTGCACATAAATTTCCTGCATGCTTCCTCTTGGCCTTCTTGACACACATTTGGGCACCGCTGCGGGAACATTCAGGACTTCAGACTCACATTCCTCCGACACGCCCACCAGCAATGTTATGCAGTCAAGTGTGCGCATGGTCGGGGGGAGAGGATGTAATACTTATTATTCTCATCAGGGGTAAAAAATAACAATGGAAGCACTCCTCTCTCCGATATTGAAACCATTGGAATCTTTCACAGAAGTGGCCGAGGCTGGTCTTGAACTCTTCACTCATATCACCCAGTCCCTCTAGGAAAGGGATAGCAGAGAGAATGGGCTTCATAATCCAACCTGACATGCTCCCTGTATGCCCATATACTTCTCTATGCATTGCCTAATGCAGCTTCATGCTCAACAGTAATACTAGCCTGTACTTTCTAGGATTTGTAAGTCAGCAACCAGAGACCCATTCAGACACAATGCAGGGAAACAAGTTCCTCCTCACTCTAACACCCAAACCCAGCAGATGAAACAAGGCTACAGAACAGAGTCTTCACGACCTTCTCCAGATAGAAGACAACCCCTTATGCATCAAAATTTTTAAAAATTATATTCCTCCAAATCCCACTACCAGATCTGTAGAAGGTGGATTACATCAAAAATAAAACAATTCAAAAACCTACCAATGCACATTTACAGCTAGCTATAACACAGATTTTATTGCAACGAACCATACAACACCCCAGCCTCACCCCACTACATTCCCCTTCACTTCAACCTGGGATACCCATATCCAACACTATCCCCTCCTCTTAACAGCATTTCCAGGCTAAAATTAAAAAGTTGTCAAATAGCATCAAAATCAAAGATAACCCTTTGTCTGAACTGCCTTCAAATGAGGAAGACTATTTTCTAATTTTGGAGCAGCCCCTGAAAAAGACTGATTTCAGAGGGGACAACCAACAACTTGGACGGGCTAGAATATAATGAGCGTGTCAACTGGTACTAGACCAAACTTAAGACATACAAAATCTAACAATAAAATTGTTACTCTTATTTGAAAGCACTACTGGATATACACAGCACATAAGATTGAACATACTGGGTCATATCATAGTCCATCGAGTCCAGTATCCTGTTTCCAATGGAGGCCAATCCAGGTCACAAGTACCTGATAGGACCCCGAAAGGTGACTGCATGCTATGCTTCTTGCACATAAATTTCGCCCAGTCCCTCTAAAATTGCTGGGCAGACTGGATGGACCATGCTGGTCTATATCTGCTGGCATTTACTATGTTAGCCTCCAAGGATAAACAGTGGCTTTCCCCATGTCTATTGACTTTTTCTCCAGGAACTTGTCCACATCTTTTTAAACTCAGCTATGGCTAAAGGTTATCCTCTTGGAAAAAGCTTTTTCTTCTGGTTAGTGCTGTTGCTTAAGAGATATTAAATTTTGATCTTAATGTACATTTGTAACGTGGTACTTATAAATTTCTTAGCAATTTGCATTTTGTAAACCACATAGGATAGCTTTAATTGGACTTGCGGTATATTAGTAGGTTTTTAAATGCCTTCTGGCAACAAGTTCCAAAACCATAACTTATTTGTTGAGCAAAAAAATATTTTTCCTATTTGTTTAAAAATGTCCTACTTAGTAACGTCATGGCCTGTCCCTTGATCTTTCTACTTTCTGAAACAGAGAAACAAACAAACAAAACAATCAATCACTTTACCCTTGTCCGCATTAATTTCATCTGCCATATGGATGCCCAGTTCAGTCGCACAAGGTCCTTCTGCAATTTCTCACAATACACATACAAATTAGTCTTAGTCAAAGTTGTTAAATTGTATCACCTGCAAATATGATTACTTCACTCACCGTTATTGCTGAATTATTTATATATATTAAAGAGGCCAGGGCACAGTACAGATCCCTGGTGTACTCCACTATTCACCTTCTCTCACTGAGAAAATTGGCCATTTATCCTTACTCTTTGTTTTCTCTCTTTTAATCAGTTTCCAATCCCATCCCATGCCATACCATTTCCTCCCATCCCATAGCTTTTTAATTTCCTCAGGGGTCTTTCATGAGTTGTCAAATGCTTTCTGAAAATCCAGATAAACTAAACTATGTCAACTGGCTCACCTTTATCCATATGTTCATTCACACCTTCAAAAAAATGTAACTGATTGACCAAGTCCATGTTGACTTTGTCCCATTAAACCATGACTATCTATATGTTCAGTAATCCTGTTTTTATAATAGTATCTACTGTTTTGCCTGGCACCAATGTCAGGCTTACTGGTCTGTAGTTTTCCAGAACCCTTTTTTAAGAACTGCCATTACGTTGGCCATCCTCCAATCTTCAGATATCACTACCCATCATTGAAATCATCTACAGTAAGTATTAAAGTAAAAAACGCCCCTGCCCCAAAAATCCAAGAGGGCACCTGAGGCAATAGGAAATAAAGGGATTTGCCTAAGGTTACAAGGAGTGTCGGTGGCCAGAATAGGATATGAATCCTGGCTTCCCTAGTTCTCAGCCCATTGCTCTAACCATCAGACCACTTCCCTTAAGCATCTGGAATAGGCACAGCATTTCAAATAGAACTCTCTGGGTGACACAACTACCGTAGTATAACTCCAACATCAGTGGAGAAACAGGGCTGACCACCATAACCCAGACCGTGGGACATCCAGTCAGTTGGGGTTTCAAGATAGCCACAGTGAACACTGAGGAGATAGATTTGCATACAATGAAGGCAATGCATACAAATCTACTCCATATTCATTGTGGATATCCTGAAAACCAGGCTGGCTGGGTGTGTCCCAAGGCCTGAGTTGAGAAGCCCTGCCTTAGACTAATAAAACAATTTGCTCCCATTTGTGAGAGAGTGATTTGAAAACATTATGCGGATTATTGTAATAACATTGTGGCAACCCACGATAAATGGTATCTTAGAAAGCTTCAGGTCAAATCTGCAAAAATTATTAGTGAAGCAAAACAAAAAACAGATATAGAAGTGCCAGGAGGAGCCACGTCCCCAAGACAAGCCCTCTGGCAAATCGGAGAGAAGCCGCCAGTTGCTAGCCATAAACCGGGCTTTACTCTACACAGCATCTAGCACACTGCCCTTTGCTATCCAACATTGCCCAGTCAGCTGTAAGACTTAGAAAATGCTCCGCATTTCTCAAGGCTCCTCCACATGACCCCACCGAGTAGAGGGCAGTCATTGGTCCCAGTTAGCTCGGAAGAATGCAAAGTATGTTAGCAAGAACCTCTTGGACACAGAGACACTCTGCTCAAAATTGGAAGGTCTCAGGAAACAAAAACATCCGAGCATCCAAGGTTCCAGGAACCTCGGCAACTTAACATTAAAAGTCTAAAAAACTGAGAACAGAGTGCAAAGTCCTCAGCTCACACTGTGCAAAGCTCTGCCCTCTGTAAAATGCCTCCGTTGCCTTGCGTCTTCCAAGGGTGGGTTTAGAACTTGAGTTTTTGGAGAGCTTTGCTGGCAGGTTGCAAAACACGACTCTGCACAGCAATGGCACTTTCCTTCTATTCCCCAGTGCATGCTGTGAGAGACACACTAATTCTCTAGCTACAGATCATATCCTGTGGCATGATAAAGGCATAAAACAATTAGATGCAGACACAGAGATAGTTACCAAATCTAAAAGTCATGTACTGACAAGCAGCCGGCTCAGTCCAGATGCCTGAGCTAATGCAGGTCACAGTATGAATACAGTGGAACATCTGGACCCTGGAGGAATCAGCTATAGAAAAATATCAGAGACTTAGAGGAATCTTTTGAAAACTTTTACCTGTTAGAACAGGGATTTTCCAGGGTTCATGCATAGCGAGCTTGCTTAAACACATCCCTGATGTGTTAAAAAATGAACCATTAACACATGCTTCCCTCTCCAATCTTTTAGTACTAAAGCAGAGACAACCTACATAAGAACGTAAGTGGGGCCATCCTGAGTTGGACCAGTGGTCCATCAAGCCCAGAATCTCCTCTCTGACTGTGGCCAGCAGATCCCAATAGTGGACCATTCCCCGTTGCTAACTCCCGGAAATAAAAAAATGTCAATTCTGCTCTCTGTCTGACCATTGAAGGAGCTACCCTCCAGAAACTTGCCCAAACCTTTTTTTAAAATGGAGCTATACTATTAAATTTGACCACATTATCTGACAACAGATTCCACTGCTCCATATCTGCTCTCGATTGTCTCTTCTCCAAACCAAAGAGCCCTAACCTCTTTAAAATCAAAACCAGTCCATCCTCTGTCATTTTTGGTTGCTCTTCTCTGTACCTTTTTTGAAATGGGGGAGGGAGAGGGGGGCGATTAAAACATGCACACAATATTCTAGGTAGATTAAAACAAAAGCATTATTTTATTTACAATTTTATTCTCTGCTCCTTTTTGAATAATTCCTAACCTTTTAGCAACTGTTTTACTTGGGCTCCGCAGACGTGTTAATCGTGATTGAGGGTACACCCTTCTCCGTTTCTCATCTGCCTCCAGAAAATTCTGGACCGCATCAATCCAAAAGCATGTTCTAGTATGACATGGTGGTCTACAAGGTATGCCTCCATTACTCTCCAAGCCCAGCTCCATGGGTTAATGAAAACATATTCAAGGTTTTCAGCCACTCTGGGAGGAAGAAGGGCCTTGTGATTTCCACACTTAAATAAAATAAATAAGTCTACCGGGACGCTAACACAGAGGGTGGAACCTGTGAGCATTCCCTGACTCAGAGGCCCCACGCTGACTGCCACTATTGGACCTACAGCTTGGGAGCAACTCTTAATCCCTTTGTTAGCAGCTCTGGTGTGCCAAGTTATTTCACCAGGCCACAGAACAGACCTCTCCATGAAAGAGACGACGTTTTGGATGCATTTCCCACATAAAAATGCCCAGCCGTGCACTAATGCTCCAAGTCCAAAACACAAAATTCACATCTGCTGTGAGGCAGGTGCAACTGTGTGTGACCTTTGTGTGGATACACTTGGCCCTCAAAGCTCCACCCAAACGCGGCTGCATCATCTGCATAAAAGTAGGCGTGCTCTTGTGGGCTGCATATACACCTGTTCATAAAGCTCATTTCCAGAGTGTACAACATGCTTATTTTAGAAGCCTATTTCATAAAAAGACACACCCACAAACATGTTCCTTTTATAAAATGCTGAAAAAAAATACCACAATGGAAAGAAAATAAACATCCAAACCACAAAATAAACCTCTAAATGAACTTTATTTCAAGTTTTTGGGGACCATCAGAACCAAGCCAAACCAAAATAGTCTGTTTTTAGCTTAAATGGTGCTCGTGCATTCAGTGATCAGTCCCATCAGTTCATATTTTAATATTTACACTTTAAAAAAAAAAAATCTATAGTTATGAACAAGCCAGCACAATCACCTTGAATCCAGCAACTCAAAAAATACAAAAATACCAGAGTGCTTGGCAGCGCTGAAGTTAGAAAGCGTACCAAAGACGAGCAGCGATGTGCACAGAAAACGATCATGAAAAAAACTCAAGTACCATAGTTTCGAGAGGTCTGCATCAGGGGTCGACGGGACTGATGACTGAATGTACAAGCACCATTTAAGATAAACACAGACTATGTTAGGTTGGCTCTACTTTAAAATTTTAGGGACCATCAGAACTAAGTTCATTAGTTTGTTCTATGTAGTGTGGGCCTTTATAAAACGTTTGGGAAAAATGGCCATTTTATAGGTATCGTTTTAGAAAATTACCCGCAAAGCGATTCAGTTAGTGCAAAAGAAAGGTCTTAACTACAAAACTTACCGGCAGACACTGATCATTGCCACTGTGGGAGAAACATAATTCATGTACCTCCAGCTAAGGGTGGGAGGATGTTAGTAATGCCCAGACTCCGACACCCCATAACTCGCTTCTTAAGGGCCTTAAAACCTGGTTTTAACTCAAAGGCTTTCAGTGAAATTTTATGGATTTTATTGCTGCTCCGAATTACATATTTCCAAATGTCTCACAGTTACATGTTGGTCGCAGGAAAAATTGTTGTTCTATGCATCCCTACCTCTTTGTGATATCACTTTTATTTCTAGTTTTTATGTGTTTTAGCCCCGGTTTTCCTTTGTATTGTAAGCCGCCATGTTGTATAATTTGAACGGCGGTATACCAAACTCTTTTAAATAAAGTAGTAAAATCACTAATTTATTAATGTCATCCTCCCAACAGCAAATACATCCACAGGAAAAAATGATACATATAAAGGGCAAGCCTGCAGAGCCCAGCTAGATCTTCCCTCTCACTGAGCCCAGGAGAATATCCTGTCCTCCCATTTGACACAGGCTGGGGGGGGGGGGGGAGGGAGTGTCCAGGGAGGTGTGGCATATCATTTCCATTAAATAAACATGGGAAATTATCAGCAGAATTCCACACCACTTCTGGTCACACACATGCAGGTGATCAGGTTCTCTCTGGTACCCAGCCTGCCTTGACGCCCTATGCAAGCTGACCAACATACCTCTAGTGCACGTGTGTAACTGGAAGGAAAGGCACAGAGTTCCTGCAACCACCTGAACACCAGGATATTTTCACAACATTAAGAAGCTGGCAGAGCAGAAAGCCCTTGTATACTTAACCCTGTATGTCTTTACCCTCTATTCATCAGTCAGAATACATCAAAGAAAAAAAAAGGGAGGAAGTAGGGAGGGTATGTTCACGACTCCCAGCTACAAGTACTATCAACTCCTTCCCAGCTCTAACCCACTACTCACCTCACAAGCCTCCTTGCGAAGCCCTCGGCAATTCCTCAACCAGCAGCGGCTCAGCTCACTCAGCTCCAGGATAGGTTGCACCTTCAGCTTTACTGTATCCCCTGACTGACGGATCATTTCCACAATCTCATCTCGGGACTTATTCTCAACATTGCGCCCATTGATTTCAACCAAACGGTCACCCGGCACCAACCCCAGTGCCAAGTCCTTTGTTCCAGCTCCAGGCTCAGCAAAGTGCACCACTTTCCGGTACACATGACCATCGGGGGCCCGGTCCAGCATGGTAGTCCTTCGCAAAGAGAAGCCAAAGTCACCCGTGTTCCGGCGTTGAAGCTCCAGCTGCCGGGGCTCAGGGGGCTGTGGTGGAAGCAGGGCTGGTAACCTCAGATCAGCTGGGAAGGTTTTGCCCATTGGCAGAGGGAGGTTCTGTATCAGCATCTGGTGCTCCAGTTGAGGTGACGGTGTGGTTGGCTCTGATGGACTCTCATCTTTGCTTTTCTGGGAGAAAGAAAACCTCTTGACCATTTGGGCCATCTGCGAGTTCTGCTTGGCCAGTGAACCAAATCTGGCTGCCCGCTGCAGGACAGAGCCCTTAAAGCTATTTTCATCGCTCTTCAGGTCATCACTCGAGCTGGCTGTGCTCAAGTGGCCACTGCCCCGGTTGCTCGCCGTATCTGACTCAATGTCAGTAAGGTTCAGTTCCGAACTGCTAGCTACTTTAATGGGTATGGGATTGGAGATTTCCAGTCTGGTCTTGGATTCCTTCTTGGAGGAACGGTTCAGGTGGAAGAATCCTCTCCGCAGGCTGATTTCCTCTAGGCTCCGCAGCTCAGCTGCAGACATTCTCTCCTTCTTATCCTTCTCCTTCCTCTCTTTCCGAGATCCAGTTTTGTCTCGATCTTTCTTGATCAAGTTGAACATCTTGGAATGTTTAAAATACACAAGAACCGACGAATCAAAAAGCTCCTAAATCCTCCTTTAGTTCACTTTTGTGGCTGCGGATACAAACAGAAGAGGAAAAGGATTATTAGGAGACTAAGCTAAAGAGCTTCTGAAACATACAAAAGCAGAAAATGATTAGAAAAATATCTGCAGGATTCCTAGCACTCAGCAGTCTGATTTCTCTGTTGCTTTAAGATCTTAAGTGCCAACAGGCAGCTAAGCCCAGCACCCTAGCCCCCAAAGCGATCAACCATTCATTGGTTGTTGAGTAAATCATTTATAAATCAGACTTCACTTTTTCCACGCTTCTCCTTCCCTCCTTTGTGCACAGAACATCCCCAGACTGTCTTTCCATAGCTCTGTACCATGAGAAGTCACAGCCAGTGCAAGTGGTTTAGGTACCCCGGTTGAACCTTCAGCCTTGCGCTCCCTTCTCTGCTACCCCATCCCTCCCACCCCCACTTTTAATACAGTAATTAAGCTCAACAATCATGATTATCCCAATATCATCCCTCTGAGAAATCATCCTACAAAAACAGATAATTGAGCATCATAATTTAAAATATTAATAGGTTAACAGCAAAGCTGCTGGTTCTCTGGGTTGCTGCGGCTGTCAGGATCTATTTTGCTTTGACTGCAGCTGCCGTTTTCTAGCCCTCCAGCAGGGGTACACTAGGCCATCGCTTAAGGCAGTGCTTGAAAAATCCCAGGTGCCAGTTTGCAATGACAATCAAAAATTTGCACCTGGCGCCTGGGATTTACTTGGCGCCACCCTTTAAAAAACTAACAAACACGATCTCAGGGAGAAAAGCCTCTTCTGTCTGCGTGCGGGAGACTGGATCCCCATGGGCAGCACAGGAGAGGAAGGTAGCAGGCTGCCTGCCAGGATCCGATCCCATCTCCCATGGACAGAAGAGGACAGCTGATTGGGCCTTCAAAAAAATAAAATAAAAAAAGTTAGACTTAATTGGGGAGAAAGGGGAGTGAAGCAGCAAAAACGTAAATGGCCAGTTGCTTTAAAAGGGAAGAAGGATGGGGGAATACAGGGCGGGAGAAGGACAGAGTCTGGAAGGGGAAAAGAGTGGGGAAGGGATGAAGGGGGGAGGGAGAGTTCAAGGTTTTGGAGGTTAAAGGGATGACTGCATGGTGACAAAAGGGCATAATGCGCATTTGCAAAAAGGTGCATTCCCCTCCTCCAGAACACACACAGGCAGCCAACATCCACACAACACAGCGCACCCCAGCTCCACACTACCTAGACATTCATGGGTACCTCACCTCTGCACCACACACATGCACACACAGGCCCTCCACCTCTGCACACCACATACGGAGGCTCCCCACCACCGCATCCCACCCACAGAAAGGCACACCACCACTGCACCATCTGAAGCTATAATGTTATCTAAAGATGACACACGCTGTACGAACTCTGGTACTGGTCTCACAAACTTGAGAACATGAGGCTAGCACAAAGAAATGGGTGGGGGGGGGGGAGGAGGAGCATGAGGAGGTCACAAGCACTGGTTACTAAATCCATACAAAATTTGTAAAGCTCTGGCCTAAGGTGACACAACAGTTAAGCTGGCCCTGTGAGAAGTTCTTTAAATTTTCAGCAGCAAAGCACCATTCAGCCTGCATTTAGTTGCCCCATCTACTCTGGACCCTGTTACTACCCTCATGCTCTGCATTAAGGAAAGCTCCAGGCCCTCAAGCTGTACAAACTGGCTATTAGCTTGGCGTGTATAGACAAATCTATACTAGGTGACCTGCTACCTCTTCCTGAATTATATCTGAGCAGGAACCACAGGGATGTTGAGTCATTTCATTTACTATTTAAATACTGATATCTTAGGTATGTAAGAGTTGAATTCCTTTGAATTTGTCATTGCATATTCGCTATTAAAATAAAAAATAAAGCCTTTAATTCTTTGCATACTAGTTCTTCAACCATCAGTGAGATGTTGAGGCTGGGCAGTGGTAATTTTCTTTATAAGAACAGCAAGTTCCTAAATGTTCCAGGGCAGCAACTTGACACAACCTAACAGAATTTCACCACTGAGACTGGGGCACAATGATATGTAACAATGTCTGCTATCATATTAGTGTATAGTAAGTATCATGGGTTCCATCTTATACGATGGCACCCAAGATACATACAACACGCTAATGGAGGTAGCACATGTAATTACCTCAGGTCCCTAGTGAAGGATTCTCAGAGAGCACCCTCCCCCCCTCTCTGAGAACCGCTACATCGAAAATATCTTTAAGTTATTGAGTTGCCAATTTGAGCTTGTCAGAAATCCAGGACTGGCTTATTTCTACTGCATTATGGGAGCTGAAGCACCAACTCCAATGGGTAAAATCAGGGACTAGAAACATACTGAATTGCAATGCAAATTTAAAATCAGAACTGGCAAAAACATCTCACTCCTGGAATAGGATAACTTTGCAACTCTTTATTTTGGAGGAAAAAAAACCAAACACTTTGAAATTCATAATGCCCCACCCTGTTCTGCCCGGCATTCCTCTATCCCAGTCTCTCAGACAGAAGCCTGAATTACCACATCCTCTCTCTTCCTGCAAGATGACTAAATTCAGAGTCTGAGCTAGAAATGGCTGCCAGATTTCTAGGAATAGCTGCTCCTTCATTGCGCCCAACTTCCTGAATGTAACAGTGGATATTTTCCAAACTGGTAAAGTGACATGAAAGGCAACCAAAGAAAAAGCAAAGGCATATCAAAGACTTCCACATTTAACCCTTCGCTGGCAATCTGGCCTGCTCTCTCTCACTCGGCTCCCATCACACCCAAACTCCAGAAACGGATGCGACATGACACCCCTCCCCCCCACACACCCAAGTGGCCTAGGTCACCAATATGTGGGGGGTGGGGAGGAGTTTTATAAAAAGGGCGTTATAACGTTGCCAAGGCAGGTGCAAATGTGTGCACGCATGCATCATAACTCCGCCCCTGCAGATACCTGAACATAAACTGCGCAGACGCAGGCTCTAGGTTACACGTGGACTCTGTGCATGCTTTATAAAAATTACCCTCAAGGTATCCAAATACCATGGAGGGGGCGGGACTGCTGTTCGTTATGTTGATGATGCCTCGTTTCTGGATCTTTTATTATGTTGCTTGTCCCTTCGCTATGTCACATACTGGCACAGTAAGCGCTGAGGACTAATTTACAATCATTTGTATTCTACTGATCACTATAAGGCTATTAAGTGCCTTGGACCAGCTTTTAGCCAGACTTCCACCCTCCCCCCTTGAGATCTTGATAATTGAAGGCAACAATCATGATGATCACCCTACCACTACCCCTCCCAGAATTTTCCTTTGAAAAAACATATCATATTGCTAAATATCAAATTTGAGGGGAGGGGGTTGCACGTGTGCGTGTGTTTATCTATATATCTATATCTATATCACATACAAGTGGGGGATAATTTTATAAGCTTTTTTGCAAATAAAATGGTGTTTTATGCACAGAAATAGGCACTTATAAAATAGCCCAGGGTGCATGTACTTTCATGCAGTATACGTATGCAAGTACTCTGGGGGGGGGGGGGGGGCGAGGTTACAGAGCTCGGGCAGAGTTGCAAGGTAAGCTGGTGTGGATGTGGAAGATTTAAGCCTGCCTTGGAGCAGATATAGCATGTTCTCCCTGAAAGTTCTTGCATAGTTATAAAAGCACATAGGAATATGTTGCTCCTATGTGCCTTCAGAGCCTAGGCTCCCTGTTCTAAAATTACCCACAATGAGGGCAATTTGCAAAAAGCTGTTCTAAAAGTGCTCAGCCTTCCTTCCGGTATAAGCATGCACCAATGGTTCTTTCAGTTTGTGCGGCTGCCAAGATCTATTGCTTTGCTTTGAGTACAACTGCTCTTTGCTAGCTCCTACATGATGCCGCCTTAGGTGACCACCGAGTCTGTCTACTGATTGCACCAGCCCTGCTAAATACAGTTCTTGCTGGGTGTTAATCATCTACTCAGGCTGTAAGCACTAAAACTACTTAAAGGCAAAAACAGCACCAAAAGCAGTAAGGTACTGAAGGCATTTTCAAAGGCATTTCAGCACATACAACAGATCTATATGCAGAAACTGACTTCTTGAAAATGGTTGACCCCAGTGGTAATTTCTAAGAAAACAAAAACAAAAAACAAAACAAAACTGTAAAAGGAAGCAAGTTCAAAAAGGTTCTGAAGTATATCGGCCTGAGTGGTCAGGTTAAGGGCCCGTGCCATGTCCCGAACGAACACCAGGAAGGAGGTGTCCTCGGGTGGCGAGCGCCACTGGAACGTGGGCAGAGAAGGGTCCGACGGAAGATTTTGGTGGGTACGGGTTTCCGGGGAGGTGACCCCATTGGACTCCCACTCCGAGAAATCTGTTGAGCAGTCCGAGCCAGGCAGATCGCCCTGTCCAACGGCCGGTGCCTGCTTGGAGCTGGAAGCCCCGGGGGGGGGGGGGGGGGGAAACAAAAAAAACTCACCTCCGAGGAATGGGAGGGCAAGCAAGACAGATAGAGGACCCTCACGAGGCCTGCGGCTCTCGGAGGTTTCCTGGAAGGATTTCGGTGTCCCACGTGAGATGCCCTTGGTCTCTGGGCACGAGTCAGCAAAGCTGGCTATGAGCACCTGCTGGGAAGTGATGAACACAGAAACGCTGCGTTCTAGCGCCAGCATGAAGGACTCCCACGCGGGTATGGGGCCCTGCGATGCTGATCCCGGGGTTACCGGGTCAGGCGTCGATGAGGAGAGAGGGTCCTCACCGGGACGACCCTCAGGAGACTGGGCTCCTTCGCTGGAGGCCTCTGCTTCTGTGTGGGGTACCTTGCGGGGCTGCTCCTCATCAGACTCTCGGGAACGCCAAAGGGGACTAAGTGACCGAGCACGGAAGCGCTCACATTTATCAGGAGCCCCTGAAAGCGACTTTGAGGCCGCCTTCTTTTTGCGCTGCTCCACCTCGGGGATCCCTGGTCGGAGTGCCGCTGAGAGCGCGGGGCCGAAGGGGGGGACCCCCACCGGGGGAGACACGACCGAGGGTGACACTAGGGATTCCGAGGCAGCCTTCTGGAAAATGTCTTTGGACTTCTGCTTACGGCTGAGCAGGGCCTTAGAGGACATTTTCTTGCAGAGCGAATAGAGCTCCAGATCATGGTCAGCTCCGAATCACCGCAGATAACAGTCGTGAGTGTCTATAAGCAACATGTTCCTAGAGCATCTATTGCATTTTTTTAATCCGGTGGCCATGGGGGCAAAAAATGGCCCCCGTGAGGTCGAAGGCCTATGCGGCCAGCGGTTAGAGAAAAAGACAAGGGTGCGAAGCCCGTAACAAAAAAATGGAAGACGAAAACTATCCTCAACAGCTCTAAGAAGGTAGAGCAAGGGAAGGACGGGTAGAGGACCGGTGCAACCGGAAAACAAAGGGCCTGCAGGCCGAAAACGAAAACCTTTTCCGAGGGATAAGGACGTGCGTCTGAAGGGCTCCGCGGAAAAAGGGAGACTGAGCAAGATGGCAGGCACCCTTGGACGGGAAGAGGACCACGCATGCATGGCATCAATTTTGCATGAACAGCGTCCACATATCCAGGGATCTTCCCACAGGCATGGAGTGGGAGAAGAGTCTAGCTAAAATCAGGACTGTTTCACTCACTTGTAAACATGCTGAAATAAAGAGCACCACTGATGTTACCAAGAGCTATAAAAAAAAATGCAACACGCCCAACAGTGACACGCAAACTGCTTTCAGGTGATAGGTCAGCTAGAGGAAGACTGTGCAGGTCCTCAATGGCATCTGCTTATACAGAAGACTAGGGCTGGCCCGTACAGTCCTCCCAATATTTCCTGTCCAGCCTGATTTCTATCTTCATCCTCATTTGTACTCTGCCATCTTGGGCAGATGAGCCTTCAAGATCCCCTACTTAGCTCACATTCAGGCTCCCCTCTCATGCCGACCCAGCACCGCTAAGAATGAACTATCCATTTTAAAGCCATTGCACATTAAAAGGCTGCTGTTAAAACTTGCTGACACATACGCACTTACAGCAAGGTTTCCCTATTCTATCATCATCTCGGCCACTCTCCCCCTAACCCCAGGCAACTGGATTTGCAGTACACCTATCATAGAGCCCCACTGCATGCAGATTAATATCGTAGATATTCATTGGGGGATCTTCCACAAGCCCCACTGGCAGGGGGGAGGGAGCTCACCAGCCCTGGCTGGCTTATAGTGTGAACAGTTCACCTTTAACCATAAACTGACATGTCTGCCAACAGAACTGCTCAAAATCTGAGACGTTTCACATTGACAGCCCCAGCCTGTGTCCAGAAGCTTCACTAGCTAGCCCCAGTTCCCAGGTCACAGAAAAGGGATACGTCACAGCCAGTTATGGGCTCTGTGGAAATGGTGCAAACCCATGCAAAGAGGGATCGAGAAAGATTATTATCTTATTTGTTAACTGTGGTAACTACACACTGTACAGTGTACGTATAGCTCTGAGCTATTATCATGGAGAATTCAACTCTATTCTTGGAACCAGAGCTCTCAAGTTCACCTTGAGTAAAGTCACTTAATCTCCCTGTGCACAGACTCAGAACGGAAACACTCTGGGCTATGAAAATCTGTGAACGACACTATATAAATATTGTTGTATTCCGACCAATGCACAAACCTAAATTTTTCCAAGCACTCCCACTTCCGTCTGGATCTGCTCATTGATAGCCAGAGATTTATTGGGAAACTGGCGGCCTCGGAGATGAAACAGGTTTCCCTGCTCTTTAGCCTTAGATGCTGCTTTCGGAAGGGCAAGAGGAATCCTGTGCATAAGGCAAGGGTGGAGAGAGAGAAGCAGAGTAATTAGAAGCCAGGTTTGAATCCCTCTGTGCTTTAGTGATTTTGGGAAAGTCACTTAACCCTCCATTGCCTCAGGTAAAACCTTAGATGGTAAGCCCTCTAGGGACAAGAAAATACCTACTGTACCCGAACCTTGAACTTTTGAGAAAGGTGTGAACTAAATCCAAATTCACTTTAGCATAAAGTAATCTTAGTTCCTTTAATTGAATTATTGTCCACCTGAATTATTCATTTGTTATAATGGTCACAGTCTGCTATGTCATATGATAGCAGACAAAATGTACCTGAGCTGTTTTCTAATAAAGAGTCAGCTATCTGTAGCTTTCTGAACACGTGCGTATAGACCCAGAGCTGTACCCATCCCAGCTTAGAGCACTATGGGGATCTTTGTGGCTTCTCTGATGCGTTGTGGGGTGCAGTGGGGGACAGGATTAGTTGCTCTTTGCTAAGGCATTAGCACACTCCGCTGCTGATGTGGAAATGGAGCTGAGGTTTGCTGGCAGAGAAGGGTAGCATACGTGGCAATGTAGCTGTAGGTGTATGAACAGCTTGCGCTGACAAAGGCGACTGATGCTGGCTCTTTGGAGCACTGCATCATAAAGAACAGGCAGCTGGGATTTCTTCTTCTTAATTCCAGAAATTAGCATTTAAACAAGGCCTTTCTTCCAAAGAAGATCCCAGCATGCGTTGCAAGATCGGGGACATGCACAGTGCCTAGCAGCTGTCAAACAGGAGAACAGTGTTACTGCTCCAGTGCAGCTGCGAGTGTGCTGGTGGCTAGAAGTGTCATCTCTGCTTTTTTCATCTATTATTATTTTTATTTATATTTAGCTTCCCCCTTTCCATCAAGGCACGTTATAGGTATTTTCCTCTCCCCAGAGGGTTTACAATCTGTTTCTACCTGAGGCAATGGAGGGTTAAAGTGTCTTGCCCAAGAAGCAGCGGTCGGATTTGAACCCCGGCACCCCTGGGTTGGTGTGGCCAGTACCCAGGCAGTGTTACAGAGCAACTAGGAAAGGCTATGGTACACTGGGAGGTACAAGAAGCGGCATCTTCAGCAGGAAAAAGGAGGTAATATTACCCTCATGTTGGCCACTAGTGATACACCACTGTGGTCAGTTCTGGAGACCCTACCCTTTAAAAAGACATTGAGAGGATGGAAGCAGTTTAGAAAAGGGTTTCTAAAATGAACCAAGGTCTGCAATGTAACCCCTATAAAGAGGCATAAAACACTCCAAAAGTACTCACTGATGGAAAGAAGGGATCGGGGACACAATAGAAACATTCAAATATTTGACAGGCTTCAAAAAAGTGTGGGAAGCAGAACCATAGGAAAATGAATTCAAGGACAAAGGGTCATGATATGAAGCTGGAGGGAGAAAGTCTCATCCTACTGCTCTAAGCAACTGGGGGAGTACTATCCTAATGATCATTTCTCAAAACAGCAGCACCTGACCCCAAGCAGTGCATCCTGACATGTTGGCTTGCTCTCCTGGTTTTGGGCTGATTTTTTTGCGCACAGTTAGTTTGCATGCTGTTTATTCACAGCATCACTGCGCAAAAGGTTGGCGGTAAAACAAGCATTATTAAACCCAGCACTAGACCTTAAAAGCACTGGGCTCTAGTGCAGGATTTCTGCATCGGTTCCTTAGACAGTAATCCCTTTAGGGGAGGGACTTGCCAACTATATTTTGAGCTCAGATTTGGAAAAAAAAATAGTGCAAGCCAAAATAAATTCAAATCCACATCACTGGAGACTGGCTTTCCAAAGAGAAATAAAACACTGAAAAATGTTTCCTGTTGAAACTCATCCTCTTCCATACAGCAGGGGGCACAACTAAAGCTTTTTGTCCAGTGGCATAAATTCTACCAAAAGAGTCCCTGCAATGCAAGGGTCCCAAAGTATAAGGCACCCCCCCCCCCCCCCCCTGGCATCTGCTTCTGAAGCTAGGGGCCCTTAATTTGAATTTATACCACTGCCCCAGGATTGGGTTCACATATGAGACTAGTCCTTCTCCTAGGACAAGCAGGATGAGTCAGCCACACTTGGTGACGTCATCCGACGGCGCCGAGACGGAAGTACTCTCCATAGCTCAGAAGGGCTTTTGCCCTTCTGAGCATGGGCCAACTGGCCCTGCCCCCTGGCCCGCCCCTAGCTAGCCAGTTTCAGTTCTTCCGCCTTGCCTGCAAGACGGACTTTGATACTCTCCACCAAAAATTAACTTAAATCACTATTCGGTGCAGAGGCATGGCCAAGGACCGCGCCGACCCTCTGGACACCAGCATTGAAATCACAGCAGAAGCAGTAGCACTCTGCAATCCTGTTACAATTCCTGCCGCCCGCTACAGCACTGCTTCGCACATCTGTACTGCTCCCGCGGCAGTACAGTCCCTGCTACCGCTGCAGTGCATATGCTAGCCCCCTGCCCTGGGCGCTTCATCATGCCTCCTGGCCCTGCCAGTCAGCGAGGCAGCAACTCGTCAATAGCAGTATGCAGGTATTGTCCAGGCATCCTACAGGTTCTGAGGAGGAGGCAACTCCCCTTCACAGGCCCGGTGTCGAGGGAAAGTTGCCGCTTGGCGGTCACCCTAAAATCACTCTGCCCCTGCTAACAGGCATAGCGCTCATTAAGACTCCTTGTGCCTTAGCAAAACATACTGCCTGCCAGGGGTACCCTGTCCGCAAGCTTGACAAAGGAAACCCTTGCTCAGGCAGAACAGATACTTCATGGCTCTCCTGCTGGAGCGGAGCAGTAGCCTAATGTTAGAGCACGGGCAATATGGCCACCAGTAGGGCACGCTCACCCCAAGTCCTATCAGCATCCATTCTTGGACCACAGGCAGAAACAATGCTATTGGGCAGCTCATACATGAGCCAATGCTAGTGTGCAGCTCCTGCTATCAGCAAGGCGACTCCACAGTGTGTGCAGCGGACACAGCCAGTGCCTGTACGATCAGAGGGCCACAGCGGACACAGCCAGTGCCTGTACGATCAGAGGGCCACAGGTTCAAATCCTAGCTCGGGCTCCTGCCAACCCAATGAGAACACATAGTGAGAACATGGTGGTGCAGCGCTCGGCTTGTCCTAGGAGAACCAGTGTATTCGGAAGCAGAAGGTCACAGGTTCAAGTCCCAGTTGTGTGTTTTTCCGCCAACCAGTCCTCATATTACAGCCTGCTTGGACCCCAGGTAGCATCTAAACTAACCGTAGGCGGGCAGCTTCTGCTTCAATCCTCCAGCAGCCCTTCGAAACAAAGGCGGAAGGTGCCCAGGATCAGTTCCTGAATGACCACTGGCCAACACGCTTACAGGGATTCACACCCGCTGCAGTCTTCAAATGAAATCCTCAGTCTTTGAAAGAAAACGCACAGCCTATCTGCAGCAGGCTCAATACCCGCACAGCGGTTTAGAAGAGCAAAGGTTGGGCAGACTTCAATAAGTCTCCCGGCACTAGCTGCATCTAAGAAGACAAAGGGCGTCGGCTCCACAGATGTCCTTGGACTCTGTTCAACGCCACCGGCCAGAAAACAGTCTGTGCTCCTGGGGGTAAGACAACTGAGATTGTCCAAAGGGAAGGTGACGTGCTCGTTCCGTTAAAAAAAAAAAAAAAAAAAAAGTCTTGGTAAGGCAGCCCCGGAGCGGGAGTACCCGAGGTTAGCAATCCCGCAAACATTGTGCACATCTGCCCAGTCCCTCGGGCCCAGCTGCACCTCAGACTCTGTAGCGTGGCCCTTGCGGACAAGGGACAACTTGCTCCCATATGCTCGCCTGCGTCAAATATATAAATACATCCCCACCCCACACCCTCGCCTGAGGCAGTGCTGCGCGGGGGCAACAGCCAAAATTAATAAATAAATAGACAACATCTCTAGGTGTATCCCCGGATGCAGGCAATGATTCAGCGAACCGTACTTCCCCTCCCTGTTGAACCACCAGAAGCCTCACATTGACTGACTGCTGTCTAAGCTTACATCAAGACCACCGTGTCCATGTCAATCCTTCCACAACACTGGCAGGACAACCCGGGTGGGACTGCAGTGTGGTACTACACACAGCCAAGGTACTTAGAATAGAGACACAATTCTTTGATGATCTTCAGGCATGGCCTACCGTATGAAGCATGCACCTCTGCCAAAACTACCCAGCGGCCGTGCAAGCCAGAAGACTTCAATTGCTCCACAACGTTCGCAGCAAGCTATCATCAGCCCTTCGATACAGGGACAACTGGCCACCAACATTCCCTACTAAACAAGTCCTACACAGGAACCTCAGCGAGCGACACACACTCACACAAGCCAGATCCATTCAACGAACATCACAGGTTCAAGACCTGGCGGCAGGCCCAGTTCGGCATCGGACCTCACCGCAAGAGTGCCACAACGCGCCGCCAGAGTGCCACGACGGCTTCTCTCATTAAGGCCTGATTGTCAACAGGGTGGTCATAGTCCCACCCCTATGCACAAAGGGAACAGGTTCCCACTCCCTTATGATAAGCACTGTCTACCATCCTAGGAAGGTACCTAGTTCATAGTCCCACCCCTATGCACAAAGGGAACAGGTTCCCACTCCCTTATGATAAGCACTGTCTACCATCCTAGGAAGAACTTCTAATCACCAAACATGATGGGTCTGGTCACTGTGCAGGAGTGGCACCTAGTTCAAAAGCAAATAAGGATGGTTCTAATTAACTTCTAAACCCCGGGCTAACCACTCTGAACCCCGGCTTACCACTGCAAGCAGTTCCCACCCTTCCTGGCAGGGCTAACTGCAAGTGCCCCCCCAGAGACCGCCAACCGGTCTTGCACCCGTCTGCCAGACATCCTGCAGGTGGGACTCTCAACCCGGGCCATCAGCTCCGTCTTACATGGTGGGGCTGTCCACTGATCGACCCTTTACGCTTCTACAAATGCACAGAGCCCAGGACATCCTCATCAGGTCGTAATTCGGACCGGACTCCATTGGCCTCATACTTACCAATGTGATACAAATGAACCTCATGCCTTTGCGTCATCATCATGCAAGTCCTATAGCACTTGACACAAGTGCCAGACAGGTTCCCCAATCCCTGGCTTTGCGACCTTCGACAATTGCGCTCGGCAACCGCACTGACACACTACTCAACTGGCTTACATGGGGAGCATCCCGAGGACAGAACCACCACGGGCAGAACTGCGGTAAAACGCCAACAGGCTCTGCTATCCTAATGCCATTCGGTAGCGCTTCCCAAGTAGCGATCCAAAACACTAGTCCTGCTATGATACCGCGGTCAAGCGCATTGGAGTGCATTCACCACAATCCTTCTCCAGTTCCACACCCTCTTTCCACCCCAATATTAGATGAGGAGACGAGGATCTTTAAACCAAACTCCTCTACTGCTCAAGAAACTTCCCAAACCTCCCTCCTTACACACACACACACACACACACACACACACCTGGCAGCTCTGGAGGTGCCGCTCCTTCCCAAGGAGCGCTGCTCCAGTTATATGCAATGTCTGCTATTGAGTCAAGCTGAGTCATGGTAACCCGGCAGCCCCTGGGTTTTCTTGGCAAGGTGTGACCGGAAGTAAATTACCAGGCCTTTCATCTGAGGCAATGGAGGGTAAAGCGACTTGCCCAAGGCCACAGGAGTGCCAGTGGGAATCAAGCATAAAATCATAAAAGATATGCCCTACTGGGTCAGAACCAAGAGTTCATCAAGCCCATTATCCTGTTTCTAACAGTGGCCAATCTAGGTCACATGCACCTGTCAGGTACCTAAAAGACAAAGACTCCATGTCGCTTGTTCCAGAGGTAAGCATAATAAAGCTTTATGGACTTTCTCCAGGAACTCATCCAAACTTCTTTTAAATCCAGATACACTAACAGCTTTTACTACATCCTCTGGCAACAAATTCCAGAGTTTGATTATGCGTTCAGTGTAAAAATATTTTCTCCGATTAGTCCTAAATGTGCTACACTGTAGCTTCATTGAGTGTCCCCTGTCTTTCTACTTTTTGAAGAAGTAAACAACCGATTTACACTTACCTGTTCCACTCCATTCTTTATTTTATAGACCTCTTGGTCTTTTGGTTACCAGGTCACTGCTTTAACCACTAGGCTACTCCAGTTATGATTGGCTGGTATTTAATCAAATTTATATGAAATCGCTCACGTTCCATATTCTATTCTCAAATGGATGTTCCCGCACACATAAGGACATAAGATATGCCATACTGGGTCAGACCAAGGTCCATCAAGCACAGTATCCTGTTTCCAACAGTGGCCAATCTAGGTCATACGTACCTAGCAGTTTCCCCAAGGGACACAGGTTCCACAATGCTTGTACTGGGTCAAGCATTGATATCCTGGGGCCCTTCTTAATAATGGTTTATGGACCTTTCCTCCAGGAACTTGTCCAAACCTTTTTTAAACCCAGCTACACTAACAGCCTTTACTAATCCTCCGATAACAAATTCCAGAGTTTGATTACACGTTGAATGAAAAAATATTTTCTTTTATTAGTCATAAATAGTTTACCCTGTAGCTTCATTGCATGCCCCCTAGTCTTTCTATATTCTGATAAAGTAAACAAAATAATCGATCTACGTTTAACCGTTCCACTCCATTCATTAATTTATAGACTTCTATCATATCTCCCCTCAGCCGTCACTTTTCCAGGCTAAAGAGTCCTAACCTTTTTAGCCTTTCTTCATAGGAATATCCTTCCATCCCCTTTATCATTTTTGTGTCTCTTCTCTGAACCTTTTCTAATAACGCTATATCCTTTTTAAGATACGGCGACCAGAATTGCACACAATATTCAAGGTGCGGTCTCACCATGTAATGATTAGAGGCATTATAATATATCTTTTGTTTTATTTTCCATTCCTTTCCTTATGATACATAGCATTCTATTTGCTCTCTTGGCCGCCACTGCACACTGGGCCGAGGGTTTTAACATGGTATCCACAATGACACCTAAATTTTTTCCTGAGTAGTGGTTCCTAATGTGGAACCTCGCATCGTGTAACCATAGTTTGGGTTGTTCTTCCCTAGGTGCATAACTTTGCACTTGTCCACATTAAATTTCATCTGCCATTTTGATGCCCAGTCTTCCAATTTATCAAGATACTCTTGCAATTTTCCAAAATCCTCTTGGGTTTTAACAACTTTAAATAGTTTTGTGTCATCTGCAAATTTGATAACCTCACTCGTTATTCCCTTTTCCAGGTCATTTATGACTATGTCAAAAAGCAGCGGACCCAGCACAGATCCCTGGGATACACCACTATTCACCTTTCTCCATTGGGAAAATTGGCCATTTAGCCCTACCCTCTGCTTTCTATCTTTTAACCAGTTCCTGATCCACAATAGTACACTGCTTCCTATCCCATGACTCTTTAGTTTGCCAAAAGTCTCTGATGAGGGACCTTGTCAAAGGCTTTCTGTAAGTCCAGATACACTATATCAACCGACTCACCTTTGTCTACCTGTTTATTCACACCTTCAAAAAAACATAACAGATTAGTAAGACAAGATCTTCCTTGTCTAAAGCCATGTTGGCTGTCTCCCATTAGGCCATGACTATCTACATGCTGAGTAATTTTGTTCTTTATGATGGTTTCTACTATTTTTCCCCGGTACTGACGTCAGGCTCACCAGTCTGTAGTTTCCCGGATCACCCCTGGAACCCTTTTTAAAAATTGGCGTTACATTGGCGATCCTCCAATCTTCAGGTATTAGATGATTTTAATGAAAATTCACAGATTACTAATAGCAGGTCTGCAATCTCATATTTCAGTTCTTTCAACACCCTTGGATGTATACCATCCGGCCCAGGTGATTTGCTACTCTTCAGTTTATCTAATAGTTGTAATACATCTTCCCAATGTATCGATATTTCCTTCAATTCTTCCACACCTTTAAATACCACTTCAGTCATGGGTAACATCCCTACATCTTCCTCAGTAAAGACCGAAGCAAAGAATTCATTTAGTCTCTCTATCGCCTTGTCACCTCTTAGTGCCCCTTTAACCCTCTATCATCTAATGGACCAACTGACTGACTCTCTCACAGGTTTTTTGCCACAAATATATTTAAGTCTTTATTTCACGTTTTTGCTTCTGCAGCAAGCTTCTTCTCAAATTCTCCCTTTGCCTGCCTTATCAATGCCTTGCATTTGACTTGCCAGTGCTTGTGCTGTTTCCAGGTTTTGTCGTTTGGCTCTTTTTTTCCATTTCCTGAAAGATGTTTTTTTGGCAACAGCCTCTCTGACCTCACCTTTAAACCATGCTGGCAGTTTTTTGGACTTCCTTCCACTTTTCTTAAAGCGTGGAATACAGCTCGTCTGGGCTTCCAAGATAGTATTTTTCAACAACACCCAAGCTTGATGTAAGTCTTTAACCTTTGCAACTGCTCCTTTTAGTTTTTCTTAACTAAGTTTCCTCATTTTATCATAGTCTCCCTTTCGAAAGTTAAAAGGTAGTACTGTGGATTTCCTTACTGTCCCTCCTCCACTAATTAAATCAAATGCGATCATGCTATGATCACTATTGCCAAGTGGCCCCAACACCCTTATCTCTTGCACTAGATCTGGTGTTCCACTAAGGACTAGGTCTAATATGGCTTCCCCTCTGGTCGGTTCATGAACCAGCTGCTGCAAGAAGCAGTCATTTATTTCATCTAGGAACTTTATCTCCCTAGCATGTCCTGCCGTGACACTGACCCAGTCAATACCGGGGTAATTGAAATCACCCATTATTATTACTGCACTGTAATGTTTGTTAGCTTCCTTGATTTCTTTGAGCATTTCTTCATCCATTTGTTCATTCTGGCCAGGCGGTCGATAGTAAACCCCCACTGCCATCGCCTTCCCCTTTTTACATGGAATTTCAATCCATAGAGATTCTACAGCAAATTTTTTTTCCTGCAAAACTTTAATCCTTTCTGACTCAATGCCCTCTCTAACAGAGCGCAACCACTCCACCAATTTGATCAGCTCTATCATTACGATATAGTTTGCACCCAGGTATCAGTGTTCCACTGGTTGTCCTCCTTCCACCATGTCTCTGATATTCCAATCATATCTAACCTCTCATTTAGTGCTATATATTCTAACTCTCCCATCTTTTTTTTAGACTTCTAGCATTTGCATACAAGCATTTTCAAGATTGTATTTTATTTATATTCATCTGGCTATTGGTAGGCATGGGTAATTTGGGATCTTTAAGCTCTGTCTGCTCCATACTCAAGGGCATTTGGGCTACTTTACTCTTTTTTGGAACCTCTCTGGTTTTGGTAGTATCCTTCAAGGATACATTCTTCCGAACCATGCGCTCTTGGGTGACTGTCGGCTTTCCGCTATTATCTAGTTTAAAAGCTGCTCTAACTCCTTTTTAAAGATTAATGCCAGCAGCCTGGTTCCATGCCAGTTAAGGCGAAGCCCATCCCTTCGGAAGAGCCCCTCCTTTCCCCGGAATGTTCCCCATTTCCTAACAAATCCAAAACCCTCATCTCTGCCACTATTAGCCACTGCTGACATCAGCCAATCAATGGACAAAGTGACAATGCCTGATGAGATCAAAGCTGATGGACTTCAATCAGGCAAATTCAAAGCAGCAAAACATGTGTCTGTGTTTGAATCACAAACCCCAGTACAGGTGTTATTTCTGGCTTTTCTGGGACTTATTTACACATCACAGTCTGCCTTTTGTACACCTTTGTCCTTTCAGCCCTACAAAGCTAATCAGCTAGATCAATTAGTTTGTACACAGCAGTTCTGAGGAACAGGCACACCCCTCACCACCCAGCACCTAACTAACATTCACACTGCAGCGCTAGCCCTGCCACTATGATTTATTCGGTGTTCCGCCTTCTGCTCTCCCTGCTAAAATTACCAGCTCTAAACACAGACTGAAAACATGAGGCATAAAATCAAGGGTTGAATTATAAAGTGGACCACTAAATTTCAGTAATCCCAAAGTACATTTTTCTCTCTCATGACAGGAAGCAAATTTGAGCCGAGATAGTTAGCCCAGGGGATTGGCAGAGGGCTTCAGAGCCTAAGGCCTTAGTCAAAGCCTTCACTAGCTGAAGATCTGGTGGCCTAGATAAAAGGAGTTGGAAATAAATAGACAACGCAGACTGGGCACAACTAGGTCTGTGATCCCAGGATTCTGACGAAGTGGCGGCATATCATCTCGGTGATCTCTCAATGGCAGCAAGAATGGATTATACTGTCCACCATACATCAAGAATTCCAGTCTTCAAACTCTATTCAAAATTACACTTCAGAGACAGTTGGAACTTACCTAACAGACTAACTGATGCAGTTTGCGTTCCAGCTTTAATAAAACACAGGGAAGACACCCTGCCTGCTGAAATTAGAAACTATTTTGTAATGCCATTTTATTTTTAATTAAAACTAACACTGTAAAGGTATCGGCTAAGGCAAGTTACTGAATTTGAATGTACTAGCTACGCTATAAATCTTTAGAAGGCTACCACAAAAGTACTCGGAACAAGAGGCGGCTGTAATTTAGATGTAAACTGCAACATTGCAAGATCTGCTCATTGCACCAAGAAACCTGGAGTAAAGTCTCCCATCTCCTCCCTAATAAATACATGCACACCCATGGCTGACAGCCAATTTCAGCACAGACCAAAAGAGACCAAGCCGTATCCAACAATCTGCCCTTTAGGTCAGAACTGTCCTGGGGACTCCAAGGCCAGTCAAGATTTTCAGGATATTTATGAGGAAAATATATGATGCGAGAGTAAGGCGAGGATGTGCCTCTGAGCTCTCTCCGTCAGTCAGGGGCAAAATCCAGATAAAATATAAGCCCAGGGGCACAAACTTGACTATTGTTTTTACTGGCTAAGCTGGTATGTAATGGAGACCCGATCAGAGCAAAAGAAGTCCACTGAACTAACAGTAAATGCCTCTAACACACAAAAGATGCCCAGACAACAGATGCTGACAGAGTGCCTGACCATACAAGATGGTGCCCAGGCTCAACTTCACCAGGATCTGTTCGAAGTTGGTTTCCATTGAGCGAATTAAATGCAGAGGCCAGTCCATAGGCAATTTTGAATGCCATTAGATCAGGCAGTGCAGACTTGAGCGAGCAATTGCTAAATATCCAGAGATGGGAATGGGTGAAGTTCGAGCAAGCCTGCTGAGATACAGGCCGCATGAAGGGGGCAGAGCAGTGTATTGCCAACAGAGAGGATGATTTGTTTACTCTGAAAGAAACCTCAGGACATCAAAAGATTAGAATAAAATGATTGCTGCGGAAATTGGATAGCGAGAAACACTCTCGCCATTATAACTTGTAGATAGTGAGCACAGCAGAGGGGGCAGAATGCAACCATAGGATTGAGCTCATAGAAAAGCTATTTCGTGGCCCATTTCAGCCAAGAGAGAGAGCCCAGTGTCTGGGGGACAGCTAGTCCCTGGCATGCAAACCTGGCCGATTCTCATAAGGATTCTGAATTTTCAACATATGGAATGGATTTTATTGCAGTATAGTCTATTCATATTTTTTTCTGGACTATAGGTCTGAACTGGCTTGCCAGAGACAGAGCTAGCAAGAGGTGAAGAGGCGATCGAGGAAACATGGTATCTAATCTGCAATGCTGTATCCTGCCAGATTGAGAGTTGAGAGGCAGGATGAAGTGATTATATTTGCGTCATTGAAGGAAGTGCAAGAATTTTTAAGGCGGCACTTCCTTGATGATCCGCCTTTTGAGCTAGTGAGAAACATGAACAGTTCTGGGACCGTGAATATGGCATGTGAAAAGATGCAGTGAAGGGTGATCTCGGCATTTGCACAAGAGAGTTGGCCAAGGGGACATGACAGAGTTAGGTGAGGCAGTATGGATTAACCCGTTTTGGACCAGCGTATGTTTTACAGACATAAGGTTTCCATACTTACTACTCAACTGTTTACTAATTAATGGTCATAAATTTAATGGAACTATGTTTAGCTATTATCGTTATGTCAAAAAGCATTATAAACTAAATAAATCTCAAACAAAAAATCTGTATAATAGGTATTCGAAGTTTGCTGATTTTGACGGTACTGGCGGCTCAACATAAAAAGATCACAAAAAATAGTAAGTAGCTTATAATGCTGTAATAGCTACTATTTTGAAAATAAAAGTATTTGTAGATTTTAGAAAATAGGTTTAGATACTAAGTGTCAGAGTTATTGGTGCGTATATCGGCCTTGTATGTTTCTCATATGCTGGGCTAATATGTTGTCGAGACTAATTGCTGTCACGCGTTCGGTTCTAGGTGTTTCAATGGTGCAATATCAACGCACTGCATCAGAAGTGTTTTCACGTGTATCATATTCCGCCATCAGAATGGACTGTTGACAAACTATATTATATCATAATAAAAGTGTTTTAAATGAAAATTGCAGTTTCAATAGTATCAAACAGTATGTTTATCTCAATGAATATTGATACTGAATCATAACTTTTCTGATCACTTGGAAGACGAACATTGGACCAGTATATGAAACATACACTATGTGAAACTTCTGTTTTCTGCAAAGTTGTAATATTTTTTTATTATTGCCTGTATTTCATAGTTGTTTGAGTGTAACAAATTTAATAAATCATCCAGAACAAAGAGAATATGCGAGCTGTCCAAAACGAGTTAAGTCATCCTAAAGATTGCTCTATGCTGAAGTACAAGGAGGCGTGCCATCGGATAGTCTTTTAGTGCTTTTGGATTTTTGGTTTACTTTGCCTTTTGTTGCAATGACCTGGATAAACGTCCTTGCAAGAGGTCTGCACAAAAGCCTTGTTTACTCTTTTTTCTCGATCGATGCTGTATCAGTAGCGGAACTGCTAGCTACCCTTGCAGGTGTTCTGAGGAGGTGGTCCCTATCCTTGGGAAGTAGCAGAAGGCTAGGCTCCTCTGGTCTCCTCCACAGCATTTCTAGGACTAGTTCTTATGCTTATATAGTATTGGGTTATAAGTATGTTTGGTGTGTGTGTGGTGTGTGTGTATGAGTTAAGCTGAAGCTGACCTTGCACAATGTGCGTGGTATGCAAACGCTGAAGTGCAAAAAAAACCCCAAAAACCATTGTGATGGAGTTGGAGACATGTTTTTGATACATGAGACTCATTTTGGGGGGGAGGGAGGGGCATTGGGAAGCTTTGAAGGCCTTCTAGGTGGGAGAGGTTCACCATTCATTCGGATGCTCCATTAGTGCAGTGATTGCCATACTGCTTTGAAGGAGCTTCCTGGGATGAGTCTTGAGGACATGGTGAAACTTTAAAAAAAAAAAAAAAAAAAAGTAGAGCCATGAGTTTTGGAGCAGTCTTAGAGGGAGGTTCTCTCCCTGTCTGCATAATGTGTATACGCCCAATAAAGGTCTGCTTTCATTTCTAAAGGATGCATTGCAAACAATATCCCTGTGGACAAATTTGCCTGGGAGATTCGAGCATCATGGATGAATTGCATAGGGATAGTTTGGGGGGGGGCCTAAAGACTCCACGACCGGGGTCTCCCTATTATCCATTATGATTGTATTATATTATAATTTGGTTGATATTTGGAGAGCCCCACATCCCACTGACAGGAACTAAATGTGCTGTTCCTCCATATTCAATTCATACTCCAAGATACATTATTTTTTTCATAGATCCTCAACTCTGCCCCGAGTATGACTGCCAAATAGAATCTCTCTTATGGTCAGATCATGCTCCCTTCTATTTGGAGATAAATCCTGGAAGCAGCATAGAGTTTAATCACAGAGTTTAGGTAATGAATGTATCTAGTTTGAATGATTATCTGTGGACGAAAGGAAAAGCTCTATCACGGGAATGCACACAGCTGAATGAACGATACAGGTGAGATAGCGCTTCTTTTGGTTTGGGATGACTTCAAAGCTGTAATATGTGGGAAATTTAATGAAAATGGGGTGAGGAGTAAAAAGTTTAACACCAAAATTATGAGTGTTAAGAGAGGAATTAAGAAAGCTGGAGCACAAGCATAAGAAACAATTGGATATTGCCTTAACAGAACAGACTCAGTCTGTGCGGAGAGAAATTAAAAATATTTTGATGAAGAGTCGAGTTAATGTATAGAAAACTGGATAGCCAATATTATGCTTGGGGGGAGGAGAATAGATCATTTGCTGGCATCCCATTTCAAATAGCATAATGCCCATAAAGCAATAAACACAGATAAGGGATGATCAGTGAAGGGTAGTAGATAAAAAGTAAAATTAGATGTGTCTGCTAAGTTCCCGTTTATTTATGCATATACAAAATCCCATACAAACAAGTGAAAAAAAAAATAAAGACCAACACCACCATTTACCTAATGAAAGAGCACAAGATATAGCAAAAAGGGATAAGCCGCTTACAGAGAGAGAGAAAATTCAATTGCCACTTCCTAACAAAACCCGCTAATTGGAGGGTTCTACTAGCTAACATTTTCATATCGAAAAATTAGCCATACAGACTTCCACCAGAAGTGAACATTAGCCAGTGATAAAGTTTGCCAATTAGGATGGTAATCAAGGCTACCGCAAGTAAAATGTCCAAAATCACAGCCTGTTGAGCAGATAACATGTCACACAACACGGCACAGCGCACCACAATCACTTTATAGGAAAGAGGAATGTCAAGCTGCAGTACTTGCTGGATACGTTGCCAAACCTGATTCCAAAAGTGTTCCAAAAGAGAGCAAGCATACAATATGTGACAAAAGGTGCCAGGGGCCACACCACAAGACCAGCATAGGTTGGTTTGTGAGATCCCTACCTGATGGAGGTGAACGGGTGTCTATAATGCTCAGTGGGCCACAAAATAGAGAGACTAGAGAATACGGGCAGACTTTAGAGAGAAAAAAACCCTCTGCTGGAAAGAAGACCAGCAAAGACAGTCACTGGTTCCTACAATATCAAGCTCTCAAGCCACCTTCACCCGTCTGGGGCGGGTATTCTTTAAATTCCACAGCTTGAGATAGATCTTAGAGGCAACGTGTCCCTCTTCAACTACCCTATCCCAAATCATTAACAGAGTTGGCCTCTCTCCCAGTTGAGAAAACTGAATCCCACTTGCCTTAAGGGAATGAGAGAGAGAGTTGAAATCATGCAAAAAAATCGAAAGGTGTGGGGGGGGGGGGGGAGGTGGTTCTGATATTGCACCTGTAATTCCACAAAAAAAAAAATAAATAAATAAAAAAAATAGATGGCCCTCAAGCAGGACATCACCCAGGGTGTAAACACCCTTAACACACCCTTCCCTATTAAGAACCTTCCCCACAGTACAGAACACGAAGTTCCTCCACAGTGGACATAATAGTGTTGCATGCCACCGTATAGGCAGACAGGCATCCAAAAACCTAGAGCACCAAAGATGGCAGCCACGACAGGGTTGTTTAACCATCTGGGAAGGGATTGATCAGAGGACCCAGGAATAAGAAGGGTCCCCTAGTTAAGGCTCAATAAGAAGCCATTTTGGATCGCAGACACTAGGTCTCCGCCAGCATAGGAGACCCTGATGCAACAGAAAAGCTTAATAGTATAGCCACAGATCGGTGAACTGAACCCCACCCTTTGGCTCAGCCAAACGTATTTGAGGAGTCTTTGTTCCACAGGGACCTAGTCTAGCAATGTTCGATAGACTAAGGCCTCGATAGGGCCAAGAACATCATACTAAATAGATAATAAAATGTGAGGAACCAGCATCATCTTGATAGTCTCCGTCCTGCCCCACCAGGACAGTGCAAGGGGAAGCCAACCAGAGATTTTATCATGAATTTCCTTAGTGATACGATCCAAGTTGATCTGGAGAGTAGCCTTCAGGCTGTTGCCAAACCACACCCTTAGATATGTCACAAACTGGAACACCCACTGAAAATTATATTGAGTAAGAGATTCTCTAGTGCAATGAATATTTAGTGGGAGGATCTCAGACTTATCACAATTAATTTTGTATCTGGAGATCTCTGAATAGATTAGTGCAATCCTAAGAGAGCTGGCAAAGATTTGGAGGAGAGGTGGGAAAGGTACACCAGCAGATTGTCTGCATACTCAGAGACCTTAACCTCCACCCCAGCCAGAGACACACCCTGTATTGCAACATTCTGCCGGAGCATACACAACAGGGGCTCCAGGACCAGATTAAAAAGCTAGGGGGAGGAGGGAAGAGAACCAAGATGGCTGTGTGATCTACCATTTCTCCAGATGCGGTTTCCTGTTATGCCAAAAAGGAAAGGAAAAATCGAAGGGGAAACCTCCCGAGCTGCAGGTGACCCCTTCCAGAGTAGCTTCCTATATGGGTCTGACGGATTTGTTTCTTCAGCGTCCAGAGAATCACCAAGAAGTAACCAGTGTCCACCTGGCTGTGTCGACGCTGGGTCAGGGAAGCCTGGCATCTTTCTTAGGCTGCAAAATGACGGTGAAGCTGCAGCTCCCTCCTGCTTTACCTGCCCGATTCCTCAGCCTGGAAGCTCCTGGGGCATCTGGCCCTGCTCCTGGGTTGCCGAGTGCCCCAGTGGGAGGTGGTGTTTCCGGTTGTTTTGGAGTCGGAAGTGAAGCCAGGTTCAATGTCTGCGGCTGCAGGAGCGGTGCAAGGAATGGAGAAGCCGGTGAACAGGGCGATTTCATCAATTCAGACTCCCATAGTAGGTGGAAGTTCTTTGCCTAGTGAAAAACTGCAGGTCGAGCAGTGATCCGTTCCTCCTTTTTTATTGGAGTGTCTGGAGAACTTTACTTTAGAGACAATTTGGAGTGCCATTTCTAAGTTGGGTGAGTTAATGGTGCTAGAATCAAATAAAATATTATCCCAGGTACACAGTGATGTCATGGTCATTCAGAAGAACATGAGTGATATTGCTGATGTGAGAAAATCAGTAGAGGAAATCAAGATTAATGTGCAACAGGAGGACCGATCTTCTGCTTTGATTAAAGATCTAACTGGAATTAAATTTAAGATGGAGATATTGGAAAATCAGGTCCGGGCATCCAACTTACATTTAATAAACTCCCCCAGATCATCTTTGATCTCCACAAGAGAAATGCTCAAGTGTTATCTGGTTGAGGTTCTTAGGATTCTGGTAGAGTTCCACCCCACTTACCAAGATTTATTATATACCAACTAGTAAGCTTCAGGGGTTGCCTTGTGGATATTAATATTTCAGAGATATTAGAGTCATCTATAACAGGGATGGTGACACCTGTGATGCTTCTAATAAACTTGGTGTTCCCTTCTGACCGCGAGTGGCTACTCAAATTGTACTTTAAGAAAAAAAACTTTGTTTTATTCAAAAGATTGCTCTTACATATTTTTTCCGGATCTAGCCCGTGACACACAAAAGAGATAGAGGGAACTTTTGATTTTGAAACCTAGGATGGTCCAACTGGGGGTTTTTTTTCTCTTTCTTAAAATTCCTTGCAAATGTAAGATAAGCTACAGACTATAATTTTAGGTTTATGACCCTTCTCAATTGGCTTCTTTTATAAGTACCCATTTGCCCACTGTCACCTAGGCCAATGTTAGTTAGTGCCTGGTGATTGGTTGTTGTATCACCTTTACCTCTCATGTATTTGTTAAGTTTTATTTTTATCTGGATCTCCCTCTTTGTGAAGTGCTAGAGGGATTTGGATAGTACTGTATTTTCTTGTATTTGTTACCAGGGGTAAGTCTGGGGTTTTAAGCTATTCTACTGCCCATTCTATTTCTGTACAAGTATAATTGCTTGGTTTGTATTTTGAAATTTGCATAAATAAAAAAAATTTAAAAAAAAAAAAAAAAAAAGGAGGATGGGGCATCCCTGATGGGTCCACTCCCTCTTTAGAGAGAAGTAAGGGGATAGTATACCATTAACACATATATAAGTCCTAGGGTCAGAATATCAGACAGAAAGAGGTTGAATAAATGCATCAGGAAAACTGAACTGTTTCAAAAGCAAAAAAAATAAAGTATCGCCATTCTACCCTGTCAAATGCTTTTTCAGCGTCCACTTCAAGGACTAGAAGCGTTTCATTGGAAGCACCAGCCTGGTGCATTATCTGACAGAGAAGCCTAGTATTGTCTGAACCGAGGCAACTTTTTCATGAAACCGATCTGATCTTGGTGAATAAGATCCCCCATAGCCCTATCTAGCCAGGAGGCCAGTACTTTGCTGAATGCAGATTATAAAATTATACCAAAGATATAGGGCAGTAGTTCTGTGGCTTAGACACCACCTTGGAGAAAACCCCAACAGAATGAAGATGGCCTTGCAGCACCTGAAAATATTTGCACACATAGGGGGAAAGTAAAGCAGAGTGTCTCTGAAACAATTCTATTAGCATGCCATCAGGACCCGGAGTTTTCCCCAGCACCAAAGCCTGGATCACAAGACGGATCTTGAACTCTGAAAGCAGAGCTGCCAAGTCTTCCAACTCCATGGCCTTAATTTGTGGAAGACTAATGGATCAAACAAAAAAGTCACAATCATTCACTTCAGAGAAGTAAAAGGGAAGCATAAATATCCTGAAAACCTTACCTATCTCAGAGTCCAAGACCACCACATTATCAAGACCATCCACCAGGGAAGCAACCATGTGTTGCTCCCTCTTTAGGTATTGAGCCAACAAGCGACCTGCCTCATAGTATGTAGCCTTGTTAAAAGAGATCACTGCAGAGGCACTTTCAGACAGAAGGGAATTATAATACATTTTTAGATGCTGCAGTTCCAATTTGGAAGTATCAGGCACTTCTCCCATAACTAGTTGCTCAAGCTCACTAATCTGCTTTTCCAGTGTCCGGATGTAAGCCTCACTTTGCTTTTTCTTTGCTGCTGCATAACTGATACGCTAACCCCTCAGAACAACTCTATAGGCTTCCCAGATAGTAATAAATGACATGCCTTCCGTCACATTACGGGCAAAGAAATCTAGAGTTGTGTCTCAGAAAGAAAGTCTGGGTCTTCTAGAAGCATAGGATTTTGATGCCACAAACTGTTCTTAATGCCTCCAACAGCCTCTTCAAGACTATCAGAAAAGGCAGCATGATCAGAGATCAAAATAGCATGAATCTTATAGTTGAGCACAGCTGGAATAAGGCTTTTACTAGTCAACAAAAATCAATATGAGAGTAGGAGTTATGAGGTGCACAGAAAAAAAAAGTGAATAGCCCTTGCCAGCAGGGTACCGAGGATGCCAAATGTCAACTAGACCTTGCTCCAACATTACCAACCTCAACATCCTGCTAGCCCTAGAATATACAGGTTGCACCATAGACCCCCTATCCAGGATGAGATTGAAATCACCTCCTCCCCACCCCCATTATCAGAGGATAGGCTTGAAGCTGATACTCAGATGCCAACTCCTTGAAAAAGTCAAGTTCGTCGCCGTCGGGGCATAGATATTAAAAATAGTGAATATAAAGCTCTTTCCTTCAGGCTGTAGCCAGACCCATCAGTCCTCAGTCAGAAGAAAAAGCAGAATTTTAGCATCCAGGGCTTTAACAAGAATAGCCACCCTTTTTTTAATGTAAGGCAGCAGAGAAACATAGAAACATGATGGCAGAAAAAGATCACATGGCCTATCTAGTCTACCCTTCCATAAACTACTATAGTCCCTTTTTTCCCCTTTAGAGATCTTCTGTGTTTGTCCTAATTTTGCTGTAATTTATTGGTCTCTCCAGCAGGCAGGTGTGTTTCTTGCAAGCAGCGAATATCTGCATGCAGACGCCTAAAGTACTGCTGCACTTTGGTCCTCTTAATTGGATGGCCCGGCCCTTTTACATTCAGTGAAACAATGTGAAGTTCAGGATTAACAAACATGTGCAGTTATCCACACAAGGGAAACACTCTCTTGCGCCAGACATACTTCAGGAACCCAAAACATCCTAACATTCATCCAGCCACTCAAGCAGTGGAATAACCAACAACCAGCCCAAACACAGAGGAAACAAATAACTAAACGTAACTAGAGTCCTCATGTCCAAAGTTGTTAGAAAACTGAGACCTTCAGAGGGCCAAAGGATTCAGGATACCGGAAACTCTTGCGCCGACTATAAAGACAAATCCATGATAGAAACTCTGAAGTAGACTCAAAGGCAGACAAGATCAATCACTACTGGTGCAACAGAGCTGTCAAACTAGGCAAAAGAAAGTCATATACTGGCAGCAAAGTTAGTCCATAGCACCATTGGAATGCCCATCTCATCTGAGATCTGCAATATAGTTGACCAGAGCTGCAGAGTCATCAAATGCTTTGGTAGTGTTAACAGTGATCCTCAAGTGCGCAGGGTAGAAAAGTCCATATATGGCACCCAGAGCCTTCAGACATGGACGCAAATCCAAAACAACTGCTTCTGTTTGTGAGCCGTCACCTTGGCAAAAATCAGGCAGAATAATCACTCTTACCCACCACCATATTAGAAGCACTTGCCCACGCGACCTACAAGATCTGCAACACATGCTGGTAGCGCAGCCCTTTCACCACTACATGCCGCGGAGAGGCTCTGTTGGGTAGAGAATGAGATGGGACGCAGTATGCATGCTCCAATTCTAATGGTGGAGAGAAAAAGGCACAACTATCTGGGCAAATTCTGTTACAGATATTTTAACATATCCATCCCTTCTTGCCCCTCAAGCAATCCAAGTAAGCGAATATTGTTGCGCAGATTCCTATTGTCCAGATCTTCAATGTCACGCTGCAGCAGATCAACTGTACCCTGCTTTCTTTCAAGATCAGACACCCAGGCCGCCAACACAGTCACTTGTTTCTCAGTTACCAGTATATGCTCCTGAAAAGCAGCAAGCTGTTGCACTACTACAGCAAGCTCCGCACAGATTTCGCTGGTCCCCTTCCAAGTTCGATTTCAGAATCATGCTCAGATCATGGAGTTCTGCCATTATCACGGCATCCAGTGAGGATGAGGGCACGAGAGGCACCATTTTTCCCCCCAAGGATTATGTTTCACTCTCTTTGTCGCTGACGGCAGAATAAATGACGGCTCTGCCTTACTGCTTTTGCCAGAAGCTATCAATACTGATATTTAGAAACTGTAAGTAGACTTCAGCGAATGCAACGATGCTAAACTAACTGCGCAAGACTAATTTCAAGAAGGCCCTCCGGGAGCAGACGTCTCAAGCAGCCATTCACAGAGGACTCTCGAGCACCCCCCCCCCCTCAGTGAATAGATCTTCTATATCTTCTGCCTTAAGTATTATAAAGGTCTATATAAGGCAAAGGGGGGGTGTAGAGTGGATGGCACTGATGTCTTTTTGGCAGAAAAAGTATTGGATGACAGCTGACCAAGGAGCAAAAGACTATTAGATCTCCCAATCGTGACTGCTGAGCTGCAAGATACTGTAAACAGTCTACCTACAGGGAAAACAGCAGGGCTAGATGGATATCCCTTAGAATTTTATAAAAGTTTTTCCTCAATGATCGCACCATTGTTGGAGAGGGTGTTGAATGAGGTATTGGAGGTAGGTGCTTTGCTAAACTTTTTCACACAAGTGTTTATAATGCTTATCCATAAAAGTGGGAGAGAGATGCTTGGAAGTGGGTCTTACAGGCTCATATCTTTAACTAGTACAGATGTAAAGATTTTAGCAAAGATTCTGGTGCAGAGATTGGCTCCCTTGATGACAGAAATAGAGAGATCATATAGGTTTTAAATCACTGGCCAATGTGTGACATTTGTCGTCTGGCAAGTTTTGAATGGTGCTCATTCACCCGTCCTCAGATGCAGAATTGTTGAGTATCTTCTTTGCTTTTAATGCACAGGCAGCATTCAATAGAATCAAATGGACCTCTATGTTTTGCCTCTTGGAGAAACTTTGGCACTGTATACTAATCCTATTACCCAATTAAAGATTAATGGTGGCCTTTCTTTCTCGTTCCTTCTCCCTGGACAGGGGCATGAGACAAGGCTGTCCATTGTCTCCTCTATCTGCCATTACATTAGAACCTTTTGCACATCTCAGTTGTGCTGCAGAGTCCATAGAGGGCATATGGTTGGGAGGCAGAGAGCAAAAATTGGTTCTTTATGCCAGTGATACTTTGCTAATGTTAAGGTCTCCAATCTCCTTAATTGCTGCCTTTATGGAGGTGTAGTCAAGATTTAGTTCCATATCAGAATATCAGCTAAATGAGGATAAGTCAATATTGCTTCCCTTGAATGTAGAGGTGGTGAACAGGCAGAGCCATACCTTTAAATGGCAGACTGACCCAGTCCGATATCTAGGAATCAAAATACCAACTAAAATGAAGATCTGTACAGATTACACTACTCACACATGTTGGGTCAAATACCTGCTGATCTGGAGCACTGGTATTTCTCGCCATCCCTGTTCACCAGAATCAATGAGATAAAAATGAATGTAGTCCTCATTTTCTTGTTTCTTTTTGCTATGCCCCCTTGCACCATCCCAGATAATTATTTCCATGAGCTAAACAGATTGATTGTCCTCCGTTTGGCATGGCATCAATGATGTTGAAGAATGAGGGAGGGCTATCCCTACCAAATGGCAGCTCCAGTGTGTATTATGGCTAAATGGTGGGGCAGGGAGTAGACCAGCACTGGATGGAGATCGACGGAAGTTATTATCCTCTTGTGTAGGCTAGGAAGGTAGAAGAATTCAAGGGATGGAATATGCCTCCTTCGATAGCGTGGAAAGGATTCATAGGAGGGTGGGGGGAGTTTGGGGCAATCCTACATTTCCTCCAGGTATTACTGATCCTGATAGATTCATATGGCTTAAGGAGGGGGGGCTTTACTTGGGTTATCAACTATGTCAAAGAAGGACAGCTTCTCACCAAAGCCTAAATACTGGAGAGAGAGGTAACAGCCCACCAAATATATTTAGTCTGGAAGGTGAAGCATTTTCTGCACACATATAAAATGGTGATTTTTTTCCCGCCTCCTGGTCCTTCTGGAGCAGGCGCTCTCAACCCAGTCCTCTGGATACAACTAGCCATCAGGTTTTTAGGAAAACCAATGAATATGCCATAGACAGATGTGCATACAATGGAGGCAGTGCATGCAAGTCTCTCTCTCATACATATTCACAGTGTTTATCCTGAAAACCTGATGGCTAGGTGTGTCCACAGGACTGGGTTGAGAGCGCCTGCTCTGGAGACATTCTTCTGCAGGGGTGCTCAGAAAGGGGAATGCTAACTTGGGTCTACAGAATTTTGAATGGTACGACTGAAGACGAAAAATGTCTATATCAGGGGAAGTGGGAGCAAGATATTCAAAATTATTATTCCTGAGCATCAGGATGCCAAATGATATATTTTTTATAAAATGTTTAAACCCAAAACAATTTACAACATAGTCTTGTTAACAAAGCAGTCACCTCTCCCATAACACTGCTGCATATATAATATCTCTCTCAAACAACCTGACTTTACATTACCCCTCAGGGCTACTCATACCCCTGTCCAACACTATCATCAACAGCCCATGTCGGATTCCCACTTAGGAATTAAACAGCTATACAAGGTGTCTTCTGCTACTCACTGCCATTGCTCTCCTCTAGATCATGACTCTCCAAACAGTGAGAAGCTACATTTTAAATGGAAAAAAAATTCTCCCACCTTTAATCCCCCAGAAACCCCTTCTGCGCAGTCCAGTCCAAGCAGAAGGCCCCCTAAATCCCCTCCCTTCCCCTTCTTACCTTCCTCCCTTACCCTGGTTTGTGTCATCCCTAGATAATACAACCATTACATTTCAGCCTACTCCTTACTTTCTTAGAGACTTGTTCCAAATTACATAAAGGCAACCGAACCAGCAGAAAAAGACAGGACTCTAGCTTACTCATCCTATATACAAAAATCCAGTCTCTGCAAAACTTGTTTTCTACCCAGCAACCACGGGCACTTCCAATTAACAACCACCTCCATGCAGGCAGCCACCAAAACACGCAGTTTCTCATCATCCCTTCTGGTGGTAGATTAAACAGAAAAAGAATACAGGATTCTGCTTTACATCCTGGCCAGAGATTTCCTTAACCAAATCAACCACACCCTTCCAAAAAACCAACTTCATTTTTAGGCATTTCCATCACATAAGTATAAAGTCCCCAGGTAAACCACAACCCCTCTTAACACATTGCCGGCTGCCCTTTAATTGTATGTAACAGCCGCACTTTCAACTTTCATCCCTCACCACAGCCATCTACCCTCTCTGACACACTCGCCCATCTAGAATCAAACCCTCTCATACTCAGCCACTCTATTCACAAACACACCCCAGCTCCCTTCTGTAAACTCTCCAAGCCATATATTCGCTTTACACCTCTCAACACATCCTTTCACCCAAAAGCATAAAATTGTTGACAAGTCGAAATGAGTATTCAAACAGCTGCCCTGGCTCTTTCAGACTTCTGCCTCTTCAGATCCTTGGCTATTTTCTGCTCCTCATGGCTCTCCACCAGTCCAACTCCCTTCAGGGAGGGTGGCCGCTATTTTTGTAACTCCACTGACCAAAACTGCAATGCCAAATGAAAAACCACCACTGATATTTCACATGGTCTTTCCTGAGCCGTGAAATAACTTTAAACTCACACCGCCGCTACAACATTGCAGGTGACAAGTCATAAATCGCCACCTGGCTTCCATCCGGTTCAAAGGTGTTCAAAGTATGCATTTTGCCCGCTATCTGTTCCTTCACAGCATATACATACAGGCATAGTACAGTATCCCTTGGCATGTCTCCTTAGGGGGCATCCAGTGATCAATGGGCACAATCAAGCTTTATCTTTCCTGTTGGCACCTCCTGATCACTCCCGAGAGCAATGCTGTTGTTGGTTGGTTGGTTGGTTGGTATGTCACTCTGTCTGTATGTAGCTATCTTTACATACCGCTTTTCACTGGGTCACAGCAGCTTACATTGAACAAGAACCTCAGTTTCATAGAATGTATAACGGTGAGCCATGTACAAATGGCAAAAGGTTAAACTATTTACAGGTAACAGTTCTTCAGTATTTAAAATATCTACCGTATGAGTTGGAGTGGGGGGGGGGGTGTTAGGTGGTGGGGCCAAAATGTTCAGAAAATAGGAGGGTTTTCAGATGGCTTGCAGAAGGAGTGGAGGCTGGTGATATTTCTTATATTGTCTGGTAGAGTATTCCAGTGGGATAGTGTGTAGATTTCAAACACTCTGCAGCAGGTTTGCCGATTAGTCTTTGTCTTGGAGTGCAGTATGGCAAATTGTTGGTTGTGGAGGATCTTCAAGGTCTGTTTGGGATGAGTGTTTGTAGGAGGGATTGGAGGAGGGTGGGTGGGTGGGAGTGCATGCATTGCTTTGTGTGTTAGCAGTTAGTATTTGTATTTGATTCTGCCGGGGAGTGGCAGCCAGTGGAGCTGTTTGAGGATGGGGGTGATGTTATGTTTAGAAGCTCCCTGGATTGTGTGTTTGGCAGCATGGAGGGCAGTTTGTAGTGGGAGGAGGGTGGATTGTGGAAGATCCTGATAGATTGTGTTGCAATAGTCTACGTGCGGAAGAATGAGGGCTTGGAGCGCTGAGCAGAAGTCTGTTGTTCAAGGAGGGGACAGAAGCATAGTAGGATTTTGGTTTTGAAGTATGTCAGTCATTTTGGCTGTTGCTGTTATTTGTGTTTGGAAGGAAAGTTGTTGATCAAGAATGATCCCAAGGTACTTTAGCTCTGATTGTACATTTATCTGGATGTTGTTTAATGTCATTGAGGTTAGAGGGGGGATGAATGAAGAATCCTTTGTAATGAAAAGAGCTTCAGTCTTCTTGTAGCTGATTGAGAGGTTATTTGCTATTAGCCAGCAAGAGACATCTGTAAAGCATTCTTGGATTCGTATATATTTTATTTATTTATTTAGGCAGTATTATATACCACCTTATCCTTCAATCAAAGTGGTCACAACACAATTGAGGGATACATTTAACACGAGGGGATGTGAGACACACACACACACACAACACACCAATACCCACAGGGAACATGGTCAATGGAGGGCTAAGTGGCTTGCCCAAGACCACAAGGAGCACCTGTGGGACTAGAAACCCCAGTCCTTCCAGCCCAAGGTTGCTGTCCTCTAGTGGGATTTGAACCACTGACCTTCCAGCCTGTGGTACCTTGCCCCAACCACTAGGCCACTCCTCCCTCTGGTTGTTTTGTGTGGAGTGCACAGTACAACACGTCATCGGCATATACAGTATGTGAAAGTTGATGTTGTGCTTTTTGATGATCGAACAGAAGTTGGAGAAATAGACTGAAGAGGGGTGCAGATAGTGTGGACCTTTGGAGTACTCCTTGAGTTTGGTGGTATGGTTTAGGGATGTTTGTTCCTACTTTTCTCTGCTGTTGCCTATCGGACAGGTAGGACTGAAACTATTTGAGTACTGTACCTTGGATGCCCATTGATTGTAGATGCTGAAGGAGGGTGATGTATCAAAAGCTGCAGAGATGTCCAAGAATATCAGTAGGAAAGCTTGGGATTGGTCTTGTATGCTTTGGGTTAGTGTGTTGGTGAGGGTGGTCATCAGAGTTTCTAGCACATATAGTGGGAAGAAACCATGCTGTTGGGGGTCGAGAAGGCAGTTGTGAATGTGGCCCTGGAGCTGTAGCTATACAGATTTTTCTATGACTTTAGCTAGGAAGGGGAGGCTGGCGATGGGCCTGTATGAGGCGAGTCAAGGTCAGGTTTCTTTAAGGTGGGACGGATGGAAGAGAGTTTGAGGCATTTTGGCATTAATCCTTGGTGGAGTGCTCCATGTGTTATTCTGGTGAGGATCAGATTGAGTTCAGTTTTTGCTGCCTTAATCCAGTTGGCTGGGCATGGGTTGAGTAGTGCAGTAGTGGTGTTGAGAGTATGGTCTCAATATTTTCAGTAGTGAAAATGCGAAAGGAGGACCAGCATATGGAATAGGGAGGGGGAGGGGTGGGAGTGTAGCTGTTTATAGTGCACAGCCAGTTGTTGGTGGTTCATGGTAGGTATTGGTTTGTGGTTGGCTGGTGGTTCTGTGAGAGGTTTGACGAGGTCAAATAGCTCCCTTGAGCGATTGATTGAGGTATTGATGAGCTTTGTATGATAATATTGGACTATCATTTTATGATAATGACGCAGTAACCTGAGAATTCTGAGGTACCTTAATTCGGGACTATCTGTTTTTGCATGAGGAGTAGGGGTGTCAATTTTAGGGGTAGTTTTTTTATTTTTCCAAAACTTTACAAGCTACTAGTGACCAAATTGTGCAGTTTTGCGTGCTGAATCTAAAGCAGAGTCTTACCTACATCAAATCACAGTTGAAATATGTGGAAATTACAATACTTGTAGCCATATAATTGGTCAATTATGCAATTAATTTAATGTTAAATAACAAAATCCAGCAAAGAAGCCATATCTTGTTTGCTTCTGTTTCGGCTCATGAGCTCCCTGCTGACCATCTGACCCCTGATATGTTCTCTCCTCTCCTGATTGTAAACATGTACAATCTCAGTTGTCATTTTTACACACCTTTCTATGGACTGGGTGTGTGATGGCCAGTCTGGAACCACCATGAGCTTGCTCAGAAATGCCTTGATCTCTGCTGTTGTCATGGTACAGGTAAGAGTAGGCTCAGAGATTCCGGAGCTCCAGCCAAGTAATTGGGTGAGTGTAGTTGTCTCAGTGTGGATGGATAGTGTTTTCCTGGGTCTCACACTGCTGTCTCCAAGTTGAGTGTTCTCATCTCTTTCACTTCTGATCTTCAATATCTTCTCCACTGCATCTCCTCTCTCCTGTTCCTCTTCACTGCACAACATAGCTTGCAGAACAGACTCGCTGTAACCATACCAAGCTGACCTTCTCACTATAGGCATGACTATCTTCCTTACTTCGTCATGCTGTTCTTCAACAGTTGCAGCTGGAAAAAGATGTCTGGGACCTTGTGTCCAATTGTTATTTTATTTTTATATTGAACCAGTTCACCATGTAAACCGCAACACAAAAATAAGTAAGATAAATTGATAACTGAGGCACAAAAGGCATCATCAATATGCAATGCAAACACATAAAAACGATTCTCAGAGCACTTAAAATATATTTAAGTAATTTGTGTATTTTTGCATAATTTCCTAGAAATTACAGGTAGGTAAATAAAATATTACACAAAATTTAAAGCTAGTTGTTGATTTACCACATGAAATTGTACCATTTTTTCACTAGTACTTTTTTAAAAAATACCACCATCAAAATTGACACCCTATTGAGGAGCTCCCAGGCCTCTTCCACCGCACGCAGCCAGTTTCTTATTGACCACAGTTACCTCTGCCAGCTGAGCATCACATTCATCTATGCCCTAGTTCAACTCCTTGCGCAGTCCCGCTCTCAGCTCTCCAATCTTTCCTCATACCTCCACAAATTCCTGCTTAAGCTCCAGGAACCATCCACAGATTTCCTTTCTCAAAGTTTAAGAGCATCAGAGTTACTGAATCCAAATGCTTTCCAAGTAGGTCCTTTGCTCACTTACTTTCACAAGGTACATCACCTGCTATGATCTCCTCCTCTCGGGCTGCATGCTTAGCTCCTTGGTAAGCATATTCTTTTAAACCTGTTGCATTCTTTCCTCCAACCACACTGTTTAGTCAAATGGATTGCTGGGTGCCAAATTATAGCAAAACTAGTAGCTGGCGCTATGGAGCTCAACGCTCAAGCATCCATCTAGCTTTGTAGCGTCCTCCAAAGATATTGTCCCAGTCACATATCATTCCAGTAATAAGTCATGCCATTGCCGCTGCCCTACCAGACGAGTGCTGGAGAGGGGGTGGGATGAAGGGGACATTTAAATATGTACTGTATGGTGGGATTGTCCCCACATTGTCCGTTGGAATAATGTCCGAGAGAAAATATATGCCATCGTTAATAGGTAATTGCCCCTGAGATTTATATTAATGCTGCTGGAATTTGATGAGGGCCTTCTTGATATATTACACAAGGGTGACCTGGTTTGCCCTTTGTCAATGGCTATGCACCTGGCCATTGCATGCAAGTGGAGATGCCAGTTCCGGCCTTGCTTGAGGAACTGGCATCTGAAGATCTAGCCAATAATGAAGAAAGAACATTTGCGGCAATCATACAGGGCAGATTATAGGTTTTCCTAAAATGATGTTCCCCCTACATGCAAGACAGTTCAGGTCAAGGGTGGCAGTGGGAAGTCATAGACCAAATATTCGACACTAAGGGGTTCTCATATTGCTGCATATCATGTAAGATCCTTCGATTAGATATGTACAGAATGATATTGGGGTTTTTTGAGAATTTAGCTTAATATTAACGGTGCCCCCATGCCTGCCACCTTCTGACTGTGCTTGTTCCTGCAGCACGCACACATATTGAGAAATGTATGTAATCTGCCTGCCATCTGAATAAACGTGAGAACGTGAACACTGAATGCGCGCGCGCAAGTTTAGTTTCTCCGTTTGCTGATGTTAGTTGAAGAGAGGAGTTGTTTGTGAAAGTCACATCACGGAATATTGCTCTGTTCTTGCATAAATGTAATGATGATCATATGAAAAACGTTAATAAAGACGAAGTTAAAAAGAATGTAGAAATTGCTCTCATGCACATTCATCCTTTATATCCCCAAAGCCTAACCAGCTGTGGGAAACTGCAGGGAGTCCTGCTCTTGGATCTGCTTCCAGCACACACACAGCTTAGCCAGGTGAAGACAGACATACAGCTCCCCAAAGCACATATGGAAAAGTTGACAAGTTACCCCAATAAAAACAAAATCCCTGGTACTTCCTCTGCCAATTTTACTTTCCATCATTGCTGAGCCTAATGTGTTTTTTTTCAGCAGATAAGAAGTTTCCTAACAAATGTGTAATCAAACCTCACCGACAATTACATTACAACAAACTCAAGGAACTGTATCCACTCACTTCAAGGAGGGGCAAGTTTACTTCTGTGCATAGCAGTTTTATTTATAAAGATTTGTTCTATTTATTGAGTTCTAACAGATGTATAAATAATTACATGCTGACAGGTGTCTGCATCCTACAGATGCAGAATGGTCTAGTTTTCATTTTGAAGAGGTTCTGTGGGTGCCAAAACCCAAAATAACCTCCCCATTCCCCTTACACAATGTGAAAAGTGACAGGTGTGTGTGCGCTAAGGGAGGAGCTGTCATCTCTAGTTTGCATTGAGCTGCTGAACACAAACGCAAAAGGTGGTTATACACACACCCAAAGCGGTAGAGAACCCGAGAGAAAGCATTTAGACTGGCTGAACTGGGTGTGCCAACTGATCACTATCTGCTGTCATTTCTTGTGCAGCTGAAACTTCAGCCGCCGGCCTCAGTGAAACGCAACTGCCCATATTAAGATACATTGCAACAGAAAACAAAGAAGAAAAATGTTCAAAATAAGATTCTTGTAGCCGAGGCTTGACTATAATCGGTAACTTTAGCTTCTTAGGTATTACTTATATGTTACTATATGCATTTGTACCTTGTGTTATAGTGTTTTTAATATGGATTTGTGTTTTATGATATGACTTATATTTCATATTGATTAGGTTATATTTTTAGATTATAGATTTTTTTGATATTGTATTTAATGGCTTATGTTTGTTTTCATGGCATAATCAATTTTTGGAAAGGAAGCATAGAAATCTAAAAAAAATAAATGCAATTCATGATTGTATAAATTCACTTGCTTAAACCAACTCTAGCTTGCTAATAAACACATGCTAGTGTTATTAATGTGTTATTAGTGGCTAGGTCCTACTGCATAAAATGAGATTCCACAAAATAACACATACAGTATTGTCACATTAGTATGTGGTAATGTGATAGCAACTTTCAGTCAATTTGGCCCCATGTCTTATGCTCATTTATAATAATATATGCCACCACCAAAACTTCTGGGACTTATCCAAGGACAGTCAGTCTTTGCATGCTCATTGATGTTTAATTTTAACTAGGTTGCCCCAACGTTCTTGGAAGCCTGATACAGTTCTACCACTGTCATTAGAACTGTAACAACTGCGCCATGCATGTTACCCCAACTTCCCTGTAATTCCCTAAGGAGATTGAGCCAGGAGTCACAATGCTCTAGGACAGAAAGCCGTGACAACTACAATTAAATACATACCCCTGCATCCTGGCCTGGTACTACCAAGATACAGCCTCCTCATGCAGCAGATCCAGTGTCTAGAGGCAAATATCAGGTAGACTCCAGCTATTAGATAGGGGGCAGTGTCCCCATCTAGACTGCTGGTGCACAAACCATGATGTAGGGCCCCTCGCTGCTAAGTGAGAGAATACTAGCTATAGTTTCAACCTCTCACATTTTCTCCAAGTGCTCTTAAGAGACAATATATCATGATGCACTTGGAAATTCTTTAGTCAGGTAAGAAGCATCCAATACAATTGGGAATATTCAGGGCTGGTGCGAGGTACTGGGTGCCATAGGCAAATCTTCAGTCTTACATCCCTTCTCCTCCTGGAGATTTTGATAATTAAATTCAGTCATGATCATCTGACCACCACCCTTCCAACAACAATCCTATACAAATGCATCAACATCATACTATTAAATAATAAAAAAAAGTTACTTTGTACATGTGTGTGCTGCTCTCCCTGCAAGTAAAGAATGTTCTGATGGCTTTTTGAATTGTGCAGCTGTCAGGATATATTGTTTTGCTTTGAATGCTGCTGCCCTAGGTGACCGCCTAGTCTTGCCTAGCCTGGCCCTAGGAAGACTTCTGTATCTTTCTGCAATATTTTCTTGTCTCCAATTGCATTTCTTCCTACTTTGAGATCTTCTTTCTTCCTATTATATGGCTTCTAATGATCAATTCTGAGTTCTAAACCACAGGCGAGAGGTGAAAGGTAAGTACGAAACCTCAAATCTCGACTTCAGAAACTGAAAAGCAACAGCTAATCTCAGCAGCTATAGCTCCTGAATCCTATTGTTTTGTATACCGAGTCAAAACACAGTACAATTTACATTAGATTTGGCAACATCCTCCAATGCATATTACTAATTTCTAATGATACCTAACACACCAGAAACTATTACAAAATCAAATAAATCCTAACTCAGAATATCTTTAGCTTCAATTATGACATCTCTTTACAGGTCAGAGGAACTGCTAGGGACGGCACCTCTGCATACCAACTTTTTACAGAGGAACTGGAAGAGACATTCTGAACAATACTGCACCATTCAGATATTACTGCTACACTGACTAAGAAAGATGAGCCAAATTTACATCCATCAACCAGATTCAAACTAGACTACTTCTCAGAGAGTGTTAATTTGTGGGTACCACAATATCAGCCAGTAAGAGGAATTCACCGACATCTGTACCCAGATAACCGACTATCCTGTGAACCAGAGGCAAGAGATAAACATCTCAAAGTCCCAACAAACAAAAAGGATTGTAGGACTACTACAATAAAAAGAGAAGAAAACCATCCCCTAAATAGCAAATAACCCTGAGTTAGAAGAAATAAGAAAAAAAAAAAAAAACCCACAAAAAGCAAAACACACAACTTACAGCCTCTACTCTTGAAGGACGACTTTCTGAAAGAAATATTCCCTGTACCTTTAGTTCCGTCTTTCCATAACAGCCACCTAATACTTAAACAGAACTAAAATGTAGTCACAGAGTATGTGAGGGCAGTTTTGACCCCCATATCCAGGAGCGGTCCAAGAGCGATGCGAGGCCATGTACAAAGACTCACTGTGGGACCTAATTTACATAACCACTGGACCTCATATGCATAAAATTATTTTAAAATGTATATGTTGCCAACTAAAATTTTAGGCAGCTTTCAAAGGAGCCCTTCACAAGCCTCTCTTTTGTTCTAACAATGACTTAGGGGTATGTTTACTAAATATTGAGTGTCTGAATACCATTTGCATGGCCAGTGAGGATAAAAAAAGATGATCAGATTTCTACATTTTTATACTCCAATGCCACTGCCAGGAAGTACTATAAACCCTGCTCATTTAGAACCCATAGCAAACCCGCTGTACCATAATAGCACTACCAGGACTCACAAAGCACCAAACCCTACCTATCAAAAGGCAATACTGCAAATATTAAACAAATACATTTCCTACTGGGGAAACAAGTGAGACTGTTACACAGAAACTACATGAACAGAATATCTCAGCTCGGTTACACATGCAGAAGATTGACCGTCAGCAAACAGAACGAGGGATCACAATTTAGAAATAGGAAGACAATAATTCAACTAGGAACCCCAAAAGCCAAACTTGGAATGTACAACACCACTGGAAAAATAAATCTAAATTAAATTTCCTCTTGTACTAAGCAGAACGTTAGCGATGCACATTTCCCAGAGCTGACATAGTCCAGTTAATAAATTCAAAATAAAATAATCTTTTTCTACCATTTGTTGTTTGGGTATTATATTTTTCAGTTGCAATTGTCCCATTTGCTTTCTTCTGGTTTCTTCATGTCTTCTGCTAACTCTCCATCGCCTGCTGTCCATTTGTCCTTTTCTCTCTCTTCTAGTTTCTTCCATTCTCTCTCTACCTCTTTCCGCTTTTGCTCTTTCCTCCATTTCTTTCTTTATTCCTTTTTCATCCACTCAAATGTCACCCTTCCATCCTCAATCCCCACTTACTCTCCCAATCATAGATTTTTCTTCCCTCCCACACAAAATATCTGCTTTCCTCTCCATCTTCACTCCCCCAGATCCTTTTTTCTCCCACTAATACCAGCCCCACCCTTTTTATTCCTCCCCCAGCATCAGTCTCTCCCAGCATCCACTCCCTTCCAGTCCCATTCACCTATCCCCCCCCCCCGCATCAGCCCATTTCCAGTCCTAACCACTCAGTATCAGTTCTTTTCCAGGCCCTCTCAGCATCCTCTGCCTTCCAGTCCCAGTCTCCCATCCCCCAACATCAGCCCATTTCCAGTCCTGCCCCCCTCCATTCCCATTCTAGCTTCCAGTCATCGTCATCCCCCCCCCCCCAACCAAGCACCAAAAGGGGCCCCGTGTCTGATCGGCTTCAAAGGGAGCCAAGGAAGCCCGAAGCCCTGGCTCAGCTTTGAACAGCAGCTGGAGTAAAGAGCGGCGTTTGTCTTCTCTCCCACGGCTGTGACAAAAAGGAGCCCGCCGATGCACTGAGTGCCAAGAGGAGGGAGGGATCAGACCAGCCATGCAAGCGTGGAATCAGAAAACCCCACTTTTTTAAGTTGGTGGTCCACTGCTGCCACCATCAAAGGAACAGGAAAAGCGATGGCGGGGTAAGGGCAGGTCAGGCAGGCAGCAAGGAGGAGAGCCGAGGCCGGCAACTCTAAATGCATCCCTATTTTGTTTTGTGCCCTGTGTGGCTGCACCGTTCGCGCAGGCCTAGGTACGGCGCTGCTTCTATGCAACATCTTTTTGGTAGCAGCTCCTAGGCTTTAAGATCTGTGGCTGGAGTCTGATCCGGAGGTCATTTGCAGAATAATGCTTTTCAGATTATGTACCCGACATGCCCCCCCCCCCCTTATTTTCCTGTATAAACATCCAATGCCTAGTAACACTAAGCAAGTAGTAGAACATGAAGCCTGGTTCCCCCTCCTGGACGAGAACAATTCTCCGGCTTTCATTCAGGATATATATATATTGTATTTATATTTTTTTTTTTTGTGGACTATGGATTTTATATACCATCTTAGCATTGCTTTGGGGTAATTGTAAAAGCAATCCATAAAGTACAATGACTGAAAAGTGTCACGTGATACTTTGTACGGAACTAAAAATAAAACTGGTGTCAGATACCATCAGAGCTAGGATAAGGGGTAGGCAAGCCAGGTACACACCTAGGGAGCAGTGCACTTTTGGGGTACAACAAAGAATAACTCAGATTTTCCTACAATGAAAATAAACTATTGCATGGAGAGGAAACTGCATACTGTACATTTACATGAGAGATAGGGATAATTTTTGATACCCATGCTATAAACGTTGGCAGCATATATCACAGAACCTGTAGCTACTTCCACGGGACAGACACGCAGAATCAAATGCATACTCTATGTAGCTTATATTATCCAGTGCAGAAAATGCAGAGAACACTTCTTTATTGAAATGGGTCTACGTTAAAGACCAGAATACTGTAAATCTTCACGGATACAAGACAACATGAAAAAGAGCCAATCAATGCTCCTGTGGGGGGAATATTTTTTTAGGCCAGACTGGTATGTCATGGATCAGCATACTATTACAGAAGAATGTAAGTCAGTCCATATTAAAGTGATCGAGCATATTGCAAAAAAGATACCCAGACCTAACGGGGACGTTGGTCTCCGTCCATTACCAGATGGTCATCTTCTAGCTGTAAATACTTTGTCACCTCTTCTGACATGATTTTTTAAATCACAAAGGCAGTGGTGGTGGGATTAGAACCTGGATCTCAGTTTACATCTTTATGCTGTAATCATCGAGTTGCCTTACTCCCTCAGCACAAAGCTTTCTGAAGAGTCAAGCCATGAAGTTATTGTAAGATGAGAAATTCAAGAAAAATTCAAGAGAGACAACATAATAGAGAAAGATTATTTCAAACTGCTAGAGGGTATTTGTAGAACAAGTCACCTATGTGCAAAGGCCACCTGCAGTAGGCGCTTATTTATTGCTTCTTTTATGGCTACTAAGATGGTCTTTGTTATGAAGCATATGAGAACAGACATGAAGATCTTAATATGCATACTTTAGAGCAAAGGTGGGATAGGGGTGGTGTGATAGAGACATTTAAATACCTCTGTGGCATAAATGCACAGGAGGGTCTCTTTCAATTGAAGGCAAGCTCTGCTACGAGAGGACATAGGATGAGAGTGAAAGGGGATAGACTCAGGAGTAATATGCAGAAATACTTCTTTATAAAAAGCGTGGTAGATGCGTAGAAAAGTTTCCCAGTGGAGGTGATGGACACGAGGACAGTATCTGAATTTTAAATTAAAAAAAACACGGGACAAACACACAGGATCTCTAAAGGTAAAAAAGGGAATATTGTAGTTCATATGGAAGGACAGACTAGATAGAAACATGACGGCAGAAAACCAGCACCTGGCCTATGTTTCTACATATAGATGCTTGCGTGTCTTTATAAAATATTAGGGGTAAAACAGGCAGACATCTTGGCTAGATTATAGCAGCTGATCACTGATCAGGAACAGGTGTAAGTGCCCACACTCCACTCAAACTGTCTGAAACCTCGTCTCCGCGTGCATTTTTCTCTGTGGAACCCCTGGGTTAAATTTTATAAAAGCCCTTTTACGTGTGGGGAAAATTGAATAAATGATCCCCGTCAATGATCACTTCTTGACATTACTCAAATATTGGTATTATTGTTGTGAAACTAGCAGGAGAGAACATCAGTTAGGTGCTCCACAAATTCATGGACATGAGACAGTGCAGTCAGCTCAACAATTCTTTGTTCCCATTAATAAACCCATGAGCTGCAAAGGGAGAGCAAAAGCAAGTGGCACACAGCTGCTATGCTAAACAACCTCGGGCAGTGAAGACCCCAGTCTCTGACATCGCAGAAAGACAAGCCACCTAGGCCCAGGCATCCAAGACAGCAAAAAATTCCTAAACCTTCCAGGACTGAAGGTCATTTCCAAACACGCCAAAAATGAGATGGTTTTATTAAAGGCAGGGGATAGATGGATCAACACACGTGAAAATCTCTAGTCCCTCTCTGAATCCCCTCTGCTACGGCAGATTCTGCTGTTGGAATTTGGGCAGTTTTCTAAACCCTTCTCCAGCGTCTTTCCCAAAATATCAGGCCAAGCAAATAAAGAACTTTAAACTCCAGCATGAAGAATTCCACCCACCTGAGCAGTTCTTCTACAGAAAGCACATTGTATCCACTCCCATATTCAATAACTGGTGGGCCCAAGACTCCCCGCAGCCTTGCACCGTATCCAGATATTCCCAGAGACCATCCACAGCCCTGCATTCACAGAAATACACAAGTTGAAGCCTAATCCTTAGGGACTACCCGCAGCCGAGTCCTGATGCCCGGAACTGCAGAGCAAAGCTTAGAGGCTGTCACGAGCAAACGGGGTAGAAGCACAGGCGCCGGTAACCCCGAGGGCTCCACCGAGCAGAACGAAACCGGAGCAGGACAAAAGAGGACGAGAAGGAAGCCTGCAACTGGAGAGCCCAGCGCTCTCCGGCTCCACCCCAGCCGCCGCCGCCGCCGCCATCACCCACCTCCGATCCTTCCAGGACTTGAGGCTCCAGCCCGGGACTCTCGCTGTGCCTGCAGCAGCTGCCGCCGAGCCCGGGGATCGGCTTCTTCTGCGGCTGGGGAGGGGAGGGAGGGAGGCGGATCCAGCCCCGCCGCACAGGAAGCACCGACGGGAGAGCCCTGCTGGCCAAGCCCGGCATAGACAAGGACCGGTCTGGTTATACACACACCAGACTAAGGGGAGGGGCAGAAGCAGGCCATGTCCCGAATAGAAAGGGACCGGCGTAAAGAGAAGAGGGGGAGCCCTGCTGGCCCTGTCCGGAATAGACAGGGGGCCAGTCCAGTTACGTGCTTCTGTTCCTAGGGGGCTTCTCGTTTGGAACTAGGTATTTATTTTTGAGACAATTAGGTGCTTTCCCTGAGTTAAAAACAATAGGTATCGATGGGTGTTTTTGTGTCGCAACAAAAAAAAAAATCAATGGCTTTTTAGTTGGATTCCAAGGGACTCAATGAACCAAAACATGATTCTCCAACAGCAGCCTCTTCGCCAAACCCCAGCACGAACATCAGCCCCAGCACCCCTTCTCCTGGCATTAACCTTTAAAAAGGAAGTAAGAGCCAGTAGAGCATGGGGAAGCTGACAGTGGCCCAAGAGCATGTTTCATAATGATGTATCCTTGAAGGATACCAGAAAAACAGAAGTCGGGGTATCCCGATAGAGAGGTTCCAATAAAGGTAAAAGTAAAAATCTGAGTTGAAAGATTCCAAATTAACCCTGTCATCAAATAGCCTGACTGTTAATATTAGCAAAAAACGAACTTTGAAATGCCTATATGCAAATTCTAGAAGTCTAAAAAATAAGATGGGAGAGTTAGAATATATAACAAAGGGTTAGATATAATTGTCATTTGAGAGACCTGGTGGAAGGAGGATAACCAATGGGGCATTGCAATACCAGGCTACAAACTATATCGCAATGATAGGGTAGATCACATTGGTGGAGGGGTGGTTCTGTATGTTAAAGAGGGCATCCAGTCACACAGGATAAAGGTTTTGCAGGAAACAAAATACACTGTAGAATCCCTATGGATAGAAATTCCATGTGAAAAGGGGAAGGAAATGGAAGGGGGTGTACTACTATCCACCGGGACAGATGATAAAATGCTAACAGAAATTAGGGAAGCTAACAAATTTTACAACACAGTAATAATGGGAGATTTCAATTACCCCAGTATTGACTGGGTCAATGTTGCATGCTAGGGAGATAAAGTTTCTTGATGGAGTAAATAACTGCTTCATAGAGCAGCTGGTTCAGGAACCGACATGCGGGGGACACTATTTCAGACCGAGTCCTCAATGAAATGCAGGATCTAGTGCTAGAGATAATTGTTTTGGGGCTGCTTGATAAACAGCAATCATAACATGATCACATTTGATTTCATAAATGGAGGGAACATAGCATTTAACTTTGAAAAAGGAGGCTATAATAAAATGAGGAAAATGGTTAAGAAAAAAACTAAAAGGAGCAACTACAAAGGTTAAGAGTTTACATTAGGCCTAAGTGTTATTTTAAAATACTATGTTGGGAGCCCGGACCAGATGTATTCCATGCTTTAAAAAAGGTGGAAGGAAGGTCAAATGACAGCCAGCCTGGCTTAAAGGTGAGCTCAGAGAGGTTAGTTAAGAGAATCTTTCAGAAAATGGAAAAAAGCCAAATGACGAAAACAGGAAACAACATAAATACTGGCAAGTTAAATACAAGGCACTGATAAGGTAGGCAAAGAGAAAATTTAAAAGTAAGCTTGATGTGGAAACAAAAGTACATAACAAAACCTTTTTCAAGTATATTCATAGCAAAAAACCTGTGAGAGAGTCTATTAGACCAGTAAATGATGGAAGGATGCACTGAGAAAGAACAAGGCCATAGCGAGAGACTGAATTATTTTTTTGTTTCAGTCTTTACTGAAGAACATGTAGGAAAATTACCCATGCTAGAAATGATATTTAAAAGGTGATTTATCAGAGGAACTGAAACAAATCTTGATAAATCAGGAAGATGTAATATAGCTAATTGATAAACTAAAGAGCAGCAAATCACCTAGAAACATAGAAACATGACGGTAGAAAAAGATCACATGGCCTATCCTGCCCATCCATATCAACTACAATAGTCCCCTTTTTACCTTTAGAGATCCTCTGTGTTTGTTCCATGCTTTTTTGAATTTAGATACTGTCCTCATGTCCACTACCTCCACTGAGAGACTATTCTATGCATCTACCACTCTTTCCATAAAGAAAAATTTCTGCATATTACTCCTGAGTCTATCCCCTTTCACTCTCACCTTATGTCCCTTTGTAGCAGAGCTTGCCTTCAATTGAAAGAGACCCTCCTATGCATTTATGCTACGGAGGTATTTAAAGGTCTCTATCATATCGCCCCTATCCTGCCTTTCTTTCCTCCACATATTAAGATCTTTAAGTCTGTCCTCCTATGCTTCATAATGAAGACCTCTAACTATTTTAGTAGCCACCCTCTGCACAGACTTCAACCTGCTTATATCCTCTTGAAGGTGTGGTCTCCAGAATTGCACACAATACTCCAAATGAATTTGCATCAGAGACTTATACAGAGGCTTATCACCTCCTTTTTTCTGCTGCCCATTCCTCTCCCAATACACCCAAGCATCCTTCTAGCTTTTGCAGTCACCTTTTCTACCTGTTTAGCTACTTTAAGATCATCAGACACAATCACATTCAGGTCCCGCTCTTCTTTTGTGAACAGAAGTACCTCACCCCCTACACTGGATTTTTTTGCAGCCTATATGCACGACCCTGCATTTTTTAGCATTAAATTTTAGCTGTCATATTCTAGACCATTCTTCAAGTTTAGCTAGATCCCTCCTCATGTTGTTGACTCCTTCCTGTGTGTCTACTCTATTGCAGATTTTGGTATCGTCTGCAAATAAGCAGTCCTTCCACAATATCACTAGCAAAGATGTTAAACAGAATCGGACCAAGGACAGATCCCTGTGGCACACCACTGGTAACCTCCTTCTCCTCAGAGTGAGCTCCATTTACCTGTACCCTTTGTCTCCTCCCACTCAATCAGTTTCTAACCCTGTCAGTAACTTTAGGGTCCATCCCTAGGGTGCTCAGTTTGTTTATAAGTCGACTATGTGGAACTGTGTCAAAAGCTTTACTGAAATCTAAATACACCACATCTAGGGCTCTCCCTCGGTCCAACTCTGAAATGCCCTGTTCAATGTAATTTCAGTTTGTTCAATGTAAACCGCACTGATGCAGAATAGCACGGTATATAAGAGAATGTAAATAAATAAATAAACTCCCTGGTCACCCAGTCAAAGAAATCAATCAGATTTGCCTGACAAGACCTGCCTCTGGTGAATCCATGCTGCCTCAGATCCTGCAATCTATTACACTCCAGAAACCTCACTATTCTCTCTTTTAGTAGCCTTTCCAATAATTTACTAACCACAGAGGTTAGGCTAACCAGCCTGTAGTTCTCAATGTCATCCTTACAACCACATGTGTGTAAAGGGACCGCATGAGTCTCTCTCCAGTCCTCTGGCACCACTCCCGACTCCAAAGAGGCACTGAAAAGGTCAGAAAGTGGAGCCACTAGAACATCCCCAAGTTCCCTCAGCATTCTTGGATGAATCACACCTGGATGCATGGCTTTGTCTACTTTTAGTTTAGCTAGTTCCTCTCAAACACAGTCTTCTGAAAATCTTTTGCGATTCCCGTCATTTCTGTTGCTATTTGTGGATGTATTCTGCTCCAGGCCCTTCATCTGTGAACACAGAACAGAAATATTTGTTAAGCAATTCCGCTTTATCCTTATCAGCTTCTACATATTTCTCCCCTTCACCCTTGAGTCTGACAATACATTTTTGCCCTTCCTCTTCTCACTAACATATCTGAAAAATGTCTTATCCCCCTTTTTATTGCACTGGATATTTCCTCTTCTTTTTGAATCTTTGCTTTCCTACTTTGCTAGCTTCTCTATGTTTTTCTAAATATAGATGCCTGTCTTCCTCTCTCTGTGATCTCTTGTATTTCATGAAGGCCTCCCTCTTTTTTTTCACCTTTTCAGCTGCTTCTTTTGAGAACCATAAACAACCTCCTTTTCCTTTTACATTTATTTACCTTTCTAACAAAAAAATAGTGTTGCCTTTAAAATATCCCCTTTCAGTTTTGCCCACTATTTTTCTACATCCCCCAGCTGTTCCCATCCAGCTAATGACTCCTTGAGGTATTGTTCCATCTTGGTAAAGTTAGTTTTCCTAAAGTCTAAGACCCTCACTTTTGAATGGATATTATCAGCCCTAGTACTATACAACCATACTATCTGGTGATCACTGGATACGAGTTGATCTCCCATTGTAACATCAGAAACACTTTCCCCATTGGTAAGCACTAAGTCCAGTATGGCCCCATCGCGTGTGGGTTTTGTTTCCAATTGCCTGAATAGTTCTCCCTGTACAGAATCCAGGGTCTCCTTACTTCTAGATAACACCGCAGCAGGAATGTGCCAACGCACATCCCGCACATTGAAATCTCCTATCAGTAACACTTCTCCTTTCAATGCAATTCCTGGGCCGAACAGCATATATCCCAGGGTGCTGAAAGAATTGAAACATGAGATTGTAGATCTACTCTTATTAATCTGTGATCTAGTATTAAAATCATATGTAGTGCCCAAAGATTGAAGAGTGGCCAATGTAACACCAGTTTTTAAAAAGGGTTCCAGAGGTGATCTGGGAAACTACAGACCAGTGAGCCTGATCAGTACCAGGCAAAATAGTAGAAGCCATTATAAAAAACAAAATTACTGAACATATAGAAAGTCATGGTTTAACGGCTTGGATTTAGCCAAGGAAAGTCTTATTTCACCAATCTCATATTTTTTTTGAAGATGTGAATAAACAGGTAGATAAAGGTGAACTAGTTGATATCTCGATTTTCAGAAAGCCTTTAACAAAGTCCCTCATGAGAGACTCTTGGAGAAATTAAAAGGTCATGGGATAGGAGGCAGTGTACTATTGTGGATTAGGAACTGATTGAAAGATAGAAAGCAGCGAGTAGGGCTAAAGGGCCAATTTTCCCAATGGAGAAAGGTGAATAGTGGAGTACCCCAGGGATCTGTGCTGGGCCTGCTGCTTTTAAACATAGTTATAAATGACCTGGAAATGGGAATAATGAGTGAGGTAATCAAATATGCAGATGACACAAAATTCAAAGTTGTTAAAACACCAGAGGATTGTAAAATATTGCACGACGACCTTGATAAATTGGGAGACTGGGCGTCCAAATGGTAGATGACATTTAATATGAACAAGTGAAAAGTTATACACTTAGGGGGTCATTCCAGAACATGAATAAGCCAGATAAATGTGTGTGGTAGACGTCCTGCAAGTGAAAATGTCAAATACCGTATGCTGGAACCCCCGCAGCCCTGCATGTACATGCCACTAGCACGGGAGTCGCAGGACGTGAGCAAGTGAGGACGTGGTCAGTCGGCGGACACATAAAGTGTATTCAGGGAGGGCCCCTTTATGTACTCGGTGCTTCCCCGGAATTTCCCCGTTATACCAGCGGAACGGTGGAATAAGAGCAGGACTTAGAGATTTGTCTGCTCTGTGCTGCACACTGTTCGCACTGGCGTCTACGTTTACTGGGGGCAGTTTCTCAGAAGGGGTTAGTTTTGTAGATACCGTGACAGTTGTGATCCTCACTTCTAAGCCAGGGTATGTCTGTGTGCTGCACCTGATGATTGTATGCTGTTGCTAGGTACGTCAGGACACAGATATCACTTTCAGCTTGACTTTGGCATATCTTTGCGGTCACTGAGATTACTTGGCAGCGTGCTGGCCATGCAACAGATCTGCACATATGGTCTGCTGTGGATCAGCTGTGTTCCCATGCAGTTGGCATCAATGCACCACTGTCTGTGAGGGGAAGAGCTGAGGAGATGCATGGCTAGGATCTGAAATATACACCGTAGCAGCATACGCTGAGTGCGTCAGCATCAGGACCATTAGCTGTGTATACCCAGGTGCCGTATTGTCAGCGAGGGCCCATGTTGCTCCATACTAGTCTGTGTGTGCCGCGCCTGCAGCATCCTAGTCTTCATTCCTGAATCGCAGACTCATCCAGACCTGCAGTTGTGGGATCGAATTTCGATCAGCTCCGTCTCCAATTTGGCCATGCCCATGGGCCAGGCATACATTTTCTGCAACTGGCCTCCAAGGGAAGAACAACCCAAACTACAATTCCATAATGCAAGGTTCCATAATAGAAACCATCATCCATGAAAATGATTTTGGTGTCTTTATGGATAATACGTTGAAACCCTCCGCCCAGTGCATAGCGGCGGCAAAGAAAGCAAATAGAATGCTAGGAATCATAAGGAAAGGAATGGAGAATAAAACCAATGCCTCTGTATTGCTCCATGATGCAACTGCACCTTGAAAATTGTGTGCAATTCTGGTCGCCGTATCTTAAAAAAAATATAGCAGAATTAGAAAAGGTACAGAGAAGAATGACAAAAATGGTAAAACGGATGGAAGGATACCCCTATGAAGAGAGGCTAAAAAGGTTAGGGCTCTTCAACCTGGAAAAGAGACGGCTGAGGGGAGATATGATAGAGGTCTATAAACTAATGAACGGAATGGAACGGGTAAACGCAGGGCTTAACTGCGCCAGAACAGGATGGAACAGCGCTCTGGCACTTCTTGAGGCGGCAGAAGAATCGATTCCATTTTCACACCTGCTCTGGGCTGCCGCAGCCATATTAACACTTACACGGCCGCTGAGCACTTTTGTTTTTTTACCGCAGCTGTGCTGTACTGAAGCAGCCCGGCTATGGCACTTACAGTAAAACAAAATCAGCACTTCCTGTTTTACTAAAAGTGCTGCAGCCAGGCTGCTTCACTACAGCGCAGCCGTGAGAGCAAACGAAAAGTGCTCCTGCGGCTGTGTTAAGGGTTAATACAGCTGCAGGGGCACAGAGTAGCAGAGGAAGAGACGAGTTAGCCACAGTCATATTAACACTTTTGTTTGCTCTCGCGGCTGTGCTGTAGTAAAGCAGCCTGGCCCCGGCACTGTTAGTAAAACAGGGAGTGCCGGTTTTGCTTTATTGAGAATGCAGCGGCCAGACTGCTTCAGTACAGCACAGCCATGGACAGGACCCGCACACAGCCCCAAATCTGTGGTTTGCGGCCTCACTCCTCTCCCCTACAGATTTCAGCAGCTGCATCCCCCCCCCCCTTGAACCTTCCAGGCAGACAGCATTAAAATTAAAGTTAACCATGGCGGAGCCTAGCGCTCAAATGCGCTGCTGGAGTCTCTGCCGATTCCACCCCCTCTGAGATACACTTCCTGTTGCCTTGGAGGTGGAACCGGCAGAGCCTCTAGCAGCACATTTCAATGCAAGGCTCTGCTGTGGTTTGCTTTAATTATATCGTGGACCCTGCCTGAAAGATTTCAAGTGAGTGAGAGGGGATCAACTAAGAGGGATAGATCACAAATGAACTGAGAGGGGAGGGGGCTCAGGGGCAGCTCAAGGCAATCTGCTGCCTGAGGCGAAGAATGAAATAGCCCCCCCCCCCACACACACACACACACACCTTTGAGGGTGGCGGAGCTTTTTCAGAAATTCAGTCAGAGACTGAATCAAACCAAAAAGCCGACACAGGTCTGCAAAAAAAATTTTTCGAGAGCTGTTTTGGTTATTCCACGTAATCTTTATGTTTTTTGGTGCGTTGAATCCGAAAATGACCTCCAGTTTGTCATAGGACATCACGTTTCCTGATACTTTAGGTAACTATGTTAAATAAGGCAATACCTCAAAATAAATGGAAATAGACTTATAAAATTAAAGTTTTATTACAATATTTTCATCAAAATCCTTTTTTGAACTGAAATGAGCTCACCTACACACACTAAACTCGATTCTTCTTCCTTGTGAGGCTCCTCTTGGTGCATTTACGCTTGTGAGTAGCATCTGGAATGTCTCTCTGAAGCATCCAACAGTAGTCTGCCATCATTGTAATGCTCCATTTTCCCTGGTATCTCCTTTCCATCTCTTTAATGTCTTGGTGGAATCGTTCACCTTGTTCCTCACTCACAGCTCCCAAATTTTCAGGAAAGTAGTCAAGGTGGGACTGGAGGAAATGCACTTTCAAACTCATCAGGCAACCTAAAGCTTGAAATGCTTTCAGCATTCGTCAGACGATCTTTTTGTAGTGAGGATCTTTTATTGCCTAAAAAGTTCTGTACGACTTCTTTAAATGCAATCCACCCTTCTTTTTGAGGATCTGTCATGGTATTGACAAACTCTTGATCAACTATAAGCCTTCTAAGGTCTGGTCTGACGAACACACCTTCCTTCAATTTTGCCTCTGACAGGCCTGGAAACTTGGTGACCAAGTATTTGAAGCATTCTCCATCTCTTGGAAGTGATTTTACGAATTGCTTCATCAATCCCAATTTTATGTCCTTGGTCCGATTCTTTTTAACATCTATGTTAGTGATATAGCGGAAGGGCTGTCGGGTAAGGTTTGCCTCTTTGCAGATGATACCAAAATCTGCAATAGAGTAGACACCCAGGAAGGGGTAGATAACATGAGGAGGGATCTAGCTAAGCTTGAAGAATGGTCTAGAATTTGGCAGCTGGGATTTAATGTTAAAAAATGTAAGGTCATGCATTTGGGCTGCAGCAATCCAAGGGAGCAATACAGTATAGGAGGTGAAGTACTTTTGTCCACTAAAGAAGAGCGGGACCTAGGCGTGGTTGTGTCTGATGATCTTAAAGTAGCTAAACAGGTAGAAAAGGCGACGGCAAAAGCTAGAAGGATGCTTGGGTGCATACGGAGAGGAATGGCTAGCAGAAAAAAGGAGGTGATAATGCCTCTGTATAAGTCTTTGGTGCAACATCATTTGGAGTATGGTGTGCAATTCTGGAGACCGCACCTTCAAAAGGATGTGAACAGGATGGAGTCGGTGCAGAGGATTGCTACTAAAATGATTAATGGGCTTCATTATAAAGCATATGAGGACAGACTTAAAGATCTTAATATGTACACCTTAGAGGAAAGGCGGGATAGAGGTGATATGATTGAGATGTTTAAATACCTCCGTGGCATAAATGTTCAGGGAGAGAGCCTCTTCAATTGAAAGCAAGTTCTGCTACGAGGGGACATGGGATGAGGGTGAAGGGAGATAGATTCAGGAGTGATATGCGGAAATATTTCTTTACAGAAAGAGTAGTGGATCCATGGAATAGTCTCCCATTGGAGGTGGTAGAGATGAGGTCAGTAACTGAATTCAAAAAAGCATGGGATCAACACAGAGGATCTCTAAAGGTAAAAAGTGGACTGTTGTAGTTGTTGTTATGGAAGGACAGACTAGATAGGCCATGTGGTTTTTTTCTGTCATCATGTTTCTATGTTTCTATGTGGAGAGGTGGTAGAAGAACTTTATGGGAAGGTACCAAAGTTTCTCGGAGGACATTTTTTTTCATGGACTGTTAGCACCCTCGGCTGCCAACTCTTCTTGGTCCAGTGATTTTGTCGGTCTTGACTGTCCCATAGACACAGAAAACAAACAAGGATATTTGGTATACCCAGCTTGTTGCCCGAGCAGCATGCACAAGACCTTCAAGTCCCCACACACTTGCCAACCATGGTCTTCTTATTTAAGTTTACGAAGAACCAATGTAATGTAATAACCATGTAAGAACCAATGTAATGTAATAACCATGTAATAAGTCTGTAAATAGTTACCCCTGTTAGCCAAGTTTCTGTCCCCTGTTATATGTAAACTCATACATGTTAACTGTAATGAGCATTTGTTCCATGTGAACCGCGCTGATGCTGAATAGTGCGGTATATAAGAGACTGTAAATAAATAAATAAATAATAAATAAATTCCAAGTTCTCGTAGGTTTCCTTCAAGTGTACAGAATGACCTACAGGTATGGAAGCATAAAAACCGTTACAGATTAAAACTGCTTTGAGACTTCTTTTTGAAGAATCTATAAAAAGACGACATTGCTCTGAATCATATTTATTTATTTATTTATTTAGACAGTTTTGTATACCACCTTATCCTTCAATCAAAGTGGTCACAACACAATTGGGGGATACATTTAACACGAGGGGATATGAGACACATACACTAATACTTACAGGGAACATGGGCAGTGGAGGGTTAAGTGGCTTGCCCAAGACCACAAGGAGCACCTGTGGGACTAGAAACCCCAGTCCTTCCGGCCCAAGATTGCTGTCCTCTAGTGGGATTTGAACCACCGACCTTCCGGCCTGTGGTACCTTGCCCCAACCACTAGGCCACTTCAGACCTTCGACATCGATGCAATAAACCAATTTGTCTTCCTGGGCGAAGTAAGGAACGAACTCCTTTTCACGATGTCTGAATCATGAAGATGACACTCCTGGCAACAATAAATTCCTGCTTTTCAGCCTTGATCCGAGTAACTCAGCGGCATCTTTGGGAAGATTCAAGTCTCTTACCAAATCATTCATCTCCTCCTGAGAAAACAATTTTGGTCTTGTATCATCTTCAAAGTCAGAACTTGATTCGTCATCTGGTTCAGGTATGACTTCACCTTCATCGGAGCTAGGTATCTCTTCCAAGGTAGCAGGGGGCTTGGGTACTGGTATATCTGTGCCATGGGGGATGGGACAAATTGCCGAGTGAAGATTGGGGTATGAAATGGAATGCTTCCATTTGGAATTAAACCCTTTCACATCGCATGAACAAAAGTAACAGTCGTCACTATGGTTCTTTTGCTCTCGCCATACCATAGGAATCCCGTAACGGAAAGATTTTTTCTTACCCTTGAACCAGTTTCGGAGGTCCTCAACACACCGTTTGCACACTTTATGAGGCGCCCAGACTTTATCTTGATCTCCAATTTTTAGTCTAAAGTATGCAAAGTATACTTTTTTCACAAAGTCTGTAATATTCTGCTGTTGCTTCAACACTGTATATTCACCACAGATGAAACAGAAACTGTCTGGCGAATTAATACACTTTCGCGGAGCCATAACATAATGGTTGAAGAATGACGAGCTAACACTAATTGCGATGAAAAAGTGTGAACAGCCTAGAACCAAGAACCTGATGGTGATTCGTGCACAAGTGTGGCATGCAGGAGAGAGCAGCTCTGTGTGTGTACACGAGACGTCACAGTGCTGGCCACGCCCCCCTGCACTGACCGGAGCTGCTGCTATCTGCCCTGTGTCTCCCTCCCACTGGATTCTTCAGGAAAGATTAACCCCTTCTACCATTAGAAGCACGGACTTAAAACTTGCTTAGCTTATGTATATATTGCTGACCATCAGATTTACAGTGCTATATTATTTTTACATAACTCGGACAACCCCTTTAAGGTTTTTTTGGCATTTTATATCTTAAATGCACTTATGTGAATTAATTAATTTTATTTATTTATTTATTTATTTATTTATTTATTTGGCAAACATTTATATACCGCTACTTCCAGCGATCAGCAGCGGTCTGATTACATAAGGAGAACTGTCAAATCAGTACAGTAAAATTTGGGGTGCGTACACGTTGATTCGGAGGGAAGGCACATCACACAAGCGGGTTCTGTTTGAGGATATGGGTACTAATTACATATATACATGAATACTTATATACATTTGAGGATAAGGGCAGTAATTACATATATACATATATACATTTTCATAAACGAGCAGGCGTACATAGATATGTTTTGGTCTCCTGGGGTGGATAAGCTTAGACCCCTTGGGTTTAAGTCAAATTGAAATGACTCTGGAACAGATTAGTCTTGAATTTTTTCCTAAAGTCAGTTAGGTCTTTGCAAGCTCGTAACTCTGGCGGCAGATGATTCCAGAGTGTAGGTGCAGTGTATGAGAACGCTCTGTTACTAGTGTTGGTTTTAACAGCTCTTATATCTGGTGGAACGAGGAGGGTGTTGGTAATTTGAATTAATTCATAAAAATTTGATAAATTTGAAGACAATTTTGCATGTTGTGGCAAATCATGACGTCTAGGAGTTTTTTCAATATTTTATTTGTTTTCAGCACACCAAAATACATGGAAATTAGATGAAAATAATCAAACAGCTTTTTAGTCACAGACCTGTGAGGAAATGCAAGATGCAACCCTGTGCAACTTGCAGCTCGGGCACACGCCCCCTTCTCCCCCCCCCCCCCCATACCTCCATCCAGCGCTGCCTGCTCTTTCCCTGCTGCTGCCGCCCTCTGTTTTTTTCACGGCAGCGCTGGCAGCAGGGAAAGAACAGGCAACGCTGGACGGAGGTATGGGGAGGAGGAGGGGGGCATGCACCCGATCTGAAAGGCACTGGCACTTTAAGCAGATCTGTCCCTCCCTGCTCTGACATCGAGTCGGAGGAGGGAGGGACCAGACCTGCTTAAAGTGCTGCGAAAAAGCTTGGGGAATGCATTTCGGCTGCTTGCTATTGTCCTGCCAGCGGTGGCAGGGCAACAGCAGACAGCCGAAATGCGCCCCCAAGCCTTTGTGCCCTGTGAGGCTGCACCACTTGCACAGAGCTAGGTACGGTCCTGTTTGCACACCAAGGAACTAAAACACAGCAAGAACCAACAGCACAGTTTATAAAACGAAATTATAACTCATTTTTATGTTGTTATAAATTGCATTATGATTCTTGCTTTTTCTTTTTCAATATATATTTTGCATCCACAGTGGGTGCAGAACAGAACCAGGACATTCACCTACTCAATATTCAAAAATAAAATCCGATTCTGATCATCTCACAACAACCACTATTCTCCAGTACCAGGCATATTGTGAACTAATACAAAACCCTACAACAAAGAGCAAACCTACCATACCATATCAGCACAAAACTTCCAAAACTCATATATGGAGCCCATCCAAAAAAAAGCGTCACTGTAAATACTACAGTGGGCCCTGGAACATCCATACCCCTATTTCAAAAGCTGAACAAGTCAAATTGCTACAGTACAGTATAGATCTTTATGTACAAACTCCATGTTAACAGAACACCTGACCTCAGTCACACAGTCGCAACATCGACCCTCACCAAGTACAGAATAAGTAACCACAATCTAAAGTAAAAATGAATATATGTAGACAAAATTTAAATTGAAACCCCAATAAGCCAGAGTCCACATGCAGTGCAACATCAGATAAATAAAAGATGCAGTTCCCCAATACTGTGTAAAATATAAAAATAGCATAAAGTTCAATCACTAAAATTAAATAAAATTATTTTTTCTACCTTTGTTGTCTGACCATTTTATTTTCTGATCATGCTGGTCCCGATCTGAGGCTTCTGCTTTCTTCTCTTCACTTAGCTCTCTTTCTGTTGTCTATGGTCCATCTGCCATTTCTTATCTCTTCTTTTGTTTTCTTCACTTCCTTCCATCAGCCCATTTCCAGTTCCAGTATTAGCCCCCTTTCCAGTCCTCCCCTCCTAGTACCTTCCAATGTCAACCGTCTTGCATTCCCACAACGGCCACTGGTGTTCATTCCCTTCCAGTCCCCCTCCTTCCCCACTGTCCAGCCTCTTCTAGTTTAAATACCATCCCAGATATCAGCTCACATCCACTCTCAGTGCCACCCCCCCCCCAGTCAGCTCCCTTCCAGTCGCCCTACCCTCTGTCCATCTCCCTTCCAGCCTCCTCCCCATTACCCAACCACCTACCACTCCCATCTCCGTGTCAGCTTCCTTCCTGCCCCCTCCTTCCCCTGGCAAACCCTCTGTTTCTTCTCCCTTTCAGTTCTATTCTACCATCATCCCACATCAGCCCATTTGTAGCCCTAGTCCCTAGATTTCTTCCAGGGCCAGCAGCACTCTCCTCCCCTCCCCCATTAACCCATTTCCAGTCCCAGTCCATTTCCAGTCCTATCCCCCTTATCAGCCCACTCTAGTCCTAGCCCCCCCCCCCCTCCAGCCCAGGGAAATTGAAAAAAAAAAACCCTGGCTGCAGAAGCTGCTGCCGCTGCCACCACCGCTGCAGCAGCAGCAGCAGCAGCAGAATGAAGAGCCACACCCCCCCCCCTGCCTCCCCGACACAGCCCTCTTTGTATTTCCCTCAGCGCCAGCTTTTCAGAGCCGCGAAGGGAGAGTTTCCCTTTCTCGCGGCTCTGTTAAAGCTGAGCCCGCCAGCGCTGATGGGGAAAAAGGCATTTCAGGAAACTCTCCCTTCGCAGCTCTGAAAAGCCGGTGCTGAGGGAAATACAAGGAGAGTTCTGCTGGGGAAGCAGGGGGCCACGGCCACAGGGCACTTCGTTCTGCTGTTGCCCAGCGGCAGTGGCAGTGGCAGCGGCAGCAGCTCCGGCAGCGACTCCTCTGATGGGGGGGGGGGAGTTTTGAAGGCTGAGTGAGGTGGTCTTTTTGGGAGCAATTTTTGCCACCGCCTCACTTGGCCTCATTATAGAGCCATCCCTGAGGGGGCTGAAGCCAGAGTCAGGCTCTTGCTGTCTTTTTTAGAATGTGCCAAGGGTATGGAGATATGCAGGGACAGATTGTACTGGCCTGAAAAGCTTTTGCAGAGGTTGTGCTTCTGTGCTGGGATAGAAAGAGTGCAGGGGATGTGCAGGGAGTGGGGACTATACTGGAGGGAGGCTGCAGAGACTGTGCTGAGGACAGAGCAAAGGGTTTATTGTAATAGGAGGGAGTAAGACTGCTGTGCTGGGTGGTGTTTAGGATGGCCAACTATGGGTCTGGATAAAAACTGGATGCAGAGAATATCACCTAAATCATATCCCTTATTGTTGGTGAGGATTTCAATCTACCCTGGTGCTAGTGTGCAGCACCGTTCATGTTTCTATGCTCGAAGCTAGATCCGGACCTGGAGCAAGCAGATGCAAAGCCGGATCCCCCAAATCTAACTTGATTCTTTCACTGCTGGAACAGAAACACGACAGGCACACTGGCACCGCTGGAAATTTTTCTGGCTGGCTCATTTCTTTCTCCCTCCACTACCAATATCCAGGTGTGCATCCTCTGGATCTTCAGCTAATAGGTTTAGATCCTGGAGGGAGGAAAAACTACTCAATATCCTGCAGCTGGAAAATCTTTCGGCAGTGCTAGTATACAGGGAGGCAGAAGGCACCCGCAGCTGGACAGAACCATAGTACACTACTGGGTCAAGAAAAAGAGATGGGGGAGAGAAGTAAGAACAGTGCCTTGGGTGAGACACAGTGGACGGGCAGGACTCTGGGGACTCTAGAAAGAACAGGGACATAGTGACTGAGGGGGGAGGGGGCAGAAGCAGAGCAGGAAACTAGGTATGGGAGAGACTGAGTGGAAATTTGGAGGGGGTAGCAAGAACTTGGCAATTGGTAGGTATGTGAAATGAATATGATTAGAAAAATAAAATGGCCAGCCAGCAAAGCTAGAGAAAAGAATTTTATTTTACATTTAGTGACTGGAATATGTCAGCTTTCCTAATTTATATGTGTTGACGTTGGGTCTGATTTTCGAAGGCATTTACACAGGTAACTGCCCCAGTTACCTGTGTAAATGCCTCATCCGGGATTTTCAAAAGGCACCAACATGGGTAATGCCCTTTGAAAATCCCGGATAAGTTGCTAATGCGCCCAGATGCTATGCGGTTAGAATCAGGGCATGTTAGGGGCGTGCCAGGGCAGAGCAGGGGCGGAGGAAAGGGCTAACCAGGTAACACTGATTTTTGATGCTACCTGCTTAGCCCTCTGCACCTTAAAAAGATAGGCAAGGTTTTTCCAATGCTACCTGGCTAGCTCCTGCAGCTTCCGGGATGGGCCGCAAGACCTGGATTTTCTATGCTGGGGCCACATATGACCCCAGCATTGAAAATTCAGGTTAGGCAGATGGGGGGTGGGGGCTATGCACCGATGCAGCACATAGCACCGCCCAGATGAAAATTGGGTCCTGTTTCTATTCATATCTTTCTATTTATCTGACGTTACACCAATATTTTTTTCCTAGCAAAAAAGATGCCGGTACTCGTATTCAGGGCTCTTTAATTAATACATAAAGTAGTATATGACAATTTTAGTAGGCAATGAAAAAGGTGCTGGTGCTCAGTACCACCGAGCACCTCCTCAAAATAAAGCCCCATGTTACACTATACTCAAAGTCTGGCTTCTTGAGGTTTTAGTTTAATTTTTGTCTACATTTTTCAATTTTTATTTTATGTTCATTTATTTATTTTTCTATTTATAAATTTTGAAATTCAATTACAAGTATCCACTTGATAAGAAAAATGACAAAAATCTGAATAATACCCAAAGAGATACATATAAAGAAGAAAATATAAAGACATTGTCACACAAGCCCATAATACTTTGAGGGTGGCATGCTTACACAATAGAAAGGAAAAAATGTTTAACCCAATAGGGTAAACAGGAAAATAAGCAATCTCTGAACACAGCAGCATACAATCATGAACGAGCACCTAAGTTACGGGCAGATTAGGAGAGGAAGAGACAATCTGCCTAGCACTGATAAATGCAGTCAGTTCAGAAGGCTGAAAGAAAACATAGTTAACAGAATTATATTTTACTAGGCACGTAGAAGGGTACTTTAAAAAGAATACAGCACCAGCTGCAATACAGGATTTTTTAAGAAAAGAAATTCCTTATGGCGCCTCCGAGTGTCTCGGGCCAGGTCTGGGAAGACCCTAATGTTAAAGCCTTAAAACAGGACCATCCTTTTCTTACAAAATTTCAGTAGGCAATCTCTACCAAATGATAAGGCACAGGTAATCAAAAGGGTTGCTGCGCAAAACATTTCACACGGTGCTAAAGAAGAGTATTTTGGACAATTAATAAATCAAAGATTAGAAGCTCTTGAGATATTCTGAAAGGCCTCTAACTTGCTCTAGTTGCAACCAAATCCTTCATGATGGCTGTATAAGAGACACAGAGAGAATCAATCTTACCTGCATGGTAGCCACAGTAGTCTTTAATCCCTCAATTGCAGAATATTGAAGCATTATGAACCATGCCATTAAAGTTCTCTGAATCTAGACTGACTGAGGAAGGCAGGTGGGATTCTGCGGACAAGGCTTTTTATTGATATTGATGATTACATAAGACAATCTCTAATTGTTTCGTTTATTTTGCACTGGATCTGATTCTAGATATTCTGAATACTGAAAAATGTATGGGTGATTGCAAGCAATTTGGATGACCAAAATAGAGCCACCAGGACCAGTACAAGGGTATTGGACACCTGAGGTGAAACTTTAGCCTTCCAATCTCCCCCCCCCCCCCACCCTGAGATTTTGATAATTAAACTCAACAATCATGATCATCCCAGTACCACCCCTCACACAGCATACTTTTAAATATTTCGTTTACTTTCCATGTATGTGTGTGCAGGTAAAAGAATGTGCTGATGGCTCTTTGAGCTGTCTACCTGTCAGGATCTATTGTTTTCCTATAGCTGCTGCTTCTCTTTACTGCCTCTCAGAAGATGTTGCTCCGGTGACTGTCTAGCCTTGTTTAATAGTTGAGCCAGTCCTGACAGCCACTTGACATAGCCTCAGTACCCTCTCTCCTTGCTATGGGGTGTAATGACGGAGTTCCTATCTCTCCTGGATTGGGTCAGCAGCATCTCTTTCTTATTCCTCTGTATAATCAGATTGATCCTTTTCTCTTCCAGACATGGCCCGCTAGGGTCTTCCCTTCTGCTTACTCCTGGGTGTTTCCTAGTCCCACCTAGGGTTAACTTGTTCTATGTAACAATGCGTTATTATAGTTCCTTGTAAACCGCCCCTGATTGCTGGAAGGGGCGGTATAAAAAAACCATTCAAATAAATGATAAATAAATTCCAAACCTCTGGTTGCCCTCAGACAAACACAGAAACATCTAGTTTATTTTCCGAATAATTGTCAATATTTATATTCAATGGCATGAGCTACACCTAAACAGCCACCAGAGGGCCATTCCTACCACTAAGCAAATCTAGGCAGTTGCCTAAGGCACCAGAATTTGAAGGGTGAAAACAGAACCAGGACAGCTGGCCAGACGGAGCAACATTGCTGCTGTCAGGGCTGACTTAACCAATCAAGCAGACTACGTGGTCACCTTGGCCAGCAACTTCTTGGTGGGGGAGGGCAGGGGAAGCACAGAGCAACTGCAAATGAAGCAAAACAGTTGGTTCTGAAAGTGCCACAAACTAAGAATCATCTGCACCTACAGCTACTCAGGAAAGGTTGGGTAATGTTCAGATAGCCCATGTACCAGGGTAAATGGTTTGGAAATTGCCCCGTGTGTGTGTTTTTATATATAGATAGATATTTATATGTAGCCCGGGTCCACTGGCCTCCAACCCCAGGGAATACACTAAAGAAATTTGCATAACTCAGAAATTAGGTACTGATGGACGGGGGAGGCAAAATGCTCCAAGGCCTTCACTGACTACCTTTAGTTCAAAATATCTTCTATTGATTTTCCAAGAACATCTTTGGACTCATACAAAGACACAACAGCAATCCACAGAACATATCCCCCAGTTTAAAGTATTCTTCCATGGCATAAGTAAAGGGCCCACCTCCATCAACCAGCTGTGCAAAATTATTTTTATCACAACTAGAAAGGTCTTCTGCAGAAGGCCTTGATGTTTGGAGGCGAAGTCCAAAGGAAACGAACACAGATTGAAAAGCATTAAAAAGACACATTTCTGCTTTCAACGTTATATGACCCTGAATCAGCCTTTGTATATAGAAACCACTCCCATTCAGAATCCCTTAATACCGGAACACCTCCACAACAATGAACCAGTGACCCACTGCCCACTCTGCATTATTTGGTGTTTGGTATTGTGTTTTTATCATATTTATTTAAGTTTGTATTTTGAGATATTTTTACACTATGACTTTGGATGTGCTGTAGTGGTGAACTTATTATAAGATACATTGGACCAGTGATGATCTTTGAGCATGACTAGTTGTGGCCTTGATGGGCTTATATACCAGAGGGCCTTTAGGTCTGTTTAAGCTCACCTGAGGTTGAGTTCTCCTGTTATCTTATATTAAGTTGTATTCTGGATGATTTTTTTTTTATTCTGTCACTTTACATTTCAAGCATATGTCTAGTGTCCCCATTTTGCTTTCATTGCCCATCTCCATAAGAACCTATCATGATTTCCCTACAGGTCAAATTCTCTTTCAACGATCTGGCTTCCTAACAACACTTTTCCAAAGTGTGCTTTGTATCCATTGCTTCCAAGTCTGCCCACCATCTTCCTTCTTCCAAGGACAGTGCCGTTAGGTCCAGAATGACCTCTTGTGCCTTTTTAGCAGTGCAGCACATGTCTGGCCCTCCCTTACTGTACTAAAGAAAATGCCGTCTATTAGCGAGGTGGAAAATAGGTCCAGGTTTACTCTACGGAGACTGTCAATAGTGTTGTACTTGTAAGTAGCATAGAACTCTTTACGTGATAGCCTAACTTGCTGTTTCCTACGCTTCAGAAATCATATGTTGCAGTCTCCTGATACCTTTCTGCCCCACTGGACAAAGACCGCTGAAGATGTACTGGCAGGAAAGTCTGGGTTATCCCTAATCAGCAAAAACGCTGAGCACTATCATGACTATCACATCTGCCTACACAGAATTTTCCAAATATGCCTGTTGAAAGAAAAAGATTCCCCTTAATCAATCCTGATAAACTGGCACTAACATGCAGCACAAACACAGGATGGATGGGGGCCAACCAGTGATTTTCCAGGTCCAAAGGTGACACAGTAGTGATACAAACACAGCATAAACAACAAATAAATACTAAGGGGAGCATATTCAAAGCATTTTAGCCGGTTGGCAGACCTGCTAACCAGTTAAATACACTGGGCCTGATATTCAGCAGCAGGGCCAGCCCAAGGGTTTCTCCTGCCCTAAACAGGCCCACCTGCCACCCCCCCCCCCCCCAGGCCTGCCCAGGTACTACCCTCCTGCCCCCAGCATCTTACCTGGCGGGAGTACCGTGACTCCTCCACCATTCTTGAAAGCAATGGCAGAGTAAGCCACTTTGGCACTATGGTGGGCCTTGAACAAGGTCGGCCCATCCATTAGGCAAACTAGGCGGTTGCCTAGGGCCAGCATCACTAACCCAATCCCCCCCCCCCCCAGGAAGAGGCAGCTGAACTGTTGCTTCCGTGCCGTGACAAGTTTTCAAATGCCCACCCACATGTGTGCAGTTCCGACCTGCCATTCCTGCCCACCCTCCAAGAAAGTTGCATCGGGGGGGGGGGGGGCAGAAGCAGCACGCCATGAGCGTGGATGCATGCAGGCACTTTAAGTCCCGACGCAGTGCTGAAGCGACAATTCAGCCACTGCTGTTTCAGCGCAAGGTGGGGATACCATGGTGGGCTGGATGAAGGCACAGTCTTGGGGGGGGGGGCAGCAGCACAGAGGGTCTGCCTAGGGCAACCGAAACCCTGGTGCCACCACTGACCTTGAAGCACTCGCACACATGCACTCAAGGCCTGCATTCCTGCCCCCTCCGATGCAAACTTCCTTTAGGAGGGGTCAGGAGTGGAAGGCCATGAGTGTGAATGTGTGCAGGAGCTTCAAGGCTTGCCATGCTGCTGAAATGCCTTGCTCTGCTGCCACTTTCAAGACTGCTGGAGGGGTCACGGTCCCACCCACTATGGTCAGCCACCCTAACTGGTCAGTGTTTAATATCCCCACAGATCACACAACACCCAGTTAAAACTGGAGCAGTCCATGGACAGCTCAGGGGCAGTGATGGTTGCTATCCAGTTATCGGTGATATTGAGCCACTGATTGGAGACCTCATGGGCCTGATATTCAGCGGCGGCGGCTAGTGCTTCTTAAGCGGCTAGCCACCGCTGTTGAACATTAGATCCTGATATTTAATGCTGGAGCCAAATCTGGGTTGCCTGGATTGCCATGAAGCTAACCAGGTAGTGGCGATATTCATCCAGCAGTGAGAGTTAGGCCAGCCTTTACTATGCCTGACTTTTGCCACATTGTGATAACCAGACAGCGGCTCAATATCGCTGCTGCCCACTTATTGCCAGGTGCTGCCTTCAGACCTCCCCCGGAATACCCCAGTGCTAACCAGTTAGCATCAGGGTGTGCAACTGAATCTCTCTGCTAAGGGGATTAACATGGTTACCTGGTCTGCTAACCCCATTAATCCCTTTGAATATTGGGCCCCATAACTTTATGCGGTTCAGCAATCCATTTAGCGGCTCAGTATTGTCACTGACTGGATAAACTGTCCCCATTATCATGATAGTACCGCTGAATATCAGCATCATTGGTGTTTAGCCATTTAGCAGGTCCTGCTAGCCAGCGAAACCCTTTTGAATATCACTTCCTAAATTCTAAACAAGCACAGTTATAAAAGTCTGTAACCAAGCTAGTTAAGAGACTTGACTTTAGGTCCTGTCACCAAAATGAGGTAAGTCCAAAAGGAAGGGAAAAATCACATGTGTTCACAGATATCTAGAACTTCATGAGCTTCCCAAAAGTCTCAATTACCCCCAACTTCTCTGAGGACCTCACAGGAGAATTCCAAAGGGCAGTACAATGAACAGGATCATTTTCTCTATGGAAACTGGAGTGAGGGCATCTACCAATTTCCTTTGGCAAGTCCAGTGTGGAAATAAACTGAGCCCCTCTCAGTCTCTCAATCAGTTCACCAATTTAAGGCTCTGGGTATGCTTCAAGCTTGGAAACTTCATTAATCTTTCAGAAGTCAATACAGAAAACCAGAACCAAAACAATGGAAGATGACCAGTGGTTAATGGACTCTTTAGTCATCCCAAGTTTGAATATCTCTTTCACTTTTGCAGCCATGGCTTATGACCAGGCCTCTGGAATTTAATATGGTTGCTATCAAATGACCACTCCTGGGTCCATAATGATATCACAACAAGCTAGATCAGTCCTTCCTGGGATGCTGGAGAACACTACCATATTTTGATTCACAAATTACTCTAGATTAGCCTGCTAAACTGCTGAGAGTTGGTCCCTCAATGGAACATGTAGTGGTTCAGGGCTCAAAGGAACTTCCGGCCCAACTTCATCCCACTGGACTAGAGCAGAAGTCATGGGAACCCACTTTTTTAGAAGTTCACATGGAAGACCTGAGCTATTAATCCAGTTGGCTCACCTCATAGTCCACGAGATTTGTCTTCTCAATGACTTTATAAGAACCCTGCCACTTGCCTAGCAGTTTGCTCTATTGAAGGTAGTAGCACCAGGACTCAATCTCAAGGTTGGAAGACCCAATGGACCATGGAGTGGTTGTATTCTCAGGTTTGTGTGACTTGAGCCTTCTGTAGACAAAGCCTGATAGCTCTCCAGCTTTCTTCAGCCACTCTTGCATCCACAGAACATAGACTACTAGGTTATGACCTGGACTTTTTTGCTCCTCCCATGTCTCCCAGACTACACCTAGGATTCCCCTGGGTTTCCTCTCATAAAGCAGTGCAAATGGTGAAAAGCCCATTGAGCTTTGGAGAACTTCTCAAATGGCAAACAGTACATATGATAGCAGGGAGTCCTGGTTCTTACCATCCACAGCAACAAACTGCCTCAACATCTGTTTGACGGTTCTATTAAAACATTCTATGAGTCCATTCATCAGGGGGTTGTACACAGAGGTACAGAGAATTTTTACTTTTAGCAGTGTGTAAACTTGCTTCATTGCTTGTGACACAAATGGCATCCCCTGGTCTATCAGCATTTCCTTGGGTAATCCAACTCGTGAGAAGACCTCTGTCAGGGCACTTACTACTATGACAGTCTTTATATTATGCAGTGCTACAGCTTCAGAATACCAGGTAGCACAATCAAGAATGATGAGAATATGAGGTGTATTTATTAGTTCTTTCTAAATCAGGGATCTCCAATTCCAGTCATGGAAGGCACAAATCATTCAGGTTTTCAGGCTGTCCCTAATGAATATGCATGAGATAAATTTGAATACAATGGGGGCAGTGCATGCACATATATTTCATTCACATTCATTAAGGACAGCCTGAAAACCTGAATGATTTGTGCCCTCAAGGACTGGAGTTGGAGACCCCTGCTCTAGAGGATATACCAGATCCATGGCCACTATCTCAAACAATGTCTCTATGACTGGCTTAATGAGTTGGCACACATAAGGAAAGACTGGCAATAAAGCTGGACTTGCTTGTATATATCCCTGGTCAATAGAAATGGATCAGTATTTGCTCAAAGGTCTTTTCTTCCTCCAAATGCCCCTCTTGTAAGTGACTATGAGCAATGTTCCCACTAAGCAGCTTAGAGCTGTGTGGGGAGTCCTGCTGGCATTCCTGCCAGTGGTGGTTGATGCAACGCAACTGCACTTAGAATCACAAGGCACAGACAGGTCCTGAGGGATAGGGAAGTCCCTCTAAGCTGCTTAGTGGGAACACCGACTATGAGCCGATTGATGCACTTGTTAGTGGTAAGGTTGTGGTACTAGGACTTGCTCAACCACCTCTTCTTTCAGTACTCTATTACAAAGAAGTGTGGGCCTGCCCTCTATGTGGCCTGATTGGGGCCACATGATTAGCCCAAGCAAACTGAAGAGTCTCATCCTCCATCTGGGCTCTCAAAGTTCCCGGGATTATTTTTCCCATCCCCTTCAGGCATATTCTCTAAGTTTTCTGGGGAATTTGGGCATCCTCAATCACTCCAGGATTCCCCTCCACTGCAACCCTCAGATTCTGGGTGTATTGGAATTTCTGTAATGGACCTTGCCACCAGGATTTAAACATTTTAGAGTCTTTAATGAAATCTGTGTCTTACAGTGGAAAGATCTAAGGAAATGACTCCTTCTCTGAGTTTGCTGGTCTGACAGTTATCTGGGTCCATAAAGTCTGGATAGTCACGTCCCCCAAGATGATGGAATAGAGAAGCCAAGGTAAGACTCCCACTTCCAATTCAGTTTACCCTAGAGGGGTTCTGAGGGAGACATGGGCTGTTGGGACCAAGAAGGTACATCTCATTTAACATACTAAGAAGTCCAGACTTCGATGTGAGGGACCAGAATGCAGTGCATCTCAAGCACACAGCAACAAGAAAACTGAGTGTTTTGCTGAGTTTGTCTTGGGGATATAAAAGAAACTTCTCCTGCTGCCTTTCTCCATGGAACCTATGTTTTGCATATGAATTTGGGATTTTTGGAGTGGAAAGTCGATGGCATAAGCACAGATGCTTAAACCAAGTACCAGAAAGTCTATGTTTGGAGGGTATGCTGTGAGTCTGTTTTTTTGAGGTACCAAGCCCAGGACTGTGAGCAGAAAAAGAGGGGAAGGACCAGTTTGTGAGAAGGTGTCCCAGAGAGGTACAGGATGCATGCTTTACCGAAGGGATGGTGTTAGCAGTGTGATGTATTGTCTTTGTTTTATGCCAAACATATCACTTAGCATTAAGACCCAAAAGTTCCACTTTGGTTTCATCAAACCACAAAACCTTCTCCCGCCTGGATGTAGTGTCCCTTAAATATTTATTTGCAACTACCGCCCAGTCTCCAACCTTCCCTTTTTGTCCAAACTTCTTGAGAAGGTTGTTTTCGCCCAGCTATCGCATCACCTTGACTCCACCAATTTCCTTCACCCCCGCCAATCTGGTTTCCATCCTGGGCACAGTGTCGAGACTATCCTTCTTGCTTTCACCAATGCCCTTCACATAGCCCACGACCATGGTGAAATCTCGGTTGCGGTTGCCCTTGATCTTTCTGCTGCATTTGACCTTGTAGATCACTCCCTCCTCCTCTCCCGACTACACGATGCTGGCCTTTGTAGCACTGTCTTTCGGTGGTTTCACTCCTTTCTTTCCTCTCGCTCTGGTGCAGTTCTCTCTTCCTCCCCCTCTTGCCCCTCTCCTCTGACTCATTTCCCCTCCCTTGCGGGGTCCCCCAGGGCTCTGTGCTGGCTCCACTCCTCTTTAATCTCTTCCTAACCCTCCTCACTCTTCTCATTCAACAATTCGGTATCACAGCATTTTATTACGCAGATGACATCCTTCTTCTATATCACACCTCCCCGGTCTGCCCCGACCTTGCTCCCCTCAATTCCTGCCTAGCTGCTATTTCTGATTGGATGACCAATAACTGTCTACATCTCAATCTCTCAAAGACCACAGCTATCTGGTTCCCGCACGGTCATCAGCCCCCCTCCATTGCCCCCTCTTTCCCTGCCACTCCTATTTCTATGGTTTCCACTTTTCGGTATCTTGGGGTACTTTTCGACTCTGATCTTTCTTTCTCTGCCCATGTTTCCCACTTCTCCAAAACCTCCTTCTTCTATCTCAGGCAAATCCGTGCTGTCCGCCCATTCCTCTCTCCCTCTGCTCTTGCTACCTTGCTGTTAGCTCTTGTTATCTCCCGTATTGACTTCGCTAACTCCATTCTCTCTGGTCTCTCTAAGCTCCAACTCTCACGTCTTCAACGAATCCAAAACACCGCTGCCCGTCTCGTGTCCTCCTCCTCCCCCAGAGACCATGTCACACCCCTCCTCTACCGTCTCCATTGGCTTCCCATTTCCTTTCGAATCCAGTTCAAACTTCTCACTCTCGTTCATAAGGCTCTTCATACCTCCACACCACAATATGTGGCTGATCTTATTCACTTCCACACCCCCTGGCACACCCCCCGCTCCTTCCACCTCAACCGCCTCATTCTACCCCCCCCCCCTCACTTGCTCACCTTCAATCCACCCGTTCCTCAGCCTTCTTTTTCATAGGTCCTGCTCTCTGGAACTCCCTTCCTTCTACCCTCTGATTGGAGCCCCATCACCCTACATTTAAACACGCCCTAAAAACCCACCTTTTCTCCCTTGCCTTCAATCCCCCTCCCCTCTAGCCTCTACCTTTTCCCTATGCTGACCCTCCTCTGTCATTCCTTGTCTTTCTTTCTTCTATTAAGTTGTAACTTTCTTTTCCTTTCCGGCCATGTGCCTACTGTAATGAAGTGTTATTTTATTGTAAACCACTCTGTTTATCCCTGAAGGGCGGTCTATCAAGCCAATAAACAAACATAAACACCATGCGGTACATCATATGGATTTTCTTTAGTAGTGGCTTCCTTCTTGCCACACCCCCAAACAGGCCATACTTGTGGAGTCATCTTGAAATTGTTGAACAGTCAACGTTTTGCCCCATCTCAGGCAAAGACCTCTGCAGTTTCTTTTAAAGCAGGAGTTCTCAACCCAGTCCTGGGACACACCTATTCAGTCAGGTTTCCAGGATAATCACAATGAAAATATATGAGAGAGGTCAGCATGCAATGGAGGCAGTGTATGCAAATGTATCTCATGCATATTCATATGTATACACTGCCTCCTTCTCTCATGCATTTTCATTATGGTTATCTTAAAAACCTGACTGACTAGAGGTGTCCCGAGGATTGGTTTGAGAACCCCTGTTTTAAAGTAATCTTAGGTTTCACCGAACTCTTCCTCTCCTGTTTCGTCAATGTACCGATTTTGGAGGGATAACCTGATCAAGGCATTTTCTTGGTGATGCCAAACTGTCTCCACTTTACATTGATGGGTCTGACTGTGCTCCAAGAGATATTCACTTAATGCTAATTGCTCTATAGTAACATTTATTCAACGTGGTGATTGTATTTCATGTGGAAAACGTTTTCATATTCACAATGCCAGAATGTCTCAGACTGAATGGCGCTCAATCAAACGATATCATAGATACCAAAAGTGGCGCCTAATAGCATCAATGACCTTTCTGGCATGTAACTTTCTTCTGTTTGTATCCAATGTTCCCACAAATGAAATCTTCAAAACACTATTTAATAAAGAGATGCTTATCTTTAAGTGCTCCCCAACGCCAGCTGTAGGTGCCAATCCATGTGTTTCACTCAAAAAAGAGTTTCTTCAGGGGGGTCTATGAGTAAAACGAAATAAAATTTAACAATAATTTCCCACGTTTACTATCACTAAAACCTCTAAAAAATAATATATAATTTCGCATACCAGTTCAAACTTCTGCAAAGATGCTGCCAACGTTGCCTTCTAAAAAGGTTTCCAAAGCAGTAAATGTTCCAAAAAATGCCGTGCATGCGGAGTGATCTACCTGGTTCTCTATTATATTCTCATTCAGTGATGTCACTATCCAATAAGATGCATTCAATATTCATCAGGGAACACCTCCACCTATATTTTCATAGACACCCCCACAATCTATGCTGGAATTTAAACCCTCAGGTATCAAAGTTCCTAAGTTAAATATCCAGCGTTGTTCTCATAATAACAGTATCTGTTCCTGTGACCTCCCGTATTTTGCCAATGATTCCCGCTCAATGCAAAAACACCGCAGATCTACAAACTCATGCCAAACAATGAGAGTTCCAAACAATGTTGAACTAAAGGTGCCGTTAGTATCTTGCATTTGAGTCGGCTTCCATGCTCTGCTATACGTGTTCTGAAAGAACGTACCGTTTTTCCTATGTATATTAAATTACAGAGACATCTAATTACGTACACCACTGATGTTGTGTCGCAGGATGTGTTGTTTCTCAAGGGCTACGTCTTCCCATGATGTGTAAACTCTTTAATTTCTTCAGTTATTGCGCAGATTCCACAACAGCCACATTTCCTGTGGCCCCTCATATTAAGATCTTCTATTTCTCCGTCTGGGGATTGTAAAACGTTTGAACTGGTATGTGAAATTATAGGTTATTTTTTAGAGGTTTTAGTGATGGGAAACGTGGGAAGTTATTGTTAAATTTTATTTCGTTTTACTCATAGACCCCCCTGAAGAAACTCTTTTTTGAGTGAAACACATGGATTGGCGCCTACAGCTGGCATTGGGGAGCACTTAAAGATAAGCATCTCTTTATTAAATAGTGTTTTGAAGATTTCATTTGTGGGAACTTTGGATACAAACAGAAGAAAGTTACATGGCAGAAAGGTCATTGATGCTATTAGGTGCCACTTTTGGTATGTATGATATCGTTTGATTGAGCACCAGTCTGAGACATTCTGGCATTGTGAATATGAAAATTTTTTCCACATGAAATACAATCACCATGTTGAATGAATGTTACTATAGAGCAATTAGCATTAAGTGGCATTTCATATATTTGCTCTGATAAGACCACAGAACGTATTGTAGAACTCCAAGAGATATTCAGACATACTGAAATTTACTTATGGTCTTTCTCCAATCTGGACCTTTAAATAACTTTATCCCAGAGTTGTTCTGGTAGCTGTGTTCGGCATGCTTTGCTTCAAATTCATGTCATATAACAGAAACTCCTTGATTTTTTGTCCAAGTATTGGATCAGCTCGGCTACTGTGATTGGACAGCTGTGCTCTACGTTAGTTATTATAGATCCTGTTAAGGCAAGTTCTGGAAACAGACCTAATTTGGGTTTGTTATGACAAGTGGTGTGAAGACTTAGGCAATTAAGACATTTTGGTTTCTTTTCTTAATTATTTTTTGAATATTTCTAGAACTGTTGTTTTCACATTCAAAACGTACAGTATGTTGTGCAGATCAGTCAAACTAATGTCTACTTTAATGCATTTTGAACTGTATTTTTTGGTGAGCGCAATGTGAACAACATACAAGGGTGAGAAGGCTTTTACAAAGCATGGGTGCTGGGACCACTGCTTTTTAACATATTCTTAAGTAACCTAGAAATGGGAATAATAAGTGAGGTGATCAAATTTGCAGATGACACAAAATTGTTCAAGGTTATTAAAACAAAAGCCATCACTTACCCTGAGGTAAGCAACATGGAACCTGTGTACCTTTTTGGGAACCTGCCAGGTACTTGTGACCTAGATTGGCCACTGTTGGGAAGAGGGTGCTGGGCTTGATGGACCTTTAGTTTGACCCAGTATGGCATCTCTTATACTTTCATGTTCACCATAACCCCCTATAATGACATGGGTGGTCAGTGCAGACCACAGCAGGGAATACAAGTTGTTGAGCTCAGGGTAGATGGTTGTACAGGGAAAATCATGACTCTGAGAAAGACGGTAGAGTTGAAGAGTATCCTCAGAGCATATGTAATGCACTCCATTCTCACGAGACAGGATGTGCTGTATGTCACCCCAAATAAATATCTATTAATGTCTAAGCCACTACAGTGATAGAGGTTCCTCCTGTTAGCCACGGAAGAGCCAACACAGCTCTAATCTCATAACTTTACTTAACATCATATCTGTTGCTACCTATATACAATTTTAGAGGTGTATAGACAAAAAAAATGGGTTTGTTTAGTTTCCTGTGCCATTTCTGATATTATTGTTTCATTTTGTTTTTTAAAATTCTCATATTGGGGCAATTTTGTTAATTAAGAAGTAACTATGGCTGCTACCCAAGCAAAAAAAAAATGGCTGAAAGATTACTAGAGGTTTCCAAACAAATAAACAAAAACAAATTCTGTTTCTCTTTTTTCCAGTTTTGTTAACAGTTGTCATAGGCTGGCTCCAAACCAGTGAGCCCTAGGGTGGAAGGCATTGGACTTCCAAGAGGAACCATTCTCTCTCTTGGAAGGAGGGACTGGCTCTAGTCAGGCTTCTCTTAGCTATGACTTGTATTTATGGTACTAGTTCCTGTTTCCTGATTAGCTCAGGTTTCTTGTCTGGGTCTTAAGCTCCATAGAAAATCCTTCCTGGATTTTTTGATTTGTGAATCTGCTGACTCCTGCTCTAGACACTTACTCCAAAACCGTTTCTTGTGCCATGTTCCTAGCCCTATAAATTCTATGAAAAGTATCCTGGAACCCTTGTTAAAATGTTTTCCTTGTTGAATCTTGGACTTACAATCCTGAATCCTAGTGCAAAATTCTCAGTCACTGTTATTCTATTAGAGATATTTACGAATCCTTCTTCAGATCTCGGTTGTCCAACTAGTGAAAAGAAGCAAAGAAGGAAAACCTCCACCGATATAAGCAATCAAGCAGCCTGCGAGTTGCCGAAACACGGCCATTTCTGGTTGGTTTTAATAAAGTGGATTTTCTTATTCCTTGTGTGCAAGGAAAACCAAGGATATTATAATGCCTCTCTATCACTCCATGGTGCGATAAAGAGGCACCTTGAATATTGTGTGTAATTCTGGTTGCCATATCTTAAAAAGGATATAGCAGAATTAGAAAAAGTAGAGAAGAGCCACCAAAATGGTAAAGGGGATGGAGGATACTCCTATGAGGAGAGGCTAAAAAGGTTAGGGCTCTTCAACCTGGAAAAAAGAAAGCTGAGAGGAGAGATGATAGAGGTCTATAAATTAATGAATGGAGTGGAACGGGTAAATGTAGATCAGTTATTTACTCCTTCAAAAAGTAGAAAGACTAGAGGACATGCAATGAAGCTACAATGTAATCCATTTAAGACTAATAAGAGAAAATATTTGTTCACTCAACGCATAATCAAACTTTGGAATTCATTACCAGAGAATGTAATAAAAACTATTAGTGTAGTTGGGTTTAAAGGAGGTTTAGAGAAGTTCCTGGAGGAAAAGTCCATAAACCATTATTAAAGAGGACCAGGGAAATCCACTGCTTACCTTTGGGATAAACAGCATGGAGTCTGTCTACCTTTTTGGAAATCTGACAGGTACTTGTGATCTGGATTGGCCACTGTTGGAAACAGAATATTGGGCTTGCTGGATCCTTGGTCTGATTTGGTATAGCATATCTTATGTTCTTATAGTGTCATGATCTTTCTCTGCTTCTGCTGGTTGACTATCCAACTACAAATCCTATTCAGAAATTCTGTGAAACCATGTCTAAGGCACTTAGGCATGGTTCACAGAATTTCTAGCACAAGAAGGGTCTTCGGAGTAAATCTGTAGAGCAGGATTCAATATATTCACAAGGCAAAAATTCAGGAAGCATTTTCCATGGAGCTCAAAACTAGATAAGGAAATGTGGGCCAATCACAGAACAGGAACTAATATTACCAGAAATACAAGACAGAGCTAAGAATAGGCTAGCTAGATCAGCTCCAGAAAACATAACAGCTCCTCCTGGAAGACCAGTGCCTTCCAACCCAAGGGACACTGGTTTGAGGCCAGGCCAGGTTATAAAAATACTTTGGCAGAAAAAATTAATTTTGTAGGTTTTTTCCTCATGTTTCAAAAAAAAAAAAAAAAAAGTAATGACATGGCGAATGTTGGGAAATAAATGTCATTAATATTACCCTTCTATGATTTGAAACAAACAGTGTGGAAAATGTCCTTGATATTTCCTATGTTGTTTCAAATGACTGCACATTCCTACTACATATTTCATTGAGCAACAACTGTTGTAAATCATATTTTAGAATTTTAAAACATCAATTCACTTGAGCTCAAAAGCAAAAGTTTGGACCAAAGCAAAAATGTAATTTTTGAGTTCCGCATACATGAGGAAACTTTATAAAGCCTTTTCCTCTTGTAAAGTTGGTTTTATATAGAGAAAAGGGTTTTTATAAAGTTGTGACTGCATACATATATAAAAAGTACATGCATAGAAAGTGTGTAACTACTTTTATGCAGTTCGTATATAGGCATTCCCAGGAGCATAGTTTGGGAAGAGTGGACGCATGAACTGTCACAAACAAGGTCCCTTTAGTTTAGCTCTCTAGATCAGGAACTTAGTAATAGCTCCTTTTCTCAACTTAACCCAAAGTGCATTTACAAACAAAGTTTCTCAAATCACAGCTTCTTAATTGCTGCTCCTGGATTGCCTCTCTCTGCCTATCACAGACCTTAGCCTCAATATTAATCTGGTCAGCACATCCCCAGCCTTCAAACCAGGTAGTATTTCTAGTGGCATTGCGATTACCTTCCCCAGTCCCAGCTTGGCTGTCTATTCCCCCATCACAGATGATACCTGTCTAGATATTCCACCCCATTAGGTGAATGCTTTACTCAAGAGCTCTAGTTACTGTACTTGCACTCTCTGGTCAAGTAAGAGATAGATAAAAATAGACGCCACTGACAATTTGGGAAGTGTGGAATCCTGTTGGCACAAGTCACTCATGCTCCAATGTTTCAGTACCAATCCAATTCCATGTCAGGACAAACCTCTGTCTAATCCATTCCTTGTTTTGTAGAATTCATTTTATTTCATGCTGCTAAATTAGGACAAGGACTAGAATGAACTGTAAGGGGAATTGCTAAACCAGATCCGAAGTCTCCCGTTCACATGGGAGCCAATATGGAAGCATCAAGTGTCTACATTTGTTAGGACAGGCTGCTTTAGCAACATGAGCATGGTTTTGTAAATGATAACAGCAGCCTCTAGAGGGCAGCAAGTGAATTCCAGCTGAGAGCAGTGGATGCACTTGACATACAGGTCCCAAGCTACCCAAGCTTGACTGGTTGAACTTTGAATACAACCCAATGATTGACTGAGAAAATAAATGGTTCCTTATTGCCTTATGAGAATCACTGCAGTACCACAGTGATATTTTTGGCAAGGTTCTGGCATCTTGCAGGTATCGACTAGTTTTCCTCAGGGCCAGAGCTACCATTAGGAGAAATAGGTGGTCATCTAGAGTGCCAGGTTTTGAAGGGTGGCCTGCTCCTACCCTCCCCCCCCCCCCCTTTACTGCTTCTGCTGTTGCCACTACCAAATCATATTTTACGGGTCCAGCACAGGGCCAGCCCATCCACTAAGTGAACTAGGTGGTTGCCTAGGGTGGCAGACCCTGGTAGGTGTCATCGCTAACCCAACCCCCTGGGAAGCAGCAGCTGAACGGCTGCTTCAGCACCATGGCAGGCTATAAACTGCCTGCACCTGCCTGCTCTTCAAGAAAGTTGCATCGGAGAGGGTGCAGGAGTGGCAGGCCATGAGCATGCATATGTGTGGGCACTTTAAGGTCTGATGCAGTGCTGAAGCAGCAGTTCAGCCATCACCTTTCAGCGCAATGTGGGGGCAGCATGGCAGGCTGGACGGAGGAGGGGGGCAGCGACACGAAGAGTCTGCCTAAGGTGACAGAAACCCTCATGCTGCCACTGGTCCAGCAGCAACGGCAGTAAATAAGCCTGACAGCCACATGGAGAAAAGCCTCAATCCCAGTGAAATTCTTCTGAAACTGCATCAGGTCCCTTCCTGATGCAAACATGAAGTTTGCATGAGAGGAGGCGGGATAAAATAAAATAAAAAGCAACAGGATAAAATCAAAATAAACTGAACCATCTAATTTCTCAACAAATAGAGGTGTCCTACATGGAGTGGTGGGTTCACCCCTAAACAGGGACGTGGGGAGGGGTGGCGGAGCGGCAGGTGCACCTAACTCTTGCCATCGTGCTGGGCAGACTAGAAGGACCATGCTGGTCTTTATCTGCCCTCATTTACTATGTTACTATGGGACCATCGACACACAGAGGTTGAGGCTTCCCTCCGCAGGGCGCTCTAGCTTATTTATTGTTGTCACTGCTGGACCCAGGAAATATGGCATGGCAGCAGCGGTAAGGGTGGGAAGACTGCCTAGGGCAACCAATGCCCTTGAACCAGCCTTGCTTTTCTTTGGAGATTATGCATTGTGTTGATTTTCCCTGACGTTTTCAGTTCTGCCCATTCAGGGGATGAAGATATCCAGAATATTGCCAGTCTCATGGCTAGAGACAACAAGGATACTCAGAAGGCACCACACTAAGAGCCAACGTCTACCCACATTTGTACACGGACACGCAGAGTGGGGGCACAGAGCAGCTGCATGTGCTGTCAGTGGATGATGTAATAAGCCATGCACTGAGCTTTAATGCACAATGTTCTAACATGCACACTGCAAAACACTTTATTCCTGATGCAGTAAACTACTGGAATTAAGAAATGCACACTAATAGAAAAAGCACACACTGCCACTATAACATGTGGCTCTTTACTGCACCAGGTGGAAATTATTTTTTCTTTGTTTCTGTCAGTGCGTGAACTAACTCCCATTCAGAAAATGGGCTCACCACTGACAAGAGGAAAAATTTAAACACATTTCCTCCCCCCAACCCCCAAATCTCTCTGGTTCATGGCACCCCCATGGCACCCCATGGAGCTTGGGTCAAGCACCTCTTGCTCTCCCCACCCCCTCCCCACCTTTAACAATAATACTTACCTGATCTTAGGAAGGCATTCAACAGCATTGTGCCCCCCCCCCCCCCGCCACCATCTTCCAAAATGATGGTGCCTCACCCCATATTGGTGTTAGTCTGCCAAATAAATGGGGCAAAAGTGGTTTAGTGACTTGCCTAAGGTCACAAGAAGATTCTGCAGGATTTGAATCCTGGTTTTCCCGATTCTCAGCCCACTTCTCTAATCACTAGACTACTCCTCTGCCCATGATAACAAAAAAGCAAGCATTAGGAAAAGAATGAGAATACAACCAAGGATATTATAATGCCTCAGTATTGTTCCATGGTGCGACTGCACCTTGAATATTGTGTGCATTTCTGGTCGCTGTATCTTAAAAATGATATAGTAGAATTAGAAAAAAGTACAGAGAAGAGCCACCAAAATGATAAAAGGGATGGAAGGATACCCCTATGAGGAGAGGCTAAAATGGTTAGGACTCTTCAACTTGGAAAAAAGACGGCTGAGGGGAGATATGTTAGAGGTCTATAAATTAATGAATGGAGTGGAATGGGTAAACGTAGATCAATTGTTTACGTCATCAGAATATAGAAAGACTAGGGGACATGCAATGAAGCTACAGGGTAACCTATTTAAGAATAATAGGAGAAAATATTTTTTCACTCAACGTGTAATCAAACTCTGGAATTCATTACTGGAGGGTGTAGTAAAAGCTGTTAGTGTAACTGGGTTTAAAAAGGTTTGGACAAGTTCCTGGGCCCCAATCTGAGCCATCTCCGACCTATCAACCTTTAGGAGAGCCATAATGACTCATTTGTTCCAGTTATTCTATGACCGCATGCCGTAGATATGACACTCAAAAAATAAACCCAAATTCAAGTGACCAAATTCAAGGAGATTGAGGAGACTCGTGTGGCTTTGCAATGCACAATGGAAGCAGGTGTATTTTGGAGACTGCAAATTTTTGAATGTTCGCACTGCTTTCAAGCTAAGTGTTGCTTATTTAAAAAGTTATATACATGTGATTTTGAACCTGTATTGATTAAAATGGACATTGCCATCTGGTGTGGGTGACAATTGGTTTCTCTCCTTCCTCGGCATTATCCGACAAAAAGTTTATAGTGTTCTTGGGGACAACTTTGGTGACTATTTTAGTTTTCATTCGTAGATATGACAGAGGCAATCAGCTCAACCTACCCTATGCAAACCACTTATGAACTACTTACTAACTTGTAATTTAATTCCCCCAGTTCTACCTAAGTTGACATCCGTCTTCAATGTTAATCGCTAATTGTTCCAACTGAATGCCCGTTCTATGTAAACTGTGCTGATTTTGAAATAGTACAGTATATAAACATAAATAAATAAAGAGGACCTGGGAAATCCACTGCTTGCCCCAATACAAGCATTATGGAAACTAGGTGCCTTTTTGGGACCCTGCCAGGTACTTGTGATCTGGATTAGCCACTGTTGGAAACGAGATACTGGGCTTAATGGATCTTGGTTTGACCCAGCATGGCATTTCTTATGTTCTAGTCTCAACAATGGCCCCTCTGACTACCGTACTCCATTCCCTTATTACCCTGTGCAGTCAAATATCTCGATTCACCCTCACTGTCTCATTGAAGCTCATAGGACGATGATGACTCTCTTAACAACATTATTCACCTCCAAAAGCCCCAGTGGCATCACCTTTTAAGTACTATATAATCACACAAACCTCCTTCATTAATTTCTCAGTAGACTGACAGTTGTTTTTGTCCTTTTATCAGTGTCTTGCAGTATCAGATCTTTTTTTTTTCTATTATTGTCTGTGCATAATAGATAATTGTATTATTTATTTATTAAAAGTTTTTATACCGCATTTTCCAAAAGATCAATCGCGGTTTACAATTAGCAACATTTTAAATCGTACAGGTAACAAGTACATACTAAATTACATAGAATGAAGTGGAACTATATACATAAACATGGTTACGAATTCTTAATATAAACTATTTACAGCTTTGGACTGAGTGTAAAGTGGCATTTCCCTTGGTAGGATTTAGGAGGGGGGGCTGTAGTGTTAGAGGTATTGCATTCTGCTTGCGTGCTATAATGGATGGAAAATAGGTGGGTTTTTAGTCTTTTGCGGAACGTTTAGAGGTCATTTAGTTCTCGGAGGTTGTCTGGTAGGGCATTCCAAAGGTTTGGGGGCTACATGTGAAAATGCTTTGTTGGTTAACTTTCTGGATTTCCTGAAGTCCGACGGTATAACTGGTTTGTTTTTATTCCGGTTGCATTGATTTCGATTGAGGGTTTCTTTTGAGATGAGTGTGGATAGGTATGAAGGGGCAATGTCATTTATTAATTTGAAAGTAGATACCAGAATTTTGTAATTAATACAACTTCGGATCCTATTTTACCACCACTACTATTACCGATACTAATAATTTATATAGTGCTACAAGGCGTACGCAACGCTGTATAAGAACATATAGAAGACAGGCCCTGCTCGTCAGAGCTTACAGTCTAATCAAGAGAGACAGTACAATAGAAGACAAACAAGGGGTTCAAATAAGGAAAGGAGAACAAGGGAATTAGGATCCAACCATATCTATGCTGTTTTCAGATATTTCGGCAGCTTTGGGGACTGTAAACCATTCCATTTTATTTTCCCATTTGGCTAGCATCAGATTAAGTCCTGATGTTCTCTAACAACCTGCTTCTTTTCTCTCAGGGCACACAAAATAAACCGGGGGGGGGGGGGGGGGGGTATACAGTGCAAGTTCAGTCTGGACCATCCTCACTTCAAGTATGTCCCAGGGCCTGGTCCCTTCCCCGTTACTATTTGGTATCTATTTTCAGCCAGTGTATTCCATTTTGCAAAGATCTTGGGGCGAGCTATAGATTTGCAGATAAAATTATACTATTTCTCCTTATTCAAGTGCAATCTCGTGTCCCAGTGTGACGCTCTGTTTAATAATAGTTTTTTCTTCACTGTATGCAAACAGCCTAGTCCTTAATTTTGATAAGACAGAAAAGTGCTATTTATTTTGAAAACCTCAATTAGAGGACTGCCTTCTGAATAGATTTTGGAGACACCCAGTGTTTTAATAGAGTCCTTTACAAGTATAATCCAACCATTTATTGTAGATTTTCCTATAAATGGCCTTCCAAATATTAATCACCAAAACACAAACATTCAGGGTTTTTAAAATTTGTATCTTTATTAATTTTCAAAGTTTTGCAACATTGCCATCATGAAATGTAAGGATCACCAAAAAAAATGTATTATTGCAACCCAATGATAAAATTAAATAAAACAATAAAATATACATGTGACTGGGGTGGAGGGAAGCCAGTTCGAGGAGCTGCAGTCAGTCTCATGGCGGCTCCTGTGGCTGCAAATGGGCTACACAGGCTGCCAAGCAGCAGCAAGGGTTTGCTTTTTTAAACAAAAAGCTCTGGGAGGTTGTGTGGGGTGTGGGCTGTGGGCTGTGGGCTGAAGCGCCGGTGAGCTGCAGTCTTGCAGCACTTTACCAGGTCCTGCGCACCAGCTTTGGGGCTGTTGGAAGAGGCCTTGAGACCATATCGGGTACAGTCACAGTCCATGGCTGGTCCCAATCACAGCATTTTGGGGGCTGCTAGGCATCAAGAGGAGCCGTGATCACCATGACGGCCCCCGAATGAGGTTCACGGTGCTGAAATTACTCCCTGTGGGGAGGGGGCTGCAGGGTCTGTGCTGGGCAGGAGCCGGGAATTGAAGGAAGGAGCATGGGGAGGCACTGAGGGTCCACCAGGGCTGGAGTAGGACAGCTGAAATGTTTAGGCCTGTCTAAGGCCTTTAAAAAGAGGCGGAGCCAGCCTTAAAGAGGCTGGAAGTCTCTTACCTGGCCGGAATCGGCTGTGACAATTGGGGGGGGGGAGGTTACAGCATTAGTGGCACGAGGGGGGGTGCCTTGACAGGAGTTAATGTGTGCAGGGCTGGGGCAGAAAATTAATTTAAAGTTGATTAAAAAGGGCCATTTTTGCCACAATTTGCAGCTAATTACAGTAATGGGGGGCTGACTTCTCGAGGCTCTGAGTGGGCACCAGAGCCTCGGTTTTAATAAAAAACAACTGAGTGGATCCAAGATGGCGGCAAACTACGATACTGAAGTGGGAACTCTGAGCTGGATTACTGTTTCAGCCATTTCCAATGGGGAAGAAGAGAAAACAACATACCCAAAAGCCCTCTGGTGCTCTCTCTCCTTCGGTTGGCCTGGTGCAGCCCTCCATTGCCAGGTTTTGTCTTCCATCGGCATCGTCCATGACCTCGGCTGATCTGCTGGGTTTCTCAGCCAATCTGAGGAATGGGGTGGATTTGAGCCCCATCCAAGCACTCCCACCACAACTTGGAAGTGTTTGCTTCGAGGAGGGGGAACGTGAGGTGGCGTCTCTGCATCGGGAGGTTCCTGACACTTTGGAGGGCTCTCTCTTGAAGCCGGTGTTAGTGGTTACTGCTGTGGGGAATGGAACCGCAGTTTCTTCTCCCGAGGGTAGTTTGCGAGTGGAACAAGTGAAGGCCAGCTCCTCAACCACCTCAACTGTCCAGACTTTGGCTGTTTGGAAAGACCAGTGCTAGTAACACTTGATAGCTTATGGGAAGCAATATCCTCGCTCCAACAAGCCCTTCTTCCTATGGTGGGGTCGTTTAATCAAGAATTAGTATTTAAGGCTCAGTGTTCGACGGTGGAGACAGAGTTAGCTGGGCATGCTTCACGGGTGACCCGGCTGAAGACTAGGGTGGAAGAGCTGCCTACTCTTGGTGGAGTACATTCCAGGGAGCGTTTGATTCAAGCACTGACGATCGAGTACTTGGACAATCAATTGTGTCATAATAATTTGAGGTTTTTGAATTTCCCTCAATCCCCATTGCTGGAACCTGTGGATTCATAATAGAACACATAGCGATCCAAACACAAACTCTCTCTACCAAGTGTGTACTGAAAGAAAATGACTTCAAATATGAAACTGGCGAATCTGTAAATAGTTAAATTTGGCCTGTTTAAGCCCTGTGTTAAATTAACACATCGATATGTAAATAAAATTGTTCCAAGTATACACTCCTATGTAAATAGTTAAAACTGTTCTATGTTTCATGTAACTGAATGACAATATGTTCATTGATCTATTCAGAATTTGTTCTTTGTAAACCGCGTTTGATCATGTGGAAATAGCGGTATAAAAATGGCTGTTAAATAAAAAAAAAAAATTTGGTCCGTAAGTACTTCATAGATGTCCTGCGAATGCCTGTTGAATCCTTGCCCTCTATAGTGCAGGCTCAATAAGTGGTGGAATCTTCTGCTCCAGGCATGGAGTTGGACTCTGGAGGTGCTATGGGACCTGCCCAGTTGGACCTTTCAGGGTTTTTGGAAAGCTCCCTGGAGATAGTGACCACTCGAGCCACCCTGTTGGTGTGTTTTGCATTTGAATCCAACCAGAACCTTGTCCTACGGTTATATTTCCGCAATATATCTGTTTCTCAGTTTATGGGGTCAAAAATTTCTATATTTCCTGATTTGACTAGGGATACCCGGAAAAGGTGGAGAGACTTACCGCACTGGGAGCACAATTTAGATTAAAATATCCTTGTAAGAGTATTGTGTTATATTAGTCTATGCAATTTCTGTTTTTTGAACCTCAGCAATTTGTGCAATTTCTTCAGAGTAAGGAAATTGGGGGGCAGGAATGAGTGTCCTGTACCCACTGCCATGTATTCTATCTATGCTCCTATGATTTTCTTTAGTTTGTGAGGGTTACGTTTGTGTAGCCCTCTATGCATTGTTTCCTTTACTTGGGTCCTTATTGTGGTTTTAAATTTTGTGGACTAGACCATGTTCGTATAATTTCTTTAAGGGGGATATTTTTCTTTGTATGAAATTTTTCTGTTATTCGTATTCAGATTTATTTTCTGGATATTTTTGTTAAAACTTCATAAATAAAAAAAACCAGCTGATTGAGAGTTGCGAGGCTTAGAACAGCCTATATTGATGATAAAAATTAAAGTTTTGAAACCGGGAAGTACCCAGATGTAAAGGCACAAGGGAGCTGGGGAAAAGGCAGTGCAGGGATCTCCCTTGGGAGCCTTGTGTCAGTTTGTTTCAGGCGGGAAGGGAGTTTTATACTGACGCAGTTTTGTAACATATATTTATTGTGTCTGAAAATGTAAAGGGGCAGTACTAAAAATTCCTAAATATCATCTTTAAGGTTGTTATAAGGGGAATTTCCATGGAATTGTCAGGATAAGCTGTGATTTAAAGATTGCTGGAACTATTTTGTTGCTGAAGCAAGTGTAGGAACACTTTTCTTCTGGGTTTAGAACGTGTGTGTGTTTGAGTTGAGAAGCAGTTGGGGGTTTCAATGCTGTGCTGGATTGTGTGGTGCAAGAGGCCTCTTAGAGAGTGAATGGATGAGAGTTTGTGATATTCTGAATGGTTTTGAATGAGTCTTGTGGATTTCAGGTTTGTTTGTTTTTTAGGCCCTTTGGCGTGGCCCTTAGGCGGGAGCCAGTGCTGAGAAAGCTCCAAACGCACCTTCACGACTGCCTCAACGGACTCACTGATCACCGTAGAAACTGCAAATCGGCCAAAGATGACTGACTCCTCTGTCACCACAACAGTGCTCTTTGACGGTCTGCAACGCAAGGATCTGTTAATCGCATTTAAAGAATATGCAAAGTCTCGCATTCAGATAAAGAGATGGGAATCTGACCTCTGAAAACAAGCACAAATAGGAATGGAGAAGAATGCATCAAACCCCCAGGATCAAACAGTCTCTGCCTAACCCTCAAGTTTAACCCAAAACCCACTCCTGCATGAACCGTTAACGCAGCTCCAACAAATCTCCATAGTTCTGAAGAGCCAAGCAGATATGATTGCTCCTCCACACCCCAACCATCTCACAATTACCACCCTACACGTATCTCTGCTCTGGTCTTGCTTCCCACTGCTGGCTGCGATCCTACTTCCCATTGCCTGCATAGAACTTGCTGCCCATTGTATGCCTAGTACTTGCTAACCACTGCCTGCATAGAACTTGTTACCCATTGTGTGCCCAGAACTTGCTAACCTTTGTATGCCTAGTACTCGCTACCCACTGCCTGCATAGAACTTGCTACCCATTGTATGCCTAGTACTTGCTAACCACTGCCTGCATAGAACTTGTTACCCATTGTGTGCCCAGAACTTGCTATCCTTTGTATGCCTAGAACTTGCTACCCATTGTTTGCCTAGTACTCGCTACCCACTGCCTGCATAGAACTTGCTACCCACTATGTGCTTAGAACTTGCTACCCATTGATTGCTCTGACCTTGCTGCCCACTACCATGGCCCCACATCACATTGTCCTTCTCTTCCTCATCCTCCCCAACTGCCTCCCCTCCTACATCACCTTCCCTCCTCTTCCCCCTACCCTCCCCCTACCTTCCTTACTTCTCCCTCCATTCTGTCCCCTAGCCTAGCACCCGCTCTTCAGCTTCTTCACACCATCCCCCCTCTCTTTAAGGCAACCCCACACCCTCGCTTCCGCCGTACTATCTCCACTTTACCACGCTCTCTAATACTCATTCTCCTTCTCTCATCTGGTAATATCAACCCCAACCCTGCCCCCCCCCCTCCCACGATTTCTCTCTCACACTAAAAAAAAGGTTCCTCACATACCCTATCTAATCTCATCCACATCCCGCTTGTCTCTCCTTCCGCCCTCCCTCATTCATCCCACAACCACTCATCCATAGATATCAACTCCAACCCTACCCCCAAAAATAAATCCTCACATAACCTACCTGATACCATCAATTTACCCCTCACTTCCCCTCCCTCATGTCCCTCTTGGAGAGCACACACACACACACAGACAGACATACCCACCCACATCCTGCCCCCTCTAAATCTCGGTATTACCCCAGAAATAGACCCCCATGCTACTCTGATAAGAAATCCACACGTAACTTATCCAACCTTATCCATATACCTCTCCTCCCCCCCTCCACTCTCCCATTTTCATGCGCCCTATGGAACGCATGCTCAGTCAGTAAAAAAAAAAACCCTTTTATTCACAATATTTTTATCTCTAATGCCCTACACCTTCTTGCCTTGACCGAGACCTGGCTCCCCCCAGACGACACGGCATCCATTGCCTCTCTCTGCTATGGGGGCTACCAGTTCTCCCATACACCTCGATCTACTGGTTGTGGTGGTGGCGATGGCCTCCTACTCTCTCCCTCCTGCCACCCCAATCAAACTCCCCCTCTCCTTTGAAGTCCACTCCATTCGCCTCCTCACACCACTTCCCCTCCGAGTAGCTGTTATTTATCGCCCACCTGACAAATCCAAATCAACCTTCCTCACTGACTTTGACTCCTGGCTTTCTGCCTTTATGGATCCCTCCTCCCCCACTCTTATTCTTGGCGATTTCAACATTCACATCGACAACCCCTCCGACCCCCATGCCTAAACGTTCCTCGCTCTTACCTCCTCGTTCGACCTCCAACTTTGCTCCACTGCCCCCACACCTACACGGCCACTGTCTTGACCTAATACTCTTCTCCAATTCCTCTCCCTCAAACGTCCGCAAATCAATCCTTCCCTCATCTGACCATCACCTCTTAACATTTACTCTTCAGATTCCACCATCCCAACCTCGTCCTGTCTCCTCCGACCTATTTAGAAACCTTAATAATATTGATCCCCTGACTCTCTCCTCCACCATTTCTCCATCTCTTTCCTCCATTATATCCTCAAAGTCCGTTGACGAGGCATTATCCTCATACAATGTTACACTATCCTCAGCCCTTGACACTCTTGCACCTCCCGCCCCTCGTCCTGTCAAACGATCTACTCCCCAACCCTGGCTTTCACCCACAATTCGTTACTTACGCATCTGCGCCCGTTCTGCCGAACGAGCTTGGTCCAAATCCCGCTCCCCAGAAGACCTTCTACACTTCAAATTCATGCCTGGCTCCTTCCAGTCAGCCTTAGCACTTGCCAAACAAGATTACTACATCCATCTAACCAACTCCCTTACCTCTGATCCTCGCCGTCTCTTCAATACCCTCAATTCTCTCCTCAAGGTCCCCCCGCCTTCGATCGCACCCTCCCTTTCCGCCCAAACCCTAGCCGACTACTTCCACAACAAAATCCACAAGATTACCCTCCAATTCCCTAACCCCTCCCCTCCCCCCCAATTCTCCTCCCCCATTCATACTCCCCCTGCCACCCTCTCCTCCTTCCCTCCGATCTCTGAAGAAGAAACCGCACTCCTCCTTTCCTCCTCCAAACCCACCACCTGTTCATCAGACCCTATTCCCATCCATCTCCTACATTCCATCTCCCTCACCATTGTCCCCTCCATCATTCATATCCTCAACCTTTCACTCTCCACTGCAACTGTCCCTGCTGACTTCAAACATGCCGTTGTCACACCCCTCCTCAAGAAACCCTCACATGCCCTTCTAACTACCGACCCACCTCCCTCCTTCCCTTCTTATCCAAAACTATTAGAACGAGCAATCCACCATCGCTGCCTCGACTTCCTCACCTCCCAGGCCCTCCTGGACCCACTACAATCCGGCTCCGTCCCCTACACTCCACTGAAACAGCACTCACAAAAGTCACCAACGACCTGTTCCTGGATAAATCCAAAGGCCTCTATTCTATCCTCATCCTTCTTGACCTTTCTGCTGCCTTTGACACCATTGACCACAACCTTCTCCTCACCACCCTCTCCTCGCTTGGCTTCAAGGACTCCATACTATCCTGGTTCTCCTCCTACCTCTCCCATTGCTCATTCAGTATATGCTCTGAAGGGTCCTCCTCCTCCCCTACCCCGCTCCATGTAGGTGTACCCCAGGGATCCGTCTTGGGCCCCCTCCTTTTCTCTCTCTATACCCAAGGCCTTGGCGCGCTTATCTCCTCCCATGGCTTTCAATACCATCTCTATGCCGATGACTCCCAAATCTACCTCTCTACCTCTCTACACCTATTTCACCAGCAACCCAGTCCAAGATCTCTGCCTGTCTTTCGGACATCGCTGCCTGGATGTCTCATCGCCGATTGAAACTGAACATAGGTGGAAAGACAAGGAGTTCAGTCTTGGCCAACTCCTCCTCCCCACTTCCCCCCTCTCTCAGTCCATGTGGATGGATCTACTATCCTTCCTGTTCCCTCGGCCCGCAATCTAGGGGTCATCTTTGACACCTCTCTCTCCTTCTCCGCTCATATCCAGCTTGTAGCTAAGTCCTGCTGCTTCTTTCTCTACAACATTAGCAAAATCCGCCCCTTCCTCTCTGAACACATGACCAAAACGCTTATCCACTCCTTAATCTCCTCTCGCCTCGATTACTGCAACCTACTCCTCACTGGTCTCTCCGTGAGCCACCTCCTTCCCCTTCAATCTATACAAAATCACGCTGCTCGACTAATCTTCTGCCAGCCTCGCCATGCCCACATTACTACCCTTCTCAAGTCGCTTCACTGGCTCCCTGTCCAATTCCACATCCAATTCAAGCTTCTCCTACTGACCTCTAGATGCATTCACTCCATGGCCCCTCAGTACCTCTTATCTCTCCCTACGTCCCCTCTCGAAATCTGCGCTCCGCTAACAAATTACTTCTATCAATGCCTTTCACCCGCAGCGCGAACTCCTGACTGCGCTCCTTTCACCTTGCTGCACCACACGCCTGGAACAGCCTACCTGCGTCTGTGCACCAGGCACCCTCCCTGGCCCTCTTCAAATCCAGGCTGAAGACACACCTCTTCACCGTTGCATTCAGATCCTGACTTCCATCCTCATCTTACCCTAACCCCCGTCAACGCTTATGACCAAACTATAGACCTAACTGTACCACACCGTACCTTGCGCAGAACTGACTAATGCTCTGTACTGTTCTGATTAGATTGTAAGCTCCGATGAGCATGACTCTGACGGGCAGGGACTGTCTCTTGTATGTTGGCTACCGCTTGTAGGTTAGCTGTGCAGCACTGTGTGTGTGGCGCTTTATAAGTGCTGAATAGTAGTAGTAATTAGTTAGGCTGTAGGTACAGCTGTGGCTATCCTTCCCTGTTAAAAGGGACTGTAAGGAACTCAGTTTTCTTTGAAAAGGAGATTTACTGAGTAAAAGTGAAAGCTGTAAAAGCAGGGAAATCATTTGTTTCCTCTTTTCCCTGTTTACTTGAAATTTTAACAGGCTTATGAGTCCGGTTTGAGAGTCTGAGAAAAAGAGAATGTTTGTGAACGTTTAGGTTTTTCTGGGGATATAAGAAGATTTAATTGCTTGGCTAAAATCAGTTTGGTTTTTTTTAATATCTTTATTCAAATTTTTATAACATGTAACAAACATGGTTAAAGAAATACAATCAAGTCCACATCAAGAGAAGCGCTGCCCTGATACAGATCAAAAAAACTAGGAAATATTTAAACACCAATATTAAAAAGCCAGATTGGATTCCCAAATTATATAAACCCTTAATACTGGGCCAAAAGGAAAACTCTCATACTTTTTCTTTGTTTAACAAGAATGCCTCTAGTTGCTCAAGCTCAAGAAAAATATATTTAACAGATTGAAATATAATAATACACTTACAAGAGGAGATCACGTGAGTGCATGAGCGGGTGAGGAGCATTCCTCGTCGCGCTCCCGGGCTGCCCGAAGAAACCTGCCCTTTAACCGGCACTTACAACTGCTAGAGGGGCATTGCCCACTGGACTTGGTGTACTAGCTGCACAGCTCGTGTGCTGTGCCTTTTCTGGCGACCTAACTTATATTGGGAAGACTATGAGAGCAGCATCAAAGAAGGAGAAGCCTCCGAGCACGAGGGAATCTAAAATGGCGGCCGCGGCCCGCTCTGGCAGTATGCCGGGATCTCCGGATACAGAGAGTGAAGAATCCAGCCCGGAGGAGGTAGCGCTCGAAGTGGTAAAATTACTTGACCCCCAAATTTGACAACGTGCTAAAGAAGCTGGAGGAGATGGGAGAAACTTTTACAGACCTCATGAGGCGAGTGGACGAAGTGGAAGAAAGGGTGACTGTGCTAGAGGAGGGCGAACTGGCTTTAGAACGGAGCACCGCTGCGCAGCAAAAGCAGATCGAGGCATTGCTTCAGAAAGTGGATGACCTCGAAAATCGCTCCCGACGGAACAATTTGAGACTGGTGGGGGTACCCGAAACTTGGGCAGACACCCAACTCATTCAGCTCTTTGAGGAATGGCTGCCGAAGGAGCTTGGCCTTCCGGACCTGATGGGTCAAATAAAGGTGGAAAGGGCTCATCGGTTGGGGCAGCGGATTGAAGGTAGAGGCAGGCCGCGGCCAGTGTTGGCGCGACTTTTGAACTTCCAACACAAAACTTCTCTGCTGCAGGCCTACCAGAAGCGACGAGAGCTGAAGCTTGACAATGTAGCTGTGCTACTGTTCCAGGATTATTCTGCCTCACTCGCTGCCAAACGCAAAGACTTCTCTCCTATATGCACCACGCTAGTGCAAAAGGGTATTCAGTTTGCCCTTCTATACCCGGCGATTTTGAAGGTTTTCCACATGGGCGCCGCTCATTCCTTCGAGAAGCCGGAGGAAGCCCGCATGTTTCTGGCGAAAATGAACCCGCCTCTGTCATCGACTGCGGCCAAACGAGGAGCCTCTGGGGACACAGAGCCCTGAAGGGCCCGAAGGAGACCATGCACGGGGGTGCACACTCCTGCAGGCTTGCAGTGCTTCAAACCTGCGTGACTATTGGTTGCAGGCTTTGAGCTTGCTCAGCTTTTGGGATCCGTGTGCGGTGCCCAAGAATATTTTTCTTTTTTTTTTTTTTTTTTTAATTTTTATAAGTTTTTATTAGCAACTTTTTCATATACATTATCAACTTTGCCATAACATTACTATCAACCATCGCCCGTACATCAAACACTTCCTCTCCATGTACATTGCTATCATCCTATCAACTTTTTACAAACAGCAAACCATTCCTGTCACTGCTCATACCATAGGGCTAGCTATCAGCTTGCACAGAAATCCATATCTGCAGTCCCCCCATTTTCATACCCCTGTGTAGTCCTAAGGCCATGGCATACACACTGGATACTGGACAATCTGATTCTCCACAATCACATTGTACAGAATAGCATTACCCTGCCCCGTTCTACTATCCCTTACACCCCTTAAACTGGCAAGGTTCATTCCTCTCTAACCCCCTAGTCTCCCTCCCCACCTCCCCCCCCAAACCCTCCCTCCCCCCACCCTCCCTCATGTAGCCATTTCCAAACCCCCGCCCACCGCTTCTCAACTGTTCCCCTCTTCCCCCTCTCTCCCCCGTCATTTATACATTGCATATAGGAAAGACACTCGTCCTGCAAAACTAGCTATGGAAGGCAGATTCGGTCGCTTCCAGTACCAGGCTATTTCACTCCGTGCCGCTGTCACGCAATACCAAATGATTCTCCAGTCTCCTTCCCACCTCCCATCCGGTTTATGCAGAAGACACATCTCAGGACCAAACACAATACTCGCCCCCACCATTTTATTAATGCACTCCCCTATTTTGCGCCAATACTCTCTCACTACTGGACACGTCCACCACATATGTAACCAAGAGCCCCGCCCCCCACACATCCGCCAGCACTCATCCGTCTGACGCACTCCTGCCCTAAACAATCTCTCCGGTGTGAGGTACCAGCGAGTCAACACCTTATAAGCATTCTCTCGCAGGGATGTGGCAATAGAAAACCTAGCTGCACCCATTACTATCACCTCCCATTCGTCCCCCCACTCCACCCCTAATCCTTTTCCCACTCTTCCATATACTTCAGCTTCCTTTCCCCTCTGGCAATCAGGCCTCTATAAATCCTAGAGAGCATCCCTTGTTGCCCCATGGAGCCTAAACAGGCCCCTTCGAACCACTCTCCGCCCCCTCTGCCCACCTGCTCCCGTCCCTTTTTTCGAATCACCGAGCACATCTGCAGATACGCGAACCTATCCGTCTCACCTAGGCGGTATAAATCACGCATTCCCTCAAATTCTCTGCACTGTGTCCCGACCACTAGCTGGGAAGCCTGGGTCAGGCCCCGCGCCTCCCATCTCCGGAGTACGGCCGCCTTCGGCCTATGCCTTCCGCACAACAGGCCTGCAGGGACATGGTTGGCGACCATTTCTTTTCTCCCACCAACCGCCGCCTATACCTTCTCCACCCCCTCCTCCCCCTCTTCCCCCCCTCCTCCCCCCCCTTCCCCCAGACTTCCTCCCCCATTCCCCCCTCCCCCTCCCCCCCTCTCAGAATTCTCCGCTGTGGAGACTCGACTTCCATACCAGCGACTCCTTCCACCTCCCCACCAGATCTTCCCCCCTTCGCCCCCCTTCGCCCATCCCCCCGTACTCCTCCCGCTCTCCCCGCTATCCCTTCTCCCCCCTATCCCCCACCGCTTCCCTCCCCTCTAAGCACCTCTCTTCCCCCCCTGTACATTACCTACCGCTCCCTCTTCTCCCGGTATCCTATTACCCTATCCTCGCCCTCCCCCCAAGCCTGTCAACCCAGCATATTTAAAGATACCAGTCCTTTGGTGGAATATCACCGCTCAGCCAGTCTCTTGCTCTGATGCCGGACTCCGGTGACCCCCTTTAGACGTCCTGGCCAATCTCCTGCCGCTCGCCCTCTGCCATTTCGCACTCTCCATCTTTCCTGGTCTGGATTCCATGCGTGGAGAAGTAGTGGTGTTATCAATCATCTCAGGCAGCTGTTCTGCTCCCAGCTCTCGCAAGGCTTTCCAAGCCTCCGCGCTGGATCGTACCGTACGCGATCGCCCTTTCACCGTGATCAATAATCCAAATGGAAACAGCCACTTATATCGCAAGTCTGCTCTCCGCAGGTAGGCCGTTACTTCTCTGATCTCCCTCCGTCGTTGCAGCGTTCCCTGGGACAGGTCTTGATATAACTCCACTTTATGTCCCTCCCATTGGATGCTTCTCAACTTACGGCTGGCTCCAAGCAGAAGTTCCTTGCTTTTGTAGGAGCTCAGGCATACTACTATGTCTCTGGGCCTATTGTCTCGTATTGGCCCCAGGCCTCTATGCGCTCGTTCTATGTTCAGGTGGGATACCTCCGCTTCCTTCCCATATCCAGCTTCCACCAGGAGGCTTTGGAATATCTTGTAGGCCACTTCCTCACTATTCTTGTACTTAGGCTCTTCCGGCACTCCTCGCACTCGGAGATTGCATCTCCGGGAGCGATCTTCGAGATCTTCGGCTTTGGCTTTAAGGGCCTCTTGCGTCGTCTGCAGTTCATCCCAGCTCTGCTGGAGCTGCGTCAGAGTCTCTCCTTGACTGTCCAGTCTAGTTTCAGCTTCATCCACTCGTTCGCCCAGCTCCAGGATGTCTTGGCGCATCGTCCGCACGGCCTCCATGATCTCATTTTTCACCCCACACATCTCCACCTTCAGTTCTTCCTTTAACTCGAGAAGCCACTGCTTAATCTGTTCCGCTGCTGTCAAGCACTCCTCGCCACTTTCACTCGCTCCCGGGCTGTGTGGGGTTTCCTTCTCTGGTTTGCCAGATTTCTCCCCTTCCTTCCCTCCTTTAGACGTAGCATAGGGGGACCTGAATTCAGCTAATTTCTTTTTCATCAGGCCCTCTTTTTTGGCACTTATTTTCTCCATGATAGGTCTGAGCCCTGCACCCCCAGCCGACTACCGGGCCTGCACTCTGGGCTCACCTCCTTCCGTTTGCTCTTGGATGAGGGGAGCGGCTAGGCGTTATGCCCGGACCTCCACCACAGCTGATGCTCTTCCCGGGTGATATCTGGCTTTTGAAGAGCCTCCCGGAGGGCCCACTGCGACTCCTCACCTGGCTGGGGGCCACTTCTCCCACTGCTTTCCTCTGTCTGTAGGTGGCAGCCTGGCTCAGGTTTTTGCCACTGCACTGCCCCCACCACGTGGCCGACTGCACTCCTCCGTTAAAGCTGAGCACCACAGCGTTGTGCAGGGAGGTTTTATTGTAGCCTTGCTTTCAGCTCTCCCCGACTACAGCAGGCTGCTCCCTGGACGGAGTGCTCCTCTGCTTCTGCCGCTCTCTCAGCCCACCCTCCCGGCGAATTCCGCTTTCACGCGGTCGGCTCACCTCCGTTGGGCCGCACTTCCCACGCGGTGCCTAGCTGCCGCTCCGGCGGCGCGTTCAGCGTCCCGCTCTCTCGGGTCTCCGGTGAGGTTGGGCAGCTCTCCCTTAGCCTCTCCCGCTCTCCTTTTCGCCCCAAACAATGCCCGTAGGGGCTATCGCCACTTTAATAAGCACATTGGTGGCGGAGCTCCCGCGCTACGCCGCCATTCAGGTGGATGACGTCACCGGAAGTCTCCCAAGAATATTTTTCAATCATTTGGTGCCAACGCCCGTTTGTGGGTGGCCCGGAGGCGCTATGAACAGCGATCTGTCTCCCTTTGGGAGGGCCTTGCCTCAAGGCCGCAGGACCGAAGGGATGTTGAGATATGGGGGGGTGCGGGGAGGGAGAGGGTGTGCTACTGTTTTTGATATTATTGCTATTTTGTATATTTGTATGCATGTTGGTTTGTGTGGGGGTTTGATTGAGGTTTTCTTGTTGGGGGGGGGGGAGTGCGTGAGGTGGGAAGACTGTGTGAGTTGGATGATGGGGGATCTGTGGTTCTCTTTGCAAATGAAGTTTGTGTATGTGAGGGGGGAGTGCTGAATGGGGGGGGAGTGGGTGGGGAGAGGGGTGGGCGCAGACTGGGTGGGAGAGTGGGGCGGGGGAGCGGGGATGGGGAAAGGATAGGGGGGGTTCTCGCAGGTGGGATAGCACGGTATTTTGGAAGGTCTCGAGGGTGGTCTGGGATACAGGTTTGTTTGCTAGGAGGTCTCGCATGGGGATGGTACTCCGCTTGAACTCTGGGGGTGAGGCTGGGCACCCTTGGAGGCACACACAGTTGTATCAGCTGCTGTTTTCTGATGTGCTTTGGTGCCATGCCTGAGGTAAAGATAGTTTCGTGGAATGTGGGAGGGATAGGCTCTCCAATTAAACGCACTAAAATTTTGCAGACATTGAAGAGAAAGGGTGTCCATATCGCCATGTTGCAAGAGACTCATTTAAGTGCCTTGGAACATCGCAAGCTCGCTAGAGATTGGGTGGCGGCTGCTTACGGGGCGGCTTCAGGCACAAAAAAAGCGGGAGTTGTGATTTTAATAAAAAAGGGTGTGCCCTTTGACGTGAGCAATGTAGAAGCTGATCCTCAGGGCCGTTACATCTTAATGCGCGCTAAGCTGTATAATGAATCCGTGTGGTTCATGAACCTTTATGCCCCGAATGCTTATGACCATGATTTCTTCAAAAAGATATTGAGGTTAGTAGCCAACCCTGGAAAGAATAAATTGATTGTTGCGGGAGATTTTAATTGCCCGCACGATCCTGGTCTGGATAAATTCCAACAGACTAACATGGGCTCCTGGACACGAAAGGGGGTTGGGTACCTGTGTAGAATGGGAGATCTCATAGATGTGTGGAGAGTTCTCAATCCAGGGGCACGCGAATATACACACCAGTCGCGTGCGCATCACACGTGGTCTCGTATAGATTACATCTTGGTCAACGAAGGAGGGCTGCCCCGGGTATTACAAGTGGGAATAGACCCTATCGTGGTTTCAGACCATGGGTTGATCTGGATTCTTTGGGATTTTCAAGGACCCTCGAGGATGGTGTGGCGGTTCCCCGCCTATCTTTGGGAGGACGAGGCCTTTCGGCAATATCTTGGAAAAACAGTGGGATGAGTATGTTCATTTTAATGACACTCCCCAGTGTTCATCAATCTTATTCTGGGAAGCCAGTAAAGCGGTGATAAGGGGTGCAATTATCTCCTATGTCGCGGCGTGACGCCAACATATAGATCGAAGTTTGCTTGTATTGGAACGTAATCTGCAAGATCTCCAACGTCGGCTGGGTAAAGGGGGAGATAAGGCTTTTCAGCGGGAATACCTACGCTCGCAGGCGGCATTAAACGACTTACTCGGAAGCAGGGCACGTTTGTCGATGTACTACTATCGGCATCGCCTTTATCGGTATGGAAATCGTTCGGGTACCTTACTAGCCCGACTTGTTCGGGATCCTCGGGGGGCCCGCTTTATTCCCGTCCTTTGGGGAGAGTCAGGCGCCTTGCATCATCAGCCGGCCCGAATAGCTGAGACTTTTAGAGCGTTTTATGCCCAGGTGTATAGTGAAGAGGAGAGAGACTACTCGAAGGGAGCCAAATTCTTGGCCGCCTTATCACTCCCACAAGTGACGGTGGACGAGCTGCAGGTGCTGAACGCCCCGCTGATGGTGTGGGAGATTCTCCAGGGCATTAAAAGGGGTAAACCGCATCGAGCCCCCGGCCCAGATGGGTTCAGTATTGAATATTATATAATGTTGGCGTCGCGGTTGACCCCGTCCATGGTGGTGATGTATGACGATGCCCGTACCGCGGGGATTTTCCCTAGAGATATGCGCTGTGCCGATATTACGGTCATTCCGAAACCGGGCAAAGATACGGTGGACCCGGCCTCCTACAGACCCATATCTCTTATTAACTGCGATATGAAAATCTTGGCGTCCATTTTGGCAGACCGGCTTAATCCGATCCTGCCAAGGCTAATCGATGAGCGACAGGTGGGCTTTGTGCAGGGCAGGGAGGCGTCCCGTAATATTACCAAACTGTTGTTAGGCATGGAGCACTGCTTAAGGAAAGACGAAGCTTTACTATTGGTGAGTCTGGATGCAGAAAAGGCATTCGATAGGGTTGCCTGGGCATATCTTTGGGATGTTTTGACGGGTTTCGGCTTACACGGAAATTTTGTGCACTGGGTTAGAGCACTTTATGAACAACCCTCAGCTAGGGTGGGAGTTAATGGGATTTTCTCGGAGCCTTTCACTCTGGAGAGAGGCACACGCCAGGGATGTCCGCTGTCGCCCCTGTTGTTTGTCCTTGCGTTGGAGCCTTTACTCCGGGCCATTCAGCAGGATGCGGGGATAGCGGGCATTCGGATGGGTGGGGAGGAATTAAAAATCAGCGCTTTTGCTGACGACATGCTACTTTGCTTAACTGACTTGCCTGCCTCCCTACAGCGCTTACTCCAGCTGATAAGGGAATATGGCAGTTTCTCGGGTTTAAAAATTAACACACTGAAATCTGTCGTATTGGACGTGGAGGGCAAGGTGAAGCCAAAATGGGAGGGGGAATTCCCATTAGTCTGGGCAAATGAGGCTATTAAGTATCTTGGACCGACCAGACTTGGACCGACCAGTATTGCCGGACCGACCAGACTCTTTATATCAAGCAAATATTCCTGGCCTCTTAACTCGCAGCCTACAAACCCTCCAGGGGTGGCGACATCTGCCCTTGTCTCTTCGGGGGAGAATTGCTCTCTATGTCATGGTAGAATTTCCCCGATGGTTGTATGTCCTCCGTATGTTACCACTGTGGATTTCAAATGCGGACTGGAAGAGTTTTGAAATGGGTTTGCGGGGGTTTTTGTGGAAGGGTAAGCGATCTCGAATTCCATTGCAGGCATTGATGAGCAGGAGGGAAGGAGGAGGTTTGGAAATGCCCTCATTACGAAATTACAATCTTCGTTATTTAGCTTTTCATGTGGGAGCCCTATTGGGAGGAACTGGGGGCTGCGCGCCCCCCTTGATGAAGCCTTTGACCCTTATCATCGCCTCTATGTTGTGCAGATGGGCAAGCTAGCATCGAACTTTCGGAAAGGGGTGGGGGGGAGTTATATGGGCGCCCTGCGCTCCACCTGGCAAGTACTATGTCAGCGCTTCGGGTGGAATTGGAGAGGCTCGGCATTGCTTCCCCTGGTGGGCAACCCAGATTTTGCTCCTGGTTTCTTTAGACCGAATGTGTTTCAGGGTTGGCTGGAGAAAGGGGTGGTCTGTGTGGGAGACCTCTATATGGCGGATGGTCGGACTATAGATAGCTTTCAGAATTTGCAGCGGCGATATTCTCTTCCGAAACAAGATTTCTAAGGGTATTTGCAAGTGCGGCATTATTTGCGGGGCCTGACCCTGACTCGACATGATGGGGGAGCGAAGGATACCCCCCGCTTAGTACTGGAGAGATTAGTTGAAAATCAACGGGGAGATGAGGCCTGTAGGACGCTCATTCGGCCAAGTAGGGGGGACGTGTTCCTCACGGAGTTGACCGCGCGATGGCAACGGGATGAAGTGGATGACTTGACGACAGAATTACTCCAGGCGGCTTTTCTCGGGATTGTGAAAGGGCCGGAGTGGGTGTATTTGCAGGAGCTTCAATATAAATTTCTGTGGCGAGCATACACTAGTGATAAATGGGCTTCGCAGGTGGGGCTTAAGGACTCGGCTCTCTGTGGCTGGTGTGGCTCTGAATCCGGCACCCTCCTGCACAAATTTTGGGCATGCCGGCTGGTTCAGGATCTCTGGATGCAGGTCTGTCGGAGGCTTGCGGGTTGGTTGGGCATAAGATTTGTGGCTCACAGAGAGATCTGTCTTTTCCATAGTTAGGGGTTGTGCGCTGATGGGCTGACGGTTGGGCATCGGGCGCTGTTGGAGCGCGGGTTTTTGGTAGTAAAGAAGTCCCTATTGCGCCGCTGGATTGAGAACAACCCTCCGGGTCTTGTACTTTGGGAATCAGCTATGTTCGATTTGCTACGCCTGGAAAAAACGACGGCGAAGCAAAGAGGAGGTAAAAGTTGGGATGCGTTCATGGCATTGTGGTCCCCTATGATCTTTCACCTGTCCCCTAAGGAACGGGCTTTAGTTCTGAATGTCTAGGTTGGCCGACTTCCCCCTACGTGCCTCCTTGATGATGTAATCTGCATTACATGGGAATAGTACTGCCCCGGGAGATTTGAGACTGCCTCTGGTGATGGATGGATGGGAGAGGACCTGTGCATTGTTATCCTGCCAAGATATTGACACCTTGCCCGTGCTAGAGGGGGGGGAGGGGGGAGGATGGGGGGGGGGAGGGGAATAGGGTATGGAGGGGGGGATAAGAGATGGGGTGCTCTTTGGGTAGTATATATTCGACAACGCAGTCTTGTAGTTATTTTTGTGGACTGACACAGTGTCCCTTAGCTCTCTCTCTTTTGGTGACTCTCTTCCTTTTCCGATATGTATGTCCACTTTTCTTTTTTGGGGAGTCTGCATTGCTTCGAGCATATTGTGTGTAATATGTGGGTTGGTGCATTAGGCAACCCCATTAGTTAGTTCCTTGGGGAGAATTCATTGGTTTGTTCAGATGGTGTTAAGTTTTTGTTACTGTGTTTGTTTTCTATGCTGGCTGTACAAATGCACGCACTTACTTTCCTGTAGCCCTGAGTGTTCTAGAATTGATTGTCAAGCGGCTGTTCTGACAACTGAGCTTTTGTACTTTTTCATTCTCTGTACTGGCTGGTCCTGAAATATTTTGAAAAACCTAATAAAAATGATTTGAAATAATACACTTACAAGGATATTTTAACAGAAAAGAGGCCCCTAGAGCAATAACTCGAGGCTTTAACAAAAGAAAAGCTTTCCTCCGCTTTTGAGTGGATCTACAAACATCTGGAAAAACCTGAATAGGAGTTCCACAAAAATTTTGATCCTTTTTAGTAAAATATAAGCGCAAAATCATATTCTTATCTGCCAAAGACATAAAAAGTAGCCCTATGTGGGATTACGTCCATTGAGGACTCTAAAAAGTCTGAAACATTTAAGGAGTCATTCAAGGGAGTATTCCCTCTAGGTGAGGACGTGGTCTCCGTGGCAGGCCTCTTAGGAATATAATACACAAAAGAAAATTTAATAGCATCCGGATCATCCAATAGCAAAACTTCCTTAAAATACTTTGATAACAAAATATTAGAAGAAAGATAATGTGTGCAAGGAAAGTTTAAAAAACGTAAATTATCATCCTTTCCCCCCCTTGAGGCGGCTATAAGTTCTGCGGGACATAGGAGCACGGTGGGAGCGTCTGCTGCTGCGCTGATTGGAGTCCTGTGTGCCGTGCTGTGGAGGAGGATCAGCTGTGATTATCATCCTTTCCCCCCCTTGAGGCGGCTATAAGATCCACCAGTCATCGCGGAGTCTTGAGGAGCTAGGAGTTAGTGTGGACTTATGGGCAGGAGACGGAAGAAGATATTTTCATCGGTGGGGGCCAAGGTGGTCAAGGTTTCGGGCCCCATGGATCGTCATGTGGTGAGTGTCCAGAGTGGCTAAAATCAGTTTTAATAAACAGAGTTGTAATTTCCACATTTTTTTCCTAAAGATTGGAATTTAGTGTCTAGTGACTCAGAGCTTAGGAGCTATAATTTGGTGAAGGTTGAGTTTTTAAAATAAAACACTAACCATTCTTTGTAGAAATTTGTGTGCGAGGTTTAGATGGCTGATTCCTCAAAAGGGAACTTTTACATCAGAATGAGGGCCAGCCCTAGTTATGTGGGTGTGTTTTTTTACACACCGCCCCGCTTTTGTGCAGGGGCCCTTCTTTCACTTCTGCCGCTGCCGCCACTATACAGAGCAGGAGCAAACTGGAGACAGCGGCTGGCACTTCAGACTCCCCCTGAGGACTGTATTGTAACCAAGGAGGAGCCCCAAATAACAAAAAAATATTGCTGGCCTGATTGTGTTTTGTCACCGGGGAGGGGGACCAGCAGAAGGAGAGGAAGAGCAAAATTTTAAAATGTAAAAAAAGCCACGATCACAACTGTGATCAGACTGTTGCGGCTGTAGGATTTTTTTTTTAAGTTGAAATGATCAGGGCTGTGGTGATGCTGCAGCAGTGATGTTAGCCTGAGAGGTGTGAGGAGAGCAGAGAGAGGTAGGACAGGGCAGTAGCAGCCGTGATCAGACCTGGGATCTGCTCTGAAGCTTAAGGAGAGCTGCCAGAGCAGACCCAGAGCCTGCTTAAAGTAAGTTAAGGGGGTGGAGCTGGCCTTAAAGGGCCCTCCGTACCCCAAGAGGCTTGGTCCAAGCCTGGTGAGTGACTGAACCCTGCTTGGGGGAGGGTCCAGGACCAGAAGAGAACGAAGTGGGCAAAGCTGGAGAGGAGGCCAAGGTAACTAGATGACACCAGGTTGTGCTCATTCAGCCCTAATGGGCCTGCGGTGGAAATGTCCCACAGTCCCCACGTGCAGCACAACTTAATCCCCGGGCTTGGCCGTGTAAGGTGTGGGGATGGAGGGATTGTCTCTGTCTCTGTGGGGTGCCTGTGATGTGTAGGAATGGAGAGGGGTGTTTATGATGTGGTCTGTATGTGTGGGTTGAATGAGAGGGAGGGGATAGAGGGGGTATCTGAGATTGGGGAAGAGGTGTGTAAGATGTGGGGCTGTATGGTGGAGGAGTTGCTTGTGGGACTGGAGTGGTGTTGATGTGGGGGCATCTGTAAGGTTGGTTAGAGACGGGGAAAGGCGGTTGCTTGTGGGAGCTGGAGGCTGTGTCTGTCATGCATGAAATGGATGACAGGAAGGGATTTTGGGGTGTCTGAGGTTCAGAGATGGAAGGGTATCTGTGTGAGATTGGGGGAGGAGGAGGTGTCTGAGGTGTGGGATGAATGAGGGGGCGAGGACTGTTAGTGGGGATGGAAGGGTGTCTCTGGTTGAGGGATCTCTGAATGGGATGGAGGTAGATTTATTTATATTTTTCATGGGACATGCTATACTGCTCTTTAACCAGGGGAGCCCTCAAGGTGTTTTACCTTTGCAGTGAAGTATGGATGAAGGAGGTTGTCTATGGGGCAGTGGATGGGGGGGGGGGGGAGTCTGCAAGGTGGAAGGGGCTAGGGCTGGTGAAGGGTTGAGAGGCAGAGGATGGTGGATGAAGGTTGAGGGGGTAAGTATAGGGGGTGGAAATAGGGAACTAGGGAGCGGGTGAAAGAGAGAGATAGCGAGGGCAATGGAAGCACTACAGAGGGGGTAAGAGTGGCAGATGGAAAGCTGGTAGATAGGTAAAAAGTGGGAGAGAAGGACTGAAGGGTGAGAAAAAAGGAGAGTGAGGTGTAAAATCTGGATATGAGTGGATAGAGGCAGAGGAGAGAGATGGGGGGGGAGATAAAAATAAAAGATCAGCATCAAAGATACGTAGAGAAGGAAGAAGACAGGAGAAGAAATGGAAAGAAATCACTGAGAAGACGACACAAGGAAAGCAGAAAAGAGAGACTGGCACCAGCTGAGTTAGAAAACTAAAATGGCCAGACAACGAAGGTAGAAAAAATAATCTTCTTTTCAGTTTAGTGACTGGAATATGTCAGTTTTTGTAATTAATGTTTTCTTTACATGCATCTCTCTCTATTTCCCTGGTGTTGTAGTGCATGCTGCACCTGGCTTCTTGGGGTTTCAGTTTAATTTTTGTCTACATATTTCTATTTTTAATTTGTGGTCCCCTTTTGCCTGCTTGGTGAGAGTTTATCTGTGTTCTAAATGTGTGACCGAGGGCGGGTATTCTGTCAGCAATGAGTCTCTGTATAGTCTGACATGTCCAGTTTTCCGAGTATGTGTCTGGATTTTCTAGGGATCGCAGCAGTATTTATGATGTTACCCTTTTCTAGGCAGGCTCCTTGTTGTGGGAGGTTACCCCTCTCCATTCAGAAGTTATTTACGTTTATTTTGATTTCATCCTCTTGCTATGTGCTGATCCTGTGTCTGTCCCATGTTCTTGATGCTGCATGGACTGATCTTAAATTTCAAATATTTTATTGGTTCAGATTCAAGGAAATCTCAAACTTTAAGGGAATATTGCTAGACTGGAATTGAAAAGATAAGTACATTTTTAGAATTAGCAGTTAGGTAATAGAAACTAATATATATATCCTGAAGACTCAAGAAAGAAGAGTTCCTGTGACCAGAAAAGAAGCAGCTGACCAAATGGCCTGGGCCTCAACAACAGACGAGAACCCTGGGAGATGAGCAGCGCTACATACATGACACTGCAGAACACTGTTATATTTGAGCTCAAATACAGTGACAATTTGTGTAATCAGGAATTGTGATTTTGACTAACATTTGTATTATATGATCTCTGTTTAGTTTTTGAGGTTTTTAAAAATTGAATTGGAACTTCTCTAAATAGAAGTTTACTTCTAAAAAGAGTAAAGAGGTAACATAAGCCTAATATGCAGAAAATACATACCTTTGTTTAAAAAATGTTAATTTCTTGCAAGAAGGAAATGAGATGTTTGACACAGAATTAGAAGCTATTAGGCATTGTAATTGTTTAGAAGGACTACTTAAAGAAATAGTGCTTATCCTTCAACTGAAGTTTGATTTGACTCCGGATATCTATGTCAGTGATTGAATTAATAATCCAAACTTTTACTAAACAATACTAATCTTATTTATATTTTAAATAGGTGAGAACAAAATGTTTTACACATTTAATAAAAAAAAATAAAATCACTTGTTCTACAATATGTGAAAACACATCATTTCCTGATACCACCATACTGTTAATTCCTGACTAGGGAAAAAATTAAATTCAAGTAATTTGTATCATACTGGTCCTAATACTTTATGGAAAATATAAAACTATTTTTCTATCTGTTGTTCTCTTCCCCCTCAAGGAAGAGGATTCCAGTGGAACGTAGTGTTTTCTTTCTGTGAACTACTCTCTAAGAGGCATACAATCTGAGGTGAACTCGGCCACTGACAACTTTACTTAAAAGATCTTTCTAAGAACGGGAACGTAGAATTGTATTACCTCTAGAGTCAGGCAGTTACATTATCAATAGGAAAGAGTCCAGGGAGTATCCTTTCCTGAGTTAGTCCACAATAATAAGGGGGGGGGGGTAAAACTGGAGATGAAAGGAAATAAAGAAATCACAATATTGAAAAAAATGGGCATATGCCAACCATGGTAACAAATACAAAGTCAGTGCTTAGGGGCTTATTTAAGTGGAGCTGGGCATCAAGCCAACCGTTTCTGCAGCCAAAAAAGCAAATAACACAGGGTGCATAAAATATATTGTTTGCCCCTTGAAAATGCAACATATTTATGGCCTATGCCCCAACCACTAGGGGCATAGGCCATAAATATGTTGCATTTTCAAGGGGCAAACAATATATTTTATGCACCCGGTGTTATTTGCTTTTTTTTCTATTTGCTTTATGTTGCATTTTCATTTTCCGGCCTGAAGTACCTTGCCCCAACCACTAGGCCACTCCTCCACTCATGCAACATGGAGTGTAGGAGTGACCTAGTGGTTGGGGCAAGGTACTCCAGGCCGGAAGGTCGGGGGTTCAAATCCCACTAGAGGACAGCAACCTTGGGCCGGAAGGACTGGGGTTTCTAGTCCCACAGGTGCTCCTTGTGGTCTTGGGCAAGCCACTTAACCCTCCATAGCCCATGTTCCCTGTAAAATAGTTATCTCCAAGTTATAATGCCCTGTTCAATGTAATTTCAGTTTGTTCAATGTAAACCGCACTGATGCAGAATAGCACGGTACATAAAAGAGAATGTAATTAAATAAATTAAATTTAAATGAGTATCCCAAAACAAACGGACACCTGCTGAACTGCAGAATATTGCCTCTTCATAAGAAACATCAGGAAAAATTCTCACTTTGCAATCCAGAAAATATAGTTCCATAAACTTGAAAAATAATCTGTCTCTATCAAGTCCAAAGCCATTTAGACTATCAGCACAGAAAGCATGACTGATTTCCTCAAGCACTTTGGAGAATAGACAGTTAATTTTAGACTGTCTAGGGGCTGTTCCGAAGGAGTCTCCTCTTAGCCTGAGGTAAATACACTGTAGACCTGACATAACATGAAATTGCTTATAATGTGGTCAAGACTGGCTCCCAATTCCACATCTTTCAATGAAGAAAATTAATTGCAATACAAATAAGGACACAGTAACCCATTCAGACAAGGAATGAGGTGCCTTTCTCTCCCTTCTAGCAACTCCCCCTCTGCCCTGACCCCTCCCCTCAAGCTTTTCAGATTCCTGTCCCAGCTCCTTCCTGTGGTCGCAACATCATCAACCAGAAAAAAGTTAAAAGTGCCATGAAGCCTTAAGTTTTCTTTTCCAACTGATGCTAACGCTGCCACAGTCACAGGAAGGAGCTGCAACAGTAACCTGAAAGTTGGAAGGGCAGCTGATGGATGACAAAAACTCCCAACAATAACAGCAAAATATATCAACTCAGTTTAACATGAACTCACTTATAATCTGGACCAAATTTTTGGACCCCCTCCATCCCTGTATTATATCACATGTAATTTGTTTTTGAAGGCCAAACTCAGACATTTTCAATACCTCAAAAAGAGAGCATTTAAAGATGTCATAAGCAGAAACTGTTAGTGTCTTAGGAAAATTAAAGACACGTAAGTTCCTATTGTGAATCATATTCTCCCATTAATTCTATTTTCCTATGCAGAGTCAGTTTATCCTGAACCATAAGTAACTCAGTTTCTATTTTGGTGGTTTTCTCCTCAGTTTGAGACATTCTTCCTTCCAAAAGCAGTCAAATCCTGTTTGTGCTGAGTAGGCTACCAAAACCTGCCACTACTAGATTTCTACAGCGCTGCAAGCTGTATGCACCACCACCCACTAGAGCTTACAATCTAATCAACACAGACAACACAACAAATGGGAACCAGTGAATTCTGAAGGTGCCCCAATGAGGACTGCTATATGCTGCGAATCACATTCTTCAAAGCTTCAAAATTAAAGATCAGTGGTAACCTGTTTCTATACTCAACTTGGCAGTAACTTTTACAGGGCCCAATAAAATCATGGTTGCCGCGCTAAATGTCCAAAGTCCGCCACTCATGGCCATCGCCAATAAAACATTGTTCCATGCAGCCCTGCTTCTTGGCTACTTGGGATCCCAATGCTGACTTTGGCATTCCCACTGCCACAGCTCGGCAGTTCAGTGGGCATCATACAGTGCCATCCCACTCAACAAGGCAGAACTCTCACTGTCAGTGCGGGCAGCAGGCACCAGAAACCCAGAACACAATGAGACTTCCTCCATAGCCGAATGGGAGGTCATCAGTGTTCCACCGCCTATCTGCAAGGAGGCCACTGGAGACAATAGGCCACTCCCTGACTCACAAAGGTATCTGAGGCTGTGCTACGGCTCCAGACTTGGTAGGTTTCTTCCGCGGGCCTGCCTTTCCTCTTCACCATAGTAGGATAGGAAGTTTCTCACACAGCCAAGGTTGCATCCAGCATCTTGACGTGCCCACTCAACATTCATTGTTTTGGGCATTAATAACCATCACATTGGCTTTCATCCAATTCACAATTGGCGTCAAGCAGCCTTTTAAATTTTTCCTTGCTCGTTCTGGATTAGACTTCAAGGGAACTAACAATTGCAGATCAACAGCATAAGCAAAAGAACTAATCTCAAAAGAGCAACTAGTTTTCCTAAAGGTTATTGAAAGACATTAAATAGAAAGGGAGATGGGATGTTCCTCAAGGTTCACCCCAATTCAGATTTTTAATTTTAGACCAGACTCCTCCAAAAAGACCCTAAATGTACAATTTGCAAGAAATGGTTCGATCCAAAGCAAAATCTTGCCTGTGATACTTGGATTATAACATCTTCCTAGCATCAAACCCAGATAAATGCAGATGAAAGATCTAAAGCAATAAAAAAATACTGGGATGTTCTTATCCAATTAACCATCAACCACATCTAACATAGCCACCGAGATTTTCTATTACATCCTGGTCTGTTAGAGCAAGATAGTAGAATAGGCAGGGATGACGGGGAATTTGGATACAAAGATTTTCTAGCACAGATTACAATGCTTTCCACAGCAACATCGTTTCTCCAGCTATGTCCCCATACTCAGTGTTTGACTGGTTGGCAAGTTATCTTTAATCACTTACCTGCCAGTCAAACAGATTCCTAGATTTATTTTACCAACTACCACTGCATGGTTTCAAGCTGGAGACTGTGCACAGGGAAAAGAAGAAATTGTGAAGATAACCAATCAAGACTCTTTTTCTTCCAGCACATCAGAGGTCTGCTTTCTTTTTCAGCTGACTTTGCCGTCACTAGCCTGGTTGCCACTGCTATGAGTACATGAGGGAAAGAGCAAAAGCACTGGAGAGAGTGGGAATCCCATACCCCCACTTTGCAGCACATGCAGCAGTAAGAACCTGGTGGGGGGAGGGAGGTAAGATGGTTGTCATGCTCTAAGAATAGCTGTACTATAAGCACTCCCTTTTATAGAAACCATAATGCCCCAGGGAATTATATCATTGTAGACCCATAGAACTTTGCACATAACGAGCATGATCATACGTAACATAATTAGGGAGAGCGCACATGAAGGACTGTGTCCAAGGGCTGCTACTACACTGGAGGAACGCCCTCATTTACTTACAAGGCAGCAGGAGGTGAGGCTGGGGCAGCAGTCCTTGGGTGAGGAGAGAGCTGGTGCAGTCTTCCTTACTCTTACCCATTGCACGTCTCTCTCAGCTTCAGTCTCTTGCTGCCTGTGCTCTTCTTGTGAGACTTCAGCGCTGGATTTTGGCTGCCAAATAACTCACACTAAGAGCTACACTGTGCAGGAGGAGAAGGAAGACTGTGCCAGAGTGAGTGGTACTTGAGCGCTCAGGAAGTGGCGAGAAGAGACTTGGAGGATGTGTGTGGGGGGGGATGGTAGACGGCCATGTGTGTGTGAGGGTAGGGGGTGTGAGCTGAGAGAAACTGTTTTGAAGGAGCATATCCTGGGGGAGGAGGAGGAGATTGTGGGTTGAAGAGTGGGGTGAGTTGGCGGGGGGAGTGTTTTAAAGGGAGGATGAGAGGAAAAATATGGCTGCTTACCTGTAGCACATGGTCTCCTTGGACAGCAGGATAAATCAGCCACATACATGGGTGATGTCATCCTGATGGAGCAGGGTCAGACCATGCTCCCAAGCCCTCTATCCTGCATGGCCATAGTTCCTCCCCCTCAGACTATTACAAAGCTAAGGGGAGGTGGGAGGGAGAGCAGACATTACTTTACTTTCTCCGTGGACAAGCAGAATAGAATCAGCAATGCATATGTATATAGTTTACCCTGTTTTCCAAGTTACTTGTGCCTGTTCAATGTAATGACCTGACTTTTGTTCATTGTCGGATACCTTTTGTTTTATGTAAACCGTGCTGATCGCAAATAGTGCGGTATATAAGAAATGCAAATAAATAAATAAATATGGGTGACTCCCAGACTGAGTACGCAATGGTGTTTGGTACTCCAAATGTAAATAAGTGACCCAAATGTCACTGCTCTGGTAGGTTGACGTTAATTAGGCTAAAGTATATTAGAATGGCTAGGTCTTAACTTTAAGGATACTGCACTGCTAAGTATGTATGGAATCATTCAAGACGATCTTGTATCTGTTGAAGCAGAGAAAGAACATCAGCACTGATAGGGACAATACCTAAAAGGGTCATTAGCGGGATGGGAACAGATGGAGGATGTAGAAAAGCAATGGGCAAAACTGAAAGGGGATATTTTAAGGGCAACAAACATTTTTGTGAGACAGGTAAATAAATGTAAAGAAAAGGAAGCCAGTATGGTTCTCAAAAGAAGTAGCTGTGAAGGTGAAGAAAAAGGAAGGAGGCATTAACCTTTAAAAAGGAGATAGAGCTGCTTTTAAACTAGATAATAGGGGAAAGCCGACAGTCGCCCAAGAGCGCATGGTTCGGAAGAAAGTATCCTTGAAGGATAATACCAAAAGCAGAGAGGTTCCAAATAAGAGTAAAGTAGCCCAAATGCCCTTGAGTATGGAGCAGACAGAGCTTAAGGGGCTTGTTTACAAAGCCGCAGAAGCGGTTCGCAATCGTTATCGGAGCCGTGGCCCCATCAATGGGGCCACAGCTCCGATAACGATTGCGAACCGCTATCGCGGCTTTGTAAACAAGCCCCTAAAGATCCCAAATTACCCATGTCTACCAACAGCCAGATTAATATGAATAAAGTACAGTCTCTAAAATGCTTGTATGCAAATGCTATAAATCTAAAAAATAAGACGAGAGAGTTAGAATGAGAGGTTAGATATGATTGGTATCTCAGAGACATGGTGGAAGGAGGACAACCAGTGGGACACTGTGATACCTGGGTACCAACTATATTGTAATGATAGAGCTGATCAAATTGGTGGAGGGGTTGTGCTCTATGTTAGAGAAGGCATTGAGTCAGAAAGGATTAAAGATTTGCAGGAAGCAAAATTTGCTGTAGAATCTCTATGGATTGAAATTCCATGTAAAAAGGGGAAGGCAATGGCAGTGGGGGGTGTACTATCGACCGCCTGGCCAGAATGAACAAATGGATGAAGAAATGCTCAAAGAAATCAAGGAAGCTAACAAAAGTTACAGCGAAGTAATAATAACACAGGTACACTACCAAAAAACTGCCTCCAGTTTTGCAACTGATTCCTATAGATTTTGGGGTGCTGAATCCAGGAAAAATAGCCAAAATGTTCCATCACGTCACGTTTTCTTGCAAAATTAGATTTCTTACCCATATAAGGAATGTTCACATAATTTCTTTTTAGCCGACTGCAGTTTATTTTCTTGGCCCAAAATAGAGGTTGTAATGGTTAACTAACTAGAAACACTCCCTCATGATATTTTAGAGTGTTTTGTATTCATTTTATACATTAACAGGACAATTGGGAGGCGGGGGGCTAAATCCAGTACTCGCGCTGGCGCATGTTCTTTCCTGTTCGCCTCGTCTCGTTCGCTCGCTCAAACACGGTGGTTGCGACATGAACGTTCCTGTCAAAATTTCAGTTTCTTGCAAGTTCATTATTACCTTTTGTTTGCTCAGTCGTAATCCAGCTTTATTCCGAAGTGGTTCACTACAGTTGTAGTTTGCAGTGCTGTGTATTTGTGATGGCTCACAGAGCCAGAGGTTGCGTCAACTCTCCGGACAGTTTTTGTTTTATTTGTGGGGAATATACCGTGAAAAAGCGGCAGAGGAACATTTCTGCATTTATTAAAAAAGTATATTTCGCCTATTTCGGTTTGAAGTTAGGCGATTAAGACAAACCGTGGGCTCCTCACAAAGTGTGCAAGACATGTGAGGAAGATCTACGCTTATGGATGAAAGGTAAAAAACAAGCATTTCGTTTCGGAATACCTATGATGTGGCGTGAACAAAGAGACCACAGCAGTGACTGCTATTTTTGCTCTTGCATTGTGAAGGGATACAACTTAAAAAATAAGAACGTAATAAGTTACCCCAACCTTCCCTCAGCAATTAGGCCTATGCCTCATAGCAACGAAGTACCTGTGCCTGAACCACCAAAATCTTTGGATCATATTTGTGTGGACGGTTCTGATCATGATGAGACTCATCAGATGGCTTTTCCCGATGAGTCCAGTACTTCCGAGTTTGAAACTGAACCAGATCCGAAACCTGAACTTTTCTCTCAAGCTGAATTGAATGATTTAGTCCGGGATTTAGGACTCCCAAAAGATGCTGCCCAACTGCTAGGTTCTCGGCTTAAACAGAAAAATCTATTGTCATAAAAATAACTTATTTAAGCTTGAAGAACAGGAATCAGTCCTGGTTAGGCTCTAATGCAACAGTGATCAGAAGTGTTTCAATCCCTGCAGCTTCACTATCTATTTTTTCTAGATAGCCAGTAAGGTCCAAAGTATCAAAAACAACACAAAAAACAACAACGGGGGGTTGGTTATTTTTCCTTCAAGTATGGCTGCTTTTAAATATTTGAAGCCGATATTATTGGAATTCGAGCAAAATTCAGCATGCGTCAATTTCTTTTTGGAGAATTTTCTAGAGCCTCCAATTTTCCATGTAGCATCGCTGAATCTTTCACAAATACTATTATCTTGAATATTTTTAACTTTAGTCTCCAACCAAGAAAAAAAACACCTAAGAGTTTAAATCTGATCGCGCTCCAACAATTTCTGCCATGTTTTATCAAACCATCTGCCAGCAGAAATAACACAGGTACACTAAAAAAAATTTTTTTTAAACTGCCTCTAATGTTTCGATTGATTTTTACGTTTTTTGGTGCGCTGAATCCAAATCTGGTAACCAATTTGCTCCATCACGTACAGATTTTTTGCTACATTGGGTTAGCAGTTTGAGGTGAACGTTTCAGATTGAGTGCGATCGAGATAAACGTTTCTTGGATGAATTCTTTATACTAATTGTTTAGTAGTTATTCAAATAAGAATAAAGAAAATTGTAACAAGGCAGCACATAAGAATAGAGTAATGTCAACAAAACACACTGTGATGGTAGCAAAATTGTCTGCACTTAAAACAGCCACATACATGTGCACAAACATTGAGCATATAAGAGCGAGGTTAGACACAAAGCAAAGCAAAGAAATGTGCAAAAAATGTTGTAGAGGTATGTATGTAAGAATAGAAAACGCAAACCGCACCATTGCAATACATAAAGACAAACACCCGATGGTGTGAAAATAAAATTCTAATAAATGAGATCCGACACTGTGGTAATAACTAGCAAATTTTTATTTCAAAGTTTAGTAAAAACATATTTGTCAACACAGTTTAGATTTTAAAGTCATTCTTGGGTCAATCAATCTCCTGGTGGGCCCGTTTCTTCTTCCCCCCGAATGCTTCTCTTGGTGCGCTGCTTGGCGTATTTTTCATCTGGGGTTTCCCGCAGCAGCAACCAGCAGAAATCAGCCATCATAGTGGTGTTCCATCTTCCTTGGTACCTTCTCTCTGCGTCCTTGATGTCCTGGTGAAACCTTTCACCTTGTTCTTCACTGTACGTCCCCAAGTTTTCGGGAAAGTAGTTCACATGGGAGTGCAAGAAATGGACTTTCAGGCTCATGTTACAGCCTTGTTCTTTGAAGGCATTGAGCATCCTGGCAACAATATCCTTATAGTTCTCATCCCGCCTGTTCCCCAAGAATTTGAGAACAACATCCTTGAAGGAATCCCAGGCTTCTTTTTCCTTCTCAGACATTGTTTCAGCGAATGCTCCATCTGAAATGAGTTTCCTTATATCAGGGCCAACAAACACTCCTTCCTTTAGCTTTGCTTCAGAAAGTCGGGGGAACTTTGAGCAAAGGTACCAAAAGCACTCACCATCTTTTGGAAGGGACTTGATGAATTGCTTAATGAGACCCAACTTAATGTGGAGAGGTGGTAATAGAATTTTATCACGAGGTACCAAGCTCTCATGAAGAACATTTTTCTCACCGGGTCTCAAATACTCCCGAATTGGCCAGTCTTTTTTCCCCCAGTGTAGGTTGCGGGCCCGGCTATCCCACAAGCAAAGGAAGCAGGGATATTTGGTGAAACCGGATTGCTGCCCTAATAGCATGGATAGAATTTTAAAGTCTCCACAAATCATCCACTTATGCTCATCATAACGAATCTTCTGAAGAATCAGGGCCAAATTCTCGTATTTTTCTTGGAGAATAACAGAGTGAGCAATAGGAACTGAAGCGAATGTGTTGCCATTATGAAGAAGAACACCTTTTATGCTGTCTTTTGACGAATCAATAAACAGCCGCCATTCAGCAGGATCATACTTGAGTTTAAACTTTTCCATCACTCCGTATATATCGTTGCAAAATACCAAATCTTCCTCTTTGCTGAAATACTTCAAAAATTGTGTCTCGCGGTTGCGGTACCAATAAAAAGTTGTTCCTGGTGACAATAGATTTTTCTGTTTAAGCCGAGAACCTAGCAGTTGGGCAGCATCTTTTGGGAGTCCTAAATCCCGGACTAAATCATTCAATTCAGCTTGAGAGAAAAGTTCAGGTTTCGGATCTGGTTCAGTTTCAAACTCGGAAGTACTGGACTCATCGGGTAAAGCCATCTGATGAGTCTCATCATGATCAGAACCGTCCACACAAATATGATCCAAAGATTTTGGTGGTTCAGGCACAGGTACTTCGTTGCTATGAGGCATAGGCCTAATTGCTGAGGGAAGGTTGGGGTAACTTATTACGTTCTTATTTTTTAAGTTGTATCCCTTCACAATGCAAGAGCAAAAATAGCAGTCACTGCTGTGGTCTCTTTGTTCACACGCCACATCATAGGTATTCCGAAACGAAATGCTTGTTTTTTACCTTTCATCCATAAGCGTAGATCTTCCTCATATGTCTTGCACACTTTGTGAGGAGCCCACGGTTTGTCTTGATCGCCTAACTTCAAACCGAAATAGGCGAAATATACTTTTTTAATAAATGCAGAAATGTTCCTCTGCCGCTTTTTCACGGTATATTCCCCACAAATAAAACAAAAACTGTCCGGAGAGTTGACGCAACCTCTGGCTCTGTGAGCCATCACAAATACACAGCACTGCAAACTACAACTGTAGTGAACCACTTCGGAATAAAGCTGGATTACGACTGAGCAAACAAAAGGTAATAATGAACTTGCAAGAAACTGAAATTTGACAGGAACTTTCATGTCGCAACCACCGTGTTTGAGCGAGCGAACGAGGCGAGGCGAACAGGAAAGAACATGCGCCAGCGCGAGTACTGGATTTAGCCCCCCGCCTCCCAATTGTCCTGTTAATGTATAAAATGAATACAAAACACTCTAAAATATCATGAGGGAGTGTTTCTAGTTAGTTAACCATTACAACCTCTATTTTGGGCCAAGAAAATAAACTGCAGTCGGCTAAAAAGAAATTATGTGAACATTCCTTATATGGGTAAGAAATCTAATTTTGCAAGAAAACGTGACGTGATGGAACATTTTGGCTATTTTTCCTGGATTCAGCACCCCAAAATCTATAGGAATCAGTTGCAAAACTGGAGGCAGTTTTTTGGTAGTGTACCTGTGTAATTTATACAGAAAGAGAACATTCCACCATTGAAAGCCATACCAAATAATTTCAAATTAAAAACAAAGAACAAAAACATTTGGTCTCACCAGGGTAGGCTGTATTTCCGCAGGATTCAATGTTTCTTCTGAAGAAAGAGGTGCAGACAAAAGGTTCCGAACTCGAAGTTAATTCCTGATGCACGGAGCGAAGAAACTTCACTCACGCACTTTCAAGATCTCCTTGCACCCCCCTGTGGGCTGGCATCGGAACTGCACCTTCAGTACCCCCAGCCAGGGCTGTTGCTGCTCTACCACCTCGGTGTCCATTATTTACAATCTGGGGGGCTCATGCTGCTCTGGGCTAAGAGATATCTCATGCTCTAGCGACACCAAGGGGTCTCCGTCCACTCCCGGAAACACAAGCGAGCGCTGAACAGCTATTACCAAAGCTCGTGACCATAAGTATTGGTCCATAGGTCCAAGCCCGACTTGCTGCTGTTTAACGCCGCTTAAGTAGCAATTCCCCCAAATCTGAGAGATTGAGGGGAGATCTAATTAAAGAAGTCTCATCATCAAGCCAATGACTGGACGTTGCAATGCTAAAACGTTTAAAGACGTTGCAGAAATTTGTAATTAGGAAGCGAGAAGAGACTCTGCAGTGCTGTCTACAGGAACAGTAGGTATCTGTCAGTGCTCTCAAGTCATTCACGAACATATTCCAAACTCGGGGGTGGGGGGCATAGATTGAGAATGCCCTACCTTGTGTTACCTGGTTCCTTCCTGCAGCTAGGGGTGTTGCTCTATATGTGCTCTGTAAACACTGACGCATAGGATGATCAGATGGGCAGTTTAGAAGCCGTAAACGACTCTAATTTGCTAATTTGTGTCTGATTTTAAACATTGTCATTGCTATCTTTTAATATGCAGGGGTCTAAAACTCCAGTACTGGAGAGCCACAAACCAGTCAGATTTTCAGGGTATCCCTAATGAATATGCATGAGATATATTTGCAGACAATGGGGGCAGTGCATGCAAATATATCTCATGCATATTCATTAGGGATACCCTGCAAACCTGACTGGTTTGCGGTCCTCCAGGACTGGAGTTTGAGACCCCTGCTCTAATGGGACTCACTGAAGCTGAAATAACATTGAGGTCACACGATTGAACCTCCTCTTTTTGAATAGAAACTTTGTTGCAGATTTTTTTTGCTGTTTACAAGTGGAATTTGGCAATCCCTGAAAAATGTTACAGTAACCCAGCATAGGCTGTAGCTCTCCTAGGACAAGCAGGATGAAGTCAGCCACACCAGGTGACATCATCCGACGGTGCCAAGGACCAAAGTACTCTCTCTCTAGCCCAGAGGTATTTCCCTTCTGGGCATGCTCCACCTGGCCCTACCCTTAGGCCCGCCCCTAGCCAGCCACTTTTACCTCTTCCGCCTTGCCAGCAAGAAGGATACTTCTTCTCTCCAACAATTTTAAAGCAAAGACTACAATAACATCAAGAACTACAAGATCAAGACCTTCAAAATGCCCAAACCGGGATTCAAGAAATGCCCAGGCTGCGCTAGGAAAATGAACTCCACTGACCTCCATGATCGGTGCCTCCGATGCCTGGATATCTCCCACAAAGTCGAGGAATGTGCCCACTGTGCCAGGATGTCCCCACAAGCGAGGAAATCCTGCAAGAATAATCTCAAGAAACTTTTTCCAACTTCCCCTGCTGTTCCTTCCTGCTCCGGAGCCCCCATCAGCGTCCTGGGCCTTGCAACCTCACTGGCAGTGTTACTGCCTCTCCAGACTCCTCCAGCGGCTCCAGGTGTGCCCTCAGGGACCTCCAGCCACCGTCTCTTCTTCAAAGGAACTGCTTCATGACTGGCAGACCCAAACAGCTCTGCTCCTGGCTAACTACAAGGCTCCCATGGTGGTGGCCATCTTTGATGATGTCACCACTCCAGGCTCCTCCCCCCACAGCACCATTGGCCAGCACCAAAGCAAGCATCACATGAGGAGGAGGAGTCGCTCGCAGTACAGGCACACCCACCACCGACAACCACGCTCGGCCTGGAGGCATCGCTCTCACCCACGCCGACGTTCCAACCACCGGCACAGGAGAAGCAGCAGCTTGGACAGCTATCACAGATGCAAGAAACAACGCTGAACCAACAGGAACAAATTCCACAGCCGCGCAGAATACTCTTCAGCTGACAGCAGTGACACTAGCAGCAGGTATCCCCCCCCCCCCCTCAGTCTCCAGCGGGACCTCTCCCCCCTTCTTGCCCCAGCTCCCTGCCCAGGGATCCGAGGACAATCTGAAGACCTCCTGGAACCAACAGAGCCTGCCAGCACTGCTTCTGGACCCCCTGGAGCGCATGAACCACACACACAATTCTTTTCCTTTTTATCTGATCTGTTTGCACAATGGACTTCCACAGCACAGATCCCTACCTCTGGAGTTTCACACTACTCCAGCACTACCCAAGATCTCCGCCCTAGCCCCTGCACCCCACAATGACACAGAGGAAAACGTGGCTAAAGAATCCACAGGAGACAACCCTCCATCCGCAGACTTTGAGACATCCACCCCGTCGGTTGACACCCCGCCCAGCAACCCAGAGGACTTAACCTACCCCAAGTTCCTCAGGAAGGTCGCTACTGCCCTCAACCTCTCCAGAACCTGCGACACGTCCGACCAGCACCCGGAGACTCAGGCTGCAAGAAAATTCCTAGAGGCCCCTCGACCCACGGCACATACCCCTGTGCACCCTCTACTGAGGGAGAACCTCCTCTCCTTATGGCAGAATCCTACCTCGGGGGCACCCATCTCACAGAAACTGGACGTCAAGTACCAGGTCCAAGCCTCTCCAGGTTTCAACAAAGCCCAGCTCCCTCACAACGCCATAGTGGTGGAGTCTGCGCTCAAGCACTCTAAGTCCATCCGGACCCACACCAACTACTCCCCCTGGTAAGGACCTCAAACTCCTTGATGACATCGGCAGAAAGACATTCCAGGGAGCAATGCTGTGCTCCAGACTCTCCGCCCACCAGTTGCAACAGGCCCTATACCAGGACATTCTAGTGGAACAGCTAAAATCAACCCTCTCCACCTCCAGCCAGGAGATGCAGACGGCCACCTCCTCCACTATCGCAGACCTGCAGGAGTGCACAAAACACCAGGTGCGGGCAGTGTTTGATGCATTTGATGCAGCGGCTCGCACTGCGACTACCTCTATTTCCACTCGCCGCCTAGCCTGGCTCAGGGCATCTGGCCTGCAGGAGGATACCCACGACTGCATCACAGATGCCCCCTGTACCGGGGATACCTTGTTCGGCGAAAAAGTCAACGACACCATCAATGCCCTGAAAGACCATTGCACGATGCTACAGACCCTCGCAGACGAAGGCCTAGAATGGCCCAACTGCAAAAGCTCCTATCAGCAGCAGCCCTACTCTTTTTCTTCATCCAAGCACCAATACGGGTCGTGCTGAAAATGGCAGCAATCACAGCCACAGCCTTCACAATCACCCTACAGGCAAAAGCCCCACCAGCGCGATAAGAAGCAGCAGAAAACCTCACAACCGGAACCAAGGAAGACCAACCAGGCCTTTTGACGTTGTGGTACTGCAGACCCTATGCAGTCAGAAAAAAATGTTTTAAATTCAGAAAAAAGACTCCAACACAGGATGCAACATTACGAGGAGCCAGATAGGGGGAGCAAGAGAGACTTTCTAAGGCCTAGGGAGCCACGCCCCAGAGCTTATGACGTAATGCCTACCAGCATCCAATCCAGGAAAGGAGGAGTTCCTTTTAAGAAAGGCTGGGAGGATTGGAGAGAGAGAGAAAAAGAAGCAAGAGTCTTAGCTGAAGGACTAGAGCCAGCAGACTCAGCAGAACTTGGAGAGGAGGTTCTTTGCAAGGAGACCGGGAGTAAAGCAGGTACACTTTCCCAAGAGAGAAGGTTCCAAGAGGAAGCCAGTCCTGGAGAGAGAAGGACTAGGGCAACCGTTCCTGGACCAGAGTTGGGCAGAAGCCAGCAACCTGGGAGGCAAGGTATAAAGAATTCCCCAGAGGAAGGAAAAGGGGTCTCCATAAGGAATAACACTCCTGGCACAGAGAAGAGAAGGTACGGGTGTGACTGTGGGTTAACACCACCCGAGGGCCGGCTGGAGAATAGAAGGCCTGCAATACGAGCCAGGCTAGATTCCAGCAGGACTAGGCCTCAAGCCTCAGCTCGATTGGATCAACCAAGAGAAAAAGGTAATCCATATTTCTCTGATAATAATTGCTATAACCTTGAGATACAGAAAGCACAGGAGACAGGGGAGAGCTGTCCCTACCGAACTGTTTGTAAGACAGGATGTAAACTTTTATCAAGCAAAAGACTTTTTAATAAGAAGCCTTTGGATAGAAGAGGCTGTTCTCACATTGAGAGGGCACAGGACCAAGGTTTAACCTTGAACCCAGAACATTGGAAGCTGGTACAAAGCTTATACGAAAAGCCTAAGGATAATCTACCTAACTTTGCTGACACGGCTTCAGAGCTCTCATACTCTGAACCAATGCAGGTGGAATTTATTACAGACCCATCAGACACAAAAATGGATTGTAGTTATTGCAAGGCTGGAAGCCTAGAGTCCCTGACCAACGCTGAAAGCTATAACTTCTGAACCAGGCTGAGGGTTTGATTATATATATAATCCCTGTGAACATAACAGACTGTAATGCAATAATTGTTTATTTTTCTCTTAACCTGAATTAAGGTCATTTTGAGTTGATGTAGATTCTAAACATTGAACCTTTTTGCATTGAGGGAAATAAATGCCTTTTTCCCCTCACTCGGACTTTGTGTTCCTTTTTGGGAGATTTTGGTATACGGAAGGCTACTAGGACCAAGATACCTAGACCCCGCATAGAAGAACCAAACCCAAACCTAAATATAACTCATGTCCACCCGACCTACCTTAGCAACCTTTGGCCACTAGGGCGGCGGTGCGACAACGTGAAGCCCGGGGCCAACCTCCCTAGGGGGGGGGGACAGTTGGCCATGTTCCTTCCGGCCTGGAAATCTATCACTACGGACAAGTGTGTCCTTGCAATCATCTCCAATGGATACCGAATAAAGTTCCTGTCACTCCCACTACAGCGTGTGATTCCACCCTGCAAGGAATCTGCCTCTTCCTTGGAGACAGAGACCTTGTCTCTCCTAGCCTCCAATGCCATCAAACTTGTCCCGGAGGCAGAACGGAACACTGGCTTCTACTCCAGGTACTTCCTAGTTCCCAAAAACTCAGGTGGCATGCGACCCATCCTCGACCTTCGCAAGCTCAACTTATTCATCGCCAAGGAGAAATTCAGGATGCACTCCCTCGGGTCCATCCTGCCCCTCATCCAACCCAAAGAGTGGCTAACATCCCTGGACCGTCTGGAAGCATACTGTCATGAGGCTGGTGCCAATAAAGTTGCAGAGTTGAAAAGAAACTCTGTTTTTCACAGAGCTCTAGAGGTGCAATTACCTCAAAGAACAGCTAGAGGGGGCAGGAGTGATCCTACAGAAGCTAATGAGGCTAGGAGAGCTAACCAGTTGCACCTGGAAATGTGCCCGGGAGATTCAAAGGAAAGATCCCTTTATAAACAGAAGCTTAATGCTAGCAAAGCAGAAAGAGACAAAGAAGGGGAAGGGGAAGGAGCAGGAAGAGCAGCAGAAGCTGGAGCAGCAGGAAGAGAAGGAACAAGGATTATGGCTGAAGAAGGAAGGAGAGACCTGAAGGAAGGAATCCTCCTTGAGCAAGCCCAAAAGGTCAGAATTCACAGAGGTAGAATTCAGAGGGGCCAAGGTACGAGAGCTGCTGTTCAGAGGGAGTCTGCTAAGGAAAGCAGTCAGGCTGGAGGGTATGCCACTCCTTGCGTAAGTAACGTTCCTGAGTCTAAAGCTGAAAGATATATACAGAGAGCCAGGCTTGGAGGAAAGCCAGCAGGCATTGGAGTATGCTGAACAAGTTTTATCAGGTACCCAAGGGAAAGGGGTTGCTAACAAAGCTACTTTGTCACTGAAGCCTAGAGCTGGAGAATCTGCACCAGGTTTTATTAAGCTTTCAGGAAGTCCAGCACTGCCCAGAAGCTACCGACAGAAAACCTGTTGTCACAGAGACGTGCATGAGAGAGAAGGCTCCAGAGCTTTATGCTACAGAAACTCAAGGTATGAAAGTTTTATTCCTGATAAAGAAAGTTTAACTCCTAAAAGCACTGCTAAAGCTAAAACTCACTTTATAAGAAGAGGAAAGAAACCAGAGTGGTTTGAAGAACTACCAAAAGACTTTAAAGCACAGTCTTATTGGAGGCAAGATACCAGAGACAGTCCATGTAAAGCTGTAACTGCCAGGGACAGCGTGTGCTCTGAGGGGGAAAGTAGTGAAGCAGAATTTGTGGAAATAGAAGAGGCAAACACTATTCCCATTCCTCAGGAAGAAGCTATGGATTGTAGTTTGTGTATGGCTTCTAGCCTAGAATCCATAGTGTCCTTGTAAATAAGAAGAAGTCTTGTTTAATTTGCTTTGCCCTGGAATGAATTTAATTCCTCCCTTTAACCCTTACAACTAATTTGTGAAGATATTAACAATTGGTTTTACCTGCTTATTACTGGAACCTTTATGAACAAAGGACATTCTTTGATTTCTAGTGTCTTAATGAACCCTTGCACAGAGGGGAAATAAAAGCCTTGTTTCCCTACACTCGTGGCTTACTTATTGAGTTCTCACAAGGAGCTGAAATACCTAAGACCAATCTCCATTTTGGCCTTAAAATACCCCTGCTCCTTGAAAATAAAATATGTTGTACAGCATGCCCTTACCGCCCTTGGCCACTAGGGGATGCCAGCACGACAATACACACATGTCCCAATACACAGGGACCACAGACAGTACCTAGCTTTCAAGCCGCAGGGAAGCACTTTCAGTACAAAGTCCTCCCGTTCGGCCTCTCACCCGCTCCACGGGTGTTTACAAAGTGTGTTGCGGAGGCAGTGACATATCTACGCAAACAAGGGATTTGTGTTTTCCCCCACCTGGATGACTGGCTTATCTCTGCTCCCTCTTCGAAGGAAGCCACGCGCGCAACACAATCAACCATCTCCCTGCTGTCATCTATGGGGTTTCTAGTGAACTATCCGAAATCGCACCTCCACCCCTTACAGCGGCTGGAGTTCATCGGAGCCCTCATAGACACCACCTGCTCCAAAGCCTTCCTTCCCCTGCAAAGAGTAAGAGCCATTATGGACCTAATACAACACGTATGAGCTGGGCAGCTCCCCACTGCAGGGATACTCCTCCGCCACCTGGGTCACATGGCATCGACCTCCCAGACAGTGCCCCTAGCAAAGCTCCACATGCGCTGCCTCCAGTGGCATCTACGGGTGCACTTGTCCCAACAATCGCAACCCCTAAATGCCACCATTCCCTTGGACAAGACAGTGATCTCCTCCCTCCTTTGGTGGACCCATGGAAGGAACCTATCACACGGGAGACCCCTCTCCCAACCTGTGCATCAACTGACCATCACCACCGATGCCTCACCAGGGGCTGGGGGGGCACACTGTCTCCACCTCCGTACTCAAGGAGCTTGGTTGGCACAGAAGCGACAGTGTCACATAAACTTCCTCGAACTCAGAGCCATGAGGTACGCCCTGGAGACCTTCCAAGGCCTGGTCAATGACAGAACGGTCCTGCTACAAATGGACAACCAAGTGGCCATGTTTTACATCAACAAACAGGGCGGCATGGGTTCACGAACCCTCTGCAGCAAAGCCCTTCGGATCTGGGCCTTCACGATCTCACAGCACTGCACCCTCCGGGCCTCCTATCTCCCCAGACTGCAGAACGAACTAGCAGACAGACTCAGCCGACAGCTCAATCCACATGAGTGGTCCCTCAAGCCACAAGTGCCCACTCTCTCTTCCAAGATTGGGGTCACCTGGAGGTTGACCTCTTCACCATGGAAGGGAACACGAAATGCAATACCTTCTGCTCAAAACGCCCCTCCGCTCGAAGCCACGCAGCAGATGCATTCGACGTGTCATGGGGGGAGTGGTCTCTAGTGTACTCTTTTCACCCCTATCCCTCTGATCTCCATGACCGTCCAGCGCATCATCTCTGACAGGGCGCAGGCCATACTAGTAGTCCCCCACTGGCCATGCCAGGGGTGGTTCCCGCTCCTGCACCGTCTTGCATTGAGCCCCCCGATCTGGCTCCCCCTGGTGCCGGACCTGCCCTCACAGGACGATGGGAATACCCTCCACCCCAACCTACGAAGCCTGGCCTTAACAGCCTGGAGGCTGAGCGGGTAGCCTTATCCCCAATTCCACCTCCTACATGAGGTCGAACAAGTGGTCCTCGCAGCTCGCCGCCCCACAACCAGAAAATCATACAGCCTAAAGTGACAACGCTTCACTTCCTGGTGCTCCTCTCAAGGACTGGACCCATTCTCCTGCCCAGTACCACCAATCCTGCAGTACCTGACTTCCTTATCTCAACAAGGCCTGCAGACACTGTCCGTCTGAGTCCACCTAGCAGCCATCGCAGCCTTCCATGACCGCCCAGGGGACAGCTCCATCACACAGCTGCCCATTGTCGCACACTTTATGAAAGGCCTGACTAACCTTCACCCTCCAATCAGAAAGCCTGTACCACACTGGGACCTCAATGCGGTTCTCAATCAGCTTACCCTGCCTCCCTTCGAGCCCATGCAGTCAGCTGACATCAAGCTCTTCTCCTGGAAGACCCTATTTCTGGTCGCTATCACTTCGACCAGGCGTATCAGCGAGCTCCAGGCTCTGGTTGCGCACCCACCATACACACAGCTTTCCGAGGATCGCACCTCCCTCCGGACGCATCCAAAATTTGTTCCGAAGGTAGCCTCTGCCTTCCACATCAACCAAACTATCGAACTTCCTACCTTCCACCCAGAGCCTCACGCTTCCCCGGAGAAAGAGTGGCTACACAAACTTGACTATGTCAGGGCCCTACGCCTCTACCTCCTCAGGACTGCGACCCAGAGACGGGGCACTCAACTCTTTCTTATGACAAGAACAAGCTGGGACTCCTGGTCACCAAGCGTACCCTATCCCTCTAGATTTCCTCATGCATCTCTTTCTGCCTGGACCAAGTCAGCACTGGGTCCTCAACTCCAGCAAACGCACACCAGCTGAGGGCCCTGGACACTTCCATTGCCAATCTGCGTTCGGTACTGGTAACCGATATATGCAAAGCGGCCACCTGGTCCTCCCTCCAGACCTTCCAAAGGCACTACTGCCTTGATCTGCAGACAGGCTCCTTCGGGCGGGCAGTCCTGGCAGCCGCCAGCGGTCCACCCATCACCCACCTGAGCCACTGCTGGGTTTTTTTTTTTGCACTCTGGCGTGCCTTTTGACACACCCTAGACCTTTTTGCAAATGCTTGATTACACATTTGCACTATTGCACATGTTAAAGCTGCACACTGTGTTGTTTAAGCATATGTTTTGCACTGGTTTCTGCATGTTGCACGACCTTGCACAGTTGCGTGACACCAGCAGCAATAAAGCCTTGTCCTCATCCTCTGTTTTGTGATATGTCCTGACAGGGCCCCTTCCACCTCAGTCCTTTGCAGCTAGGGAGGCACCTGGTGTGGCTGACTTCATCCTGCTTGTCCTAGGACAGGGGTGGGCAATTCCGGTCCTGGAGGGCCGGAAACCAGTCAGGTTTTCATGATGTCCCTAATAAATATTCATGAGATCTATTTGCATCCACTGCCTTCCATTGCATGGAAATAGTCCATGAATATTCATTAGGGACATCATGAAAATCTGACTGGTCTGCAGCCCTCCAGGACCGGAATTGCCCACCCCTGTCCTAGGAGAAATTGGGGTTACTTACCTGTAACGGGAGTTCTCCGTGGACAGCAGGATAAATCAGCCACCCTTTCTCCCCTGCAAGAGGCCCTACTCCTGGCCCTCAACACCCCTAGCATCTGGCTCAGCTCGGGACACAGTGGCTGGCTAGGGGCAGGCCTGAGGGTAGGGCCAGGTGGAGCACACCCAGAAGGGAAATCTCTCTGGGCTAGAGAGAGAGTACTTCCGTCCTCGGCACCGTTGGATGATGCCACCTGGTGTGGCTGACTTATCCTGCTGTCCACGGAGAACTCCCGTTACAGGTAAGTAACCCCGATTAGTGACTGGAAAACTGATCAGAAACAATCTTCCTGAAAAAGAGGGTGAAGATGGCATTATTACTTACATTTTGTGAAATACTATCTCTATTATTCCCTTAATATACTATCTTTGGTCTAAAGTTATTCCTAAATAGTCTAATTCATGTTTGGCTGCTAATTTAATGTCTCCCACTTTAATGGTTATTGGCAGGAGATAAAACTAAAGGTTTTAAATAGCTAACCTAAAGCCTGTGGTTAGCCAGCCACTGTGCAACAGCAGGAAAACAGGTGACTATGAATGATGATCGCACACCTTCCACAATAGAGAACAGCACACACAATAATATATCATCTGCCCAGAGATGGATACAAGGCATTATGGTCCCAGATGATTTTATTTAGTGGCTACAAGTACAGATTAAATAGCAATGCTGATAAGGTGGAATTCTGTGGCACACCCTTTCCAATTCATACCACTACAAACTTATGGGCTGATGCAGAAAGACTAGCGCACCCTTTGTGCACAGATAAACGCATCTTAAACGCACAATTTCCACCACATCAAATGCAGACAAGAGATTGATGACATAAACAGCAAAGGAAAAGTATGCGCCCACAGCTGCATCAATATTATTAAAATAATATTCAAATGAGCTGCATGTATGAATATGGAATATTAATAAGGTCTGTGCCCAATGCAGAGAAACACAGAGGATTATAAAACCAGCAGGGACGCCAATATCTCTACGCCTGGTCTGAGGTGACAAACATCTTGCGCATGTAAGGAAAGACTAGGGCAGGGCAGGCCCGTCCATTGTGTGAGAATGTTGTTCGCACAGGGCCCTGCGCTTCAGGGGGACCCATAAAAACTCCATTCTCGCACAGATGGATGGCTTCAGAGAGAGCCGGGGAAGCCCGTGTGAGGCCTCGTCTCCTCTGCACAGCCGCCAGTGTGAAAAGTGTTTTCCCTCACACTGGTAGCTGTTTCAGTGAAGTGCATAAGTGCCAGGAAATGACCTTTAACCTTTCCTAGCATTCAGTGCGCTTCACTGAAACAACCGCCAGCATAACGGAAAACACTCTTCACACTGGAGGCTGTGCTGAGGGAGCCGGGGCCTCGCACGGGCTTTCCCCAACTACCTCTGAAGTCCCTTAGATGGCCACAGGACTCTTCAGTGGGCGGGCAGGGGTGCTAGGACTGGAAATGGGCTGTGATGGGGCGGAGGGGTGAAGTTTGGACTGGAAATGGACTGTAATGCGAGGGTAAGCTGGGAATGGAAATGGGCTGTGAAGGGGGGGGGGTCTAGGACTGGAAATGGGCTGATGGGGGGCTAGGACTAGAAATGAGCTGATAGGGGGGGGGCAGCCTGGACTGGAAATGACTGATGGGGAGGGGGGGCTAGGACTGGAAATGGGTTGAAGGGGGCTGGAATAGGACTGGAAATGGGCTGTGATGGGGGGGCTAGGACTGGAAATGGGCTGTGATGGGGAGGGTAAGCTGGGACTGGAAATGGGCTGATGGGGGCTGAAATAGGACTGGAAATGGGCTGATGGGAAGGGCTAAGACTGGAAATGGGCTGGAACGGGACTGAAAATGGCTGATAGGGGAATAAGACTGGAAATGGGTTGATGGGGGCTGGATTAGGACTGGAAATGGGCTGATGGGGGGAGCATGGACTGCAAATGGGCTGGAATAGGACTGGAAATGGGCTGATAGGGGCTGGAAGTGGGCTGATGGAAACTGGAATAGGGCTGGAAATGGGCTGATGGGGGACTGGAATGGGACTGGAAAGGAGCATATGGGGGGCTGGGACTGGAGATGGGCTGATGTGGGGGCATGGGAGAATGGGACTAGAAGGGAGCGAACTCTGGGTGAATCTAGAACTAGAAGGGAGCTGATTTTGGGGGAGGACTAGAAGGGGATGGGGAATGAGGATGGAGAGGGGAAAAGATATTTTGTGGGGGAGAGAAGAAAAATCTACGATTGGCCGGGTATTGGGAGAGTAAATGGGGATTGAGAATTGAAGGGTGAAATTTGAGTGGATGATAAAGAAATGGGGGAAAGAGCAACAGGTGAAAGATCAGTATGTTAAAGCAAATATATAGAGAATGGAAAAAAATCTAGAAGAGAGAAGAAAGGACAAATGGACAGCTCACAGAAGACACGAAGAAACCAGAAGAAAGTGACTGGAGCAATTGCAACTGAAAAATAAAAAGCCCATACAAAAGGTAGAAAAATACTTTTTATTTTGAATTTATTAACTGGAATGTCAGGTCTGGGAAATGTGTATTGCTAACATCTTTGCGTTTTTGTTTAGTGCAAGAGGAAATTAATTTATAGTTTTATTTCTCCAGTGTTGTTGTACATTTCATGTTTGGCTTTTGGTGTTCCCAATTTAATTATTGTCTTCCTATTTCTAAATTGCGATCCCTTGTTCTTTGTGTGTGGTGCCAGTCTATGTTCTGCATGTGTAACCAAGCTGAGGTATTCTGTTCATGTAGTTTCTATTTGACAGTTCCACTTGTTCTCTTTCCCCCAGCGAGATCTATTGGTATTCTCTGAGATGTATTTGTTTAATATTTGCAGTGTTGCCTTTTTGATAGGTAGGGTTTGGTGCTTTGTGAGTCCTGGTAGTGCTGTTAGGATACGGCGGGTTTGCTATAGGTTCTAAATGGTCAATGTTTATAATACTTCCTAATGGGCCTGACGGTTGGCACAGGAATATAGTAAATTTGGAAATCTGGTAGTCTTTCTTTATCCAGACACTCATTAAGAGGCATGTTTACTAAAAGTGCATTATGCAAATATTTATGCAAATGAGGCCCCGCAATGAATCTCAGTACATGGCCCCACACCCTCCTTGGGCCGCCCGTTTCAGTGTGCATACCTTTTTCTTCATGTATCTTTCAGCCTATATGCAAAAGTTCAGTGTTCAAGAAGAAATGTTTTTTGCTTCTTATCCTTGTGTATTTTTTGACTCATTTATATTATTTATCTTTTATTTTAGGTCTCTTTGTTGTGATTTCATAGAAAAATATTTTAGGGCAAAATAGTGTTGATTATTATGAGGTGAGCACCAAAAGAATCTGCACATCCTGTGCGCATAACATGAGCATTTGACATTTACGCACATGCCTACATGGCCACTTGTAGTGTGTCTGTGCATGCACTGGCTCCCCCTCCTTTTAACATTATACTGAAGTTTTACACACAGCTCATTTGCATACACACACTTTGCTGAACTCTTACGCTATGAAAACCCATACACAGCTAATAGCACACAACTTAGCACTGGCTTTCTGCATTGGCCTGTTAGACTATAAGCTCTCTGGGACCAGGGAGATACCTATATACCATGAGCCAAATAATAATAATACATGTCCCACCACAAACCTGCTACTGATGATTCTTCAAATATGAACCAAACCACCATAATACTGTAATGCCAGTACCAATGGGTTGTAGACGACTGAGTAGCAAGTTCTGATGGATTGAACCAAACATGGATTACACATGCAGGAAAATCATTACATATCCAGCACCCTTTGGTCAGAGATCACAAGTGTCGCCTGCTCCTGCTTCTTCCTGAGTTCATGGTGTTGAGGGTCGAGGTGGGAGCATGAGAATCAATATGATTTTGCAGCTGGTTTAATACAATACGCTCTAAAGGGGGGGGGGAGGGGATTGGATTTAGACTCGTGCCTTTTCTCTGAAGTTTGAGTGGGTAGTTTCCTGTCCCCAGAGTTTGTACCTGAGGCAACGGAGAGTTAAGTGATTTGCTCAAGATCACATTTTAAAAAAGGGGTAAGCTGGAGACAGTACAATAAGAGCTGGGTTCCAGGAAATCTGATGTTTCTTTTTTCAGAGTAGATGCACATAGGCCCCCCTTTTTTTTAAACTCACTCAGCATTACTCCTGAATTTAAACAATTGATGAATAATTTTGAGGGGGGTCCTCTCTAATCTCTGTTTGTGCTACCTCAATCTAGTTTGAGGGGCATGGGTGAAGTGGGGAGGTAGTAATGTTCAAATGAATAATCATGTTGCTAACTTCCTTTTATCCAGCCACCACCAATTCATCCCCAAATCATGGGGGGCCCTCACAAAGCTTAGTGAGAGGATACCTGCATCTAACATCAATACCCACATCTTTGTATAGATATTGGGCAAACACCTATGAGAGCAAGGCAACATCTTTACTACCTACCACTGGCACCTTATCAAGAGCGCTGATATCCTAAGAAGCCCAAGAGATGAAATTATTGTTGTATGGAATATTATTACGCAATACATCCCTATTCATACTATTGACATGCTTGCCAGGGATACCCTGACCCTTGGATCCAGACTGGAGACTTGATACTAGACTACAACCCCCCCAAACACACATTGGTACAGTGGGAAGTAGTAAAACATGCAGATTCTAAATTGATAATGGATCTCTAGAGTCTGCAGGAAAGATGGAGTTGCAGGGATAAAGTGATGTGTTAGAGGGAAAAAGAGCCATTGTGTACTGGAAGTGTTGTAGTGTAGTTTTTCTTGTACTGAAAAACTTTTTTTCTTTCACAAGTAATCTGTCCAGTGGATAATCACAGGTACACTAAAAAAATTTTTTTTTAAACTGCCTCTAATGTTTCGATTGATTTTTACGTTTTTTGGTGCACTGAATCCAAATCTGGTAACCAATTTGCTCCATCACGTACAGATTTTTTGCTACATTGGGTTAGCAGTTTGAGGTGAACGTTTCAGATTGAGTGCGATCGAGATAAAAGTTTCTTGGATGAATTCTTTATACTAATTGTTTAGTAGTTATTCAAATAAGAATAAAGAAAATTGTAACAAGGCAGCACATAAGAATAGAGTAATGTCAACAAAACACACTGTGATGGTAGCAAAATTGTCTGCACTTAAAACAGCCACATACATGTGCACAAACATTGAGCATATAAGAGCGAGGTTAGACACAAAGCAAAGCAAAGAAATGTGCAAAAAATGTTGTACAGGTATGTATGTAAGAATAGAAAACGCAAACCGCACCATTGCAATACATGAAGACAAACACCCGATGGTGTGAAAATAAAATTCTAATAAATGAGATCCGACACTGTGGTAATAACTAGCAAATTTTTATTTCAAAGTTTAGTAAAAACACGATATTTGTTAACACAGTTTAGATTTTAAAGTCATTCTTGGGTCAATCAATCTCCTGGTGGGCCCGTTTCTTCTTCCCCCGAATGCTTCTCTTGGTGCGCTGCTTGGCGTATTTTTCATCTGGGGTTTCCCGCAGCAGCAACCAGCAGAAATCAGCCATCATAGTGGTGTTCCATCTTCCTTGGTACCTTCTCTCTGCGTCCTTGATGTCCTGGTGAAACCTTTCACCTTGTTCTTCACTGTACGCCCCCAGGTTTTCGGGAAAGTAGTTCACATGGGAGTGCAAGAAATGGACTTTCAGGCTCATGTTACAGCCTTGTTCTTTGAAGGCATTGAGCATCCTGGCAACAATATCCTTATAGTTCTCATCCCGCCTGTTCCCCAAGAATTTGAGAACAACATCCTTGAAGGAATCCCAGGCTTCTTTTTCCTTCTCAGACATCGTTTCAGCGAATGCTCCATCTGAAATGAGTTTCCTTATATCAGGGCCAACAAACACTCCTTCCTTTAGCTTTGCTTCAGAAAGTCGGGGGAACTTTGAGCAAAGGTACCGAAAGCACTCACCATCTTTTGGAAGGGACTTGATGAATTGCTTAATGAGACCCAACTTAATGTGGAGAGGTGGTAATAGAATTTTATCACGAGGTACCAAGCACTCATGAAGAACATTTTTCTCACCGGGTCTCAAATACTCCCGAATTGGCCAGTCTTTTTTCCCCCAGTGTAGGTCGCGGGCCCGGCTATCCCACAAGCAAAGGAAGCAGGGATATTTGGTGAAACCGGATTGCTGCCCTAATAGCATGGATAGAATTTTAAAGTCTCCACAAATCATCCACTTATGCTCATCATAACGAATCTTCTGAAGAATCAGGGCCAAATTCTCATATTTTTCTTGGAGAATAACAGAGTGAGCAATAGGAACTGAAGCGAATGTGTTGCCATTATGAAGAAGAACACCTTTTATGCTGTCTTTTGACGAATCAATGAACAGCCGCCATTCAGCAGGATCATACTTGAGTTTAAACTTTTCCATCACTCCGTATATATCGTTGCAAAATACCAAATCTTCCTCTTTGCTGAAATACTTCAAAAATTGTCTCTCGTGGTTGCGGTACCAATAAAAAGTTGTTCCTGGTGACAATAGATTTTTCTGTTTAAGCCGAGAACCTAGCAGTTGGGCAGCATCTTTTGGGAGTCCTAAATCCCGGACTAAATCATTCAATTCAGCTTGAGAGAAAAGTTCAGGTTTCGGATCTGGTTCAGTTTCAAACTCGTAAGTACTGGACTCATCGGGAAAAGCCATCTGATGAGTCTCATCATGATCAGAATCGTCCACACAAATATGATCCAAAGATTTTGGTGGTTCAGGCACCAATGAGGCATAGGCCTAATTGCTGAGGGAAGGTTGGGGTAACTTATTACGTTCTTATTTTTTAAGTTGTATCCCTTCACAATGCAAGAGCAAAAATAGCAGTCACTGCTGTGGTCTCTTTGTTCACGCCACATCATAGGTATTCCGAAACGAAATGCTTGTTTTTTACCTTTCATCCATAAGCGTAGATCTTCCTCACATGTCTTGCACACTTTGTGAGGAGCCCACGGTTTGTCTTGATCGCCTAACTTCAAACCGAAATATACTTTTTTAATAAATGCAGAAATGTTCCTCTGCCGCTTTTTCACGGTATATTCCCCACAAATAAAACAAAAACTGTCCGGAGAGTTGACGCAACCTCTGGCTCTGTGAGCCATCACAAATACACAGCACTGCAAACTACAACTGTAGTGAACCACTTCGGAATAAAGCTGGATTACGACTGAGCAAACAAAAGGTAATAATGAACTTGCAAGAAACTGAAATTTGACAGGAACGTTCATGTCGCAACCACCGTGTTTGAGCGAGCGAACGAGGCGAGGCTAACAGGAAAGAACATGCGCCAGCGCGAGTACTGGATTTAGCCCCCCGCCTCCCAATTGTCCTGTTAATGTATAAAATGAATACAAAACACTCTAAAATATCATGAGGGAGTGTTTCTAGTTAGTTAACCATTACAATCTCTATTTTGGGCCAAGAAAATAAACTGCAGTCGGCTAAAAAGAAATTATGTGAACATTCCTTATATGGGTAAGAAATCTAATTTTGCAAGAAAACGTGACGTGATGGAACATTTTGGCTATATTTCCTGGATTCAGCACCCCAAAATCTATAGGAATCAGTTGCAAAACTGGAGGCAGTTTTTTGGTAGTGTACCTGTGTTATCCTTTCAGGTCAGGCAGATACATCATTTAGGCGAGGAAACCTAGCACAGATATTTTAAGAGGACAATCTCCAAAAGGAACTCGCTTGGTAGAATTCCTTTTAAAAATAGCTGGGTTGGAACCTTAGTACTTCTCTACTGAGGTCTGAAGACTATAATAGTGATTTTCTTTTGTTTAATTTTCATGTCCAAAAGAGATCCATACAGCAGCGGGTGGTGAAGGACTAAAATTAACTCAAAAAACCTAGAGGTAGCATATACGCCACCCTCTATTGAAAAGGCTTTGGAATGTAACTAAATAATAGAATACACATGACCTACTTCAGGACAGTCTAGTTGCTTTCATAGAAAGTCTTGAATGTCAAATGAAAAATTGAGCCCATTTTATTTTGGGGGCTTTTGGGTACGAATCTCCATGTTCTAATTTTGGACTGATATGACAAAAGTGAGCAGAGCTCATGAAAACTAAATATAAGCCAGTTTGAATTAATATAAAACCAGAAATATTGCATTAATGATTGAGAAATAATCCTCAAGACCAATGGCTCTTTGGCTATTAAGAGACTATAGGGTGGCATGTACTACGTCCTTAATTTATATAGATTCAGGAGATTACACCTCTTATTTTTCTCTTTTCTTTTTTAAAAAGTTCTGTTCTAATTTGGACATGGTACTGGGAGACGGTCTCCCTATAGCCCTTTTTGGAAACACTGAATGAGCAAGAGAAGCTTTAGTTCAGATTCAATTATGGAGCAAGGAGTAGGCAGATTTTGAGGCTATGACAGCAGGGAGACTTAGAAGAGGCTTTCTTCTCTTTTGTTGTTTTGGAGGGGTTTTTTGGCCCAGCTACATACCCTAACTAGCACATTTAGGTAAACATCTTTGGTGGTTTCTTCTGAATCGCTGAAGTTCTTGGGACTCCTCAGCCCAGCTGGGCTGATTACAATACCTACCGAGTACACAGGTCTTTTTTTTGTATAGTTACCAAGTCCTTTACAGACACCAGTGATCCGTGCTACCCCATGGTTAGGGCAGTATCTTAAATGAAGTATAGGCAGTATAACAATTTCTTTCTTTCTTTCTTTCTGTATTTAGCAATGCTTATATACCACTTTTCAGCAGGTCAAAGCAGTGTACATTCAGGACAGAGGGTAATGCGGTGACTCATCCTAGACATGCTGGAGTTAATGTGAGCGGTAGCCCTCTGAAAAGGCAGCGAATTCAAACACATTTGTCAGCAACCTGTACCTATATCAAAGTTAATTATCACAGTCCTTACCCATACCCTTCCCCACCCACCTTTGGCTTAAGAATATGCAGAGGAAGTTTAACAGAAAAAGCACTAACCCTATCTCCCATGCAGTAGTAACTTGCCAACTGACTGCTTTTCTGCTGGCCTGGCCAGTTTTCATATTGCCAGACAGGCTGCTGGCAGAGCCAGAAAACCCACAATTGGAAAGCCATTTCTTGTGACTTGAGGAGCAATTACATTCAGTTTCTTTGAGTCAGATCACTGGTCCGCTGTTAGGACCTGTCCTCTGCCACGGTTTAGCTCCCTTCTGCTAGTGCCCACCTCTGCTGCCAGGACCTGCAGAGCAGCAATACCTATTGCTTCTTCTTCTCTTTGTTTCCTGTCTCAACAATGTAGTTCCTTTCTATATTTCCAGGCCTGTGCCCCTCCCCCAATTTGCTACTGTATTGTAAACCGCCCTGCTGTAATGAAGGGTGATATATCAAATCTCTAAATAAACATAAACAGCCAAAACAAAGCCTGCAAGTTAGCTCAGGGCTCTGCTGGTCCCACTCCTTAGAAAGTTTTCATCAGAAGGGGCAGGAATGACAGAGCCTTGAGTGAAGCTCCTGAACTAACTTGCAGGCTCTGCTCCGTTTTGGCTGCTGTATTGCTGCTCTGCAGGTCCCAGCAGCAGTGGCGAAGGTGGGCACTGGTAGGGAAGGGAGCTAGACAAGTGGGAGAGGACAGGTCCCGACGGCAGAGCTGCAAGGTAGGTACTCTCGCAGGGGAAGGGAACTAGACAGTGGCTTGATAGATGGAGGGAGGATAATGTGGACATGGGAGAGACAGAGTGAGAGAAGATATTCTGACTTGGGGGAGGGGACTAGGGATGCAATTAGAAGGTAGGGAATTTTGAACAGAGAGGAAATAGGGTGGCACAGGGAAGATATTGTCCAACAAAAAAGCACCAACACTTGCAGAGCCAACCACACCCCCAAGAGCAAGGTGAAAAAAAAGACACTCACGAGGTAGATGGTTGTGTAGGGTGATATTCAAAAGTGCCTAATAACATCTGCAATTGCTATGTTTCAGCATGCACCTTCATCAGGGATGTGCAGAACCTTCAAATACAATTGACATCATGGTGTATGCTCCAATCAACTTACTAGCACTAAACACTACAACAATAACAAAATGCCTCAAAGACATGAATGAATGGCTCATAGCCAACAACTTAACAGTCGACTACGAAAAAACTGAGGCAATGTTCGTCACCAGGAACCCCACCTTCATGCCTCAACAAACTATCAGTATCCTGGACAAACACATAGTAGTCAAAGAAGAAGTTAAGTATCTGGGCATAACACTAGACAGAGCCCTGAACCTAAAATCCCACATCACCAAAACTGCAAACAAGGCATATCATCGATTCAAAATAGTCAGACAAATCAAACCAATGCTCCGCCAAGAGCACTTCCGCACAGTGTGCCAAGTACTCATTACACCATTGCTTGATTATGGAAACTCACTATATCAAGGCCTTCCTCATCAGACACTATACTCACTACAGATGGTACAAAACACCACAGCACACATCATCACAGACACCCCAAGAACTGAGCACATCACTCCCGTCCTACAACAACTACACTGGCTTCCAATGGTGGCAAGAGCTAAATACAAAACAACCATGATAATCTTCAAAGTCATTCACCGTCTCTCAGCAGACGTACTCCAAAACGTTATAACAAGAGACATCAGTAATAGACCAAGAAGAACCAACAACAACAACAACATGATCGGCACACCTGCAGGCTACCACAAAACCAAACAAGCAACCTCAAAAAGAGCACCATAACTACTTGCATCCTCAATATGGAACTCCCTACCATTGAGCCTGAGAGCTTTAGAAGACCTCACAGAATTCTGCAAAGACCTCAAAACATGGTTATTTATAGAAACGTGTGAGCATTCAAGCAACATCTCTTACCCAAACAGCAACACGACTACCTCCGCCAACTAAACACACAATCCCATCCACACACACAAATTCAACACACCTCATTAGTAAATACCTTTATGTTAAATGTTACTTCAATTGTACTGTCTAAATATTGTCTAAATGTCTAAATACTGTTACGTAACTGTGCTGTCTAAATTATTACACTACCCTAATGTTAAATGTAACCCTCCAATTGTGATGTGACGTGACCACCTTGATTGAAGGAAAAGGTGGCATATAAATCTGTCTAAATAAATTGTAAAAACATACCACAAATACATAAACATGCAAATAAAATCATATAAAAATAAAATGAATGAGTAAAAAATTGTTCATAATCATACAATTTCAAATGAATAAGTTCTAAACAATAAAAAATATAAAATAATACATTAAAAACATATTAAAAGAAAACATCATGCACATACAAAGAGGGTGATTGTTCAGAATTATTGGCAACACAAGCATTTGATGCCACCATATCCAGTGAAACCAAGGAAAACTAAAATCAGGATAAGAGTGTGAGCGGAGCAGAAGTCAGTATATAGAATGGTGTAACCATATATCATGAAAATGTGTGATACATTAAGCAACAAATGCATAAGAGGCAATAGTGCATTAAAGAACAAGAAGCTGCCATCAGTGATTTATTTCAGAAACAAGGGATGTAAAACACGTCTGAATTCATATGTGAACGGGGACATGCTGAACTTACAATTGTATAATACTGTAACCACTTGCGTGGCCAATTCTTCGTCAAGCTGATATAAAGGATAGAGACACTGTAAAGAGTTGTGAAGAAAGCCATATGATAAGATCAATGACAAAGAATGGTACATCATGTATTATGCCAGCTAAATAAGCAGCATACATGAAAAAGGGGATAAATTGTATAGGTTAAACAAATAGAACATTTATGTAAAGCGACCGTGTCACTATACTGTATGTTCATAAATTATGCAATACAAAATTGTGTCTAGATCCAGTCGTGGGGTAGGAGGATCTATATACACATGCCATCCCTGCAAACACCATATTAAGGAGCCGAGAAATCGATAGACATGTAACTACTCTGTCCAAATAACACAAAAGGACAAGTTACAAAACCATCTGAAGTTAAAAAGCAGATTAAATCATGAAATGTTGCCAAACTGTAGTATCAAGGATTTCCAAAAATGTTTGTGATGCAATTATCAAATGGAGAGTGTGAAAGCGCAGCAGCCGTCTTTAAGCGCCGTTTTCCACCACCAATTAAGATTGACAGTTGCTATTTTATTTATTTTATTTTTATTTAGTAGATACTTATATACCGCTACTTCCAGCGATCAGAAGCGGTTCGATTATAATTTTGGGATTTGTCACAAAATCAAGACAGAATATATGGGGCATAGATAGCAAGGGGTATTACACAGCACACATAGTAGGGTCTACAGATCGACCTTAATGAACTTAATGAACTATCATACATTACAAGAGAGATAATCTTCCAACTATTTACATTTTTACATCCATCTATTCAATTCATTTTATTTTCTTGGATTTACATCTGGCCATGGTGACACCGGTACCGAGATACAACACGTTAAAGAGGAGGAAAGATGGGGCATAAAGTGTTTGATACGTGCAGGGGGGTCATATAGGTGCCATGTGTGGGAAGCAATAAATACTATATAAAATTGTCTAAACCGTCCTGTCAGCCAATAAATTCATTGGGGGGTCAATCTGCCAGAAGAAGAAAAAGAGAAAACATAACCAGAGATATCAAAAGCATGACTGAAGAAGAGGAGAGGGGAGGGGAAGCTACAGGGATTGTGATCCATAGGTGGTATAGAAAAATAGATGAAAAATTATGGAAAACATTCCAGTAAATCAATAAATAAATGGTTAATAAGCCATATCAAAATGTGTAAAAAAGTAAAATGAGAAAAATAAATAAAAATAAAAATAGGATAAGTATAAAATAAAAATAAGGGGTAAACATGGGGATAAAAATGAGAACTCCATTAAAAATGAATAAAGTGAAAAAGTGGGAGGGGAGGGGGCATGGGGGTAAGTAGGAAGACAGCTGGGAAACAACTGCAGAAATGGAAAAGAGATATTGAACAAAAGGGGGGGGCGTGAGAGAAGATGCTAGAAGGAGAGAGTAAGACAAAATGCTAGGAAAAGAAAAGATCATAAAAGAGAGAGGGGATGCTGGGGAGACTGAGGAATAAGGGGATTGGGAATGGGAGAGCCAGGGTAAGAGAAAGACGGACAGTTATATGTACTGTACATGCAGTTTAAAGAAGACTGAAGACTGGATTGTGAGTGGATAGAGAGACAGAAAAATAAATGGAAGAAAGCTAAAGGAAATGATCAATGTGAGAGATAGAGAGGATAAAACGAAATCAGAAGAAAGAAGTAGGCAAAGGGATTAGAAACCCTGGAGAGAATGTTAAGAGAAGACTGAGGAAAGCAAAATCCAGAGACTGGGTGATCAAAATGATTAGAAAAAGAAAATGACCAAATTCAGTTTTTGGAATTTCTACCATCTTTTATTTTAATATTTGGCATTGTACAAAGTAAATGCATTGCAGTTTCTATTTGTCTGGTGCTGCACTGCATGCAGTCTGGCTTCTTGGGATTTCAGTTTAATTTTTGTTTACATATTTCTATTGTCAGTTTGTGGTAATTTGTTCTGCACTTGGTGAGGGTCCATCCATGTTTAGAAAGTGTGTCTAAGGCCAGGTATTCTATTAGTGGTGAGCGTCCGTGTAGAGATCTGTGATAATGTAACTTGATTCATTTTCCCAATAGGTGGTACTGATGTATTTACAGGGTTGCCTTTTTCTAGGTAGGCCCTCATTAGTGTTCTTAGAGCATAATAGATTTGTTCTATCCAGACCGACTTTTGTAGGGTTTTGTCTTACTTCATAATATGCCTGGTAATGAAGGTTTATGTTGTTACTGTCGGACTTTTTATTTGTATGGCGAGTTATACAGGGAAGTGTTCTAGTTTTGTTCTGGAGGGAGGGAGGGAGTGAACAATTACAAACGAAATGTCATCATTTTGTGGTGTTCCTTTCGTTTGCTAAGCAATACAACCTGCAGATCTTTCCAAATTTATACCGTGAATGCGCTGTGAGAAAAACCTCACCCACTGACCTTCAATCTCACTCTTTGGGATAGGCCACCCTTGGTGTCTCTGTGTGAGTGAGTCATCCATCCGATGTTCTAGGCTCACTGCAATATTTAATGTGCTGCCTTTTCCTAAGCAGAGACCTGGATGTGAAAGGTTTCAAAGTTAGTATCGGCATGGTAGATTGGATCTAGGTCCTGAGCGACCTTTTGGTAAAGTTTTGTATTACTTCACAAGAATGTCTGGTACCAAGGATTTATTTTGCTGTTACTCAGATGATAACAAGGGGAAAGTGTCCTCGTTCTGTTCAGCACTTGTTTTTGAAGGAGGTGCTAGGGGAGGGGTTCTGTGAATACAGACTATATGTTTGGATTTAATATACTGTAGGATGGGGGAGAATGTGTGTGTTGGAGGATTGAGGGGTTGAATAGTGCAATCTCTTGTACTCCCCACCCCAATGGCAAGCAAATGCTGAAACTTGCACTGCTGCCATCACTGCAGTTATTTGGGAGGGTGAGGCAAGGGGGTGTGGCGGGTTTTTGCCTTTAAAAAAGTTGACAATGCCAATGGAAGATTGTTTTTGATGAGCCCTCTGCAGCTGTAAATAAGAGCAGGATGAATAGGCCTAAGGCTGAGCCTTTGTGTGTACGGCTTGTGGTGTGAACAGGAGATTCCTTTGTGAGAGCATCTGCAATCTTGCCTGTTCCTTGAAGATGTGTGTAGAGCGGTGCCTCAGCATTTTGGGAGGGGAGGGGGTGTTAGTATTAAGGCACACTCAGTGTGCTATTTCTTGCCAAAGAGCAATGGAGGATGCAAAGCACAGAACCAAGACCCTCAGTTTTTACCAAGTCCCGACAATCCAGGGTCCTGTTGGCAGACAGTTCTAGATGATAAATCTCTCAGCACATTCATGGCATGTTAAGGGACAGAGCAGATGCTGAAAGGAGGATACTCGGCAAACGGTTTAACATGCCAAGATAGGCACTCAGCAACCACTGTTCCTGTGTTTAGGAAAGCCACAGGCATAAACATTCTTCACCAAAACAACAAATATACTGGGCACCAGTTCAGGGATCCTTGTAGAGAGGGACCAGGCCTCCAGTGCCTATTTAGCCTAACAAGGGATCCTTATTAAAGTCCCACTGTCTAATGTGCCATAGTGATTACAGCACACTGCTCTCTCTTGTTAGGTGGCCTCTTGCTGTTTATCGAGTTCAATATCTCTTCTAGAGCCCCAAAAGTTCATTGAGCCTCAGTATTTAAGGTACAGTTTGAAAAATAGCCCATGGGTACTCAGAACCTAGGGTGTGTGGCTGTTTTTATTCTGAAGAAAAAGTTCCATCAGTACCACACTGGGCTCTTTGGGTAAAAATACACACAGGTACCACTTGGGTCAGTGCCTTTTAACTATTAGTTGTTTAAGTAGAGAGCAACTTTCTATATCTAATCAGTAGTTTCTTCAAACAATTCTTCTTTTGTTAGATACATAGAAGGAGCAAATCCGTACTGCTTTGTCTGGCTAAAATAGACTGAAGGGGAGAGCTACGGCCACACAAGAGAGAGCACTCACGCATTCTGTTTTTCTAGATCTTTCTGGGTTCTGGGAGAGCAGCCCAGAATGGCTCTACCAGGATGATGTCACTCATGAGTGTGGCTGATTTGTGCTGCTTGTCAATAGAGAAGCTGGATGAGGCGGTAAAGAGAGGAGTAGCTACAGAAAAAAAACACACCACAGAAATGTTATACAAAAATTATACATCCAATTCTGCTTCAAATTCATTTTCTACAAAATTTTACTCACTGCAGCATAACATTCTATTCTTGTACTGCAGTGATAAAGTGTCAAAGCACCAGAATCTTGTGGTAGGGATGTGCGCATACACGTGAGAAATAAACAGGGCGATAGAAGTATTCAGAATGATATAAGTTTTATTGCATGGTTGGTGGGGCAAGGGAAGAATGGGAACACAGATGGCAGCTGAACAGGAACATGGGGCAAAGGGAAACTGCAAGCAGGAGCTTGTAGTCAAATGAGTACAAAAGATCATTTGCCTACAAATGTTTTCACTGATATGGATTGTTATTGTAGACTTATAGAACCTCGTGGATCCCTTGCTTCAAAGTCTGCACTTGTTTTTGCTTGTCCTCTCTGAGGGGCACCAGGAGTCAGACTTATGATCCTTATGAGTGGCTAGAGACCTGCAACTGAAAGCACAGAAGCAATACATTTTTCTTTCAGAACAGAAGAGGAGCAGTTTAGCTACTTACATTTTTATGCAATATATGGCACCAAAATGGCCAAAGTTCTCGGGCACAGTTTTTCCAAAGCACAAAGGACCCATCTTCAGACGATCAATCCAGGAATACTTTCATAAGAGATATTGCAGAGGACCTCTTAGGGAAGGTTTGTCTGTTTACAGTTCATAGTAAGATCTATGACATGAGGAAAACTCCACATGGAATGAACACACAGTATAGGCAAGTAATAAAATGCAGACATACAGCTGAAGTTCACAAAAAGAGAAGGGGAGCTGTACAATGCTAATATCTCCTAACAAGAAAGAGATAACAAGGTTGCCAAATCCTGGGACAAAAGAAACACTCTGGTATTTGGTGCAAGAAAAAAAAAAAGCATAGTTACTCACCAGTAGCAGGTGTTTTCCATGAACAGCAGGAATAAGTCCTCACATATGGGTGACATCACTTAACAGAGCCCCATGCAAGAATGCACCCCAGCTTCCACCAGAAACCTTTGGGAGCCTCCATCATGCATGCACACCTGCCTTCCTGCCTGCTGTGGCGCCATCTTATCCTCAGTAGAATACATAAGCTAGTAGCCAAAACAACTCAATGGGAAGGTGGGAGGGTCGTGAAGACTTACTCCTGCTGTTAATTAAAAACACCTACTACTGTATATGTGAATAACTATGCTTTCTCTGTGAACAAGAAGGAAGTCCTCACATATGGGACTCCCAAGCTATACGAAAACAGCTCAACATGAACCAGGAAAACAGTGCTGCATATGACTTGTAGCGCTATACAAATGCTCAGTAGTAGTAGTAGTAGTAATGTCCACTGCAGACATCCACGTCATGACAACTCTTGTGGTAGCCTAGACGGACAGAAGGGCCGGTGGGAAGGAGTTGAACCTAAGTCCCAAACAGATGCTGAAATACATCTTGGCCAAAGTTAGTCACACCAAGAATCCCCATCCAGGCAGTAGTGGGCTGTAAAGGTGTGGACAGAGGACCACATAGCAACCCTGCAAATCTCCTCCATGGAGACAGAGCTCAGATTGGCCACAGATGCAACCATGGCCCAGACATTGTGGGCCATGACATGACACTTGAGGCTGAGACCTACCTAACTAGGCAAGGAAATTCAAGCTGCAACCCAAATGGACAGCATACATTTGGAGAGAGCCACACTCTGCTTGCTGGGGTCAAAAGAGACAAAAAGCTGAGTAAAATGACAGTGCAGACTTCTCCACTCAAGTTAGAAGGCCAGCGCACGTTTGCAGTTCAATGTGTGCAGCTGACTCTCCGGTTTGCTGGCATGAGGCAGAGGAAATGAGGCAATACCACAGACTAGTTGAGGTGGAAAGCAGAGACCACCTTGGGTAAGAAGCATGGGTGGGTGCACAGCACCACCAGGTTGTGATGGAACCTTATGTATGGTGGATGAGCCACCAAGGCTTGAAGATCACTGACCGGTGAGCCAAGATGAGAACCACAAAAAACACAACCTTCCAGGTCATAAACTTCAGTGGGCAGGTCGCCAGCAACTCAAAAGGTGCTGACAAGAGCTGCCCGAACACCACATTCAGATTCCACGCCACCAGTGGGGGCTTAATCAGTGGCTTTGAGAGCAAACCCCACATGAAATGGGCCACCAACAGCTGATGGGCCTCCCCTTCAAGCCACGGCAAGTACCTATTGCGCTCAGATGGACTCGCACTGAGTTGGAATTCAGAGCCAAGTTAGAGAGATGCAAGAGGTACTCCAGCAAGCTTTCCACTGAGCAGGAGAAGGGGTCCAGCACCTTATCCACACACCAAAGCAGGAACCTGTGCCACTTGAAGGCATAGGAGTGGTGCGTTGAATCCCTGTGGGAGGCCAGAAGGCCATCAGTCACCTCCCCTGGCAGGTTAAGCTCTGCATCTAGACCATGAGGGCTAGAGACCCAACAGTGGGATGTATCAGGGTCCTGCTCTCCTGAGAGATTAGGTTGGGGTTGCAACTCAGCCAAAGAGACTACCAACGAGAGAACTGAAGTAACAGGGAGAACCACGGCTGTCTGGACCAGTACGGGGCGACTCGAGTATCATGGTCCCCATCTGCCTGGAGCTTGGGTAATGTCTTCGCAACCAGCAGGATCGGAGGGTATGTGTAGAGCAGACCCATGCCCAAATTCAGGAGGAAGGCATCAGAGACTAGCCTGTCCTTCGAAGCCAGACAGGAGCAAAAGCGAGCCACTTGGGCATTGTGCGGCATGTTGAATAGGTCTACTGCCAGAGTGCCCCACTTCTGAAAGATGCGCTCCACCACCCTCTTGTTGAGGGTCCATTCATGAGGCTGGAGGACCCGACTGAGATGGTCCGCCAGGGTATTGTGTTCTCCAGGCAGGTATGTCATTAGCTCCATGCCGTGGGCAACTGAACTTCTAGAGGAGCAACACTTCCCAGCACAGGAGGTACGATCCCGTGCCTCCCTACTTGTTGATGTAGAATATGGACACCTGGTTGTCTGCCTGGATCATGAAAATCTGGTTGGTCAGGTGTGCCTGGAACGTCTTGTGGGCATTCATGATCACCTGCACTTCCAGGAGATTTATTTGGTGCAGGCTCTCCTGCTCCAACCACAGGCTCTGCATCCACAGGCTGTCCAGGTATGTCCCCCAGCCCAATCTGGACATGTCGGTAGTGAGCATCCAGTGCGGCAGCATCAACTGAAAGGGAAGACCCCAGAGCACATGCCATGCTTCCAGCCACCACTGTAGGGAGTCCACTAGGGGCACTGTAACTGCCACCCAGTCCCTGAGGCAGCCTGTGACCTGGTGCCACTGAGTGCTCAGTCTACTGAGCCTGGTGCATCCTGACACAGGCTAGCAGGGTTATATGTACTGTAGAGGCCATGTGGCCCAGCATCCGCAGCATCCCTTGAGCCGTAGTGTGCCACTGCTGACGGACAGTGGAGACCACCTCCATGAGCTGCTTAGGCAGTCCGGTGGGAGAAAGGCTCATTCCCTCATGGTGTCCAAGACGGCACAGAGGAACTCGAGCTGCTGTGATGGCTGGAGATGAGATTTGGGGTAGTTTATGACAAACCCCAGTCACTTGAGCATCTGAATCATCAGGTGGCCAAGTGTCACATGCCATCCAGCATAGAGGCCTTTATAAGTCAGTCGTCTAAGTAGGGGAAGATGAAACCTGCAGGGTAGAGGTGACGGCCGCTAGGCACTTCATGAAAATCCTGGGGGCCTAAGCCAGCCCGAATGGAAGTACCAGTACTGAAGTGCTGACCGCCGAGCACAAAGCACAGGTATTTTCTGTGAAGAGGATGGATCAGGATGTGTGTGTACACATCCATCAGATCCAAGGAGCATAGCCAATCGATCTTGATGAGATGTGGGAGCAATGTACCCAGGGAGACCATCTTGAACTTTTCTCAAATCAGAAAGCAGTTCAGGTCCCTGAGATCCAGGATGGGCCAGAATCCCCCCGCCCCATCTTTTTGGGAATGAAGAAGTACCAGGAGTAGAACCCTCACCCCATCTGAGCTGGGCGCACCGGCTCGATGGCTAACTCTGCCAACAGGGCGTTGACATCTGAACTAGAGGAGATCACGGTGATGCAGGTTCAGTGGGTACTCCCCCAGGAAGAATAGAGGTGGGCGCTGTACAAAATGTAGCCAGATACCTATTCCACACAATCTGTAGCACCCAGGTGTCCGTGGTGATGAGAGGCCATCTGAGCACAAAGTGGACAAGCCGACCCCCCACTTGCAGGGGGCACCCCATCAGTGAGCGAATGACTGGCTATGCTCCAGAGGAAAGCATCAAAAGCCCATTCCTGACTGTGGCTTGGGGGCAGGCTGAGCCTTCTGTGGCTTGGCCCACCACTGCTGGCATGGGGCCTGAGCCTTGGGCTAAGCACCTTGAGGGCTCTGGTAATACCGGTGCTTTGGCCAGTAAAAGGACTTCTTGTCCTGGTGCTTCTTCTTAGAGGATCAGCCATCTTGCGGGAGAGCCGGGAGATGGTAACCTGCTCTGTCTATCTCGGCTGCCCTCTCCTCCATTTGCTTGCCGAAGAGGTTCTCACTCTTGCACGACATGCCTGCCAGCTTGTCATGGATCCACTGCTCTAGGCAGAAAACTGGAGCCAGGCCAGCCAGTGCACCCCGATGCCCACAGCAGCCACCCTGCCCACTGACTCAAAGGTGTCATAGATGGCTCGCACCATATACTTGGAAACATCCTTCCCATAGCCCACAAGGGCGCAGAAGACTTCCAAACGCTGAGCCGGGATGAGGGAGCCAAACTCATTAACGTTCCCCATGATGTCTTTTAAGAACATCCCCATGTAGAGCTGGTAGGACAGGATGAGGGCAACCAGCATGGATCCTTGGAAGCACTGCTTCTCAAACCCATTGAGAGTCTTCTGCTCCTGGCTTGGGGGCACCAAGGAGTGAGTATTGGAGCTCTTAAAGTGCTGCATGGCAGACTCAAACACCAGGGAGTCGTGTGGCAATTGAAGCTTTTCAAACCCAGGGGCATTTTGCACCAGGTAGATCGAGTCAAGTTGGCGTCTGATAGCTGGCACAGTCATAAGGTTCTCACACATTTGGAGCAGGAACCACTACAATATGTGGTGCATGGTCACCATAACAGCCTCTTTGGGGACAGAGGGGTATTGGAAGATCTCCAGTTCCTCTGCCCTTGACTCATTCTCTGCCTTGAGGGAGAAGGGAATCACCTTTACCATGTCCTGGACAAAGTCCTGGAAGGACATGTCCTCCAGTGGTGACTTCTGCCTCTTGTACAGTGGGGAGGGCTCCGAGGGGATGTTGGGGAATTCCTTCTCAGAGACTGGCGGCGACACCTCTGTCTCCCAGCCCTTGGAGTCTGACTGAGAGGAAGTTGAAGTATCTCCAGGTCTCTTCCCAGCACCAGCTCTGCTCTGCTTTGGCAGAGACAACAGGTGCTGGCAGGACAGATGATGGTCCTCCATCAGGTGGTTGTGTGTCAGGGCATCAGAGCCCGAAACACTGGAGAGGGAGATTGCAGTCGGAGCCAGTGTGGATTCTGACCACTAACTTAACGTCTCTGGCTCAGCAGGGAGGGCATGAGTATCCAGAATAGGCTGCACGGCCGATGGTGATGTCACCAAGAGTGGCAGGGCCACTGGGGCTCATGCAGCCGAGAGCCCTAGAGCTCATGTGCACCTAGAGGGGCCAAATGTGCTTGGTCAGTACTGTGGTCTCCAAACCTGGCACCTGTCCTGGGGACTCCACAATGGTCAAGGCATCAGGAGATTGCCAGTGGCCCTCCAGAGCCTTGGGAGTCTATTCCTCCCACTGGGGCATCTTTGCAGGTTGCTCCTGGCCTTTACCTTAGACATCGCACCCAGAAAAGCTCCAGTGCTGATGCCCGTGCTTGGCACAGTCTCTGGCTGCCCCCCTTGGGCACCAACAAGGCAGATGACGAGTCCTTCTGAGGCTCCAACCTGGTGTTGATGGTGAGCCTCCATTCCAGGCTACTGCAGCCCCTCGGCTCCAAAGGAGTAATGGTACCATGCAATGCCAATGCCTTGACAGAACCTCACAGGGAGTTCAATGGCCTGAAGAGGGACTCATGCTGATTTTCCCGACCCTTGAGATCCTCCTGGTTATCTGCATGTACAAATTACAGGTGGAGGGATTGTGAGTCAGGGCTGAGGCACCGAATGCACCAATTGCGACGGTTGGTGACCAAAATGGTGTGTGCACAAGTGCACTTTTTAAAGCCACTGGCAGGTTTGGACATAACTGGAAAAATGGCTGCCGCAAAATCAAACAGCTCAATACTGAACAGCAAAAATAGCCCAGGAAAAATGGTGAAAACTTCCTGAGGAGCAAAAAAGAGAAAAAAGAGAAAAAAGAAAAACTCCTGAAAAGGATGGACAGCACCAGTGGAAGCCGATGCACCACTGACAGGTGGTTAGACAAGAAGAAAACAAAAAAATTGATACCCCAAAGGGCCCGAAAACACAGCCTTTTCTGATGGCAGTCCGGAGCATGTCCATGGGGCTCCATAGAAAGAGCAGACTAAGGGATAAGATGGTGCCATGGCAGGCAGGAAGGCAGGCAAGCATATGCAATGGAGGCTCCCAAAAGCTTCCAGTGGAAGCTGGGGAGGGTTCCCACACGGGGCTCTGTTGGAGAGACGTCACCCATATGTGAGGACTTACTTCCTGCTTGTTCATGGAGAAAAGCTAACACCACCAGCTTCATACACGTCACTGGCAAGACCCCATCTGGCATTACAGTACCCAATTTTGGAGGCCATTCTACAAAGCTTATGGAGTAAAGCAGAGCTACCAAACTGGTGCACAAATCTACATTAGCCCACTGAAATAAAAATACCTAACTATGTATAAACTAGAAAGAGAGGAGACGTTCAAATACATGATTAGTAATAAATACACAAGCAGCATATACAATGCCTTGTAAAAGTCTTCACACCTCTGTACATTTCTCACATGCTGCTGTCTAAAAAAGCAATTCAAACTGCATTAGAGTAGGAATTTGTTTCACTGATCTTCACAACACACTCTACACCAGGGGTCCTCAAACTACGGCCCGCGGGCCACATGCGGCCCGCCGTGGACATTTATCCGGCCCGCAGGGTGTTTTTGCTTTAAAAGTAAATTTTTACATTTTTTTTAAAAAGGCTGTCTGCTGCCGCAGCAGATTCCAGTGTCCCACAGGGCCCCCCCTGCCTGGCAGAGCCTTCCCTCCCTGCATCAGCTCCCTCTCCGCAGTCGAAACCGGCTTTCAGAGCGTGAAGGGAGAGTTTCCCTTTCGCGGCTCTGTTAAGACCGCAGAGGCTGATGGGAACTTTCCCATCAGCGCCCGCGGGCTTAACAGAGCCGCGAGGGAGAAACTCTCCCTTCGCGCTCTGAAAACCGGTTTCGACTGCGGAGAGGGAGCTGATGCAGGGAGGGCCCCGCGGGACACTCAAATCTGCCGCGGCAGCAGCGGCAGGCTGGCAGCAGACAGCTTTTTTTTCATTTTAAATTTTCCCTAGGCTGGGGGGGAGAGGGTGGGGGGGGGGGTTAGGACTGGTAATGGGCTGATGGGATTAGGGCTGGAAGTGGGCTGATAGGATTAGGACTGGTAATGGGCTATGGGGGGGCTTAAACTGAAAATTGGATGATGGGGGTTAGGACTGGAAATGGGCTGATGGGATTAGGATTGGAGTGGGCTGATGGGGATTTAGGACTGGTAATAGGCTATGGGGGGGCTAGGACTGTAATGGGCTGAGTGGAAGGGAAGGCTTGAACTGCAAATAGCTGATGGGGATGGGGGCTTGGAATGGAAGTGGACTGATGGGGGGTTAGGACTGGTAATGGGCTGGGGGGCTTAAACTGAAAATTGGGTGATGGGGGGGTTAGGACTGGAAATGGGCTGATTGGATTAGGACTGGGAGTGGGCTGATGGGGGGTTAGGACTGGTAATGGCTATGGGGGGGGTTAAACTGAAAATTGGGTGATGGGGTTAGGACTGGAAATGGGTTAATGGGATTAGGACTGGAAATGGGTTAATGGGATTAGGACTGGGAGTGGGCTGATGGGGGTTTAGGACAGGTAATAGGCTATGGGATGGCTAGGACTGGTAATGGGTTGGGGGGTTGCTAGGACTGGAAATGGGCTGAGTGGAAGGGAAGGCTTGAACTGCAAATAGCTGATGGGGAGGGGGACTGGAATGGAAATGGGCTGTTAGGGGAGGGAGCTAGGACAGGAAATGGGCTGATGAAGGGGCTAGGATAGGACTGGGAATTGGGTGTTGGGGGAGCTAAGATTGGAAATGGGCTGTGGTGGGGGCTTGAATTGAAATGGACTCATGAAGGGGCTGGAACTGGAAGTAGGTTCATGGGGGGCTTGGATTGGAAATGGGCTGAGTGGAGGGGAGCTAGGATTTGACATGGGCTGATGGTGGGGCTGGGAAAGGACTAGAAATGGGCTGATGGGAGGCTGGTATTGGAAATGAGCTGATGGAGGGACTCAGATAGGACTGGAAATGGATGGGGAGCTAGGACTGGAAATGGGCTGATGCGGGGACTAGAAGGGAGCGGATACTGGGTGGGGCTGGAACTAGAAGGGAGCTGATGTTGAGGGAGATTAGAATGGGATGGGGCTGGGAGAGTGAAATGGAGAGGGGAAAAATATTTTGTGTGGGAGGGAAAAAACATCTACAATTGGCCGGGTATTGGGAGAGTAAGTGGGGATTGAGGATGGCGGGGTAAAATTTGAGTGGATGAAAAAGGAATGAGGAAAGAGCAAAAGGAGAAAGATTAGTATGTTAAAGCAGATGTAAGAGAATGGAAAAAAACTAGAAGAGAGAAGAAAGGACAAAATGGACAGCAGACGATGGAGAGTTAGCAGAAGACACAAAGAAACTAGAAGAAAGTGTCTGGAGAAATTGCAACTGAAAAAACATGCACAAAAGGTACAAAGATATCTCCTTATTTTGAATTTATTAACTGGAATATGACAGCTTTGGGAAATGTGCATCATTAATGTCTGTGCTTTGTTTAGTACAAGAGGAAATTAATTTAAAGTTGTATTTCGACATTGTTGTTGTACATTCCAAGTTTGGCTTTTTAGGATTCCCAGTTTAATTATTGTCTTCCTGTTTCTAAATTGTGATTCCTTGTTTGGTGATGGTCTGTGTTCTGCATGTCTAACTGAGCTGAGGTATTCTGTTTATGTAATTCCTATTTGACATTGCCTCTTGTTCTCTTTCCCCAGTAGGTCATGTATTGTTGTTCTCTGAAATGTATTCGTTTAATATTTGCAGTGTTGCCTTTTGATTGGTAGGGTATGGTGCTTTGTGAGTCCTGGTAGTGCTGTTATGATACGGCAGGTATGGGTTCTAAATGCCTTTTAAACTACTTGATATCCAAAAACCACTGTATAGTGCTGTATGGTGCTACCAAAAAACTATCTATTTTTGTCGGATTACTCACCGATGAGTAGAAAGTTCACTACTCTCGAAGTGAGCCCTCCATTTTATTCAAAAAGTATTTAAAATGACCCACAACAGGTCATTAAATCAGGTGCACAGCTCGCCTGAAGAAGAGCTGCAGAGCTGAGCGGCTTGAAACACTGATTGGTGTAGCGTTTTGAATCATACGACTCCTTCACTGGTTTAGAAGATCTGATATATTGGGTTGAGACAGTTTCGGATACTCTGAATGAATTTCTGTCATAGTTCCTGCCTTGGACATTTGTTACTGTGATCATGGCGTCACCATCTTGAAGGATTTCAGATGAGTATTCCTATATCATTGTTCAAGACTATGGAACAATTACATTAGAACATTTTGAAACGTCTTTATAAAGCACAGTTTAATTCTCGCAGTGCAGGAGCAACGGCTTGTTTGTGCTGTGCACCTGATTTAATGACCTGTTGTGGGTCATTTTAAATACTTTTTGAATAAAATGGAGGGCTCACTTCGAGAGTAGTGAACTTTCTACTCATCGGTGAGTAATCCGACAAAAATAGATAGTTTTTTGGTAGCACCATACAGCACTATACAGTGGTTTATGGATATCAAGTAGTTTAAAAGGGATATAGTTTGGTTGATTCCATTGGGTGTGTTGGCTATTTAATGGGTTCTAAATGGGCAGTGTTTGTAGTAGTTCCTAATGTGCCTGGCGGTTGGCACTGGATTATAGTAATATAGAAATCTTTTAGTCTTTCTTTATCCATACACTCATGAAGAGGCATGTTTACTAAAAGTTAGTGTATGGTAACATTATGCAAATATTTATGCAAATGAGGCCCCGCGCTGAGTCTCTGCACATGGCCCCGCACACTTGCATCACTTGTTACGACTAGCAGTGACAAATATGGAACCGGACATTGACCATCTCATTAGCCAAAAGCAGGCCCATAGTTCCCATTGAAATACTGGTAAGTTTGTTGATTTAACTTTACTTGTTCTTCATTTTAAATATTGTATTTGTTCCCGTTTTGTTTTTTTACTTCAAAATAAGATATGTGCAGTGTGCATAGGAATTTGTTCATAGGGTTTTTTTTAAACTATAGTCCGGCCCTCCAACGGTCTGAGGGACAGTGAACTGGCCCCCTGTTTAAAAAGTTTGAGGACCCCTGCTCTACACTTTCAATGTGAAAGAACAATTCTAAAAACATTCAAAAAGGAATTAACAAGAAACCAGTTTTGCAGCATCTACAAACTTTGCACAAAAGACTAGTGCAGTTTCTGCCCAGTCTTCTTAGCTGAATAGTTCAAGCTCTTTCAAGTTAGCTGGGGCTGATCTGTGGGCTGCAGGCCAAGTCTTATCACAGATTGTCTGTTTTGGGCTTTTTTAAGGCAATTTTTGGAACACAGCTAATTGAAGTTTGCTGTGATAAAGGAAGGGAAGACTTACACACTCAAGAATTTTTGGCTTCTTATTCTTAATTGATGAAAATTTATATAATTGTTCTTTCATGTCAAACATATAGAATATATTGTGTAGATGAGGAAAACAAACTCCTCCTCCAGAATTTCAACTGATACATTGCCAAGAACACCCAGAGGCAGCTGGGTCGCCAGGAGTCAACACGGACTTGATGGCTCTAAATAAATATAAAAACTATAGTTTTAGAGAACAGAATGTGAAACGTGTAGTGTACAGACATTTACAAGACAGTATGTTTTTCAGAAAATCAGTTCTAGAATAAGGGATAATGAGATAGGACTGAAAAGTGGTAGACTCATTGACAATAAATATTTCTTCACAGAAAGAGTGATGAACACTTAGAACAGTCCCTCAGTAGAGGTGTATCAGAATGTACAAAAGGCTGAGATAAGCACAGAGAATCCTTCCTGGTGGGGAAGCGAGAGTAAAACTGGAGATACAAGGATACTGTGGGTACCTCAAGAAGGGGATAATGGGCAGTGAACAGAGCCCTGAAATCCTTGCTGTAATATCTAGTCTCCATCTGAATGCAGGACAAGTGGTTTCCAAAGTTCTTGCACATCATCTCTGGATAACAAAATATGCTGGTCCAACAGAAAAGGGAAACATACCAAGCAAGTGATTGTATTTTCTTCAGGCCACTATAGCTACTTGAGCTCGGATGGCTATGGCAGAAATGCTCCTGCTGAAGTGATCATTAGTCACTAATAAAGATTTTCCTGGGGTTAGCAAACAGTGTCCTATCAATGCACCTCTGCACCACAATACAACCTCCTTTACTTTATACTAACAGTCAATTCTGCATAATAAAAGGCACCAGGCCTTTAAATTCATTAAATGAAAACATGGAAACATTTGGCTTTACATGCTGATTTTCTTTCCTTGAATCTACCACAGCAGTCCAGAACGAGTGGGTTATGCTCGTCAGCCAGCAGATAGAAATACAGAACAAAAGCTTGTGAGCTCTGCCCTATATAGGGCTATATAGGGCACTCTGCAGCCACATGCTCCTCAGTATTTTCTGTAACAAAGCAGGAGGAGATAAATCCCTCAATATCAATGTACACTCAGGGAGGAGAGGACACATCTTTCTAAAGAAATCCATATAAACCATTGACGATGCCACCCAAAAAGCTACCCACAACAGTAAAAAAGGAAGAGGCAACAAAACCACTATAAATAGCTGCCTGAAGAGGTAAAAAAGACACCAGTGACAGCTGAAGGCAGGTTTCTGGACTGGTCTGGAAGACTCAAGGAAAGAAAACAAAACCAAATGTATCCTCTCTCTTATCATCTGACCAGGCCTGTCCAGAACAAGTGGGATGTAACAAAACACACTCTCACTCAGGGCAAGACCCAAAATTGTCAATTGTAAATATTTCTTGAGCATAGTGCTTCCAAAACCCAGAAAACAATGGTATCTTTCCAGAACCTTAATGGGAAGAACGGAGCATTCAGACAAAAATACATTACTCCTAGGGAGGACAGGTTTACCAATGGACCTGCAAAGAAGTCTGGAAGGATACCACAGCAAACATGATCCCTCTTAGACCCTCAAAAAGGGACAAACCATCTACCAGAGTGTCAATATCTTGACCACAATCAAGAAGGGACTTAACCTAGTGTAGTGCCCTTGTCTGAAGGACCTAATGAGATCCTCTGAAACTCCTGTGAGGTTAAGAGGAAATAAGTAAACATGAAGATGGGCACTACTTACTGCCATCATATACTATGTACTATATTACTATGGTACTAGCCATTTAGAATACCACACTGAAAGGAGACGCTAATATTCATTGATATCACAACACATTAATTCCATCAATGAACTAGCTAGATGACGGAGCCAGGGGCAAGATGGTGGCAGGGTGTTTCTGTGATTGAGACGCTCCACACCTACCTCTTCTATCCGGCAGTTTTAGCAGTTCCTTGGAGGTGATGGGATGGCGAAAATACAAGCAGGCCAGCCTACCCTCAGGCTCGGCCCCAAGCAACATCGCCGGACAGCTGACTTTGGCGGCGTGTGGGTTTGCCTCAACTGCAGTTGGAGCGGTGTCTTCATCAGAGTTTCAGGCGGAGTCTGCGGCTGAGGTTTCATCGGCTCTGAGTGCTTCCAGGATCTGGCTGTCCCCTCAACAGTGAGCCCCCCCACCTCAACCTGGAAGTAGATTGCCGGCTGATGGAGTGCTACCTCCCGGTTTGCTGTCGAGCTCACCGATTGAAAGGAGTGAAGAGGGCTTCAAAGCGGTGATAGATGCATTTTTCCCTTCTGCTCTGGTTTGCAGTGGCCATTGGAGGTCACGAAAGATTGGTTCCCCGTGTAGGGGATGAAGCAAATGCAGTTGTGGGACTTGGATCAATTCCAGGCCTGGGAGGCTTGGTTAAACCTGCTGTAGTAAGTTTAGATGCACTGTGGGATGCAGTGGCGACGATGAATACTTCCCTACAGACTGTTGTGGGTACTGTAAGTGCAGACCTATTTTTCTTAAGGAACTCTGTTTCTGAGGCCAAAAGAATCCAGGAGGAACAGGCTGGACGTTTGACCAGAGTAGAGGCAGAGCTGGAGCAACTTCAAGGGTTGTGTGTAACCCAAGTTAAAGACAAAACTTTGCTATCCAGGAAAGCGGAATACTTGGAGAATCAAGTTCGCAGAAACAATTTGAGATTATTGAATTTTCCTAAATTTCCTCTTATGTCTGCAATAGAGATGGCTCACAAATATTTCCAGGAGGTGCTTAAGCTTCCTGGAGATAATTTGCCTCCCATTGTGAGAGCACAGTATTTGTCTTTGGGCCCTAGCTCTTGTGGCTCCACCTCCAAGATTCCGCTTCAGGGAACTGGGGATCTTACTGTGTTCCTGGAAGATTCTCTGGATGTGGTAACTGGCAGGACGACACTGCTAGTAACCCTGGCTCTGGAGCCAGATAAGTCTTTGGTTCTTTGGGCTTTTTTTTTTTTTTTAGAAATTTCAATGTACCTTTCTTGGGCTCTAAAGTTTGTTTCCTGATCTTTCACGTGCCACCCAGTTGAGAAGGAAGGAATTCCTGGGTCTTAGACCTAGGGTCCTTTCCCTAGGGGGGAGTTTTGTTTTACAGTTTCCCTCTCGTTGTATAATTACCTATCAAGAAAAAGTTTTTCTATTTTTTGAGCCTAGTCAGTTATTGGATTTTCTGGTAGCTAGGGAAGGAATAGTCAGGAACACTGTACTCAACATGGCTGACACATAAGTCCCCATCCCTGCTTATGTTTGTTTTATTTCCTTTATGTTTATATTTTTTCCTGGAGCCCCTGGCGATTTCCTAATATTGTGGTCTAAAATTGATGGCAACTTTTTCCTGTGTTTAATTTCCTTTATGTTATGTTACTTATTTGATGTGTCATTTTGTTTCTAATCATTCTTGTTCTACTTGGATGTTGAGAAATTAATAAAATTGTTAAATTAAAATGAACTAGCTAGACAGCCAGAGCTCTTCCACAATTTCTGACGAAGGGATGCGATTGCAAATATCTAGCTTTCTGCTAATTCCAATGCATCTCCAATTCAGGAAAAAGCGCCCCACCCCCCAAAAAAAAACATGAATTGAAGATGGAAGTACAAGGTGCCTCTACAGACCAAGTTAGGAAGCCAGCATCCCTGAAAGATACCAAGGCAACATCTGGACCTTCTAGCCAACCCGAGGAGAAATCCTCCTTGATCCTCTCCCACAGAAGGAAAAATTCTAATCGAGGTGGCCCTGAAGGGAAACTCCAGTTCCACATCCTTGGTATTTTAAACTACCAACAACACGTATACACCCTGGAGGAAGCATACTTTCCTGGCACCTGCTGCTTATTTTCCATCTGGCATCTGCTCACCTCTTGACCATCCTAGCAGATGGTGCTTGCAAGGCAAAATGAACAGATCCTCCAAAGGCCAGAGGTGCTGCAATTAAACTGACAAGCCTTGACTGGGAAGTCAAGACAGACATTTAAACTGGAAGAAGAGAACTGACTGATCACACGAGAGAAAGACAACAAAGTGTTCAAAATCAAGCTGCAAACCTACCAGTCTGAGTGTAAAACACAGAAAGAGGAAGACATAATATGTGCCCAAAGGTGCCCTCAAAGCAAAGGGCTTGGCAAAGGTGAGGGACCATAAGGAGCAGTCTGAACTTATGCCTAGACCAGACCAAGAGCAGTAAAGAGAGAACAGACAGGGAACAAATACACAGAAATCAGGGGCATTCCCTATCTATTGCACATGGCAAACCATAACTCCCCTGTCATAACTTCCAGAAGGAGATGATGCCCTTATATAGAATCTCTCCAACTGCTTTAACCTCCTAGCATCTACCAATCCTCAAGCCTAGCTGTAGCTGTCATTAAATCAAACTACTGTGGAGAAGCAAGAGGCAACTGTGAACCCAGAACAAAAAATATAGGATAAGAACATAAATGCCATACAGAGTCAGACCAAGGTCCATCAAGCCCAGTATCCTGTTTCCAACAATGGCCAATCCAGGTCACAAGTACCTGTCAGGTTCCCAAAAAGGTACACAGATTCCACAATGGTTATCCTGGGGTAAGCAGTGGATTTCCCTGGTCCTCCTTAATAATGGTTTATGGACTTTTCCTGCAGTAACTTGTCCAAACCTTTTCTTAAACCCAACTACACTTACAGCTTTTACCACATCCTACGTTAATGAATCCCAGAGTTTGATTACGCATATAGTAAAAAAAATATTCTTATTATTCTTAAATGGATTACCTTGTAACTTCATTGCATGTCCCCTAGTCTTCCTAGCTTTTTGATGGAGTAAACAACTGATCTATGTTTATCCATTCCACTCCATTCATTAATTTATAGACCTCTATTATTTCTCCCTTCAGACATCTTTTTTCCAAGTTGAAGAGCCCTAACCTTTTAAGCCTTTCCTCACAGGGATATCCTTCCATCCCGTTTATCATTTTGGTGGTTCTTCTTCGAAAATCCATGATCATCAGATCTGCAGGTTTTTACCAGGCAATCCAGGAGAGTTGGAATATAGGAAACAAATTGCCTCAGAATAAAAACATAGCTAAACCATGAGAAGAAAGTACACCAGGACAACCTTAAAAAAAAAAACCCAGTCTGCACTTGGGAAAAAACATTTCACAGTAATAGGATATGTTGTGGCCCCCTAAGGTCTGCACTGAGAGGAAGAATGAAAAACCATACTGCAAATTTCAAAAGACAGCATAAACTGAAGGTCACCCATAACAAGAATATACTGACTCCCCAGGAAGAGGTCATGGCCATAAGGAAGAATGCCATCCCAGTGCATGCACATAACCCTGGCTGCTGCAAAGCATGTAGAAATAGGAGAATTATGTAATGGGCGATCACCTCAATAGAAGCAGAACATCACTGAACAAGGTGACTGGACAGGTAGTTAGAGTCTAATGCACCACTAGAGCTCTGTGCACCTTAAGACCAAACAGCTAAGACATAGATAAAAGATTTACCAAGGAAGCCAAAAATAGGAATGGATTAACTGTAGACTGCTCATCCAAAGCAGGAAGGATATCTAGCACGAACCTCCTGATCTAAAGGCAGGAGCATTACAAAGACTAACAAGCCAAAGACAGCAGCTAAACACTGGTCAACAAAGTTTTACAAAAGTCATGTTACTGAAATAAAAATAGTCATTTCTTATTAATTTTTATATGCTGAACACGAATATGACAGTGAAATTACAAAGTTGGCTCTAGTTTTTTTGTAATCTACAAGAATTAATGTTTACATCACAAAATGCATGTCAATAGTAAATATAATTGGCCTTCAGTTAATACCTGTAAAAAACCAAGTCATAGACTACTTCTTAGATTTTTTCGCCTGTCTCTCGTACAGCTGTTCGGGAGCTTCTCTGGGGAGTGTCCAGCAGTAGTCAGCCAGCCTTGTAGTGGACCATTTTCCCTGGCATCTTTGCTCCATCGTTGCAATATCCTGTTCATCACTAACCATACCACAGTTGTCAGGAAAGAAATCGAGATGGGAATCAAGGAAATGGATCTTTAGAGATATATTGCAGCCAAGTTTCTGATACTGCATCAGCATGTCTTCTACTAGTTCCTTGTAGTTTTCTGCTCTAACATTCCCGAGAAAGTTTGTTGACACTAGGCAAAAAGCATTCCATGCTTGTTTCGCATCACCCTGCAGCAAGTTGTTGAACTGGTCATCTTTGAAGAGCTCTTGAATCTGAGGACCCACAAAAACTCCCTCTTTAATCTTTGCTTTGCTGAGTCGAGAGAATTTTTCATGCAGGTATCGGAAAGCTGGCGAAGTGTGGTCCATGGCTTTCACAAAGTTTTTCATCAAACCTACTGTAGTTTGATGTGAAGGGGTGGTAGCAGGATTTTGAGAGCCTCAACCAGAGTTGGGTGCTGGATATTCTTCTCTCCAACTGTTACATTTTGTCTGCGATTCCATTCCTTCCGCAAGTAGTGCCAATCCCTTGCTCGGCTATCCCACTCACATAAGAAACACATGCATTTTATATATCCCTGCTGCAGTCCCATTAAAAGGGCAACTACCTTCAAGTCACCACAGAGGTGTCAGCTGTACTTGTTATAGTTAATGGAAGTCAGTAGATGCTTTGAGTTATCGTATGTCTCTTTCATGTGGACAAACACAATCCAAAATGGGCTCTCTTTTAGAGTGTAATGTTGTTGTTAAGTGCCGTCGAGTCGGAGTCGACTCATGGCGACCCTATGGATAGCTATCCTAAATTGTGTTCGGTCTTCAGTCAGGCGGCTAATTGACGACAGACTGGTACCCATAGCTGCTGTTATTGTATCGATCCATCTCATTGCTGGCCTTCCTCTTTTGCGTTGACCTTCTATCTTGCCAAGCATGATGTCTTTCTCTAATGATCTCTCTCCCCGCATGATGTGTCCAAAGTATGAAAGTCGAAGTCTTGTCATCTGAGCTTCTAAAGAAAGCTTAGGTTTGATCTCCTCTAGTACAGACTGGTTTGTTCTTCGGGCAGTCCATGGAATACACAGTATTCGCCGCCAGCACCATAATTCAAAGGCATCAATTTTCTTCCTGTCTATCTTTTTCACTGTCCAGCTTTCACATCCATATGATGTTATTGAAAATACCATGGCTTGAACAAGTCGAATCTTTGTATGGAGAGAGACATCTCTGCTCTTGAGAATCTTATCTAGGTCTTTCATAGTCATTCTGCCAAGAGCAATGCGTCGTCTGATTTCTTGACTGCTTGTTGCTTCTTTATTGATAGTTGACCCAAGTAGGTTAAAGTTATTCACAATTTCAATTTCTTCTCCTTCGACGATGAACCTGTTGATTATGCCAGTTGTCATGATCTTTGTCTTCTTTACATTAAGGTGCAGGCCCATTTTGAGACTATGTTCTTTGATTGTGAGAAGCAAATGTTTCAGATCATCTTCACTTTCTGCCAGTAATGTGGTATCATCAGCATAGCGAAGGTTGTTGATGAGTCTACCACCAATCTTCACACCTCTGTTGTCTTCATACAATCCTGCTTCTCTGATGATTTGTTCTGCATATAAATTAAACAGGTAGGAGGAAAGTATGCAGCCTTGTCTTACACCTTTGCTTATTTTAAACCATTCTGTTTCTCCTTGTTCCGTTCAAACTGTTGCGTCTTGATCAATGTACAGATTGTGCAAGAGAACGATCAGGTGTTCTGGTATACCCATGCTTCTTAATGTGGCCCAGAGTTTCACATGGTTTACACAGTCAAAAAGAGTGTAATAAATTGTCTCAAATAATTTCCAATTCACTCCATAAGTATCAAACCCCTTCTTTAAATCTCAAACTACCACTTTAAAAGTGTCGGAATGGTCTCAGACTTTACGGCACCATAATTGCTAGTAACCTAACAATGGGAACCAGCAGTGCCTAATAGCATCAATGACCAATCCGCTTGTGTATAATGTATATCCCAAATACATGCAATCTCGTAAGACAATACTGTCCCGTTGAAAAATTTTTTTTCTTATCTTTGTAGATATTCTTTTTGGATATTCGTAAATATTCTTTTCCCAATGCCGTCAATAAGCATCTGTTCGCGTTTCACATATAGAGGTAAATGTTTGACGTAGTCATCATGTCATTCAGTCAGGATGACGTGACTTTCTATAAAAGAAGAGGGTAATGATTAGTCCGCACGCGTGGCGTTTTTTCATTTGGACGATGCTGAATTGTGCATATAGCGTGGTGTCACGCCCTTGCCCCTGGCCAATAGCTTGGAGGGGCGAGGTAATGGAGAAGTTCTCTTGGTGAGCTCAAATAAACTAGCTTTTCCTCAGGTGGATTCTGGGACATGTAATTTTGCTTTTAAGAAGAAGTGTAGTCATGGTCCAATGTTAAGGCAAATGACAGAATTTATTTTAAAGTAAAGTTTCAAGTAAACTGTACACAGGAATTTTGTCCATTCAGGATTGTTTGCAACAGAGCATTTAGATCAGTATAACTGCTTCACAGTCTTTTAAACACATGCAGCTGGTTAACAACGTTGCTCAGTCTTAGAGAATCACCTCTGCTCAGCAAGGTAAAAATACTTCTTTTTAACCTTGTGTTTGTGAAGCACTTAACAGCAAAAGAATAACTCAGTTCCTCTGGAACAACCTCTTCTTTCCCTCCTTCCTTTCAGGATAGGTTTTAAACTCAAAATAAGAAAACAACAAACAAACATTCACAAGCTTTCTCTTCAGCGTGACTCAGCACTTTGCCTGAGAAATGCAAAGTGGAGTTTGCTTCAAACTCAATTCCTGGCTCCATTCCAGTTACCTGCTTCTAGGAGACTTTCTCATTCAATGCTAGCCTCTAGCATAATGATTCCATGCTTGTAGCTTGACACAGGGTACAGTCCATGGGGATATCCAGATCTTGCAATTTCTCCCCTGCCAACTCAATCTGCATATCCTCTGGTGTTGTTAGGGCATTGTCCTGTTCTGAGCTCTGGACACAGTGCTCAGAATACAGCCTCCCTGAGGGTTCTAATGTCTCTCCTGAGCTTAACTCTCCCCGATAAAGACAGTCAGTACCTGAAGCACTGGGCAGTTCTCCCTGGTTGTGCTCGCTGCGGTTCCTTGTCTCCTTCCAGCCTCTCTGGAACAGCTCTCTGTATTCCTCTCTGGGTACTCTCCTGGAGATCTGCAGGTGCTCCTGGTTCCACTCCTGATTCCCCTGAATCCTCTGAGTCTTCCGAACCTCCTGAGACCTCTGCCTCCCCAGAGCTTCTTCCTTCCTTGGAGCGTCCTCTCTCCTCTAAGCTTCCCCTTTCCTCTGCTTTAGCAGAGGTTTATATTTCCCTCTCCAGGGCTCCAGCCCTTCCTCCACTCCTCCCAGGTGATAGTAATCACCTCTCAAGCCTGCAGTTACATCATAGGAGTTAGGGTGTGGCTGCCTGAACTTTCTCTCCCTGGGGCCTGAAATCCATGCCCTGCAGGGATTTCTCCTTTCTCTAAGTTAAAGTCATTGGCCTTTTCTATACTCATAGGCTCAAAACAGGCTTCCTTGTCACAGTGGGCAGCATCAAGGTATAGTACCCTGATGTTTTATACTTGGACAAGGATAGCGCAGAGTTATGTATAACTTTAAATGGCTATAGTATATAACACGTTCCCGATATAAGAATTCTTGGATAATGTCAGATTGAGGGAGTATCGTTTTAGTTCCCCATCTTCTTCGAATTTCTCTAGGAATGAACCCTGGAGGCTGTACAAATGAACCTCTTGTATGAACAGTATCCCGATGATATTCAACTTAACATCTTAGCAGATTTATCCCCTGAAGAAACTTCAATACGTGAAACGCGAACAGGCGCTTATTGACAGCGTTGGGAAAAAGAATATCTACAAAGAGAAGAAAATTTTTTTTTCAACAGGACAGTATTTTCTTACGAGATTGCATGTATTTGGGATATACATTATACACAAGTGGATTGGTCATTGATGCTATTAGGCACCGCTGGTTCCCATTGTTAGGTTACTAGCAATTATGGTGCTGTAAAGTCGGAGACCATTCCTACACTTTTAAAGTGGTAGTTCGAGATTTAAAGAAGGTCTTTCATGTGGACGGCATGAGCTACTGGAATAGATGGAAGGCAGTTTCCATTGTTCAAAAGCACAGCCTTCAGACTCAGTTTCGAAGAGTCTATAAATAGTCTCCAGTCTTGTGGGTCATGAGTGATTTTTAAGGCATTCATGAGGCTTTCAATATCAGAACAGAAAGCGTAGTTACTCACCTGTAACAGGTGTTCTCCAGGAGCAGCAGGAATCAGTCCTCACTTATGGGTGACGTCGGCGCCGACGGAGCCCTCGCGGAGCAATTTTCCCCAGCTTTCAAAGAAAGCCTTTGGGAATTGCAGCGCGCATGCGCGGTCCTCTTCCCGCCCAAGGGTGCCATCTTAGCCAGTCAGATGACATAGCTAAAAAAGACAGCATAAAAATTTGCAAAAAACTAAAGCAGACGATTGCAACTCCAAGGGGAGGAGGGAGGGTTGTGAGGACTGATTCCTGCTGCTCCTGGAGAACACCTGTTACAGGTGAGTAACTACGCTTTCTCCAGGACCAAGCAGGAAGTCAGTCCTCACTTATGGGACTCCCAAGCTCAAGGCTACCGGAGACCCTAAGCACAAAAATGAGCTCCCTCTAGCTCAGCAGCACAGAAGGAAAGAATCTTCGCTGAATCATTACCCACCGGTAGCCCACATCCGAGATGGAGGGTAGGAGTTGCTCAGACCTCAAAGAGATTACGGAGGACTGCCTGTCCGAAAGCACTGTCCCTGCGGGACTCCCTCTCGAGACAGTAATGGACCGCAAAAGTCTGGCTCGAAGACCAAGTAGCGGCCCGGCAGATGTCTGCCAGCGGAACAGAGCGGAGGTAAGCCACCGACGTGGCCTTTGCCCGAACGCAATGAGCCGTGACTCGACCGTCCAAGGAGAGTCCGGCTGCCCCATAAGCCCAAGAGATACAGTCCGCAACCCAGATGGACAGAGTACGCTTGGAGACCGGGAGCCCCAATTTATTGGGGTCAAAAGACACAAAAAGCTGAGCAGCTTTACGGTGCTCCCGCGTACGGTCAAGGTAGAAGTTCAATGCCCTTCTACAGTCCAGGGTATGGAGGACCGTTTCAGCTCGGCTGGAGTGTGGTCTGGGAAAGAAGGTCGGAAGTACCACCTCCTGATTGATGTGAAAGGGGGAGACCACTTTTGGAAGAAATTTTGGGTGAGTCCGTAGGACTACCCTATTTTTGTAGAACCGAGTGTAAGGGGGATCAGACACGAGGGCCTGCAATTCACTTACTCGTCTAGCGGAAGTGAGGGCTATCAAGAACAGTGTTTTCCAAGAAAGAAAACGGAGAGAACAGGTAGCCATAGGTTCAAAAGGCGGACAGGTGATCCGCTGTAAAACCACATTCAGGTCCCAGTCAGGCGCTGGCGGGCGCAGAGGTGGTTTAAGTAGAAGGAGACCTCGGAGAAACCTCACTACGAGAGGGTCGTTGGAGAGAGGTCTGCCGTCCACCGGCACATGATGTGCTGAAAGAGCACTGAGGTGAACTTTGACGGAGTTGGACTTAAGTCCCAGATTAGAGAGGTAAAGCAAGTACTGCAAGACCACCGACACCGGGCAGGAGAAGGGATCCTGAGACTGTCGGGTACACCAAACGGAGAAACGACGCCATTTAAGGGCGTAGCATTTTCGGGTAGAAGGCCGTCGCAAAGCTAGGACGACCTCCTCCACCTCTGTCGGCAGGAGAAGGGGAGCAAGGACTACCCTCTCAGCAGCCAGGCCATTAGGTTGAGAGACCTGAGGTTGGGGTGTAGCAGAGACCCCTGATCCTGAGTGAGGAGATCCGGTTGCAACCCCAGAGGGAATGGATCCTCCACCGCTAATTGCGGCAGGAGTGGAAACCACGGCTGTCTGGGCCAGCGAGGGGCCACCAGGATCATGAAGGCTTTGTCTCGGAGAACCTTGAAAAGAGTCCGGGAGACTAGCGGGACGGGAGGGAAAGCGTACAGAAGGCTCCCCGACCATGAACATAAGAACATAAGAAATGCCATACTGGGTCAGACCGAGGTCCATCAAGCCCAGTATCCTGTTTCCAACAGTGGCCAATCTAGGTCATACGTACCTAGCAGTTTCCCCAAAAGACACAGGTTCTGCAGTGCTTGTACTAGGCCAAGCATTGATATCCTGGGTCCCTTTTTAATAGTGGTTTATGGACCTTTCCTCCAGGAACTTGTCCAAACCTTTTTTAAACCCAGCTATACTAACAGCCCTTACTACATCCTCCGGTAACAGATTCCAGAGTTTGATTACACGTTGAGAGAAGAAATATTTTCTCCTATTTGTCTTAAATAGTTTACCCTGTAGCTTCATTACATGCCCCCTAGTCCTTCTATATTCTGATAGCGTAAACAATTTATCCACGTTTATCCGTTCCACTCCATTCATTAATTTATACACCTCTATCATATCTCCCCTCAGCCGCCTCTTTTCTAGGTTAAAGAGCCCTAACCTTTTTAGCCTCTCTTCATAGGAGTAGCCTTCCATCCCCTTCACCAATTTGGTGGCTCTTCTCTGTACTTTTTCTAATAACTCTATGTCCTTTTTAAGATACGGTGACCAGAATTGCACACAATATTCAAGGTGCGGTCGTACCATGGAGCGATACAGAGGCATTATAATATCCTTTGTTTTATTCTCCATCCCTTTCCTTAGGATACCTAGCATTCTATTTGCTTTCTTGGCCGCCGCTGCACACTGGGCGGAGGGTTTTAACATGTTATCCACGATGACTCCTAAATCTTTTTCCTGGGTGGTGGTTTCTAATGTGGAGCCTTGCATCTTGTAACTATAGTGTGGGTTGTTCTTTCCTAGGTGCATAACTTTGCACTTGTCCACATTAAATTTCATCTGCCATTTGGATGCCCAGTCTTCCAATTTATCCAGATCCTCCTGCAGTTTTCCACAATCCTCTTGGGTTTTAACAACTTTAAACAGTTTTGTGTCATCTGAAAATTTGATTACCTCACTAGTTATTCCCTTTTCCAGGTCATTTATGAATATGTCAAAAAGTAGCGGACCCAGTACAGATCCCTGGGGTACTCCACTATTCACCTTTTTCCATTGGGAATATTGGCCATTTAGCCCTACCCTCTGCTTTCTATCTTTTAACCAGTTCCCGATCCACAATAGTACACTGCCTCCTATCCCATGACTTTTTAGCTTCGCCAAAAGTCTCTGATGGGGGACCTTGTCAAAAGCTTTCTGAAAGTCCAGATACACTATATCAACCGACTCACCTTTGTCTACCTGTTTATGCACACCTTCAAAAAAACAGATCAGATTAGTAAGACAAGATCTGCCTTGTCTAAAGCCATGTTGGCTGTCTCCCATTAGGCCATGACTATCTACATGCTGTGTAATTTTGTTCTTTATGATGGCTTCTACCATTTTCCCTGGTACTGACGTCAGGCTCACCGGTCTGTAATTTCCCGGGTCACCCCTGGAACCCTTTTTAAAAATTGGTGTTACGTTGGCGACCCTCCAATCTTCAGGTATTACAGATGATTTTAATGAAAGTTCACAGATTACCAATAACAGGTCTGCAATCTCATATTTCAGTTCTTTCAACACTCTGGGATGTATACCATCCGGTCCAGGTGATTTGCTACTATTCAGTTTATCAAATAGTTGTAATATATCTTCCCGGTGTAGCGATATTTCTCTCAATTCCTCTGCAGTATCACCTTTAAATACCACTTCAGTCTTGGGTAACACCCCTACATCTTCCTCAGTAAAGACCGAAGCAAAGAATTCATTCAGTCTCTCTGCTATAGCCTTGTCTCCTCTTACTGCCCCTTTTACCCCTCTATCATCTAATGGTCCAATTGACTCTCTCACAGGCCTTTTGCTACGAATGTACTTGAAAAAGTCTTTATTTCGTGTTTTTGCTTCCGTAGCAAGTTTCTTCTCAAATTCCAGCTTTGCCTGCCTTATCAATGCTTTGCATTTAACTTGCCAGTGCTTGTGCTGTTTCCAGTTTTCATCATTTGGCTCTTTTTTCCATTTTCTGAAGGTTGCTCTTTTGGCAGCAACAGCCTCTCTGACCTCACCTTTAAACCATGCTGGCAGTTTTTTGGACTTTCTTCCACTTTTCTTAATGCGTGGAATACAGCTGGTCTGGGCTTCGAGGATAGTATTTTTAAATAACACCCAAGCTTGCTGTAAGTCTTTAACCTTTGGAACCGCTCCTTTTAGTTTTTTCCGAACTATATTCCTCATTCTATCATAGTCACCCTTTTGAAAGTTAAAAGGTAGTACTGTGGATTCCTTTACTATCTGTCCTCCACTGATTAAATCAAACATGATCATACTATGATCACTATTGCCAAGTGGTCCCAACACCCTTATTTCTTGCACCAGATCTGGCGTTCCACTAAGGACTAGGTCCAGTATGGCTTCCCCTCTGGTCGGTTCATGAACCAGCTGCTCCAAGAAGCAGTCATTTATTTCATCTAGAAACTTTATCTCTTTAGCTTGTCCTGCTGTGACACTGTCCCAGTCGATACCGGGGTAATTGAAATCACCCATTATTACTACTCTGTTGTGGCTTTTGTTAGCTTCCTTGATTTCTTTGAGCATTTCATCATCCATTTGTTCATTCTGGCCAGGTGGTCGATAGTATACTCCCACTGCCATCACCTTCCCCTTCATAAATGGAATTTCAATCCATAGAGATTCTACAGCATATTTTGTTCCCTGCAAAACTTTAATCCTTTCTGACTCAATGCCCTCTCTAACATAGAGCGCAACCCCTCCACCAATTTGTTCAGCTCTATCATTACGATATAGTTTGTATCCAGGTATCACAGTGTCCCACTGGTTATCCTCCTTCCACCATGTCTCTGAGAGTGCAATCATATCTAACCTCTCATTTAATGCTATATATTCTAATTCTCCCATCTTATTGTTTAGACTTCTAGCATTGGCATACAAGCATTTTAGAGACTGCATTTTATTAATATTAATCTGGCTATTGGTAGGCATGGGTAATTGGGAATCTTTATGCTCTGTCTGCTCCTTACTCAAGGGCATTTGGGCTACTATACTCCCTTTTGGAACCTCACTGCTTTTGGTAGTATCCTTCAAGGATACCTTTGTCCGAACCGTGCGCTCCTGGGTGACTGTCGGCTTTCCCCTATTTTCTAGTTTAAAAGCTTCTCTATCTCTTTTTTAAAGGTTAATGCCAGCAGTCTGGTCCCATCCTGATTAAGGTGAAGCCCATCCCTTCGGAAGAGCCCCCCCTTTCCCCAGAATGTTCCCCAGTTCCTAACAAATCCAAAACCCTCATCCTTGCACCATTGTCTCATCCACGCATTGAGACTCCGGAGCTCTGCCTGTCTTTTGGGTCCTGCACGTGGAACAGGAAGTATTTCGGAGAACGCTATCCTGGAAGTTCTGGATTTCAACTTCCTACCTAAAAGCTTAAATTTAGCCTCCAGAACTTCCCTACCACATTTTCCTATGTCATTGGTACCAACATGTACCAAGACAGCAGACTCCCCCCCAGCACTATCTATGATCCTATCTAGGCGGTGCGTGAGATCTGCTACCTTCGCACCAGGCAGGCATGTTACCAGGCGATCCTCACGTCCACCAGCCACCCAGCTATCTACATTCCTAATGATTGAATCACCAACTATAACAGCTGTCCTGACCCTCCCCTCATGGGGACATGGGCCCTGGAGAAACGTCCTCGGTGCGAGAGGGTTTTACATCACCTGGAGGACAGGTCCTAGTTACAGGATCACTTCCTGCCACACCAGGGTGATGCTCTCCTGTCACGTGACCTCTCTCCTCCATGGCAACAGGGATGCTGCCAGACTGGAGGTGGGACTTCAGGACTATATCCCTGTAGGTCTCGTCCATGTACTTCTCTGTCTTTCTTATGTCTTCCAGGTCTGCTACTCTAGCCTCTAGAGAACGGACTCGTTCCCTGAGAGCAAAGAGCTCCCTGCACTTAGTGCATATGTAGGACCTCTCACCAACTGGGAGATAATCATACATGTGACACTCGATGCAAAAGACTGGAGAACCCCCATCTCGTTGCTGGACCTCTGACTGCATCTTAGTTTAAAGCTTGTGTTTAGGTCTTTTAAATCGGTATATAATAAGGATTGGTGTAGATGCTTATACTAATAAAAGTGTATCTAATACCCCTAATACACCCTGTGTACCTGAAGCTAATTAATCACAGGTCCTCTGTGTATGACTGATTTGGATTAAGAGCTGCACCTGAGAGCAGCCCCTTTCCTCTAAGATGTCCAAGTACCTATAAAACTACAATTTCCCCAGGGGTGGGTGGGTGCTGGGGAGGGAGGGGGGGAGATAAGTCCTATTAAAGAGGGCAGTTACAAGGTACCCTGTCCTGAACCCTCAGCAGGGGGATGGGGGTACCACACAAGGCCCAGTTAATTGAGAGAGGCAAGGTAAGTACAGCTGAGAAGGCTGAAACTTGCACACCACTAAGACAAACACTAAATAATTAAACAAACAACAGTTAGACAAACAGTAAATAATTAAATAAACAGCTAGAACTCACAGTAAGATGTCCCAGGAGGCAAAAATCCACTCACTAGCAGAGCAGGAAAGCGTCCGCCGCAACTCGAAGGGGGTGTGGCTGACGAGAGCAGAAGCGAGGAAGTTGCCGGTTGTGAGGACTGGCAAAGAGATCCATCGTGGGGAGGCCCCACTTTAGAAAGAGCTTCTGAACTACCAAGGGATCCAGGCGCCACTCGTGCGGCTGGAGGATCCTGCTGAGTTTGTCCGCCAGGCAATTTTCTTGGCCTGGGAGATAAACTGCCTTGAGAAGAATGCCGTGACTGACGGCCCAAGAGCAGAGCTTCCTTGCTTCCTGACAGAGAAGGAAGGAGCCCGTGCCCCCCTGCTTGTTCACGTAGAACATGGCAACTTGATTGTCCGTCTGGACAAGGACGGACTGGCGAGAGGTCAGGTGGGAGAAGGCCTTGAGAGCCAAGCGGATCGCTCTGAGCTCCAGGAAGTTGATCTGCTGAGCAGACTCCCACGCGGTCCAGAGACCCTGAGTACATGCCCCTTGGCAATGTGCTCCCCAGCCCAGGAGGGATGCATCTGTCGTCAGCACCCGGCCCGGCTGATGTGGCTGAAAAGGCATGCCGAGCACTAGGTTCGGCCGATGAAGCCACCACTGAAGAGACGAGGCCAGCGGCTCGGAGACGCGCACTAGGTCCGCTAGGCCGCCTGTGGCCTGTCGCCACTGCTTGCGGAGACACCATTGAGCAGGCCGCATATTCAGGCGGGCATTGGGGGTCACATGGACGGTGGAAGCCATATGGCCGAGTAGTCTCAGGAAGCGCCTGGCGGAGACCAGGGGCTGGCTGCGAAAACGGTTGGCTAGGTCCATGAGCCGTTGAGCCCTGTCGAGCGGTAGGAACGCTCGTGCCTGAGGAGTGTGCAGCCTTGCGCCGATGAACTCGAGATCCTGTGAGGGGAGCAAAGTGGACTTTGCAAAGTTTATAACAAAGCCCAAGTGCTGCAGAAGAGTCACCGTGCGACGTGTGGCGTTGGTGACCTCCGGGGCGGACGCTGCTTTGATGAGCCAGTCGTCGAGGTACGGAAAGACAGAGGCCGTGAAGCCGGAGATGGGCCGCCACCACCGCGAGGCATTTTGTGAAGACCCGCGGTGCGGAGGACAGGCCAAAGGGCAGTACTCTGTACTGGTAATGATTTCCTGCCACCACAAACCGTAGGTATTGGCGGTGGCTTGGGTGGATGAGGATGTGCGTGTAGGCATCCTTTAGATCCAAGGAGCATAGCCAATCTCCCTGCTGGAGGTAGGGCAGAAGGATTCCAAGGGTAAGCATCTTGAACTTCTCCCGCACAAGGAACTTGTTGAGGTTGCGCAAGTCCAGGATGGGTCTGAGGCCTCCTGTCCGCTTTGGTACTAGAAAGTACCTGGAATAGAAGCCTTGACCTCTCAGGTGGTGGGGCACCGGTTCCACCGCCTGCTCCTGCAGAAGACCCACTAACTCCTGAAGGAGTAGTTCCCTGTGCAGAGGGGGTCGTGGAGGTTCTCCCGGAAAGTAAGAGGGAGGGATCTGGTGGAAGTGGAGAAGATATCCTTCTCTCACGACCTGAAGCACCCAGGCATCTGAGGTGACGCCGGACCACCTGTGGGCGAAGTGAACCAGCCGGCCTCCGGTGCTGGGAGGAACCAGCGGGGGGGGAGAGGCTATGCTTGAGGAGTCAAAAGCCCCCACCCTGCTGAGCAGGGGCTGGTGGTGCAGGCTTGGGGGCTTGCTGCCTACGGGACCCGTTACCCCGTCCCTTGGCCTGCTGGCCCTGTTGGGGAGCTGCAGGGGCCTGATAATGGGGGTATTGTTTGTAGGCAGCCGCCTTCCTCGGGTAAAAGGACTTCTTTCCCGAGCCCTTCTTTTTCTGGGAAGGGGCGGAGGTCTTCCTAGAAAGCCTAGTCCTGGTGAGAGTCTCCGTCTCAATTTGTGCAGCCTTTTCAGCCATGGGCTTGCCAAAGAGGTTTTCGCCTCGGCAGGGGACATCGACCAACTTGTCCTGCACCCAGGGCTCAAGGTCAGACGACTGAAGCCAAGCCTGTCGGTGGGCACCGATGCCGGCTGCGGCCACTCGAGCCGATGCTTCAAAGCCATCATAGGCTGCTCGGGATATGAATTTTGAGCATTCCCGAATGCCAGTGGACAAGGCCAGGAACCTCCGCAAGGGTTCCTCGGACAAACCAGCGGAGAATCCGGCTAGCTCTTTAGCCAGGTCTCGGAGATACATGCCCATGTATAGCTGGTAGGTCTGGACACGACACGCAAGCATAGAGCCCTGGAAACACTTCTTACCAAGGCCATCCAGGTTACGGGCCTCCCTGCCAGGAGGCACCGAGGAGTGCATCTTCTGGCTCTTAAGACGATGCATGGCCGATTCCACTACCATGGAATGGTGTGGTAGCTGTGCTTTTTGGAAGCCAGGGCTCTTGCGGACTCGATAGATAGAATCGACCCGCTTGCTCAGGACCGGCGAGGTGGCCGGACTCTCCCACATGCGGAAGAGTAGTCGTTCCAGCATGGGAGGAACCGGTACAGTAAAGTGTTCCCTGGCGGGAGAGTCATACTGGAGGGCGTCGAGCTCTTCGGCTCGAGGCTCCTCCTCGGGGTCCGCAGGGAAGGCCAAAGCCTTGGCCATATCCCTGACGAAGTCCGAGAACCGGGCATCCTCCGGGGGGGACTGCTTCCGAGGTTCGGACTCCAGTGAGTCCAAGGGGACACACCGAGTCCGGAAAGAATCAGGCGACTCTTCCTCTTCAGACTCCCAGACCGACTCCGACGAGGACTCGGTGGGGTCGGCCCTGGCAGGGCGCGGCGCCTGCCGCCCCGACGCCGAGGGAGTCGGCGTCGGCGACCTCGGTCCCGAACGGGAGGCCGAGGGTGACCTCGACCGAGGATCGACTCGAGTTCGCATCGACTCGAGGATCGGCTCGGTCGCCGGGGTCGACTTGGACGTCGACGTCCCGGCGGTCGGGGCAGCGGCGCCAGCGAAGCCAGCGAGCAGTGCCCGCTGCTGGTCCATGAAGGCAGACAGTCTGCTCTCCAAGGCCGTCAACCTGAGTCCGAGCTCAGGCGACCCAGCAGCCCCCGACTCGGGCCCCGACGGCATCGGGCCCGATGTCGGCTGTCGCGGAGGCGAGTCCAGGAGGACCACAGGACTTACCCGAGCAGGCAGCTCCGACTCCAGGCGAGGTCGCTTCGTGAGGTGCTCCTTCTCCAAGGACCCGGGACGGCTATCGGGGCTATGCGACCTGGCCCTCGCGGAGCCAGGAGCGTCCACCGACGCCGCCCTCGCGGGTTTCACCTTACGTCGATGGTCCCCGGAGGGAGAACCCCTGTCGGAGGAACTCCGGCGACGGTCCGAGCTGGAACCTTTGGACGCGGAGGCCTCCGACGAGGTCCGGGTACGGCTGGGGTCAGCGAAGATCCTATCCCGCTGATGCCGCCGACTTCTCAACGCTTTGGAGGACATTTTGCCGCAGGGCCCACAGATCATTTCTTCATGATCCGGGCCCAGGCAGCGGAGGCAAAAGTCGTGTGTGTCAGTTAGTGACATATTTCGGTCACACTGACCACACCGCTTGAAACCACTGGCAGCCATCGGGGGAAAAAGGGCCCCGGCGAGGTCAAAGGACCGGGCTGCCAGGGAAAAACCGAAAACGAAAGCTGACTAAGTCAGAAAAACCGAAAAGAAGAAGAGGACTCGTGACCGGCGTCGCGAGTCCGGGCGGGAAAAAGACCGCGTCGAACCGATGGAAAAAAGAATAAATTATGAAGAAATATCAACTTTTTCGCGGGGACACGACGGGTACGTCTGTAGGGCTCCGCGGAAAAAAGAAGACTGGCTAAGATGGCACCCTTGGGCGGGAAGAGGACCGTGCATGCGCGCTGCAATTCCCAAAGGCTTTCTTTGAAAGCTGGGGAAAATTGCTCCGCGAGGGCTCCGTCGGCGCCGACGTCACCCATAAGTGAGGACTGACTTCCTGCTTGGTCCTGGAGAATACCAGATTACTTTCCTTTCTGAAGAAAGGCTCCAATTGCTGGTGGCGCTTTCGATATGGAGTAATGTTGACATTTATTTTTATTTATTTATAGTCTCTTTTATACAGCGCTATTCAACATCAGTGCGGTTTACATAACAGAAAACTTATACGGTGCAGGAATCTGCTCCGTATTTACAATGAACAGGTGCTTAAACTTGGGTAAAACCGGGATAACTATTTACATATAGGCATCACATCAAGTTGAATCACAGAGTAATCATAGTGTGTTGGTGTGGCGCTGCTGGTAGGGGGGAGCGGTTGATGGAGCGCAATCGTCCGGGTAGTGTTTGAGGAAGAGGTGGTACTTCAAAGCCTTCCTAAATTGTGTCAGGTCAGGGATTGCCCGGATGCTAGGTGGTAGGGTGTTCCAGCATCTAGGGGCGCAGAACCTAAATGCTCTGCTTACTGTTGCCTGGATGCATTGTGTTACTGCCTTCAGGATTGCTAGTGTGTTGATTGCTGCAGATCTTCTGGCTCTGATGGGGGGAGTAGTGTGGATAAGCTCTGAGAGCGAGGTGGAGGAGAGCCCGTTGATGGCCTTGAAGGTCAACAGTAGGGTCTTGAAAGAAACTCTGCCGTGGATAGGGAGCCAGTGGAGCTGTTTCAGGATGGGTGTCACATGGTCACGCCTGGAAGCACCATATAGAACTCTAGTTGTAGTATTCATTGTGAGCTGGAGCGGCCCCAGGGTGGATTGTCGGAGCCCTTGTAGGACTGCATTGGTGTAATCGAAATGTGGGATAATCAGCGCTTGAAAGATTGTCCAGAAGTCATCTGGTTCTAGCAGGGAGCGTAAGTATCTGACTGTCCGGATCTTATAGTAGACTGCTCTTACCGTGTTGCTTATGTGCGCCTTCATGTCCAGGCGTTGGTCTAATGTGACTCCAAGGTATCAGATTGTGGACTTGGTTTGCAGCTCTGCTTCCTTGACCTTTAGGTAGGTTGAAGGAGAAAAGTTCTGGTTCCTTGTGATGAAGAGAAAGCGTAGTTACTCACCTGTAACAGGTGTTCTCCAGGAGCAGCAGGAATCAGTCCTCACATATGGGTGACGTCGGCGCCGACGGAGCCCTCACGGAGCAATTTTCCCCAGCTTTCAAAGAAAGCCTTTGGGAATTGCAGCGCGCATGCACGGTTCCCTTCCCGCCCAAAGGTGCCATCTTGGCCAGTCTGATGACATAGTGAAAAGACAGCAAAAAAATTTGCAAAAACTAAATCATATGACTGCAACTCCATGGGGAGGAGGGAGGGTTGTGAGGACTGATTCCTGCTGCTCCTGGAGAACACCTGTTACAGGTGAGTAACTACGCTTTCTCCAGGACCAAGCAGGAAGTCAGTCCTCACATATGGGACTCCCAAGCTTAAGGCTACCGGAGACCCTAAGCACAAAAATGAGCTCCCTCTAGCTCAGCAGCACAGAAGGAAGGAATCTTCTCTGACTAATCTCCAACCGGTAGCCCAACATCCGGGATGGAGGGTAGGAGTTGCTTAAACCTCGAAGAGATTACGGAGGACTGCCTGTCCGAAAGCACTGTCCCTGCGGGACTCCCTCTCGAGGCAGTAATGGGTTGCAAAAGTCTGGCTCGAAGACCAAGTAGCGGCCCGGCAGATGTCTGCCAATGGAACAGAGCGGAGGTAAGCCACTGACGCAGCCTTTGCCCTAACCCGATGAGCCGTGACTCGACTTTCCAACGAGAGGCCTGCCGCCCCATAAGTCCAAGCGATACAGTCAGCTACCCAGATGGACAGAGCACGCTTGGAGACAGGGAGCCCTAATTTATTAGGGTCGTAAGACAGGAAGAGCTGAACCGTCTTACGGTGCTCCCGCGTACGATCAAGGTAGAAGTTCAGCGCCCTTCTACAGTCCAGGGTATGCAAGACCATCTCAGCTCGGCTGGAGTGCGGCCTGGGAAAGAAGGTCGGAAGCACCACCTCCTGATTGATGTGAAAAGGGGAGACCACTTTTGGAAGAAACTTAGGGTGAGTCCGCAGGACTACCCTGTTCTTGTAGAACCTAGTGTAAGGGGGATCAGACACTAGGGCCTGCAGTTCACTAACGCGTCTAGCGGAAGTGAGGGCTACCAGGAATAAGGTTTTCCAAGAAAGAAAACGGAGAGGACAGGTAGCCATGGGTTCAAAGGGCGGACAGGTGATCCGCTGTAAAACCACGTTAAGGTCCCAGTCTGGGGGGCGCAAAGGTGGTTTAAGGAGAAGGAGACCTCGGGAGAACCGTGCCACGAGAGGGTGGCCGGAAAGAGGCCTGCCTTCCACCGGCACATGATGTGCAGAAATAGCACTGAGGTGAACCTTGACCGAGTTGGACTTTAGTCCAAGATTGGAGAGGGAAAGCAAGTACTGCAAGACCACCGACACCGAGCAGGAGAAGGGGTCTTGAGACTGTTGAGTACACCATGTGGAGAAGTGACGCCATTTAAGGGCGTAGGATTTCCGGGTAGAGGGTCGCCTGGAAGCTAGCATGACCTCTTCTACCTCTGGAGGCAGCAGGAGGGGAGCAAGGACTACCCTTTCAGCAGCCAGGCCATCAGATGAAGAGATCTGAGGTTGGGGTGTAGGAGAGACCCCTGATCCTGGGTCAGGAGATCGGGCTGAAACCCCAGAGGCAACGGAGTATCTACCGCCAGTTGCAGCAGAAGCGGGAACCACCGTTGCCTGGGCCACCGGGGAGCTATCAGGATCAGCGAAGCCTTGTCCTGGAGAACCTTGAAAAGTGTTCGAGACACCAGCGGCATGGGAGGAAAGGCATACAGAAGGCCCTTGGACCATGAGAGCAGAAAAGCATCCGCCGCTACTCGGAGGGGATGCGGTTCCCGAGAGCAGAACCGAGGAAGTTGCCTGTTCAGAGGACTGGCAAAGAGATCCAGTGTGGGGAGGCCCCATTGGAGAAAGATCCTTTGAACCACCAACGGGTCCAATCTCCACTCGTGTGGTTGGAGGATTCTGCTCCGTTTGTCTGCCAGGTAGTTTTCTTGACCTGGGAGATAGACAGCTTTGAGGAGGATTCCTCGGCTGACGGCCCAAGCGCAGAGCTTTTGTGCTTCCCGACAGAGAAGGAAGGAGCCCGTGCCCCCCTGTTTGTTCACATAGAACATGGCCACTTGATTGTCCGTCTGGACGAGGACGGACTGGCGAGCGGTAAGGTGGGAGAAGGCCCGGAGAGCCAGGCGGATCGCTCTGAGCTCCAGGAAGTTGATCTGCTGGGCAGATTCCCACGGGGTCCAGAGACCCTGAGTACATGTCCCTTGGCAATGTGCTCCCCAACCCAGGAGAGAAGCGTCGGTCGTCAGTACCTGAACAGGCGGAGGAGACTGAAAAGGCATTCCGAGCACTAGGTTGGGCAGATGAAGCCACCACCGTAGAGAAGAGACCAGCGGGCTGGAGATTCGTATGGAGTCTGCCAGTCTCCCCGAGGCCTGACGCCATTGGGAGCGAAGGCACCATTGAGCAGGCAGCATATTCAGGCGGGCATTGGGGGTCACATGGACCGTGGAAGCCATATGGCCGAGCAGTTTCTGAAAGTGCCTGGCCGAGACCCGGGAATGGCTGCGGAAGTGGCTGGCTAGAGCCATGAGCCATTGTGCCCTGTCGAGCGGCAGAAAGGCGCGCGCTTGAAGCGTGTTTAACCTGGCGCCGATGAACTCGAGATCCTGAGAGGGGAGCAAAGTGGACTTTGAGAAGTTTATGACAAAGCCCAGGTACTGGAGCAGAGTCACGGTACGTTGCGTGGCGTGAGTGGCCTCCGTGGAGGACGGAGCTCTGATGAGCCAGTCGTCTAGGTAAGGGAAGACAAAGAGGCCTTGAAGCCGGAGATAAGCCGCCACCACTGCGAGACATTTTGTGAAGACTCGTGGTGCGGAGGATAGGCCAAAGGGCAGTACTCTGTACTGGTAATGATTGCCTGCCACCACAAACCGTAGGTATTGTCGGTGGCTTGGGTGGATGAGGATGTGAGTATAGACATCCTTTAGATCCAAGGAGCATAGCCAATCTCCCTGCTGGAGGTAGGGCAGCAGGATTCCAAGGGTAAGCATCTTGAACTTTTCCCTTTCCAGGAACTTGTTGAGGTTCCGCAAGTCCAGGATGGGTCTGAGGCCTCCAGTACGCTTTGGTATCAGGAAGTACCTGGAATAGAAGCCTTGACCTCTCAGGTGGTGGGGCACCGGCTCCACCGCCTGTTCCTGAAGAAGACTTGACAACTCTTGAAGGAGTAAGTCCCGGTGAAGAGGGGGTCGCAGAGGCTCCCTTGGAAAGTAGGGGGGAGGTACCTGGTGGAAGTGTAGAAGATAGCCCTCTTGGACTATGTGGAGCACCCAGGTATCTGACGTGATGTTGGACCACCTGTGGGCAAAGTGGACCAGCCGGCCTCCCGTGCTGAGAGACTCCAGCGGAGGGGGAGAGGCTATGCTGAAAGAGTGAAAAACCCCCACCCTGCGGAGCAGGGGCCGGTGGCGCAGGCTTGGGGGCTTGCTGCCTACGGGACCCGTTACCCCGTCCCTTGGCCTGCTGACCCTGTTGGGGAGCTGCTGAGGCCTGATAATGAGGGTAGTGTTTATAGGCAACCGCCTTCCTCGGGTAAAAGGGCTTTTTCCCCGAGCCCTTCTTCTTCTGGGAAGGGGCAGAGGTTTTCCTGGAGAGCCGAGTCCTGGTGAGAGTCTCTGTCTCGAGTTGTGCAGCCTTCTCGTCCATAGGTTTGCCAAAGAGGTTTTCACCTCTGCAGGGGACATCGACCAACTTGTCCTGCACCCAGGGCTTGAGGTCGGAGGACTGAAGCCAAGCCTGTCGGCGGGCCCCGATGCCGGCTGCGGCTACCCGAGCCGACGCCTCAAAGCCATCGTAGGCTGCTCGAGAGATAAACTTTGAGCACTCCCGAATACCGGTGGACAGGGCCAGGAACCTCCGCAAAGGTTCCTCGGAGAGACCAGCAGAGAAGCCGGCTATTTCTTTAGCCAGGTCCCTGAGATACATGCCCATGTAGAGCTGGTAAGTCTGGACCCGACAAGCAAGCATAGAGCCCTGGAAACACTTCTTACCGATGCCATCCAGGCTTCGGGCTTCCCTGCCGGGAGGCACTGAGGAGTGCATCTTCTGGCTCTTGAGCCTATGCATGGCCGATTCCATCACCATGGAATGGTGCGGCAGCTGTGCTTTTTGGAAGCCAGGGCTCTTGCGGACTTGATATATGGCATCGACCCGCTTACTTAATACCGGCGACGCCGCCGGGCTCTCCCACATGCAGAAGAGAAGTCGTTCCAGCATCGGAGGAACCGGTACAGTAAAATGCTCCTTTGCAGGAGAGTCATACTGGAGGGCATCGAGCTCTTCGGCTCGAGGCTCCTCCTCGGGATCCGCAGGGAAGGCGCCAAGGCCTTGGCCATATCCCTCACGAAGTCCGAGAACCGTGCACCCTCCGGGGGGGACTGCCTCCGAGGGATACACAGAGTCCAAAAAGAATCAGGTGACTCTTCCACCTCGGATTCCCAGGCGGACTCCTCGGAGGAGGAGTCGAGCGGCTCAGGCCGGGCGGGCACAGACGCCGTCCGCCCCGACGCCGAGGGAGTCGGCGTCGACGACCTCGGCCCCAAACGGGAGGCCGAAGGGGACCTCGACCGAGGATCGACTCGAGCCCGCATGGACTCGAGGATCGGCTCGGTCTCCGGGGTCGACTTAGACGTCGACGTCCCGGCGGTCAGGGCAGAAGCGCCAGCGAGGCCAGCGATCAATGCCCGCTGCTGGTCCATGAAGGCAGCCAGGCTGCTCTCCAAGGCTGTCAACCTGAGTCCGAACTCAGGAGACCCAGCAGCCCCCGACTTGGGCCCCGACGGCGTCGGGCCTGACGTCGGACCCCTCGGAGGCGAGTCCACGAGGACAACAGGACTTACGTGAGCAGACGAGTCCATCTCCAGACGAGGCTGTTTGGACGGCCGCTCCAGCTCCAAAGACCCGGGACGGCTATCGGGGCTATGCGACCTGGCCCTCGCGGAGCCAGGAGCGTCCGATGCCGTCCTCGCGGGTTTCTTCCTCAGATGATGCTCCCGGGTAGGAGACCCCCTCTCAGAGGAGCTCCGACGGTGTTCAGAGCCAGATTCCCTGGACACCGACGCCTCTGACGAGGTCCGGGTACGGCTGGGGTCAGAGAAGATTCTCTCCCTCTGATACTTCCGACTCCGCAAGGATTTGGCTGACATCTTGCCACAGGCTCCACAGATCATTTCTTCATGATCCGGGCCCAGGCAATGGAGGCAGCAATCATGTGTGTCAGTAAGAGACATAAGTTTCTTACACTTAACACACTTTTTAAAGCCACTGGCGGCCATCGGGGGAAAAAGGGCCCCTGCGAGGTCGAACGTTCGTGCCGCCAGGGAAAAGTGAAAAAAGCGCGAATTTGTCACTAAGGACAGAAAAAACCAAAAAGAAGGGGAGGCCTCGCAACTGGCGTCGCGAGGCCGGACGGAAAAGGGACCGGCGTCGAACCGAAGAAAATAAAATAATAAAGAAAATCAACTTTTCAGCGGTGACTAGTAGACAGCGTCTGTAGGGCTCCGCGGAAAAAAGAAGACTGGCCAAGATGGCACCTTTGGGCGGGAAGGGGACCGCGCATGTGCGCTGCAATTCCCAAAGGCTTTCTTTGAAAGCTGGGGAAAATTGCTCCGCGAGGGCTCCGTCGGCGCCGACATCACCCATATGTGAGGACTGACTTCCTGCTTGGTCCTGGAGGACTTCTGTTTTCTTGTGCTGTATTCGGAGGTTTTGAGTTTGAAGCCAGTTGGCCACTGCGTCAAAGCAGTCTATCAGTGGAGAGAGGTCAAGCTGGTCAGTTGAGAATGGCATATAGAGTAGGATGTCGTTGGCATATATCAAGCAGTCAACATTGAATGAACGGATGAGGTTACAGATGGGCTGCATGTATATGTTGAACATCAGGGCGGAGAGGGAGGAACCCTGTGGAATGCCCTGCTTCTGGTGGAACGGTTTCTAGAAGATTCTTCTAGAAGATTCCATTGTTGGAGTCTTGACCCTAGCAATTCTGCCTTGTTCTTGGATAAGTCCAAATCACGAACCAGGTCATTTAGTTCTTCCTGTGTTATTCTGTGTTGAGTTGATAATGCATCCCAGTGAAAATCTGGGTCACTGCATGCTGACAGACCAGAAGAACAGGTCGGCTCACCCTTGCCCTCATCAGATGAATCAAGAGAATATTCTGATGGAGGTTCTGGAATAGGAAGTCCCTCACCATGTGGAAATGCAGACGGAATGTTTGGGTAGACTATGCTCGACTTCTTTTGCTTCGTTATTCCGCTGGAAAGAGGAGGAACCAAGCAGAAGTAACAGTCATTTATGTGGTTGCTTGGCTCTCTCCACACCATGGGGACTGCAAACGGCATTGATGGTCTTTTGCAATTTAACCACTGTGAAAGCTGTGTTGTACATGTAGCGCAGCATATATGCGGGGTCCAAGGCTTGTCTTGGTCACCAATTTTGCATCCGAAGTAAAGATGATATGCCTTCTTCAGTTGAGAAGCGATACTTTTCTTCTGGTTGGCAAATGTCACTTCCCCACAAATGTAGCAGAAATTGTCAACGGTATTAACTCAATTTTGCGGCATTACTGTTCTGTATTGTACCTAAATGGCTAAAATGATTAATAAAAGTTACATATAACAGTAGCTTAAACTGTCTCGCACACAGTCTGAAATATTTTAAATGCTCAACCTTTCCGACTGCGTATAGTACACTGCTGATGTCAGATGGCTTCAGCAGCCGTCTGGCAGTAGTGTTGCATTGCATCAGAAAATGATGCAATCAACTCTGGATGATGTGTGCATGCTGGTATTATGCAATGCGATGTAATATTACATCATTCAAGGCTTATTTGGGATGTTGATGTCCTACTGGATAAATTTACATGGTGAAACGTCAAAAATGAACTACATTCAATATCTTCAAAACGAGCGCCAATAAATTTTTTTAATGGTATATTCATGTTCAGCTCACCAAGATACTACAGATTAGGGCCTTTTAAAGTCAGTAACGATTTCAATGTTGACCAGTGTAATCTGCTCAGTTCCCCTGCTACATTGGCAAGAGACTTCTACCCCAGAGAAGATCTGTCTTCTAACAGATGTATTACTACAGAGAAATGCATCAACAGCTTCCATGCAGGAAGTACCAAGACCTGAGCTACCAAAGACCTAGTTATGTCTCTCATTATAGCATCCTGAGAAAACATGGTGGTCTAGAAGACATGCTGATCTCTTACTGTAAGAAGGCAATAGGAGAACCTCAGCAATCTGTTCCATGATAGCGTGGACCACCTCACCTGGAGGTTGGGAGCTACCGTCCCCATACCTTCTCCAGGACTCCCCACTGTAAAGTATATGGTGAGACCCCCAAAAGAAAAAAAACCCAAAAACTAGGAGAGGATGTGAGGTAATACTAGCACCACTCCCTGCAACAAGAACTAACCTACAGTATCCAATGAACTTCAGATCACTACTGGACTCCATGTGCAGGCACTCATATCCCTAGGTCAGAAGTGGTTGCTTGCTAAACAGCCTTCCCACAGGAAGGAAACTATCTTAACTTGCATCACCAAATGACCACTATGCTCAGTTAAACATCCAAGAGACTTTCAGGGATTCTCCTACACTGGAACAAAACTTAAACTTGAGGCTGCCTATAGGAATGGCCAAGTCCAGGCATCCTACTATTTAAACTTATTTTTATACCACCTTTCTACTATTCAAAGTGGTTTACATTTAACAACATATTAACATGACCAAAGGTACAATGTTTTACAGAGAACTGAAACAGTGTAATAGCTTAACAATATAACTGGATAACAATTGTTCTAAATAAATATGAACTATTTACAATGTTGTGTGTTTGTTTTAATGAGTCATTTTTACATTGTTAGAATCTGTTGGGTTGAATCGTGGGATTTTACAGTAAGGATTTATGGTGGTTGAATGCTCAATCCTAGGGCCTGCACAGATAAGTCATCTGGCCCCCAAAGGAAAAACTAACATTTATTAATATTTGTCTCATGCATTTTAGTAGCAGTTCAAGGCAAGTTACAATCTGATCCAGCTAAACAAACACCCAGACCACAACCCAGACCAGCCTTTAAAATGAGACGAGATGACCCCAAAGGGTCAGTGAGGAAAACAAAATAAGTACCAGCATAGTTAGATCATGAATCTGCTTCAGTCACACACTCAGGCGACTGGACACACCAGAAAATCTGGTTCAAATACAATATTGAGCTCCTGCTGCTTTTCCATTCTCCTAGAACTTAATGGATAAGAGCTGGCTCATTTATTTATTTATTTAGCTGTATTTATATCCCACTTTTCACCGGGTCAAAGCGGTCAATTGGGGGATACATTTAACACGAGGGGATATGAGACACATATGCTAATACTTATTTATTTATTTTATTTTATTTATTTATTTTATTTAAAGTCTCTTTTATACCGCGCTATTCAGCATCAGCGCGGTTTACAATAAACAGTGAACATACACATTTCCAATAGTACTTTGTGTTTACATATGAACAGGATAATCAACTTGGCTAACAGGGTAACTATGTACAACCACAAAATATACAATATATACAGGGAATATATACAATATATACAGGGAACATGGGCAATGGAGGGTTAAGTGGCTTGCCCAAGACCACAAGGAGTGCCTATAGGACTAGAAATCCCAGTCCCTCCGGCCTGAGATGGCTGTCCCCAGGTGGGACTTGAACCCCCGGCCCTCCGGCCTGAAGTACCTTGTCCTAACCACTAGACCACTCCTCCCTCCTCCCTAACCTTGTCCTAACCACTAGACCACTCCTCCCTCCAAATGCCAAGACCTAGAGGAAAAGACTCCAGTTCCAAAGGACTCAAAGCACACAATGTCTACCAGGCATTAGCTTTCCTTAAGGAAATGTACCCTGTTACCCTTCAAATAGCTGAAACTTGTTTATTCAATGACTAGACACAAAACACCTTCACCCACTAACTCCCACCAACATTCTCACTTGTGTTCTTCCCCTATCTTAGTCAATAGCGGTGGGGAACAAATCCATGACCTTGCCATTTGGAAACTGGTGACCTGCAAGTGATCTACCAGGACTGTTCTCCAGCTTATGACTCAAGACCACCATGAATGAAGCCAATTGAGACTGCCAAGCAATGGAGTCTTGACACAGGGAGGCACCAGACATTATGACGGGGCAACTGGAGTGGGGGTGAAGGTGGGGGTGGGGAAGGACCAGGATGATCAGATTCTCAGCCAGAAGAGAAGAGAGACCATCTGCTTGGTACCAAAAACCTATGCCAAATAGCTCTTTTGGCAAAGAAACACAAAGTCCCTGTTGGGCAAGGAATCCACTGACCCGAGCTCAACTAGAATCTTCTGGGAACTTAAAACTACCCTGTTACAGCTCCCTCCAGCACCGAGGGCAGAGCTTGAGAGTAAGACTTACAGAGATGTATCACTAGTCCTCACACCCAGCTCCCTCTGGCCCCAGAATGAGCTGGTGTTGAAAATAAAAATGAGCCTAATATACTGTCTTGTACTTTAGGTCAGTGATTCAAGCCTTTATAAAGGCAGTGCTGAGGTCCTTCCTTGGCCAAAAACTAGGGTTTTGTTTTTTTTTATTTTTTATTGGCGAGTTCAATTGGAATTGCTCCATTTCTGCCATAAGCTTACTAAAACACAGAGTCTGCAGCTGAGAAAATGGCAGCTGTTCCTGTGCTGCTTTGAGCAGCTGGAGGCTCCCTGGTGTACAAGTGAATCTGAAACCACCACCAGGCCTGTCAGCCTCCCTCCAGAGCTGGCCCAATATCAACATAGAAATATGATGACAGAAAAAGACCACATGGCCTATCTAGCCTGTCTCTTTGGAGGGAACATCCAGCTGCTCTGTTGTGACCACCATCAAATTGCCCTGAGTTTCCTTGGCTTCAATGGCCAGATCTACAGATGGCACACATTCAGCCAACATCTGCCTTTCTCCACAGCTGAATGTTGCCGCAAAGTCTTCCCACGCCACTTCCTGCACAAAAGAAAACCCAGCACTGCTGTACCAACCTCTAATGAAGTGGCTGACTACACCCTTACTGCTCCCGGCATTGTTCAATTTACTCCACCTATGTCACTCTTGATGCTGCTACAAGCCCAGCCAACATGGCCTATGTGCGTATAGGGCTGACTCCCCACCTACTGCTCCCAGAACCTCTCTTGGCCCTGCTGCTACAACTGGTACCTCACCAAAACTGGCTCAGATTACAAGGCCTTTAAATTGTCAAACTGAGCTGCAGTAAATGGAAGAGAAGCACAGGCGAGCAGAGAGCTCCCTCTCACTGCCTCAGATGGCCTTCTACAGCCCAGTCCAGCGAACTCCTAAGAGAAGCCCCAAAAAGAAAAAACTATTTTTTTAAGCAAAGAGAAAATAAAGAGGAAGGAGATAAAGGGAAAATTACTTTGAGCCCAGTGGGGATGAAGGACCTGTACTCCTCCAGATATCACCCAGCTGCCTGTGGTCTCTTTTAGATAGGTCCTGATTCCTCCCCGACTACTAAAGCTCAATTGAAGGCTCCAGTTCTCCAATTGGACACAAGAACTAATTCACCAAATACTATTTTTATTTGTCTGTAAATCGCTTTACCTATACCAAAAAAGGCAGCATAACAAATTTTTAAATAAAACATCTGTCCAAGCTGCACAGTATGCAGTCACCAGCTGCTGGAGAGAGAATACTGAGGAGCATGTGGCTACACGGTGCTTTGTATAGAGCAGAGGACAAAAGGTTTTGGTTCTGTCTTCATCTGTTGGCTTAAGGGCATAACCCACTCATCCTGGATTGGTCGAGACAATCAGGAATTTGCAACTAAAAACAGGTCAAGGTTTATCTATAAAAGACTGGAAAGCATTTGCTACCATTTAAAAAAATATGTTGGTAATGAAGTCATGTCTCAATTCCAATAAAAACACAGTACCATGAACATGCATTATCGACTTTGGGATATCCAAGATGGCTACACATGCAGCTTCTAAGCAGAGTTCATGAGTTTACAAATGGGAAAGCGAAAGGCAAAAATTGGCTATGAAGCTACCGGATAGCCGGTTATCTTCCGCTGCTTTACCTTCAGGACCTTTTTCCTTCCTCATGAGTTGCCGCAGCCAACTGTTGTGGGAGAGGTGTTAACCCCAGCTGTTGAGATGTCAGAGAGGGATGGCTCAGCACCTTCCTCTGGGACAGATCTTACCTCTCGTGATCCACTGCATCCTCGGAGGTTGATGGAGTCTGCCAGAGGTGTGACGAGCCAGAGTCTGGCCGGAGCCATTATTGGTGATCCAGCAGATTTGTGGGAGCAGTCTACAGGTGGTGACACAGGGAGTGGCAACTCCTCGTGGGAATATCAAGCTGGCAGTGTCCCTTCTGAGGCAGTGAGGTTGCAAGCAGTTGCAGAGCCGGAGCATGAGCAGGAGAGAATGGCAGAGCAGGGGAGTTCCTTTGCTGGAATATCGATGGAAACTTTCCTTCCATGCCTGGAGAAAATTACCCTCGAGACTATATGGGGTGCCATTAAGCAGCTTGGTGAGGCACTTTTGCCACAAGTGAAAAAGTTGGCAGCCCAATTCCAAGTTACACAAGATCAGTATGCTATTAACACTTCAGAGATCTCTTAAGTGCAAGTATCTTTGAGTGAAGTCTCTGTTCGTGTTGAGCAAGTGGAGCACTGTACGGATTCTGTGGTTAAGGATATGACATGTCAAGGCTAGACTTGAACATTTGAAAAATGTTTCAAGGATGTCAAATACACATTTGATTAATTTTCCTAAATCTCAGTTGATATTACCTCGGGAAATGTTTAAATCCTACTTGGTAGAAGTGCTGGCTGTTCCAATTGAGACTCATCCAACAGTTACTAAAGTGTATTATTTGCCACAGGGGAAGAAGGTTCCCTCTGTTGTGGAGGGATCGGATCCCCAACAGTTTGATGCACTGGATGTATCTGCGATTTTGGAAAGTTCTACTGTAGATAATGCTTTACCTGTTACATGTTTGGTTCGGTTTGCTTTGCCCTGCCCTCTGACAGGGACTGGTTTATGCAATGTTCTTTAGGAAAAAGAACATTTGGTTTTGAGGTTATTTGGTTCAGGCATTTCCTGACCTGCCTAGGGAGACCCAACGCTGGAGGAGAGAGTTTCTTCTTCTCTGGCATGAGGTCTCCCAGCTGGGAGCTTTATTTTTTCTCAAGTATCCATGCAAATATTTAGTTAAATATATGCCTAATTTATATGTTTTTCTCTACTTTTACCAACTTTTGTATTTTTCAAATGCTCACCCAGTTCCTAATTCTCCTATTGTAGAACCATCTGTGGTAGAGTGATACTGACGGCGTAGAAGCTGCTATATTCCTTCATGTTTGGTTATATTATGTTTGCTTTGAAACTCTCCCTGTATAGTGGGCGGGGATAGGATGCTGAAGGGTTTCTTTTGTAATTCCTGAATAGAGTGTTTTTCCTTTTTGCCATTATTTCACTCAGTATCCTGGTTTTCTACAGGTGATATTTGTATGCACTTGTTTTTTGGTAAAAAAACAAATTTAAAAAGAAAAACTCAGTGTCAAGGTGTTCAAATGAGTTAGAGAAAACCAACCGAGGGCTGGGGCTGCCTTTCCTGCTAAGTAAATTAGTAGTTGTCCAGGATATTATCCACTTCAAAATATATAGCTCACATGCTAGCTCAATTACAGAAGATACTCTTTTAGCCAAATGCTACACTGCATGACTGAAGCTTGTAAGTTCAAGGGGACCCTAGTTTGAATAAGGCCATAGTTTTGGGAAGGCTCTGTTTTGTGGTAGTAAACCTGGAATTCTCAAGATTAATACTGAGTGTGGCTCAGATTGGAGCAGTAAAAAGCTATGAGATGGAACAAGCAGAAACCTGATCATGCAGCAAACATAGAGGGCATGTCCATGTATAAAATGAAAACAGAAACAGAAAAATGACAGAAAAAAACCACATGGCCTATATAGTCTGTCTTTCCATATCAACAACTACAACAGTCCTTTTTTTTCCTTTAGATATCCTCTGTGTTTGTCCCATGCTTTTTTGAATTCAGATACTGTCCTCATCTCTACCACCTCCACTGGGAGACTATTCCACGGATCCACCACTCTTTCCGTAAAGAAATATTTCCGCATATCATTCCTGAATCTATCCCCTTTCACCCTCATCCCATGTCCCCTCATAGCAGAACTTGCTTTCAATCGAAAGATTAAGATCCTTAAGTCTGCCCTCATATGCTTTATAATGAAGACCACTAACCATTTTAGTGGCCACCCTCTGTACTGACTCCATCCTGTTTATATCCTTTTGAAGGTGTGGTCTCCAGAATTGCACACTATACTCCAAATGAGGTCGCACCAAAGACTTATACAGAGGCACTATCACCTCCTTTTTTCTGCTAGCCATTCTTCTATGTATGCACCCAAGCATCCTTCTAGCTTTTGCTGTCGCCTTTTCTACCTGTTTAGCTACTTTAAGATCATCAGACACAACCATGCCTAGGTCCCGCTCTTCTTTAGTGGACAAAAGTACTTCACCCCCTATACTATATTGCTCCCTTGGATTGCTGCAGCTGACCTTGCATTTTTTAACATTAAATCCCAGCTGCCAAATTCTAGACCATTCTTCTAGCTTAGCTAGATCCCTCCTCATGTTATCTACACCTTCCTGGGTATCTACTCTATTGCAGATTTTGGTATCATCTGCAAAGAGGCAAACCTTACCCGACAGCCCTTCCGCTATATCACTAACATAGATGTTAAAAAGAATCGGACCAAGGACAGATCCCTGGGGCACACTGCTGATAACTGCCTTCTCCTCGGATTAAGCTCCATTTGCCTGTACCCATTGTCACCTCCCACTTAACCAATTTCTAACCTAGTCAATCACTTTAGGGTCCACCTCTGGGGTGCTCAGTTTATTTGTTTATGTCACCTGTGCAGAACGGTGTGAAAGACTGTACTGAAATCCAAGTGCACCACATCTATGGCTCTCCCTCGGTGCACTCCCTGGTCACAGCATTCCTCTCTGGACATCAAGCCTGGTCGGTAGATGGATGCCTCTGTACCCCTCAGAAGAGTCATCAACCACCACTACTCTTTGCTTCCTTGTGGTCACTGATTCTGCAACTTTGGGGTACTTGAGCTCTGGTACTTCCCTTTTCAGGGATGCTTTCACCTCCTCCGCTTCCAGGGCTGCATAATGGTTCTTCAAGTCAAGGGCTGGAGAAGTTGGATTGGTGATTCTGCAGGTCCTGGTGACTTGTGTCCAACCTTCGTCATTCTGTATGCACCCATCTTCTCCTCTGCTGGAGAGCTTGGTTGCTGAAAGAAGCATCTCATCAATGCACTTCTCACTGTCTTGAATGCTCCTCAGCCTCGCCACCTTCTCTCTGAGTTCCTCCATTTGTTTTCTGAGAGCTTCAGCATGCAGGCAACCCTGCACATGGAACTGGTCCTTCAAGTAGGTTTTCAATTGCAAAGATAATCAAAATAAATTTTGACCAAGAAATAGGCAATTAAATCCATTTTAAATGTAGAAATGCAATTGTTCCCTATTTCTAAGTTAATTCAAGTGCACCTGTTACAGCACATCTGCCGTGGCCAACGTGGCCAAAGGTTGCTGTGGCCAACGTGGAGCTATGAGGATCATATGACCTCTATCTCTCTGAAGCTTGAACAGGGTTTTGGGAATTAGGGGAATGGGTGGAAAGGCATACAGGAAGTCCTGACCGCAATGAAGGAGGAAAGCATCCCTGGCCTGACAACCTCGAGCCGGAATTCTGGAACAAAACCGGGGAAGATTGGCATTCAGTGGACTCACAAAGAGGTCTATGTCCAGGGTTCCCCAAATTTGAAAACTTTTGGCCACCTGGTCTGCATGGAGAGACCATTCGTGTGGAAGCAGAACTCGACTGAGTTTGTCTGCCCAAGCGTTTTGAATGCCTAGAAGATACACCGCAAGGAGATGAATCTGATGCTCTCTGGCGAGGGCCCATAGTCGCAAAGCTTCGTTGCACAGTGACAGAGAGCCTGTTCTGCCCTTCTTGTTCACATAGAACATGGCTACCTGATTGTCCGCTTGAACTAGGACTGTCTTGTAGCTGAGCTGGGTGTGAAATACTCGAAGAGCAAGGAAGATTGCTCTGAGCGCCAGGAGGTTGATATGGAGATAGGCCTCCTGTGGAGTCCAGGTACTCTGGGTAGAGAGGCCATGCAGGTGGGCTCCCCAACCCACCTGTGAAGCATCTGTTGTTAGAGTGGCTTGGGGTGGGGGTTGCTGAAAAGGAGACCCCACCAGGTTCTTGGGTGACTGCCACCATTGGAGGGACAAAATAAGGCGATCTGAATTTGCTATTTTGTCTGACAGGCAACCTGAGGCCTGAGTCCACTGAGTGGATAAGGTCCACTGGGCTGCCCTCATATGGAGGCGAGCATAAGGAACCACATGCACGGTGGATGCCATGTGGCCTAGCAACTGTAACATTTCCCGAGCAGTGAGGTGAGATTTTAGCACTGCTTGGGAAGCTACTGCACATTGTGAAGGCAGTGGGGCTGTGGAATGAAGGCCCTTGTCTGTCTGGTATCCAGAAGAGCTCCTATAAACTCTAGGGATTGTGTGGGAGCAAGGTTGGACTTTGGGAAGTTTATGACGACAAGTCTCAAATACTGAAGGATGCGCATTGTGCGAGACAGAGTCATCCTGGCCTCTGGTTCTGAAGGGGCTCGAATGAGCCAGTCGTCTAAGGGAAGATGAATATTCCCAGAGTGCGAAGAAATGCTGCTACCACAGCCATGCATTTTGTAAACACCCTTGGTGCAGAAGCCAGGCCAAAAGGAAGAACCCTGTATTGGTAGTGCTTCCCTTGAAACACGAATCAAAGGAACGTTCGGTGAGTTGGATGGATGAGAACACGAGTGTATGCATCCTTGAGATCTAGAGAACAAAGCCAATCCTGACTCTGAAGGTATGGCAGCAGAGTTCCTAGAGAAATCATTTTGAACTTCTCTCTGAACAGGAATTTGTTCAATTCTCTGAGGTCTAGAATGGGTCTGTGTCCTTTTTTTTTGGAATAAGGAAAAAGAGGGAGTAAAACTCTGTACCCCATTGGAGAATGGGCACCTCTTCTATTGCCCCTTGAGCAAGGAGCATAGTGACTTCTTGACCTAACCGGTCATTGAGAGGGGTCTGAGAATTGAACTGTCTTACTATTGTAGGAGGGGGCATGCTGAGGAAATGAAGCTTGTACCCCTCTCGTACAATACACAAAGTCCAATTTTCTGCTGTTATCTGACCCCATCTGGGGGCAAAATGACATAACCTTCCTGGAATGGTGGAGGGTTCTGGGCCATTTAGGGCCAGGAAGGCAAAGTTCTCTAGACAGGAGTCAAAGCCCCTGTGGAGGCTGAATCTGCTGAGCCAGTTGAGGCTTAGCTGCTTTTGGCTTCCTTTGTTGTCTAGGCTGTTGCTGCTGTCCCTTTTGGGCAGACTGACCTGAACGATATCCCAGCTGGGTATAGGCGGAATAAAACTTTTTCTTCTTGCTGAAGAATGGTTTCTTAGAGAATCTTTTCCTCGCAGGATCAGCTATAGATTTGGACAATCTAACCGAAGTGATATTGTCAGCATCAATCTCATTAGCTTTTTCCTGCCAATTCTTGCCAAAGAGATTCTCTCGTGTGCAAGGTATATTCCCCAGTTTGTCCTGTACCCAGATTTCCAAGTCAGATGCCTGGAGCCAGGCAATTCTACGTGTACCTATGGCAATAGCAGAGGTTCTGCTTATGCATTCAAAGCAGTCAAAGGCTGCACGATTCACAAACTTGGAAACATGCTGAGCATGTTTAACAAGAGCAAGATAATCTTGCCTTTTATCATCAGGAAGGGGAGGGCTCATAAGCTCCAAGTCTCCTGTGACTTCCTTAAGGAACATTCCCATATACAAGATATAGGAACTGATCCTAGCAGAGAGCATGGAAGCCTGGAAGGATCGACGTCCAAAGGCGTCAAGAGTCCTACACTCACGTCCTGGAGGATTAGATGCTTGCCTTTTTGCACTCTTTATCCGTCTCATGGCTGACTCCACCACCATGGAATGGTGTGGTAATTGAGTCTTCTGAAACCCAAGACAAGGAGGAACGCGATACATGGTGTCGAGTCTTCGAGAATGAGGAGATGTGGTCAGAGGTGTTTCCCATATCCTTAACATAAGATCATGCAAGATCTCATGAATAGGTAAGGTAGCTGCCTCCCTTGGGAGCTTTAGGGTATTGTAGGATTTCTAATTCCTTTGCCCTAGGCTCTTTTTCAGGAGCCTCTGTGATGGAAAGACCCTGGGCCACATCTTGGATAAAATCCTGAAAGGACACATCCTCTGGTGGAGACATCCTACACTGAGGAGAAGAGGAATCCTCGGGAAGAAGTACTCTGGTATCGGCAGAGCTTTCAGAGTCTTCAGACTCATCTGAGGATTTGAAGAATCTCCAATCCGGGTGATCGTGCAAGGCACGGTACCGGTACCGATCGAAGTCGTCATCGGAGTGGTCCAGTACCGACTTTTTGATGCCGGATAGAGAAGCATGACTCGGTACCGGTAGAATACCTGCCAATGTCGATGCCGGCACCGGTTGAATTGTCTGAAGTGGTTTCAGGGGCATCGAGGCCGTGAGAAGAGCCACCAGACTGCGTTCAATAGCCAAGAATCTCTGGTCTATCGACGCTGCCGATGCTTGGGTATCGGTGCCAGATAAAGTGGCCGGAACCCCAGAGCATGGCACCAGTAGTTCTGCCGAGGTTGAAGCCTCGAACATCCTGGAGCCCTGTTAGTGCTTTGGGAGCCGAAGCCTCCCGCCGGGGCAATTTTGCCAGTGAAAGTCCCTCAAGGGCAACACCAGAGGCATCTCAATGTTTAGAAGGAGATCTACCCTTTGAGGACTAGCTAGATTTATGTTTAGTTACCTGAGATACATGGGAGGAAGATGAAGCCCTGGAGGACGTCAATGCCACAGAGGCTGCATTGGAGGGAAAAAGGGTGCTAAGCTTAGCAGCTCGGTTTTGCCGGCTCCTTTTTTACATCATCCCACAGGCAACACACTCTGAAATAGAGTAGTCAGGACCTAAACATTTGAGGCACCACTCATGGGTGTCTGTGACGGAGATGGTACCGCCACACTTAGAACACTTTTTAAAACCCGAAGCGGGTTTTTCCATTCTGAGGGAAAAAGTTGGGCCTAGTGCCCAAAATGGCATGTGGAACCTGAGAAGAAAATTACTGGAGAAAGACTCCAGAAACAAAGGTTTGGTGTTTTTTTTTTTTTGGATAAAAGAAAAGAACCACCAGCGGTACTGGTATAGCGTCGAGGGAAGGCAGACGCAACCACAAAAAAAAAAAAAATAGTATAAGGAGGGAATTTTTCTGTGGTGACAGGATGTGCGACCTGTCGGCTCTGCGGAAAACAAAGAACTGGAGAGGGACAATTGGGAAAGGCGGGAAGACAGCACGCAGGCGCTGTGGGATGCTCCCAAAAGCTTTCCTATTGGACGCTGGGGAGCTTTCCCGCAAAGGCTCAGTCAGTACCATGATACCCCATATGTGAAGACTACATGTGGATCAAAGACCTCTCAACCCATCAACGTCACACAGGGAGTCCCACAAGGCTCATCCCTCTCCGCCCTGCTTTTCAACCTTTACATTCAGCCCATCAGCACAATCATCAGAAGCTTCAATATTCAATACACCATATATGCTGACGATATAATGATATTCACATCAATCAACCTAACTAAACCAGACTACAACAACATAGCCAACTGCTTCAAAGAAATGTCAACCTGGCTGCAAAAAAACAACCTAGCAATAAACTATAACAAAACCGAAGCTCTGATCATAACAAGAGACCAAGCTTTCACACCCACGCCCTCCATCAACCTGAACAATGCCATCATACCAATAAGACAAGAGATAAAATACCTGGGAATAACACTTGACAGGGAGCTCAACCTACAATCCCACATTGCGAAGACCACCAGAAGCGCCTACGTCAAGATGAGGACAATCAGACGACTCAAACCCATCCTTGCTCCCGAGCATTTTCGAACAGTATGCCAAGCCATCATCACACCCACACTAGACTATTGCAACCACATCTACCTAGGACTACCAAAGAAATCAACCCAACCACTTCAACTAGCACAAAACACAGCCGCACGACTCATAACAGACAGCTCAACCCACGAACACATCACCCCCATACTATACCACCTTCACTGGCTCCCAATCAGCTCTCGAGTCCGCTACAAAGTTCTCCTAACCACTTTCAAAATAATGAACAACCTATCTGCAGACAGCCTACAACAATTCATAACAACTGACAACAGCAAAAGACCAAGAAGAAAGGGAACATCGAACATCAGAACCCCAAAGGACTTCACCAGAACAAAACAATCCACATCAAAACGAGCGTTCACCCTAGCAGCCCCCGCCATGTGGAACTCTCTCCCCGACCACCTCAGAGCAACAAACACCACCAAAGAATTCAGAAAACTGCTTAAAACTGAACTTTTCACAGACTACTTCAAGGACCTCACAGAATGACTCCTAAGATAGCAAAGCCATCCATGTAAATATGTATCTGTAAATATGTACCTTAAGCGCACACTGTATATAGCTCACATCAAAATCTTCCACACGCACTCACGCAGCACACTGTATCATTTCTCGCACTGCATGCTAATGACAACCACACCCTTCATTGATTGTTTGCTGTGCCAACCGCTTTGATTTCATGATAAAGCGGTATACCAAGTCCGTTTAAATAAATAAAATAAAAATAAATAAAATACATTCCTGCTTGTTCCTGGAGATCACCTGCTACAGGTAACTTACCTTTTCTCCGTGGACAAGCATAAATGAAGTCCTCATGCATGGGACTCTCTGTCTACAGGCTACTGGAAGCCCATGAAAATACAAACAAGCTCAACAGGGGCAACAAGTTCATCTGTTTATTGGCAACAGGCTTTAGAAAAGGTGAGATACATAAATACAAAACTATGTACAATAGAGGTTGTCATTCACTTTTTTTTTCCTTTTTAGGTAGCCTGAAGAGAAAAGAATGGGCCTAGGGATGGATGGAGTTGGATTCTAATCCCCAAACAGATTCTGAAGTATGGATTGGCCAAAGTTTCTGTCGCATTGAGAATTCCCTTCTAGACAGTAGTGAGATGTGAGTGTGTGAACAGAAGACCATGTTGCAGCCCTGCAGATCTCTTCCATGGAAACAGAGTGCAAGTTAGCTTCGATGCAGCCATGGCTCTGACATTGTGAGATGTGACTTGACCATCAAGGCTCAGGCCTGACTGGACATAAGCAAAAGATATGCAGTCTGCTAGCCAAATTGAAAGAGTATGTGGAGACAGCAGCCCTAAAAAGCTAGGACTTTCTATAGGCTTTTGTCCACTCTAAAGTAGAAGGCTAAGGCTCGTTTGCAGTCTAACATGTGCAACGCGGCTTCCTCTTTGTGGGCATGAGGTCTCTGGAAAAATGTTGGCAGAACAATTAACCGATAAAGATGGAATTTAGGATGAGTATGGAGGACCACTCTATTATGATGGAATTTGATATAAAGTAGATGAACTACTAGAGCATGCTGAAGTGACAGCTACCAGAAACAAAACCTTCCAGGTCAAAATCTTCAGAGGGCAGGATATGAGTGGCTCAAAGGGAGCTCTCATCAGCTACGCAAGAACCACATTGAGATCCTGTGACAGGGAGGCTTCAAGAGAAGCAACCCCCGCATAAAGCAAACTAAAGGCTATACCAAGATGTACTTCCCTTCTACACCTTGATAAGCTCCAATTGCACTGAGGTGGACCCTGACAGAATTGGACAAGTCCAGACTCAGAGGTGTAGAAGGTACTCAAGCAGTGTTTGTGTGGAACAGGTGAAAGGATCCAGGGCATGGCCTTCACACCAGACAGCAAATCTCCTCCACTTGCATGAATAGGGTTTTCTCATTGAGGCCCTCCTGGAGGCCAAAAGGACATCAGTCACACCAGTCAGTAAGTCTAGCTTGGACATTAGTCTCTCAACATCCATTCCATGAGGACCAAGGATTGGATGTTTGGCTGCAATATCATTCCATTCTCCTGCAAAATCACATCTGGAGTCTGACCCAGCCAGAGTTGCTCTTGACTGGACAGCTGTAGCTGGAGAGGAATCCAAGGCTGTCTGGGCCAGTAAGGAGCAATGAACATCATCATGCCTCTGTCTGTTCTGAGCTTCATGAGGATCTTTGTAATGAGTGGTGTTTGAGGATATGCATATAGAAGACTGAGGCTAGTCTGCTGTGATCTTACCCTGAACAGAACTGGTCTACCTAGGCATTTTGAGGAGTCACGAACAGATCAAGGGCGTGCCCCACTCCTGAAAGATGTGAACCACAACCTCCCTGTCAAGTGTCCATTCATATGGTTGGAGGACTCAACTCAGTCTGTCCGAGTGTTTTGCTCACCTGGTAGGTATATGGCCCTAAAGACCATCCCAAGTGTAATGGCAAACTTCCACAACCGACTGTTTCCCAACACAGGAGGTACGGGCCCATTCCTCCCAGCATGTTGATGTAAAACATTGTCACTTGATTGTCTGATTCAGAACAATTTTATTGGCCAGTTTGATATCTGAAAGCTGTTAGTGCATTAACTCCTAGAAGCTGATCTGGTGGAGATTTTCTTGGAAGGACCAACCATTCTGAGTGTGAAACCCATCGAGATTAACTCCCCAACCTAGTTTGGATGCATCCATCATCAAAATCCTGTGAGATGGAGCAATTTGGAAAGGAAGACCTTTGAGTAAATTGTGATGGCTTGTCCACCACTGCAATGACTGAACGAGTGCATTGGTGACATACAAATTATCCTGGAGTCTACCTGTGGCCTGGGTCCACCGAGTCCTCAGTCCACTGAGCTTGTCTCATATGGAGATGTGCCAAGGATGTTATGTGTACCACAGAGGCCATATGACCTAGTACAGTCAACATCTTGCAAGCCATGACCTGCGGACTCAATTGAGTTTCCCACTCTAGCACAAGCAATCTGTGAAGTCTGTTGTGCAGGAGGAAGGCTCTTGCATATGTCGTGCTGCGCATAGCTCCTATGAATTCCAATTGTTGGGTGGGCTGTAGATGGGATTTAGGGTAATTTATGACAAACCCTAGTAGTTCCAGCACCCAAATGGTCAATTATGTTGATTCTTGAACTGCTTCCTGAGTGATACTCTTGATCAGCCAACCTCCAGATAGGGGAAGACAAACACTCCCGTGTCTGGAGGTAAGCTGCTACTACTGCAAGGCATTTTATGAAAACATGTGGTGCTGAGGTTAGACGAAAGGCAGTACCCAGTATTGAAAGTGTTATTCCCCTAGGATGAATCTGAGATACTTCCTGAGAATGGAATGTATCTGTATGAGTATATGCAACCTTCACATCCAGGGAGCATAGCCAATCTCCTTTTGAAGATAAGGAAGCAGGGTGCCTAGAGAAATCATTCTGAACTTTTCTCTGACCAACTATGTGTTCAGATCTCTTAGGTCTAGGATGGGACAGTCTCCCCTTGTTTTCTTGGGGGGGGGGGGGGAATCAGGAAATACCTGGAATAAAATCTCGCCCTCTTTGCTCTGGTGGCATGAGCTTGATTGCAAGATCTGCCAAGAGAGTGGCGCCTTCTCTCTGAAGCACCTCCTGATGCAGAGGATTGAGGTGATGCACCCTTGGGGGGCAATTTGGAGATAGATCAAATAGATGTAAATTTGTAACCGCTTTGGATGATCTGGAGATCTCACATGTCTGAGGTTATGATGGGCCACCTTTGGGCAAAAAGAGAGCGCCTTCCTCAGACTGAAGGGTCTCCATTGCGGATACTTGTAGAGTGGTTATGCACCAAAGGAGCCAGTTAAAGCCCCGCCCCAGGCTTTGGCTAAGGAGCAGGCTGGGTTTTCTGAAGCTTCTCATGCCATGGTTGTGGTCAAGGAGCCTGCTTGGACTAGGAGGCCTCCAAGAGTAAAATGTCTTTTTCTGGCCCTCTCCCTGGCACCTCCTGCAATAGGAAGCCATCTCTGATATGCATCTTGAGAGATTATGAAGGGTGACATGCTGCTTTTCGATGAAGTCAGCCTTCTCTGCGACCTGTTCTCTAAAGAGATTCTCTCAACGACTCGTCAGCAAACTTGTTCTGCACTGATTGTTCCAGATCTGAGGACTGGAGTCAGGCCCTGTTTCGAAGGTATCATAGGTCACACAAACCATGAACTTTGAACAATCCTTGCCATGAGCCACTAGGGAATGATGCTGTTCTCATTTCTCTGGAGGGAGAGATACTGGAACAGATCAGCAAGGTCACACATGATGTTCTTCAAAAACATACCCATGTAGAGCTGGTAAGAGGCCCCGTGGGCTATGAATGTGGAACTCTGAAAATACCTTCTTCCCAAAGAGTCCAATGCCAGAGCATCCCCTCCCTGGGGGTGCCAAGGAATGAGTCTTGGAACTCTTGAATCTCTTAAGGACTGATTCGACCACCAAGGAATGGTGAAGAAGCTGGGGCTTCTCGAATTTGGTAGCTTTCTGAACTCTATACATGGAATCAAGCCTTCTACTGTCCAGAGGTACAGTGAGTGGGTTCTCCCACATTCTCATCTGTACTCGCTGAAGGATGCGATGCACAGGCACTGTCCCTGCTTTCTTAGAGGCTGAGGAGTACTGTAGGATCTCCAATTCCTCTGCCCTGGGCTCATCAGTTTCCAAAGAAAATGGTATGGCCTTGGCCATATCCCCTACAAAATCTTGGAAGGTCATGTCCTCAGGAGAGGATTTGTACCACACATGAAAAGAAGGGTCCGACGGGAGCTCAGGAGACCTGTTTTCTGACAAGTCTTCAAACGCGACATCTGTGACCCATCCTTCTGAGTCAGACTCGGAGAGGAAATCAAAGTACTTCTGCCTGGATCTCTTTTCTGATAAACAGGGATCAGGCGTTCCTTCAGGAGCGATGATGCACTGATTTTCATCTAGTCTTCGAGGGTGCATTGGACCCCGAAATGCTAGACTGATATCGGCTGGGCAGGCACTGGTGTCAGGGGGAGTCCTTCAATGCCCCGATGTCAATGCCTCTCCGAGGATAGGCTGGATGATTGCCAATGTCAATGCAGCAGACACCGAGGCCCGGGCCTGCTGCATGGCCAAGAGCACTGCACTCTGTTCCTCAAGAGCCTGCAGAAGGCGTTTCTCCATGGCTGCTGACTCCGAAGGCTGTGGGGCATCAGCAATTTCAACTTGATGCACTCAGAATCTGTACATGGCTATCAGCAGCTTGGTCTTAGATCTCAGTAAGCCATTGCAGCCCCTCCAATGTCCTGGAAGATGAGTTTTCCTCTCTTCAGGGCAGCTTGGAGGGTGTTCTCGCAGACTCAATGCCCTGCCGAGAGACTTTGACACTGGTGCATCAGTCTTCACTCGGTGCTCAGCACGATTTCCCTTCAGTGTTGACGAAGATGAAGCCGAATTCTTCCTCATCCTCAGGTGGAGATCGATCGATGGCTGATGCTTCAGGACACTATAGGTGCTTGCATCACTGGTAGGTGGGGGCACTGGGGTGCTGGCAATTTTTGTTTGTATGGTCAAGACACCACATGCCCTAGTATTATCCCACTACCTACTTCCAAAATGCTCAGTCAAGTGCAGAATCCTATAAGACAAACCAGTTTTCAAAAGCATAAGTTCAATACATTCCAAATCATGCCAAAGGATGGACTAAAAAATACAAAAAAAAATTATGTGTTGTAAAGGATGGGGGGGGGGGGGTAGTCAGGATTCATATTCCCCACTAAGTGCTAAAAGAGGTCCTTCACTGTGAATCTCTCCTCTGGAACCCCCTCAAAGTTCCTCCCATACTACAAGAGCAGTCACAGCCAAGGTCATGCTCAGATCACCTCAGCTTCTTCTAAATTTCCCTTCAGATAGCACCCTGAAACCCCAATACTTTGGCATTACACATTTCCCTTGTATTCCTTTCCCACTAGTGGCCACAAGGAAGCAAAGGGTAGTGGTGGTTGGTGTCTCTCTTCTGTGGGGTACTGAGGCGTCCATCTGCCAACCAGATTTGATGTTCAGAGAGGTGTGCTGTCTGCCAGGTGCCAAAATCCGAGATGTTACAAAGAATGCTGAGACTCATCAAGCTTACTGACTATTACCTGATGTTCCTCATCCATGTCGGCACTAATCATACTGCCAGGTATCCCCTGAGCATATCAAAAGTGACTTCATGGCTCTTGGACAGAGGGTGAAGCAGATAGGTGCACAGGTGGTGTTCTCTGTAATCCTCCTTGTTGAGGGTAAAGGCCAAGGCAGAGAAGCTCTCATCCTGGAGATAAATGCATGGCTGCGTGGATGGTGTCATAGAGAGCGTTTTGGGTTCCTGGACCATGGGATGATGTTCCAAGTGCTGCAGAACAGAGATGGCATCCACCTGTCCAAGAAGGGTTGATATGTCTTCAGTAGCAGACTGGCTAACCTACTGAAGAGGGTTATAAACTAGATTCATTGGGGATGGGTTAGAAAGCCCCCAGGTAAGTGAAACACTAAATATCTATTTACATTGTAATATCTACATTAAATACATTGTAAATTGATTATGATTATTGCCCTTTGTACTAGTTAATCTGTTAATCTGTACATAATTATACTGTTATATGTAACCGATTCTGTTCCATGTAAACCACCTTTGATCTATTGAAAAAAGCAGTATAAAAATACAAATAAAATAAAATAAATATCTCTATAGAAATGGGTAGAAGGAGTGTATATAAATGCCCATAGGAAGGGAAATAAGATCCCAGATGTTGAGGCTTTAATGGAACAGACTGACTGATTTAGTGGCAATTACAGAGACACAGTTCACAGACAACCAAGACTGGGTTGTAATTATATCAGACTATACCTTATTCAGGAAGGATAGGGTAGGAGGAAAGGGAAGAGGAGTGGCACTATATGTAAAAAATAATATTAAAGCTATAGAATTACAGGGCTTAAAAGGGAGAGAGGAGGCACTGTGGGTTAAACTAGAAAGAGGAAAAGATAAATCAATTTGCATTGGTGTGATATAGACTCCCCGCCCCCCCATTTAATAGAATACATACGCAGCATTGCTAGGAAAGGGGAAGTGCTATTAATAGGCGATTTCAATATGCCGGATGTGGATTGGCATATCCCTGCTGCAGTATCATCTAGAAGTAAGGAGATACTGGATTCTCTACAGGGAGAACGATTCAGCCAACTGGTAACAGAACCCACACGTGAAGGGACCATACTGGACTTGGTGCTTACCAATGGGGGACGTGTTTCTGATGTTATAGTGGGAGATCATCTCTCATCCAGATCACCAGATGGCAATATGGTTCAGTATTAGGATTAGGGCTGATAAAATCCATTTAAAACAGAGCGTCTTAGATTTTAGGAAAACTAACTTTGCCAAGATGGGCCAATAGTTCAAGGAGTTTTTAGAGGGATAGGAACAGCTGGGGGATGTTAAAAAAAAAAAAAAAAAAAAAAGTGGGCAAAACTCAAAGGAGATATTTTAAGGGCAACCAACCTATTTGTTAGGAAGGTAAATAAAAGAAAAGGCAAAGGAGGCCGCTATGGTTCTAAAAAAAAAGCAAATGAAAATGTGAAGAAGAGGGAGGCCTTCATGAAATACAAGAGATCACAGAGAGAGGAAGACAGGCATCTATATTTGGAAAAACTTAGAGAAGCTAGCAAAATAGTCAGGAAAGCAAAGATACTTAAAGAAGAGGAAATAGCCAATGCAATGGGGGATAAGACATTTTTCAGATATGTTAGTGAGAAGAAGAGCAAAAGTGGTATTGTCAGACTCAAGGGTGAAGGGGAGGAATATGTAGAAGCTGATGAGGATAAAATGGAATTGCTTAACAAATATTTTTGTTCTGTGTTCACAGATGAAGGGTCAGGAGCAGGACTCAGAAAACATCCATAAATAAGAACAGAAGCAACGGGGATCTCTAACAATTTTCAGACGACTGTGTTCTGGAGCAACTAGATAAACTAAAAGTAGACAAAGCGATGGGACCAGATGGGATACACCAGAGAATACTGAGGGAACTTGGGGATGTTCAAGCAGCTCTGCTGACTGACTTTTTCAACGACTCTTTGGAGTAGGAAGTGGTGCCAGAGGACTGGAGAAAGGCACATGGGGTCCCTTTACACAAAAGCGGAAGTAAGGAGGTGGTTGAAAACTACAGGCTGGTTAGTCTTAACTTGGTGGTGAGTAAATTATTGGAAATAGTGAGATTTCTGGAGTTCAATGGCTTACAAGATCGAAGGCAGCATAGATTCACCAGAAACAAATCTTGTCAGACAAATCTAATTGATTTCTTTGACTGGGTGACTAGGGAGTTGGACTGAGGCAGAGCCCTAGATGTGGTGTACTTGGATTTCAGTAAAGCCTTTGACACCGTTCCGCAAAGGTGACTTAAAATGAGCACCCAAGGGATGGACCCTAAAGTTACTGATTGGGTTAGAAATTGGTTGAGGAGGAGGCAAAGTGTACAGGTAAATGGAGCTCACTCTGAGGAGAAAGAGGTTACCAGTTGTGTGCCGCAGGGATCTGTCCTTGTTCTCATTCTTTTTAACATCTTTGTTAGTGATATTTCAGAAGGGCTGTCGGGTAAGATTTGCCTTTTTGCGGATGATACCAAAATCTGCAATAGACACCCAGGAAGGAGTAGATAATATGAGGAGGGATCTAGATAAGCTTGAAGAATGATCTAGAATTTTACAGCTGAGATTTAATGCTAAAATATGCAGGGTCATGCATTTGGGCTGCAAAAATCCAAAGAAGTGGAACAGTGGGGGGGGAGGGGGGGGAGAAGAAGTATTTCTATCCACAAAAGAGCGGGACCTAGACGTGATTGTGTTTGATGATCTTAAAGTAGCTAAACAGGTAGAAAAGGCAACAGTGAAAGCTAGAAAGATGCTTGGGTGCATAGGGAGAGGAATGGCCAGCAGAAAAAAAGGAGACGATAGTGCCTCTGTATAGGTGTTTGGTGCGACCTCAGTTTGAGTAGCATGTGCAGTTCTGGAGACCACACCTTCAAAAGGATATAAACAGGTTGGAATTGGTGCAGACAGTGGCTACTAAAATGGTTAGTGGTCTTCGTTATAAAGCATATGAGGACAGACTTAAGGATCTTAATATGCATACTTTAGAGGAAAGACGGGATAGAGGAGATATGATAAATACCTCAGTGGCATAAAGCACAGGAGGAGAGCCTCTTGATTGAAAGCAAGCTCTGCTATGAAAGTATGTGGGAGAACATGGCAAGCTTCATAAAACCGCAACATGTGTAAGAATGAATGATGAAACAATAGAGAACTGTGTACTGGAAAAGCCTAAACAGAATGCTGTCAGTAGATGGTCCTGCAGAGCCAAATATACAAAATCATAGCGGACTCCAGGGTACCGCCACAGAAGAGCCAACTCAGCTCAAGGAGCGGGCCCGGGACTGGTCTAGCAGGACTAAAGAAAAAGGACATTATTTGGTAAGTAAAATGTCACCTTCCATATTGTCCTGCTTGACCATGCAGACAAGTGGGATGTACCAAAGCTATGCCTCCACTTGATGGGAAGACACAGCAGCTTGCAAAACCTTAGAGCCAAAGGTTGTGTCCATCAAAGTGGTAATGCTTGACAAAAGTGGAAAGTGATGCCCAAGTTGCCATCCAACAAATGTCTGCAGGGGCTACCGAGCTCCGCTCTGCCCAAGAGGATGCTTGCGCTTGGATAGAATGTCACGCAAATCCTCTGGAACTGGCCGGTTCCGCAGAAGATACGCCGAGGCAATGGTCTCCTTAATCCAGTACCCCAAAGTAGACTCAACCGCCGCGTCACCCTTGCGCAGACCAGCAAATAGCACAAAGATGGTCCGACTTATGAAAAGAGATTCACCATCCCGGATATCCACAAGGTGAAGATCTTTATCCTTCCTTTGACACTGCTCCTTAGAGAAGGAGGGCAAGCAGACTACCTGGTTCACATGAAAGGGAAAAATCACCTTAGGCAAGAAGGAAGGCACAGGCTGAATGGAAAATGCTTCCTTCAAAAAGAATTAAGGATCTTGGCAAGACAAAGGCTGCAACTTGGATTCCACCTTGCAGAACAAATCACGACAAAGAAAACAGTCTAGACCATCGTATCGCTCAAAGGACTGTGACATCAGGGCCCTGAGCACCAGACACAGATCCCAGGAAGGGACCACAGATCGGAGAAGATGACGCAAACACCAAATCCCCTGAAGAAAGCGTGAAATATATGGGCATAAGGCTAGTGGACTTACCAACCACTAGACCTCTGAAACATGCCAGAGTGGAAACCACTGCCGGAGAGTAGCCCATACATGCTAGCCATCTCGTTCAAGAGTCAAGCTGTAAACAAGAAAGGAGCCAAGTCTTCAAAGACAAATCGGTCCCGGATGCAATAGGCCCCAAAAAAGAGATGGCGCTTGCAGGAGCCACATCAGATCTCTGAACTACACTCTCCTCGGCCAATCCTATGCCACCAGAACTAATCCTTCCCAGGTGGTGTTCTATACGCTGAATCACATGCCCTACCAGGGACCATGGAACACACACATACAGCAGGCGTCGATGTGGCCAAGGCTGAGCTATGGCATCAATGCCCTCTGATTCCATCTCAGAGCAGCAACTGAAGAAGGGGTCCACTTTGGCACTGGAACACGTCATCAGATCCATCTCAGGGTGGCCCCATCAGCCCAGAATCAACTGAAAATGCCTCCTGACTCAACTCCCACTCTCCCAGATCTAGATACTACCAGCTGAGAAAATCCACTTCCACATTTTTCACCCTAGCAACGTGCTGAGCAGACAAGGCTAGAAGTTTCTTCTCTGTCCAGGCAAACAGGAGAGCTATCTCCAGGGCCACCCTGATGCTCCTCGTGCCACCTTGCCAATTGACATAAGCCACTGCCATGGCACTGTCCAACAACACTCAAATCATTCGGCCTTCAACCAGGGACCAGAAACGCGGAAGAGCCAACCTGATGGCCCTCGCCTCTAAGCAGTTGATGGATCACACCACCTCCCTGTGGTTCCAATGGCCCTGGGCCATTCAGTCTTGGCAATGGGCTCCCCAGTCTGAGAGCCTGGCATCCATCATCAGAAGGATCCATGAGCAATCATCCAGCGGCATGCCCTTCCTCAAATGACTGGGCTGCTGCCACTACCACAGACTGACCTTTACCATCACTGGTTGGGGGAGTCTGAGCTCGAACTCCTGAAAACTCGGGGATCACCAAGTCAGCAAGGACTATTGGAGCGGCAGCATATGAGGAAGCGTCCATGGCACCATCTTGATTGTTGCTGTCATCAATCCGAGGAGCTGAAAATAATCCCAAACTCTGGGAGCCTGCTGTGAAATGAACAGTACCAGGCAATCCAACACCCTCATGTCTTTTTCCTCTGGCAGGAAGACTATGCCCACTTAAGTATCAAAAACAGGCTCCCAGAAACTCCAGGGACTGAAAAAGACATCAAATGGCTCTTTCCCTGATTGAGGCCTTCCAAAAAGGACATCACTCGAGGCCTCTGAAAGAGAACAGGCTTGGATGAGTCAGTCATCTAGATACGGGTGCCAACAAATCCCTTGGTGCCTAGCGCTGCAGCCGCTATCCCCACAACCTTGGAGAACATCATTGGGGCAGTGGAGAGACCGAGTGGGAGCCAAGCATGGCAAAACAGACACTTTGCTGATTTCCCAGATCGGGATATGAAAATATGCCTCAGCCAAATCCAAAGATGCCAGGAACTCACCTTGGTGCACCACTTGAATCACGGATCGCAAAGTCTCCATCTGGAAGCACAGGACACACAAATGTTCTTCTATATCCTTGAGTTCCAGAACAGGCCAGATTGATCTGTCTTTTTTCAGCACCACAAAATATATAGAATACCTGCCATTCAACCAATCGTCTGGGAGAACAAGCACCACGATCTGCAAGAGTAGCAACTTGTCCAATGTGATCTGCACAGCGGCCCTTTTCTTTGCAGACCCTCAAGGGGAGATGACAAAAGTGTCCGGGATTGGCTCTCTGATTCCAAAACATAGCCGTACTGAAGGGTGTCTAAGCACCCGCAATCCTTGGTGACCTGGGCCCATTCTGGAAAGAAAAGGAGAAGCCTGCCTCCAACCAAAGATACCAGGGAATGGGCCCCCAAATCTTCAGTCCAGTAGGAATCTCCCCCCTCTGAAGGGGGTTGAATCCCTGTGTCCACGAGCTCCTCAAAAGGACCGAGAATGGGTCCAAAATCCGTAAACAGAGAGGCTTTCCAGGCCGGTAGCGATGGGAGTCCCAAGACCCCCAGGGATCCAACCAGCGTGCCTGCGAGGTGTGGGCAGAGGCTGATGGAAAGGGGGCTCCTGCCTGCTTCACAGGACTCCTGGACCAGTCCTTCGGAAGGCGGTAAGATTTTGTCTTGACCAGATCCTTCATCAGTTGTTCCAAATCAGCCCCAAAAAGAAGCTTCCCTTTAAAAGCCAGTCAGGACAACCAGGCTTTTGAAGGTGTCCGCTGCCCAGTGTCTGAGCCACATCAAATGCTGCATAACTGTCAACAGGGCATTGTCCCTGGTCACTTGGTGAACAAAGTCATACATGGCATCAGCAAGGAAGATCCTAGCCAACTCCAAAAGAGGGGTAGAGGAGTAGTATCATCTGACAGAAGAGACTGAATCCACTGGAGCAAGGCCCGAGACGTCAGGCCTGCACATACCACCAAACTGAAGAATAGCAGCCACTGTGACAAACTGGTTCTTCAATAACGGATCCACCTTGTGGTTCGGGAGTATCCTTTAAGGCTGATCTGCCTTCCACAGGAATGGTGGTCCATTTGGTAATTGCTGTGACCTGCGCATCCACCTTGGGAATATGATATAATAGAGGATTGAGAGGAGATATAATAGAGGTCTATAAATTAATGAATGGAGTGGAACGGGTAAACATAGATCGGTTGTTTACTCCATCAAAATAGTAGGAAGACTATGGGACACGCAATGAAGTTACAATGCAATCCATTTATGACTAATAAGGAAAAATATTTTTTCATGTTATAATTAAACACTGGGATTCGTTAACAGAGGATGTGATAAAAAGCTGTAAGTGCAGCTGGGTTTAAAAAAGGTTTGGACAAGTTCCTGAAGGAAAAGTCCATAAACCATTATTAAAGAGGACCCGGGAAATCCACTGCTTGCCCCAGGACAAGCATTGTGGTACCTGTGTATCTTTTTGGGAACTTGTTAGGGACTTGTGACCTGGATTGGCCACTGTTGGAAACAGGATACTGGGCTTGATGGACCTTAGTTTGACCTAGTATGGCATATCTTATGTTCTTAAGCCTCTGAGAGCACGTATATCTTCTTATACACCTTTAATCCCCTTAGGCGGGGAGTCGGGGAGAGTCCCATTCTGACCAGATCATGTCCTTTATCATCTCCAGAAATGGGAAGACAGCAGTGGATTTCTGTACCCCTTGCAAGAGTGGATATACCTTCAGCTCCTGCTCCATGTCTGGAGCATCCACCAAACTCAAAGTGGATGAGACCCGGGCAATCAAAGCTACCAGTTCTTCCTTCCGGAACAGGCAGATAACACCAGCCTCTTCACAATCCTCCAAAGGCAAGAAATACTTCATCCACATCAGAGCCCAGAACCGTGCCATCGGAATTTAAGTCATAGTCCAAATCTCATACAGATTCCAGGTGATCCCCATCTCCAGGGGGCGCCCTTTGCCAGGGATGCTTAGCCAAAGGCAATTGAACAGGGTTTCCACTCTCAGCCTGCTCTCACAAGAATGCACTCTGAGGAACCCAGAGGCCGCAAGATCTGAATTTCCATGCCAGAAAGATCAGGCCTGTTGCAAAAAGGAAAAGAATTCCAGATAAAACAATCCAGACTCCAGAAGCTCTCCTTGCAAAAATGACATTTCTACACCAGGCGACATAGCTGCCATCAAACCCCTAGAGAATGGGGGATGGCCCACAGCATGGTCACCGGTAACCCCAGCCAGCTAGACATCCTTACCCACAATGCCATCCGCCACATCCTACCCTAAGGCAGGCAAGGCCAGATTAACAGCATCTCTCAGCTGGGAGAGGGGGAGCAAGCCCTCCAAGGACAACTCAGAAGCTGCAATGCAGGAAGAGCAGAGTCCAGAAGCTGGAAATGAAGTACCTAGCTTGTCACAGGCCAAACGTTTCCAAAGAGTATTAAGGCAAGAATCACAAAAGCACACACTAAGGCCACAGCAGCTCAAAAGGCACGTGTTAACAGTGCATACATGGCAACGTGCGTTACAGGCACATGGGTATGAACGCACATTGGAGCTGCTTGGGCAGAATGCGTGCACAGACCGCACAATAGTAGAAGATGCTACTAACGCGGGCAGATGATGGCAGGAACCCTCCACACTTTGTCAATGGTCTCCAGCAGTCCACCTCAAAATGCATCCCAGATGGACAGAATCGGGAGCCCTCAACAAGGACAATGACTAGATCAAGCCTTGGTACTCATTCCGAGAGCCCAGGCAGAAATCCATGCTGGGCTCAGCCCTACTCAATCTTTTTTTCTGCTTTGTAGGCATTGCATTTAAGATGGCTAACAGGCAGATTCCTCTGAGAACCTTCTGCAATCTTTGAGAGAGAGCAGGGGGAATAGAGGAGGAGGGAAGGAGTGTTAAGGAGGGGGGGGGGAGGTTGAGGTTGCATGAGGCTGAACTCTTCCAAATCCTTCCAATTTTCTGGCTGCTTAATAGGATAAGAGCATGGAGCCGAACCAACTTTCCCTTCTCCTATGACTACAGAAAAGACCGCAGTCTAGTGGAGCTTCCCGCACTGTATTCAAGTGAGATAGCCACCCTCAAGGTGGTCATTCAAAAGTGTTTAAATCAATCTGTTCCTCTCAATTATTCAGATTTTCTTCAGAGTGTAGAAAAATCCATCCACCGTCTACTGGAGATAAAAATACTGAAGAGACCTCTGATGGCTGAGGTGGTTAGAGGCATGGGAGTAATGTTATTGAAAACTGGGTATTTCATTGGTGCTTTGTCTCCACCAATCTGTTGGTAGGGGAACACAAACCACCTGTCTGGACCAGACTAGCAAGACAATATGTAAATAGATATTTATTAACATTTGACAGATAAGGCATCCAAACCTTCTAGAATCCAAGATGCCATTAGGAAAAAAAAATCCAGAAGTGGTTTTAAGGCAAAAGAAAATCATCTCTACAGCCCCTGCACTATCAGCAGCAGAAGACCCTGGGGTGGTCTAAATGAATGAAAAAACGGAAAGATTTCTAAAAAGTTAACCATTAGCAGCCTAACTCCTCTCCTCTTACTCCTGGTCAACAGCCCCGTAATAAGACTGAGACCAAAAGGCATCAAAAATTGTAAACCACACAGACACTTCCACTTATATGCACATAATTTTCAGTAGCTTTATATTCTTGTAAAATCACCCAGTGATCTTAAATTCAGTCATATGCACAACATTTGTCTAAGGAAAGTAGAATTTAATCCCACTGAGCAGCTGGATAGCAAGTGAGACCCGCTGATACTAAAATAAAGTATCAATGTGGACGGTAATTATCCAAGCATACAGCATCATGAAGTCAAATCCACTTCATATATACTCCATTCTCCCAAAATCTCTCCCCCCCACCCCCGCATAGTATCAGTAACGGGGGGGCTAAGGAAAAGGATGGGTTTATTGGCCCCTTTCAAACAGAGGCATTCCATTGCTCCTAATTCCTAATGCATTTCACAGTTGTTCTTGAGAAGCATGTGTGTCAAAACAAAGGATGGACATTTATCATGCTAATAAAGTGACGTGTACTAAAAGTACTTGTAACAGGGGTTCTCCATGGACAGCAGGATAAGTCAGCCACACATGGGTGACATCATCCGATGGTGGCATGGACGCAATCACTCAATAGCTCAAAAGAGCCCAGAAGACTTCTGAGCCTGTACCAGCATCCCATCAAAGTACCCACCCCCTTTCCACCTCAATCTGTTCTCCAGCTTTAGGTGGGTTCATCCTAGAGGACAGGTTCATCCTAGAGGAAAGGCAGGTGGGTTTATGTGGCTGACTTATCCTGCTGTCCATGGAGAACCCATTATAGGTAAGTAACTTCACTTTCTCCATGGACAAACAGGATAAGTCAGCTTCTCGGAGTTTTAGATCCCCTTATTACAGCCTGCGAGGTGTGCTGTGATAGGATGAAGCTATCTGTTAGATCAGATGACCGAGAGAGATCCCCATGTGGCACATTGATGTTGACCTGTATTTGGCAAAGGGGACAGCTATGCTATCTAGGCATAACTTCCACAAAACATCCAGCTAACACTCCCTGATCACCATGGAAGGAAGGTACATGATCTTGTGGCATTTGATTTCTACGGGATGGTGGCGGCACCTGCTTCTTTACAGTTTGGCATGAGAAACAGGCTCACTGGCAATGGGTTTCGGTTGTGCCTGTCCTTCCTGCACTGAATGAGCCACTGAAGAAAAACCTTTTATCAGGCAGGGGAGGGCTGCCTCCTAGGGCAAGAGAAGCTACTTGCACGACATGCAAACTGGAGATATGGAAGGTTCCGTGGGGGGTTTGACCTTGGTTGATGGCAAGTGGCCCTTGACCCAGAGGGAAACACCTTGGAATACTGGAAACCTGCCTTGTCCTTAGGGAACTACCCTATCCCTCCTGGAACTATTTATTTAACAGTATTTCTATACCGCCTTCTCCTACAATCAAAGCGGTTTTCACAACAATCAATGGAGTGATCATGTGTTTTCATGCAGTGAAGGGTATATTGTGTTTGGTGTGTCTGATGGGTAGTGTGTTTGATTAGGTGGAGCTATGTACATTGTGCACTATAATACATTGTGTGCTATTATACATTCTTCTATACATTGTGTGCTATGATATATCATGTGCTATTATACATTCTTCTATCCGTGGGTCAGGAGGGGGGTATGTTAGTTATTCTTGCAAGTTAGTGGATCATGTGTCATGTCCATAGTGCTCTGTGAATAGAGTTGTCTTCAGCTGTTTGAGAAAGTCTTTAAGGTCCGTCGTTGTTCTCAGATCGTCTGGGAGGGTGTACCAGATTGTTGGAGCAGCCAGGGATAGTGCTCGTTCTGTGGTGTCTTTGCGTGTTTTTCTGAATTCCTTAGGGGTGTTAACACAGTTGGAGGTTCCTTTTCTTCTTGGGCATGTGCTGGTGTCTGGTTGTATGAGGGTGTGTAAGCTGTTGGCTGAAGAGTGTTGTTTGATCTTAAAGCATAGTTACTTACCTGTAACAGGTGATCTCTGGGAACAGCAGGAATTAGTCCTCACATATGGGTACATCGGTACCGACGGAGCCTGCGCGGGAATGCTCCCCAGCTTCCCAGAATGAAAGCTTTTGGGGCATCCCACAGCGCATGTGCGCTGCCTTCCTGCCTTTCCTAACCAACTCTCCTCAGCTCAAGTTTAAAGCTGAGACAATAGAGAGAGAGAGAGGAAAGGAAAGATAGAGAGAGATACAACTCCTAGGGGAGGTGGGAGGGTTGTGAGGACTAATTCCTGCTGTTCCCAGAGATCACCTGTTACAGGTAAGTAACTGTGCTATCTCCAGGAACAAGCAGGAATGAGTCCTCACATATGGGGACTCCCTAGCTAAGATGCCTGGGAGATCCCCAAGGGTATGAGACCCTGAAGGGTTCCTCGTCTTCCTATGGATCTCAGGCATCCATTCAGGGAAGGAGGGCAGGAGTTGTTCAAGAATGGAACAGGTGTCTGAGGACAGCCTGACCAAACAAGGCATCCCGGCGGGAGTCCTTGTCCAAACAGTAATGGGCTGTGAAGGTATGAACCGAGGCCCAGGTGGCTGATCGACAGATCTGGTCGATGGACACAGAATGAAGATGAGCCATAGAGGTGGCCATGGCCCTCACATTGTGAGCTGTGACATGGCCCTCCAGAGAAAGGTTCTTACTCTGGTAAACAAAAGAAATACACTGAGCAATCCAATTGGACAGTGTTCTTCTAGAGACTGGAAGTCCTAAATGAGAAGAATCAAAAGCAACAAAAAGCTGGGAAGACTTTCTATGTTGCTGTGTTCTGTGTAAGTAAAAAGCAAGAGCTCTTTTACAATCTAGAGTATGAAGGTTCCTCTCTGCACTGGATGCATGAGGAGCTGAAAAAAAGACAGGTAAATATACCTCTTGATTAAGATGAAAAGGTGAGACCACTTTAGGCATAAAGTGAGAATTTGTCCTAAGGACTACCTTATCATGATGGAACCTTGTATAAGGTGGATTAGCCACTAAGGCCTGCAGTTCACTGATGCAGCGAGCAGAGGTGATTGCAATAAGGAAAATAACCTTCCAGGAAAGAAATTTCAAGGAGGTAGTGGCTAAGGGTTCAAAAGGTGGCTTCATAAGCTGACCAAGAACCAAGTTTAAGTCCCATGACACCGGAGGAGGTCGAATGGGAGGTTTAGTTAAAGTTAGGCCTCTCATAAATCTTGCAATAAGAGGATGAGAGGAAACAGGTTGTCCATTGATAGGCTTAAGGGATGCTGCAATAGCACTTAAATGGACCCTTACTGAATTTGTCTTAAGGCCTGCATTGGAAAGATGCAGGAGATATTCCAATAGAGAATTCACAGGAAGTGCCAGAGGGTCAAGACCCTTTTGAGCACACCAAATGGAAAATCTTTTCCACTTAAAAGCATAGGAACGCCTAGTGGAAGGTTTTCTGGAAGCATGGAGGATATCCTTCACTTGCTGAGAAAGATTGAAGTCTTGAAGGTCTAGGCCTTCAGTAACCAAGCTCTGAGGTGAAGGGACTTGGGGTTTGGATGCCACAAAGTCCCCTCCTCCTGGGACAGAAGGTCTGGCGCAGCTCCCAAGTCCAGGGAGGGGGCTTGGGAGAGATGCAGAAGTAGAGGGTACCACACTTGGCGTGGCCAGCGTGGAGCTATGAGGATCATAGATCCTTGATCCCTCTGGAGTTTGAACAGAGTCTTGGGAATCAAAGGAATGGGTGGAAAGGCATACAGGAAGTCTTGACCCCAATGAAGGAGGAAGGCATCCTTGGCCTGAACTCCCTGACACGGAATTCTGGAACAGAACCGGGGAAGTTTGGCATTCCACGGACTTGCAAAGAAGTCTATGTCCGGGGTTCCCCATTCCTGGAAGATTCTGAGTACCTGATCCATGTGCAGGGACCATTCGTGTGGAAGCAGAACTCGACTGAGTCTGTCTGCCCAAGAGTTTTGGATTCCTGGGAGGTATACTGCCAGGAGATGGATTTGATGCTCTCTGGCGAAGGCCCATAATCTTAGAGCTTCGTTGCAAAGCGACAGAGAGCCAGTTCCTCCTTGCTTGTTTATGTAAAACATGGCTACTTGATTGTCCGTTTGAATGAGGACTGTCTTGTAGCTGAGGAGGGTATGAAAGACCTGGAGAGCTAGGAACACTGCTCGAAGTTCTAAGTGGTTGATATGAAGAGAGGTCTCCTGTGGGGACCAAGTGCCTTGGGTGGAGAGGTCTTGTAGATGAGCTCCCCAACCTGTTTGGGAGGCATCTGTTGTGAGGGTTGCCTGGGGCAACAAAGGTTGGAAGGGGGACCCCCAGCAACAGATTTTGAGTGGACATCCACCATTGGAGAGACCAAAAGAGACGTTTGGAGGTTGCTATTTGGTCTGAGAGAGCTCCTGAAGCTTGAGTCCACTGGGTGGACAAAGTCCATTGAGCTGCTCTCATGTGTAGGCGAGCATAGGGCACCACATGCACTGTGGAAGCCATATGGCCTAGCAGCTGTAGCATCTCCCTGGCAGTTAAGTGGCTCTTTGACTGAATCTGGGAGGCTAACTGCACTAGACGTTGACAACAGGCCTGAGGAAGGTAGGCCCTTGCAGAAGTGGTGTCCAAACTGGCCCCTATGAATTCCAGGGACTGAGTAGGGGTGAGCTGGGACTTCGGGAGGTTTACCACAAGTCCCAGGTATTGCAGAATGCACCTGGTGCGGTTCAGGGAGACCTGAGCCTCCGACTGGGTTGGAGCTCGGATGAGCCAATCGTCCAGATATGGGAAGACAAATATTCCCAGAGTGCGTAGAAATGCAGCAACTATTGCCATGCATTTGGTGAAGACTCTTGGAGCAGAGGCCAGACCGAAAGGAAGGGCTCTGTATTGGTAATGTTTTCCCTGAAACAGAAAACGTAGGAATTTTCTGTGAGATGGATGGATGAGGACATAAGTGTACGCATCCTTGAGATCTAGAGAACAAAGCCAATCCTGACTCTGTAGGTATGGAAGGAGAGTGCCTAGAGAAAGCATCTTGAACTTCTCCTTGCATAGGAATTTGTTCAATTCTCTGAGATCTAGAATGGGTCTGAATCCCCCTGTTTTCTTTGGAATGAGAAAGTAGGGGGAGTAAAACCCTGACCCCTGTTGAAGAAGAGGAACTTCTTCTATGGCCCTCTGGGCCAGAAGGGTAGTCACCTCCTGATCCAGAAGGTCGAGGAGAGATGTGGGAGAATTGAAGTGTCTCACCATGGGGTAGGGAGGAAGGTCTGAAAAATGAAGTTTGTAGCCCTCTCTTATGATAGAGAGGGTCCACTGCTCTGATGTGATTTGCTCCCATCTGGGAGCAAAATGAGCTAACCTTCCTGGAATGGTGAGAGGTTCTGGCTGTTGTAGAGCCAGAAAGGTTAAGTTCTCTAGTATCAAGTCAACAACCCTGAGGGGGTTGGGACTGCTGAGTTGTAGCAGCCCCTGTAGGTTTAGGTCTGGCCTGTTTAGGTTGCTGACGCTTAGTAGCAAAGCGACCTGTAGAAGATTGTTGGCCAGAAGTGGAAGGAAATCTGCTCCTTTTGTAAAAAGGCTTTTTGAAAGACTTTTTCTTGGCTGGAATGGAAGTTGACTTAGAAAAGTCTATCCAGAGCAGAATTCTCTGCATCCATTTGAGTGGCTTTTATTTGCCACTCTTTGCCAAAGAGATTTTCACCCGTACAGGGCAGATTTCCTAAGCCATCCTGAACCCAGGGTTCTAGATCAGAAGCCTGGAGCCAAGCAATTCTGCGAGCAGCTATGGCAATGCCTGAGGCTCTGCTGGCACCTTCAAAGGAATCAAAGGCTGCCCTGTTGGAAAACTTTGAAATATCTTGAGTATGCTTAAGCCAAAGGAGGAATTCATCCCTTCTATCCTCTGGAATAAAAGGGAGAAAGTTGTGCAGCTTTTGTGCAACTTCCTTTAGAAACATACCCATATAAAGGCTATATGAGTTGATTCTGGCAATAAGCATGCTGGCTTGGAAGATTTTTCTACCAAAAGCATCCAAGGTCCTGCATTCTCTTCCTGGAGGAGCAGAAGAGTGTCTTTTGGTACTCTTTATCCTTTTCATAGCTGACTGCACCACAATGGAGTGGTGAGGAAGCTGAGTTTTCTGAAATCCAGGACAAGGAGGGACACGGTACATAGTGTCCAATCTGCGAGAATGAGGAGAAAGGGTGAGAGGAGTCTCCCATAAGTCAATCATATGTTCATGAAGAATTTCATGAATTGGCAAGGTGACTGCCTCTCTAGGAGCCTTAGAGTGTCCTAAAATATCTAATTTTTTTGCTCTAGGCTCTGCTTCAGAGGTTACTGAAATAGAAAGTCTAGCCACTTCTATTATGAAGTCTTGAAAGGACAAATCCTCTGGAGGAGACATTCTCCTTTTTGGAGAAGCAGGCTCCTCAGGAAGGGTAATGGATACTTCAGGAGACTCATCTGATGAATCAGAATCATCAAAGGAATCGAAGTATCGTCTGTTCCCTTCCAACGATCGATACGCGTATCGATCGGTACCGACATCGGGCGTCCCCGGTACCGGATCGGTACCGAGAAATAGCCCTGGACAAGGAACCTGAGTCGGTATCCTGGCCGATGTCGATGCAGTTGGTACTGGTATCGGAGCTGGTACCGGTACTGACAACGAACCTCGTTGCGGTACCGTCGGCGTCGCAGCTTTAATAAAAGCCATTATAGCCTGCTGCATGGATTGAACAGTGTGATCCATGGACGCCACGACTGCCTGGATGTCGGTACCAGGAGATTGTGCCGGTACCCCAGAGCAGTCTAACAGGTGATCGGTCGAGGCCGTGCCATCGATGTCAACCTGTAACCCCATAGGAGGAGCATTGGAAGCCGGAGCTTCCCGCCGGGGTTGTTTGGCTGGGGCAGGATCCTCAAGGGCAAGCCCGGAGGCATCTCGATGCTTAGAGGGAGATTTGCCCTTCGAGGACCTGCTAGGATTATGTTTGGTTACCTGAGACCCATCGGGAGAGGAAGACCTGGAAGATGACGATGCCACCGCCGGTGCATCCGTGGGAAACAGCACATGGAGCTTGGCTGCTCGGTTCTGTAACCCTCGTTTAGACATTAGTGAGCAGGACTGGCAATCCGGAATGGAGTGTTCAGGCCCCAAACATTTAAGACACAATTCATGGGTATCTGTAACAGAAATTGTAACGCTACACTTAGTGCATTTTTTGAAGCCGGAGGCTGGTTTTTCCATGAGGGAAAAATTTCTTGTGGGCCTGGAGGCCCAAGAAGAAAAATACACCAAGTGAGGAAAAAGTATATATATATTTTTTTTTTTTAGAAAGAAAAGAAAAGACCGGCGGTACCGGTCCGGCGTCGGGGAAGGCAGACACGCGACCAAAGAAATAAATTTAAAAAAAGAACTTCTTCAGCGGTGACAGGAACACGACCTGCTGGCTCCGCGGAAAAGAAGAACTGAGGAGAGTTGGTTAGGAAAGGCGGGAAGGCAGCGCGCATGCGCTGTGGGATGCCCCAAAAGCTTTCATTCTGGGAAGCTGGGGAGCATTCCCACGCAGGCTCCGTCGGTACCGACGTACCCATATGTGAGGACTCATTCCTGCTTGTTCCTGGAGATATATGTTTATGATTGTTTTGTATTTGATGCGTGAGCTGATTGGGAGCCAGTGTAGGTCTTTCAGAATGGGTGTGATGTGTTCTTGTTTTGTTGATCCAGTTATTATGCAGGCCGCCGTGTTTTGTGCTAGTTGTAGTGGTCTGAGTGTTTGTTTTGCTAGGCCAAGGTAGATTGGGTTGCAGAAGTCTAGTATGGGGGTTATTAATGCCTGGCATACCATACGGAAGTGTTCAGGAGCGAGGAGGGGCTTAAGTCTTCTGATTATTCTCATCCTGTAGTACGCACTTTTGATGGTTTTGCTTATGTGTGGCTTGAGATTCAGCTCCTTGTCCAGGGTCACTCCGAGGTACTTTACTTCCGATTTTATCGGTATGGTGGTGTTTTGTATCTTGATGTCTGGTGGGTGGATGAAGTCCGGGTTTCGAGTGATGATTAGTGCCTCGGTCTTGCTGTAGTTTATTGAGAGGTTGTTATTTTGACACCATCTTGTCATTTGTGTGAGGCAGTTTGTTATATTGGAGTAGTCCAGGTTGTCGACTGTGATAGGTGTGTATATCATGATATCATCTGCGTAGATTGTATATTGAATGTTGTTCTTTTTTCAGGATGTCGCATATTGGCTGGATGTAGATGTTGAATAGTAGGGCTGAAAGGGCCGATCCCTGTGGTACTCCTTGGAGGACTTTTATGGGTCGAGAGGTGTTGTGGCCTACCTTGACCTGTATCTGCCTGTCGGTTAGGTATGAGTGGAACCATTTTAAGGTGGGACCATGTAACCCAATGTTTTGTAGTCTTTCCAGGAGAGTTTTGTGGTGTACTGTGTCGAATGCTGACAAGATGTCAACGAAGATCATTATGATTCCATTCTTGGTGTTGTCTATGAGTCGGAGAATGCTGTCGAAGAAGTAAATCAGTAATGTTTCGACTTCATGGTTGGGGCGAAAGCCGTGTTGGTTGTCATCCAGTGGTGCGTGGTTGTCAATGTGTTCTTGTAGTTGGTGTTGTACTGTTTTTTCGATGATTTTTGCCAGAAAGGGTATGCTGGAGAATGGTCTGTAAGCTGCTGGGTTGTTCTTGTCGAGTGTTGTTTTCTTTGGGATAGGTCTTACTGTGGCGAGCTTTAGTTGATTTGGCATGAATCCTTGAGTTAGAGAGTTCTGAACCATGCTGTGTATGGTTTGGATGAAGCTTGATTTAGTGGCTTTGATCCATGACACTGGGCAAGGGTCTGTAGGCACGGTGCTTGTATTGATTGCGGTGATGATGTGGGAGAGCTGTTCTGTTGATGGAGTGCTGAATGAGTCCCAGGTCAGGGTGTGAGTTAGGCTTTGAGGCTGAACTAGGTCTTGTTTGTTCTATAGAGTGGAATTTTTCCTGGATGTGGTCAGCAAATTTTTGGGGGTCTCTTTGTACTTCGTCTTCTGACTTTTGCTCTTTTGTGAGGATTTTCACTTTTTCAAATAGCTCTCTGGGTTTATTGTTGGAGTTGCCTATCATGTTTGTGTGGTATTCTTTCTTTGGTTGATGTGCTCATTGTATTGTTTTTGCTTTGTTAGGTATGGTTGCTGGGTCTCGGATGCCTTGGTCTTTCTCCTTCTCCTTTCTATTTTTCTGAGGTCCCTCTTTTCTTGTCGTATGTTTTTTTGAGTACCATGGTTTGTGTTGTAGCTTGTTGCAGCGATGTTTCATGGGTCTAACATCTGTTGCTTTGGCGGCGTTATATAGGGTGCTGTTCCAGTTGGTGATTTGAGCCTCCAGGTCGTCTGTTTCTGTGGTTAATTGTTGTATCATGTCTTGGAGGAACAGGTCCTTGTCGAAGCTCTTGAATCGTCTTTGTGTGGGTGTGTTGTCTGGGCGTTCATTTAGATTCTCTTTTTGTGGTACCATCTTTATCTCAATTATGTAATGGTTGGACCAAGGAACAGGTGTGATAGTGGGTGTTGATATTAGTCCTCTCGAGGTTAGGTAGTTGGGTGCGAAGATGAGGCCTGGGGATGATCCGTGTCTGTGCGTCGGGGCATTGATTATTTGGGTGAACTGAAGTGAAGTCATCGCTTGAAGGAAAGCTTCTGCATCTTTGGTGTTGGTGGACTTAAGGTTGAAGTCTCCTAGCAGTAGAGTGGGTTTGTGGGTTGAGGTGATTGCGCAGACTGCCTCGAGCGTTGAGGCTAGTTCGTCGGTTGATGCCCGGGGTGCTCTGTAGGTGAGGCAGAGTGCCATGTGTTTGTTCTCGATGCTGATGGTGTTACATTGTTGGGTGTCTGTGTTACTCTGAGCTTTGAACTTTAGGCTTTCTTTCGCAATTATCAAGACTCCTCCTCCTCGCCTGTGGGTGCGCGGGCAGTTGAATGCTGTGTATGTGTTAGGTACCAGTTGATTGAGTAGCACATTGTCAGTGGGACTGAGCCATGTTTCTGTGATGCAAGGTATGTCGGGTTGATGGTCATCTATGTGGTCTGCTATTGTATGTATCTTGTTGCATATGGATCTGGCGTTTATGAGCTCTATTGTTATTGGCTTTGAAGAATTTGCTGTTTTGTGTGTTTCCTTTGGTCTAGTGTGGGTGTTTGAGTTGTGCTTGATTTGTCTTTTTGTCATGGGTGTTGTGTGTGTCTTTATGAGTGTACTGTGGTCCTATGTATGTCCATGTTGTTGGTTGATGCCATGGTATGTTTGTGTGTGGGTGGTGGATGTGTGTGTGTGTGGTCGAAGGAGTTGTGTGATGGGGAGGCTGAGGGGGAGAAACAGTGTTGCGTGCATGTTGACTTTTGTGAAGGTCCATTATGTTTTACTTGCGTTTTTGTTGTACTTCGCTTCTGTCTGCTCCCTGAATTTCTTCTGTTGTGCCGCCGGTGAGCCTATGTCGTTTTATGGATTCCTTTTGTTTGCCTAAGGGCCACGCCAAAGGGCCCTCTGGTGAGGCCCTCAGGTGCGGGCCCGCCAGGTACAGGCGCACCCTGCAGGGACGCCGCTTATGAAGAGCTGCTGCTGGCTGCTGTTGCTCCCACTGCCCTGATTGGGCAGGAGCTTCTGAGCGGGAAGATTTCCCACTCAGGCGCTCTACCCCAATCGGGGGAGCTGAGGACCTTCGGGAGGTGGTGAGTCCATTTCAGCAGCTCCCTGTGTGCAGGGACGCTGCTTATGAAGAGCTGTTGCTGGCTGCTGTTGCTCCCACTGCTAAGGAGTTTGGAATGCTGTGGGGTCATGCACTAGTGGAGGGCGCATTTATGTTATGTCTATTGGTCTGCGCATGAAATGAGAGTCAGAAGCTGTAAAGATGTCTTACACATTGGAACATGGAACGTACGAAGCATGAACCAAGGGAAGTTGGAGGTGGTCAAGAATGAAATGGAACGTGTACAACTTGATCTGCTGGGTGTCAGCGAACTGAAATGGACTGGCATGGGGCACTTTGCATCAGATGATCACATGGTCTACTATGCTGGAAATGAAAGACAAAGAAGAAATGGTGTTGCATTTATAATAAAGAAGAAACTTGCAAGAACTGTAATGAAATACAATGCAGTCAGCGAACGCTTAATCTCTATTCGTCTACGAGGATTGCCTATCAACACAACTATAATTCAAGTATATGCCCCAACAACAGCTGCAGAAGAGAATGAAATTGAAGAGTTCTATGAACAAGTACAAGCTGAAATTGACAGAACATGCAAACAGGATATCCTGATAGTCATGGGTGACTGGAACGCAAAAGTTGGCAACAAAGAAGAAGGCAAAGTAGTTGGAAAATATGGACTTGGCAACAGAAATAAAGCTGGAGAAAGACTGATAGAATTCTGCAAGACCAATGATCTATTCATCTCAAACACCTTCTTCCAGCAACACAAGCGGCGACTGTACACATGGACTTCACCGAATGGATTATATAAAAATCAAATTGACTACATATGTGGAAGTCAACGATAGAAAAGCTCTGTAACATCAACAAAGACAAAACCTGGAGCTGACTGTGGTACAGATCATCAACTACTAGTATGCAAACTCAAGCTAAAGTTGAAAAAGAGCAAACCACTCATGAATGCAGCAAAATATGACCTTGAGAATATACCACTGGAATTTAAAGACTGCCTGCAAAATCGATTTGCTGCTTTAGATACAAATGACAGAGCTCCGGAAGAGTTATGGAATGACATCAAGAATGTTGTGTTGGAAGAAAGCGAGAAGTCTCTACAAAAGGTGAAAAAGCAAAAACGGCCAAAATGGATGACGGAAGAAACTCTGAAAATTGCCCAGAAACGCAGAGAAGCTAAAGCCAGAGGAGAAAGAAAGACAATCGCAGAACTCAGAGATTTCCAACGTGCAGCAAGACAGGACAAGGAAAAGTACTACAATGACACTTGCAAGGAAATAGAAGCAGAAACTATTAGAGGAAGAACAAGATCAGCTTTCCTAAAGCTACGATTGTTAAAGAAAAAGTTCCAGCCTCGAATTGGAATGTTACAAGATGCTCAAGGTTCTATGTTGAATGATGCTGAGAAGATCAAGAAAAGGTGGAATGAATATACAGAGTTTTTATATGATAAAGATCAAGTGGACCAACAGCCGTTTCAACCTGTACCTCATGATCGGGAACCATTGGTGATGAAAGAAGAAGTTGAAGCAGCATTGAAAGCCTTATCAAAGAACAAAGCACCAGGCATTGATAGCATTCCCATAGAAGTATTGCAGCAATCTGATGCAGCTGTTACCGTACTCACAAGGCTCTGCCAAGAAATATGGAAGACAACATCATGGCCAACTGACTGGAAAAGATCTGTGTTTATACCAATACTAAAGAAAGGTGATCCAACTGACTGTGGAAATTATCGCACAATCGCTCTGATCCCACATGCCAGCAAGATTCTACTGAAGATTATTCAAAAGAGACTACAACCATACCTGGAACAAGAACTACCTGAAGTGCAAGCAGGGTTCAGGAAAGGGCGAGGAACGAGAGACATCATTGCGGATGTGAGATGGATCCTTGAAAAGACTAAAGAATACCAAAAGGATATCTATTTGTGCTTTATCGACTATAGCAAGGCTTTTGACTGTGTAAACCATGAGAAACTCTGGGCCACATTAAGAAGCATGGGTATACCAGAACACCTGATCGTTCTCTTGCGCAATCTGTACATTGATCAAGAAGCAACAGTTCGAACGGAACAAGGAGAAACCAAATGGTTTAAAATAAGCAAAGGTGTAAGACAAGGCTGCATACTTTCCCCCTACCTGTTTAATTTATATGCAGAACAAATCATCAGAGAAGTAGGATTGTATGAAGACAACAGAGGTGTGAAGATTGGTGGAAGACTCATCAACAACCTTCGCTATGCTGATGATACCACATTACTGGCTGAAAGTGAAGATGATCTGAAACATTTGCTTCTCACAATCAAAGAACATAGTCTCAAAATGGGCCTGCACCTTAATGTAAAGGAGACAAAGATCTTGACAACTGGCATAATCAACAGGTTCATCGTTGAAGGAGAAGAAATTGAAATTGTGAACAACTTTAACCTACTTGGATCAACTATCAATAAAGAAGCAACAAGCAGTCAAGAAATCAGACGACGCATTGCTCTTGGCAGAATGGCTATGAAAGACCTAGATAAGATTCTCAAGAGCAGAGATGTCTCTCTCCATACAAAGATTCGACTTGTTCAAGCCATGGTATTTTCAATAACATCATATGGATGTGAAAGCTGGACAGTGAAAAAGATAGACAGGAAGAAAATTGATGCCTTTGAATTATGGTGCTGGCGGCGAATACTGTGTATACCATGGACTGCCCGAAGAACAAACCAGTCGGTACTAGAGGAGATCAAACCTAAGCTTTCTTTAGAAGCTCAGATGACAAGACTTCGACTTTCATACTTTGGACACATCATGCGAAGAGAGAGATCATTAGAGAAAGACATTATGCTTGGCAAGATAGAAGGTCAACGCAAAAGAGGAAGGCCAGCAATGAGATGGATCGATACAATAAGAACATAAGATATGCCATACTGGGTCAGACCAAGGTCCATCAAGCCCAGTATTCTGTTTCCAACAGTGGCCAATCTAGGTCATACGTACCTAGCAGTTTCCCCAAGGGACACAGGTTCCACAATGCTTGTATTGGTTCAAGCATTGATATCCTGGGTCCCTTCTTAATAATGGTTTATGGACCTTTCCTCCAGGAACTTGTCCAAACCTTTTTTAAACCCAGCTACACTAACAGCCTTTACTACATCCTCCGGTAACAAATTCCAGAGTTTGATTACACGTTGAGTGAAAAAATATTTTCTTTTATTAGTCTTAAATAGTTTACCCTGTAGCTTCATTGCATGTCCCCTAGTCTTTCTATATTCTGATAAGGTAAACAATCGATCTACGTTTACCCGTTCCACTCCGTTCATTAATTTATAGACTTCTATCATATCTCCCCTCAGCCGTCTCTTTTCCAGGTTAAAGAGCCCCAACCTTTTTAGCCTTTCTTCATAGGAGTAGCCTTCCATCCCCTTTACCATTTTGGTGGCTCTTCTCTGAACCTTTTCTAAAATTGCTATATCCTTTTTAAGATACGGCGACCAGAATTGCACACAATATTCAAGGTGCGGTCTCACCATGGAACGATATAGAGGCATTATAATATCTTTTGTTTTATTTTCCATTCCTTTCCTTATCATACCTAGCATTCTATTTGCTCTCTTGGCCGCCGCTGCACATTGGGCCGAGGGTTTTAACATGGTATCCACAAGGACGCCTAAATCTTTTTCTTGGGTGGTGGTTCCTAATGTGGAACCTTGCATCGTGTAACCATAGTTTGGGTTGTTCTTCCCTAGGTGCATAACCTTGCACTTCTCCACATTAAATTTCATCTGCCATTTTGATGCCCAGTCTTCCAATTTATCAAGATCCTCTTGCAATTTTCCACAATCCTCCTGGGTTTTAACAACTTTAAATAGTTTTGTGTCAATTGCAAATTTGATAACCTCACTCGTTATTCCACTTTCCAGGTCATTTATGAATATGTCAAAAAGCAGCGGACCCAGCACAGATCCCTGGGGTACACCACTATTCACCTTTCTCCATTGGGAAAATTGGCCATTTAGCCCTACCCTCTGCTTTCTATCTTTTAACCAGTTCCTGATCCACAGTAGTACACTGCCTCCTATCCCATGACTCTTTAGTTTTGCCAAAAGTCTCTCATGAGGGACCTTGTCAAAGGCTTTCTGAAAGTCCAGATACACAATATCAACCGACTCACCTTTGTCCACCTGTTTATTCACTCCTTCAAAAAAAACATAACAGATTAGTAAGACAAGATCTTCCTTGTCTAAAGCCATGTTGGCTGTCTCCCATTAGGTCATGACTATCTATATGCTGAGTAATTTTATTCTTTATGATGGTTTCTACCATTTTTCCCGGTACTGATGTCAGGCTCACCGGTCTGTAGTTTCCCGGATCACCCCTCGAACCCTTTTTAAAAATTGGTGTTACATTGGCGATCCTCCAATCCTCAGGTATTAGAGATGATTTTAATGATAGTTCACAGATTACTGATAGCAGGTCTGCAATCTCAAATTTCAGTTCTTTCAACACCCTTGGATGTATACCATCCGGCCCAGGTGATTTGCTACTCTTCAGTTTATCTAATAGTTGTAAGACATCTTCCCGATGTATCGATATTTCCTTCAATTCTTCCACACCTTTAAATACCACTTCAGTCGTGGGTAACATCCCTACATCTTCCTCAGTAAAGACCGAAGCAAAGAATTCATTCAGTCTCTCCGCTATCGCCTTGTCGCCTCTTAGTGCTCCTTTAACCCCTTTATCATCTAATGGACCAACTGACTCTCTCACGGGTTTTTTGCTACGAATGTACTTGAAAAGGTCTTTATTTCGCGTTTTTGCTTCCGCAGCAAGCTTCTTCTCAAATTCTCTCTTTGCCTGCCTTATCAATGCCTTGCATTTGACTTGCCAGTGCTTGTGCTGTTTCCAGGTTTCATCATTTGGCTCTTTTTTCCATTTCTTGAAAGATGCTTTTTTGGCAACAACAGCCTCTCTGACCTCAGCTTTAAACCATGCTGGCAATTTTTTGGACTTCCTTCCACTTTTCTTAAAGCGTGGAATACAGCTGGTCTGGGCTTCCAAGATAGTATTTTTCAACAACACCCAAGCTTGATGTACGTCTTTAACCTTTGCAACTGCTCCTTTTAGTTTTTTCTTAACTGTTTTCCTCATTCTATCATAGTCTCCCTTTCGAAAGTTAAAGGGTAGTACTGTGGATTTCCTTACTATCCCTCCTCCACTAATTAAATCAAAGGCGATCATGCTATGATCACTATTGCCAAGTGGCCCCAACACCCTTATCTCTTGCACTACATCTGGTGTTCCACTAAGGACTAGGTCTAATATTGCTTCCCCTCTGGTCGGTTCATGAACCAGCTGCTCCAAGAAGCAGTCATTTATTTCATCTAGGAACTTTATCTCCCTAGCATGTCCTGTTGTGACACTGACCCAGTCGATGCCGGGGTAATTGAAATCACAGCAGCTACGGGTACCAGTCTGTCAACAATGAGCCGCCTGACTGAAGACCGAACACAATTTAGGATAGCTATCTAGAGGGTCGCCATGAGTCGACTCCGACTCAACGGCACTTAACAACAACAACATTGATCTGTGGGCCCAGTGAGGGACTCCTTTATGTTATGAGGGCTGGATTAGTACTGTTTTTTTTTTTTGAGGAGGTCATTGCCATCATTCACATACCAGGGGTGGGGGTGGACCTCCCTATGCAGCTAAGAGGGCCAGTGATCTTGAGGAGCTGGACAAGCATGCTGTCATGAGGGTGAGGGTAAGGGCTAGGCTGATAGGGCCTAGGCTGATCGGGAAACCAGTACTCCAGTGGCTGAGAAGTGAGAGGATTGGAGGGTGGTAGTAAGTAAATCTCTATGTTTCTGCCAGGGCTTGGAGGCATGCAGAATGTAAGGGGCCCACCGATAATGTCCTGGCCAGGGATAGCTCTGGCCTTCACAATAAGGTGGTGCAATGTGTGCCTATGAGTTAAGGCTGAAGCCTGGTGGCCCCTCACCACTGGGAGGAGGGGGTGGAAGTGTTTGGTCCCATGTATGTGGCCCCTCCCTATGACTCCATCTAGGGTTATAGCCCTTTCACCTGGGGTGGCATTCACCCTGTTTATTAGGGACTGTTGGGGCCCTACAAGGTGGGGCATGGCCATCTAACCTCCTGTTTGGGGTATGACTGCTGCTCCACTCTATGTATGATCAAGAAGAAGTAGGTAAGCTATTCCCTACTGATGAGAGGGGTTGCAGGACACCATGCCTGTGCACCCAATGGTTAAGTTCCAAGGCTGGGGAATGCCACACCCATATCTGCTTAGTCAACTCTGTGCTCCATAACTGACCCTGGCTCTGCTGGTGTGGGCCTACCGGGAAGCTGCGGCGCAAGCGGTAAATCATCTCTGCAGTCTCTATTTCGAGGGCAAGGGTGTGGGCCTGCATGGATAGGGAAGTTGTCGTGAAAGCAGTAATGTCAGCTATGCCATCTCTTTTGCGAGGGCGGGGATCTGTCTTAAAGGAGACTGGATATATACCAACTGCAGGGATGACAGGTTTTTTTTTTTGGGGGGGGGGGGCATGTTTTCATTGTTGGAGGTCAGCGGCAACCAGAGCCCGAAGACCTGTCCTTTTTGGGAGACCCTGCTGGCAGAGCCGTGTTGGGTGCCATCTGGGAGGGAAGTACACAAACTTCCCTGATCTTTGGGGATGCCCCAATAGGGTGAGGATCTTTTCAGCGCAGAGTCCCTCTCATCAGATTGGTGACCACCTAACTGAGTCAGTCTGCCCCCATATTGAGGGCCTGAGACTGACTCATTATTGCAAAAAAGGGGAAGCTTGGTATAGCATACCGAGCAGCACAGTGGGACCACCATTTCACTTCTGTGGGAGGCTTAACCAATAGATCTTTTTCATGATAATAATGGTGAGCAGAGTTAAGGATCTGCGCACTGGTGTTGATGGGACACAATCCTCATCAGAAAGTTGAAGGACTAGGGAATAGAGCTACGATGTAGCCCTTTTTGTTTAAATCTGTTTTATTCAAATTTCCTTAAGCCACACCCAACAGTGATACATACAGCCGAATGTAAAAAAGAAGAAAAAATACATAATAAAGGATACATAGTTAAGGATTGGGGAGGAACAGACATCCACATCACCAGCATAACAACAAGAAATAGAGTAAAACAACTGAGTGCACCGAAGGCACCAGATTACAAGACTTGACAATGCTCCCTCCTAGTTATAAAAACGGATTGGCACTCCCGTTGATATGCCAGTACAATCTGAAGCCCCCCCACCTCTTGAGCCCCAGCAAACAGGCCACTGACCCAGGCAAAGCAAACAGATAACAAACAATACACATATATGCAATTCAAAGAGTTAACCCCCATCTCCCCCTATACACCCAGAACTCAGCACAGCACACCAACACACCCACGACAGGCCCAGGGTGAGCTCTTCTCCCGGACCCGTCCTCAAACATAAATTGTAACAGACACCTCCCCAACAGTTCCCCAACAGTTAACACCTCCCCTAGCCCTCCCCTCACACCCCCCCCCACCCCAACCCGCTACCCACATCAACCTGACCTGGTTTGCAGATAAGATCGGATTGACAGGACGTCACCAAGCCTACACCTTCAAATCCCACCCAGGACCCAGCTACGCGCTCTAAGAGGCAAGAGAGAAAGATGTGGCCCCCATCCCTCCAAAAACCTCTGCCAACGCTTCGGGTGCCCACTAGCATATATCCGTTCCAAGAGCAACACCCCATGTAGCTTTGCTCTCCAAATACCATATGTGGGTCCTTTTGCATCCAGCCACTGGTGTAACACAGTCATACGATCAATCACCAACACCAATCGCAACCAACGCATCACCACTGGCCCCAAATCACCCCTCCACATATCATCCCATACATCCAGCACCACATTGCCAGCAGTCTACATCCAGCACCACATTGCCAGCCGTCAAGGCTGCACACAGTTAACCAAATGGGCCACTACCTGCCCCCAAAAGACCTGAACCTTCGAGCATTTCCAAAACATATGCCCCAACGTGGCCCGAGGTTCACCACACCGAGGACAGCAATGGGTTGCAACGATCCCAGCCCTCCACGCCCTAAGAGGGGCAAAATGTAGGCGGCGCAGGATTTTATACTGGGCATCCCGATGAATCACCATCACACTCAAATCAGGAATGGCCACCAAGCCTCGCAACAACCCATCCGCTCCCACCTCTTCTCAGAGTTCCGCGGCCCAAGCAATCGCCAGCTCATCGCCAGCAATCGGCAACACTAACTCCCAAAGCATTTTATGAAGCCACGAGACCTGCACCTCCTGGTCCCCTCCCCGGAGCGCCACCTCCAGCTCAGAACTAACCTCCCCTCACAGAGCTTCCCCAGGGACACTGCGAATATAACTGCGAACTTGCACATAAAGAAAAACATCCTTTTTCTCTAGAGGGTATTGCTGACAGAGCACTGAAAAGTCCTCTACCACCCCCTCCGGCGTTACCACCTGCTCCAAGTTCTCTATCCCCAATTGAGCCCACCGCACGAACTGATTCCCGTCCAAACCAGGCAAAAAATCATCATTACCCCAAATAGGAAGGTAGGGAGAATAACACGCCGAAAGCCGACGCCCAGCCCAAAGAGACCTCCATGCCTTCCTCACAGGATCCAAAACAACCTCTCGGAGGTCCCGGGCCAGCCCCCTGACCCGTTTAGCATGCAGAAGATACTGTAAATGAAAGGGTTTAACCGCCTCCCGGAGCAGCCCCAGTGGAGAGCAATCTTCTAGATCCCAAAGCCAGTCTCGCACAAAGTGCAATAAGCAGGCTATGTTGTATTTCCGTGTATCCGGGAGTCCAAGGCCGCCTAATAACCAGGGTTGCCGCAATACCTCCAAGCGCACCCTCGGCTTCCGGCCCTGCCAAAGAAAACGATTAAGTAGGTCGTCCAGTTTCTTAAGATCGGATCGCTTTAAAAACAACGGGAGTAGTTGGAGCGTATATAAAATCTTAGGAAACATTGCCATCTTATACAATGCCACACGACCCCCCAAGGATAGCGGCAAATCTCGCCATTTATCCACATTAATCGACACAGCTGCTACTAGTTTGGAAACGTTGAGATGGTAAAGATCCCCCAGTTTCGCCGGCAGGTAAATGCCCAAATATTTAAAATGCCCTAAGGCCCACTTCAGAGGAAATTCCCCCGGCCAGCCCTGCTGTGCCGCAGAACCCAGTAACATCGCCTCGGACTTGTCAAGATTCAGCCGGAACCCCGAGGGTTCCCCATAATCCCTGATAAGTTGTAACGAATGAGGCAGCCCCGCACGAGGATTACCCAGATGTACAAGTAAATCATCAGCGAATGCCGCAACACGAACTTCCTCCCTCCCCACAGACATGCCACGAAACCCTGTGGCATTCCGAATCTGGAACAACAAGGGTTCCAATGTCAAAACGAACAAGAGCAGGGATAGTGGACACCCCTGGCGAGTTCCTTTTTGAATGCAAAATTCTGCTGACATATTACCATTCACCATAAGAGCCCCTTTCGGATCAGCATATAATAAGCGGACCACATCAACAAAGAAACCAGAAAACCCCATAGCCCCTAGGACCTGGTACATAAATCCCCAATTGACCCTGTCGAACGCTTTCTCAGCGTCAAAGCTTATAAGGAGAGAGCCGTGTTCAGCCATCTGTCCTGCGCACATAGAAAGCAAGATTCGTTGCACATTATAGGCCGCATGACGGCCCCGCACGAAACCCACCTGATCCCGATGTATCAAAGTCGATAAAAACCCCGCTAACCGATCTGCCATGATTTTGGCCAAAATCTTAATGTCCACATTGAGGAGCGAAATAGGACGATACGAGCCTAGTAGAAGCGGGTCTCTCCCAGGCTTCGGCAATATGGTGATCAACGCCTTATTGGCCTCAAATGGGAACCTCCCCAACTGAACCAAATCTTCAAAATATCCCACAAGGGGGGCCACTATAGTATCACCCATGGCCTTGTAAAATTCACTCCGGTATCCATCAACCCCAGGGGCCCGTCCATTCTTCAATTTCTTAATCCCCTCCTGTACCTCCCGCCCCGTTAGCGGCTGGTTGAGCACTTGCAGGCCCTCCTCACTAACTGCGGCAAAAGGCATCCCTTAAGGAAGTCCCGACCTGCAGTCTCCCGAACCCCCTCTCCCACACAGAGCTGCCGAAAAAAATCAGTAAAAACCTCCTCAATATCCGCTGCTCCCCGCCGAAGGGTCCCATCAGCATGACGAATAACCCCTATATTCCTAGGCCCCCCGGCAGGCCTCAAAGACATCACTTTACATGCCTTATTCCCATGTTGATAAAGCTTATAGTGATAATACAACATTGATTTTTGCGCCCGCTGATGGAGAAGCATCTCCAACTCTGTCTGAATCTCCCGCAACTTACGCTGGTTCGCTGCCGCCCTATGCCCAGCCACCAATCTCCGCGCTTTACCCAGGTCCCTCTCTAATAAAAGAATCCTCTGGTTCAACCGCTTGCGCCGCAAACTATAGTAACTGATAATGTTTCCTCTCAGAACGGCCTTGCCATCCTCCCAGAAGAGGGCAGAAGAAATCCCCGGCTGGTCATTGAGGGCCTCATAGTCCCTCCAACGATCCTGGAGGTGCCGTTCGAACTGTACATCACCACTAAGTTCCAGTGGGTATCGCCAAAGCAGACTCCGACTGGGACTACGGTCCCGTAGCTCCAGGATTACCATCGCATGATCCGAAAGGACGGAGGGACCAACTTCCGCGCGCAAGATCCAACTAAATAAAGAATCCGAGATAAAAAAATAATCAATTCGGGACCATGAGCCATGCGCCCTAGACAAGTGAGTGTACTCCCGGTCTCCCGGATGTAGAACCCGCCAGATATCCAAAAGCTTATGTCCCTCACACATCCCCCACAGACGCCGCCGGGTCCTCTGATTCCTACCCCCAGCTGACCAAGAACGATCCATACCGGTATCCAGCACTTCGTTGAAGTCACCCCCGAGGATTACCTGATACCCAGTGGTATCCGCCAAGACTTGGGTAAGAGCCTGAAAAAAACGGGCCTCATACACATTGGGCACATAGACCGAGCAGAGAGCCACTTTCATACCAGCCAGCAGCCCCCACACACAGACATACCTGCCATCCAAATCAATATCCACTCGCTCCTCAACCCAACTCACAGACTTGGTAATTAGTATGGCCACACCCCATTTCTTCCCTACCGCTGGGGCCCCATAAACCTTGGCTACATGACCTTTACAGAGCTTTTCGTGTTCGGCAGCGGACTGGTGTGTTTCCTGCAACATAATAACCCCAATATGCTTACGTTTCAATTGCTGGATCACTTTGTAACGCTTTATCGGGGAGCCCAGACCACAGACATTCCAAGATGCTATCTTAGTGCCAACACTCAGTGCGCGTTGCACAAAAAAAGCCTCCAAGAAACACAAATCCAGTGTTCCACGCGGCGGAGACCTCCCCAGCCTAAGGTCCCCCCCGCCAGCATCAACAAGTCACCCCAAAACTGCCATGCCCACACACAAACATTCGAACGTCCATCCAACATACCTAACAAACCCAGCACACAAGACGCATACCCATCCCTCCCTCCCACCTTAACCCCACCCTTACCCTTCCCGGCATCCCAGCTAGCCACAGTCCCCCCCCACCCCGCATCCCACCCATTCGCCAACCTCCAGCCCGCCTCCTCCTCTGGCCACTCCACGACTTCCTAGACATGCAGAGCCTCCCCCACCCCTTCCCCTAGGTATTTCAACAACACTGTCCACGCCCCTCCCAACTCAACAGTGAGCCCTTCCACACGCCCATCCCCCAAACCCTGCAGTTCTTCCCAACAGCCCTTAACAGGTCAGATAAATAACCCCAAGGGGTCGCATCAGATTATCACCCACAACAATGTCCCATCTTGCTACAACGAGTACTGAACATGCAGTAAGAAATGCAGATAAACACATTTTACGCTCCCTGATCTCCACCCCGCCCTCCCTCCCACCAACAAGTGACACCAAAGCAACAGAGCAGTTCTGGCTCCCGCCAGGTTTAGCAAGTATTAACAGATGCGTGCCCAAGTCCCTGGGAACCCATAATCCAGACAACAATATGGTTCCGGAGAGAGTGACCCCTCCCGGTACAGGTCATACTACACGGCCTGAGAGGGCCCCCCCCCCCCAGGTACCTAAGGACAGGGTTACGCAGGTCCACCACCCCCAAACCATAGGAAGCACGCAGGACAGCCCGACCACTGATCTCAGTAGTGCAAAAACTGCTGTTAATACTCTCCGGGCTTAGTACTACACCCAGCACAACATGGCTAAGCCAATCCCAAATACGTACAAATAAGATACGCTAATTAATATGGGAGAAAAAATGACATTCAATGATCAAAATTACTCAGAAAAATAAAAAAAAATAAAAAAATACAATAAATCAATCAAGCAATAAAACAGAAAATAAATAAAATAAATAAAAAAATAAAATAAAATAAAGTGAAGAGGGGGAAGAAATAACGAAATGAAGAAAAAGCAAAAAACCATATAAAGAAAGAAAGAGAGAAAGAAACCCCTCCAGGGCCATGTGCACCCATAGGCAGCACATACTTCAGCGCCAAAAACATGGGACTGTGCTCATATGTCTCCAGATAGAGTCACGAAGACTGAGGCATGATAATGCACAACCGTCTCATCTCATTGAGGCCTCATCAGTCAGCCAAGGCAATTGCAGTAATCCATCGCTGCCTCCGGCGACGAAAATGCCCGACGTCCTCCCTCACAGTCAACGTGCAGGGTACGCCATGGTAAATCGAAGTCCCCGCCCTACCAACCGGCCACAAACCTCCTTGAAGGCCCGGCGACACAGCGAGACTCCGGCAGAGTAATTCTGAAAAATCAGGACCTTGCAGGCTGTGGCCCCGGAGCGCCGCGATGCTCGCAAGACTCCCTCCTTCGCGCAATCACAGCCCTGGGTCTACTGTCGCCAGATCGGTACGGCCCCAGCCGATGGGCTCGCTCTAATACGATGTCTCCCAGCTCAGCCTCCAAAGGCAGGTTCACAGGCAGCCATCGCTCCAAATACTGCCGGAGATCCTTATCCCGCACTGACTCCTCTATGCCGATGAAACGGAGATTATTCCGCCGACTCCGGTTTTCAAGATCTTCTAGCTTTTCCTCGTGTTTCACCAGGGCCTCCTCCAGCTTCTTGATCCGGGCCTCCTCCTGCACGCGCATGTCCTCAAGGGATCCAATGCGGCGCTCCGCTTGCTCCACCCGGCAAGTAAATTCAGATACCGCCTTAGCCACCGCATTGATTTGCGATGCTAGCCCTCCCTAGGCGGTCCTCCAATGCCTCCACCACCGCCTTTGAGACCTCTGCCACCATCGTTGTCGCGGCCGCCAGCAACTGCCCATTAGGAACCCCTTCCGCCATTTTGGGATCTCCTCCGCGAGGCCGCTCTCGCCGGGGGTTTTGGTTGCCATGGGGTCCACTCTCCCCTGAGAATCACAGAGCAAGACGCCCCCACCAGAGGTGAAAGATCTCCTCCACTCCTGAACAAACCAAGGGCTATAAAACAGATTAAATGGCTAGGGGGAAGGAGCGGGCTCTGGAGCTAAGAAGGAGATGTCCTACTCAGCCCACCATGTCACCGGAAGTCACGATGTAGCCCTTTTTAAACCCAACGATAGAAATTATATATTTCTTGGGGGGGGGGGGGGTTATTATTATTTTATTGCATACTCAAACTCAGGAGCCATTATCAGAGAAAGTAGTAAAGCTGCTAGTGTGACAGAGTTTAAAAAGGGGGTTTGAACCAGTTCCTGGAAGAAAGATCATAAGCCATTGTTAAATGAAATCCATGGCTTATACCAGGGCAGGCATTGTGGAACTTGTCTTTGAATCTGACTGGTACTTGTGACCTGGATTGGCCACCGTTGGATCAAGTGTGGCATTTCTTTTTTTTTTTTTGGGCTGTGAACCCATGGAGCAGGATGTCAGCACAGTCCTCTTGGTATGGCACAGTGCAGTGGACATTGACTTCCATATGTGGTTGTCCAGACAAAAGCCTCACTTGAGTAGGGATCCTCAGGGGCTTCTCTTATCTCAACCTGACTCCCGTCAATTTTCATGTCCAAATTGTAAAGACCATACTGTGCTTTCTTTTGCACCAAATTGACTACTGCTCTGTATTGTCTCAACTGTATTGTAACTAGGGATTGTCTCTTGTATGTATACCTGTACAGCGCTGCATGCGTAGCGCTATATAAGTGCTAAATAGTAGTAATAATAGTAGTAGGCTTCAGAACCCCCAGCAAGGGGAGGGTGCATTAGAACAACTGCGGGGGGTGTTTGACCCTCTATTTCTCATAAGGGGAAGCAGCCACGTCTGTGGAGCAGGCATGCCCAGGGCAGCGGGTGCAGGTCCCCGACCAATGTCCCCAGAAGAGAGCAGCTGTGTTTTAGTTCCAGAAGACATTGAGCTTCTTTTTTTTTTTGCCCACCTTGTGTTTGGGAAGGTTGGCAGCATCAAGGCAATGTTCTACCTTACCTCGCCCTCTGACTCAACTCGGCAGTCATCACACAATGTTTCTGAACCTAGTCAGCAAAGAGGGATTTTCATTCTGTGATAGGTTCTGTGCCAGGTCGAGCTTTCCTCATATTTGAGCTCTAGGCACTGGAGCTTTCACAGGGAACCCTGCCTGGAGAGAGACCACTGTTGTTGAGTGACGGCTGGGGCTCCTTTTTGCACCCTAGGAATTGTGAATGCCTCTTCCCCAACATTCTTGGAATCTGCTGAGCCAGAGCGCGGAGCCTTGACATGGAGTTTGGGCCTCGGTCCTGAACCGCACTTGCCACTAAGCCGTTCAAGCCCAGCAACCACATGGCATCTGCCATGCAGCAATTAGCCTGTTGACCCAGGAGGATCCTGCAATGGGTCACTGGGGCGTGGTACAGGTGCCACTCTTCCACACTGGTGCCTGCAGTCGACACTGAGGCAGAGCCTCATCCACCCCAAAAATTCTATTAATTTATTCATCTTTTACCTGAAACAGGACTGAGATGTAACCCTTCAGCTTCCTTTGTACACTACTTTTGCAGAACTGGCGCTGCAGCAAGCAGCCAAGCACTTAGCTCTATTGGCATCCATGCAAGGGCCTGAGGACCTCTGGAGCAGAGGGGACGGAGATGCATGCTGTATTCCTATGCATCTTCACCCTGTTAGTGGCTGAGCGGAGATGGTTGTGCCTGCCACATCTTGCGAAATTCAAACTCAGTTTCTAAGCGAACTGTGTTAAGTTAGCCCAAGAAGCTGGGACCACATGCAATTTGCTTGTTGACCTTTCTTGCATCTGGACTTGCACGGCACCCACAGCAGCAGACTCAGAGGATTACAGATTTAAAAAGGGTTTGCAGGCTCAAAGCTTTCTGCAGTTCCAGCAGACATTCCTCAGTGCAGGCGTTGAAGTGCTATCTGTCACCAAGAGATCCGTGTACTGACCCTATAATCTGTCAGTGTCCTAGGACAGCGAGCATCTGAAGTTTAAAGAAAAAACATCTTGGGGAAGGCGGCTGGATACCTTTGGCTTGTCATTTGGCAATCTCTGTTCAAACTACTCAAGGGAGACAAATTTCTCCCTTCAGGACATTACAGCTGCTGGTTTAATGTATGCTTGAATCAGCATGGAGCTGGAAGTACCTTTTCTATATGACCTGTGATATACCCCATTAAATTAAGTATTGAAGTTCTCTGTACATAAAGAAAAAACATTAACGCCATAGAAACATGGTGAGTCTGCAACTAAGGCTCATAATGCTGCAATACTGTCTGACTTGCCTCTTCCCCACCTCTGAAACACCCATTTCAACATGGCGACGATTCAGGTTAGCCCACTCCACACTGGCGCCAGTAATATAATGTGCTACGGCACCAGACGGAACATCCTCTGTGCATCAGCATTGGGAGAACAGCAGATGATGCACAAGAGTGATGATGCTGGTGCTTCAAGGGTCCAGGGAGTCCTTACATTGGTGCAGTGATGCACAGATGTGTGGTGGGTGCAGCCCTGTGATGGGGAGGAGTTTCAGTACCATGTCGGGTAGCCATTGGTGATGCACTGATGTGGGCGATACGGGCCAGAGATGCAGAGGAGTTTCGGCGCCATGTCAGGCAGCCTTTGCCTCGGCCCCAGGAGTCCGCCCGATGCATCCGGCCAGGGATGGGGCCGCCACACCGATTGGTGATTTCTCCACATGTAGGCAGAACTGGCCAAATCAGCAGGGCATGAATGCAGATCAAGTGTTCAGCACTGAAGGCCCTTTTCCTGCATGACCTGAAGCCGATCGGGTTCTTCCAGAAGCTGGGTCTCATGTGCCATCGGCATCCCAGGGCCTCATGGCTGTGAATTTTTGCCGAGGTTTTCCATCACTTCCTCCAGATGCAGGCTGGAAAACCACCTCCTGGTCAGTCGATCCTAGCCTTCCACTTACCCATCCAATCTCTCAGGTGGTGATTGTGATGAATTGGAATGTAAGGCAGCATGGACTTTTGGCCTATGGATGGTGGAGATCACCCAGGTAAATGGAACAACCATGTGGTCAGGTAGGACTCAACAGTCAGCACTGTGATGTCAGCCACCGTTGCATCCCGATTCTCCCTATGGAGGAAGAACCTGTGGGGGCAAACATTCTTCTCAGAGGTCTTTCTGGAGTGGAGAGAAGCCACAATCTGGTTAGCAGAGTGTAGAGTCCCATGTGAATCCATTTGTGGTCCCGGGCCAGTCAGCAGGGGGGAGGGGGGTTCTGCAGCTACAGACCCCATGAAGTGGAAGATGGTCGCCGATTGCAACCATGTCTTGATGGCGACCCTGTTCTGGAAATAAAGTATAAGGGAAAAGCATTAGAAGAAAGTTTAAGACTTACATATTTTAATAAATAAGTATATAGAAGAGAGCAGGGAATCCGTCCGCATGGCGGGTGGACAGAATAGGCTGAGGTGGAAAGAGGACGGCCACTGTGGTGGGGTAGCTGGCATGTGCTCAGAAGAGTCTTCTAGGCTCTTCTAAGCTATTGGAGAACTATTCCGTCCATGGTGCCGCCGGAAGACATCACCCATGTGTGGCTGACTCATCCTGCTTGTCCATGGAGAATGCAATTAACTATGCCAAATTTTAATGCATCTAAAAAAAAAACAACAACTTAACTGTAGCATGTTATGGGAGTGGAGCTATATTGACAAATTTCTGGGGCAGAGTGTGCCATATTCTCTGATGCAGCTGTGAACATGGAAGGGAAGGTGGGCCCAAGTGGGAATGGCAAGGCTTGGCCAGGGCAGCATCAGGAGCATATTTGCTAGGGTCCTCAATATACCGCAAAGTGCTGTGTCAAAAATTAAAATTGTTTTTTTTTTTTAGGGCCATGAATCTGGAGTTCAGAGTGTGCGTGCTCATTGCACATGTGTGATTGAATATGCATCGGGGGAGGGGGAAGAAGGGAGAAATAAATAAAGACATGCTGGATCCAAGGAGGGGGAGAGGAAGACATGCTGGACTGATAGGGAAGGGAGAGAGGGATGCTGGGCTGTGGAGAGATGGGTTGAGAATGGGGATAGGCACTTTAAGCCTATTACAATTAATTGTGATTAATCACATAAAAACTTTAATCACAGTTGATGATACAAATAAAATTTGTTAATTGATACCCACGCCTAATCAAAACGCATCCTACATATTGTAGAATTGATTTATTTATTTTTAAACATTTCTATACTGCCATAAGCTGTAGAATTGAAGGTGGTGTGCAATCACTTAAAAAAAAATACACCATACAATACTATAAAAAGAAGATAGGAATAAGCATTCCTCCCACAGCAGGACCCTCAAGGCAGATGTGCACTAAAACTGTCATTACCTGGGCACAGAAAATAAAGTAGAATGTTTACCTATTTCAGTCTGGAGAGCCAAACCTAAATTCATTCCATTCTCTCCAAATTCATTCTTCATCCTATCAACAAACATGCATACAATTTAACCTAAACGGCTTTTTCAGTTTAAAAACTTCAAAAATTCTAAACAATTACAAATGGTGAGCAACCAGATTGAATGCCAAAACAAATCAAACAGGTGGACTGTGTGGGTAATAATAGTGATATTGTATACCTTATTTATGGAAAGCATATGCAGAAGGCTGTAGGGGGGCACTTCTGAAAAACTAGAGACCCTCACCTGCAAAGGAGCAACTTTTAAGCCTGGGAAGAATCAGTTTTTCATACTGTACTTGATAATTTACTTTTCTTGAATCCTGCTAGACTAGTCCAGATGAGGACTATCTAGTTGCTTGGCTCTAAGCTCTGACTCAGGGGCCACTGTAATGGAGAGGCCCCTAGCCACTTCCCTAATGAAGTCCTGAAAAGACAAGTCTTCTGGAGGAGACAGTCTTCGTTTTGGAGAATCAGACTCCTGAGGAAGAAGTACCGGTGCATCGACAGAAACCTCCGACTCATCAGAGTCTTCGGAGGAATCGAAGTATCGCCTGTCTGGATGATCCTGTAAAGCCCGATACGCGTACCGAGTGGGATCGACATCGGGAGTAAGCGGTACCGGTTTGGTACTGATGGGCATCATAGGACAGGGTACCGTTGCAGTCGACACCGAAGCCGATGTCGATGCAATCGGTACCGGCACCGAGAACGATGCCAGTGCCAGAGTCGGTACCGGCAACGGAGACTGTTGCGGTACCGGAGGCGTCGAAGCCTGCATAAACGCCGTTAGGGTGCGCTGCATGGACAGAATCTTCTGATCCATCGATGCCACCAGAATCTGGATGTCTGTACCAGTGGAGGCCACCGGTACCCCAGAACACGGCAACAGGTGATCGGTCGAGGCCGAGCCATCGATGTCAACATGTGACCCCATAGACAATGCTTTGGAAGCTGGAACTTCCCGCCGGGGTAATTTTTCCGGTGCAGAATCCTCGAGGACAAGCCCGGAGGCATCTCGATGTTTAGAGGGAGATTTGCCCTTTGAGGACCGGCTAGATTTATGTTTGGTTACCTGAGATCCATGGGAGGAAGAAGCAGCCCTGGAAGACGTCGATGCCACCGAGGCTGCATCAGAGGGAAACAGGGTACTGAGCTTGGCTGCTCGGTTCTGCCGACCTCTTTTAGACATCATGGTACAGGACACACAATCCGTGATGGAATGGTCAGGACCAAACATTTTAGACACCAGTCATTGGTGTCGGTGACAGAAATAGTACCGCCACATTTCGTGCACTTTTTGAACCCGGAAGCGGGCTTCTCCATGAGGAGAAAATATGTTCAGGCCTAAGGCCCAAACCGAAAATGCACAGTTGAAGAAAGAAAAGGGTTTTTTTTTTTGTAAGAAAGAAAAGAAAAGACCGGCGGTACCGGTCTGACGTCGAAGAAGGCAGACACGCACAGAAAAATAAAGAAAAAAAATAAAGAATTCTTCTGCGGTGACAGGAACACGACCTGCTGGCTCCACGGAAAAGAAGAACTGGAGAGAGGCGGTTGGGAAAGGCGGGAAGGCAGCGCGCAGGCGCTGTGGGATGCTCCCAAAAGCTTTCTTACTGGACGCTGGGGAGCGTTCCCGCGCAGGCTCCATCGGTACCGACGATACCCATATGTGAAGACTCATTCCTGCTTGTTCCTGGAGATTAGTAGTTTTTACATATAGTGCCACTCCTCCTCCCCTTCTTCCTACCCTGTCCTTTCTGAATAAAGTATAGCCAGGTATAGTTACATCCCAATCATGGTTTTTGTGAAGGGTACCATTAATCCTGTGCAGGTGATATTTTGTTTTATTCTCAGAAATTACTACATCTACATTGCACAGACATTTTTTTTGTTGTATACCTTTGAACATATTATTAAAATACTATGACGCCATATGGTTGGAATATTTCCAATTATTTCTCAAGATAGTGTACATAACATACCTAAAACGCAAGGGTGCCAATAATGTTGACCACAACTGTATTTTATAAAATACACACAAATGCATAAACTAAAAACCAGCAAATCTGTGTATGCCCAAAAGCAGGTGTAAAATGTGTGCTGGCACATTCCATGGGGTAAATTTAAAAATAGAAAGTATGTGCATACTTTTGTCTTGTAAAGCTGCTATAAGAAAAAAGCCTTATGCACAATCCTGTCACATAAGTTAAGAAGCTTATTCTAAAATTACCATCTGAACACCTAAAACAAAGAGAAATTAGACTTACCTGCTAATTGTTGTTCCTTGAGGAACTCCAGTCCAGTCCTGAAACTCTGGGTAGTGTACCTCTTCCAGCAGCTTGGAGGCTGAGCCTGTCATCTTTTTGATGACACTAGTGTACATATGCACTGGCACCACCCACCAGCCCCAGTACCTATGGACAAAGCAGAGGAGCAACAAAATAAGTAGTTAAACATGCAACAAACGCTTCTACATCTAAATAAACTAGTACCCCCTCCATCCCCCATTCCAATATAAAGAGGCTTACCTGGTGATCGCCTGAGCAACTCCAACCAGCAGGACGCAAGCAACCGACAGCTCTTCTGGTCCGCCCCTCCCCCAAACACTGATTACACCACCCCCCCCCCCCCCCGGGCTCCTCCTGGCCACTTCCTCTACCAAGGGAACCAGCTTCAGGACCGGGGTGTGCATATATCACAAGGAGCACTCAGGGAGGGTTCCAGGACTGGACTGGAGTTCCTCAAGGAACAACAATTAGCAGGTAAGTCTAATTTCTCTTTCCTTATTGTCCCCTCCAGTCCAGTCCTGCACCTCTGGGATGTATCAGAGCAGTTAAACTAACGGGAGGGACCCCCACAACTGGCCTGAAGCACTGCCGATCCGAAACGAGCATCCCCCGCCGCCTGGAGCTCCAGGCGAAAATGTTCAGGGAAGTATGCCACCCTACAGATCTCCACCAGCGGAACTAAAGTATACTCTGCCCATGAGGCTGCCTGAGCACTCATGGAATGCGTCTGCAACCCCGCCAGCACTGTTCTATCCTTCAAGATGTATGCCGACGTGATTGCCTCACTGATCCATCTGGAAATGGAGGCTTAGCTGCCGCCTCACTTTTGCACGACCTGCCAAACAAAATCAATAGACGGTCCGATCTTCGAAAGGACAGTGCCCTTTTCACATACATTTGCAGGACACTCTTACCATCCAGGTGGCAAAGCTGTGAAGTGGTATAGCCCTTACCCGCGCTCGCCAGAGCCGGTAAGGAAAACGGACTGATCTACATGAAATGCTGACACCACCTTGGCAAAAATGAAGGTACTGGGCGCCGGACCACTTTCTCCTTGGATAAGGAAAGGAATGGCTCCTGGCATGACAGGGTCCGAAGCTCCAAAATCCTGCATGCCGAGCAAATCGCCACCAGGAATACCATTTTCAGAGCCAAATCCTGCAGGAAAGCTTGACTCAATGGCTCAACGGGTTCCCCAGACAGCACCAGATTGAGATTCCAAGGCGGTACCACTGTCCTCTTCCCCGAGCCTGATTATCCTTTCTTCTTCAACCTCGCCCTTTCACGAGCCATGCTGTAAGTGAGAATTGATCCATCTGGGGCTTGCAAAGCAGCTCCTGCATCAAGAGGTCCTTCCGAACTGGAAGCCACCACAGTCAATCTGCCAGTATCCGAATCAGGTCAGCATACCACGGGCACCTCGGCCAGTCTGGTGCCACCAGAATCACAAATCCCCGGTGCGCCTCTAGCCATTGCACTAACCGGCCTATGAGCATCCACGGGGGAAAAACAGAGAAGACCCTCTTCAAGCCACTGCTGAATTAGAGCATCCAGGCCCTTGGACTTATTGTCTTCTTCTACTGAAAAACCAGCAGGCCTTGGCCAACTTGAACATTGCCATTAGGTCCATGAGCAGTGTGCCCCATTGGCAGACCACCTGCTCGAACACCTCCTGATTGAGCTGCCACTCTCCGTGGTCCATGTGCACTCGGCTGAGGTAGTCTGCCATCACGCTGTCAACTCCTGTTACGTGCGCCACTGATAATGCCTGGATACAAATCGCTGCCCATCCGAACAGACCTTTGGCCTCCTCCTCCAGGGCTGCACTGCCCATGCCTCTTTGCCGGTTGATGTAAGCCATCGTGGTCACATTGTCTGAGAGGACTTGGACCACCTTCCCCTGTAACCATGGCTGGAAACCTTCTATTATTATTATTATTATTATTAGATCGCTTTTATACCGCGCTATTCAGCATCAGTGCGGTTTACAATGAACAATAAAATACACATTTCCGATGGTACTTTGTGTTTACAGTTGAACAGGTAATGCAACTTGGATAACAGAGTAACTATTTACAATTCTAGTGCCAAGGTCACCGTTTGCATCTCGAGCCTGTTGATCGACCACAGAGCCTCTTGCAGACTCTCGTCCCTGAACAAAGCGTCCTTCGCAATGGGCTTTCCAACCTGACAGGCTGGTCATCCGAGGAACCCACACCAGGGACTCCTTCCACATGCAGCCACCAACTGAGGACTCTCCTGGCGCTCCGTGGGCAGGGGAGTACTTGGAACAGGGGTTGACTCTGATGGGACCATCAACGGAGCAGAGCCCTCTACAGCAATTGCATATGCGCCCTTGCCCATTGGACTAGCTCGAGTGTGTCCGCCATGGTCCCTAGAACCTGCAGATAATGCCACGCTGATTGTCTTGCCCTCTTCAAGACCTGCTGTATCAACTGTCGTAGCTCCTGCACCCAGCGAACCGGCAGGAAATTCCTACCCACATAGGTATCAAAGCACGCTTTCAAATACTCTAGCTCCTGGGCCAGCTGTAACTGGCTCTTGGCCAGGTTGACCTCACCTGAGACTTTGAAGGAACACTCCCACCCGCACTGTTGCTCTTTTCGCTATCGTCCCTGGACTTCGCCTGGATCAGCCAATCGTCTAGGTACGGGTGGACGAGAACCCCTTCCTTATGGAGAGCTGCCGCCATCACCACCATGACCCTGGTGAAGGTACAGGGGGTGGTCTCCAGACCGAAGGGCAATGCTCGAAACTGGAAATGGCCCCTTGGCACCACAAAGTGGAGAAACTGCTGATGTTCTGGATGGATGGAAACATGCAGATACGCCTCTACGAGATCGAGAGCCACCAAAAATCTGTTTCCTACCGCCATTACTACTGTGAAAATGTGATATCTGGAGACCGTAGTTCATGCCCTCAAAGTTGAGAAGTGGGCGAAAGGAACCTTCCTTTTGGACAAAACGAAATACATGAAGCATCGACCGCAGACATACTGGTCTTGCGGAACCAGTTCCACAGCTCTCAGCTGCAGGAGACAAGTCAAGGTCTCTTCTACTGCTGCCAACACCGCTGCGCCCACTTTGGGCAATCAAAGGAGCTCATTCTTGCTCCGGCAGTGGGTATAGGGGCGTCATGGATTGCACCCCTTTAAGGCCAACCTCTGGCAGATCCCACACATCCTGGATCATCTGCCCTACTACTCCATGTACTGTTAAGAATTTCTGCGATTTCCGTACCGCCTGGAACAGCAGATCTACAGCGCCTCTTCCTCCGCCGGGAGGTTAGCAGGCATATGCAAGGCCTTGAGGGTCGCCAAGAAAGTGAGCCCTTTGGGAATGAGGAATTGTATCAGTACCCCCTTGTAGTGATTGTAAACCGCCCTGATGGCCTTCGACCTGGGTGGTATATCGAGAAATTGCATAAACATAAGCATAAAGATGAGCGCTGGAAGCTCCTCCCAGCGGAAAACCCAAACAATTCGGCCCTGATCCTTCTGTTCTGGGCTCTCTCCTTCTTCCAACTCCTCCTGCAGATCTAAATCCATGTCAAGGTCTTCCCCATCCAGCCCCCCCCCCACGACAGCGGCAGTTGCTGCCACTCCTCTAAGCCTCCAGCCCGCTTAGACGCCACTGCTCCTGACTCATGCTCTTTTGCATCTGACATCCTCTTAGTCCTGTGTTCCGGGGCCGAGGAGCCACTTGGTAGGCAAAAGACCTTATGCAAAAGTAAGACAAATTCTGGTGAGAATTCCCTGGGCTTGAGGGGTAATGGTCCGGGCATCGTGCAGGGACCGGGGGCCGAATCTGTTGAAGGTAACATGGCACCCCCCGCCCCCAGGATCTCTTGCAACTGGGAGGGGACTCTCCTGCCTCATCTCATCCTGCAGGTCCTGCTCCCATGACCTCCTCTTGCGTGCAGTTTAGGAAGACACCTGCCTCTGAGATCACACCAAATCGGGGACTGCACATCTTGAGGATTTTTAGACTGCACTGCAGTGTTGTATCTTAAAGATATGAAATGGACCTTGCCCTGATACAATAAAACTGAAACATTCTCCGAGTAAAGTTTACATTTTTATTCTAATACTACTAATGGCTATAAGGGAGTACAGCTTCCCTTACAAGCAATATTACAGATTTAATAGGTACATAATCTGGGCTAAGAGACAAGAGATGATCATGTCAGGTTACTCACTGACCATAGACAAATGGAAGGATTTCATTTGCTTCCTATCCACTATCTTTCAAATTACATACATTTCTTGTATGCAGGTACTTCCTGTTTTCCACTGAGCTCTAGCTGCTGCAAACCTATATGCAGAATTTTTTTTTTAAAACATCTTTATTCCTGTCTCTGACTTTCTATCAGACCCTTCTCAGGAAAAAGAAACAATGTATCCAGGGCCGGATTTACCTTGAGTGAGGCCCTACGCCAACAAAAATTGTGGGCCCCCAGCAAGGGCGGCCCAAGGGGGGGTGCGGGGCCTCATTTGCATAAGGAGCCTCATTTGCATAAATATTTGCATAATGTTACCATATACTAACTTAGTAAACGTGCCTCTTAATGAGTGTATGGATAAAGAAAGACTAAAAGATTTCTACATTACTATAATCCAGTGCCAACTGCCAGACACATTAGGAACTACTACAAACACTGCCCATTTAGAACCCATAGCAAACCCGCCGTATCCTAACAGCACTACCAGGACTCACAAAGCACCATACTCTACCAATCAAAAGGCAACACTGCAAATATTAAACCAATACATTTCAGAGAACAACAATACATGACCTACTGGGGAAAGAGAACAAGTGGCAATGTCAAATAGGAATTATATAAACAGAACACCTCAGCTCAGTTACACATGCAGAACATAGACCATCACCAAAACAAGTAATCACAATTTAGAAACAGGAAGACAATAATTAAACTGGGAATCCCAAAAGCCAAACTTGGAATGTACAACACTGTAGAAATAAAACTATACATTAATTTGCTCTTGTACTAAACAAAGCGCAGACGTTAATGATGCACATTTACCAGAGCTGACATATTCCAATTAATAAATTCAAAATAAAGAGATATTTTTCTACCTTTTGTGCATTTTTTTCAGCTGCAATTGCTCCAGCCACTTTCTTCTGGTTTCTTCGTGTCTTCTGCTAACTCTCCATCGTCTGCTGTCCATTTGTCCTTTCTTCTCTTCTAGTTTTTTTCCATTCTCTCTCTACATCTGCTTTAACATACTAATCTTTCTCCTTTTGCTCTTTCCTCATTCCTATTTCATCCACTCAAATTTTACCCCTCCATCCTCAATCCCCACTTACTCTCCAAATACCCGGCCAATTGTAGATCTTTTATCCCTCCCACACAAAATATTTTTCCCTTCTCCATTTTACTCTTCCAGCCCCATCCCATTCTAATCCTCCCCCAACATCAGCTCCCTTCTAGTTCCAGCCTCACCCAGCATCCATTCCCTTCTAGTCCCTGCATCAGCCCATTTCCAGTCCTAGCCACCCATCAGCCCATTTCCAGTCCTAGCAACCCCCAACCCAATACCAGTCCTAGCCCCCCATCAACCCACTTACAGTCCTAACCCCCATCAGCCCATTTTCAGTTTAAGCCCCCCCTATAACCCATTACCAGTCCTAACCCCCATCAGCCCACTTCCAGTCCTACCCCATCAACCCATTTCCAGTCAGCCCCCCATAGCCCATTGCCAGTCCTAACCCCCCCCATCAGCCCACAGCCCACTTCCAGTCCTAACCCCATCAACCCATTTCCAGTCAGCCCCCCATAGCCCATTACCAGTTCTAACCCCCCAGCCCACAGCCCATTACCAGTCTTAACCCCCCACTAGCCCATTACCAGTTCTAACCCCCCCCCTCAACAGCCCACAGCCCATTACCAGTCCTAACCCCATCAGCCCACCTCGTCTTAACCCCCCAGTCCATTACCAGACAGCCCCCATCAGCCCACAGCCCATTACCAGTCTTAACCCCCCCATAGCCCATTACCAGTTCTAAAACCCCCCAACAGCCCACAGCCCATTACCAGTCCTAACCCCATCAGCCCACCTCCAGTCTTAACCCCCCCAGCCCATTTCCAGTCCCAGCCCCCCCAATAGCCCATTACCAGTCCTACCCCCCCCCCCCCATCGGCCCTAAGTAAAATTTAATAAAAAAAATAAAACGCTGGCTGCTACCGCTGCAGTATGGACTGACCCGCGGGGCCCCCTCTGCCTGGCTGAATCCCTCCCTCCCTCCCTCCGCGACGGCTGAGCCCCTCCGTGCCGGCTTTGAGAGGCGCGAAGGGAGAGTGTCTCCCTCGCGTCTCTGGTAAGCCCGCTTAACAGAGACGCGAGGGAGACACTCTCCCTTCGCGCTTCTCAAAGCCGGCACGGAGGGAGGGACGGATTCAGCCGGGCAGAGGGGGCCCCGCGGGATAGTCCATGCTGCCGCGGCAGCAGCCAGCGTTTTTTTTTTAATTTAATTTTAAGAAGGCTAACAATTTTTTCAATTTTTGTGGGCCCTTGTCAGCTGTGGGCCCTACGCCACGGCGTAGTTGGCGTATAGGTAAATCCGGCCCTGAATGTATCAACCAACTGCCTTTTAGATCAGTTGACCAGGCACACAGCACTCTGAAATTTGCCCATCAACAAACAATGGCCTATCTGATTAGGCCTTACCACATGTATGCATTAAGTTATTGTGCACTGAATAAGTTTTGAGCTGTATTTTAACACAAGGAATGCTTAAGGATTAAGAGGGGTTCACACCCCTTGATACCATCCTATACCAGGCACTGCGGTCTGGCCGGCATGGTGGGAAGGGCTGGGGGCACTCCCCAGGAAGTCCCTCAATCTGTACCCGGGTATGTAACAGGATCCCCAGCACAGTGCACCTCCACAGGTTCAGCCACAGAGCACTAGATTCCTTGAACTAAAATAAAATAAAATTTAATTAACTGAAACTGAAATGAAAAAGAAACTGCAAATGGCCCCCTAGGAAGAGGCTGCTCTGTCCTGCTTTATTCTCCGGTGACTGCCTCCCCCAAAACACAGCAGGGGGTTAAACACATGCAGGCCTGAATAAGAAAACACACCTAAATACAGTGGGGAGGGAGTTTCCCCACACTGCTGCAGGCTCCCAAACATGCAGCTGCAGGCTGCTCTGTCTCCTCATGTTCTGGTGGTTGCTAGAGGTTTCTGCTGTCTTCCCCCCGCCCCCACCACTCTTACCTTGGAGCCTCTTTGCCGCATGGCTTTTCTACCCCTTGCACTCAGCCTTCCTTCCTGGCTTTGGCGCTGAGGGGAGGGGGGAGACTCAGGGCTGCCAGCTTTCACTCCTGTCAAGCAACTGCAGCGGCTCCTCACCCGATAACGGGTTCGGGAGCAGCCAGAAGTCTCGGACTGAGGAAGGCCCCCACAGAACCCTCCCCCCAGAAATCCTGGGGGGGAGAGGGGGAAAAAGGAATATTCGCCCCTCAGCCCTGTTGTGTCTCTGTTCCTTCTGGTTCTTTTTTTTTTTACTTCTGCCTTTAAAAACAAAGAAACCTGCATCTTAACAGGGGAAATAAAAGCAAACTCTAACTAAACCTATCTCCTTAGTTGTCCTATCTGTGAGTCCAGCATCCTGGCTCACAACCTCTTCCAGCTGCTTGGAGGCAATGTTCCCTCTAATTTTCTGTAGGCTGTGTGCACATAAAATATCAGCTGTGTGCAGCTTTTGAAGGAAGGTTAAATTTTTGTGCGCCACATAACGACACTCGGAGTTATATACTTTAAAATTTGACTACACGTCAGAATACAGTATGTACACCACTTTGATTGCACTAGAAAATATTGTAGAACTTGTGAAAACCGTAAATACACAACTTTTAAATTTTAAGACGTCTGTGTTGTTTTCTATCTGAATCAGAACCGTAATTTTTGTGCGCTCTGTTATAAAGTATGTGCGCTCGCTCGGCAAGGTGTGTGCGCGCGCACACGCGCACAGCTTAGAGGGAACAGTGCTTGGAGGCTGAGCATACTGGGGCTGGTGGGCGGTGCCAGCTGCATATGTACACTAGTGTCATCAAAAAGATGACACGCTCAGCCTCCAAGCTGCTGGAAGACGTACACTACCCAGAGGTACAGGACTGGACTTGAGGGACGATAAGGAAGGACACTTTTTTAGAGATAAAATGAATGATTGCAATGCTCAGTCATGAAAAGAGACTATAATCAGAGGTAAACAAATTTTAAAAAAATACCTAGGAGTAATGATTTAACGAAAACCTTCTGGAAGGGGACAGACAAGCACGCTTTTACACTTTAAAATACAAAGGTTTTAAAAAGATGTCCATAAACTGTAAATGGCAGAGACAATACACAGAAATTCAGAAATGATTTACTACCATTTTTCATAGCTTTTATTCAGACAACTAAAATTTCAATTCTGTTTATTATTATATACTGTGTTGCACAGGTTACTAAGCCTCGGAAAGACAAATAATTAGCAAATTAAATTAGAAATTGAGGCACTTGCGTTTCCCAAAAGAGAAACAAATCACATTGTACCATTAGGAATCTGGGGGGGGGGGGGGAGGTTAAACATACCTCTGAATAATCAGACTTCCTTGGCAACAGAATACAAAGCTGATTCCTAACAGTAGTCTTATTTTTCACCAAAGGGAAAAGATTTAAGAAAAGAAAAATTGTCCCTCAGTTCAATGGGCTGCAGTCTCCCCCAATGGTTTTCACAGTGGTTCCAAATTTGATTGGTGAGAGAATCAATAACCAGGGGGGGGGGGGGGCAGAGGGGTGTGCGCAAGCCAAAATGTAAAGTACATTCTTTTTAAGAAGCTCGGATCAATATTCAGAAGGGTTAATGCAGTTTGCAGTACCTGTAAACCATATAAATTCTGGTGATCCTGATATTCAGAGACACTCTCCAGATGGTTCAGCTGAACATTCCCATCGACTGCAGGAAAGACGCCAGCTTATTTCTATGGCAGTCTATGGACGGAGTTGGGGCAGTCCTGACAGCTATAGCAGCAACATTCAGTTAGGTCAATGGCTATCCTAACTTTATGTGATTTTGCTATCAGGTTAGCAGCTGAATATTGCTGCTAACTGCATAGCAATACCTTTTGGCAGTGAAAGTGAACATTCAGCACCAGTCTCTCATGCCGAATATTTGGTTTTAATCAAAGCTGCAGTGGCTAGGCACTTTAAAGGTGCTAACTGTTGTCGCTGAATATCGACCCCCCCCCCCCAAATGTTAGTCACACTAGGGCAGCTCCTAGAGGAAGAAGGGTTACTTCTTAATGTTCACATGCTTCAGCTCAGTTTGTCTAAGTCCCTCCAGAGCAAGAGTCAGCCCTTAATACTGTAGGGCACATCATCTCAAGACATTAGGCTTATCCTGCATAAGATGATGCAGTTTCTATAGGCAGATCTAAAAACAAAAATGTTTCTTGCTATTTCTCTCTAAAAGCAATAATAAAATTCTATAGTTGGGAGCTTTCCTTCCTTCCTCCAAGATCCAACCTCAAGATATAAGGGCCCACTACACAGGTCAAGAAAGGAGGGACATGCCTGCAGAAAACCACAATAGTGTTACCCCATTGCTAAACTGTTATAAAATATCATAACTGGAAACAAGTGAAACCCCAGCTCCCAAGAAAAGACATAGCACAATTGATCAGTGCTGTATGTAACACACACTGTATTACAGTATAGGCTTTAGGCCTACTGCACTCAAAATGCGCATTAGAATGGTACATCTGAAATAGGTGGTCAACATCTTGGTGCCTGAATATTGTTGATACTTGCTTTATTCATTCACCGAGGCATATACTAGGGAGGTAGGCTACTACTGCATTACTAGTAGTCTCTGCCCTTTTCCATCGCTAGGGCAGAAAGGACCCAAAATGCAGACAGTTATAATTGCTTAAACAATAATGAACATGCTACAGCTTAAGACGAGTCCAATCCTGGGTTTCTAATCTCATACTAATACAGCTTCTTAAATAAATACCTAGGCTAGACTACACTATACTGGGAATGGAGCCAGAAAAACTGCCTCAAAATGCAAAACCACCATGCATTTAACATGGCAGTAATAATAATAAACAAGGCTGGGTATCCTGTTCTGTGTATGCCATCCTTCCAGGGGTCATAAAAGCCAAAGATGACTGCAGGTGGAATACCCTCAATCTAGACTGTGTTGGGTATTAATACTCTGAGGCAATACAAAACTATTCATTCAAACTTGTGGACACAAAATTACTATCTTAAGGTGCTACTGAGTCACATATGAACTGCAGTTTATATATCACATACACACAAAATACAATAATACTAGATCAGACATATTAGCTCTTAAGATTTTTTTTTAATAAGTGCTCAGTAAGGAATTGAGAGAAGACTTGCGAAGAAAAGGTTTGCAGACAAGTATATAGAGTTAAAGTGTTACAAGACAGCACAAAAAAAAGAAAAACAAAAGAAAAAGATCCCATGACCTCAATGGCCCCAAAGCACCAGCTCTTTCATTATACCCACACACTAGGGTTCCCAGAAAGAAAGCTCCTGATCATGCTGCTTGAACACCATCACCATTGAGATGGAACAGGAAGATCAGACTGCAAGCAGGAGACTGCATACTAAAACACAATGGAAAACAGTAAAGTTGCTGTCGTCAAAGATGAAAAGCTCCTCACGAATAGGCAGAAAGAGAAAACCAGTTAAGGAAGGGAGAAAGTAAAAAAAAAAAAAAAAGTTTTGAAGAAGTTCCACTTTCACCTTAAGTTTGCTTGGCGTTAAATAAACATGAGGCACTGAGGATTTGCCTTTGAAACAAAAGTCATTCCAGGATGTTTCCAACCTCAAAGAGAAACTATGGAAAACAAAGTAAAAAAAAAATCAGGCATTATAGAGCTTAAAAACAGTAACACAAACTGGAAAATCTGCATTCTTTGCATTCACTAATCAACAAAATAAAAGGATAATCCAGGCTGCACATGTGCTGGCCACAATCTTCACTCTCAAAATTTTGACTCAGTCACCACCATACAGGTAACAAGCCTTAAATACATTCTAGGAACTGACATGCAAAGGAACTGATGGACACCCATCTCACAATCCCTTTGCTTTTTAAATTTGTATATCCTAAAACAGAAGCAACATCTGGCACGTAAAACTAGAACTGAGAAGATACATGTCCTTAAATTCCAAAGATGATATCCTTGAATAACCTTCATTTAAAGCTACTTTCCAGCTTGTGAAAGTCTTAAAGCTCTGGAATGCCTTTGTTTCCGCTAGGTAACCAGACTTTAATACAATCTTCAATTTTGGTAAACAAGCACACAGCTTCATTCTATAAAATGGGAGCACAAGAGGAATAAATGCAGGGTACATCTGTAAACATCTTATTACACATCTTGTAGTGGTGGGGGGGGGGGGTGGTATGGGGAAAGCCCATCTGTAAATTGCTCTAGTTTTCTTAGTTGCTAGGAAATATGATCTGGAATAGGTTAATCACACGCTTCCAAATAAGCTGAATAACAAATTATTTATTTTTTTAAAAGGTGCACTGCTGGCAATCCATTGCTGTAGTTTTTAAAACTTAAAGACGGAATTGTTTGTATTGCAGGAGTTTTGGCTGTCTTCCATGCCATACAGCTTAAAGGAGAGAAAAAGTAAAGAAAAGATCCTGGTGTCTCACTCATAAAAATGAAAAGAGTAAGACTGCTCCCTCCAAGACCCTTTAACAACTTTCAGGCTCCAGTTACAATTCAAAAAAAACCCCAAAACAAAAACAAAACAAACAAAATACCCAACCACTTAAACTGTTCTAAAAACTGCAACAAATAATCCAACTGCTTCTGCATATATCCTAATCTGATCAAGCTTGGGTCTGATTTTAAAACTAATTTTGCTCTTGATCTTCAGAGCTACGTGTTCTTTGCCCTATTCCTGGATGGGTTTCAGAGATTAAATTAGCTTGTACTAAACAAGTACAGATATGTGCACTGCCTGAGAGAGAGTGAGGGAATGGAAAGCCTTAAATTCACATTTATGCAGCAAGCGTTACTGCAATTTCTATTGTATTCTGTTAAAATCTTTTAACAGAAAAAACAGTTAGCAGATGAATGATAGACAAATCTACTGGCATCTTCAGGTTTCCAATTAGAATAGATTTTAAAAAAAGCATAGGACATTTGTTATTCAAGAAAGAAAGAAAAGTGACACACCTATAGTTAAAAGGTCATATTCTGAAGATTTTGTGTTTTTCACTCCCTGTTATACAATGGCACCAGAGTGTGTTAACAGGTATTTTTATATATATTTTTTCTTAATATATTAATAACCTAAACAGATTGCTTGTTTTGCTTTTTATTCCCCCCCCCCAAATTGCTTTTCCCCATTTTTCTTTTTTTTTTCTCTCTTTTTCTTTTAAAAAGACACTCATGAACCAGCTAGTCAGTTGTCAAGTCCAATGTGGAACCGAGCCATTACAACTCATTAAAGAGGTTCTAGAATTACAATCTCTTCCCAAATGATGCATGTTAAGACTAATGGATTTTCCCTCACCACTGGATTGGCTGTTTTAGTCCTGGCAAGACATGCAATGTATTCACTGGAAAAATGAGAATAGATCTAAAGCTTCAGGTGTTTATCAGCATTCTCACAGGCTTTAAAACAAAGAAAGTCCAAACATGAAGAGATTGGAGAAAAAAAGATTATAAAATCCTCCTGTTTTCCCTGTGACCGTTGACAGCAGCACTCAAGGAAGGCTCTGTAAAAAAAAAAAAAGTCTTGATGGCTCTCCAGTGGTTCTTCATTGCCCTAATTAACAGCAGCAATCTAAAAAAAAATACAGGTTTGTGGGTGGAATCCAATTTCAGTAATCACACTGCTTTTGCTTTTTAAAGAAAACTAAAATGGAAAGGGGGGGAGGGGGGGGCGCGGAGGAAGGGAAGCTCCAAAACCCTACTCAGTACCAGTAGATTAAATAACTAACTGTTTCCACAGTCTTCTGAAATATTTTTTCTGATTCTGTAAGGAGTCATTATTTTCAGTCACATATATATATCTATATAATGATATATAGATACATATATAATATATATTTATTTATTTATCCCATGATTCTACTAGGATTCCTCCACTACACTGAAGATCAGAAAGGAGCATGAAGGCCTTTATTGGTTCTCCAAGAACAGCCCCAGTGCTGCAGACAGGTGAGAAGCAGTAGTTAGTCCTGCTGTCTTCAGTGACCTGGATGATCCATGGCTTCATCATATGTGATTATCCTTTTGGGATCTGGAAGGAGAAATGAGTTTTTAAAAAGCAGCACAGACAATAGAACGCAGGCAGACAAATTATGAGCTTCAATAGTAGAGACCAAAAAAAAATCAAAAGATAAAAAACCACTGCGCCATTACTACTGAATTTCTATAGCATTACCAAGTACACAGAATTAATGCAAGCAGATGTTGGCCTCATCTTTCTTTTAGTGCCATACTTCAAAACAACCCCAAAATCCAACTCTCTGCCTGACAGGTCACCAATTTACTTCCTTGGAATAAAAGCAACTATGCATGTTCCAAAGAGCACCTCCAGCAATACCAACTTATGCCATGGCCTACCTTCTTTTCCCTATTAAGTCACAAAGCAAAGGTAAATCCCCCACTTTTAGTGGGAAGCTGAGGGCTAGAGGTTAGAATACTGGCATAGATTACCACAAATCAGTCATTTTACTTTTCTCTTCTCCCAATGAAACAGCACATAAATAGCTATGACAAAGAATATTTTTATAAACCATTAACTGCATGTAAAGCAAAGTTTCGCACATGTATTCTTCATGGACAGCAGGATCCAACAGTCAAACATGTGAGTAATGTCACCACCTGACGGAATAGAGACTGCTGAAGTTTCCATGCAGCAGTCCCTCACAGTGTTGATCAGTTCTTTCAAAGCCAACTTAAATCATGGGTCGGAGGGAAGGTTTGTATGGCTGCTGAATCCTGCTGTCCACTGAGAACAGTTACAGATGTACAACTTCAATATCATCAAAAAACGAATAAAGAACAAAGTTTATTCTCATTGTTTAATTTAATACCAGACAAATACGGTATCAGAGACTTTGTAACCACTAGTTCACATCAATGTAATTAACATCTACTGTGCCAAAGAAACTGCTATAAACTGAAATAATTCATTCAATTTGTACAAAACCCATTACTACTAATTTATTTAACCAAATATAAAATTATTATACCAAGACCACATTATAAAACTATGCTATTCATTTACATACCATTATACTCAATTCTTTCTCTTAAACTTCTTACACTAGCGCACAATAACCCACATACACCTCAGTTTCTCAAACTCATTTCATACAACCACTACATAACATACAACTACATTATATAACCCCCATCTCACCAAGAAGAATCATAACAATACAACCGCCTCCCTATATCCCCCCAAGACACCCCTACCACAATCAAAACACAGGTAATCCGCTGTGCCTTAATATGCCAAGTCTGTCAAACAAAATACAGACAATCACAGACCTGCTAACAGAATACCAACTAGATATTCTGTGCATGCCGAAACTTGGCTCACAGACAACGTCCTTGCCAACCAATTAAAAACAGATGGCTTCTCATTATTCCAATGCATAAGAAACAGAAGAGGAGGTGTACTAATCCTAACCAAAACACACGTACATTTCCGACCCTTATCAGCTAACAGCAAAGATGAAATTGACACAATCAACATCACCAACAACAAGATAACCATCAGCCTCATCTACAGAACACCCTCATCATCAACAAACGACTTAATAATAATTAAAAACTGCACTGAATGCTCAAAATCCAAAAAAAGACCGGATCATTCTCGGCAGCTTCAACCTACCCTCTCTTCCAATAATAGCAACCAAATTATTCCTCTCAGCAATGAAATCAATAGAACTCACCCAAAGAGTAATTCTTCCCACTCACTACAAAGGAAACACCCTAAAGCTGATCTTCACCCCCATCTACCCCATCCATCAGTCCCCCAGGGCTCCATAACACATTCACTACCCTGGACAGACCAGACTCATCTCATTTACCTTACCAATAAAATCAGCAATAAAAACAATAGATCAACAGCAAACACGAAGATTGAAAAGCTTCAACAAGATCACCTTTCTAGAAAGCACCCTACCATATCTGACCACCAACTCAACAGACACAACAGAACTAACAGAAAATTGGAACAAGGTGATTGGAACCACAGCAAAACCCCTCAAAAAACACACCTGAAAAACCCTATGGTATACCCATACCTTCAGAAATCTAAAAACAGAACCGAGAAGAGCTGAGAGAAGATGGCAGAACACCACCTCAAAGGAAGACCAGAACAAATACATCATACTTCTTAACAACTATCATATCAGCACAGATCAATCCAATAAAGAATACCACTCAAAACTCATCAACACAGCACCACCACCTACTAGGATCCTTGTCCCCCTAATTGGATCAAGTTAGTAAGCACAGAAATCAGCCCATTCCTAGCTAAGATAGTGAACGAAACACTCCATCAAGGAATAATGCCTCACAATCTTAAGATCTCCTCCATCTGCCATACACTGAAAAAAAAACAAGCCTAGACCCTACAGACCTAACATCATATCGTCCTATTGCCAGACTCCCATTTTTTGCTAAACTCATAGAAAAAACGGTACAGATCCAACTACAAACTCACAGACGAAAACAATATATTGGATCCCCAACAACATGGATTTCGACCACTACATGGTGTTGAAACCCTCATGACCTGCCTCATTGACACCATAACCAAGGGAATTCAAGATCATACACAAACCTACTTGTTACTATTCCTTGACATCTCCTCGGCATTTGACATAGTCATCCACAATATATTACTACAAAGACTACAACTATTTGGAATCCAGCACACAGTATTCAAATGGTTTAAATCATATCTAACAGAGACAAAACAATAAAAACTGGCACAAGCATAGCCGAACCCTTCAAGCAAACACTCCTCTTTAATTTATACTTGCAACCCCTATGGCTCAATAATCAAAAAACACAACATCCACTATCACATATATGCCAATATCATCATGCTATACTGTCCACTGATCAGATGATCCAATGATCGCCAGATGGTGTGGCTCAGTATTACGACTAGGGCTGATAAAATCCATTCAAACGCAAAGATCTTAGACTTTAGTAAAACTAATTTTGCCAAGATGGGACAAGACCTCAAGGAGTCATTAGCGGGATGAGGACAGCTGGGGGATGTAGAAAAGCAATGGGCAAAACTAAAAGGGAATATTGTAAGGGCAGCAAAACTTGTTAGAAAGGTACATAAATGTAAAAGGAAAAGGAGGACCCTATGGTTCTCAAAAGAAGTAGCTGAAAAGGTGACAAGGATGGCCTTCATAAAATACAAGATATCACAGAGAGAGGAAGACAAGCATCTATACTTGCAAAAACTTAGAGAAGCTAGCAAAGTAGTCAGGAAAGCAAAGATGCAAAAAAAAAAAAAAAGCCAGTGCAATAAAATAGGGGATAAGACATTTTTCAGATGTTAGTGAGAGAAGGATGTGCAAAAGTGGTATTGTCAGGCTCAAGGGTGAAGGGCAGGAATATGTAGAAGCTAATGAGGATAAAGAGGAATTGCTTAACAAATATTTCTGTTCTGTGTTCACAGATGAAGGGCCAGGAACAGGACCTCAGAAAATACCCACAAATAGCAACAGAAGTGACAGGGATCTTTAACAATTTTCAGAAGACTGTGTTTATGAGGAACTAGCTAAACTAAAAGTAGACAAAACGAAGAGACCAGATTGAAGGAACTTGGGGATGTTCTAGCGGCTCCACTGAGTGACCTTTACAATGCTGCTTTAGAGTAGAGAGTGGTCCCAGAGGACTGGAGAAAGGCACATGTGGTCCTTTTACACAAAAGCAAAAATAAGGATGAGGTTGAAAACCACAGGCCGGTTAGTCTAACCTCTGTGGTGAATAAATTAGTGGAAACACTGCTAAAAGGGAGGATAGTGAAGTATCTGGAATCCAATGGATTGCAGGATCCAAGAAAGCATGGGTTTACCAGAGGCAGGTCTTGTTAAACAAACCAGATTGATTACTTTGGCTGGATGACCAGGGAGTGGACCGAGGGAGAGCCATAGATGTGGTGCACTTGGATTTCAGTAGTCTTTCACACCATTCTGCACAGGTGACATATAAACAAATAAACTGAGCACCCTAGAGATGGACCCTAAAGTGACTGACTGGGTTAGAAATTGGTTAAGTGGGAGGTGACAATGGGTACAGGCAAATGGGGCTTAATCCGAGGAGAAGGCAGTTATCAGCAGTGTGCCACAGGGATCTGTCCTTGGTCCGATTCTTTTTAACATCTTTGTTAGTGATATTGCACAAGGGCTGTTGGGTAAGGTTTGCCCCTTTGCGGATGATACCAAAATCCACAATACAGTAGACACCCAGGAAGGAGTAGATAACATGAGGAGGGATTTAGCTAAGCCTGAAGAATGATCAGGAGTTTAGCAGTTGAGATTTAATGCTAAAAAATAAATAAATAAAAATGCAGAGTCATGCATTTGGGTTGCAAAAATCCAAGGGAGCAGTACAGTTCAGGGGGCGAAGTACTTCTGTCTACCAAAGAAGAGCCGGACCTGGGCGTGATTATTTCTGATGATCTTAAGTTGGCTAGACAGGTTGAAAATGTGACGGTGAAAGCCAGAAGGATGCTTAGGTGCATAGGGAGAAGAATGGCCAGCAGAAAAAAAAAGGAGGCAATAGTGCCTCTGTATAAGTCTCTGGTGCATTCTCATTTGGAGTATTGTGTGCAATTCTGGAGACCACATCTTCAAAGAGGCTATGCAGACGATGTCTACTAAAATAGTTAGTGGTCTTCGTTATAAAGCATATGAGGACAGACAAAGATCTCAATATGTATATATTTTATTTATTTATTTTATTATTTACATTCTCTTATATACCGCGCTATTCTGCATCAGTGCGGTTTACATTGAACAAACTGAAATTACATTGAACAGGGCATTATAACTTGGAAATAACTATTTTACAGAGGAAAGGCGGGATATAGAAGATACAATAGAGATGTTTAAATACCTCCATGGCATAAATGCACAGGAGAAGAGTGTCTTTCAATTGAAAGCAAGCTCTGCTATGAGGGGACATAGAATGAGGGTGAAAGGGGATAGACTCAGGAAAAATATGTGGAAATATTTCTTTATGGAAAGAGTGGTAGATGTATGGAATAATTTCCCCACTGGAGGCAGTAGAGATGAGGACCCTATCTGAATTAAAAAAAAGCATAGGACAAACATAGAAGATCTCTAAAGGAAAAACGGGGACTTTAGTATTTGATATGAAAGGGCAGACTAGATAGGCCATGTGGTCTTTTTCTGCCATCACGTTTCTAGCCACCTTATAGACATCTTCCAAAGACATCAAAGGTGGACTCAGCTCATGACGAGGCTTGCGTCATAGGTGGGTGTGCTCTAACTCTCCAGCACTCGTTTTCCACATAGGCTATTAGTTCAGCATACCTCTTAAGCTAGTGGGCAATTGAGGCCTACCACTTGTCCCTTCCCTGGGCTGCTAAAGAGGCAGAGATGGTCAGACTGCAAGAAGGAACAGGTCTCCAGATACTTTATCAACACCCTCTTCACAGCTAAGATACAGTGAGGGTTCTGTCTGAAGGTCCTCCTCCAAGGAGGAGGGCAGGATCACAGATTAAGATGAAAAGGAGACAGCATTTTGGGGAGAAAGGATGTCAAAGATCTCAGTGAGACAGATGTTGATATGATGATCCAAAAGGGATTCCTACAGGACAAGATCTGTAGTTCTAATACCTGTCTTGTGGAAGCAAGAGGCACCAGAAATATCCTCTTCAGGGTCAAATCACTGAGGGAAACCTTACAAGGGGGAATTTTCCAATGCCTTCAACATCACAGGAAGGCTCCACTGTGGCACCACAGGCTGCTTGGGGAAAGAGATCTGCTTCATCCCTTTGAGGAAGTAGAACACATGTGAGTATGTAGCAAAGGACATACTAGAATTTGCCCCCATAGTGTGCAAGTCCACCACCTGAACACTGTTAAAAGTCAGAGCTAAACCCCGGTTCAAACCAGACTTTAAGGAGGACAAAACAGCCACTATGTCTACCCCTTTGGCATCCAGGGCCTGAGAGGAACACCAGCTCTGAAAGACCCTCCAAACACACACAGGTCAAGGACACAGAGGTCCTCTGGACCTTAACAAAGGTGTCAACTACCGCCCCAGATTTCTTTTTTTTTTTTTTAAGCAAAGGACCAAGCCATAAGGTCCTCCATGACTAGGGGACTTTGCCATAGCAGTCTATTCTTCTGAGGTAGAAACAGACAGAGCCCCACCAACATGCTCAAGAGATCCACATACCATGGCCTGTGCAGCCAAACTGACACCATCAGACTGACCAAGCCCGGGTGAGACCAAATCCTGCACAGAAGCCTGCTCACCAAGGGCCATTAGCATACAGGAGCCCCTCTTAGGGGCCAGCCTGCAGAAAGACATCCAAGCCAGCCACCTGTGGATCTTTCCTGCAGCTGAAAATTCTTTCCTTCTGCATTCTTCTGGGTGGCCATCAGATCAAACATCAGCAGGTCCCACCTGTGCACAATGCAGAAGCACTTAGCTTCCACTTGTCGGGATCCAGTGTTCTAGCTCAAAGGAATTGGCTTAATCAATGTGGGCTCTCACACCATGTACAACCGACAGATCCATAAAATAAGCTTCTGCCCAACTGCAAAGCTCTATCACTTTCATAGCCACTGCGATGCTGCGCGTGCCACTTTCCTTATTGACACATAAGACTATAAGATATTTTATATTGCATGCCTCGACAATTTTTTTTAGTACCTAGGAGGCAGCCCAAAAATCTAGGAGCCACCCCACAGCAGCCTCTTTGCTCATTTTCCTCCTCTTCAGTAGCCTCTCTTGAATGAATTTGCGCTGCCTCTCCCCACAGTGGCCTCTCAATTTGCCCCACCAGCAGTCTCTCCTCACTTTTCTCCCCCCCCCCCCCAGCCTCTCTCAATCCTCCAGTCCTCCAGACCCTTTTTAAATTATCAACAGAGATCCTACCTAGACAATGAATGGGATATAGCCATAGCTGACTATAATTTATTTAGGAGAGAGAGAGAAGGCAGAAAAGGAGGAGGAGTAGCCCTATATGTCAAAAGCAATATTAAAGCTGCTGAAATGCAGGGGAAGTGGGGAAAAGAAGCAGCGCTATGGATTGTGTTGGAAAGTGTAGATGGCACTATCATCCATGCTGATGTAGTCTACAGGCCTCCAACTCAAACCGAAGAAATGGATAGAGACTTGATTATTGATATTGCAAAGGTAGCCATGAAGGGGAAGTGATCATATTGGGTGACTTATAATCTACCTGATGTGGATTGGTGTATTCTTTCTGCAAATCTGGAAAGAAGTAAAAAAAATTGTGGATGCCTTCCAAGATGCATTGCTTAGACAAACGGGGATGGAACCGACCAGGGAAAGTTAAATGCTGGATGTAGTACTCACCAATGTAGAAAGTGCGTTGAATGTCTGGGTGGGTGCCCATGTGAGCAGCAGCAATCATCACATTATGTGGTTTGAGAAAAAGCTAAGGCAGAGTCCCTTCACAGCAAGCTCAAAGTCCTAGACTTCAAAAACGCTGACTTCAGGAAGATAGCCAAGTGCCTGAAGGAGGAGATGGCAGAGTGGGAGAAGGTAAGGGAAGTGGAATTGCAGTAGGCTAAACTAAAGGAGTAAAAGAGGCAAGTAAATAAAAACAAGAGGAAAAGAAAACTTATTTGGTTTTCTAAAGGAGCGACTGCACAAATAATGGCAAAAAAACACAGCTTTCACAAAATTCATAAGTTCAAACAGGAACACCGAAAAGCATACAGGATAAAGCTAAGAGACAAAAAAAAATAAGGATAGTGATGGCTAAAGATCTAAAGCATGGTGATAAAACTTTTTCAGGTATATCTGGGAGAAGAGAAAGATCAGAGGTGAAACTGCAAGACGCAAAAGTGCTGAGAATGAATTTGTGGAAAATGATGTTGAAAAAGCAAAAATGCAAAACAAATACTGTTTTGCCTAAAGAAAATCCCAGAGAAGGATCACCTGTGTTTGACAAATATATAAATGGAAATGGAGTAGATACTACACCATTCACAGAAGATGATGTGTTTGAACAGCTTGCAAAATTGAAAGTGGACAAAGCCATGGGACCGGTTGGGATATATCCCAGGATACTGAAAATGCTCAGAGAGGTTCTTGCAGGATCTTTAAAGGACGTTTCTAATAGATCCTTGGAGACAGGGAAGTTCTGCAGAACTGGAAAAGGGCTGATGTAGTACCTCTTCACAAAAGTGGTAAAAAGGAAAAAGGGACAAACTACAGGCCAGTAAGCCTTACCTCTGTGACGGGAAAAGTGATGGAGGCGCTCCTGAAAGAGAGAATGGTGGACCTTCTCGAAACCAATAGGTTGCATGATCTGAGGCAAAATGGTTTTACCAAAGGACGATCACGACAAACAAATCTGATTGAGTTCTTTGACTGGGTGACCAGAGAACTAGATCAAGGGCATGCCATAGATGTGATCTACCTAGATTTCAGCAAAGCCTTTGATACTGTTCCTCATAGGAGGCTTATCAAACTGACCAGCTGGAGATGGGTCCCAAGGTGATGAACTGGATCAGAAATTGGTTGACTGACAGATGACAGAAGGTGATGGTAAACGGAACTCACTCGGATGAAAGTAAGGTGAATAGTGATGTGCCCCAGGGATCGGTCCTAGAGCCAGTACTGTTCAATGTATTTGTGAGTGATATTGCTGAAAGACTGAATAGAAAATTCTATCTTTTTGCAGATGACACGAAAATTTGCAACAGAGTGGACTCCCCTGAGAAGTTGATAAAGCACAGTTACTCACCTGTAACAGGTGTTCTCCGGGGACAGCAGGAATCAGTCCTCACATATAGGTGACGTTGGTGCCGATGGAGCCCTCGTGGAAGCATCTCCCCAGCTTTCAAAGAAAGCCTTTGGGAGATGCCACCACATGTGTGGTGCCCTTCCTGCACAAGGGTGCTATATTGCTCAGTTAGATGACATAGCTAAAAGATGGCAAAAGAAAATGATAAAGAAGCAACTGCAAGGGGAGGAGGGAGGGTTGTGAGGACCGATTCCTGCTGTCCCCGGAGAACACCTTTTATAGATGAATAACTATGGTTTCTCTGGGAACAAGCAGGAAGTCAGTCCTCACATATGGTACTCCCTAGCAACAGGCTACCTAAAGCCTGTAAGGAAAAAACACGGTCGCCCTCTAGGGGAACCCCGAGCAGCAGCAATAGACTGCAGCAGGATCCGTGTGTCCGATGGAACCAACACTCCGGTAGCCTGAACACAGAAGGGTCAAAGGGTAGGAGTTGCCTAGATTCTGAAGAGATTATGGAGCACGGCCTGGCTGAATGCGCTGTCCTCTTGGGACTCTCTCTCCAGGCAGTAGTGAGCTGCGAAGCTATGGACTGAAGACCAGGTGGCGACCCAGCAGATACCCAACATCGGGACAGAGCTTAGGTTTGCCACAGAGGCCGCATGGCCTTGACACTGTGTGCCGTGACCCAGCCATCCAGCGTGAGCCCAGCCTGCTCACAGGCAAGGGAGATGCAGTCCGCCACCCAGGTGGACAGTGTTCACTTGGTCACCGCTTCTCCCAGCCGACTGAAGTCATAGGAAACAAAAAGCTGAAAAGCTTTGCGATGGCCCTGCATACGTTGAATGTAGACGGACAGGGCCCTCTTACAGTCCAAGGTGTGAAGGACGGTTTCCGCCCTGCTGGAGCGAGGCCTTGGGAAGAAGGTGGGTAGAACCTGCTCCTGGTTGAGGTGAAAGGAAGGTACCACTTTCAGAAGGAATTTGGGGTGCATGCGTAGCACGACCCTGTTCTTGTAGAACCTGGTATATGGCGCCTTTGCCACTAGGGCTTGTAGCTTGCTGTTCCTGCGAGTGGAAGTGAGCGCCACCAGGAACACGACTTTCTACAAGAGGAACCTCAAGTGGCAAGTAGCCAGGGGCTCAAATGACAGGCGGGTGAGCTGTGCTAATACTACATTGAGGTCTCACTCTGTTGTTGGAGGGCGGATGGAGGTTTGGACAGGAGTCCTCTCAGGAAGCAGGTCACCAGAGGCTGGACAGAGAGGGACTTGCCCTCAGCCGGATGGTGGTGCACCACTAGGGCACTGAGGTGTACCCCGGATTGTGAGAGATGAAGAAGGTATTGCAGCACCATCTATATATAATCATTTTGAACTTCTCTCAGAACAGAAATTTGTTCAATTCTCTGAGGTCTAGAATGGGTCTGTGTCCTCCTGTTTTCTTTGGAATAAGAAAATAGGGGGAGTAGAACCCTGCACCCTGCTGAAGAATGGGCACCTCCTCTATTGCTCCTTGAGCAAGGAGTGTTGAGACCTCTTGATCCAGTAGATTGCCTGTAGAGGTTTGGGAATTGAACTGTCTTACGATTGTAGGAGGGGGCATACTGTGAAAATGAAGCTTGTACCCCCCTCTCCCACAATGGACAGAGTCCAGTTTTCTGTTATTTGGTGCCATCTGTTGGCAAAATGACACAACCTGCCTGGAATGTTTAGGGGTTCTGGCCCCTTCAGAGGCAGGAAGGCTAAGTTCTCTATGAAGGAGTCAAAGCCCTTGAGGGGGCTTGGCCTGTGGAGCTGGTTGAGCTTTAAGGCCTTTTGGCTTCTTTTGTCTGGATTGTTGTTGTTGACCCTTCTGGGCAACCTGACCCTGAGCTTGCCCTTGCTGGGTATAGGATGGATAAAACTTCCTCTTTTTTGCTGAAAAGGTTTTTTTTATAGGGTTTCTTTTTGGCTGGAGTGGCTGTAGATTTTGACAATCTGTCTAAAGTGAGATTGTCAGTATCTATCTCATTAGCCTTCTCTGCCAATTCTTGCCAAAGAGGTTTTCTCCTGTGCATGGGATGTTTCCCAATTTATCCTGTACCCAAATCTCCAAGTCTGATGCCTGAAGCCAGGCAATCCGACGTGCACCAATAGCAATAGCAGAGGTTCTGCTGATGCATTCAAATCAGTCAAAGGCTGCACGGTTTACAAACTTGGGAGACATTTTGAGCATGCTTGACCAGAGTGAGAAAGTCCTGTCGTTTGTCCTCAGGGAGAAGGGGGCTCATAAGCTCCAAATCTCCTGTGACCTCTTTGAGGAACATTCCCATATATAAAATATATGAGCTGATCCTAGCTGAAAGCATGGAAGCCTGAAAAGTTAGATGCCCAAAAGCGTCAAGAGTCCTGCATTCACGACCTGGAGGATTGGATGCATGTCTCTTTGCACTTTTCATCCTACGCACGGCTGATTCCACTACCATTAAATGGTGTGGCAGCTGAGTCTTTTGAAAACCAGGACATGGTGGAACTCGATTCATGGTATCGAGTCTCCTAGAATGAGGAGATGTGGTCAAAGGTGTCACCCACATTCTGAGCATCAAATCATGAAGAATTTCATGAATGGGCAGAGTGGCTGCTTCCTTGGGAGCCTTAGGGTATTGGAGAATTTCCAATTCCTTTGCTCTAGGCTCTTTTTCAGGAGCTACTGTGATTGAAAGACCTCAGGCCACATCATGAATAAAATCCTGAAAAGACATGTCTTCCGGAGGAGACATTCTGCATTGGGGAGAAGAGGAGTCTTCCGGGAGAAACTCTCTGGTACCGGCAGAATTATCAGAGTCATCGGAATCGGAGGATTTGAAGTATCTCTGAACCCGATGATCATGCAAAGCACGGTCTCGGTATCGATCGAAGTCGGTACCGAATTGGTCTGGTACCGATCTGTCGATGCCAGAAAATGTCTGCATGGGAAGGATTCCTACCGGGCCGGTACCGTCGGTGCTGGTACCGGTATCTGCACCAGTGCTGGTACAGGCATCAGTACCGGTGCCCGTTGAACCACTGGTGTCAACGGTACCGCAGCTGTAAGGAGAGCTACAAGACTGCGTTCGATAGCGAGGAATCTCTGGTCTATCAACGCTGCCGATGCCTGGGTATCGGTACCGGTAAAAGCAGCCGGAACCCCTGAGCATGGCACCAGTAGTTCTGCCGAGGTCGAAGCCACAAGAACATCCTGGAACCCCATTAATGCTTTGGAGGCCAAAGCCTCCCGCCGGGGCTGTTATGCCGGTGTAGTTTCCTCAAGGGCAATGCCAATGGCCTCTCGATGCTTTGAAGGAGAGCTACCCTTTGAGGACCGGCTCTTATGTTTAGTTACCTAAGATCCATGGGAGGAAGACGAGGCTCTTAAAGACGCTGATGCAATGGACCTGGTATCCGAAGAAAAGAGGGTACCAAGCTTTGCAGCTCGGTTCTGTCTTCCTCTTTTAGTTATCCCCATAGAGGAGGAACACTCAGATGGAGAATGGTCAGGGCCTAAACATTTTAGACACCAGTCATGGGTGTCGGTGACGGAGATGGTAATGCCACATTTAGTACTTTTTTTTTTAAACCACTAGCTGGTTTTTCCATCTTTTTGGAAAAATGCGGCCTAATGCCCAAAATGGCGCCTAGCACCAAAAGAAAATGTTTCTGAAGAGAAAAAAAAAATAAATATAAATATATATATATATTTATATATATATATATTTTTTAATTAGCAAGAAAGAACTGGTGGTACAGGTAGGTGTCGTGCGGAGGCAGGCACGACCACAAGAAAACAAGTTTAAAGAAGAAAACATTTTCTGCGATGACAGGGTATGTGTCCTGTTGGCTCCGTGGAAAACGAAGAACTGAAGAGGGACAGTTGGAAAGGCAGGAAGGCAGCGCGCATGTGCTGAGGGATGCTCCCAAAAGCGTTCCTATTGGACACTGGGGAGCATTCCCACGCAGGCGCGGTCGGTACTGATGATACCCATATGTGAAGACTACATTCCTGCTTGTTCCTGGAGATTACTTTTTCAATGAAAGGTTGGTGGATGCTTGGAACGCCCTCTTGATAGAAGTGGTGGGGGCAAATACAGTGACAATTCAAAATGGCATGGGACAGACGATGGATGCCTTTATAGAAACAGGATAAAATCAAAATAAACTCAACTGTCTGATATCTCAACAAGCAGAGGAGACCTTCATGGATAAGCTGGTACCCCTGATTACGGAGTCTCTTCAGGCACTCAATCTCGCTACAGCTTGTCCTGTGGAGGAGGACAGGCTGGAGGATCCCCTCATTCAGGCGGTGTGGGAGTCTCAAACGGTGTTTCCGGTTCACAGAGTGGTAGATCAGATGATTCAAACTGAGTAATCAACCTGAATCGGGCTTGAAGGGCATCCGAACAATGAACCGACTCTATCCGTTGGTGGATAAAGTCAAAGAAAAATTTTGGCCTCCACGTGTGGACGCGGTGGTGTCGGCAGTGACTAAGAGAACAACTATCCCAGTGGAAGAGAGTGCTGCCTTGAAGGACACGCAGGACAGAAAGGTGGATGGTTTACTGAAACAGGCTTTTGAGGCCGATGCCCTCTTTCTTTAAAGGCCTCTATCTGTGGTGCCTGGGTGGCAAGGGCCTGTTTGCGGTGGGCTCAACACTTAAGGCAGGACCTTTGCCTGGATCAGCATGGTTTCTGGAAGTAACCCGGCTGGAATCTGGCTCGGTATATTTGGCAGATGTACACTATGATTTGATCCGAGCATTGGTGAATAGTATGGCATCCCTAGTAGCCACCCGGAGGTCCATTTGGCTGTGGAATTGGGCGGCCGAAGGATCTTCTAAGTCACAGCTCAGCAAGCTCTCCTTTAAGGGCAAGTTGTTGTTCGGAGAAGATCTGGATAAGTTGGTGAAGGACTTGGGAGAGTCCAAAGGGGGCAGGCTACCGGAGGATAAGCCTAAGCAGCCTAGATCCTTGCTGGCCGTTCGAGTTCAATTTCGTGACTTTAGAAGGTTCCGGTCTTACCGCCTCGGAGGATTCCAGCGCGGCAGGTTTGCCTCAAGATCCCAAGGTTTTTGCGGATTTTGAGGGGCAGGCAGAGGTTTCGCAGCAGCCTCCTCTTCCTCCCCCTTGTCCTTTAGCCGCAAGCAAACACGGCGGATCCCGGAAGGAAGTCAATTGATCGGAGGTCGGCTTCGGGATTGTCTTCCTTCCTGGGTCCAAATAACGTCAGAACAGTGGGTGTTGGAGATAATTCGAGACGGCTATGCGCTGGAGTTGGCTTGTCCGCTTCGGGACTCTTTTGTTCTCTCACCCAGCAAAGGACAGCAGAAAGCTCTGGCGATCCGTATAACGTTAGATTGCCTGTTGGCTTTGGGGGCAGTAGTTCCCATCCCAGTGTCCAACCTCGGATTAGGTCGCTACTCCATTTATTTTGTAGTGCCAAAGAAAGATGGGTCCCTATGACCTATTCTAGATCCAAAGGGAGTAAATCGTTGTCTGCAGGTGCCTCATTTCCGCATGGAAACCCTGAAATCCGTCATAGTGGCAGTGCGTCAAGGGGAGTTTTTGACGTCATTCGATCTCACGGAGGCCTACTTGCACATTCCAATCAGAGCAGCCCATCAAAGGTTCCTGAGATTCGCGTTCCCGTGGGGTCATTATCAGTTCCAGGCGCTGCCGTTCTGGTTGGCTACGGCCCCACGTACTTTCAACAAGATCATGGTGGTGGTAGTGGTGGCGCTGCGAAAGAGGGTATTCTAGTTCACCCTTATCTCGACGATTGGCTAATCCGGGCAAAGTCCAAGATCGAGAGCTTGCAGGCCACAGACAGAGTGGTGGGCCTTCTGCAGAGCCTTGGCTGAGTAGTCAACATAAAGAAGAGTCACTTGGTGCCGTCTCAGACGCTTGAATATCTAGGGGTACGTTTTGACACTTTGAGAGGCTTGGTATTCTTGCCGGATCGCCGCACGCAGGTCTTGCATCAGCTCGTACGCAGGTTCTTGGGGATCCCAGCGCCGTCCACATGGTGGTATCTTTGGCTGCTGGAAACTATGGCGGCAAATCTGGAGGTGGTCCCGTGGGCCAGATTTTATATGCGACCCTTGCAAAGGGCGTTATTGCGACGATGGTCGATCCAATCGGATTTGCTGAACAAGTGCCTCCACTGTCCGATGCGAGTACGTCAATCTCTGCAGTGGTGGCTGTCTCCGAAGTCCCTGCAGGCGGGCATGCCCTTGGAACAACCGGTTTGGCTTCCTCTAATGACGGATGTGAGTCTGGCGGGGTGGGGGAGCCCACTGCGAGGGCCGGTTCGCTTAAGGGATCTGGGTCTGTCCAGGAAGCCTCATGGTCCATCAACCGTCTTGAGCTGCGAGCAGTGTTTCAAGCGCTTCAAGCATAGCACAGTTACTTACCTGTAGCGGGTGATCTCTGGGAACAGCAGGAATAAGTCTTCACATATGGGTACGTCGGTACCGACGGAGTCTGCGTGGGAACGCTCCCCAGCGTCCAATCAGAACGCTTTTGGAAGCATCCCAACACGCCTGCGTGCTGCCTTCCCGCCTTTCCCAACTGCCTCTCCTCAGTTAAGTTTTAAAGCTGAGACAAAGAGAGAGAGAGAGAAAGGGAAAGATAGAGGAATGCAACTCCTAGGGGAGGTGGGTGGGTTGTGAAGACTTATTCCTGCTGTTCCCAGAGATCACCTGTTACAGGTAAGGAACAAGCAGGAATGAGTCTTCACATATGGAGACTCCCAAGCTGAGATGCCTGGAGGAGTCCCAGCATGTTGCGAATTTGAGAGCCATGCTATTTTACCGAAACCCCAGGCATCCTAGGGATGGAGGGTAGGAGTTGAACTAAAAAGATGTGCTGTGGAACAGCAGGACCAAACAGGATGCCTAGATAGGAGTCTCTGTGCAGGTGATACTTAGTGGTAATATTGGGAGCAATAAACCAACATGGACCTCACCTGGTGATATTATATTGTAAAGGGGTATATGGAGGTTCATGTGGATTTGAACCAACAGAATATCCCCAGGGAGTACCTCAATGTAAGGAGAGGTAGATAACTGTACAAAAAAACAGGTTGAGGTTAGAACCCTTAGGGTGAGAAGAAACAATACCAGTGGAACTGGGGTTGTTCAATGAGGCAGGACTTTGCGGAAAACGCGGAAGTCCCTATTGGATAAAAACTGAAGCTCTTTTGACTTTAAAGGGACAAAGTTCTTATAGGAGAAGGGAGCTTTAAAGATTCCTATATCCGATAAAGACGGATAGGAGTAATGAGGCAGTGTAGCCTCTCATCTTCTGAAGAGTCAGAACGTCCCTCCTAATTGGAAAGGAAGTATATGGAGGGCTTCAGGTGTACCTAAACTGAAAGGCATGGTACAAAAACTCCTCAACTACTAAAGGACGTAGTTGATTATGGAGAGCCCTACGTATGCTAGGACAGCATGGAAAGGGATAGAGAGTATCTGTCGAGTCCGTAGGGGAATATGTATGTATGTATGTATGTATGTATGTATGTATGTATGTATGTATGTATGTATGTATAAATAAATAAATATATATATAGGCAGACAGATGGAAATAGTATATAAAGATATATCTACCCACTATCATATATTGCGAAGCATATATATATATATATATATACAGTCAAACCTCGGTTTTCATGATTAATCCGTTCGAAAAAGTCTGACTAAAACCGAAACGTATGAAAACTGAAGCAATATTTCCCATAAGAAATAATGTAAATCCAATTAATCCGTTCCAGACACCCAAAAATATTCACAAAAAATACATTTTATAGAGAATAACTATATTTTTACATACAGAAAACAATGAGAAATAAATATAAATGACTAATGAAATGGATAAATGAACATTTAACATCACTGAAAGCAAGCTAAATACAGTACTGTACAGTACAGTATGTTAACATCTGGCCTTAGCCACCCCTGACAAGCTGCTGTGCCCAGCTCTCTTCGGAATCACATTGAATTCAGTCCATTAAAATACCTTTACATTATCTGCTCAATGCTTCAGAATGGCAGAAAATCTTAATGATATAGCTTCAGACGTACCCTGCAAGAGAAAGAACTGCCTCCCACATTCATGCAACATCTCCTGCTTACGTTGACAGCTTTTCTTCCCTGCTACCGGGACAAAATCTCAGTCAAAAGACGTTGAAAACCGAAGCAATGCATGAAAACCGGGACAAAATCTCAGTCAGAAAAGACGTTGAAAACCGAAGCGTATGAAAACCGGGGCAAATGAAAACCGAGGTTTGACTGTATATAGATATATAGATAGATAGATAGATAGGGAAATACAGATACATCCCTCATGTATATATATAAATGTATATGTGAGCATAAACATGCAGATGTCCATATACATGCAAACATAAATACATATATATATATATATATATATATATATACATATATATATATATATATATATATATATACACACACACACATACCCATGTCCGCACATAGGGTATGTGGAGAGAGAAAGATTTATCTAACCACAAGAAGGGAGGTACCTGCTTGGGAAGATAGTTAGAGAATCTGTACTTCCTGGCAAGAGAAGTCTAGAGTCTTCTAAGAACTCTAGTTCAGGGATAACCAGGAGTGGAGACCTACCTGGAAAATGCAGAGGATGATGTAAATGTGCAGATAGTAAGTCTGAATCCTTCCATAACTCCAGCAGGTAGCTGGAGAAAAGATGCAATAAAAATACCATATGTACCCCTGATGAGGGTAAAAAGGGTATGGTGCATTCTTGTGCTCAACATGGATTACGCCATGAAGAGGTGAGGATGGAAGGAAAAGACAAGACAAGGATTGTCTATACTGATAGAAAAACCCATCCCTGGTGAAGGGGTCCCCTGGAGATGTGAAGCAACCCAGGGAATTGGATAATTCTTTAGGTATTCTCTTAAAGGCTTGTGTTTATTTAAGAAGCCTTTAGTGGAAAATGGTAAGGGCAGGGAGAACCCAGCAGGCATGACTAGGTAAAGCCCTTCCTAACCATCTGACATCATGTGCTCTCTAACAAGGCCCCATAGTGTAGAGCTGCTCCGAAGAGATGCAGAGAGCATGTTGCAGGTTAATTAGAAGAAAAACTGGTGTTTAAGAGCCAATAGGTATCATGAACTATTCTGCCAAGCCCAAGGATTGGGGAAGGCTAAGGATAGAAGATAAGGTAACATGTCTGCAACAATAGCCAGAAAAGGTTTCAAAACCCTCTGGGACCTAGAGGTACGGCCAGAACATTGAAATTGGAGAACAAGCCCTGGTGGCTTGGTCAGCAAGTCAGTGGTCTAACCAGTAAGAACCCTTGCAGTTCTAACTATTGATAGGGCAGCAGTAGAAATCTTATGTCCCAACATTGGGAAAGAAATACAGAAATAAGTAGGAGTGGTAAGACTCCACTATTGTCTGAGAGCTGCCAGAAAAATTAAAAATGCATGGGGGAGACAACTCTGAAAGAAAACCTAGGGCTTAAGGAGAAGCCCTCAGTCAAGTGGTATCACTCTTACAGACGAAATGTCTTAGTAAGAGTGGCAGAGTTGAAAAGAAGACTTACGGTAGAGTAAATCTTTGAAGTAATATGAGATATGCGGATACAGGAGAAAAAGTCAAAGGTAAAGGCATGGCAACCTTATTGACAGTTGTTACTCCTCTGAGTAGTCCAGAGGATGAGGAGTAACTGTATAACCTGTAAAGCATAATCAACTTAAGAAGCTCATGGAGCTGATAGTTAGGATGTCCCCCTAAGAGGGACATATGTAAAGTTAGGATGGAATTGATGTAGATGCTTGTAGTGTTAGGAAGCAAACTACAGGATCCAAACCTCAAACAGGAAAAAGGATTCAGGGAAGAGTCTATTAGCAACCCTGCAGCTGCTGGGTTTGCTGAACCCATTGAGGTTGTGATTTCCTGAGCCTGGTTGATTGTTTCCCTTGCCTGGGAGGATCTGTATGATGGGTAGAAGATGGATAAAACCTTCTCCCATTAAGGGAACAAAGCTTATTAGTAGACTTTCTACAAACTGGGATAGAGGAAGGCATAGACAAGCCTCCGAAAGCAATAGTGTCAGTGGTTAACTGAGCAGCCTGGAGTAAAGTCTCTTTATTAAAGAGATTCTCTCCAGTGCAAGGAGCATTTCCCAGTTTATCTTGTACAGATTTTCCAAGTCTGAAGCTTGGAGCCAGGCTCTACGTCATGCTCCTATGGCTATAGCAGATGTTCTGCTAACAGACTCAAAAGAGTCTAGGGAAGCACAAGTAAGGAACTTAGAAATATTTTGTGCAAGATTGACTAACATAGAAAAATCTGCTCTTTTAGGCTCTTGGAGGAAAGGGGTCAAAAGCAATAAATCTTTTGTGACCTCAAGAGATAATCCCATAGAGAAAATATATGAAAGGATTCTTGCTGAAAGCATAGATGCCTGGAAAGTTTGACGTCCAAAGGCATCTAGCCTCACGACCTGGCGGATAAGAAGAGTGCTTCTTAATACTCCTAACACGCCTCATTGCTTATTCTACAACAAGAGAATGATGAGGGAGCTGAGGCTTTTGAAAACCTGGAGAAGGGGGCACCCTGTATAGGAGATCAGTTGCCCTAGAAGGTGGGAATACCATTAGAGGAGTTTCCCACGTTCTAAATAAAGGATCCTGCAAGGTTTGATGCAAAGGAAACACAATGACTTCCTGTGGATTACAGGGGATCTGTGTAGGTTGTGGATCCCCTGGTGCAGGGTCTTGACCAGGTATGGAAATGGCAAGAGACTTGGCTATATCAAGCAGGAAAGCTTGAAAAGAAATCTCCCCAGAGGGGAGTTCTTGAGGAAGAGAAGGAAGAACTAGATCTGTTGAAGAACTAGTTCTAGCATCCACCGGTTCATTCAGATTCTGTAGAATAGAAGATCTGGAGGGGTGGAGCATCGGATTATCTTTGAAAGATAGTTGTCGGTACCGCTGAAAAGCGGTACCGCAACTGGTCGGTAGCAAATCGTCCATGCTAGGGATCGATTCCAAATTCGGTATGGAGGGAAGCGAGCCGGCTGAAAGGAGCCTGGGAGGTACAGACACCGATGTTGATGTCGATACCGGTACCGGGATTGGTACCGTCGGTGACACCGATATATGAAGATCAGTCTGTGATGGCACTATCAGTACTGTGGAAACCGAATGTGGCAGACGATCATCGGTGGAATGTCTATGGTACCGTCTGCAGTCGGTACCGAGATGGGTCGGTACCCAATCATCCAGACTAGAGATCGATTCTAGACTCGGCATCGAAAGAAGCGAGTCTATCGATGCATAGCTGGAGGGTACCGACGTGGATACCAGCATCGGTACTGGGACTGATGTGGGAAGACTGGTCGGTAGCGGCTCTAGCGGCACCGAGGATACCGAGAGCGCTCGACTGCGATCATCGTGTGGAATGTTTCATCCAGCACCATTGCCGATGCCGGGGTACCGGCACCGCTCAAAGCGGATAGCACCACCGGGCATGGCTCAGGCATGTTCACCGAGGTAAAAACCCCGGGAACAGCCTGAAACCCCGTTAGTGCTTTGGAGGCAGGAGCCTCCCGCCAGGGTTTTAAAACCAAAATGTCCTCGGGGCAAGTCCAAAGGCATCTCTATGAAGTACATGAGATCTACCACCCGAGGACTGGCTAGTCTGTACAGACTTTTGTTTGGTTACCTGATCCGCAAAAAAGAAGATGTAGCTGGTACCCTCAGGTCTGAGGGGAACGGCGTATCGAGTTGAGCTCGATGCTGAAAACCTCTTGTAGAAATAGAAGTGCAGGAGGGACACTCCAGCGGATGGTGTTCAGGTCCCAAACACTGAAGGCACCAATTATGGGTGTCTAAAACTAATTTGTAAGTGCCACAGTTAAAACACATTCTAGTGGCTAGCATTTCCCTGAGGGAAAGTGAAGAGGCCTAGCAGGCCGAAACCTGTCAGGCACTAACAGGAACAAAAGTTCCCACAAGAGGAAACATTTGTAGAAAAAAAGAAAAAGAAACACCAGCGGTACCGGTGCGTCGAGGGAAGGTAGACGCGACCACAAGAAAAAACAAAAATAAAGGAAGAATTATCTGCGGTGACAGGAGGACGTCCTGCCGGCTCCGCGGAAAAACGAAAACTGAGGAGAGGCAGTTGGGAAAGGCGGGAAGGCAGCACGCAGGAGTGTTGGGATGCTTCCAAAAGCGTTCTGATTGGATGCTGGGGAGCGTTCCCACACAGACTCCGTCGGTACCGACGAACCCATATGTGAAGACTCATTCCTGCTTGTTCCTGGAGATTCAAGAGTTTAGTGAGGGGGCGAGCAGTGCGAGTGCTCTCGGACAACTCAGCAACGGTGGCGTACCTCAACTGACAAGGCGGAATGGGGAGTATAGCCATGGAGGAAGAGTCGGAGGGGTTGTTCGAGTGGTTAGAACCTCGCCTGCTGGCCATTTCGGTGGCGCACATTGCGGGGAAGGACAACATGATGGCAGATTTTCTCAGCAGGGTGCGGGTGGACACCGGGGAGTGGGAGCGTCATCCGCAGCTGTATGCGCAAATTGTCCGCAGATGGGGGCCGCCAGTCATGGATCTCATGGCAACTTTTCAGTTGGCAAAAACAGGTCGGTTTTTCAGCAGACGGAGAGAAAGGATGTCCGAAGGCATCAATACGCTCATTCAGCCTTGGCCGGAGTCCGAGCTTCTCTATGTCTTCCCTCCGTGGACTCTGATTGGCCGAGTAGTTCAGCACATCGAGGCGCACCACGGCAAAGTTTTGCTGGTGGCCCCAGATTAGCCCAGACTCCCCTGGTATGCCAATCTAGTTCGCCTGCTCGACGGAGAGCCGTGGAAGCTTCCGCCTTCAGGGGACCTGCTGATTCAGGGTCCTCTGCAGATGCCCCAGGTGAATCGGTTCTCGCTTACGGTATGGCCATTGAAATGGCACGGTTGAAAAGGAAAGGTTATTCGGCGGCGGTCATTGCCACGCTCCTACGGGCAAGGAAATCTTCAACATCTCTCGCGTACGTGCGCGTGTGGCGGATTATTGAAGACTGGTGTTCCAGTCAGCATATTCGGGTGGCGACTGCTTCTGTTTCCGTGATACTCAGTTTCTTACAGGACGGTTTCGAGAAAGAGCTAGCCGCCAGTTCCTTGAAGGTTCAGATGGCGGCTCTCTCGTGTTACAGGGGCAGGATTAAGGGGGTTCATCTGGGTTCGCACGCGGATGTGCAGCGCTTTAAGGCTGTTTTCAGGCTTCGACCTTCACGCAGAGTGTCGGTGCCTCCGTGGGACTTGAATCTAGTCTTACAGGCCTTGGATAAGAAACCCTTTGAGCCCCTGAACCAGGCATCTGTTAAGGACTTGACGTTGAAGATGGTGCTTCTGGTGGCTATATGCTCTGCGAGGCGGATTTCGGAAATACAAGCGCTGTCGTGCAGGGAGCCGTTCTTATCTTTTTCTAGAGACAGGGTGATTTTAAAGCCAGTTCCAGAGGACTTCCGGTGATGTGGTGAGCGCGAGCAGTCGCACGCTGCTTGAGCTCTGGGCCCCCTCGCCTCTCCGGCGCAGAAAAATGTGGTAGCGGGGGCCAAATTCGGGGTTCCGGACCTCCCCCCTGCTTCCCCGACCGGACCGCAGTGAGCGATGGCGCCCCTGTGCTCCCACTTCACCCCCCCACGCTGATTTGCGGTGGTGGCCTAGACCCGGGAGGCTGGAGCAGAAGACGTCGAGCCGGAACAGAGAGCCACGCACCGGGGTGAGCCGGTAAGCAGCGACCTACAGTGGGGCTCTAGAGCTGCGATCCACGGCGGCGGGTGCCTCCCCGATTATCGGCCCTCGCTCCCCCCGCCCCCCATCTATAATTGAGTGCTCCAGGAGGGCGGCAGACACCGAAACACCAGGGGGAGGCTGGGGACCCCTGCCGGGCCTTGGGCTGGGCCGCTGCCTGCTTCACCGGCCCGGGAGCTCCTTGTGGGCTGGTCAGCCCAGGATAAGCCCCCCCCCCCCCCCTCAGGCACGTGGGAGTTCGGGATGAGCCAACGGATTCGGAGAAGGCCTTGCCCCCCCCCTGCGGAGACTGAGCGGCGCATACAAGAGGAAGGCGAACCAGCAACGCCGTAGCCTGACACAGAGGTGGAGGGACGGGGGACGAGACCCCCGAAGGCCGACGCAGCTCCGGCGATGGCGGCAAAGGGAGGCCGCCGCATAGAGAAGGAGAAGGTCCCTCTGCCGCCTAAAGGGGGGGAGCAATCCTCGCCGCTGAAGGGGGAGGCCAAAGCGGGGATGGTGGATGAAATCTCCTTGGCTGTGGCGGGGGCGCTGTCTGCACAATTTGAAGATCTGCGGGGCCGAATGGACCTCCTCCAAACTTCAGTGGAGGCCCTGGGGAGCCGAATGCAGGAAGCAGAGCACCGGATAGAGCTGACGGAGGAGCATGTGCTGGAGCTGCAGCAGGAGATGACCCGTGTGAAAAAGTTACTTCAGGGTCAGGAGGCCAAGCTGGATGACCTTGAGAACAGGTCTCGCCGTAACAACCTGAGATTCCTGGGGATCCCGGATGCCATAGAGGACAGGGACTTAAAATCCTACTTGGAGGACCCGGTGAAACAAATCTTCGAGAATGATCCTGAAGGCACCCTAGTGCAAATAGAGAGCGCGCACCGGGTTGGGCCTAGGAGAGCCAGTGACGGCCGACCCAGGGTGGTTCTGGCACGGTTCCTGCGATTCCCGCAAAAGGAAGCGGTCTTGCGTGCCGTGAGGAAGAAAGGAGCAGTTCATAAGGACAATGTTAAGCTGTGTATTGTTCAGGATTATTCGGCAGCCCTGGGACAGCGACGACGAGAGTATGGACCTTTGTACCAGATCCTGATAGATAACAATATCAGATTTATGGTGCAATACCCCGCCCGGTTGATCTTCACTCATGGTGGGATTTGTCGGTCCTTTGAATCAGCGACAGCAGCAACGCCCTACGTGGAGGAGATACGGCAGAGGGCCGCAGCGGCAGCCGAGACATGAGGCCAAGCAGAGAGGAGTGTGGCTCGGAAGAACAAGTTTGGCGCACGCTGCATTTGACTGTGAAGAGGCGGCGGTGGTAACCCTGTGGGGGGGAGGGGGGTTTACAAGGGGACTGTTAAAGCTGTTTTAAGTATTACTTGTTGGCTGTTCCTTTGGGTCACGGGGGGGTGTTGAGGGGAGTTTTGGGCTGTTGGGGTTGTCCGGTGTGGGGGGAGTGGGGAGGGGCGCGGTCGCTGTGGTGGGGGGGGGATGCTGGGGGGCGGGGGACCCCGGATGGCTCGCAGAAGAGCCGGTATAAGGGAGGGGTGGGGGGCACCACACGCATCTTGGAGTCACAGAGAGGGAGAGAGGCGGATGGTAGTAGAGCTGGGAAATTGGAGAGGAGAGGAGAGGAGGGTGGAGGGGGGTGGGGGGAGGGGGAGGAAATGGGGGGAGGGTAGGGGTAGAGCAGGGGGAGGGGGAGAGGGAGGAAGAGGAAGGGGGAGGAGGAGGGGAGTTGTACCTTAGGGGACCAGTTGAGGAGTGGATGGTGAGAGGGAATTATCTTGTGGGGAGGTGGGGAGGACCTCAGGCTAGGGAGGTGTCTTCCCTGTATTATGTATGGTATGTGATGAATAATAGTGGGCCTATTTTTGTACAACATGCCGCTTAAGATAATCTCTTGGAATGTTTGTGGTCTGGGCAATCCGATTAAACGGGCCAAAATTTTGCAGGCCTTGGCAAGGCAGAAGGCGGACATCGCTATGCTCCAGGAAACCCACAAGACTGCCGAGGAGCATCGTAAACTTTGCCGGGAGTGGGTGGGGCAGGTATGGAGGGCCCCGGCTCTTGGAAAGAAGGGGGGTGTAGTGCTCTTGATACATAAGCGAATAAGGCTGGAGGTCGTAAGGGACCTGGTTGATCCGTCGGGCAGATTTGTACTGGTGCAGGGAGTCCTTGAAAGGAGGCCTGTTATTTTAGGCAATTTGTATTGTCCCAGTGTGCTAGATTTGCCCCTTTATGCTCGTCTCGCCTCTAAAATCTAGACGTTGCCAGAGACCCCCGTGATTTTGGGGGGAGATTTCAACGGTGTCATGGATGTCAATCTAGATACATCTAAAGGGGGGGAGCCAAGAGACAGAATAGCGACGGTTCGGGTACTGCGACGCTTATGTTCCAGGTTGGGGTTGGTGGATCCGTGGCGACTGTTACACCCGGCCGAGCGAGATTACACGCATCAATCTCGGACTCATGGCACCAGCGCACGTATAGACTACCTGTTGATTTCTACTGGTCTGTTTGCCAAAGTCGAGGATGCTCAGATAGGGCCCGTAGAGATATCTGATCATGCCTTTGTTTGGCTAGACGTCTATTGGAATGGGAACACTCCTCGGACCTCTCCATGGTGATTCCCGCTTGAATTATATAGGGATGCGCAGTTCTGTTCTTTTATTCAGAAGCGGTGGCAGGAATTTGAAGCTGATCATAGGGGTCACCAGGATGACCCAGAGTTGCTTTGGGAAACTGCGAAGGTTGTACTGCGGGGGGACATTATAGGGTTCCTTGCCAAGAAGAGAAGATTGAGGGCCGAACGTATTATCTGTTTAGAGAGATTGGTGACGAGGCTGCGGCGCCGATGGGCCCAAAACCCAACAGCAGGGCTTAAAAAGCAGCTGTGGGACTCTCAAACGGAATTAAATGAACTCTTACATCAAAGGGCAAAGAAGTCGGTGTTATACTATCGTTACCAATTATACCGTTACGGGGATAAGCCCGGGAAACTATTGGCCAGGTGCCTTCGTGGACCCAGGGGCTCCAAATTGGTACCAGCCTTGCGGGATGATTTGGGGACGTTACATCGGGAGAGCCCAGCGATAGTGCGAGTTTTCCGATCTTTCTTCCAGACACTCTATACAGCGGAGTCAACTTCTTTCACGCAGATGGCAGAGTATGTGGGGGGAATTGGATCTACCCCACTTATCTGCGGAGCAAAGAGCACAATTGGATTGGCCGATTACGGCAGCTGAGCTGCAAGGGGCCATTTCTAAAGCCAGCTGTTACAAATCCCCGGGGTCCGATGGACTAGGTGCCGAATTCTATAAAATTCTTAATGAACTGATCTCCCCAACGTTGGCCGCAGTACACAATCGGAGGGCGCAGCAGGGTTACTTCCGATGGGGGGCTAACCATGCCCATATTGTTCTTATTCCAAAACTGGCAAAGGACCCTCTCTCTGCGGCCTCGTATCGTCCTATCTCTTTACTTAATTTTGATCTTAAATTAATGGCAAAAATCCTGGCGGAGTTTCTGGGGCAATTGGTCCATGAATCCCAAGTTGGTTTCGTTAAGGGGCGCTATGCTGTCCGCAACCTGCGCAAAATCGTTGCGTCCTTAGAGTGGGTCCAGTATAGACATCTGCCCTCCTTACTTGTCAGTTTTGATGCGGAAAAAGCCTTCGACAGGGTGGACTGGCAATATTTAAAGTACATTCTTCCACACTATGGCATAGGGCCTTTATTCTGTAACATGGTCGCGAGCCTGTATGCCGACCCGACGGCAGCGATACTTTGTAATGGGGTGTTATCTGAGAATTTTTCATTGCAAAGGGGGACTCGTCAGGGCTGCCCCCTTTCTCCTCTCCTCTTTGTCCTTTCGTTGGACCCCCTCCTGCGGAGAGTGGCGGGATTGCGAATAAGGGGGGTCAGCATTGGCAATCAAGAATTCAAGATATCTGCCTTTGCCGACGACCTGTTGGTACACTTGCTTTCACCTAGAGATTCTTTGCCTCATCTCTTGCGGGAGTTTCGAACTTTTGGGCAGTTTGTGGGGCTTAGTATTAACAGGGATAAATCCGAGGCCCTGGATGTTTCAGGCCGCCTCCGGAGCGGCTGGCCGGGTGAGTTCCCTCTTAAATGGGCTGAGAATCAATTCATATATCTGGGGATCGTACTGCCCTGTCAGCCGGGTCAACTATATGGGAGTAACCTAAAGCGGATGCTGACCAAGGTGAGAACCCAGTTGCAGTCCTGGAAGCCCCTCCCCTTGTCTTTAATGGGGAGAATCGCAGCGATTAAGCTGGTGCTTTTACCACGGATACTATATTGGCTGCAGACCCTCCCGGTTTGGATCCTCCGGCGGGATGTTCGGCGCTTCGAGGCTGAATTTCATGGCCTACTCTGGGGGGGGGGGGGGGGCGCCCGGGCCCGTATCCCATATGGTCGACTGGTGGGGAGAGTGAGGAATGGGGGGTGGGGGCTTCCAGATCTCGGTGCTTACGCATCGGCCTGCCAAGCGCGCCACCTGGGGGACTGGCTAGGTGATACCGACCTTTATACGCCTAGGGCCTTGGAGGAGGCATATGTGGCACCCCACTCTCTACGGGCCCTTTTACATCTGGAGGTAAGCAGGTGGCCCACACATCTGGCCGAGAGTGTGTTACTAGCTCCGGTATGTAAGACCTGGCGGCAGTTGAATGCTTACTGGGGCCGTAGTTGGAAGGTGTCGAGCTGGCTGCCCATTCGGGGGAATGCCAATTTTACTCCAGGCAACGATGCCGCCGCGTTCCGTACTTGGGGGAAGAGAGGTATACGTAATTTGGGTCATGTGGTGGACTTGGGGGGGAAACCTAAACCCTTCCTTGTACTATCTCGTGAGTATGAACTGGGGCCCCACCATTCCTTTGCGTATATGCAAATGGCCCACTATGTGGCCTCCCTCTCGAGTGCGGAGCTACACAGCGACCGATCGGCTCAGATTATAGCGTTCTTGGGTCTAGGCGAGGCGGAACGACCGTCAATTCGGGTTTTTCACCTTAGACTGGAGCAGTTTCGACCGCGGCCAGACTATCGTAGAATGGAACAGACTTGGGGGGCTGAAATGGGGCGGGAGATCCCACATGACACAATTCTGGTAGCCCTCCGGAGAGTGGTGAACCTGGCGGACGGTGTCCGCTGGCAGGAAATACAATTTAAATGTTTGACTAGGGTTCACTTCTCCCCACGGTGGGCCCTCCGTTGCCACTTGACCGCGGATGGTAGCTGTCCGCGGTGTGCGGAGCCTATGGCGACTTTGTTGCATATGTGGTGGGGCTGCCGACGGATTCGTTTATATTGGCGGAGAATTTCTCAATTTATGGCCAATCTTTTGGGACAACCTGTTAACTGGGATGCTGCGTTGGTTGCCCTGGATCTCCTGAGCCTTACCTCTCCGAAGGGGAAATGGAGTCACTGGCTGGTGCGGAAGGCATGTCTGGTGAGTAAAGGGCCACTTTTGCGTCGGTGGAGGGACAGCCACCCTCCCTCCTTTTGGGAGTGGCGGAATTCCTTCCATCAGCTTATGCTCCTGGAGTGTAGGGCTGCTCGAGGCCACGTCAACCGATGGCCCGCCTTCTTGCTACTTTGGGATCCATATATTCAAAATCTGAGTCCCCGGACCCATAATGTAGTCCTGCAACTAGGTAGCTGATAACCTTACCTGGTTGCGGTGTCATGTGGGCGCTATGTAGAACTTTATCGGCTGGTCCTGCGTGGCACGGGTTTGCCGGGGGTGGGGGTGGGGGTTGGGGGAGGGGGCCTGGGATAACCTTTGAAAATCCATCTAACCATCAATGTGTTCTGTCCCTGGGGATAAGAGTCAACCCCAGGGAGCGGCTGTTACTTGTTGTGTATTTATTGTTTCTTTTGATGGTTTCTAAATAAAACTTTGAAAAAAAAAAAAGCCAGTTCCATCCTTTCTGCCTAAAGTGGTCTCTCCGTTTCATTTGAATCAATCGGTCTTCCTTCCGGTATTTAACTCTGGAGCAGAATAGGCCGCAGACCGGGGCTTGCATCATCTGGATGTCCGGTGGGTGTTGCGCCGGTACCTTAAAGTCATGGAAGCCTTCCGTAAGTCAGACTGACTATTCGTGCTCTTCGGCAGTTTTCAGAAGGGAGAAGCGGCGGCAAACGCTTCCATTTCCAGATGGATTAAGGAGGCAATTGCGTCGGCTTATAAGTTGCAAGGGCGTCCGATTCCGGTGGGGTTGCGAGCGCACTCTACTAGGGCGCAGACGACGTTATGGGTGGAGCACTGTTTGGTTCCGCCAGCAAAAATTTGCAGGGCGGCTACCTGGTCGTCCTTCATGCTTTCAGCAAACACTACCGGTTAGATGTTCTAGCAGCTTGGGATTACTGTTTTGGATCGGCAGTATTGCGCGCCGGTTGGCAAGATCCCGCCCAATAACTGCTCTGTTACATCCCAGACGTGGAGGACTAAACTGGAGGACCGCTCAGGAAATGGAAATTACACTTACCTGGTAATTGTGGTTCCTGAAGGGAATCCAGTTTAGTCCTCAATCCCACCCGGAGGAGAGGTCTGTCTGGAGAGCGCGATGACTGCGGGAAGAGAGGGTTCTGCTAAGCAAAACACACTATGATTCATGTTTGGAGTCCTTCCTTTCCCTTTCTGTTTATTCTCTTTCTTGATCTTCTGCTGTCGCTACCATTTCTTTGAGGTAAGGAGGCAGAAGCAATGTGGGGAATTCTGGCTTCCTCGTTGGGTGGTGGGTCAGGTGAATTGTTTAAGGTTAACGTTTTACGTTTATACTTAAAGAAGCAAAGAGTAGTTACTCACCTGTAACAGGTGTTCTCCAGGAACAGCAGGAATCAGTCCTCACATATGGGTGACATCGACGTCGATGGAGCCCTTGAGGAGCATTTCCCCAGCTTTCCATGAAAGCCTTTGGGAATGCAGGCACGCATGCGCGGTTCCCTTCACGCCTAAAGGTGCCATCTTGCTCAGTCAAATGACATAGCTAAAAACAGCACACAAAAATGTAAACATAGACTATGTACAACTGCAACTCCAAGAGGAGGAGGGAGGGTTGTGAGGACTGATACCTGCTGCTCCTGGAGAACACCTGTTACAGGTGAGTAACTACTCTTTCTCCAGGACCAAGCAGGAAGTCAGTCCTCACATATGGGTGACTCCCTAGCTCTGGGCTACCAGGGACCCCATGCTGAACAAGAGAATTCCCTCTAGTCCCAGCATCAAAGAAAGGCTTTTCACTGAAAGAACCTCCACCGGTAGCCCAACGGAGGGCTGGAGGGCAGGAGTTGCCTAAACCTCAAAGAGATTCCGGAGTACTGCCTGGCCAAAAGCACTGTCCCTACGGGACTCCCTCTCCAGAGAGTAATGGGCTGCAAAAGTATGGCTTGAGGATCAAGTTGCAGCCCTGCAGATGTCCACCAACGGTATAGAGCGGAGGTGAGCCACTGAGGCAGCCATTGCCCTGACACGATGGGCCGTGACCCGACCCTGCAAAGGAAGGTCAGCCGCCCTGTAAGCCCAGGTGATACAGTCAGCTACCCAGGTGGACAAGGTACGCTTGGATACAGCTAACCCCAAACTATTAGGGTCAAAAGATATGAAGAGCTGAGTAGCTCTTCTATGGCCCTGCGTACGGTCAAGGTAGAAGGATAAGGCCCTTCTGCAGTCCAGGGTATGCAGAACTGCTTCAGCCTGGCTTGCATGAGGCCTAGGGAAGAATGTTGGAAGAACCACCTCTTGGTTAAGGTGGAAGGAGGAGACAACCTTTGGGAGGAACTTTGGATGAGTCCTAAGGACTACCCTGTTCCTATAGAAGCGGGTGTAAGGCCCGTCACAGACCAGGGCCTGAGGTTTACTCACTCACCTGGCCGAAGTTAGGGCTACTAAGAAGAGTGTCTTCCAGGACAGGAGGCGGAGAGGACTAGTAGCCATCGGCTCAAAAGGTGGGCGAGTCAGTTGCTGCAAGACCACATTCAACTCCCACTCAGGAGCAGGACGACGGATTGGAGGCTTGAGCAAGAGCAAGCCTCTGAGAAACCGGGACACCAAGGGGTGAACCGATAGAGAATGTCCTTCCACCAGTGAGTGGTGAGCTGCTAGAGCTGAGAGGTGGACCCGAACAGAATTGGACTTAAGTCCCTGATTTGATAAGTGCAGTAAGTACTGAAGCACAACTGGTACCGCACTGGAGAAAGGATCTTCTGTACGTAGCTGACACCACACAGAAAACCTTTTCCATTTCAGGGCATAGGTTTTCCGAGTGGACTGCTTCCTAGAGGCTAGGACAACCTCCTCAACTTCCTGAAGTAGGCCCCAGGGAACCAAAACTACCCTTGAAGCTTCCAGGCCATCAAATTGAGAGCTTTGAGATTGGGGTGCAGAAGGTAACCCTGATCCTGAGAGAGAAGGTCGGGATGCAACCCTAGAGGTAGTGCCAGCTGAAGCAGGTGGAAACCAAGGCTGTCTCGGCCATCTGGGAGCCACCAGCAGGACAGAGGCCTTGTCCTGAAGGATTTTGAACAGGGTTCGGGCCACCAAGGGCATGGGAGGAAACGCATACAGGAGACCCTGAGACCAGGAAATCAGAAAAGCATCTGCTGCCAGCCGCAGGGGATGCGGGTGCCTGGAGCAGAACCTTGTCAGTTGTTTGTTCGATGGACTGGCAAACAGATCTATGGTTGGAAGTCCCCATTTCAGGAAAATCTTCTGAACCACTAAGGGACGGAGCTGCCATTCGTGGGGCTGCAGGATCCTACTCAATCTGTCTGCCAGGTAGTGGTCCTGGCCAGGTAGATACACTGCCTTGAGGAGCATGTTGTGCCTGAGAGCAAACAAGCAAAGGTCCTGTGCCTCCTGACAAAGGAGCCTGGATCCAGTTCCGCCCTGCTTGTTCACATAAAACATGGCTACTTGGGTTGTCTGTTTGAACCAGGACAGACTGATGAGCCAGTGTTTGGAGAAAGCCTTGAGGGCTAAGCAAATAGCCTTGAGTTCCAGTAGATTGATCTGCTGTGCGGCCTCCCAGGGAGACCACAGGCCCTGGGTGCACTTGCTTAGACAATGAGCCCCCTAGCCCTGCAGGGAGGCATCCATGGTCAACACCACTGTGAACCCAGGAATCTGAAAAGGCACCCCTTGCAGTAGATTGGGTGGGTGCAGCCACCAGCGGAGGGAATTCAGAAGTTGTCTGGACACCCTTATCCTGTCTCTGAGGCTGCCTGTGGCCTGTGACCACTGAGTTCGAAGACACCATTGTGCAGGCCTCATATGGAGCCTGGCATTGGGGGTCACATGTACTGTCGAAGCCATGTGGCCAAGAAGCCTCAGGCAGAGTCTGGCGGAGACCAGTGACCTGCTGAGAAACTGGTTTGCCAAGTTTATCAGTCTTTGGGCTCTATCTTCTGGCAAGAACGCCTTTGCCAGCAGAGAATCTAACCTTGCCCCTATGAACTCCAAGTTCTGTGAGGGGAGCAAAGTGGACTTTGCGAAATTTATGACAAACCCCAGGTTTTGAAGAAGAGCAATAGTTCGGAGGGTGGCTTGTCTGGCCTCCTGGCACGTCTGACCCCTGATGAGCCAGTTGTCCAGATAGGGGAAGACAAAGATTCCCTGATTTCTCAGGTAGGCCGCAACCACTGCCAGGCATTTGGTAAAGACCCTGGGAGCGGAGGTGAGGCCAAAGGGCAGTACCCTGTACTGATAATGGTTTCCTCCCACAATGAACCTGAGGTACTTTCTGTGGTCTGGATGAATGAGGATGTGAGTGTACGCATCCTTTAGATCTAAGGATCATAGCCAATCTCCCTGCTGGAGGTAGGGCAGAAGTGTTCCAAGAGTAAGCATCTTGAACTTTTCCTTCTCTAGGAACTTGTTGAGATTTCTGAGGTCTAGAATAGGCCGGAGGCCACCGGTTCTTTTGGGTACAAGAAAGTACCTGGAGTAGAACTCTTGACCCTGAAGGTGGGGAGGCACAGGCTCCACTGCCTTGTCCCGCAATAAACCTTGGAGCTCTTGAAGAAGCAGATCTGTGTGCAGGGGAGGCCTTGGAGGCTCCCCTGGAAAGAATGGAGGCGGCAGCTGTTGGAAGTGTAGCATATAGCCCTTGTGGACGATGTTTAGCACCCAACTGTCTCCAGTGATGAGTGGCCACTTGTGGGCAAACCGGGAAGTCGACCTCCTGTGCAGGGTTGGGAGAGCAGGGACGGAGAGGCTATGCCTAAGGAGTCAAAAACACCCACCCTGCTGAGTCGGAGCAGGGGCCGGAGGCTTGGGAGTCCTCTGCCTACGGGGCCCATTACCCTGTCCCTTGGCCTGCTGACCCTGAGGAGGAGCTTGGGAGGCCTGGTACTGTGGGTACTTTTTGTAGGCAGTGCCCTTCCTCGAGTAAAAGGGCTTTTTACCCGAGCCCTTTTTGTGAGAAGGGGCAGAAATCTTTCTAGACAGCCTTGTCCTCGTGAGGTGCTCGGTTTCGAGCTGTGCGGCCTTCTCGGTCATGGGCTTGCCAAAAAGGTTCTCACCTCGGCAAGGGACATCGACCAACTTGTCCTGAACCCATGGCTCAAGGTCCGATGACTGCAGCCATGCCTGGCGTCGAGCCACGATGCCAGCTACCGCAACACGGGCCGAAGCCTCGAAGCCATCGTAGGCAGCGCGGGACATAAACTTGGAGCATTCCCGTATCCCCGAGGACAAGGACTTGAACCTCTGCAAAGGTTCCCCGGAGAGACCAGCAGAGAACCCGGCCAGCTCCTTGGCCAGGTCCCGCAAGTACATGCCCAAGTACAGCTGGTAAGACTGGACACGGTAAGCAAGCATCGAGCCCTGGAAGCACTTTCTACCAAAACCATCCAGGTTACGGGCCTCCCTGCTTGGGGGGGCACCGCAGAGTGCATCTTCTGACTTTTCAGGCGATGCATGGTCGATTCCACCACCATGGAATGGTGTGGTAGCTGCGCCTTCTGAAATCCAGGGCTCTTCCGGAGTCGATAGATAGAATCGACCCGCTTGCTTAGAACCGGCGCCAAGGCCGGTGCCTCCCACATCCGGAAGAGGAGCCATTCCAGCATCGGAGGAACCGGAACAGTAAAGGCCTCCTTCGGAGGAGAGTCATACTGTAGGGCCTCAAGCTCTTCAGCTCGAGGCTCCTCCTTGGGGTCCGCAGGGATAGCCAACGCAGTGGCCATATCCCGGACGAACTCCAAGAACCGGGTATCCTCCGGAGGGGATCTACTCCGGGGCTCAGACTGCGGTGAGTCCGACAGGACGCACCGAGTCCTGAAGGTGTCGGGGGACTCCTCGTCCTCCGTCTCCCAGGCGGACTCGTCCGATGAGGAATCGGGGTCCGACCGCGCGGGGCCTGTAAGCACCCGCCCCGACGCCGAAGGCACCAGCGTCGACGCCCTCGGTCCCGAACGGGAGGTCGAGGGAGACCGCGACCGAGGTCGACCTCGAGCCTTCATGGTCTCGAGTATCGGCTCGGTCTCCAGGGTCGACTTCGATGTCGATGTCCCGGTGGTCGGGGCAGATGTGCCAGACAGGCTGGCCATCAGGGCCCGCTGCTGTTCCATGAAGGCAGACAATCTGCTCTCCAAGGCTGTCAGCCTGAGACCCAGCTCAGGAGACTCAGCAGCCACCGACTCGGGCCCCGGTGGCGCCGGGCCCGACGTCGGCTCTCTGGGAGAAGAGTCCACGAGGAGTACAGGACTTACGTGTCCAGCAGACTCCGGCTCCACGTGAGGTACTTTTGGAGGCTTCTCCTGTTCCACGGGCTTGGGGCGACGGTCGGGGGTCTGAGACCTAGCTCTCGAGGAGCCATGGACCTCCGACGACGACGCCCTCGCGAGCCGCTTCTTCCTCTTTTGTTCTCGGTCGGGGGACCCCCCTGTCCGAGGAAACCCGATGGTGCTCGGGATCCGATTCCCGAGATGTCGAGGCCTCAGACGAAGTCCGGGCCTGGCCGGAGGCCGAGTCGGAGAAAAGCCTTTCCTTTTGGTGCTGACGACTTCGAAGCGCCTTGGAAGACATCTTTCCACATGGTCCACAGATCTTAGGATCGTGGTCAGGACCCAGGCACCGAAGGCAGCAGTCATGTCGGTGAGAGACATTAGTTTCTTACACCGATCACACTTTTTGAAACCACTGGAAGCCAACGGGGAAAAAAAGTGTCCCCGCGAGGTCAAAGGACCGGCCTTCCAGGGAAAAAGAAAAAAAAGGGCGCGAACGCCAGCCACGAAGGGCAAAAACCGAAAAAATAAGATCGGGCTCGATACCGGTGTACCGAACCCAGCGGGAGGGGAACCGGCGTTGAACCGAAAAAAAAAAAAGCGAAGGAATCGCGAAAGAATCCAACTATTTTCCGGGAGGACTAGGACACACGTCCGACGGGCTTCACGGAAAAAGAGAGACTGGGCAAGATGGCACCTTTAGGCGGGAAGGGAACCGTGCACGCGTGCCTGCATTCCCAAAGGCTTTCATGGAAAGCTGGGGAAATGCTCCGCAAGGGCTCCATCGACGTCGATGTCACCCATATGTGAGGACTGACTTCCTGCTTGGTCCTGGAGAACACATGAAACAGTAAAACTAATTAAGTCTGCTTTGTCAATAGTTCACTGGGGGCTGATGGGAGCTCCAGCAGCATACAACCGGGGAGGTTCTGATTGGTCCAGTCTCCATGCTGCAGGAGCAGGTGCACTACCCAGACGTGGAGAACTAAACTGGATTCCCTTCAGGAACCACAATTACCAGGTAAGTGTAATTTCCATTTTTCCAGGTCAGTAATGATGATAGTACCAAGTCGGGCAATGACTGACAAGAAAGGAGCATCAGTCTGCTTCCCAGGCCTCTTGGACCTGTCTTTTGGTAGGAGGTAAGATTTAATCTTGCCCAGGTCGTTCACCAGTTTCTCCAAATCAGTTCCAAACAGAATCTTCCCCTTAAAGGCCAACCGGGCTTAGGGGGAGGAGTCTGCTGCCCAGTGCCGGAGCCAAATCCAACGGAGCAGGGTTTGAGACGTCAGGCTGATACATACTGCCAGTTATATAATAGCCACCGCTATGATGAACTGGCTCCTAAAGAAGGAATCCACCTTGACCCATCTGCCTTCCATAGGAATGGTGGTCCACCCGATAACCGCTGTGACCTGTGCATCCACCTTAGAAATGTCAAACCACTCAACATGCTTCTCCCTCCAGGAGAGCGTATATCTTCTTATACATCCTTAACCCTTTAGGTAGGGAGACGGGGGGAATTCTACTCTGACCAGATTATATCCTTGATCACCTCTGGGAATGGGAAGACAGCAGTGAATTTCCATACCCCTTAAAGGAGCAGATGTACCTTCAGCTTTTGCTCCTTGCTGGAAGCATCCATCAAGTTCAAGGCAGATGAGACCCTGAATGCCACCAGTTCCTCCTTCTGGAATAGGCGGGTCACACTGACCTCAGCAGAATCTTCTGAAAGTGAGAGCACTTCCTCATTTACATCAGAGCCAAGTACCGAGTCATCTGAATCAGAGGCATCGTCAACATCTCAGATAGCTCCTTGCTGTCTCCCATCTCCAGAGAGTGTCCCGAGTCGGGAATTCTTAACCAGAGGTAAATCGAACAGGGTTATTACTTCCAGTCTGCCCAGCACCAGACTTGTCTGGGAATGCCCAGAGGATTCAGGGTCTGAATTACCATGCCAGGACCAGGCCTGTTGCAAAAAGGAAAATAATTCCAAGGAGGACAATCAGGAGTCTGGAAGCCCTCCTTTCGAATAAAGCTTCCCATCATGCCACCACAGACCCCCCTAGAGGATGAAGAGCAACTCGCAGCACAGTCGCCAGAGTCTCCGTCCAGCTGAAAATCCTTATCTGTAGCACCATCTGACATCTCCCACCCTGAGGTGCATAAGGGCAGACTAACCACATTCCCCGACTGAGATAGGGAAAGCAGGTCTTCCAGGGGCGACTTAGAAACTGCAATGCAGGAAGGGAAGTGTCCAGCATTCAAGGATGAGGCTCCTCACTTGCCACAAGTCAAAACTATGTTTCCTGGAAAATGACAGAGAGTTAGGGTATCACAAGAGCATACCTTAAGACTGCGTCGGCTGCAAGCGTGCATTAACTGTGCTTTTACTTTACGTGTGTTAAAGGAGCTAGGTAAGGAAAGTGCATGCGTTGGAGCCATCTGGGCAGAACATACATTAGGACCGCACGATCACCAGGCACACAATAGGCAAAAACATTACTAACATGTGCCATCAACCCTGAATTGCATCGCTCAGAGACAGAACCAGAAACCTCCAACAAGGACAATGACAAGGTCAAGCCTTGCTACTCACCTCCTGAGATCTCCAGGCTTAGGATCCATGCCAGACTTACCTGTGCTCCCCTGAAACCGCTTCACTAGCTGGTTTTGTTTGTACAGCAGTGTGTGGAAGGTGGCTGACAGCCTTCTGTAATCTTCGGGAGAGAGCAGGGGAATACAGAAGGAGAAGGGGACGCTGAGGTTGTGTGAGGCTGCTGTATTCTTCCAAATCCTTCCAATTTGTGGCTGCTCAACAGGCCCTTATGATAAGGGCATGGAGCTAAAACCTTTCCCTCCTCCTATGGCTACCAAAATGACCACAGTCTAGTGGAGCCTCCCTTGTTGTGCTCAAGTGAGAGAATCACCTTTCTGTACTCAAGGTGGTTGTTCACGAGTGTTTAAGCAATCTCTTTTCCTCACAATCTTCAGATTTTCAACAGAGAAGAAAATCCATCCACCATCTGCTGGAGACAAAGAAATACTGAAGGGATCTCTGGTGGCTAAGGAGAATAGACACATGGGCATGATGTCATTGAAACCTGGGCTTTTCAGTGGTGGTCTTCATCAATTTGCTGGTAGAGTAACACAACCCACTTCTCTGGACTGGTCTAGCAGAAAGAGTAGTTACTCACCTGTAACAGGTGTTCTCCAGGAGCAGCAGGTATCAGTCCTCACATATGGGTGACATCAACGTTGATGGAGCCCTTGCGGAGCATTTCCCCAGCTTTCTATGAAAGCCTTTGGGAATACTGCACGCATGCGCGGTCCCCTTCCCGCCTAAAGGTGCCATCTTGCTCAGTCAAATGACATAGCTAAAAAACAGCACACAAAAATGTAAAATAAACTATTGTCATACGCCTTTTATATCATCATCAAGCCTAGGCCCAGCCCAGAGCCTTGCTTGGCCCTCTGGGATATGTAGTCAAAGAATCAGTTGTGGCACCGAGGTAAGGCTTTAAAGGTTTTATTCCCCTTCCAAGAGGTTTCTTTTGGGTGAGCAAAACAAAAGCATATACAGCCCCACTTGGGCAAAAACAAATAACAAAATGAGAACAGAAATTGCTTATTTTCAGCTTTTAAACAGGTAAAGGAAAAAGTATTCTTGCACCGATCACACTTCTTAAAACCACTGGAAGCCATCGGGGAAAAAAGAGCCCCTGCGAGGTCAAAGGACCGGCCTTCCAGGGAAAAAGAAAAAAAGGGCGTGAACGCCAGCTACAAAGGGCAAAAACTGAAAAAAAAAAAAAAGATCGGGCTCAATACCGGTGTACCGAACCCGGCGAGAAGGGGAACTGGCGTCGAACTGGAGAAAAAAAACGCAAAGAAATTGCAGGGATTCGAAGAAAAAATCTAACCGTTTTCCAGGTGAACTAGGACAAACGTCCGACGGGCTCCACGGAAAAAGAGAGACTGAGCAAGATGGCACCTTTAGGCGGGAAGGGGACCGCGCATGCGTGCAATATTCCCAAAGGCTTTCATAGAAAGCTGGGGAAATGCTCCGCAAGGGCTCCATCGACGTCGATGTCACCCATATGTGAGGACTGACTTCCTGCTTGGTCCTGGAGAAAAATATGGAAATTTTCATTGTAAATGTTATCTGGAAGTTAAATTATGCTTTGTACCGCAACTAAAATTTTAAAATCACTTTCACATTCCACCTCACCCCCAAAAAAGGACACAAGGCGGTGAACAACAAACTGTAAAAATTAACCAAACTAAGCAGCAGTATTTTCACAAGGAAACCTTCAGTCCAATGGGTTGCTGATCCAAGATAGCACTGGTCTGACTCTGCCGGCAAGACGCACAACTTATCTGATCTTCATCGGTGGTGAGCTGTGCCTGTGTTATATGGGTAAGCGAAAAGGGGAAAGGAAGGACCAGGCTCCTGGACAGCTCCCAGACCCAACTGCTGCGACAGACGACGTTGGAGGGCTTTCAGTTGCCTGCTGGCCTTTCAGGGGCTTCCTCCTTGAATCAGTCTGTGGTTTCACATGCGAGCAGTAATGATGGGGCTTCATTGAACCAGATAGTCCACATGCCGCCATCTAGACCTGGAAGCAGTTGGTCTGCAGGGGAGCAGGAAGGCTCTCGAGCCAAACTGGCTAGTGGAGGCATCCTACCCAGAGGCTCTCCTGTGGCGATATCTTTTCCCCTCCTTGAAGGAGGTTCAGCGTCCTGCTTGAAACCTGCACAGCGGACTGTGAGACATTGCACGGGGTGGGAGGGGGGGGGAAAGAGACCTGAAGCCAGGAATGTTCCAACTTTAAGATACAAAGGCGGGTGCAGTGAAGATGGAATCTCTCTGGGAGGCCATGCAAAATCGTAGTTCTTCTCTACAAGAGCTTTATATGTATTTCGTGACTGACTTAGCCATTGTGTCTCAAAATGTGGTGGATCAGTCTTTGACACTGGGGAATCTGGCTTTACGTTAGTGTGATTTGCTGGAACCACAAGCAAGGAAGTTCAAGTGATGGGAGAATCTTTGGTTAAGCGTAGCTACTCACCTGTAACAGCAGGAATTTAGTCTTCATATATGGGTGACGTCGGTACCCACTGAGCCTGTGTGGGAACACTCCCCAGCGTCCAATAGGAAAGCCTTTGAGAGAATCCCACTGTGCCTGCGCAGCTACCTTCCCGCCTTTCCAGCTCTCCCTCCTCAGTTGAGTTTGTAGCTGAGAAAAAAGGAGAGAAAAAAAAAGAATACCTACAACTCCTAGGGGAGGAGGGTGGGTTGTGAAGACTAAATTCCTGCTGTTCCTGGTGATCACCTGTTATAGGAAAGTAACTACGCTATAACTACGCTATCTCCAGGAACAAGCAGGAATGTAGTCTTCACATATGGGACTCCCTAGCTAGAAGATGCCAGAGAAATGACCTCAGAACCAGTGGTGGTTTGCCTCGGAGTAGCCACCAGTTCTGAGGTCATTTCTCTGGCAAGTTGCTGCTTTGAAAATTTTGTCAATAGCTACACAGTGTAGATTTGACATTAAGGTAGCCATGGCTCAAACATTATGGGCGGTGACATGACCCTCGAGGGAGAGTCCTGCTGCTTCATAAGCAAAAGTGATGCAATCTGCTATCCATTTCGAGAGAGAGTACGTTTGAAGACTAGGGTCCCCAGGTGACTAGGGTCAAAGGAGATGAACAACTGAGAAGCCTTTCGGTGCTCTCGAGTCCCCTGAAGATAAAATGCTAATATGTTTACAATCAAGAATGTGAAGGGTTGCCTCTGCCCTAGATGCATGTGGTCTAGGGAAAAACACAGGAAGGTAAACCAACTGGTTCAGATGGAAAGGCGAGACCATCATCGGCATGAAGTGAGGATGAGTCTTAAGTACTACCTTATGATGGAACTTTGTGTAAGGTGGGTCGGCCACCAAGGCTTGAAGCTCACTAATGCGTCTTGCTGAAATGAGGGCAATGAGGAAGATGACCTTCCATATCAGAAATGTAAGTGATGTAGTGGCTAAAGGTTCAAAGGATGGCTTGAGACGTTGCCGTAGAACATTCAGGTCCCATTCCACTGGTGGTGGTTTAATGGGAGGCTTGGTTAGTAGAAGACCTCTCATGAAGCATGCTACGAGCGGCTGAGAGGAGATGGGCTGTCCATCTAAGGGTATGTGAGAGACTGCAGATGCACTTAGGTGTACTCTTACCGAATTGGTTTTGAGTCCAGATGAAGAAAGGTGGAGGAGATACTGGAGCAGTGCCTCCACCAGAGCTGAGAAGGGATTAAGATTGTTCTGATACACCAGACAGAAAACCTATGCCACTTAAAGGCGTAGGAGAGTCTGGTGGATGGCTTTCTAGAAGCTAAGAGGATGTCCTTAACCTCCTGAGGAAGGTTAATATTTTGAAAGGCTATGCCTTCAGCAGCCATGCTGTGAGATGGAGAGACTAAGGACTGGGGTGGAGCAGCAACCCCTCCTCTTGAGAGAGTAGATCTGGAGCAGATCCCAGATCTATGAGTTGAGTTTGAGACAGACGTAGCAGGAGAGGGTACCACAGTTGACGTAGCCAGCGTGGGCTATAAGTACCATGAAGCCCCTGTCCACCTGGAGTTTGAAAAGAGTCTTGGGAATTAGCGGAATGGGAGGGAAGGCATAAAGAAAGCAGTGTCCCCAGGGAAGGCATAAAGAAAGCAGTGTCCCCAGTGGAGGTGAAAAGCATCCGCTTGTTGGCTCTCCAACGCAGGAGTCCTGGTACAGAAGCGAGGGAGCTTGGCATTCTGAGGAGTGGCGAAGAGGTCTATCTCTGGAGTCCCCCAGGTCTGAAAGATGTAGGACGTTGTGTCTACATGAAGGGACCATTCGTGAGGAAGAAGGATCCGACTTAATCTGTCTGCTAAGACATTGTGTTTGCCCGGAAGATACACTGCTTGGAGGTGAATGTGATGATGTATGGCAAAGAACCAGAGATGTAGAGCTTCCTTGCAGAGGGACCAAGAACCTGTTCCGCCTTGCTTGTTCACGTAGAACATGGCCACTTGGTTGTCAGTTTGAACTAGGACTCTGTGGTAACGTAGGTGGGCCTGAACACCTTGAGAGCACTGAAAATAGCTTGCAGCTCCAGTAGATTTATCTGGAGTTGTGATTCCTGCTGTGACCAGAGACCCTGAGTGGAGAGAGATCCCAGATGGGCTCCCCAGCCCAGTTTGGATGTGTCCGTCGTTAGGGTATATTGATGTGCAGGCATCTGAAAAGGTGACCCTACAAGGAGATTTTCTGGGGAACACCACCACTGCAGAGATGTAACCAGAGGGGTAGAGACTTATCTCGTTCCAGAGGCAACCTGAGGATCGAATCCAGTGGGAGGCCAGAGTCCATTGAGCTGTGCGCATGTGCAGACAGGCATAGGAACTACATGTACCGTTGATGCCATATGACCCAGACGTTGTAGCATTTCTCGGGCAGTGAGATAGTCCTTGAGACATGCCCGAGATGCTAGCTGATTGAAACGAATGCAGCAGAGTTGGGGCAGAAATGAACTTTACTGCTGATGTTTAAGAGGGCCCCTATGAACCAGAGTTTGAGAGGGGATGAGTTGGGACTTTGGAAATTTATGGCAAATCCCAAGTGTTGTAATACCTGCATGGTGCATGAGAGAGATAGGATGGCCTCCTGAGAGGTGCTTGCTCTTATGAGTCAGTTGTCTAAGGGAAGACAAATATCCCTATCGCCATGCACTTTGTGAAGACTCCTGGGCAGAGGCAAGGCCAAAAGGTAGGACCTCTGTATTGATAGTGTCTTCCTTGAAACATAAAGCACAGGAACTTTCTGTGTTCCGGATGAATAAGAATATGAATGTACGCTTCCTTTAGACAGAGAACAGAGCCAGTTCCGGACTCTGGAGATAGGGAAAAAGGGTCCCTAGGGAGACCAATTTGAACTTCTCATATACGAGACACTTGTTTAGGTCCCTGAGGTCCAGAATGGGCCTGTATCCCCCTGTTTTTGGAGTAAGAAAGTAGGGAGAATAGAAGCTCATTCCCTGCTGGGATGTTGGAACCTCTTATATGGCACCCTGCAGTAGAAGAGAGGTGACCTTCTTGCAGTAGCACAGCAGTGAGAGTGGGCTGAGAATGGAACTCTCCTAGTGAGATCGAGGGGGGTAGGCTTTGCAGATGAAGTCTGTAGCCCCCTCATATTATTGTTAATGTCCCCTACTCTGAGGTAATGAGATGCCATCTGTGGGCAGAATGGCAGAATCTGCCGGTAATGTGGAGCGGGTCAGGATTCTTCAGAGGCAGGACAGCTATGTTCTCTAGAAAGGAGTCAAAAACCGTGAGCAGCCTGAGCCTGCTGAGGTGGCTGAGTCTTGGGAGTCTGAGCCTTCTTCTGATGTTTTGGAGGCTGTTGTCCCCTTTGAGGAGCATGATGCTGACATTGAGCAGCAGGAGAGTAAGAATACTACTACTACTTCTTTTTATTAAAGAAGGCCTTCTTTGCTGCTGTCTTCATTTTAGCTGGGTTGGCAGTAAATCTAGAGAGCCTATTCAGGATAGTGTTCTCAGATTCTAACTGAGAGGCCTTGTCCTACCAGTCCTTGCCAAAAAGGTTTTCACCGGTGCAAGGGATATTACCCAGCTTATCTTGAACCCATTGTTTAAAATCTGATGCTTGGAACCATGCAATCCTGCATGCACCGATGCAGATCGATGTAGCTCTGCTGGTGTATTCAAAGCAATCAAAGTTGCCCTGTTGACAAACAGACATTCTAAGCATGCTTTACAAGGGTAAGATAATCTGCTGCCCTCTTGTCACCTGGAAGAACCACCATTGACTAATCCTTAGTTACCTCCCTGAGGAATATACCCATGTAGAGTATGTAAGAACTGATTCTCGCTGAAAGCATGAAAGCCTGGAAGCAACGTTGACCAAAAGCATTGAGGTTTCTCGATTTCCTACCCAGAGGGTTAGAAGAATGTGTCTCTGTGCTTTTGATTCGATGCACTGTCGATTCTACTACCATGGAATGGTGCGACAATTGTCTCTTTTGAAAATTGGGACATTTCAGAACATGGTATTGAGCCAGCAGGTATGGAGAGAAATAGTAAGAGGAGTCTCCCACATACGAAGCATGAGGGTGTGGAGTATATGGTGAATAGGAAGTGTAGCCATTTCTTTTGGAGCTGTTGGGTATTGAAGAATTTCTAATTCTTCAGCTCTAGGCTCTTTCTCCGATGTTACCGTTATGGACAGGCTCCTGGCAACATTGCAAATAAAGTCTTGAAAAAAAAAGACATATCCTCTGGTGGAGACATGCGTCGTCATAGCGACAGAAACGGGTCCTCCGGTAGAGTCTGTAAATCTCGAGTATTGGTCGATTCACAGTCAGACGAATCGGAATCCGAAGACTCAAAGTATCAACGGGCAGTGTGCACCCGCTCTGTGCAAACTCTGTACCAGTCAAAGCCAGTACTTGGAATATGTGTAGCCAGAACCTCGGCAGTGGAAACGGATTTGAGGGCTGGCATGGGGCGGTAGCGTGGTAAGCGGCAGGAAAGTCGATGCAGTGTGTATCAGTACCCACAACGGTGCAGTCATCTGCAGAACAGACTGCAAAGGTTTCACTGGAACTGAGGCTGCCAGTAAGGCCGCTAAGCTCCGCTCAATGGCAAGGATGCGTTGATCCATGGAGCTTGCCAATGTTTGGGTATTGGTATTGGAATTGCAGGCCATGACCCCTGAGCAAGGCACCAGGAGCTCTCCAGAGTTAGAGGCCTCAGAACATCCTGGGACCCACACAATGGCTTTGGAGGAAAGGTCCTCCCATTGTTTGACTGGTGTGTCCCTCTCCAGGGCAACACTTGAGGCATCTCGATGCTTAGAAGGAGATCTACCCTTAGGGGGGGGGGGGTGGCCAGTCTTTGATGAAAACTTATGTTTCGATACCTGAAATCCATGGAAGGAAGATAGAGCTCTCGATGATGTCGATGCTAGAGAGACGGTGTTGGAGGCAAAGAGGGTGCCCAATTTTGCAGCTCGATTCTGCAGGCCTCTCTTCATCATCTTCCTGCAGAGAGGACATTCTGATGGATGGTGATCAGGTCCTAGGCATTTTAGACACCAGTCATGGGTGTTGGTGACCGAGATACTACTGCCACACTTGGAACATTTCTTAAAACCACTGGATGATTTTTCCATAGTGCCGGTTAGAAAATGGAAGGCCTAGGCCTAAGAAGGTGTCGATGTGACTGAAGAAAGTGGAATTTTCTTCACACTTTTTTTTTTTTTTTAAAGCAAGCAGAAAGAAAGAACTAACGGTGAGTCAGTATCAGTGTCGACGGGAAGGCAGACACAAACCACAAAAATATGAAAAACAGGAATATGAACAGCTTCACGGAAAATGAAGAACTGAGGAGGGAGAGCTGGAAAGGCGGGAAGGCATCTACACAGGCACAAGTAGGATGCTTCCAAAGGCTTTCCTATTGGATGCTGGGGAGTGTTCCCATATGGGCTCCGTCAGTACCGTCATCGCTCATATGTGAAGACTACACTCCTGCTTGTTCCTGGAGATAGGACAAAACCTTAATTCACCGGCAGTTGGAATATTTGGACAATCAAGTACGAAGGAATAACCTATTTCTGAACTTTCCTTAGTAACTCCTGTGGATAAGGTTAAACATTACTCGACCGAAGTTTTGGGAATGACCACAGAGATGCTTCCACCTCTGGTTAGGGCTCAGTACCTATCACGGGGGGGGGGGTTCTCTCCCCAATGAAGTAGTGAGTACCAAGGGACTAAACCTCACGGATTTCTTGGAGTCCTCACTTGAGGTGGTCACTCAGCGGACTACACTTATTGCCACCTTTGCTTTAGAGTATGACCGCAATACTGTTATGCATTTGTATTCCACAATATGAAAAAAATTATTTTTTGGTACTAAGATACTTCTTTTTCCTGATCTTTCTATGCAGAAGAGACATCAGGTGTTCCTGGCGCTACAGTCAAGAGTTTCTGCCATTGGCCTTACTTTTGCATTAAGATTTCCTTGTATGTGTATTGTTACATTTGAAGGTAAAACATTGAACCTCGAGATAACTTAATGATTTTCTTGTGGCAAGAGAAGGTACTAATGGATAGGTGGTACCCCAAGGGCACACTGTGATTTTCTGGAGATGGCCCCTTGAAGGTGTTTTGTTAGGCCTTAATGTAAAAATAAATTATTCCTACAAATTTTCCTACTTGGATCCTTATTTTCTGTTTTTGTGGTCTGATGAAGTAAGAGTAGTTACTCACCTGTTAACAGGTGTTCTCCAGGAGCAGCAGTAATCAGTCCTCACATATGGGTGACATTGACGTCGATGAAGCCCTTGCAGAGCATTTCCCCAGCTTTCCATGAAAGCCTTTGGGAATGCAGGCACGCATGCGCGGTTCCCTTCCCGCCTAAAGGTGCCATCTTACCTCAGTCAAATGACATAGCTAAGAACAGCACACAAAAAAGTAAAAAAGAAACTATGTACAACTGCAACTCCCAGGGGAGGAGGGAGGGTTGTGAGGACTGATTCCTGCTGCTCCTGGAGAACACCTGTTACAGGTGAGTAACTACTCTTTCTCTAGGACCAAGCAGGAAGTCAGTCCTCACATATGGGTGACTCCCTAGCTCTGGGCTACCAGGAACCCAGGCTGAACAAGAGAACTCCCTCTAGTCCCAGCATCAAGGAAAGGCTTTTCACTAACAGAACCTCCACCGGTAGCCCAACAGAGGGCAGGAGGGCAGGAGTTGCCTAAACCTCAAAGAGATTCCGGAGTACTGCCTGGCCAAAAGCACTGTCCCTACGGGACTCCCTCTCCAGACAGTAATGTGCCGCAAAAGTCTGTCTTGAAGACCAAGTAGCAGCCCTGCAGATGTCTACCAACGGTACAGAGCGGAGATGAGCCACTGAGGCAGCCATTGCCCTGACACGATGGACCGTGACCCGACCCTGCAAAGGAAGGTCAGCCGCCCTGTAAGCCCAGGTGATACAGTCAGCCACCCAGATGGACAAGGTACGCTTGGACACAGCCAACCCCAAATTATTAGGGTCAAAAGATATGAAGAGCTGAGTAGCCCTTCTGTGCCCCTGCGTACGGTCAAGGTAGAAGGATAAGGCCCTCCTACAGTCCAGGGTATGCAGAACTGCTTCAGCCTGGCTTGCATGAGGCCTAGGGAAGAATGTTGGAAGAACCACCTCCTGGTTGAGGTGGAAAGAGGAGACAACCTTTGGGAGGACTTTGGATGAGTCCTGAGGACTACCCTGTTCCTATAGAATCTGGTGTAAGGCCTGTCACAGACCAGTGCCTGAAGCTCACTCACTCGCCTAGCCGAGGTTAGGACTTCCAAGAAGAGTGTCTTCCAGGAGAGGAAGCGTAGAGGACAAGTAGCCATTGGCTCAAAAGGTGGGCGAGTCAGCTGCTGCAAGACCACATTCAACTCCCACTCAGGAGCAGGACGACGGATTGGAGGCTTTAGCAAGAGCAAGCCTCTGAGGAACCTGGACACCAAGGGGTGAACCGATAGAGAATGTCCTTCCACCAGTGAGTGGTGAGCTGCTAGAGCTGAGAGGTGGACCAGAACAGAATTGGATTTAAGATTGATTTGATAAGTGCAGTAAGTACTGAAGCACTACTGGTACAGCACAGGAGAAGGGATCCTCTGTACGTAGGTGACACCAGACGGAAAACCTTTTCCATTTAAGAGCATAGGTTTTCCTAGTAGATTGTTTCCTAGAGGCTAGGACAACCTCCTCAACTTCCTGAGGAAGGCCCCAGGGAGCCAAAACTACCCTTGCAGCCTCCATGCCATCAAATTGAGAGCTTTGAGATTGGGGTGCAGAAGGGAACCCTGATCCTGAGAGAGAAGGTCAGGTTGCAACCCCAGAGGCAGTGGGGGATCCACGGCCAGTTGAAGCAGAAGCGGAAACCAAGGCTGCCTCGGCCACCTGGGATCCACCAGCAGGACTGAGGCCTTGTCCTGAAGAATCTTGAACAGAGTTTGGGCCACCAAGGGCGTGGGAGGAAACGCATATAGTAGGCCCTGAGACCAGGGAATCAGAAAAGCATCTGCTGCTATCCGCAGAGGATGTGGTTGCCTGGAGCAGAACTTTGGCAGCTATTTGTTCAGAGGACTGGCAAACAAATCTATGGATGGAAGTCCCCATTTCAGGAAAATATTCTGAACCACCAAAGGATGGAGCTGCCACTCGTGGGGCTGCAGAATCCTGCTCAACCTGTCTGCCAGGTAGTTGTCCTGTCCAGGTAGATACACTGCCTTGAGGAGCAAGTTGTGCCTGAGAGCAAACAAGCAAAGGTCCTGTGCCTCTTGACAAAGGATCCTGGACCCAGCTCCGCCCTGCTTGTTCACATAGAACATGGCTACTTGGTTGTCTGTTTGAACTAGGACAGACTGATGAGCTAGTGTTTGAAAGTCTTGAGGGCTAACCGAATAGCCCTGAGTTCCAGTAGATTGATCTGCTGTGTGGCCTCCCAAGGAGACCACAGGCCCTGGGTGCACTTGTCTAGACAATGAGCCCCCCAGCCTTGCAGGGAGGCGTCCGTGGTCAACACCACTGTGAAACCAGGAGTCTGAAAAGGCACCCCTTGCAGCAGATTGGAAGGGTGCAGCCACCAGGTGAGGGAGTTCAGAAATTGTCTGGACACCCTTATCCTGTGTCTGTGGCTGCCTGTAGCTTGTGACCACTGATTCCGAAGGCACCACTGTGCAGGCCGCATATGGAGCCTGGCATTGGGGGTCACATGTACTGTCGAAGCCATGTGGCCAAGGAGCTTCAGGCAGAGTCTGGCAGAGACCAGTGACCTGCTGAGAAACTGGTTTGCCAAGCTGATCAATCTTTGGGCTCTGTCTTCTGGCAAGAATGCCTTTGCCAGCAGAGAGTCCAACCTTGCTCCTATGAACTCCAAGTTCTGGGAGGGGAGCAAAGTGGACTTCGCGAAGTTTATAACGAACCACAGGCTTTGAAGAAGAGCAATAGTTCGGAGGGTGGCTTGTCTGGCCTCCTGGCAGGTCTGACCCCTGATGAGCCAGTCGTCCAGGTAGGGGAAGACAAAGATTCCCTGATTTCTCAGGTAGGCCGCCACCACTGCCTGGCATTTGGTAAAGACCCTGGGAGCGGAGGTGATGCCAAAAGGCAGTACTCTGTATTGATAATGGTTTCCTCCCACAATGAACCTAAGGTACTTTCTGTGGTCTGGATGAATGAGGATGTGGTGTACGCATCCTTTAGATCTAAGGAGCATAGCCAATCTCCCTGCTGAAGGTAGGGCAGAAGTGTCCCAAGAGTAAGCATCTTGAACTGTTCCTTCTCCAGGAACTTGTTGAGGTTGCGGAGGTCCAGAATAGGTCAAAGACCACCGGTTCTTTTGGGTACCAGGAAATACCTGGAGTAGAACCCTCGACTGTGTAAGTGGGGAGGCACAGGCTCCACTGCCCTGTCCACCAACAGACCTTGTAGCTCCTGAAGGAGAAGATCTGTGTGAAGGGGAGGCCTTGGAGGCTCCCCTGGAAAGTATGGAGGAGGCAGCTGTTGGAAGTGTAGTGCATAGCCCTTGTGAACTATGCTTAACACCCAACTGTCTCCAGTGCTGAGTGGCCACTGGTGGGCAAATAGAGCGAGGCGACCAGAACTGGTATTTATATGCATATGTCCTATGTTTTATGATTTTTTATGTTTATATGTATTGATAAAGGGGTATTTATTTATTTGTTTATGACTTTGCATCCACACCTTTTACTCTCCACAACACAATGTCTTGGAGTTTGTATTTATTAATTTTTATTTTTTAATATGAGTTAGAAGCTAATATTTTATGCATCAACATTTAATGAGACTCATTTTTAATATGTATGTATTTGTATTTATGGTATTATCTGTTCTTTTATGTGTTTTTAATAATTATTCATGTATTTATACATTTATTACTTAATCATGTTTATATGTTCATGTTTTTTAGTTGTTATCTGTCTGATCAGCCCCTGACGAAGTGTGCGAAACACGACCTGTGTCGGGTTGGCAGTAAGAAGTATTCAATAAAATCTGGTGTCAATCACGTTTTGTACTGTCACTTGTTGCACGTGATTATCTTTTCGTGGTGGTATCTCCTTCAGAGGAGAGTCATACTGCAGGGCCTCGAGCTCCTCGGCTCGAGACTCCTCCTCGGGGTCCGCAGGGATAGCCAACGTGGTGGCCATATCCCGGACCAACTCCGAGAACCGGGTATCCTCCGGAGGGGATCTACTCCGGGCTTCAGACTGCGGTGAGTCCGACGGGACGCACCGAGTCTTGAAGGTGTCGGGGGACTCCTCGTCCTCCGTCTCCCATGCGGACTCGTCCGATGAGGAAATCGGGGTCCGACCTCGAGGGGACTGCGAGCACCGGCCCTGACGCCGATGGCACCGGCGTCGACGCCCTTGGTCCCAAAACGGGAGGTTGAGGGAGACCGCGACCGAGGTCGACCTCGAGCCTTCATGACTTCGAGTATCGGCTCGGTCTCCGGGGTCGACTTCGAGGTCGATGTCCCGGTGGTCAGGGCAGATGCGCCAGACAGGCTGGCCATCAGTGCCTGCTGCTGTTCCATGAAGGCAGACAGTCTGCTCTCCAAGGCTGTCAACCTGAGACCCAGCTCAGGAGACTCAGCAGCTCCCGACTCGGGCCCCAGCAGCGCCAGGCCCGACGTCGGCTCTCTGGGAGGAGAGTCCATGAGGACTACAGGGCTTACGTGTCCAGCAGACTACGGCTCCAGTCGAGGGACTTTGGAAGGCTTCTCCTGTTCCACGGGCCCGGACGACGGTCAGGGGGTCTGAGACTTAGCTCTCGAGGAGCCAGGGACCTCTTCCGACGATGCCCTTGTGAGCCGCTTCTTCCTCTTCCGTTCCCGGTCGGGGGACCCCCTGTCCGAGGAGCCACGACGGTGTTCGGGATCCGATTCCCGAGATGTCGAGGCCTCAGACGAGGTCCGGGCCCGGCCGGAGGCAGAGTCAGAAAAGAGCCTTTCCTTTTGATGCTGTCGACTACGCAGTGCCTTGGAAGACATCTTCCCACATGGTCCACACGTCTTAGGGTCGTGATCAGGACCGAGGCACCGGAGGCAGCAGTCGTGTGTGTCACTGAGAGACATCAACTTCTTACACCGATCACACTTTTTAAAACCGCTGGAGGCCATCGGGGAAAAAAAGAGTCCCCGCGAGGTCAAAGGACCGGCCTTCCAGGGAAATGGGAAAAGAGAAAAAAGGGCGTGAACGCCAGCCACGAAGGGCAAAAAACGAAAAAAGAAGATTGGGCTCGATACCGGTGTACCGAACCCGGCGGGAGGGGAACCGGCCCGTGAAGAAAAAAAATAGCGAAAAATCGCAAGAAATCGAACAATTTTCCGGGATGACTAGGACTCACGTCTGGTGGGCTTCATGGAGAACGAGAGACTGAGGTAAGATGGCACCTTTAGGCGGGAAGGGAACCGCGCATGCGTGCCTGCATTCCCAAAGGCTTTCATGGAAAGCTGGGGAAATGCTCTGCAAGGGCTTCATCGACATCGATGTTACCCATTTGTGAGGACTGACTTCCTGCTTGGTCCTGGAGAAAGTAGATTGCCAGTTTTAAAAGGGATATATTTTGGTTTACCGTATTTCTGAATTTCTTCACTTGATTGTTATATTGAAGTGTACAGATGAAAGTGATAAATTAAAAAAAAAAAAAAAAGAAACCTTCAATCCAAATACTGAGACCGTTCCATATAAAAAGGACTATCTAATAAACTGCTTTTGGTGATTCATCTTCTCAACAGCTCAAAGAGCACAGAAGAATCATTTAGGATTAACAGTAAAATACTCTAAGGAGGATTTCAGTCAATATATTTACATTTTCAAATCTAGGCATTAATTCAGGTATAATCTTTGCCCTTTTAGAATTTAGCAGCATACCATGACCACATGGAGGGTATGCAATGCTCTCCAGCCTCTGTGCAAGCGCATATTTTTCCTACCTTGCTTTTGCAAGTTCCAGATAGCTTCCATTTCTGAAAAACAAAAGAAAATAAAAAATTAACCACCCACGCTTCAATAAGAAACTTTATATGTGCTTTCAAAACCAGATTTCAGGTGAGGAGGCAGTGATGGAGCCAGCCGCTGGCCAAGAGGCAAGGTTATAATTGACCCCTGAATAAATGTTATCAGACTAATGAAAACAGATTTTGATTTCCATATTCACTGCTATTGATCAAAAGGTTATAACAGCAGAGTGCTGTGCCTACAGGCAGGAGGCTCCAGTTATTTCCCCAGACATTATGGCTCACAGTAACTCTTCTGAGTACTCTACCCCATTTAAACAATAAGAACAGTCTTTATTTATTGATATAGTAGTATTTAGCTCATGCCTTTCCAGTAGTAGCTCAAGTCGAGTTACCAAGGTGTACCTAAATGTATTTCCCTGTCCCTGGAAGACTCACAATTTAAGTTTGTACTGAGGCAATGCTTGCCCAAGGTCACAAGTGTCAATGACATTCAAACCTTGGTCATTCCAGTTCAGGCTGCTGCCCTAACCACTAGGCTATTCCTCCACTACCCTTTAGCAACTACCTGACCATTTTGCTAAAAGTAACATGCACGAAAGCTACTCACTTTGTTGAATGGTCCAATGCTGTAATTTTGAAGCATGCCACCCAAGGAAAGTTTGCAACAAGACAGCTTTAAATTTACCAGACTGTCAGCTGTAACGTAATGCAAGACATTGAAAATCTTTAAAATAAAGATCTATAGGACTCTGAAGATCCCTATTAATTGAATTATCGGACATCCCATTCACAGTTTGGGTTCATGGCATGCCAAACTCAAGAGGAAACTATAATCCAACTAAAAGTATTTCTGGGAATGGTACAGACCGATTTTGTAGCATACAGCTACCCAAAGAAACCAGCCGATGACACCAAGCATTTGAGACATCCCATATTTTACAAAAATGGGCAACGGCTGGGGAAAGGATACAACCTCAGACCAAGCAGAAACCAACTTGTAGGTTTTGAGTTCTCTGTGACATCAAATAGATGGGCATTTTCCAAGAACAACTTTAAAAAGGTCTAGTAATGGAAACAGAGTGAGCTTTATCCCCCCCCCCCCCCCCCACAATGCCATCACCCTGCAAGGTACAAAAATTAGTGGCCTAAACACCTATTAACTTATATAAGCACATTCGATTTCCAACATCAGTGAACTATAGTTACAACCTGGTAAATTATGCAATTCTGTTTATGCAGAATTTATGAGTGCACACAAATTCACAGAATCCTCCAATTTTGACTGTAGTCAGAATAACCAGCAACATAAAGACAGCAGTCCAGCAGCGAGATGAGGATTATCCAATCTTGCTCCCAGATGGAGAGAGGCTGTATGGGTGCAAAGAGCTCCTAGCTCTCAGGGAACATCTGATCTCTGGAGGCTAGAGTAGCAGACCTGAAAGAGCTGAGGAAGACAGAGGTACATAAAGGAGACTTTTAGGAACATAGTAGAGAAGTACTATCTTCAGTCTGGCAGTCTCTGTGCTGCCATGGAGAAAAGAATACCTGAAAGGAAACCACCACCTTGATATGGCAGGAAGTGATTCTGTAACCAGCACCTGCCCTCCAGATGATGCAATATCTTCCTGCACTGAGGATGTCTCCAGGGGCATGTGACCAGGAGCAAAGCGATAGGCATGTAGTAGCTTGGTGGTTAGTGGACACAAGGATCGCTTGGTAACTTGCATGCAAGGCAATCAAAGGTATTTCCTCCTCCTCATTTACACATCTTATCCACATTGTACCCCCCAACAGATCCAGAAGAGCAACAGCTGTCAACCTGCTAATTACACCAAAGGCATCGACAAAGTGCAACAAGACAACCACAAACAGGGCGTGCAGTTTCTATATCCCCAAATGCTGGAATGCGCTACCCCCTGACATTAGGGCCATAACCAATCTATATCAGTTCAGGAAGGCACTCAAAACCTACCTCTTCCTCCAATACTTCCCAGCCAGCAATTGATCCTAGATACCCCTCCCACGAATGAACCACTCTAGAAATGCCCTCATATTCATTATCTGATTTTTACCTATCCTTGCTGTGTAAATAGCTTATGTATATAGTTTACCCTGTTATCCAAGTTTGTATCCCTGTTCGATGTAAAACCTGACAACTTGTCGTTATGGTAGTTATGTTATGATGTAAACCGCGCTGATACCGAATAGCGCGGTATATAAGAAACTGTAATAAAATAAATAAAATAAATAAATGGTGGCAGACTTCAGCCATCACCTAGATAGATTTTAGAGTGTGCCTGGGAGGAACCGGCTATATTGGTACATGTCAATACCAATGACATAGGAAAGTGTGGGAGCGAGGTACTGGAAGCCAAATTTAGGCTTTTAAGTAAAAAGTTAAAATCCAGAACTTCCAGGGTAGATTTCTCAGAAACAGTCCCCATGTCACATGCAGAATCCAACAGACAGGTAGAGCTCCAGAATCTCCGTGCATGGATGAGAAGGTATTGCAAATAGGAGTTTAGATTGTTAGGAATTAGGCAATATTCTGGAGAAGCCAATTCTGAAAAGATGGACTCCAACAGGATAAAACCAGGCTGCTGGCAGTAACATTTGAAAAGGAGATAAGAGCAACTTTTAAACAAGAACTGCTAACACCTAATCAGGTGTTAGTTCCCTCCCTACCCACCCCGACTCCCACCCACCCCTAGTGAGCAGTCTTGCTTTATAGGGCACCTCCCCCTTTAACAAATCACAGTGAATTGGACCAGCACATTTTGAATATAATTAAAGAGATTTAACTGCTTTTTCTTTGAAAGGACAGCTGCGAAACCAGCTGGTACTTGGTAGATCTCTCTCTTTTGCTTTAACAGATACCTAAGCTCCACAAACAGAACAATGGCTGGGAAAAATCGTATTGCTAAAGCTGTTGCCCCCATTACAGCTTCTGCCTCGGTCCAGACAGAGGTCCTATTGCCAGTTGAAGAACCGGTTCCATGTGCAGGGTGCCTGCATGCTGAAGCTCTGAGCAAACAAGTGGAGGAACTCAGAGAGGAGGTGGCGAGACTGAGGAGCATTCAAGACAGTGAGAAGTACATTGATGAGATGCTTCTTGCAGCAACCAGGCTCTCCAGCACAGGAGAAGATGGGGGCCAACAGAATGTCGATGGTTGGTCAAAAGTCACCAGAGCCTGCAAAATCACCAATCCAACTTCTCCAGCCCTTGAATTGAAGAACCATTATGCAGCCCTGGAAGTGGAGGAGGTGAAAGCATCCCTGGAAAGGGAAGAACCAGAGTTCAAGTACCCCATAGTTGCGGAATCAGTGACCAGAAGGAAACGAAGGGTAGTGGTGGTTGGAGACTCTCTTCTGAGGGGTACTGAGGCGTCCATCTGCCGACCAGACTTGATGTCCAGAGAGGTATGCTGTCTGCCTGGTGCCAAGATCCAAAATGTTACGGAGAGTTTGCCGAGACTCATCAAGCCCACTGATTATTACCCAATGTTGCTAATCCATGTTGGAACAAATGATACTGCCAGGTATACCTCGGAACGTATCAAAAGTGACTTCATGGCTCTGGGACAGAGGGTGAAGCAGGTAGGTGCACAGGTGGTGTTCTCTTCAATCCTCCCTGTTGAGGGTAAAGGCCAAGGCAGAGAGGCTCGCATCCTGGAGATTAATGCATGGCTGCGTGGATGGTGTCTTCGAGAGCGTTTTGGTTTCCTAGACCATGGGATGCTGTTCCAAGGGTTGCAGAGCAGAGATGGCATCCATCTGTCCAAGAAAGGTCAAAGCATCTTTGGTAGTAGACTGGCTTATCTACTGAAGAGGGCTTTAAACTAGATTTGTTGGGGATGGGTGAAGAAAGGCCCCAGGTAAGTGAAAGCCCCCAGGTAAGTGATACATTAAATACCTTTATGGAAATAGGTAACAGGGGTAACATATGGAAAGCCGTGTGTATTAATGCCCGTAGCATGGGAAATAAGATCTCTGAAGTTGAAGCTTTGGTGGGAGTGGCTGACTTGGATTTAGTGGCAGTTACAGAAACATGGTTCACAGAAAACCATGACTGGGATGTAACTATACCTGGCTATACTTTATTCAGAAAGGACAGGGTAGGAAGAAGGGGAGGAGGAGTGGCACTATATGTAAAAACTACTATTAAAGCTTTGGAATTACAGAGCTTAAAAGGGAGAGAGGAGGCATTGTGGGTTAAACTAGAAAGAGGGAAAGAGAAATCTATTTGCATTGGTGTGCTATACAGACCTCCCTCACAAGAGGAAGAGGTGGACAGAGAGTTAATTGAAGACATACGCAGCATTGCTAGGAAAGGGGAAGTGCTACTGCTAGGAGATTTCAATATGCCAGATGTTGATTGGCACGTTCCTACTGCAGTATCATCTAGGAGTAAGGAGATCCTGGATTCTCTACAGGGAGAACTATTCAGGCAATTGGTAACAGACCCCACACGTGAAGGGGCCATACTGGACTTGGTGCTTACCAATGGAGAAAGTGTTTGATGTTGTAGTGGGAGATCATTTTGCATCCAGTGATCACCAGATGGTGTGGTTCAGTATTAGGACTAGGGCTGTTAGAATCCATTCCAAGGTGAAGATCTTAGACTTTAGGAAGACTAACTTTGCAAAGATGGGCCAATACCTCAGGGAGTCGTTAGTGGGATGGGAACAGCTGGGGGATGTAGAAAAACAGTGGGCAAAACTGAAAGGGGGTATTTTAAAGGCAACCAACCTTTTTGTTAAAAAGGTAAATAAAGGCAAAAGGAACAGGAGACCGCTATGGTTTTTGAAGGAAGTAGCTGAAAAAGTGAAGAAAAAGAGGGAGGCCTTCATGAGATACAAGAGATCACAGAGAGAGAGGAAGACAGGCATCTGTATTTGGAAAAACTTAGAGAAGCTAGCAAAGTAGTCAAGAAGGCAAAGATTCAAAAGGAGGAGGAAATAGCCAATGCAATAAAATGGGGGGATAAGACATTTTTCAGATATATTAGTGAGAAGAGGAAGGGCAAAAGTGGTATTGTCAGACTCAAGGATGCAGGGGGGGAATATGTAGAAGCTGATAAGGATAAAGCGGAATTGCTTAACAAATATTTTTGTTCTGTGTTCACAGATGAAGAACCAGGAGCAGGACCTCAGAAAACACCCACAAGTAAGAACAGAAGCGAGGGACATCTTGAACAATTTTCAGAAGACTGTGTTCGTGAGAAACTAGTTCAACTTAAAATAGACAAAGCGATGGGACCAGATGGGATACACCCTAGAATACTGAGGGAACTTGGGGACATTCTAGCAACTCCACTGACTGACCTTTTCAATGCCTCGTTGGAGTCGGGAGTGGTGCCAAAGGACTGGAGAGAGGCTCATGTGGTGCCTTTACACAAAAGCGGTAGTAAGGAAGTGGTTGAAAACTACAGGCCGGTTAGTTTAACTTCAGTGGTGAGTAAATTAATGGAAACGCTGTTGAAAGAGAAAATAGTGATGTTTCTGGAGTCCAGCGGATTACAGGATCCGAGGCAGCATGGATTCACCAGAGGCAGGTCTTGTCAGACAAATCTGATTGATTTCTTTGACTGGGTGACCAGGGAGTTGGACAGCAGGAGAGCTCTAGATGTGGTGTATTTAGATTTCAGTAAAGCCTTTGACACTGTTCCTCACAGGCGACTTATAAACAAACTGAGCACCCTAGGGATGGACCCTAAAGTTACTGCTTGGGTTAGAAATTGGTTGGGTGGGAGGCGACAAAGAGTACAAGTAAATGGAGCTCACTCTGAGGAGAAGGATGTTACCAGTGGTGTGCCCCAGGGATCTGTCCTTGGTCCGATTCTTTTTAACATCTTTGTTAGTGATATAGCGGAAGGGCTGTCGGGTAAGGTTTGCCTCTTTGCGGATGATACCAAAATCTGCAATAGAGTAGACACCCAGGAAGGTGTAGATAACATGAGGAGGGATCTAGCTAAGCTTGAAGAATGGTCTAGAATTTGGCAACTGGGATTTAATGTTAAAAAATGTAAGGTCATGCATTTGGGCTGCAGCAATCCAAGGGAGCAATACAGTATAGGAGGTGAAGTACTTTTGTCCACTAAAGAAGAGCGGGACCTAGGCGTAGTTGTGTCCGATGATCTTAAAGTAGCTAAACAGGTAGAAAAGGCGACGGCAAAAGCTAGAAGGATGCTTGGGTGCATACGGAGAGGAATGGCTAGCAGAAAAAAGGAGGTGATAATGCCTCTGTATAAGTCTTTGGTGCGACCTCATTTGGAGTATGGTGTGCAATTCTGGAGACCGCACCTTCAAAAGGATGTGAACAGGATGGAGTCGGTGCAGAGGGTTGCTACTAAGATGATTAGTGGTCTTCATTATAAAGCATATGAGGACAGACTTAAGGATCTTAATATGTACACCTTAGAGGAAAGGCGGGATAGAGGTGATATGATTGAGATGTTTAAATACCTCCGTGGCATAAATGTTCAGGGAGAGAGCCTCTTTCAATTGAAAGCAAGTTCTGCGACGAGGGGACATGGGATGAGGGTGAAGGGAGATAGATTCAGGAGTGATATGCGGAAATATTTCTTTACGGAAAGAGTAGTGGATCCGTGGAATAGTCTCCCAGTGGAGGTGGTAGAGATGAGGACAGTAACTGAATTCAAAAAAGCATGGGACCAACACAGAGGATCTCTAAAGGTAAAAAGTGGACTGTTGTAGTTGTTGTTATGGAAGGACAGACTAGATGGGCCTTATGGTCTTTTTCTGTCATCATGTTTCTATGTTTCTAAGAACCTGAGGCAGGCAGTCGCTCAAGAGCATATGGTCTGGAGTGAAGCATCTTTGGCAGTTATCATCATAAAAGAGAAGATAGGGCATCCTGATAGAGATAGTGAAATAAAGGCAAAAGTAGCCCAAGTACATTTAAGTAAAGAACAGTGTTATAAGATTACAAAGTATCCCTGTCAACTGCTAACTTTATAAAGACAACAATCCCCATATTTTCAAATGTTTGTATACAAAGGCTAGAAAACTTAAAAACAATATGACTGAAGAGGAAGTTATAATAGGCATCTCAGAGACCTGGTGAAAAGAGAACAATGGGACACTGATACCAGGGTACAAATTTTATCACAATGATAGGGTAGATCAAATTGGTGGAGGGGTGGCACTGTATGTTAAAGAGCATTGAGTCAAACAGAATAAATGTTCTGCAGGAAACAAAATGCACCTTGGAATTTTTAGGTATAAAAAATTCCATGTGTGAAGCAAGAGAGAATAAATGGTGGGGGTATACTACTGTTTGCCTGGCCAGAATTAATGGACAGATGATGAAATTCTAACAGAAATTAGAGAGGCTAACAAATTTGGCAATTCAGTAACAGTGGGTGATTTCAGTTACTCCAATATTGCTGGAAGAGGGAGGCTCACTACCTTCTAATATTACACTAAGGGCTCAACTTGAGCTCTTTTCTCATAGAAAATCGAAAAACAAATCTTAGTAAATCAAGGAGGGGAAGGGATGCACTGTGACCTAGGTCTCAGTAGTTGGCTCCTAAATTCCAAGAAAATTTGTCAAGGCTTGATGTAATAACTACCCATTCCAGAAATATTTTAATGATGGCAATTCAGAGGAACTGAAATCTCAGCGAACCAGGAAGATATATTAGGCCAAACCGACAAACTAAAGAGCAGCAATCACCTGGCCCAGATGGTATATATCCCAGAGTTCTGAAAGAACTAAAAAATGAAATTGCAGGCATACTATTAGTGATCTGTAACCTATTGTTAAAATTGTTTTTAGTACCTAAAGCTGGAGGGTGGCCAATATAATGCCAGAATTTAAAGAGGGATCCAGGGTTATCTGGGAAATTCGAACTGGCAAACCTGACGTCAGTGCCGAGCAAAACTATTGTAAAGAACAAAATTACTGAATACAGAGACATGGTTTGATGAGATAAAGTCAACATGGATATAGCCAAGGAAATCTTTCCTAACCAATTTGCTCCAAACAAACAAGGGATTAAAGGCGAGTCAGTTGATATAGTGTATCTAGATTTTTAGAAAGTCTTTAACAAAAGTACATCATGAAAAGCTCCTAAGGAATTAAAAAGCCAAGGGATAGGAGGAAATGTCCTATTGTGGATAAAACTTGGTTAATACAGAAAAAAAACCAAGTAGAGTTAAATAACCAATTTTCTCAGTGGACGAAGGTGAATAATGGAGTACCACAGGGTTTTGTACTGGGACTAGTACTTCAACATATTTATAAATAATCTGGAAATTGGAAATAAGAGTGAGGACATAAATCTGCAGATGACAAATTATTCAAAGTTGGAAAAATTGCATGTGGTTATAAGAAATTAGAGGACCTTGGGAGACTGAATCCAAATGGCAGATGATATTTAATGTGGGGAAAGTCTATCTTGATTAGATTGTAAGTTCTGACGAGTAGGGACTGTCTTCATCTGTGTTTGTACAGTGCTGCCTATGCCTTGTAGTGCTTTATAAAGGTTTAGTAGAAGTAATAGTAATAAGTGCAAAATGACGCACACAGGTAAGAATAACCCAAATTACAGCTACACAAAGCCACTCAGAAAAAGGATCTATACATCACTGTGAAAAATATGCTGAAATCTTCTGTCCAATGTGTGCTGGCAGCCTAAAAGGCAAACAATGTTAAGAATGATTAGGAAAAGGACAGAGAATAAAAACAAAAAATATTGTATTGCCTTTGTATCGCTCTATGGTATGTTTGTGCCTTGGGTATTGGTGTGCACTTCTGGTGGCTGCATCTCAAAAAAGATATAGCGGAATTAGAAAAAGATACAGAGAAGGGTGACCAAAACGATACAGGGATGGAACAATTCTCCTGTGACGAAACACTAAAAAGGTTAGGGCTTTTTAGCTTGGAGAATAGAAGGTTGAGGGGCAATATGACAGAGGTTATAAAATTATGAGTGGAGTGGTACGGGTAAATGCAAATTGATTCATTTTTGCATTTTTCAAAAACGTAAACAGAGGTCACACCTTGATGTTACATGGCAGTACATTTAAAACAAAAAACCCCCCCAGAAAATATTTTCTCTCTCTCAACACATAATTAAGCTTTGGAACTCATTTGCTGGAGGATGTAATAAAAGCAGTTAAAATAGCTGGGTTTAAAAAAAGGTCTGGAGAAATTCCTGGAGGAAGTCTATAAACTGTTAAACTGGCTACCTTTTGGGATAAACTACAGGTAATAAAAAGGGAAGCTAAAAAAATCTTTTACTACTTGAAGTCATCACAATTACTTCAATTAAAAAAAAAACCACAACATAACACAAGATCATTGTTTAAACACATTATTTAACATCTTTTGCAGTAACTCCATTATGTGGAAACTAATCCGGTATGGTTAATATGAAATCTCTGGACTGTTGCAATTATTAAAAAATATATGGAACGATGATTATTGAAGCTCATGTAACTTTATTATGAAGATTTTTGAGCTCCTTTGAAATTGCACATTTAAGGAGCATTTCATAACCGTGTGATTGCAAAAAATGTTAAATAATGGATTATATAATAATCTTGTGATTTATTGATCTACTTTTGGGATATACCAGGTTCTTTTGATCTCGAATGGTCACTGCTGGAAATAGGACACTGGGCTTGATGGAACTTTGGTCTGTTGGTCCGACCCAGTATGGCAAGTCTTATGTTCTTGGGTGGGGAGGGAGATGTTGCAAGGACAGCCAGCAGAGCAAAACTGGAAGTAAGAAGCAAAATAACTAGTCGTCCAGCTAGATGCCAATCAGCCATGTTGTATGCTTCCATCTATGTTCTGATAACAAGGGTTTTTTGCTTCATGCAATCATGAGGCAGTACTACCAGCTACAGCGGGCCTACATACATATACATACAGTGTGCTCCTCCTCTCCCATACCTAAAGCAGATTTATAATGTTCTATTTATTTTTGCATAATTTCCAACTTTCAAGCACAATCTTCTGGAATGTATGCAGAAACTAGATTTTTCTGCTTGTCAGTTCTACAACCACTACATTAACTCAGCAAATGAACTGAAAAAAATGAGTACGTGTGTGATTTTAAAACACCAAAACCTAAACGCAAAGGAATTAAAGGGGCATTGCTAAGGACTGCTGAAGTGTCAACCTTTTGCTTTTCTACCTTTGCCAAGTAATTGTGTAAAAAGGCAAAACAAACAAAAAAAACAACCCACCACCATAACATTTGAGGCATTAGTCTTCAGTTTCAAGGTTACAATAAACTTCTTGTCAAAAGTTATAGAAAAGCAGACGGGCTGACCTTCCTTCTGTTCTAAATATCACCCTGACTAAAGAACAGTGCAAATTTAACACAAATGTAAAAAGTCACAAGCAAACAAGTAGAACCTTACTTTCCACAGATGAACGGCAGATTCTTCATTAGTAACAATATTTGCAAGCCAAACCAGGATCAAATCTAAATAATCACTCCAAAAAATCCACACGCTCAAGCTCATTCTTATAAAAGGAGAAAAGGATCTCAGATCATCTTGAGGTCAGTCATAGGCATTTGGTAAAAACATACTCAAGCCATGACTCATCCTCAGTACATTAATGACCCTGCAAAAATTCCTTCCGGTATCTTCATTTTTTATTTTCCTATTATTTTCAAATTAAATTCTCAAATTAGTATGCCTTTCAACCCTAAGAGCATATTTACCAGATAATTCAACCACGCTTATCAGCACTTAGCTTTTCATGTGGTTCTAAGTAGCAGCTAGTAGAGACAAGGATAGGATCTGAAATCTGAAATCAAGAAAGCATGGGACAAACACAGATGATCTCTAAAGGAAAAAAAAAAAGTAACTATAGTAGTTGATGTGGAAGGGCAGACTAGATAGACCATATCGTCTTTTTTTGCCAAACTTTTTCTATATAGAAACATGTGTCTGTATTTGGGTTAAACTAGAAAGAGGGAAAGGGAAATCCATTGTATTGGAGCGATATACCGATCCCCCTCACAACGAAAAGAAGTGGATGGAGCTTTAATAGAAGACATACACAGCATTGCCATGAAAGGAGAAGTGCTACTGAAAGGTGATTTCAATATGCTGGATATTGATTGGCACATCCCTGCTGCAGTGTCATCTAGAAAAAGAACCTGGATTTTCTACCAGGAGAATTATCCAGGCAACTGGTAACAGAATCACACGTGAAGGGGCCATAATGGACTTGGGTGCTTACCAATGGGGAACATGTTTCTGAGGCTACAGTGGGAGATCATCTCCTATCCAGTGATCACCAGATAGTGTGGTTCAGTATTAGGACTAGGGCTGATAAAATCTATTCAAAAGAGAGAATCTTAAACTTTGGGAAAACTAACTTTGCCAAGAGAGGACACTACCTCAAAGAGTTGATAGCAGGATGGGAACAGCTGGGGGATGTAAAAAACACAGTGGGGAAAAAATGAAAGGGGATATTTTAAGGGCAAACAACCTTTTTGTTGTTGTTTTTAAGTGCCATTGAGTCTGTGTTGACTCATGGCGACCCCCTCTGGATAGTTGATCTAAAACATGTTCGGTCTTCAGTCAGACAACTCACTGTTGATAGAGTGGCACCCACAGCTGCTGTTATTGTATCGATCCATCTCATTACCAGCCTTCCTCTTTTGTGTTGACAAAGCATTATGTCTTTCTCCAGTGCTCTCTCTTTTCGCATGATGTGTCCAAAGTATGAAAGTTGAAGTCTTGTCATCTGAGCTTCTAAGGAAAGCTTAGGTTTGAACTTCTCTAAGTACTGACTGGTTTGTTCTTTGGGAAGTCCATGATATACACAGTATTCATCGCCAGAAGCATTATTCAAAGGCATCAATTTTCTTCCTGTCTATCTTTTTCACTGTCCAACTTTAACATCCATATGATGTTACTGAAAATACCATGGCTTAAACAAGTTGAATCTTTGTATGGAGAGACACATCTCTGCTCTTGAGAATCTTTCCTAGGTCCTTCATAGCCATTCTGCCAAGAGCAATTTGTTGCCGAATTTCTTGACTGCTTGTCCTTTCTTTATTGACTGTTGATCCAAGTAGGTTAAAGCTGTCAACTATTTCAATTCCATCTCCATTAACGATGAACTTATTGATTTTGCCAGTTGTCAGGATTTTTGTTTTCTTAACGTTAAGGTGCAGGCCCATTTTATTTATTTATTTATTTATTTAACAGTATTTCTAAACCGCCTTATCTTAATAATCAAGGTGGTATCACAGCAAGCAATCAGGTAAAGTGTGTGTGTTGTACATGCAGTGAGGATAAAACTTAGTTGTGTGAGGGATGTGTTGGGTGCTTGATTTGTTTGAGCTATATACAGGGTGGGCTATTTACAGTGGTGCTAGAATCATATTTTATATATATTCAGTTGTTTGGGAGGATTGGAGTGCTGTTATTTTAAGACACTGTTCCTTAATCTTGAGAAGCAAATGTTTCAGATAGTCTTTGCTTTCAGCCAGTAATGTGGTATCATCAGCATAGCGAAGGTTGTTGATGAGTCTTCCACCAGTCTTCACACAGTCCTGCATCTCTGATGTTTTGTTCTGCATAAAAATTAAAGAGGTAGGAGAACGTATGCAGCCTTGTCATATACCTTTGCTGAATTTAAATCATTCTGTGTCTCCCAGTTCTGTTCAAACTGTTGCTTCTTGATCAATGTAAAGGTTGCACAAGAGAGCTATCAGTGTTCTGGTATACCCAGGCTTCTTAATGTGACCCAGAGTTTCTCATGTTTTACAGAGTCAAAAGCCTTGCTGCAGTCAATAAAACACAAATGGATATCCTGTTGGTATTCTCTTGTTTTATCAAGGATCCATTTCACATCCACTATGTCTCTCGTTCCTCGCCCTTTCCTAAACCCTGCTTGCACTTCAGACAGTTTTCGTTACAGGTAAGATTGCAGTCTCCACTGAAAGATCTTGAGTAAAATCTTGCTGGCATGTGGGATCAGAGCGATTGTGCAATAATTTCAAAAGTCAGTCGGATCACCTTTCTTCAGTATTGATATAAACACAGATCTTTTCCAGTAAGTTGGCCATGAATTCCGATTGTTGTAATACTTCAATGGGAATGCCATCAATGCCCGGTGCTTGGTTCTTTGATAAGGCTTTCAATGCTGCTTAGACTTTATCACCAATGGTTCCGGATCATAAGGTGCAGGTGGAAACAGCTGTTGGTCCACTTGATCTTTATGGTACAATGACTCTGTATATTTTTTCCACCTTTTCTTGATCTTCTCAGTATCATTCAACATGAATCCTTGAGCATCTTGTAGCATTCCAATTTGAGGCTGGAATTTTTTCTTTAACTCTTGTAGCTTTATGAAAGCCGATCTTATTCTTCCTCTAATAGTTTCTGCTTCTATTTCCTTGCATGCGCCATTGTAGTACTTCTCTTTGTCTTGCCTTGCTCCATGTTGGAATCTCTGTTGAGTTCTGTGATTGCCCAGAAACGCAGAGAAGCTAAAGCCAGAGGAGAGGGGGGCAATTTTCAGTTTTTTCAGTCATCCATTTTAGCCTTTTGCTTTTTCTCTTTTTGTAGAGATGTCTCGCTTTCTTCCGACACAACCTTTTGATGTCATCCCATAACTCTTCTGGAGCTCTGTCATTCATATCTAACGCGCAAATTGATTTTGCAGACAGTCTTTAAATTCCAGTGGCATATTCGAGGTCATATTTTGCTACATTCATGAGTGTCTTGCTCTTTTTCAACTTTAGCTTAAGTTTGCATACTTGTAGCTGATGATCTGTACCATAGTCAGCTCCAGGTTTTGTCTTTGCTGATGTTATTGAGCTTTTCCATTGTTGACTTCCACAGATGTAGTCAATTTGATTTTTATAGAATCCTTTGAGTGAAGTCCACGTGTACAATCGGTGCTTGTGTTGCTGGAAGAAGGTGTTTTAGATGCATAGATCATTGATCTTGCAGAATTTTATCAGTCTGTCTTTCTCCAGCTTCATTTCTGTTGCCAAGCCATATTTTACAACCACTTTGCCTTCTTCTTTGTTGCCAACTTTTGCATTAAAGTCACCCATGACTATCAGAATATCCTGTTCGCATGTTCTGTCAATTTAAGCTTGTATGTGTTCACAGAATTCATCAACTTCATCTTCTACAGCTGCTGTTGGGGCATATACCTCAATTATAGTTGCATTGATGGGCATTCCTCAGACAAACAGAAATTAAGTGTTCACTGGCTGCACTGTATTTCAGTACAGTTCTTGCAAGTTTCTTAATTATAAATGCAAAACCATTTCTTCTTTGTCTTTCATTTCCAGCACAGTAGACCATCTGATCATCAGATGCAAAGTGCCCGATGTCAGCCCATTTCAGTTCACTGACACCCAACAGATAAAGTTGTACACATTCCATTTCATTCCTGACCACCTCCAACTTCCCTTTGTTCATCCTTCATATGTTCCATGTCCCCAATACGTAAGACATATTTGCAACGTCTGACTCATTTCATGCATGGATAAATAAATGTAAAAGGAAAAGGAGGCTGCTATGGTTCTCAAAAGTAGTAGCTGAAAAGTTGAAGAAAAAGAGGGAGGACTTCAGGAAATACAAGAGATCAGAGGGAGGAAGACAGGCATCTATATTTGGAAAAACAGAGAAACTAGCAAAGTAGTCAGGAAAGTGAAGATATAAAAAGAAGAAAGAGAAATTAGACTTACCTGCTAATTGTTGTTTCTTGAGTAACTCCAGTCCAGTCCTGCACCTCTGGGTAGTGTACCTCTTCCAGCGACTTGAAGGCTGAGTATGTCATCTTTTTATGACACTAATGTACTTAAGCAGCTGGAACCACCTACTAGCCCCAGTACCTATTGAGAAAGCAGGTAGGAGCAACAAATAAGTAGTTAAACATGCAACAAACACTTCTATGCCTAAAAAACCTAGTACCCCCTCCATCCCCTGGGAAGGATACTCCACCCCCCCCTCCAGGATGAGGAGGCCTACCTGTTGTGCACCTGAGCAACTCCAAACAGCAGGGAGCAAGCGACCGAAAGCTCTTCCGATCCCTCCCCAAACGCCAATTACACCCCACTCCCCGGATCCTCCTGGCCATTTCCTCCACCAAAGGGAGCCCACTTCAGGACTGGGGTGCGCAAAGATTATCACAGAAGAGGGTTCTGGGACTGGACTGGAGTTCCTCAAGGAACAATTATTAGCAGGTAAGTCTAATTTCTCTTTCCTTATCGTCCCTCCAGTCCCGCACCTCTGGGATGTATCAGAGCAGGAGGGACCCCACACAACCGGCCTGAAGCACTGCTGATCTAAAACGAGTGTCCACTGCTGAAAGGACATCCAAGCGATAATGCTTAGAGAAAGTATGCAGCGATAACCACGTTGCCACCCCACAGATCTCCACCGGCAGAACTAAACTAAACTATACTCTGCCGACGAGGCTGCCTGTGCCCTTGTGGAATGTATCTGCAACCCTGCCTGCACTGCTTTACCCTTCAAGATATACGCCGACGTAATTACCTCCCTGATCCAACTGGAAATAGAAGCCTTAGCTGCCGCCTCACCTTTGCGCGGCCCACCAAAAAGAAATCAACAGATGGTCTGATCTCCGAAAGGACGATGCCCTTTTCACATACAGAGCTCTCTTAACATCCAGGCGGCACAGCTGTGGAGTGGCAGGGCCCACCTCCGCGCTCGTCAGAGCCGGTAAGGAAAATAGCCCAATTTACATGAAATGCTGACATCACCTTGGGCAAAATTGAAAGTACCAGGTGCAGGACCGCTTTCTCCTTGGAGAAGGAAAAGAATGGCTCCTGGCACAACAGGGCCTGAAGCTATGGAAACCTGCGTGCTGCGGAAATTGCCACCAGGAATAGTGTTTTTAGAGTCAAATCCTTCAGGGAAGCTCAACCAGGAAGAAGCAATTAGATCTTACCTGCTAATTGGTGTTACTGAAGGAACGACAGTCCAGTCCCTTTACTTCTGGGTTACGCAACCCTTCCAGCAGCTTGGAGGCTGAGCCCAACCTTTTTGGGGATGGAGCGGTATAAATACCACTGGGACCACCCACCAACTCCAGTATTCGAATGAAAAAGCAGACATAACTAACTTCCAACCATAACCTAACTAACATAATACCTCGAAGAACTATTAAACTTACTTTTTTTTTTTTCTTTTTTTTTTTGAAGGATTAGGAGTAGGAGATAGGAATACGGAAGGAGGTGGTTAACCTGCGTCTGTCTGAGCCGTCCTTCACTTGCACCCCTTCCCACAGTGCCTGCCTCACGCTCAGTCCGTAGCTCCGCCCCTGACTAATAGGCCTTAACGGCTGTCAGCAAGACCGGGTGGGATCAGGGACTGGACTGTCGTTCCTTCAGGAACACCAATTAGCAGGTAAGATCTAATTGCTTCTTCCTTATCGTCACTCCAGTCCAGTCCCTTTACTTCTGGGATGTAACAGAGCAGTTCAACCCTGGGTGGGGTCCGATAAACCGGACTGAAGAACCGCCAGACCAAACCGAGCGTCCGCTGAACTCTGCACGTCCAGCCTGTAGTGCTTGGTAAAGGTATGTAGGGAGGACCAAGTCGCTGCCCTACAAATATCCAGAGGGGGAACTAGACTGAATTCTGCCCAAGAGGTAGCCTGCGCCCGAGTTGACTGCGCCCGCAGGCCCCCTGGCACCTGTTTCCCTTTCAGGACATAGGCGGAGGCAATAGCTTCTCTAATCCACCTGGAGATGGAGGCCTTGGCCGCCGCCTCCCCCTTGTGTGGACCTCCGAACTGAATGAACAGGCGTTCTGATTTCCGGAAGGGGGCAGTGCAGGAGAGGTAACGCTTCAAGGCCCTCTGGACGTCTAGTAGGCGAAGCTTGTTCTCCCTTCCTTCCAACCCCTCGGCCGGAAAGGAAAGGACGGAAGGGTAACCACCTGGTTCACATGAAAAGGGGAAATAACCTTAGGCAAGAATGAAGGGACCGTCCGCAGGACAACCTTGTCCTTGAGAAAGGATAGAAAGGGAGGCCGAGAAGACAGCGCTTGAAGTTCTGAGACCCGCCTGGCCGAACAAATAGCTACCAGAAAAACTGTCTTCAGGGTTAGATCCTTTAAGGAGGCCCTTTTAACCGGCTCAAAGGGTTCCCCGACCAAGGCATTTAGTACTAGGTTGAGATCCCAAGGGGGGATGACCGACCGGCGTTGGGGACGCAGTCGCTTAACCGCCCTTAGGAACCTGGACACATCCGTGTGGGCCCCTAGAGACTTGCCGCGGACCTTACCTCTATAGCAAGCGATGGCCGCTAGCTGGACCCGTAGGGAACTGGGCGCTAGACCTTTGTCAAATCCTGCTTGCAAGAATTCCAAGACCTCGGGGACCGAGGCCGAAAGAGGATTCCTCCGGTGCTCCGCACACCACGTTTCGAAGATGCGCCAAACTCTGACATAGGAAAGGCAGGTTGAGCGCTTCTTCACCTTTAACAGCGTCGTGATTACCGCTCCTGAATAGCCCCGCTTCAGGAGCCGCGCCCTTTCAATAGCCAGGCCGTAAGCGAGAATCGATCCACGTGAGGCATCCGAACCGGCCCTTGCCTAAGCAGGTCCCTTTTGTAGGGAAGCCGCCAAGGCTGGTCGACGAGTAACCTCACCAGATCTGCATACCAGGGACGGCGAGGCCAATCCGTGGCTATGAGAATTATCAATCCCCGGTGAGCCTCCACCCGCTGGAGGACCTTTCCGATCAGAGCCCAGGGGGGGAACACATAGAGGAGTCCCTCCGAAGGCCACTTCTGGGACAGGGCATCCAGTCCTTCGGACATCCTTTCTCTCCTCCGACTGAAGAAGCGGTCCACCTTGGCGGACGAGAACCGTGCCATGAGATCCATGACAGGGAGACCCCAACGGGCAACTATTTGGTTGAAAGTTCCCTGGTCCAGCTCCCACTCTCCTTGGTCTATCTTGCACCTGCTGAGGTAATCTGCCGTGATGTTGTCCGTGCCGGCCACGTGCTGAGCTGAGAGCGCTTCCAACCGAACCTCGGCCCAGTGGAATAGGGCGTCCGCCTCCTTCTCTAAGGCGGGACTGCTGGTGCCGCCCTGGTGGTTGATGTACGCCACTGCTGTGACATTGTCAGAGAGGACGCGAATTGCTCTTTTCCGCACAAAGGTCTCGAGAGCCTTGAGGGCTAGGGCACGGCCCGCAACTCCAGCCTGTTGATGGGCCATTGAGATTCCAACGGAGACCAGCGACCCTGGACGAACTGGTCCTCGCAGTGGGCACCCCAGCCTGCCAGACTGGCATCCGTCGTTAACAGTAACCATTGCGGAGGTTCGAGGGGCATTCCGCGATCCAGATTTCTTGGGCACCGCCACCAGTGGAGTGCCTGCTTGGTCCGTGGAGCGCAGGGTAACTGCGTTGACAAAGGATGATGCGGAGGAGACCAACGCCTCAATAGGGCCCGCTGTAACGGTCGCATGTGAGCCCTGGCCCATGGAACTACCTCTATAGCCGCCGCCATGGTTCCCAGCACCTGAAGATAATGCCACGCTGAGGGAGTCCTTCTGTGCAGGAACTGTGTGACCAGAAGTCTTAGGTCCCTTGATCTCGTTCGTGACAGAAACACCCTGCCTTTGTTGGTGTCGAACCTTGCCCCAAGATATTCAAGTTCCTGGGAGGGGGTCATCCTGCTTTTTGCTCGATTGATGATCCACCCCAGCTCCTCTAGAACTTGGACTACTCTGGCCGTTGCCGTGCGACTCTCCTCTTCCGACTTTGCCCGGATCAGCCAATCGTCCAGGTAAGGGTGCACTAGTATTCCCTCTCTCCGTAGGGAAGCCGCTACTACCACCATCACTTTGGTAAAGGTTCTTGGAGCCGTAGCTAGACCGAAGGGCAGAGCCTGGAATTGATAGTGGCCTCTGGGCACTGCGAATCTCAGGAACTGTTGATGGGACTTTCTGACCGGTATGTGCAAGTAGGCTTCTGTCAGATCCAGGGATGTCAGGAACTCCCTGTCCCTTACAGCCGCTATGACCGAACGTAGGGTCTCCATTCGGAAGTGAGGTACTCGGAGACAGCGATTGACCTGCTTCAGATCCAGTATCGGACGGAACGACCCTTCTTTCTTTGGTACCACAAAGTAAATTGAGTACCGACCTGAGCCGAGCTGGTCTGGGGGAACCGGGACCACGGCCCCGAGAACTATTAGTCAGGCAAGAGTTGCCTCTATGGCCGTGCTCTTTATGGGCGAACCGCAGGGAGACTGCACAAAGGCTGGCAGTATTTGTTTTGCGAATTCGAGAGCATAGCCCTCTCTGATCACCTCTAGGACCCATTGATCGGACGTGACTCGGGACCAGGCGGGAAGAAACTGCCTTAAGCGTCCGCCGATCGGCAGTCCATCCCCCTGGACCCCCGTTGTCTCATTGCTGTTTTCTAGGGCCCGAGGAGGAGGAAGAGGCGCCAAAGCCTCTACCTGCTCCTCGAAACCCTCTAAAACCTTGACCCCTTGAAGGGAAACGGCCCCTGGGAAAGGGGTTTGACCTGGCTGGACGAAACCTCCGGGGATCCCTAGATTGGTTACGTACAGGGGCCAGAGGACGCCCTTGCTTCGGTCGGTCTTCCGGGAGCCTGCCTCCCTTAGAGAAACTAGTAAAGGACCTGGGCGAGTCTAAGTCCTCCCCAAATAACAGCTTTCCCTTAAAATGAAGGCGGCTGAGGTGTGACTCGGAGGAGGCATCGGCGGCCCAATTCCGGAGCCACAGATACCGCCTAGCCGCTACGACCGAGGCCATGTTCTTGGCCAGGCTTCTAATGAGGTCATACTGGCTATCCGCCAAGAAGGCAGCCCCGGATTCTAGTCTAGCCGCGTTGGCCTGAGCTTCGTCCGCGGAGCCCTCCACTGATTGAAGCTGTTGTGACCATCTTAAGCAGTCCCGAGCTACCCAGGCCCCTGAAACGGAGGCCTGTAATGCCAGAGCGCTAATATCAAAGGCTTGCTTCAGAAGCATATCCAATTTCCTGTCTTGAGAATCTCTGAGGGCCGCGCTGCCCTCGACTGGGATGGTAGTCTTCTTCGTAACCGCTGACACTGCCGCATCCACCCTGGGAGACTTCAGCAGCTCTTTGTCTGACTCTGGAAGCGGATACAAGCGGGTCATGGATCGGACCCCCCTTAAGCTTGATTCTGGTTGATCCCATTCCTCCTGGATCATCTGACGCACAACTCTGTGGACCGGGAAAACTTTCTGTGATTTCCTGATGGCTTGGATTAGAGGATCTTCCAATGCCTCCTCCTCTGCTGGCGTATCCGAGGCTACATTGAGAACTTTCAGGAATTCATTAATTAACGCCGGGAGCTCCTCCCGACGAAATACCCTGATTACACGTGATTGATCTTCCTCAGGGATCTCCCCCTCTTCCAGCTCCTCCTCTTCCTCGCCCAACTCCTTGTCGGAGATCTCTTCCTCAGGATATCCTGTGAGAGGGACGGGAGAGGCTCCTCAGAGCTCAGACGGGGGCGCTTAGGCGGAATCCCGGATTCCGGATTGCTTATTCTCGTGGGCTTGGCCGATTTGACCTCTGCCGACGTTCCAGCATCTCCTGACCCCAAGCCTTGCTTACGCAAGCAATAGGCCTTGTGTAGAAGCAGGACGAAGTCAGGGGAGAAAAAATCCCCGGCTTCCCCTTCCCCCGAAGGAAGGGGGGAGGGGGCAAGGGAGGAGTGGATAAATCCGAGGATGCAGAAGGAGGAGGCTGGGAACCCCCCTCCCCTTGTAGGGAATCTCCGGAGCCCTGGGAAGCTTGCGACATGGCCAAGTTAATTTCTTGTTCCACGGAGGTAGCCACTGCAGCACAGCCCCTGCAGATCCCTGCCTCTGAGGAAGTACCTCGCCGGGTGCCACAGGATGGACACCGAGACTTGGCCGCCATGGCCTTGAAAAGGTTACAAGGCCCCTCCTGGGCTCTGAGGCTGAAAAACTGGGTCTAACCCCGGAGAGAGTGTAGTGCTCTGGTACAGCGTTAACCCTTTACTTTACTAAGGGTGTATGCTCTCCACTAGATGCCAGTTCCCCTTTGAAGAGTGAAACAAGATTGCATCCAAATTGAATAAAAATTGAATCAAAATAAAATAACCAAAACAAACCCAAAACTAAAATAATTAAAAACATACACATCCCTTAAACCAAACCCCAGTACTTGCGGTTTAGGAATTCTTCAGCTGAGATGTCTGGTCCCGACTCCGCGAACTGCAACCGTTGGCTCTACACGTGGTAGGCCGCACCACGTGGAGCCTAAACGGGAGTCGCGAGTCTGCTCACAGCCCCGATCTTCCTTCCAGATGCAGGAGCAGGGCTGAGCACCGCGATTCCTGAAGAGCCTGAAAAGAAGAAACCGCCGTTTGAAAACAGCTTCCCGCTGAGTCGCGGCCTTCTGAGCTCGCCCCCGCGTCCCTCTGCTCCGGGACGGGGCCGGCGGCGCGAATGGAATCGCGGCATTGCCTCTAGCGCTCAGCCACCAGGAGGGCTTCGGCGCGAGGCAGGGCAGGGCTGCAAAGAAGTTGTGCAGGAGCCGGCCGGATAAACAGCTGAGGAGCTCTGCGAGGTCCTCCCCACTGCCGCCTACGGAAAACCACCTCCGATCCCCGGCCCGATCAGTCGGGGGGGGGGGGGAGAGCAAGCAGGAGAATTAAAGGGACAGGACCTGCAACAACTAAAAGGTAGTAAATCAAAGGATTAAAAAGTAAAGTAAGATTAAACTCTGACTAAAAATAACAAAGGAGGAATAAAAAAGGAAGACTCCAGTAAGCCCTAGGCTTACGGAACCCTCCAGCTGCTTGGAGGCTGAGAATACTGGAGTTGGTGGGTGGTCCCAGTGGTATTTATACCGCTCCATCCCCAAAAAGGTTGGGCTCAGCCTCCAAGCTGCTGGAAGGGTTGCGTAACCCAGAAGTAAAGGGACTGGACTGGAGTGACGATAAGGAATAGTGTTTTTAGAGTCAAATCCTTCAGGGAAACTCAACTCAATGGCTCAAAGGGTTCCACAGACAGCACCATCAGCACCAGATTGAGATACCAAGGGGGGTAACCCACAGCCCTCCTCGGCAGATGGAGGTGGGGTACTGCCCTTAGAAATCTCAGCACGTTTGGGTGTGTACCCAACGGCACCCTGTGGATTTTTCGGTGCTAACAGGAAATCGCCGCCAGTTGCATCCTCAAGAAATTGGCAGCTAGATGCCTATCAAAATTAGATTGCAAGAATGCCAAGATGTCCGGGATGGAGGCAGCGAAAGGGCATGCCTGCCTCTCTCCGCACCACAATTCAAAGATTCGCCCTACGCAGATGTGGAAGAAAGTCCAAAAAACTGCCAGCATGGTTTAAAGGTTAGGTCAGAGAGGCTGTTGCCAAAAAAACATCATTCAGGAAATGGAAAAAAGAGCCAAATGACAAAAACTGGAAAAGGCACAAGCACTGGCAAGTTAAATGCAAGGCATTGATAAGGCAGGCAAAGAGAAATTTTGAGAAGAAACTTGCTGTGGAAGCAAAAACGCGTAAAAAAGACTTTTCCAGGTACATTCGTAGCAAAACGTCTGTGAGAGAGTCAGTTGGACCATTAAATGATAGAGGGGTAAAAGGGGCACTAAGAGGGGACAAGGCTATAGCGGAGAGACTGAACGTATTCTTTGCTTTGTTCTTTACTGAGGAAGATGTAGGGATGTTACCCATGACTGAAGTGGTATTTAAAGGTGATACTGCGGAAGAATTGAAAGAAATATCCATACACCGGGAAGATGTATTACAACTATTAGATAAACTGAAGAGTAGCAAATCACCTGGACTGGATGGTATACATCCAAGAGTGTTGAAATAACTGAAATATGAGAATGCAGACCTGCTATCTTTGAACTATCATTAAAATCATCCAATACCTGAGGATTGGAGGATGGCCAATGTAACACCAGTTTTAAAAAGGGTTCCAGGGGTGATCTGGGAAACTACAGACCGGTGAGCCTGACCTCAGTACCGGGAAAAATGGTAGAAACCATCACAAAGAACAAAATTACTCAACATGTAGATAGCCCTGGCTTAATGGGAAACAGTCAACAGGGCTTTAGACAAGGAAGATCTTGTTTTTACTAATCTGTTATGTCTTTTTGAAGGTGTGAATAAACAGGTAGACAAAGGTGAGTTGGTTGATATAGTGTATCTGGACTTTCAGAAAGCCTCTGACAAGGTCCCTCCATCAGAGACTTTTGGCAGAACTAAAAAGTCATGGGATTGGAGGCAGTGTACTATTGTGGATCAGGAACTGGTTAAAAGATAGAAAGCAGAGGGTAGGGCTAAATGGCCAATTTTCACAATGGAGAAAGAGTAGTTACTCACCAGTAACAGGTGTTCTCCAGGAGCAGCAGGAATCAGTCCTCACATATGGGTCATCGGTGCCGTTGAAGCCCCAGCGGAGCATTTCCCCAGCTTTCCATGAAAGCCTTTGGGAATGCTGGCACGCATGCGCGGTTCCCTTCCTGCCTAAAGGTGCCATCTTACCTCAGTCAAATGACATAGCTAAGAAGAGCACACAAAAATGTAAAAACACAAACTATGTACAACTGCAACTCCAAGGGGAGGAGGGAGGGTTGTGAGGACTGATTCCTGCTGCTCCTGGAGAACACCTGTTACAGGTGAGTAACTACTCTTTCTCCAGGACCAAGCAGGAAGTCAGTCCTCACATATGGGTGACTCCCTAGCTCTGGGCTACCAGGAACCCAGGCTGAACAAGAGAACTCCCTCTAGTCCCAGCAGCAAAGAAATGCTTTTCAAGAACACAACCTCCACCGGTAGCCCAACAGAGTGCAGGAGGGCAGGAGTTGCCTAAACCTCAAAGAGATTCCGGAGTACTGCTTGGCCAAAAGCACTGTCCCTACGGGACTCCCTCTCCAGACAGTAATGGGCTGCAAAGGTCTGGCTTGAAGACCAAGTTGCAGCCCTGCAGATGTCTACCAAGGGCACAGAGCGGAGATGAGCCACTGAGGCAGCCATTGCCCTGACACGATGGGCCGTGACCCTACCCTGCAAAGGAAGGTCAGCCGCCTTGTAAGCCCAGGTGATACAGTCAGCCACCCAGATGGACAAGGTACGCTTGGACACAACTAACCCCAACTTTTTGGGGTCAAAGGAGACGAAGAGCTGAGTAGCCCTTCTATGCCCCTGCGTACGGTCAAGGTAGAAGGATAAGGCCCTCCTACAGTCCAGGGTATGCAAGACTGCTTCAGCCTGGCTTGCATGAGGCCTAGGGAAGAATGTTGGAAGAACCACCTCCTGATTGAGGTGGAAAGAGGAGACAACCTTAGGGAGGAACTTGGGATGAGTCCTGAGGACTACCCTGTTCCTATAAATCCTGGTGTAAGGTCTATCACAGACCAGGGCCTGAAGCTCACTCACTCGCCTAGCCGAGGTAAGGGCTATCAGGAAAAGTGTCTTCCAGGAGAGGAAGCGCAGTGGACAAGTAGCCATCGGCTCAAAGGGTGGGCGAGTCAGTTGCTGCAAGACCACATTCAGCTCCCACTCAGGAGCAGGACGACAGATGGGGGGCTTGAGAAAAAGCAAGCCCCTGAGAAAACGAGACACCAAGGGGTGACCAGACAGAGAATGTCCCTCCACCAGAGAGTGGTGAGCTGCTAGAGCTGAGAGGTGGACCCGAACAGAATTGGACTTAAGTCCCTGATTGGACAAGTGCAGTAAGTACTGAAGCACTACTGGCACAGTACAGGAGAAAAGATCCACTGTACGTTGCTGACACCACACAGAGAACCTCTTCCATTTGAGGGCATAGGTTTTCCTAGTCGACTGTTTCCTAGAGGCTAGTACAACCTCCTCAACTTCCTGAGGTAGGCCCCAGGTTGCCAATACTACCCTTGCAGCCTCCAGGCAATCTAATTGTGATCTTTTAGATTGGGGTGCAGAAGGGAACCCTGCTCCTGTGAGAGAAGGTCGGGTTGGAACCCCAGAGGTAGTGGGGAAATACACTGCCAGCTGCAGCAGAAGTGGAAACCAAGGCTGCCTCGGCCACCTGGGAGCTACCAGCAGGACCGAGGCCTTGTCCTGAAGAGTCTTGAAAAGAGTTTCGGGCCACCAAGGGCGTGGGAGGAAACGCATACAGGAGGCCCTGAGACCAGGACATCAGAAAAGGCATCTGGTGCTATCCTCAGAGGATGCGGTTGCCTGGAGCAGAACTTGGGCAGTTGCTTGTTCAGAGGACTGGCAAAGAGATCTATCCAAGGGAGACCCCACTTCAGGAAGATCTTACTGAACGACCCAAGGGATGCAGCTGCCACTTGTGGGGCTGCCAGAATTCTGCTCAACCGGTTGGCTAGGCAGTTCTCCTGGCCTGGAAGGTACACCGCCAGAGAAGCATGTTGTGCTTCAGGGGCAAAGGGAACAAAAGGTCCTGAGTCTCTCGACAAAGGAGCTTGGACCCAGTGCCGCCCTGTTTTGTTCACATAACACAGGGCTACCTGGTTGTCTGTTTGAATCAAGACTGAGCGGTGAGCCAGGGCCAGAGAAAAAGCCCTGAGAGCTAAGCGGATAGCTCGAAGTTCCAGGAGATTGATTTGCGGGGCTGCCACCCAGGGAGACCAGAGACCCTGAGCGCACTTGTCTAGACAATGAGCACCCCAGCCCTTCAGAGAGGCGTCGGGTGGTGAGGACCACCGAGTATTCTGGCAATTGGAAAGGGCATCCCCTCCAGCAGATTGGATGGATGCCGCCACCAGCTGAGGGAGGTCAAAAGGGGTCTGGACACCTTTATCCTGTCTCATAGGCGGCCTGTGGCTTGAGACCACCGAGTCTGAAAGGCACCACTGTGCAGGCCTCATATGGAGCCTGGCATTGGGAGTCACATGCACTGTCGAAGCCATGTGGCCCAGACATCTGAGGCAGAGTCTGGCGAAAGACTAGGGACCTGTCTAGGAACTGTTTGGCCACGTCCATCAGTCTTTGAGCCCTGTCTTCTGGCAAGAATGCCTTTGCCAGTTGAGAATCCAATCTCGCCCCTATGAACTCCAAGTTCTGGGAGGGAAGCAAAGTGGACTTTGCGAAGTTTATGACAAAGCCCACGTTTTGAAGCAGAGCAATGGTTTCTGAAGGTGGCTTGCCTGGCCTCCTGGCACGTCTGACCCCTGATGAGCCAGTCGTCCAGATAGGGAAAGACAAAGATGCCTTGATTTCTCAGGTAGGCCGCAACCACTGCCAGGCACTTGGTAAAGACCCGTGGGAGCGGAGGTCAGGCCAAAAGGCAATACCCTGTACTGGAAATGGTTTCCTCCCACAATGAACCTGAGGTACTTTTCTGTGGTCTGGATGAATGAGGATGTGAGTTTAGGCATCCTTTAGATCTAAGGAGCATAAGCCAATCTTCCTGCTGGAGGTAGGGCAGAAGTGTTCCAAGAGTAAGCATCTTGAACTTTTCTTTCTCTAGGAACTTGTTGAGGTTCCTGAGGTCCAGAAGTGGGTCGAAGGCCATCCAGTCTTTTGTGGATGACCAGAGAAATACTGGAGTAGAATCCGTGACCTTGCAAGTGGGGAGGCACAAGGCTCCACCGCCGCTTGGTCCACCAACACAGACCTTGGAGCTGCTCGAAGGAGAAGGTCTGTGTGCAGATTGAGGAGCCCTCAATGGGCTCCCCTGGGGAAGTAAGGAGGAGGCAGTTGATGAAAATGCAGGGCTAGAGGTCGCTTTTTGGACGTATGTCCAGCACCCACTGTCGGTGGTAATGTAGAGGCCACTGGTGGCCGCCCACAAGAGGTACATAGGCTGACTGGCCTGGGCAGGGTTGTGGAGAACGGCTAGGGACGGACGTGGCTACGGGGGCTCAAGTGAGGTCAAAAACCCCACCCTGCTGAGGTGGGGAGCAGGGGCCGGAGGCTTGGGGGTCCTCATGCCTGAGCGGTGCCCATTATCCTGGCCCTTGGCTGTGCTGACCCTGGGGGGCAGCTTGGTCCGCCTGAGATAGCTGTGAGTCGGGTACTGTTTGTAGGGCCAGTGCCCTTCCTCGGGTATAAAGGACTTTTTACCCAGAGGGTGTCCCTATCTTATGTGACGGGGGCAGAGATCTTCCTTGAGCAGCCTGGTCCGGGAAAGAGTGGGACTCAGGGATCCGTCGAGCTGACGCGGCCCGTTGCTCGGTTTGCCAAAAAGGATGTTCTCCGACCGCATCGGCAGGAGGACATCGACCGCGAACTTGTCCGTGAACCCATGTGCTCGGGGTCCGATGAGGGCTGCAAGCGCATGCCTGGCGTGCTGAGCCGCAGATGCCAGCAGCTGCAAGACTCGGGGCCGAAGCCTCGAAGCCATCGTAAGGGCAGGCGCGGGACAGTGAAACTTGGAGCATTCCCGTAAGGGTCCCCCGGAGGGACAAGGAACTGAACCTTCTGCAGAGGAGCGGTGTTCCCCGATGAGAGCACCAGCAGAGAAGCCCGGCCAACTCGCTTGGCCAGGTCTCCGGCAAGTTCACATGTCCCATGTAACCGCTGGTTAAGAATGCTGACAAGGCAAGCAAGCAATAGACCCCTGGAAATAGCAGCTTCCTTATCCGACCGCCCATCGGAGTGGGTTGATGCGGGCCTCCCGGGGTGCCGGGGGGCACCGCGAGCTCGTGCAGTCTGTCTGGCGCTTCAGACGATGGCGCTATGGCACGATTACCACAACCATGGAATGGTGTGGTAGCTGTGTCTTTCTGGAAGGCCAGGGGCTTTTGCGGGAGGAAGTCGATAGAATGGAATCGACTCGTTTGCTTAGAACCGGCGCCGACTGGCCCGGTGCTTCCCACATCCGGACGATGGAGCCGTTCCAGTCAGTCTGGCAGGAACCGTGGACAGTAAAGGGGCCGGATCCTTCGGAGGAGAGGCGTATACTTGTAGGAGCATCGGAGGCTCCTCGGCTTCGAGGGCTTCTGTTCCTCGGGAGTCTGGCAGGGATAGCCAAGGCAGCGGACATATCACGCGGATGAGACTCCGAGAACTACTAGTGTCCTCCGAAGGGGATCTACTCCAGGAATTCATGACTGCGGTAGAGTTCCGACGGGAACGCACCGAGTCTTAAAAGGGATATCGGGAGACTCCGTCATCCCTCCGTCTCCCAGGAGCGGACTAGTCCGAGGAGGAGTCAGGGTCCGACCCGCTGCTTGGGCAGCCGAGGGGCATCGGCCGCCCCGACGCCGGGCGGTCAGGTCACCGGCCGTCCCGACACCCTCTGGGGTCGCCGAACGGGGGAGGTCGCGGAGCCCCGAATCGACCGAGGAAGGACTTCGACCGGCGAAAGGGGTCTCGAGTATCGGCTCGGTACCTCGGGGTTGACTTTCGAAATAGAACTTCCCGGTGGGTCGGAGGGAAAAGATGCACCAGACAGGCTGGCACATCAGTGCCCGTGCTGACTTAACCATGAAGGCAGGACCGGCTGCACGTCCAAGGCGTCATCCTGAGGACCTCAGCTCGGTAGCGACGCCAACAGCACACCGACCGGGGGCCCGGCGTCGGCTACTCTGGGAGGTAGAGGTCCACGTGGACCCTACGGGGCTTACGTGTTACAGCAGACTCGGCTCCAGCGCACGAGAAGAAGACCTTGGGCAGGCTTCTCGGATATGGTCCAGGCGGGCACGGGACGGCGGTAGCGGGAGTCTGGAGAGCCTGGCCCTCTCAAGGGACCGAGTGACCGTCTTACCGGGCCGCCGTGCCCGTCAAGCAGGGGCGCACTGTCTTCCGTCTTACGTCCACGGCTCAGGAGGGAAGGGCCCCCTATGTCCGAGGAGCTTCCCGCGCTGTGCGGGGCAGTAATCCCGAGATGTCGAAGCCTCAGACGGAGGCGCGGCCCGGGCCGGAAGCAGAGTCCGATGAAAAACCATTGGGTCCGTGTTTGATAGCTGTCTACTCTTTAGTGCTGTTGAAGATATCTCGCGCCCCACAGGGCCACTGACAAATTTTGGGGTCGTGGTCAAGGCCGAGGCACCGAATGCAGCAGTTCTGTGTGTCCGCGGGGAGAGAACATAATTTTCTTACACCGATCACACTTTTTGAAACCACTGTAAAGCCATCGGGGAAAAAATAGCCCCCGCTAGGTCAAAAGACTTCGGCCTTCCAGTGGAAAAAGGGAAAAAGGGCGCGAACGCCATCCCACGAAGGGCAAAAAACCGAAAAATGAAGAAAACGGGCTCGATACCGTTGTACCGAACCCGGCGGGAGGGGAACCGTCTTCGAACTGGAGAAAAATATCTAAAAATCACCCAAGAAAAAAATCACTTTTATCAGGGAGAACAGTACACACGTCCGGTGGGCTTATCGGTAAAAAAGAGACTGAGGTAAGATGGCACCTTTAGGCGGGAAGGGAACCGCGCATGCGTGCCAGCATTCCCAAAGGCTTTCATGGAAAGCTGGGGAAATGCTCCGCTGGGGCTTCATCGGTGCCGATGACACCCATATGTGAGGACTGACTTCCTGCTTGGTCCTGGAGAACATGCATATAGAGTTCCAGTAAAACCCTTCTCCCAAAAGAATCCAGGGTTCTAACCTCCCTACCCCAATATGCCGAAGAGTGGAACTTAGCTTCTGGCTCTTTTGAGAGTGGATTTGATAACCATAGAGTAGTAAGACAGTTGTAGCTTCTTGAATCTGGAACATTTTGGACTATATACATAGAGTTTAACCTTCATGTTGACAGGAAGCGAGGGGGGAATCCTCTCACATTCTTCATCTACAGCCTTTTGGAAGGATTTAAGGCGGGCCATGGATCCAAAGTGGCTGCTCGAGGGGGGAAGGAGGAATGGAATCTGGATATTGGAGGGACCTCCAATCCTCCGTGTCCAACTGTAATGAATGAACTTAGGGGGCATTATCGGAAACAAATTCATGGAAAAAAGGAAATGTCCTCAGAAAGGAGGGACTTGCATCAACTCTCATGAGGGTGTGAGAGGGAGGGTCTGAAGCGAGCTCTGGAGATATTGTTCCTTTTTGAAGTAATTCAGTCATAGGTCTTCCAGGAGGGCACTTGCTGGACCACCAGAGGTACTCAAGGGGATGTTCTGGGCTGGCTTTCCCACTCCGCCACGAGAGTTACTAATCTCCTCCCAGTAGTGTTTGCTGGGCTTTGGTGCCTTGGGGATTGATCCCCTGATTTGCACTACACACCAAAAATACCAATAATCAGCGGGGCACCAGGTTGGGGTGACCTTTTGAGTTCTCTGTCAATGTGTCTCCTGGCAAGCAGACACAGGAATTTAGAAAATCACTGGAAGCCGTGCATCTTCATGCAAGAGGTGTCAACATGAACATTCTCAAAACCATTTCCTCTTGGCCAAGCATTTTCCTTTGGAGGCGGCTACCTGAAATGAAGGCATATGAAGGCAGCCTTGGCAAAATCTCTGTCAAGGGTCCTCCGGATTCAGTTGAGGGTGTATCAGCTGGCTGGTCAATGGAGGTTTTGTAATCTAGCGTTGGCCCCTTCCGATGGCAAGGAGGATAAAGCTGTCCTCATGTCAAGGGGCTGCTTCTGGCATTGGGCATTTGCTCGATTCCATGATGTTCCTTGGCAATCGTGAATCTGGATCCGGTTTTGGATGCTGAGGACAATGGTGGGCCCCCTCATACTTACTGTGCTCAGTAATTAAATTAAAGGTTCTTGATGTCACGACCGAAGGACTAGGAAAAATCACTTCCACTCCCCCAACACCCACCCTTCCCCTGGGAAAAAAATCACAAGCTTTATAGGGTAACTTGACACAAACCTTTAAAAGACAAGGAGGGTTGCTCTCAGGTGTGAAAGATCATTACCCCAAAAAATCAGTCATTACACCAAGGACCTGAGAGTAATTAAGGATTCAGGTGAAACAAGGTATATTTAAACCTTCTTTTTTTAAGGTACAGGTTTTAGTGGTTTTATTAAAATAATCCATGGCCCCAACCCTTTAGTACATATAGAAACTTAAAGATCTAAAAACAACAAACCTTTAAAAACTTAAGATGCAGACAGCAGTCCAGGCCAGGGGGCGGATGGTGGGCTTTCCCGTCTTTTTGCATTGAGGGTCACCATGTTATGATTTTCTCCCAGCTGGTGAGAGGGGTCTTACGTGTGCACTAGGTGGCAAATTGCAAGGAGCTCTCTGCTCTCATGGGGAAACAGAGTCCGTTCTCTAGAGGCTAGAGTAGCAGGACTTGGAAAACATAAGGACCAGGACAGAGAGGTACATAGACGGAGGAACCTAACAGGGGGGATATAGGTCATGAAGTCCCACCTCCAGTCTGGCAGCATCCCTGTTTGCCATGGAGGCGAGAGGAGGTCACGTGGGGACCAGGAGGAAGCATCCACCCATGGTGGTGGCAGGACATTGATTTTCCTGTAAAAACTAGGGGACCTGTCCTTCCAGGTGATGTAAACCCTCTCGCACACGAGGAGGTTTTTCCAGGGGCCAAGGATGCCCATGGCGGGAAGGGTTAGGGGGTACAAGCAGTTATAGGTGGTTGGATTCGGATTCATTAGGCATGTAGATAGCTGGGGTGGCTGGGTGGGACGTGAGGATCGGGACTGGTAAACACCTCCTTGCCTGGGTCGAAGGTTAGCGGGGACCTCACACGCCACCTAGATAAAGGGTCGTAGATAGTGCTGGGGAGGGAGTCTTGCTGGTCTTGGTAACATGTTGGTTACCCAATTGGGCCCTGAGGGAAAATTGTGGGGGTAAGGGGGAAGGGTTCTGGAAGCTAAATTTTAGGGCTTTTAGGTTGTTGTTTTTTAGGAAGTGCAATCAGAACTTTCCAGGGTAGCGTATCTCCGAAATGCATTCCCGGTCCCGCGCAGGACCCAATAGGGCAGGCAGAGCTCCGGAGTTCTCAATGCGTGGGATGAGGGGGTGGCACAATGGTTGGCAGAGATGAGGGGTTCGGAATGTTGTAGGAACAGCTGGGGGGGAAAACATTCTGGGGGAAAAGGAGGGGGCTATTCCGAAAGGGATGGGCTTCACCTTAACACCGGGAAGGGAAAACCAGGCTGCTGGGCATTAACCTTTAAAAATGAGATAGAGCAGCTCTTAAAAAACTAGTAAAATAGGGGGAAAGCAGGAACAGTCGCCCAAAGAGCGCATGGTTCGGAAGAATGTATCCTTGAAGGATACTACCAAAAAAGGGCATGAGAAGGTTCCAAAAACAAGAGGGAAAGTAGCCCAAATGCCCTCGAGTATGGAGAAGCATGACAGGAACTTAAAGATTCCCATAAATTCCCATGTCTTTACCAATAGGCCAAAATTTAATATTGATATAAAATTACAGGTCTCTTAAAATGCTTGTGATGGCAAAATTTGTTTAGAAGTCTTACAAAAACAAGGAGGGGATGGGAGAGTTTAGAATATATAAGCACTAACCGAGAGGTTAGATATGATGTGGAATATCAGGAGGAACATGGGGCTGGAAGGAGGGGACAACCAGTGGGGAACACTGTGATACCTGGGTTACAAAAAAAACTATATCGGAAAATGATTAGGAGCTGGATTCAAAATTTGGTGGGAGGGGTTGCGCTCTATGTTAGAGGAGGGCCATTGGGAAGTTCAGAAAGGCTTAAAAGTCTTTTGCAAGAAAACAAAATTTTGCTGTAGAATTCTCTATGGATTGAAAATCCATGTAAAAATAAAAAGGGAAGGCGATGGCAGTGGGGGTGTTTACTATCGTCCGCCTGGGCCAGAATGAACAAACTTGGATGATGAAAATGCTCAAAGCACAATCAAGGAAGCTAGGGCAAAAAGTTACAGTGCAGGAATAATAATGGGTGATTTTCAATTACCCCCGGCATCGACCTGGGGTCAGTGTCACAAACAGGGGACATGGCTAGGGAGATAAAAGTTCCTAGATGAAATAAATGACTGGCTTCTTGGCAGCAGCTGGTTCATTGGCACAACGACCAGACGGGGGAGCAATATTAGACATAGAGTCCTTAGTGGAACACCAGATGGTAGTGCAAAGAGATAAGGGTGTTGGGGGCCACTTGGCAATAGTGGATTCATAGCATGATAGCCTTTGATTTAATTAGTGGAGGAGGATGGGACTAGTAAGGGAAATCCACGTACTACCCTTTAACTTCGAAAGGGGAAGGTACTTATGGATAAGGAATGGAGGGAAAACAGTTAAGGAAAAAAAAAAACTAAAAAAAAAGGAGCAGTTGCAAAGGTTTAAAGGACGTACCATCAAGCGTTGGGTGTTGTTGAAAAAAATTTACTATCTTGGAAGCCCAGACCAGCTGTATTCCACGCTTTAAGAACACGTGGGAAGGCGAAGTCCAAAATAATTGCCGGGCATGGGTTTATTAAAGCTGTGAGGTTCAGGAGAGGGGCTGTTGTTGCAAAAAAAGTGCATCTTTCAAGGAACAATGGAAAAAACAAAGAAGCCCAAAATGATGAGGAAACCTGGGGAAACAGCAACAAGCCACTGGCAAGTCAAATGCAAGGCATGTTTGATAAGGCAGGGCCAAAAAGAGACGGCTAATTGTGAGCAGAAGGGCATTGCTGCGGCAAGCAAAAACGCGACAACTAAAGGACCTTTTCAAGTACATTCGTAGGCAAAAAAAAAAAACCCATGAGAGGGGTCAGTTGGTCCATTAGATGGATTGTATCAAAGGGGTTAACTTAAAGGAGCCGAGCACTAGAGAGGCGACAAGGCGAGATAGCGGAGAGGGGACTGAATGAATCTTTTTGCTTCGGGCTTACTGAGGGAAGATGTAGGGATGTTGTACCCACGACTGAAGTGGTAATTTAAAAGGGTGTGGTGGTTTTGTGGGGTTTTTGTTTTGGAAGAATTTGAAGGGAAAATATCGATACATCGGGAAGATGTTCCTAACAAACATTAGATAAAAACTGAAAAGGAGTAGCAAACTCACCTGGGCCGGATGGTATACATCCAAGGGTGTTGAAAAAGGAAAACAAACTGAAAATTTGGAGATTGCCAGGACCTGGCTATCAAGTAATCTGTAGAAACTATCATTAAAAATCATGTTCTCTAATATCCTGAGGATTTGGAGGATCGGTTCAATTTGTAAAACAACAATTTTTAAAAAGGGTTCGAGGGTGATTCCGGGAAACTACAGACCGGTGAGCCTGGCATCAGTACCGGAAAGAAAAATGGTAGGGAAACCCATGGTCAATAAAAGAATAAAAAATACTTTCAGATATTAGATAAGTTCAATGGAACTAATGGGAGACAAGCCAAACATGGGGCTTTAGTAAAAGGGAAGGAATTCTTTGTGTACTTACTAATCGGTTTATGTTTTTTTGCAAGGAGTGAATAACACAGGTGGACAAAAGGGTGAGCTCGGTTTTGATATTGTGTATCTGGACTTTCAGACCAAGCCTTTGACAAAGGTCCCTCATGAGGAGGGACTTTTGGGCAAAACCTAAAGAGTCATGGGAATAGGATGGCCAGGTACTACGTGTGGGATCAGGAAATGGTTTTTCAAAAGATTAGGAAAGCAGGCGGTGTAGGGGCTAAAATGGCCCATTTTTTCCCAATGGAGAAAAGCGTTGAAATAGGGGTGTACCCAGGGATCGTGTGCTGGGTCCGCTGCTTTTTGACAGATTCATAAATGACCTGGGAAAAGTGGGAATAAAGAGGTGAGGTTATCAAATTTGCTGATGGGACACAAAAAACACTATTTAAAGTTGTTAAAAAACACCCAGGAGGATTGTGGGAAATTGGACAAGGAGGATCCTTGATAACAATTGGAGGGGACTGGGCATCAACATGGCAGATGAAATTTAATGTGGGGCAGAAGTGCCAAGGTTATTGCACCTAGGGAAGAACAAAAACCCAACAAAACTATGGTTTACCAGATGCACGGTTCCCACATTAGGAAACCACCACCCAAGAAAAAAAGATTTTTTAGGCGTTCCCTTGTGGATACCATGTTATAAAACAACCTCGGGCCCAGTGTGCAGGCGGGCCAGCCAAGAGAGGCACAATAGAATGCTAGGTATGATAAGTGAAAGGAATGGAAAATAAAAACAAAAAGATATGTATAATGCCTCTATATACGTTCCATGGTGACGAGGAACCGCACCTTGAATATTGTGTGCCAATTCTGGTTGCCATATTCTTTAAAAAAAGGATTATTATAGCAATTTTTAGAAAAAAGGTTCAGGAGGAAAAGAAGCCACCAAAATGGTAAAGGGGATGGAAAGGCTATCCTATGAAGAAAGGCCTTCTCTAAAAGGTGTGGGGGCTCTTTAAACCTGGAAAAAGAGACGGATGAGGGGAGGCTAGGATAGACGTCTAGAAAAATTAATGAAACGGGGTGGGAACGGGTAAAAAGTAGATCGATGGTTTACCCTTATCAGAATATAGGAAAAAGGACTAGGGGACATGCAATGAAAGCTACCAAGGTAAACTAGTTTAAAGGGACTAATAAAAAGAAAATATTTTTTCAACTCAACGTGTAAATCAAAACTCTGGAAGTTGTTTACCGGGCGGAGGATGTAGTAAAGGCGTTTTAGTGTAGCTGGGTTTAAAAAAGGTTTGGACAAAGTTCCTGAGAGGGAAAGGTCCATAAAAACCATTATTAAGAACGGGGACCCAGGCTATCCAAATGCTTGAACACAATACTAAGCATTGTGGAACCCTTGTTTGTCCCGACATTGGGGAAACTGGGTATGCCTAGGTTAGTATGACCCTAAGGAGTGGGCCACTGTTGGAATACACGAGTGCTGGAGCTTGATGGGACCCTTTGGTCTGAAGCCCAGTATGGGGCATACTCTTATGTTCTCTATGTTTCTTCCTCTTTGCTTCAGGCAGGATCAGGTGGAGGAGAATTGAGAACTTCGCTAAGAGAGCTCTACTGATTGCCCAGCTCTGAGCAAAATGGGATAAGCTCATCGATGTCCAGTGCAACCCAGTGGTCTGGTGCAGCTACAGGAGTTCCATTTTCTGAGTGCCAAAAATGTTTATTGCACTGTCTCTCAATCTTGTAAGCCTTGATTATCGTTCATGTTGTCTTGAATAAATGGGGGACAAGAAGGAGGGGTTTATGGTTGGGGCCCTAATTCCACTGCAGGGCATACATTTTGTGAGGGGTCTGTATTGGACACAATCCTGTTGGCACCTGGAACACATCTTTAAAATCAAAAACTGGCAATCTTCTGGGGGGGAACATTATTTGGGACAGGGAAAAAAAATATTTTAAAAAACAGCCAAATCAAATAGCTCAAATGAAAAAAAAAATAAAGTAAAATAAAAGGAAACCTGGGCCAGGTGCACTCGAGAAATAAGATTAGAGTCTTGAGGTTGCTAAATGAAACTATGAAAATCATTGAATAAAATTTCCTACCAAAAGAAGCAACAAGTAGAAAAATAGAAAATAAGTGTGGGCAGCAGACCGGTAGGGAAAAATACCTATACAATTAGAAAAAATTAAAATGCTTGTTTTTGAGGAGAAGCATTAGAGAAAGGCTCAATTTGATTGCATGCGATAAGGCAATGGCTCGTGAACGGCTCTGCTGAAAAAAACACGATTGGGACATGGCAGAGTTGGGCAGGGACAAACAGGACGCAATTTGGCAATGGCCTTCCGAAAAAGCAAGCTTTACCACCTCGGACCTCCACGTCACAGATGGTTAACCATACATAGAAGACTTATCCTGCCTATCCATGAAGAAAAAGGAGTTAGGCAAAAGATCCAGGGTTAATTTACTAATTTCTTGCTTATGCAGGAGGGAAAACAGATCTGGTGGTTTACACTCCATTCTGGAAATTGGGGAATTATACTTACCCTATGGGAACACAGTCCCTTGAAAAAAACCAGGAACCCAGAAGAACTGCCTGTGGGTCCCAACCTTGCCCTTCAAGATTTTTATGTAAGAAATTCTGTCTGCAGATTTACAGGCCAGTGGACGTGGGCCCAAGCCTCAAAGGATCCCATACTCTGTGAAGGCCTCACCCTGTCCTTATGGCTATTACTCCTACTACTCATTGTCCGTGGGTAGATCATGGCGGCCATAAGTGGGCAAGCAGAGGTTAGTGCTGCAGTTAAACACATACAAAATTAGGGACATTCAACTTTTGGGACTTAGTCTACAGGAAAATGCTCAGCCCCCTGGGGATTTCAAGTGTTTCCTGTGAAACCAATCATTCGCATGGGTAATCAATCTGCTTCCCTTCATTTGGAAAACTGCGTAACGAAACTATCTACCAGCCGAATGGGTAGTCTAAATGTGGAAACAGTTTTTAAATCTTTTTGGAAAAAGGGAGGGAGGATTTTAAGGCAAGTACACTTGTTTTCTAAACAACTATAAAATCAGCTAAGTCAAAGGGAAAACCAATGCACTTCTACCACCCAAAGCCCATGTAAAAACAATTAGTTTCATATGTGATAAAAATCTTCCTGATTCGATGTTAATAATGTTACCCAATGAGTGATTCCATTTTGTAAAAGGAAATGGAAAAACTAGATAAGAAAAAAAAACCTACAAAATGTTATGCATCTCACAGTCAAGGATGTAATGTTCAGAAAAGGTTTTGCTGTGCCCCGGGAAGCGTTTATGTTTTTGCAGTTAGTTGCTGGGTTTATGAACCCCCCGGGTGCTGTGTCACAGGTCTTATGTCCACATGTCTTTTGACCACAACAAAGCAAGGAAGAAAGAAATACCTATTTTCCATGGCCTGGGTAATGGCAGTGGCAAAACTAGGAGGAAGATAGGGAGGCATGCATGCAAACCTTTGCGCCCTGGGACCAGGGCTAAAAGCCAATACTACTAGAGAGAGACAATGGGACAGAGTGCATATATCCTTCATGAAACCGAGGACAGGAAGGGACAAGTGTGTTCAACTTACATTTCCACCAGCCAGGGGCAAGTATACAGGCAGAGTGAAAGAGAATGCTTCAACCAGTGGGATTTTCTTTCCAGTCTCTTCTTCCTCAAACTCCAACGCGGCAGGACTGGACACTTCAGGGCCTTTGTCTAAAGGGGACAAAGGAAAAAAAAAAAGGAAAAAAGGGGAAAAAAGCAGGCCCAAGGAGGAAGGAAGAGGGGTACAAGATGGAAATGAAGGCACCCGGGGAATAGGGAGAGGGGGAAAAAGTGGTGTTATTTGGGTATTTGGGGAAGACACATATTGCAAAGGCTTAATTTCTAGTGGGGGAGGGGGAGGAAACAATCATCTGGGGAAGACAACTGGGACAAGTAAAAACAAACAAAAAAAAAACCCAAAAACAACCCACACTGTTGTAAAATCAGATCACTATGACACAGCACAAAAAAAAAAAAAAAAACCCAGCTTTAAAAATGTTTGAATCAATTGGCAAAACACCACCCAAAAACATTTGGGGTCGGGTGCATGGCAGGGCATGCAACATGCATTATGGCTTACAAATAAGCAGTATTTTCAAGTGTTCTCAGAGTCAAATTTCGGACACCTGCCCAAATTGTTGCAAAGTCTGCAAGGAGGCAAAATCCCACAGGTTAAAAGCTATCAGCAGTTTTCCAAAGTAGAAAATGCACATTACTGTGGGAAAACCAGAAGGAAAAAATGTTAACCCACAACTGGCACCCATTTTTATTTGAGTACTTTTTCTGACCAAAACACATGTGCATACTTTAAGAAAATAAACAAAACTGACATGGTTGTTCAATTTCCACCGCTGGGGTCTGCCTCCACTTAAATGCATTTAAAAGCTGTGTGTTGTTGTTAGAAATTCAAGTGTGCACTTGTGCCAGGGACACAGGATGGAGTCACTTTTCACCACAAGTCCATTTCAGCAAATTAAAAGTACCAAAGGAAAGCAGCTCTGGAAATAGTTGTTGGCTTTGAGATATTTAAGAGCTTGCTTTTATGACAAGGGATGCATATGTTGAGGAAACTGCAACAAAAAAAAGGCATCTATTTTTATAAAACGGCATGTTTTAAATTACAGATCTCTCATTAATAAACACATAGGGATCATATATAAGGCCTAAAGACTCAAACGAAAAGTGTAGCTTACTGGAATATATACAGGTGTGTATCCAAGGATAGGAGGGAAATCAGTCCCTCAACATCATGAGTGGACGTTGACCGTAGGCCCTCGCAGAAGCATCTACCCAGCCTTCCAAAGAAAGTCCTCTGGGAGATTGCCCACCCAACGAATGCGTGGTCCCCTTCCCACCCCCAAGGTGCCCATCTTTGCGTCAGTCAGATGGAACATTAGCTAGAGCCGATAAACGAAAACGAATGGACAAAAAAAGAAGGAAAGAGCAACTCCAAGCGGGAGGAGGGAGGGGTCATGAGGGACTGATTCCTGCTGCTCCTGGAAAAACCACCTGCTACAGGTGGAAGTAAAAAAAACTACACTTTCTCCAGGAACAAGAAGGAAAAATCAGGCCTCACATTAGGGTGACAAGGCGATGGCCGACAGAGGTACGCAAAGGAAGCATCTCCACAGCTTCCCAAAGGGTGGTGGGGTAAAGTGAACACTTTGGGAGATGCCCAACAGGCTCCCCTAGCTCCAGGGCTACCAAAAGGGACGGGTTAGAAAAACAAAACCCAAAAAAAAAAAAAAATCAAACCAGTGATAGATGAGAAGCAGCCACGGGGGACCCCGTGTCCAGGGGGAGGAACCCATGGCTTTCCGGTAGGGTCGAAACAAAAGGGTGGGTCACGAGGGCAGAAGATACCTAGGAGTACAGTTGGCCGAAGGCAACCTGTCCCATTCGGGACGCCCTCTCCAGGCAGCAGTGAGCTGAAAAAAAAAGTGTGAAACCAAAGGACAGGTAGTGGGGGGCCCCCCCACCCAAAGCAGGGGAGGGTCTTGCCATGGGAACAGAGCAGGAGGCTGACAAAAAGGTTGCCATAGCTATGAAAATTATGTTGCCAAGCGACCCAGTGCTCAGCGGACCAGCCCAGTTGGGTTGTTGAGCGAAGGTAATAACTGCAGTCCGCCACCCCTGTTGGACAGGGTCCAACTTGATGGACAGCCTCCCCCAGATGATGGGGGTCATTATGGAAGACAAAATTGCTGTGGCGGCCTGTGCGGGTGGTTCTCAGGTGCACTGTAACTAAAAAGGACAGGGGCCCTTTTTGGCAGTCCACACACGTTATGGGGAGAGACGGCCGACACCTTGTCGGGTGTGGGGGCCGTGGAAAAGAAATAGGGAGAGTATCTACCTCTGATTTAAGGTTGGAAATCAGATAGTTATCTTTGGAAGAAGAAACTTGTAGGTTGGGTGCGGAGCACAACCCCCTATTCCGGTAGAACACCTTAGTGTTTAGGGTGGGCTCAGGCACCAGGGCGTGGAGGTCATATTGGGGACTCAAGCGGGGCCGAGGTGTGGTGTGGTGGAGTGCCACCAGGAACGAACCAACCCTTCCAGGGATTAGATAATCTGAGGTAGCAGGTATAGCCAAGGGCTCGCAAGGGGTAGCTTAGTTAAGCTGTTTTCCAAGGCTAAAACATAGACAACATAGAAATGACGACAGGAAAAAAAAAAGATCACAGGGCCTAGTCTAGTCTGTCCTTTCCATAGAACAAAATCCACTACCAGTCTCCTTTTTACCTTTTAGAGAAATCCTCTGTGTTTGTCCCCATGCTGTTTGAAAATTCAGTTACTGTTTCCTCATCTCTACCCACCTCCACTGGGAGGACTATTCCACGGATCCCACTACTTCTTTCCGTTAACGGAAATATAGTGCGCACTGATCCCACTCCGGGAAATCTATTCTCCCTTCACCTCATCCCATGGTACCCTCGTAGGCAGAACTTGCTTTCAATTGAACAGAGGCTCTCTCCCTGACAACATTTATGCGACACGGAGGTATTTACAACATCTCAATTCATAATCACCTCTATCCCGCCTTTCCTCTAAGGTTGTCAGACGGGTGCCTGGGGTGAGAATGTTGTCACAGTCTTGGCAAAGGCATATGTTAATATGAAAAAACACAACAATGTTGCAAGGGAATTGTGGGAAATGTAGTCCATTCACACCCAGACACAGGCGTATCACCAAATAGTAAGTGTGCTTGAGTGGTTAAAAGCAATTAAGATAATTTATTTATGGGGTTTATTTCTCCACAACACAGATTGCTTTGGTAGGCACATACACAACAGATACTTGCTTTCAGTGTGAAAAAAAACTTAGAAAAAACAAACAAATCAGGAAAACACAGCTGAACTTGTCAGGCAATTCAAATCAAAAGAATGACAGGACAGGTTGGTAAACAAACCTGGGTCTTTTCTGTAGGGCTCCCAGGCTAATATTTTCTTAGCAGTGCATCAAACAACAAAGCCAAAAAACCCACAAAAGTAGGGGAAAAAAAACAAACTGTTGGCTTTTCAGGTTTAAACTTCTTCTATCTTAACACAGGGGACTCAGAAGTGATTCCCTCAGAGCTCACACAGCAATTAGGGGTAAGGCTTCAAGTTGCTCAGCAGTTACCCAGCTGAAACAAACCCTTACGCTGGCTTGCTTTCTTACTGCGGTTGGCTCAAATCCTACTCAGAAAGCCTGTTTCTGAAGTAGATAAAGAAACAAGTTTGTATTCTTTTTGTGATGGTTGGTTGTACTTTGTAACAGTAAATTACCAAAAGGAGTTAGGGACAGAGAGCAAATCCATGTAGTTCACAGCCCTGTACTCTAATAAAACCGCTCCCCATTCTTCAACAATCATGGGTTCCATATCATGGATTGGCACCAAAATGAATTTCTCAATGGAGCACTCGTAGGAGAATACTTGTTTCCCTGCTGTCTTGCAAGGGTATAGGTTCTAGGGGCCATAGATCAGTGTTCATACCTGAAGCTTCCATTGCTGTTAGAGTTCCTCTCTAAATAAGCATGGCCATTATGTAGGTCCAGTTATAAAGTCCCAAGGCCCTTCCAATCCAGATCCCTGGACAACTGGGATCTCTCTTCACATACCTTCTGGGCACGGGTTCTAGGGGTCCCTTTCCAAGGGCAGCCGGGTCTCCCTCACCAGGTTTACCGTCTGGAACGTTACTAGATCTTGCAGCAACACTACTTGGTTTTCCCCAGTCAATGGTGTATGCTGGGCCTTTTGAATGTCTCCCAGTATTACGTTACTGCCTCTGTGACTCCGTTTAGACATCCCAAATGCTTTTCTTCTTCTTCAGTGCCCAAAGGGTTTCTTTGCCCTCTCTGTCGTCCGCTCTGGCTTCTGCTTCTGATGATCCTCCCAGATGATGAAGCTGTCCAAGATCATGAAGATGATTCTGAGGATCTCCCAAGATGAAAAGGAGGATGATTGCTCTGTAAGAATAAACTCTACCTTTAGTGTGCTTAGATGAGTTGCTCCCACCCTAGCACAGCGCAGTCTGTGATGAATAAGGGACCTGCCCTGTGAGATGGGAGTGCTTGGGGATTAACACATAGGCCCTCCTTGAATTGAACAACACAGTTCCCCACTTTCAGCTACGTCTAATGGCTGTTGAAAACCTGGTGGCATTTCTGGGGGAAATGGTAGTCTTTTATGGGAAAATTCTGGTTTCTTATTTCTACCAGAAACGAACAGGTTGCTTGTTCAGAGTCAACTTCACCTTTTCTGAGAGCTCCTTCCTGACGCTATGATAAGGTTCCTTAAGCACAAGTGTACATATTAACAGGATCCTCTCAGTCTGTCCTCATAATGCGTTATTAATGAAGGACCACTAATCATTTTAGTAGGCCCACCCTCTGCCACCGACTTCTTCCTCGTTACACATCCTTTTGCAAGGTGGTGTGGTCTCCAGGGGAATTTGCCAACGATACTCACAAATGAGTGTGGTCGCACCATAGGGACTTATACAGATGCCTTATCACCTACTTTTTTATGCTAGCCATTTTACTCTCCGTATGTACCTAAGAATCCTTCTAGCTTTTTCCAGCGCCGTTTCTACCTGTTTAGGTACTTTAAAGATCAGACACATACCACGCCTAGGTCCCGCTCTTCTTTAGTGGACCAAAAGTTAATTCACCCCCTATACTCTTATATTGCTCCCTTGGATTGCTGCAGACCAAATTGCATGACGTTACATTTTAAACATAAAATCCCAGCTGCCCAATTGAGATCCCATTCTGCTGGGGGCAGGCCGAATTTTTGGGGGAGGGGGTGTATGTTTACAGGAGCAGTAAGACCATAATGAATAGTGATGCGGGGGCGGAACGGAAAAGGGGGCTTTATTCGTATTGTGACGTGGTGGTTTGCAGAGCGTGCCACTCTCACAGAGTTGGGATTTGGCGCCCAGGGGGGGTTGAGGAAAGTGGAGCAAGGGGTTACTGCTGTACCAGGCAGGGGAAGGGGTTCCACCTGGTGCTCCATACACCATAAGGAAAACTGGGCCCACGAACAGAGGGCTCCTGCCTCCTGGGGGGGCAAAGGCAATAGGAGCCTGTGCCCCTCTGCTTGTTCATGTAGAGCATCATGGACATGGTTGGTCCGTTTGAACAAGCACCGACTGATGCTGCAGGTGGTGCTGGAAAGTATTGAGCGCACGAAAAATGAGCCCTGAGCTCTAGCAGGTTGATTTGCTGCTGGATCTCCTCGAAGGACCAGGACCCCCTAGGTGCGCAATTCCTTGCAATGGGTCACCCCCAGCACAGTAGGGAGGCATCTGTCATGAAGATCCTCTGGGAGCTCAGGAATTGGAAGGGCATGCCCCTCCGCAGTTTTGCGGAAACTGCCACCAACTGAGGGATTCCGCCAGTCGACAGGAAACAGAGGACCCTGTCCTGGAGTCTGCACGTGGCCTGGACACACTGTGAGTGGAGACCCCCCTGAGCTGCCGGCTACATGTGGTGATGGGCATCAGGGGGACAACATGGACTGTGGAGGCCATGTGGCCAAGGAAGCGAAAGCATTAACCGCACTGACACGGTGCGAGGGGGGGGTGGGGGGGGCTGGGGGGGGGGGGGGGGTGGGGGGGGGGGGGGGGGGGGGGGGGGGGGGGGGGGGGGGGGGGGGGGGGGAGGGGGGGCACTGCATCTTGGGTCTCCAGGGCTGCAAGGCAATCCGCCCTGTCTTGGGGGAGGAAAGCTGCGGACTGGAGGGGTGTACAGCCAGGCCCCTATGAACTCCGAGTTGGGGCAAGATTGGATTTTGGGTGATTTATCACAAACCCCAAGGGTTAACAGGGGACCCTGATGGTGCAGCCTATGGCCTGCAGCGGTTCTGAGGCTGTATCCCCTTTTAAAAGCCAGTCGTCCAAATAAGGGAAGACAAAGGTCCCTTGAGAGACACAGAGGTTGGCCATCACAGCCAGGCATTTGGTGAAGACCCATGGCACAGAGGCCAGGCCGAAGAGAAGTACCCTGTACTAGTAGCGGTTGCCCCTGACCATGAACCTTAGGCACTGCCTGAGTATAAGCATCCTTTAGGTACAAGGAGCATAGCCAATCTCCCTGCTGGAGGTAGGCAATATCGCAAAGGGGACAAGCATAGTGAACTTCTCATTCAACACGGAACTTGTTTAGGTTTATCAGGTCCAGGAAGGACCTTTGTACACCTGTTCTTTTTGGGACCAGAAAGGTACCTGGAGTAAAACCCCTTACCTTTCAAGTGGTGTGGAAATGGGCTCCACAGCCCATGTCTCTGACAAGGCCTGTGAGTTCTTGCATGAGCAGAAGCCTGGTGCAGGCGGAGACAGAGGAGGATCCTATGGAAAGAACGGGTGGAGGCAACTAATTCAGGTGGAGGAAGCAACCATCCATGAACCACATGAAGTGCTTAAGACGTCTGTGGCGGATGGAAGGTTACCTGTGGGTGAAGTGGACCAGACACCCCCACACCCCCATGGGTAGTTGGATCCTCCAGAGGGAGAGGGGCTATGCTGGGGAGCAGCAAAAAATCTAAACCCAGGCTGGGACTGGGGCTAAGAGTCTGGGGCCATTGGGCTTGCGTGGCCCTTGACCCGCGCTCCCTTGCCCCAGTGGCCCTGCTGAGGAGTCTGGGTAGCCACGATACAGTTGCATCGTTCTATGGAAAGGGGGGGCTTCTTTACTGGAGTTTTCCGCGAGAGGCGAATCCGACGTCATGTAATGTGTCTATCTCGACAGCTGTGTTGTCACGCTGCTCCCCAAGGGCAGGGGACATCAGGGTGCTTCTCCTGCATCTGTTGATTGAGATGGGATGTCTGGAGCCAAGCCGGGATCGGACGCCAATTGCCCGTAGTTGTTACTCGCACGCTGGACTCAAAGCCATCATAGGCGACGCAGGACGAGGTTACTTGGAACACTCCAACAGACTTTGTAAGTGTCTGGACACACCAGAGGTGATTCCCATTGAGGCCATCCGCGAAGTCTCAGAGTTCCTTCGACAGGTCCGGAGGAACCTACCAATGTAACAAGTTGGTATGTCTGGAGGCGGCAGGCAAGCACCAAGCCCTGGTAGCCTTTCGCCAGAGGGGGTTGAGGGAATGGGACTTAAGGCCCAGTGGCACTGAAGAGTGCATCTTCAGGATCTTCTGTCTGTGCATGGATGACTCCACAACCATGGAGGTGTGAAGGATTTGGGTCGTCTGGAACCTTGGGCTGTGCTGGACTCAGTACATGGTATCCAGGCGGCGGCTGACAATCTGCACCACGGCTGAAGGCCTCCCACATCTGGAAAGAGAAGGGGGGTGGGGGGGGAATTAAGAATGGAGGGGACGGGGGACAGTCAGGATCTCTTTATGGTGGTGGCTCGTATTGGAGGATTTCGAGCTCCTCCATACAGAATCCTCTTCCGGGGAAACTTCTTGTTAAGTGGGGAGAGGACTCGCTGCCACATCCCAGACAAACTCAAGGAATGAGATGTCCTATGGTGGGGATCGGCGGCCTAGCCGCCCGCAGGTGCGGATCTGAAAGAAGGGTCCTGGTGGGCTTGGGGACTCCGGAGATGTCTCGGCATCGGACTCCCAAAGCCTGAGTTAGTCTGAGGAAGACTCGAGACCCGATGGCTCCAAGGGCATCGTTGGCTCTGGCCAGGGGCACTCGCCTGCAAAGGCATCATCCCTGAGGCGCAAGGATTGGAGTGGAGGAGTGGCCTAGTGGTTGGGGCAAGGTACTTCAGGCCGGAAGGTCGGGGGTTCAATTCTCACTAGAAGACAGCAACCTTGGGCCGGAAGGGACTGGGGTTTGCTAGTCCCCACAGGTGCTCCTTGTGGTCTTGGGCAAGCCACTTGACCCTCCATAGCCAATGTGCCCCTGTAACAAACAGTTATCTCCAAGTTATAATGCCCTGTTTCAATGTAATTTCCGTTTGTTCAATGTAACACCGCCACTGATGCAGAATAGTGAAGTATATACAGAGAATGTAAATAAAATAAATAAAGCTTGAGACTCTCGCCAAAGACTCTGCACGAGGCATCTGGCTATCAGGGATCACGTCAGCGGCCCAGGGAATCCTCGGTATTGAGGTCACTGAGGTCTCAGTGTGAGTACCGGCAGGGCAGGGTATCCCCAATGCCTATTGGGGCACAAGGAAATGCAGGAAATGCTGCGTTCAAGTGCCAACATATGGACGTTCCAAATCGGGGGGGTGGCCGTCACGACAACAGACACGGGGCGTTAAATGGGTCAGGTGTTGAGGAGGAGAGGGGGGTCCTCAGTGGGACAGGCTTCGGGAGACAGAGGTCTGTCACCAGAAGTCTTGACTTATATCCTGGGTACCTTCTGGGGCCACTCCTGCCTCTGACTCCTCAGAGGCCCTTCGGGGGCTAGGGACTGTGCACAGGATTTCCCCTGCTTGTCCGTCTCTCAGGACAAGGTCCTCAAGATCTTCTTTTTCTTCTTACGCTCTTACTCCAGAGACCCTTGCTTGGAATGTCTACGAGCCCGCTCGGGAACCATGAGGGCCTTACACAACTCAGAGGATCCGTGCAAGGCCTTTGAGCGTGAGGCACTGGTGAAACCGGGGTCAAGTCCACCTTGTGGAATGTCCTCTTGCTTCTGCAGGCAGCTCTGGATGGCCTACATAGCCTTTTTTTTTTTTTTGCACCGGGGGCATTCCACCGGGTCAAGGTCGGCGCCCAGACACCAGAGGCAACATTCGTGAGTGTGAGTGACATGTGATCAGTGCTCCAAAAAAATTTCTTGAAACCGGTGGTCATTGGGCAAAAAGGACACCTGCGAGATCGAAGACCTTTGGCGGAGCCAGCGGTTAGAAGAGACACAAAAGTACTAGAGGAACCTAACAAAAAAAAAACTAAGTTGCGAGACCAGAGGCTGGGGTAGCAGGCCTCGAAGGCAGGAAAGGAACCAGCGAAGGCCAGAAAGATTTACAATATTGTACAAAAAAAAAAATTCAACTTTTTTTTTGGGGGGGTGGGCAAGATGTACGTCTGTTGGGCTCCGCGAAAAAAGGGAGACCAACCAAGATGGCACCTTTGGGCAGGAAGGGAACCACACATGCATGGTGGCATCTCCCAAAGTCTTTCTTTGGAAGCTGGGGAGATGCTGTCACGAGGGCTCCGTCAGCATCGATGTCACCCATATGTACTTCCTGCTTGTTCCTAGAGAACTGCTCAACCCCTTAAAAAAAAACAAAAAGTGTGTGCCCGAACACACACACACACGGTGGCCCAAATAGTTTACTTATTTACCTTTTTTAGCTATATAACGTCTTTATTTCGATGTTGCTAATCATTTTAATCACGCTCACCAGGATATTCATGGCATGGTAGTGGCATTGAGTATCTCTGGGAGCTGCCACTGTACATCCCGGGGATGTTCTGAGAGTGGTACTGCAGGGTAACCAGGCAGCACTGACAGTCTGTTGCCGCCCAGTTACCCTAACCGGCTTAAGTAAGTCAGCTGAATGGCTTTCCTGAGTTTAGCTGATTTTGCAATCTGGCCAGCGACTGAATATTACCGCTGACCAGATTGCAATCCAGGCAACTCAGATATTTAATGCCGGAACCTGGATATGGCCCAGCATTGAATATCTGGGGCAAAAGTTAAAGCAGCAATGGCCAGCTGCTGAATCCCCCGTCCCCCCCCCCCTCTCCCCATTTTTAAGCTGGAATCATAGATGCATGCAATGAATTTAAAATGACTATAAAATTTCTTTATTGAATGAACAGTTTTTTTGCTAAATTAACTTTCAGGACCAATGATGAAAAAAATGGAGATTTCACATTAAATGTTATATTTAGTAAAGTGCCGTGAGTAGCGCGGGACTTATGCATGATTAGTCTGTGTTTTTTAATGCTGAGGGGACCGTAGTAGATGCGGGTCACAGTCATGGTAGGGATGTGTTATTAGGGCAGCAGCAATCTACAGAACCAAATGCAGACAATAAGTGGGCCCCTACCCCACCTACAGGACAGTAGTAACAGGGATGACTGGGAACAGACAAAACCGGTTGCACAGCTCAAAGCAATGCGGCTAAGTACAAAATGGCAGAACATGCAAATGATTATCCATTATCCGAATGTCCCAGATCCCAAGATGGGATAATTACAGTTTCTGGAACCATTTTGCACATCTTTGCTCAGTTTTTTTCCTCCCACTTGGTTTTCAGTAAGTTACCAGAATGCCCCCATCCACGTAAGGGCTAACGTGCACAGTGGCACCAGCTTGTGGTTCAGAGAACAAGATTTAACTCGCAAAAATGTGTGCATCTAATTCTCTTTGGCTGTTCAGCAAATGTCACTCAAAAGAGCAGCACATTATTTTTTCACCGGTTGAGGCAGCATCTCCTCCCCTTGCAGCTTGAACCAGAAATGAAAGCCAAAGCTCCTGAGAGTCAGTAAAAACTACCAGGTAGTATGTGTTTTTTCTGCCATTGTTTACGATTTCATTAACTATATGGCTTTACAACCACTGTTTTTTCTGTGTCCTGTAACCTCCCAACTTTGCTGTGAAGGGTAACTCACCAGCTTGTGCAGGTGTAATGGTCACAGACGGCAGACTCTGAACTACCTGCTTAGCAGCAGGAGTGGCAGGCAATTATCCCAGTCAGTGAAGTCCGCCACCATTGCCAAGTCTAGGTCTGCTGTATTGAGGAGAGCTCTACAAACAGAGGAAAGAGAGGTTGGAATGGAAATGTCCCAAGTGAGCACCTCATTTTGCAGCTAATAAACCTGATGCAAGGAGAAAAGGCATTATGGTAAAAAAAGAGAGACAGAAGAAAGGCCTTACCAATAGAAGTAACTATTCTGTACTACTTACAGAGACAGAATATTAAGTATCAATATATTCAGAGACCAAGAAAATGTGAGAGAAAGATGTAAAAATAGTTTTCTACACATTAAAAACAAAGTTTCAAGCATACTTGTATGCTACATCCTATGAATTCCAGAAGAAAAGCCTCTGACACAATGCTAGTATTAGGAAGAGCAACAGATAATATTTCTGTTCTGCCAATCACTAATTAAATAAAGAAAACAAGCTGAATGATTGTGATAGTATCCAACATGTTCTTGTTTGAGTGAGGTTCATTCCTAAACCAACCTATCTGGAGACACCACCCCAGAAAGACATTCAAAAATGCTACTTATGTCAGACTTTGACAAATTTTTTTTGGGGAACCAGGAGCCAGCTTAAAAATCTAGGAGCCGAACACCAATACCTTTAGTCACAGTGCATGTCCCCCTTCAAAAAAGGTGTATTGAAGTTATTTTTAGGTTTTAGATCTAAGGTTCATATTAAATTGATTTTTCTCTCTTTTTTTTAATTTTAAGTTTTTATTAAGTTCAATAGGCAAGACACATCACAATATGTTCAACAATAAACATCAATGAACTAACATGTAACACTTTCCCCAAGATATGCCCGTTACAGCATACAAGTCCTCCCCTTACCTATATACCGCCATCCTTTTCATCGCTTCTTAGTTCCCCCCCCTCCCAAAACACTTTCTTCAACTATATTGAAAAAAATTTTTTACACATAGCTTCATCCAACAATTCCGCTACAATAAACTTATACAGGTATAATCCCTAATTCCACCTCCTCCGCCTCCAGTAACCCCCCCTACCCACATCCTACCCTTGCCTTACACTTACCCACTTATAACTCATCTCCCCCCTTCCCTCCCTCCCCTGTCCTCCCTTCCCTCCAACAACTCCCCTCCTATATACAAACTCTCATTCGTCTTACCCTAACTCTAACCCCACTCCCTCGCTACACCCCTCTCCCCTCCTCTACTACTCCATCCTTCCACATGCCCTCTCTTAACCATCTCCATACCCCTCCCACCATTTCGCCATTTGTCCCCCTCATCCCTTGGTGTCCCCCGTTATTTTATACATAAGATAAATTTCTGACATTCTCTTAGCATAACTGTCCATAGATGGTAGAATCTTTCTATTCCAGTGCCATGCTATTTCGCATCTGGCCGCCGTGACACAAAATCAAATGATGCTCCACTCTCCTTCCCACTGCTCGTCCTTCTTTTGCAGGAGACACATTTCAGGAGTCAGCTCTATACATGATCCCACAATTTTATTAATGTTAGCCCCAATCTTTCCCCAATACCTTTGAACCACTGGGCATGACCACCACATATGTATCCATGTCCCCTCTTTACTGCACTGCCTCCAACATTCATTCGTCTTCAATACCCCTGCTTTATACAGCCGCTCCGGTGTGAGATACTACCTACTCAGCACCTTGAACCCATTTTCTCGTAACGCCGTGGCAATAGTGAATTTGGCTATACCCATCCCACTCCCTCCCATTCCTCCACCTCCCACTCCACCATGTAGCTCAATTTTCCCGATCCTCTCGCTATTAACCCTTTGTAGATTTGAGATATCATGCCCTTCTGCTCCATGGAACCCAAACATGCTCCTTCAAAACCATTCCACTCCCCCCCCCCCCCCACTATCCTGCCCTCTCTTCCTTTTTCTAATCAGTGATCCCATTTGTGCATACGCATACCTATCTGTTTCCAGCAACTGATACATATCTCGGATACCCTCAAAACCCCTTACCGCATTCCCCACTAGTGTCTGTGACACCTGACTTAATCCCTGTTCTGCCCATCTAAGAACTACTCTACTTGGTCCTACTCCCTTTTCACAGCACGCTTGTAGAGACATTGTATGTGACTAGGGTTGCCAACTGGCTCCAGATGCGCCCGACAGGCTTGATCCAGTCCTGGGTTTACCCCATTGCATGCATGGAGATGTAGTTCTGAATTCCCTATTGCACTGCATAAGAAAAGCAAGACTACATGTCCCTGCATGCAATAGGGTAAACCCAGGAACTGGATCAAGCCTGTCGGGCGCATCTGGAGCCAGTTGGCAACCTTATATGTGACCACTTCTTATCCCCCACCATCCTCTGCCTATGCTGTTGCCACACATTTAAAGTGTGTATCACCAAGGGGTTATCCCCCCTCTCCCCTTCCCCCCCCCACTAACCTTTCTAACTCTCCGGGGCCAAAATCTACTGCCT